>OZ010798.1:314296959-316696959 GCA_963932465.1 Maratus speciosus | reverse complement strand
TTTGTTTCTTTAATTCTATAAGTTCGTCGATCGTTAATTCCAGATCAGGAGAATTTATGAATTCAACAACATCTTCAGCATCCATCTCTTAAGTTCTCTTCTCCATTTTCGACGATTTCATCAATTAAGAGAGATACAGAATCACAATTTTCAGATGTTTTCTCAGTTTCTGCGAAGGGAAAGGGTCACAGTCTTTTCCAAGCATATGTCATTTTTTTTTGCTGAACTTACCCCATGAATCTCCTGAGACTGTGATTGCATCTGAGATGTCAAATTTCTTCCAAAAGTTTTCCAAAAAGTTCAAAGTGCGTCGAAATAATAGAATTTTTTTCCAGGCCAGACGACGTAAAGGTGGGGTGACGTAAGTCAAGGGGACGTAAGCCTGGGTATTACTGTACTAAGTTTAACTACAAATTTACTGACACCCATACGGTAAACAACAAATGAACATACAACAAATAAACATACTTACATACTTTTAGGGAGTTCCCCACACATTATTTCAAATATATAAGAATGGCGTGGAGTTATTGGTAGTTGATTGAAATTTTACTGTAAAATGCAAAAGATTAGTTAGAATTTTGTGGAACCTTTAGTTAGAATTTTGTGGGTATGCAGCTTATACAATTTATCGGAATGTGATTCCTTGGATAATTTCTAGCTTTTAAAACACATTAAAAAAATTAAATTAACAGTAGAATTTTATGAATAAACTTTCTACAAACTACAAAAATATTTTATCGAAAGAAAATTTGGAAATCAGTAGATATTTATTGATAAGTAAAATTGGCTTGATATATGTTGCCACACAACAAACTAAGAATTTTCCTTTTCTGAACAAAAGTAGTATACTCATTATATAAAAAATCACCCAAGATACCGGCAAACAAGCATTCTCATTATACGTCATTCAAGGATCAACGATTTTGTAGTTAAAAGATGAAATTTGTTCTTTACTTTTTTCTCAGAGAAAAGTCCGGCAGTTACAAAAGCAATAAAAATGAAAATGGTGATCAACCATTCACTTTTTTTTTTCTTCTTGGGTGGTCCTTTTTACAATTTCTATCTATGTAAATATTTTTACCCCGAAACTTTAAGGTTAAAAGATAGAAATAAAAATGCAAGTAAGCTTTTTCAAACCATTAGTTAGAGATTTTTGCATATGCACTTCATACAAATTAACAGAATTCGATTCTTTGGAAAATTTCTGGCTTTATAAAAGACATTTTAAAAATAAAATAAGTAAAAATAACAGTGTAATTTTATGAATAAACTTTCTATATACAAGAATATTTTATCGAAAGAAATGTTAAAAATCTGTAAATATTTATTAATAAGTAAAAATGGCTTGATATATGTTGCCACACTACAAACGAACTAAGAATTTTCCTTTTCTAAACAAAAGTAGTATATTTATTACATAAACAATCACTCAAGATATACTTTTCCCCCAAAACTTTAATGTTAAATTTGGAAATAAAAATGCAAGTAAGCTTTTTTAAACCGTTAGATTTGTGCATATGCATGCACCTCATACAGATTAACAGAATTTGATTCCTTGGATAGTTTCTGGATTTATAAAAGACATTTAAAAAATAAAATAAGTAAAAATAACAGTGGAATTTCAGGAATCAGCTTTCTATATACAAGAAAATTTTATCGAAAGAAATGTTAAAAATCTCTAAATATTTATTAATAAGTAAAATTGGCTTGATATATGTTGCCACACAAAAAAACAAACTAAGAATTTTCCCTTTCTAAACAAAAGTAGTATATTCATTATGCATAAAAAACCACCCAAGATACTGGCTATGAAGCATTGTCATTTTACGTCATCAAGAATCAACGATTTGGTAGCTATAAGATGAAGTTCGTTCTTTACTTTTGTACCGAAGAAAAGTCTAGCAGTTAAAAGAACGCAAAAGAAAATGGTGCTTCACCCTCCACAATTTTTTTTCTCTAGTTCTTGAGTGGCACTTTTTACATTTTCTATCTAAGTAAACAGAATTTTTTCACCAAAACTTTAATGATAAAAGATGGAAATAAAAATGCAAGTAAGCTTTTTTAAAACGTTAGATATTTGGGCATATGCATTTCATATAAATTAACAGAATACCATTCCTTGGGTAATTTTTCTGTCTTTATAAAACCCATTTAAAAAATAAAATAAGTAAAAACAACAGTGGAATTTTATGAATCAGCATTCTATATACAAGAACATTTTAGCAAAGGAAAAGTCCAAACTAAGTATATATTTATTAATAAGTTAAATTAGCATCCTCAGGCATTATCAGAGTTAGGCAAAATACACCGAAAAACCATTTTTGATACAAAATACAAAATACATTGGTTTTAGAACCTAAAATACAAATTACAAAATACTTTTCAAAATTAAAAAATTCCAAATATAAAATACATGTATTTTCAAATTACATTTAAAATACAAAATACATTTAAAAATTTCAAAAATTTATTGATGCAAAGTGTTTTGGGGGGACGTAATTTTGCAGTTTAAAGGAGACACGGGGAGAAGGGGGGGGGGGCATTATCATGATCCTGTAAGGTGTCCCAACGGGCTACCCCACTGGTTGTAAAAAAGTCACTGAATTAAAATTACTTAAACATTAATAACATATTGAATATCTTCATCATTTATATTATCAAACTCTATTACATTATTATCGTAAAAAATTTTTTTCATGATATTTTTTCAATTAATTTAAAAGTCAAATATTAAACAATTTCAAACTCTCTACAATGAACATCAATCTTGGTTTTCGAACTTTTAATACGTAAATAACAACATCAGTTAATAATCAATAAAAGTCTTTGATTATTAGTTATAAAATAATACAATAAAATGTTTTAATAATGTTTTCGATTTTATTTTAAGCAAACGTATGCACAGCCCATACCCACATATATGTAATGATGTGCCTTTATAAGATGCATGTGCTGATGATTAATTAAATTAATAGCATATTTGTATTTCATATGAATACTATATTAATTGATCAAATTTTCCATTTTCATTTTCTATTGAAACTTTTAAAAGAATTGAAATACGGTTTTGAACTGAAAAACTCGCTCAGCTAATTTATATCTTCCTGTATTAATTATTTCACAAGCAATCTATATTAAGTATATATCTATATCACAAACAATCTATATTATCTATAAAAAAGATGTCCATGAATAACTCTAATGTCATATCAATAGTGACAACGTTCTAAATAAACATTTTTTCTTTTTCTTTCTTTCTTTTTTTTTTTTTTTTTTTTTTTTTTTTTTTTGAAATTTTGTAACTTCTAAATATCGCATATGCAATTTTTACACACAGTGGAGTAGAAAAAAAGTACTTTCAAACGCGAATTCCTTAAAAACTGTATCTCAATTTACCCAGCTTTTATGGATTTTTAAAGTAATGAATTTTCTAGCTTGTATTTTTTAAAATCCATCTCAGAAATATCGTACGACCCAGTTACTGAAGATTAATCCTTGCACCTAAGATAATGATGCAATTCAGCATTTGTTTGTTTATGCGTAATATCCCATAACTAAATTGCTAAACGAAATTAAAATCTCACAAATACATAAATAAAACACGAATCTGACAGACATGTAATTGAACTACGCGTTTCAATGCTAAAATAATCAAAATGACAAATTCTGCTATAAATGATAAAAACCTTTCGCGATTACCTACTGCCACGTGGCTAATAAGAAAGTTTCAAAAATGTTTTTTCACTGTAGTTGGTTGGAAATCGGGGAAAATATACCAAATTTAAAAAATACATATTTTCAATTAAAAAATTATTTTCACTTATGTTCTATACACTGCGCAGTATATCGGGCATCTTTAATCTGAGTGAGATCGCTGGTCTATATCATAAAACAAAAACATGCCCCCAAGTAAAACTGATGTCATATTGAAGAGGGCAACGATCTGAATAATAAATTTCTCTTTTTAGCAAATTTATTAGCGTCTAATCATCGCACGATTTGAAGTTTTACACCATCGAATAGAGAAAAAATGTACTTCCAAATGCAATTTGTTTGAAAACTATCTTAATTCACGCCTTTTTTTTTAATTCAAGCATGATTAAAAAAAAAAAAAAATCTACATCGTTAGCAGCCAGATTGCGGAAGACCTGTATGCACTTAAAGTGATATAAATAAGTTCATCATTTGTCCCAGACTAATATTCGACAATAATATAAAAAGTTCCTCAAAAATAAATAAATAAATAAGCGCATACCATTGAAATAAGTAGAATAAAAAAAGCTGATATAATTAGCGAATTGTTTGACAATTTTTCAATTCCTACTATTAGCTCACACTCTCCCTATATTTATTTATACAGGGTGTCCGGTCTCAACGGTGTCCAATGTCTAATTCCTAAACCGTTAGTCATAGACATATAGTTCCAATTACAAAAATGTTTTAAATCAGGTAAAGAAATATTTTAAAAGCGATTTGGGTCAACAAAAACATTTATAAAAAAAATACGAAATTTAAATTTTTATACGGTCCCCCGGTCCTATAAGTTATATTTAGTGAAATTTTCCTTTTACACTGACAAGTAATACAAAAAAGTCCCGTTATTCTACGATTAAAATTGACCGAGTAATAGCTGTTTAAAGTTGGAGCATATTTTTTGCTGCAAATTGGGGGTCATTCACAAATTTAGTCGAAATATAATTTCGTCAGATATAAAAAAGGTTTGGGAGTAAAATTAACATTGCAATATAAATTTGAAATTTTTAATCATTCTGGCATATTAATGGAAAATATACAATTTGTAATAAACATTTAACAAGAAAGAAAAAACAGAATTTTTGTTAAATAAAATGATTCTAAATTAACAGCCTCATTCTTTACAAAATGATACGTATTTTAAAATATATTATTAGATTGCACAAGCCTGCAAAAGTTGGGTTATGTCATGTTTTTTAGCTTTTGATAATTGATTCTTATATATTCTGTACCGCTGAATCCGAAATTGACCTTCATTTTTAACTATCATATCAGGATTTTTCGCAAATTGCAAATTTCAAAGTTAAGAAGTTCAATGTTAAAATTGAATTTCCTCCCCATCTCATCGGACCACTCAGCTGTTTAGCTGTAAGAATCCCAGGATAAGCAAAAATATCGAATAAAATTTTTAATAAAATAAAATAAAATAAAATAAAAATGTTTTACATATGTTTTATAGTATGAGATTTTCGCTATATTTTAACTTACACATTTGAGATTTGCAAAAAAATTCTAACCTGATGGTTAAAAATGGAGGTCATTTTCAGATTCAAAAAGTGCGTAAAAATCAATTATCAAAAGTTAAAAAACACAACCATCTCCTCTATTCGATTTTTGTTATTCTTTAAATTTGAAAATTTATGATTTGCGAAATATCCTGACATGATGGTTAAAAATTAAGGTAATTTTTGGATTCAGTGCTAAAAAATACATAAAACTTAAAAAAAAAAAACCAGCAATCGCAGTCTTGTATTATCTATTCTAAAACTTTTTCTTCAACTTCTTGGCGGTAATCTATCCGAAATTTTTTGTGTTATCCTGTAAAATAAGTATAAATGGTAACCACCGAAAATCTTAATAATATTAGATTGTTATCGGATTTGCACCAGTATGTAAAATGCAATCTCGATCGGATATTTAAAAGTGGATTAAAATTCGAGTACAAATTTTGAACTGGAAAAACATACATACGATGGTTGAAGTAACATAAAAACTTATAAAAATAACATAATTTTATTAAAAGAAATCATAAGAGAAACAGTCTCAAATCCTGACAAAATAAAACATATGTTATTTTAGCCAATTTGAGACTTAATCATAATACTTGTAGGATTTTTTTTCAAAGCGCAGATACACATAAAGTAAGATCTTCGAATACTTTAAACACTTGGTATATGATCCCTCAAAGCCAAGCCGAACTCATTTGTTTTCAGAGTAGAAAAGTGGCATAAGTCATGCATTTTTAAAGTTTCATAACTCGCTCAGTTTTAGCGTTATATGAATGGGACTTCTTTTGTATTACTTGTCAGTGTAAAAGGAAAATTTTACTAAATATAACTTATAGGACCGGGGGACTGTATAAAAATTTAAATTTCGTAATTTGTTAAGAAATGTTTTTATTGACCCAAATCGCTTTTAAAATATTTCTTTACCTGATTTAAAACATTTTTGTAATTGGAACTATATGTCTATGACTAACGGTTTAGGAATTAGCCATTGGACACCGTTGAGACCGGACACCCTGTATATTTATATATTTATATATTTATCTTGTTCAAATTTTCAATCGTTAATAAAATACTCATTATTCATCCTATCAAGTTGAAATAATCTTTTTTAAACTTGTACTGGATGACAATTGATGTTAATACAGTTTTTTCAAATATTAATTAATTAATTAATTTTAGTTTTGCATGGGAGACAAAATGGCGGCCATTGGTTATTGAAGTTCAATGAAAGTATTTTCAATAAGGGGTTACCATAGGGGGACCCTGTTTTGTCGCCAAATACCGCCAAGTTTGTCGCCAACTTGGCGATATATCGCCAAATTTGGCGGCCAAAATGAGTCGCCAAAAGTGACGCCAACTTGGCGATATCTGTAATATTTCGCCAAATTCCCATCGAGTTCCATTGTAAACCTACTTGCTTATAGAAAATTAACAAATTGAGATATTTTAATGCAACAAAAACTCATATTAGCTTGATTATATTAAATTTTTCTTTGATAGCCTAAGTAGGAATTGACTTTAACCCTAGATCTACCGGGAATTTTATTCAAGTTTTAATAAAACGTTCTACACCAGAATTTTTATTTAAAACTATTTAACTTATTTATTTACCTTATTTTTGTCTGGTTTATATACTTAGTTTATTTTAAAGAAATTTCTGGTTTGAATGAATATTTTGTATGTACCTGTCGGGTCCAATGGACCCGTCTGGTAGACGGAGGGTTAAAAACAAAATTTTTATATTACTTGTTTGACTATTAATCCTTGGCATGTAGCTAATGCAAAAGTACCGTTTTTAATAACTATTGAAACTTTATTAAATGCATAATTTATATTTTTCATATAAAATTGCTTTTTTGTATTGTTAGTGAAAAAAGGTTAAACATTTAAAAATGTATCAGAGTTTTAATTAAAAATGATTTTTGTCTATCTTTTGTACAACAAGCAGTAGGTTCTGTAAGCCAGGGCTAGCATGTATAAAATAAAAAATGAAGTATCAAGATGTTTTGGAATATAAAGTCAACCGTGTTAACTATACAGGGTGACAAGAAATAACTTTGACGAAGTTTCAAACCAAAAATCTGTAACTGCCACTAAAGTTATAAAGTTATTGTCATAGGGGATTGATTCTGGAAAGCTACTAAACGGGTGTAAGTAAGTTAGTTGTGATAACCATTATGGTTAACAAATGATCTGCCATACTTAAATTACATAAGCAAGGAATGAAACAATGTGAAGTTGTTCAACGATTGAAAGTGCCTAAGCAGTTGGTTTCGTACACGATCAAATGGTTTAAAGAACTCGGACATGATGGTGATAGGCCAAGAAGAGGAATAAAGCGCACAGTTAACACATCAAGAAACCGGACAGTTATCAAAAAGAGAGTTCAACGAAATCCTAGGATTTGAATGAGAAAGGTTGTTAGAGAGATGAAGATCAACAGAGAAACCGCACTTTTGATGGCAAGAGTAGAGCTTGGTCTTCACCCTTACGAAATGAAAGAGGCTCATAAGCTAACATCAGAGGGCAGACACACAAGACTTCAAAGATGTAAAAAACTGTTAAAGCGGGTCGCAGGTGATCGTTGGCAAACATTTGTCTTCCCAGATGAGAAACTGTTTTCGATTGAGCAAGCTCACAATAGCCATAATGATAGAGTTTGGTCAGCAGAAGCATTTGGACCTTCTTGCATTGTTGAATGGCGTCATCGAACACAATTTGTAATGGTTTGGGATGGGATATATGCTAGTAGAAAAACACCACTTGTTTTTTTGATCAAGGGATAAAGATTAATCAACAAACATATCGCAAACTCATTTTGAAAGATGTTGTCTTACCTTGGTCACAAAAGTTCTTTGGAAACAAAAGATGGACCTTCCAACAGGATTCCGAACTTGCACACAGAGCTAAAGACATTCACGTTTGGTGCAAGACACGTTTTTCTGACTTCATTGGAGCTCAAGAATGGTTACCGTATTCCCCAGATTTGAACCCAGTGGATTATTCTGTCTGGTCCATCTTGGAGACAAGGGTATGTGCTAAATATCATAAAACTTTGGCATCCCTAAAGAAATCCTTTTGTAAGGAATGGGATAAAATATCAGTAAGTGAGTTGCGCCCCATAACCGAAAATTTTGTGGCGCGTTTAAAGCTCTGTATTAAGGCTAAAGGCAGCCACTTTGAAAATTTGTAAATATATTAGACGAAATAATGTATTCATACTTATTTTGAAGTTTGGTCGTAATATTTTCATTAGCATTAAAGTTATAACGTATCATGTGTGTCCAAGTTATTTCTTGTCACCCTGTAATAAAACCAAGTCCGCATTTAAACATCTAATATCTAATATACTCAATGTAAATACAGTTAATGAACATTTGCATACTTTATGAATAAATCGAACTACTTTCATATTAAAATTCAATCCCAAATAAATGAATATCAAAGGTATGGTAAATCGTATTAGAACCTCGACTGAATGAATAACTAAGAAACTAGGAAAAATAATGTTAAAGTCGAGATATAGCAGTTATTTCCATGAGCCTTTGAACTAACTAACAGCATTATACACTTCTAATGTATTTTAAATTAGTAGCACCTGCCTCTAGATACAACGATTTTAACACAACAAATATTTGTAATTCTCATTGAATGTTATTAATTATAAAAACTATATTTGTGACTACTCAGCAAAAATGCTTCTGCTGAAGTAAACATCCGATTCATTAATATGCTTATCGGACATCGTATCAAATGTTAAACAATGTATATATATAAACTTCCAGAAACGAATTCGAAAATTATTTACCCCTGTTACATATCTAGGACCTGCGGTTTAGACACGACAGCTTGAAATTCGGAGGAATGTATTTTGAGTATTTTGAAAATACAAAATACTTTGAAAAAGCTTTCCAAAATACATTACCAAAATACATTTGCTTTGAAGCTTTAAAATACAAAATACAAATTACAAATGTATTTTGAAAATGTATTTCAAATACATGTATTTTCGATACTGCCCAACTCTGAGCATTATAATACCATATATCATGCATGCATGCTCATTATACATCATTCAAGGATCACCGATTATATAGCTACGCCGAAGAACGTTCTTTACTTCTTTATCACAAAAATGTCTGCCAGTTACAAAAGCAATATCGAAGAAAATAATCATTCACTGTTCACAATTTATTTTTCTGAAGTTCTTCTTGAGAGGCATTTTTTACAATTTCTATCTAAAAAGTAATTTTGTTCTGAAACTGTGATTTTAAATAGATGACCGAAATAAAAGTGCAAGGAAGCTTTATAAACCGTGATCCTTAGTACCGTGATCACGAACTGTAAGTTCGTGATTTTGGGATATGCAGCTCAAAAGATGCGTTGAAATGTGATTCATTAGGATAGTTACTGTCTTTTAATTACACATTAAAAAAAATCTAAGAAAAAATTTTGAGGAACTTCATGTATCAATTTTCGATAGTAGAATGTTATGATGGAATAAAGGTTCAAAATTAGTAGATATTTATGGATAAGTAAAATTGGCTTAGTATATTTATCACTAAAATAAACGGTTAAGTGCGAGTATTACTCGCGCTCAGAGGGTTCCGTACAATAAATATATGAATTATTAAATGTATTATTTAAAAAAATAGTTGCTAAAAGAAGAATAATAAGACTTTGTTAAAAACTATACAACGTAGGGTTGGGTATAGTTGTACACTGTAAAAAAAAAAAAAAAAAAAAAAAAAAAGGACTAAAAAACGGACTAAAAAACGGAAATACTACTGGCAATCTAGACGCCAGTACTATTTCTGTTTTTTTACGGGAATTTTAACCCATAAATTACAGAAAATTTTCCGTTTTTCTGATTAAAAACGGAAAATTTTCAGTATGAATGGGTATACCATAAAATTTCAAAGAGATATGAAGCTAAATAATATCAAATATTGCTATAGTGTATAACTCTTTTTTTAATCTTATCCTAATTTGTTTATGCTAAACTTAATTCGGTACTGGCAATAAAAGTATGTGCATATTTAAACTTCATTTGACATTTCATAAAACTAAATTCCGCATACGCTTGTTTAAAGTTTAAACTTGGCATTTTACTGAGCGCGCTTCGAAAGGAGGTCGCAAAGTTTCAACGTCACCTGGGTCCGTGCCGTGTTTTTCCAGGTAGGTGTTTTATTAATTTTTAAAGACACTGGAGGCGTATTGAGAGGTCCACTCAATGCAAACTAGTCGCAAATCCCACAGTATTTATGTGATTAATTCTAATTAAATTAGTCTGTTTTTAACAATTCGACGTTTATTGTTTTTATAGTTCTACTAGGCATTGCATTATGCAAATATATCATTAAAAGTTGTTATCAGGACTTTAAAAACCGATGGTAGATAGAGTACGCCGCTCCTGTCATTATGTATGTCCAAACCGTTCGTGTCTTTAAGGGTTAATATATCGGTTAATTACCGACGATTTTTCTCGAAACTCATTATCAACAATGCTTTTAGATTTCTGCTACGATAGGTATCATCATCGCTCCTCAACACCTTTGCTGAATGCCTGCAAATCGAAATGTGTGTTTAACGAAAAAATGCGCTTTTCTCAAAAACTATGTGACGTAGGGTTATCGCTATAATTTTCCTGCAAGGTTTAAATTAACCTCTACTATCTCTACCTTTTTCATTTTTTTTATTTCTTTAGATTCGGAAATAGAAGGGGGGAGGGTGACATGTTTTTGCACTACATTTTCGACGATATCTCTGAAAATGTAATACCTAAAATTAAAAGAAATGTATTTTTGTGTTCAGCGTTACGAAAGCTTTTACAAGATACCCCACACGATATACAAAGAAAAGATTTTTTTTTCAACGTAATTAGTCCCTCTATATTTTCCCTAAATATATTTGTGAATGCTTAATAATCTGTAAATATGTGTGTCAATAGTCTTTATTGCTTCCCCCAATTTGAACATTCCAGTTTCATAGCTTACGAGTAAAATGGCTGTGACAGACAGACACAGGAGTGATCTCATAACGGTTCCGTTTTTACTTTTCAAATACGGAACCCTAAAAACTAAGAATTTTCTTTTATAAATAAAAGGAGTATATTCATATACTTCACAATTCTAGCAATCAAGCATTCTCATTATACATCATTCAAGGATCACCGATTTCATAGCTGAGATGAAGTACATTCTTTACTTCTTTACGAGAAAGAAGTATGAAAGTTACAAGAGCAATAGAGAAGAAAATGGCGTTTCACTGTACAAATTCTTTATTTCTCTAGTTCTTCTTGAGTGGCATTTTTTACAATTTTTATCTAAGAAAATAGAAATTAATTCCGTTCTTCATCCTTGATCTTAAATGATGGAAATAAAACTGCAAGAGATCTTTTGACATTATTTAGAGCTTTGTGGATATGCAGTTCATAAGAACGTGTTGAAATTTGATTCTTTGGGATAGTTACTCTCTTTTAATTACGCATGAAAAATGTATCAAAGAAGACTAACTGAGGAATTTTATGTATCAGTTTTTTATAATAGAATGTTTTTCCTGAATAAAGGTTCAAGTTCACTAGATATTTATTGAGAAGTAAAATTGGCTTGAGATATGTTGCCACTCTACAAACTAAGATTTTTCCTTTTATAAACAAAAGTAGTATATTTATTCTAAAACAAATCCTTCACAATCTTGGCCGTCATGAATTCTAATTGTACGTCTTTCAAGGATCATCGATTATATAGCTAGCATGAAGCGAATCTTTTACCTTTTTACCAAAGAAAAGTTTGACAGTTACAAGTGTAATATAGAAGAGTATGGTCCTTTACTGTTCATAATTTGTTTCTCCAATTTATCTTGAGTGGCATTTTTTGCAATTTCTATCTATGAAAATAAAAATTTTGTTCTGCAACCTTGATCTTGAATGATGGCAATAAAACTGCAAGAAATCTTTTTAAACCATTATTTAGGAGCTGCATAATATGATCTTTAAAAAATTCACCGTTTACTTAAAAAGTGACAGATAATAACACAGATGTTACAAGTTTAAAAATATACATTAAAAAAATTTCCGGGTGCTTTCTGTCTACAACCCCACAGCCATAGTCAGGGAAGCTTTTCATTAATTGCCGTAATAAAAATATTCCCTGACGATGACTACGGGCTTGCAGACCGAAAATACTCAGAAATTTAAATAAATTATTTATTTTTAACCTTTCGGTCCCTGAGTTCCCATACAGGGACCTCTGTTCTTTTCCTTATAAAAACTAAAATGTCCTATATTTTTGCATTTTCACATCACTTCTTAATAGCTGAATGTTTTTTGCGTTCAAAGCAAACGAATAAATGGCAGCATCTAAGCTTATTCCCACATAAAATAAATGTTATTTTTATCTGAGTTTGCAAAATGCCTAAAAATGCCCAAAAGACAGTATGACCAAGAAAGTGAGAAATTTTCATAAGTATTTAACCTTTAACTGATGTCACGCGGTCTCCCAGACCCCGCGACTCCCAGCTGTAAACACTTTTACAGCTTTTTACTTTTCTGTACTGAAGTTAAATAATATGAATAAAATACTTTTTTCATGCAATTTAATTCACATGCTCCTAAGAGAAGTACAACGATATTGTTAGGACAAAATTTAAGTAAATTCAACCATTTGAGTTATTTTTTTTTATTCATTTTATTCGAGCGGTCTGAGAGATCGGATCACATCAGTTGTGTGACAAATTTTAGTCACATCAGTTAAAGGTTAACTTAAATCTTTTTCAATAAAAAATTTTGAGGATTTGTAGATTATTTATTTGTTTAAAGCTCTTAAATTTTTGATAGCGTTAATTTAGGTTAATGGTTATTAAATTGGTATTTTTAAGGGGTTTGTAGTTTTAGATCCATATTTTTGAACCTAAATTACTAAGCGCCTAAAGGATCAAGTTCAGAAAAGATATTTTTTCTGTCATTTACGATGTCATTTTGTTTGGAAAAAAACCAATGAATAAGCAATTTGTATTATTATTTTAGCTTCGAAACTGAAGAAGTTAAACTTGAAACATCCGTATTATTAGTATGTGTTTCCATTTCGAATTAACGGTAAAATTTTTAAAGTTCATATTATGTAGTTTGTGATTCAACAAAGGTGGTATATTGCATTTCGTTTTATGATTTTAACCATTTTTTAGAGTTTTGTGGATATGCAGCTCATAAATTGCATTAAAACTCGATTCTTTAGGATAGTTACTGTCTTTTTATTACACATTAAAAATAATAAAGAAAAATAACTGAGTACTTTTATCTATCAAATACAGTGAAACTTCTTTTAAACGCTACCCCTATTCAAGGGCAACCTCTATTAAGGGCCAATATTTTTAGGAACGAAAAATTTTCTCATAGACAAAATGTTAAATGTACCTTATTAGGGGCCGCACCTACCCCTCATAAAGGCCATTTTTTTCACATGTGCCTTAAATCCTAAACAGGTGTATTGAATTCCTGAACCAAAAGATAAGAGTTCAGCAAATAACTGCACTTCCAACAAAGAAGGCAGGGGGAGATGGGGAGGATTTAGTAACACAATGAAGGATCACAAACTTTTCCACAAGTGAGACAAACATGTGTTTCTCACACTTTGTTTGACCTTTCAATCTTTAGAGGTTGGGTTGGAGGGGAAACTTGACCCTTTGTTGAGGGCACACAAAGGATAACATGTTATCTAGGAAAACTGATTCGACATTTACTTAAACTTTGAATGCATATTGAAGCACAATTTTTAGACCTGTCAGTAAACTCTAATAGAAATTAATATCTCATTCCAAGGCATTAATAAATGATGCAAATTTAAGTAATTTGTTCCATAAAGTAAACAAATCATTAGAAACCAAAATTGTCTGCGAAAAATTATGAAAATTAAACAAACTTCAATAGAAATTTTTTTCAATCATTTAGAGTTTGAAAATGTTAATAAACAGTTTTTGCACATATATAGGTTTTGATTTCTTTATTTTAGTAGCTGTTTTTTTTGTCCCCCCTATTCAAGGGCCACCCCTCATAAGGGCCAATTTCCAATGGAGCGGCAGGTCAGAGAGTTTTCATCTATCTATTGTAGAATGTTTTGACTGTATAAAGGTTCAAAAATCAGTAAATATTTATTGATAAGTAAAACTGGTTTGATATATGTTGCCACTGTTCAAACTAAGAATATCCCTTTTATAAATAAAAGTAGTATATTCATTACATAAAAAATTCTCCACAATTATGGCAAAAGCATTCTTATTATACGTCATTCAAGGATCACCGTTTTCATGGCTGAGATGAAGTGTGTTCTTTACCTCTTTACTAAAAAAAAATGTCTGGCAGTACAAGAGCAATTAGAAGAAAAAGGTGCTTCACTGTTCAAAAATGTTTTTCTCTAGTTCTTCTTGAGTGGCATTTTTACAATTTATGTCTAAGTAAATAGAATTTTTTTCTGCAACTTTGATCTTAAATGATGGAAATAAAAGTGCAGCATCGCTTTTAAAACGTTAGTTAGAGCTTTGTGGATTGCAGTACTTAACTCTTTATGTACTGAATTATGAATTCATGAAAATTTTATCTTCTAAAGCATTTTTCTTGAATTGTTTAAACTACATTAGAAGATTTTCATAACCATTTAATAAATTTTAGAAGAATTTTAGAATGATTGAAGGATTTAGAAGGATTAATTAAATTTTAATTTATAAGGATTTTGTGCAATATTTATAACCCCACTCAAATCTTTTATTTTAAATATTTTTCTTGGTATTTTGTAGAATTAGGAAATGTGCAAATATAATGTTCTTACAATAGAAATATAGAAATTTTTCCGAATTGAAAAATCCCCCCCCCCTCTCCCCCGACGCCAAGAAAGCTGAAAGATGCAAAGGCAAACAAAATCATCCTTTGAAAAATATTTTTGTTTTGTGTAACCAATAATACTTTTGGAACAAGATAAAGTAATGTATCTATAACTCATTCTAAATTGTATTACAGCTAATCGATATATTAAATTAATTATATAACAAGTTATTTTAGTGGTGCTTAAAGGTACCGTCAGTAGATAAAGGGTTAAAGTGTGTTGAAATTTGATTTCTTAGGATAGTTACTTTCTTTTAATTAGACATTAATAAAATAGCTAAGAAAAATAACTGATTAATTTTATGTATCAACTTTCTATAATAGAATGTTTGGCTGAATAAATAGGATTAAAATCAGTAGCTATTTTATTCATAAGTAAAACTGACTTGATATATGTTGCGACTCTACAAACTAAATTTTTTTTATATAAATAAAAGTAGGATATACGTTATATAAAAAGTCCCACTCAAACTTTTCAATCAAGCATTTTTATTTTACATCATACAAGGATCATCGAATTTATAACCAAGATGAAGTGCTTTCTTTATTTCTTTACTAGAGACTGCCATTTACAAGAGCAATATAGAAGAAAATGACGCTTCACAGTTCACAATTTTTTCTCCAGCTCTTCTTGAGTAGTAGCTATTTATTGATAAGTAAAATTGACTGGATATATATTGCCTCTCTACAAACTAAGAATTTTCCTTATGTAAATAAAAGCAGCACATATAATGATATAAAAAATCCTGCACAGTCTTTTCAATCACGCATTTTCATTATAAGAGTAACATAGAAGAAAATTACTCTTCACTGTTCCTAATTTTTTCTCTAGCTCTTCTTGAATAGTAGCTATTTATTAATAAGTAAAATAGACTTGATATATATTGCCTCTCTACAAACTAAGAATTTTCCTTATATAAATAAAAGTAGTAAATACATTATATAAAAAATCCCGCACAATCTTTTCAATCAAGCATTTTTATTATACGTCATTCAAGGATCATCGATTTTATAGCCAAGATGAAGTGCTTTCTTTATTTCTTTACAAGAGACTGGCAGTTAGAAGTGCAATATAGAAAAAAAAAATGACGCTTCACTTTTCCCAATTTTTCCTCTAGCTCTTCTTGAGTAGTAGCCATTTATTTATAAGTAAAAGTGGCTTGGTATATATTGCCTCTCTACAAACTAAGAATTTTCCTTATATAAATGAAAGCAGTATATATAATTATATAAAAAAAATCCTGCACAATCTTTCCAATCAAGCATTTTCATTATACGTTATTCAAGGATCATCGATTTTATAGTCAAGATGAAATTCTTTCTTTACTTCTTTACCAGAGTCTAGCATTTGCAAGAGCAATATAGAAGAAAAACGACGCTTCACTATTCCTAATTTTTTCTCTTACTTTAATGCAAAAAGATGGAAATGAAAGTACAAGTAATCTTTACAAACCGTTCGTTAGAGTCTTTGGCCCAAGTTTTCAGTACTAAATGTGCATATTTTTTTTACGAAAGTTTAAATAGGACTTAGATATGGTTATATTTATATATTTATAATTTATATTAAATTTGAGCAAGTTCGGTCGATAACAACTTCTTCTTAAAGTTCAAATCAAGGTCTGAACGCGAAAGAAAAAAAAAAGAGCGAGAAGAAAACATATTTCTTTTACAAGTAGATATCAATGTTTTTTCACGAATGTTTTACATGGGCTGCAAAACCGCTATATTTATAACCGATAAAAATTTAAAAGAGTTTGGACAACAGGAACTACTTACAAAAAAAAAAAAAAAAAAAAAAAAACCTATGAAACGGCACTCTGTGAAAAAACAAGAAAATGTCTTCTTATGAACGGTTTACTACTAAATATCAATATTTTTTTGCGAATTATTTAAAAAAAAATAATATCATTTCATACACAATCTCGGGTAAAAGATATAAAATCGTATGTTCGTCTTGATGAGTACTATCATCCCCCTAAGTTTGTTGAAGTATTTCAGATACACCCTGTATAAAAAGCCCATACAACCCTGGCAATCAAGCATCCTCATTACACGTCATTCAAAGATCATCGATTTTATAGCTGAAATGAAGTTCGTTTTTTACGTCTTTACCAGAGAAAAATCTGGTACGTATAAGAGGAATATAGAAGAAAATAGTGCTTTACTAAACATTAAGTACGCAATTTTTTTCACATTGCTAACTAAGCGTAAACCAATAGCGATATCTTTAATTTCGGGCTTAATTTCACTGCCGTAAAATAATTGAAAAAATTAATTAAATTTATACTTTTATAGTATTTTACTGCGCACAAGTTTTCTCCAGTTCGTCTTGAGTGGCGTTTTTAACAATTTCTGTCTACGTAAATAGAAACTCTGCTCCACAGCTTTAATGTTAAAAGATCAAAATAAGTCTGCAAGCAGACTTTGAAAGTCTTTAGTCGGTATTTGTGCAAATGAATCTCATACAATTTGTCGGAATTTTATGCTTTGTATAATTTTTGGCTTTTTAACATTTGAAACATAAAATCAGAAAAAACAAAATTATAGAATTTTGTGAATCAATAAGAAATCTTAAAAATTTACTAAGGTAAAAGATTATGTCTAAATGAACAATTTTGCAAACGCATGATGCATTTGAAAACATAATTTCAGCTATTACCAAGAATAGTTGGGAAAATAAAAGATTTTTTTGTCTATCCCTGTATATGATGTGTATATATGCATGTTATATATGTGTATATATGCATGCATAGTATTTAGCATACTACATAGTGTGCTAAAAGTTAGTTCAGTTAAATGTATAGCACAAATTAAATTTTCTATTCAGCAATTTTCGCCAATAAACGGATGTTGTTGAAAACTTTGTGCAGCCCTGTATATGATCTATAGAATTTATACGCACCAAAGGATATTTAAAAAATAATTAAATCTAAAATCGCATGCTACAGCTGAAAACGCACTTTCAGCAATTATTTTTTGTAGGCTTCAATAGTTCAATCATTGTTCATTTTCGTCTGTAGCCAAATTCTTTCGTGTGTCCCTGTAAATGAACGATAAATGCTATGCTCACTATGCACTACGTTCTATAGTAAGAACCTTGTAGCAATATATAACAATTTCAATATGTTGAAAATAGATTAATATCATTAAAATACACCCCAAACGATTTTTTCCCCATAGACCGTAATATAACGGAATTTGTTTGAGTGTGCCCGTAAGTGAATCGTAAATACTACACACTTAATTTCCAATACTGAACATGTCATAGGAATCCTCAATAACAAAAATCAATTTTATGGCAATCGGACTAAATTTACGCGAGTTAGAGTACGGACAGGCAGATGGACAGACAAACCGAATTCATAAGCACTCTTCAACTGTGTCGGAAAGTGTTAAAAATGATTCTTCACTATTGATTTTTTTTATCTCTCGTTCTTCTTGATTGGAATATCTATCTAAGCGATTGGAAGTTTTTTTCTGCAATTTAGATGTTAAATGGGCGGAATAAATTACATGTATGTTTCTTAAACCGTTAGTTAGAGTGTAGTGGATATGCTCTTAATGAAATTTATCGTAAATACAGTCGGACCTCTATTTAACGAACCTCTATTTTGCGAATTTCTCTATTTTACGAACTTTTCCTTGGGACCAAGAACATTTCGCGAATTTCTTCGTAAAATAACCTCCAAATAGCTAAGTCTATTCTCTATTTAACGAACTTTTTCTTGTGATCTAATTTTTTTTTCTCCCTATTTGTCAAAATATTACTGAACATTTTAAACTTATTCTTTCTTTTAACACATTTTGTGATGATCAATGAACATGAACAAGTCTTACCAGGCAGCTAACTCACCGAGAGCAGTAAAATCGCTGTGATTCTTTGCTTTTCATCCAAGAAGTGCCTGCCTCGTGTCCTTTAAGGCTGTTCTCAAATCGAAAAGGGCAACTTTCTGTCATAAGTTTTAATTTATTTTTGTTCGAAAATGCATGAAACTAGCTGATGTTGTTGTTCAGAAACTATGTAATTGAGCTGTTTTTTCCATTTTTTTGCAAACGCAATAAAACTTTCCGTAAATAGTGTCAAAGTGGGCGTTTTGAACCGAATTTCCGCGCGAAGGGAGAAAGAGCACTCAAGAGCGGGCGAAAAACGTGTTTGTCACGTGATCAAAATGGCTTATAACTCAATAGGTAATTGATTCATTAAAAAATGGAAAACACAGTTCAATTCCAAACCGCTTCCATGGCTAGGCTTTCCAATTTTATACCTTTCCGTTAAAAAATGAATTTGTAAATGTGTCAAAACGTTTTGAGCTTGTTTAGCAGAGCAGTTAAGAACAGCCTTAGTCTGTCGTTTTTTAGATCATTCAGTCGTGCTGGTGATTTCGGTTTTTTTAGCTCGAAAATGTCAAAGCGAAAGTGCTTGGCATAAAAGAAAAAAAAATCTTGATGAGGTGGATAAAGGCGTGAAGAAAAAGAATATTGCTTTAAAATTTGGTATTCCTCCAAACAGCTTATCGACCATAATATAATAAAAAATCGTGATTTTAATGTAAAATTATTTTTTTGTATTTTCAGACAATGTTTTGTTTCATTCTTATTTCCCTTGCAGATTTCTTTTTGATGGATAAAATATATAACACAAATAGATATAATTTATTTAAAAAAGTGTGATTAATTACTTTTTTTAAAATTATGTTTAGTGTTTATGGGCTTAAAATATGTTTTATGTAGTTTAAAGTATTTTAAAAGGTGACTCTCTATTTAACGAAATTTCCATATAACGAACTTTTTTTCGGGATTTAGCGACTTCGTTAAATAGAGGTCCGACTGTATATTCTTTGGGATAGTTTCTGTGTTTTTAAAATTCATTTTAAAGGTTTATCTTTTAAAAAAATCAATGAAGTTTTAAGTATCAGCTATCTACGGCAGAACATTTTAGCGAAGAAAAAAACGTTAAAATACAGTAGATTTAGTTGATAACTAAATTGACTTGGTATATGTTGCCACTACACAAACGAAGAATTTTCCTTTTGTAACTAATGGTTATATATATATATATATATATATATATTATATAAAAGAAATATACTAACATGGTAATCAAACATCCTGATTATATGTATTTAAAACAAGAATAAACACTATCCAAGACATTCTGAATAATGTAACAAAACTTCACCGTTTTATATGTTGAAATATGACGTATTGAAGTATTTGGAAACGCATCATAACACATTTGAAATCCCAATTTATGCAACTCCCATCTCCAGTTGGAAAATTATCAGAATTCTTTGAACAGACCTGTATATGATAATATATATATATACAGCGAAACCTCCATGTGCGACCACCTCCATTAATCGACCACCTCCCTGAACGACCATTTTTTCATGGAACGCAATTTATTCCCATAGGCTCAATACTAATTTTACGTCTATTCAGAGACCATCAAAGTTGAACTCCCTCCATGAGCGACCCAGGTACAGATGTCATATTCGCCCCATATTGGCGCGATTTTTTTCGGTTGCTAATTTGGCGAAAACATCAACAGCATAAACAACATAATCCGAGTTACCACATCAAGCAAAATAACGACACTTTGGCGCAAGTTAAGTACCTGTTGCCTATATGATATTGGCGACAGAAAAAAATCGCGCCAATATGGGGCGAATATGACATCTGTACCGCGACCCATTTCTTTGAAGAAAATGAAACACATTCCGTTTTTTCCTGGTTGCTTGAAGAAGGTTTTATTAGAAAAATAATTCCGGAGAGAGCATTATTCATTCCACTTCTAAACTAAGTTTAGATTTTTTTTTTTAATTCCAGTAACTTTCAAGTGTTTAAATCCTTTTGTGCCTTTTTAGGCAATGAATTGAACTCTGATGACACATTAAGAATGACGGCCCATAAACTCCCCTGCCTTATTCTGTCAGGAAACTCACAAAGAAAAAGATAAATTAATGAAATCGTCATTATTTGTTCCCGTCCAAAAAAAAAACTGCATTTATTTGCTGAACTTCGAAAGGACTTGGAAATAGAAGTTATAAAAGATAAAAGCGTAAAATCAAAGAAAACGTCAATGTATTCATTTTTAAAACACTGCAGTAATTTACTGCAGAGTTTTAAAAATGAATATTTATATAAATGAACTTAAAATGAACTTATATAATTAACTTTTGTTTTGATACTTAAATTTTCATATTTTTTCCTAATGTGAAAAATAAATTTTAGTAACATTAATTGTTACCTTTTTTTTAACAATTAAAATATAGATTTAAACATGACCTGCATTAAGAGACCACCTCTCGGAACGACCAATTTTTATTGGAACGGAACGTGGTCGCTTTAGGGAGGTTTTACTGTATATATATATATATATATATATATATATATATATATATATATATATATATATATTAACTCTATGCATGCAAAAATTTATTTCAGTTAGGAAATACATAATACTCCGTTGAAAATGCCCTTCAACATATTCCGCTAATAAGGAGAATGGTACGTGAAACCTTTTGTGCAGCCGTGTATTATACAAGCCATAGAATTTACCCACAACCAGTAGCATACAAAAAATTTGTTAAATTCAAAAGTGTATACCGAAATTGAAAACGCACTTCCCATAATTTTTGTTCAAAGACAGTAATGTGACCGATTTCTTTTGTGTGTCCCTGTAAATGAGCGACGATCGACAAACGCTATGAATGTCCTGTCCTATAGTAATAATCTTGTAGTAAAATTCAGTAATTTATATCAATTTGAATACATTTGATATAGCATAATGTCATTAAAATACTCTGCAAACGAATTTTCTTCATTGACCCTAATGTGATTGAATTTTTTTGTGTGACCCTGTAAATGAACTATTTACGCTACACACTTCATATTCAATACCCAACATGCCATGGTAAACATCATCAACATATATCAATTTCATGAAAATCCTAGTATATTTGCGGGAGTTAGTGCGCAAACGGACAGACAGACAAACGGAATTCATAACATTTCAACTTTGTTGGAAAGTGTTAAGAAATATATTTAATAGCTAAGATGAAATACGCCCTTTATTTCTTTTCTAGTAAAAAGTCTAACAAGTTACTGGAGCGAAATAGAAAAACATATACTTATTACTGTTATCTACCCTCTAGTTCTTTTTTAGAGGTATTTTTAGCATTTCTATCTAAATAAATAGGAGTTTCTCTCTACTACATTGATGTTAAATGACGGAAATAAAAGCGCAAGTGAGCTTTTTAAGGGAATTGCGTACGTTCAAATGATCGCTTTCGCGTAAAATTTCAAAATTTATTTTATTCTTTCGTTTTGTATAGCTTAACATTTGTGACGCCAAAAACCTTTATTTCCATCTTAACTACCACTAAACACAGATATAGCCTAATTTAATGAATTCCTAAAACGAATTCTTAGTAATCGAAATTTACAGTTAACAAGAACGAAAAATCATGCGTATAGCATAGATTACGAAAAACTTTCCAATAAATTCAGAATTCTATAACAAAACTTCACAGGTTCACTCAGGTAAAAGATGATGTCTAAATGAAAAATTTGGAAATAGCATAATGCATTTGAGAACCCGATTCCTGCTATTACCATGAATACTCGAGTAGATATACGATTTTTTTTTGTGCAGCCCTGTATATGATTTACAGATATGTATATATACTACATAGTAGGCTAAAAGTTAGTTCAGTTAAACGCATAGCACAGTTGAAAATTTTCATTCAAAAGTTTCCTCCTATAAACGGATGCTGTTGAAAATTTTTGTGCAGCCCTGTATATGATCTGTAGAATTTATACACGCCAAGTAATAGTTAAAAAAATAATTAATTTAAAAACGCATACCACAATTGAAAACGCACTTCCAGAAATTATTGTTCGTAGGTTTCAATAGTTCAGTTGTTGTTCATTTTCTTCTGTAGGCAAATTATTTTGCGTGTCTCTGTAAATGAACTATAAATTATCTGGTCACCACTTTCTATAGTAAGAACCTTGTAGTACACTTCAGTGTTATATATAAACTTCAGTATGCTTAAAGTAGTATGATATCATTAAAATGCACCGCAAACGATTTTTTCCCCATAGACCGTCATGTAACGGAATTCTTTTCAGTGTTCCTGTAAATAAACCGTAAACGCTATACACTTCATTTTCAGTACCGAACATGCCATACTAAATTCCAATAACATATATCAATTTCATGGCAATAGAACTATATTTACGCGAGTTAGAGCACGGACAGACAGACATTTTTCAACTGTGTTGGAAAGTGTTAAAAGACATTTTTCACTTGACAGACAGATTTTTTCTTTCTTTTTCTTTTTCTTTTCTTTTCTTTTCTTTTTTTTTAAACAGACAAAGCGATTTAGACAATACCTGCCAAAAATTCAATCGCGAATTTCAAACCTTTACTCACTCAAGGAAGATGAATCTTGTTTACTGCATTTATTACAAAATATTCGTACATTTAGCTATCTTTAAATGTTAGAAAATAAGCTTTTATTAGTATTTCATAATGAAGCGTGTTAGTTTGGTTTCAGGTAACTTTTATAACTCAAAGCGTTTTACAAATATTATCATGACACTTTTCCACATTATTTTATATTAACTAGGTACACGACCGGCGAAAGTTATTTTTGGTACAGCATGCATTCAAGTTCTGCATCAAAATAGAGTAGAATTTTATAAAATGCATTAATTAACCTACATATTGTCTCTGTGTATCTAAATTCGATTCGTTCAGTTGTTAGTCATTGTCATAAAGATTGATGAAACTGAAATCTAACTTAATGTATCCAATCTAGCTCAATATTGACTCACAAAATGATAATTCATAATTAAGTGTTAGTTTGGTTTAAGGTAACTTTTATAACTCAAAATGTTTTACCAATATTACTATAACAGTTTCCCAAATTATTTTATATGAACTGGATCAGGGACGGTGAACCTATGGCACGAGTGCCATAAGTGGCACGGTGCAGGTTATTTTTGGCATGGCATAAATTCAGGCTCTACACCAAAATAGAGTAGAATTTCATAAAATGCATTAATTAATCTACATATTGTCTCTGTGTATCTGAATTCGATTCGTTCGGTTTTTTGTCATTGTCATAAAGATTGATGAAACTGAAATATAACTTAAATGTATCCCAATCTAGCTCAATATTGGTTCATAAAATGATAATTCATAATTAAGAGTGCTAGTTTGGTTTAAGGAATTCACAGTGTGGAAATCGGCTATCCCTGTAATACTTAAAAAAAAAAAAAAAAAAAAAAAAAAATCGCTAAAATATTGTATCCCTTAAATGTGCAATGATGCTGCTACAATATGCAGATCGCAGCGACATCTGCAGGATATTTTCTACATCTGCAAGATATTGCTAGTCTAAAAATGTAATACTAGTAATACGAAAATCCCGCAGATGTCGCTGCGATCGACACTTCGGAATTTAGCAGTATCGTCGCACATTTATGGATACAAATTTTTAGCACTGTTTGGATAGCATATTTTCACACTAGGTATTCTAGACGCTGTAATACCAATGGTAAAATTATAACAACTTGGAATTCAATTCCAGACACTGTATGCAGATTCTGGCGCTTGCTATTTTGACATTTTTTCCTGCGAAGCATCCTTTTTGGAAATAAATAATATGAAAAATTCAGGTAAAATCATCTTGCCAAATGAGCCCAATTCAGCATTGTCTTGAAAATAACTAAGAACGAAGGCGATATAAATTATTTGGCAACTAAGATGAGACAACAAAAATAATATTTTTAAAATACCATTTCTAAAGTATAACATCAAATATTACCCATTTTTTTATGTTAAAAGCAAAATGTTAAGTAATTTTGACTCATTTATTTGATCCATTAAATTTTTTTTATTGTTGGCATGTCATGATCACGTAAAATATATTTTCGGATAAATTTGGCACGTGGATGTGAAAAGGTTCGCCATCTCCGAACTAGGAAATCCAACCCGAGCTTTCCCGAATGTGAAAAACATATTTTTTTATTGAAAAATCTCATTGATTTTAAGAATTTTTAAATTTTGATGTGCTTTTTTATATTGCGCTACAGATATTTTATTTTATTATCGTGAATTGGTCTCTAAATTATTCTAAGTGGCTAGTGAAAACCAGGGCTGCGGAGTCGGTGGGAAAACGGACAACTCCAACTCCGGAAATTTTAACGAGTCCGACTCTGACTCTGGGCTAGTACTAGTGTTGTTGTTGGTTAAAATTATGAGGGAACGTAAGAAACATAAGGCAAAAATTTCATCATTTAAATATTAATTCAGTTCTTAGAGCTTCGAAAGAAAAAAGGAAAAAAAATTCCGTTTTACTGATTTTTCAATTTTACGTCCAACAAACCCGAAAAATCCAACTATCGAAATCTAAAGAATTTCTAAATCTAAATTTTACTATTTCGAATCCGTGGACTCGAAAAGCCGAAATCGTTACAATTTTAATGTTATTTCGTATTCTTCAGAGCAGAAACATTTCGATGGAAAGCAAAAAAATAAAGATGAAAATTTTACTATTTCGGAAATAATTCGGGATGTTCAAGAGTTTTTAATTAAAACGATTTTCATCTACTCTGTAAGCCGTGAAGTATATTGAGCATCTTACACTTGGGTAGTCTGATATAATCCAAAAATAACAATAATAATTCCTTTTATGGATTTAAAATTACATATAATTGTTTTTATTTTCTCTTCAAATTGTCTAACAAAAAAAGCCGGACTCCGTTTCTTTTTTAGCGACTCCGACTCCAACTCTTTTGCTCAAAAATTAGCCTAACTCCGACTCCGCAGCCCTGGTAAAAACTCTGCCCTACGAGCCATCAATGCTGGCAAAGTTTTGAAAGGGTTCGTTATAAACTTTTCCACAGTGTCAAGATTTTCTTCTGTTTCGTCTAAAGAGCTTGTGTTTTTCAGTGACATAAAGTCATCTATGCTTTGTTCTAGATCACGTAAATGGGAGCAATTGGTGAGAAATTGAGTTTTCTTTTATTTTCGGCAACTTCTTTAATTACGAGAAACACGGAATTAAATATCTACACCGATCCGGACCTGGTTTGACTGGACCAGGACCAGCGTGCTTTTTATTTTCTGCAGACCGTGTTTGGACTTAATTTTTTTCTTTCCATGTCTAGCTACCCCTCCGCCCTTTTTAGGTGCGTTCATAATTATATAAATACGTAGAAACAGTCGTCGTCTGATTCGTCTGTCTACGAACCGACTACCCAACCGAATGGTTTGAAATTTAATATATATTATCGTTGCAGAATTTTGTCGAGTCATTTCAAATTTTATGAAAATCGAATCAAAGCTTATAAAAATATTAATAGTTTTCTTCCTTCTATTAAATCCTATCATACACCCTATTTATTAAATGATATCCCATGATAGGTATTGACTCTAGGTTGACATGGTGATGACGTCCTGTTATTTCCGTAGTATTGAATGTAATACGTATAATCGTAATAAATTTTGTATTCATGTCTATTTGCATAAGAGTGCAAATGCTATTGCACCAAGATCTGAATATTTATAAAACTAGTTATAGTACGAACGCACCTCATTTGCCACGTTTTGCGTACAATTTTCGACTTGTTTATATTGCGCTACAGACGTATTATTTTAGTATGGTGAATCTGTCTCTAATTTCTTCTAAGTGTCTAGTAAAATCTCTTCCCTACCAGCTATATGCTTGCTGATAGAAGTTTTGAAAGGGTTCGTTACAAATTTTTCTATAGTGTCAAGGTTTTCTTCTGTTTCTTCTACAGAGCTTAGGTTTTTCAGTGCCATAAAGTCATCCATGCTTTGTTCTAGATCATGTAAGTGGGTGCAATTAGTTAGAAATTGAGTTTTCTTTTATTTTCGGCAACTTCTTTAATTACGAGATACATGGAATTAAATAACCACACGGATCCGGACCTGTTTTGACTCGTCCAAGACCAGCATGTCCTTTTTTCTGCAAACCATGTCTGGACTTCATTTTTTCCTTGCATGTCTAGCAGCCTTCCTTCCCCCTTTTTTATAACCATATTATGTAGTTGTTTAAAAAAATATTTTAAATATATCTTTTAAAATCGACTATTTTTTCTTTACAGAGTTTTAAAATTACGATTTCTTTTACCATTTCATTATGTCATTCTAAACTACCTTATTCACTTATTGCGCCTTCATATATGTAAGTCTAAGTGAACATTAATATTGTTAGTCCATGTTTCATGGCTTGGGGACATAATCTGAAAAATGCCGTATTTTAATTTTTTTAAATAAATATGTAGGCAATATTCTTTTAAAAAAATTAATTATAGGAGAATTTTGCTAAATACCTTTTTTAACCATTTGGAAAAATGGTTATTGTTCTCGTCAGGATGGGAAATTAAAAGCATATCTGAAGGTTTTCCTTGGTTTAATCCGCATTTTATTCGTTTTATGATTGGTCTAAACAGTAATCTGTATTTCCCTTTAATTTCAACAACGATGGATATCTTCTGTTGCCACTATAACAAAAAGTAATAAAAACTACAAAAAAAAAAAAAAAACTCAGAAACAAATTGAGATACAGCTTTCAGACAAACTGCATTTAAAAGTACATTTTTTTCTCTAACCGACGGTGTAAAAAATAATATTGTCGGATGTTTAGAAGTTTAAGAATGAAATTTCATTTAAAATTGGCCGTCAAATTTCTTGGAAATCTGACGATGGAAAAGCCTTTTCCCGAACAGCCAATAAAATGCTTGGATATTTACGTAAGTTTCAGGTGGATAATACTTAAGTTTCATGAAATCGACGGGTCGCAGGCGATATTTTTGGCTTGCAATTTTTACGTACACTATTAATGTTTAATTCATGGCGTACGTAATGTATGATCAACTCCGTGCGATTTTTTATGTCTTAAATTTTAGTCTTCAAAAAAAAAAAGTTTTCCAAATGGTCGTTGTAATTTGATAAATAGCTATTTTTTTATTCTTTTTCTCTTCTGTTTTCCCTTTTCTTTCTTTTTAGTAATGAAATCGAGCAGCGATGGCTCTGGATTTATTTAAATGATTTTTGTTCAAGCCAAAATTTTAACTTTTATACCGGGCTAGGCCCAAATCTCAAAGCTTAGTCTCGTGCCAACCTCTAATATAGAATCTCAATTTTCATCCATTTTCTTTAACCTCTACAAAGAAAAACAGGCACAGTTTCTTCCAAACATCTCTGAATGTTCGTGTAATTAACCTCCTCGCTCCCTGGGAACCTCTGTTCTTTTCCTTATAAAAACTAAAATGTCCGATTTTTTTTTACATTTCCACATCACTTCTTAATAGCTGAATGTTTTTAGCGTTCAAAGCAAACGAATAAATGGCAGCATCTAAGCTGATTCGCAAATAAAATGTCATTTTCATCTGAGTTTGCATTATGCCTAAAAATGTCCAAAAGACAATATGACCCAGAAAGTGAGAAATTTTCATAAAGTATTTAACTTAAATCGTTTTCAATAAAAATTTTTAAGGATTTGTAGATTATTTACTTGTTTAAAGCTCTTAAATTTGTGATTGCGTTAATTTAGGTTAATGGTTATTAAATTGATGTTTTAAGTGGGTTTGTAGTTTTAGATCCATATTTTTTAACCTAAATTACTAAGCACCTAAAGGATCAGTTTCAGAAAAGGTACTTTTTCTGTTATTTACGATGTCATTTTGTTTGGAAAAAATCAATGAATAAGCATTTGTATTATTATTTTAGCTTCGGAACTGAAGAGTTTATAATAAGAAATAAGTTTCTAAGTCAGGTGACATAAATAATAAGTGACGTAAGCGGTGGGGGCAAAATATATGTTTTGGGGAAAATTACTGTGGAAATATACGCTCGAATCTGTGATGAAATATATTTTTGCTTGGTTTTGAAAATGGTTGAACTAGATCAATTTTATCATTTCTCGTCATACACATCTATACGTGTTATCTTTAGAATTAAAATTCATTAATTATATCTCTCGCCTTCCTACAAATACATAATGGAATCTATGTTATTGCATTATTTTCAAAAAGCACGGATTTTCCTGGTGATTAATATCGACCATTAAGGGATTATAACCCATTATGAGCTTTTGAAATATATTTGGAATTCGGTTTAGCAACGATTAAATCTAGTTAGTGAAACTTTCCGCGAAACTAAATCAATGGTTAATATCGCGAAACAAATATGTCAATGCATTACAATGTCAATTCAGTATACGTTGAAGATTTAAAGAAAAACGGATTAGTTAGATTTTCAGTATTGGATATTTTAGTCGTTTATCGTCGGTAGTTTTAGTCATATACCAAGATAATCTTTATAGTTTCAAATGTTGAGAAAATAGTGTTTTAACCCTCAATTACACTCCCTAAAAATAATCGCACAAGGACACGCGTGGCGTACTGAATACGCCAGGCGAACTTTTATGGTTTTTCACATCGTTTTCTTAGTTTGTTTTAATTTAAACATAATACAGGGTGTCCGGGGTATAAGTATCCAAAAGTTATGGCTTATTATTACGGAACTACCCATTAGAATATAATAGATTTCACCTCTGTGGATTGGAAACCCCTCCGAGATTTTAAAACATTGAACAAAACAAAAAACTGAAACTGTGGATGAGTGGAAAAAGCGCATCATAGAAGCAATTTGACTAATAACTCCTAATATACTACGAAATATCTGGGGAGAACTGGATTAGACGTTTGACGTGCGCCCAAAGGTGCACACAAAAGAAGTCTATTGATATTAAAACTTTGTGAGATGCTATTCTTATTTAAATAATTTTTTAAAAATTATAATGGGTAGTTCCGTAAAAATAAGCCATAACTTTTGGATACTTTAGCCCGGACACCCTATACTACTCGACCAGATAAAATGTACATACCGTAAATTTAAACTAGTAAATCTGCAGATCAAGAGCCTCAACGTCATCTCTGCAACTTATTGTTTTTAGCAAACTTTGCGTAATATTAATCTTTCTACAAAAACAAAATTTAAACTTTTTAAATTACACAAACATTTATGAAAGGAAAAAAAATATTTCGATGGTTTCAGACATTAGAAGCGTTAAATTATACACGTTATTATGTAATGATCTTCTGAAATTCTCACGAGCTACTTATTCTAGTAATTTTTATATAATAAAGCAAATTTCTTCAGGGGGGCGCCCCCCGAACCCCCCATTGTGTAATTTATTTTGCATTTGTAATTTTCTATTGATTGAGTTAATGATTATCCTATATCTTAGATTCCATTTTACACTGCGATTTATAAGGAAAAGCAACAATTTGGTCAAGCATTTTACGTTATCCTAATATCTATACAGCAGTATTTACTTGCCTGCTAACCACAAACATCTGTATCTAATGGATAAAGAACTTTTGGAAATGTAAACTTAGACATCTAATTTAGAAATCTAATGCCTTTATCATTTTTGTTTCCAAAAAATAATTTTGATTACCATTCTGCAATATTTATATCTAAGATCTAATCTAAATATCTAAAAATGTACTCGATAGCATTAACTTACTAAAATCACCCTAAAGTAGGGGGACTTCTAAACCTAACGGTTAATAATTCATCATCGTGTCCACTTCCTATTGACTAAATGGATAAACGTGATTTGGCACCGTTAAGTATTTTTTGTGATAGCCTTTTAATAGTACCCACATTTAATTTAAAATCGTGATGTTACAAACACCGTTGAAATTTGACGCACACCTGTGTTCAGGTCAAATTACGAAAGGTTAACTAACCTTTTATTTCCCTTAGCCGGGCATTTTATTTCATTTTTCGTAATAGGGATTATTTTAATAATTTAATTTATTTTACACTCTACAAGCTGTTACACGGGATGTTGTTCACGTAGCATTAAAATAGAGATAAATGCATTAAATAAAACATTTCACTCCCCACCAAACATGGCAAGTCTCAGGCTTTTTGCACAACACTATTATCTTACAGAAAATGTTGTTCTTTTAAATCGCGCAAATGTTTCAATTAAATAAAGTAACATTTTTTGTATTTAAATACTGGTATCCAGAACGCCGGAGGCTTGGCAGCTCCGCTCCTCTTAATAGCAACATATATAGTTAACCAACACTTTATCACATTTTATAGGAGACAATACGGAATTTCTTATTTGTATGGCCTTACATATACCTCAGTCATAAAAATGTAAAATTTTGTGCCAATTAATATACACAATTGCGAAAATGAAATCGCAACCAATGAGAAAAGGAAGGCCAAGTAAAATCGTGTAAATCGAGTAATCTTTCTTCGTAGTGTTGGGAAAATACCACTACAAAAATTATTTTAGGTGGTATTTGGTGTGAAATGTTTATATGTATTCATTCCTGTCCTATTTATCTTTTTTATTATTTGTAATTTGCTTATTCCATTTTCCTTTTGCACGTGAAAATCTTATAAATTAAAATTAACTCTTTGGGAGAAATTGTTATTCCTTTTTTTTTTTGGCAACAATAAAGTTTATAAAGTTTAATAGAATAATGTCAGTTTATTCTGTATGAAAATAACGAACTTTTTCATTTATAATCAAAGTAGTTGAATACATAAATAAAAATATTATTCTATATAGTATATAAATACTATTTTCATTTCTGCGTTTAAATCAATCTATATGCAAATATCTATACAAAGGCATTCATTAATTCATTCCTTTTAACTTTGATTTGACTTAAAAAACCATACATACTTTCACATTTATGATATTTTTAGATGAGATATAGTTGCTGTTGCTACGCAATGGTTAAAAGAAAAAAAAATGAAATATAAGTAAATTCATAAAATAAAATGTTTTATATTATTCGAACACATGTATAAAATTCCATCATAAGTTATACACCTAGTTTCAAAGCTCTGAGAAATGTTTTGACAAAATTGCAAACTAAAAGGAATAATTTAATACTCTTATTTAAAAATTTCAGCATCCAAAATTTACCATTTAAATCTATTATTCATATGAGCGATTTCTTTCAACAAATGAAAATTTGAAAATCGTCTGACTTCCCATAGAAAAGCATTATGTCACAAAATAAAATGTTCTATATATTCCGAACGAATGAACCAAATTTAACCCAAAACTATAGAGCTAAATCCGGGGAGCTCACCAATATACATCCTTAATTTCAAGCTAATCGGATGCTTTTTACAGCAGTTATCGCGGGACAGACAGACTAACTAACAAACAAACAAACAGATGGAAACCAAAAAATTTCGGGTCTGCAGAGTAAGCCTTCACTGACGTTTCGGCAATTAATAGGTTATATTCTGCAAAAAGTATTCTAAAGAAGAAATATTAGTTACCTACTCCAGTTTTCTTCTGGCGTACGAATTACGCCGGACGTCTATTATTGCACGCAGGCCGAAAACGACGGGGTTGGAGGTCCTTTGTCAGTTTGTGTGGTACATATAGGGTTTCCAGAATTTATCTTACAAAAAAAAACCGGAAGATGTAGATTGACACTTGTTTGTTTCAGTTTTATAGGGGAGATGGGGGCACATGTGAACAGGGGGCAGATGTGAACATCGCAATCTATTTATATAAAATCCAAGTCTCTGTGTGTCCCTCACTATTCCGGTAGGACCGCCTCATTGAAATGAGCAATTGTTGAAAAATATTAATGCAGGGTTACCACAGTAGCGCCAAATGTTAGCCAACTTGGCGATAGCTGGATAATTTGGCGAAATTCCCATTTAAAACCATTAATCTTTCATAATGGAGGCCATCGAAATTTAATTTAAACTCCACTCTTTTAAGATATTTTTTCGAAATCTATGAGTGAGAATTTAAAGTACGTCTTTACATCTTCCTACCGATGCTACTAATAAAATAATCGCCAATAGACAACGGTGTACTGTGTGAGCTCCTAACTGCGCGATTTTTATGTGCTTTAGGTACTTTTCCAGTATAGGTGCCTTGGCGAAAAAGGAAATTTGGTAACATATTTTCCGGGAACTTATTCACTGTTTCATTTTATATACACACGCATTTTTTTCGATATTTATACTATTTATATAACATAAAAAAGCCGTTTCTCTAATTTTATACAGAAACAGATGTAATTTGTACATAAAAACATCAATAATATACATATAAAACAAACAAAAACGCTCATCAAATTTGTTTTCATAGCTGTTTATATGATTTGACAACAAATCTCGATATTTTTCCGTTATACGAACACCATGCCAAAATATATGCTAATGCGCCAATTATTTCAAAATGCTAAAAGTTATTTGTAATTTTATGCCAGCAGTTTAATATGAGTTTTATTTTATTGCTTTATTTTATAGCAGTTATTTGTTCACTTATTTTAAGTATATATTTGTGATTTGATGAAATAGTTCGTAAAAGTCTGGAATTTTCAAATGTTATATTTTTTAAATGCTCACTTTAGTATCGGCAATGTTTTTTCTTTTATTTTTCAAATGCTTCAATTCACGATTTTGCGCCAACTATTACGCTTGGCGACAATGGTGTCCGCATAACGGAAAAGTACCCAAATCTCACTTTCTGATGCCAAAATTACATCAAGCTCTTTTAAAAAAATGCCAAAGCCCCTACAGTGGAAAAGTACCAAACTGTCTATTATTTTGCGCTATCCGTGTTATAGTTTGTACTATATGCAAGGGGAGTGGAGCGAAGAGTTTAAACATTAAATATTAAAGTTAAGTTTCGGCACAGATGTCATATACGCCCCATATTGACGCGATTTTTTTCTGATGCCAATGTCATATACACAACGGGTACTTAACTGGCGCCAAAGTGTCGTAATTTTGCTTGATGTTTTTGTTTATGCTGTTGATGTTTTCGCCAAATTGGCGTCGGAAAAAAATCGCGCCAATATATGATAACGTATATGACAACTGTGCCAAAGTTTCTGTAAAGCAGTATAAGACTAAAAAATTAAGAATAAAATAAATGCAAAATAAGATTAAAGAAGAAAGAAAAATCATGCGTTAAGCATAGAATATGAAACACTTTCCAACACATCCTGAATGCTTTAACAAAACTTCGTTATTTAGGGAAATAAGGTAAATAAGATAACGTTACTTCTTAGATATCCCGTCGACCAATTTCGCCAAATTATATAAATCGTCAAATCAATAGTAAAACATTAATAAAAATACAAATGAAACATCGAATTAATGGTTTTATTGGCCATTATTGGCATTTAATTAATTAATTAATGACAACCATTATTGGCAATTAATCTTACAATTTGGCGACAGTAATTTGGTCGACGGGATAACTAAGAAGTACCAAGATAACTAAGTAAACGTTTTAGAAAACGCATAAAAAAATTTTAAAATTGATTTCAGCAGTTACCGTCCATAGCCAATAGTACCGTTATTACATGCGACTATTTAGCTAAAATTTAATTTAAACTAAGCTTAAAACTACTGAAATCACATTTCCAGATATTTTCATCCATAGACGGTTATGTATCCAATTCTTTGCGTGACCATGTATGTCCTTTTATCTATATTTCACAAACATTTCTTAGGAAACTAAATGCAGTTCAGCGTAAAAATGCATAACTCCTTTAAAAACCACCTTTAAGCAATTTACTCTCATACTCAGTAACCCTTACGAATTCTTTTGTGTAGCCCTGCATATGAACTGTAGCATTTATATACACAGTATAGTATGCATAAATGTAGTGAAACATAAAAGCGCATATCATAATTAAAAATGCATTTCTAGCAATCATTGCTTATGTACAATACTTCGGAGAAAAGTTTCTTGGCGAGAAAGAAGTTTTCCAACGCATTTTCTGGCAACCTATTTACTGCTTCATACTCACAAGCAATTTTTTCCATATGTATACAATTTGGCACAGATGTCATATACGCCGCATATTGGCGGGATTTTTTTCCGACGCCAATTTGGTGAAAACATCAACAGCATAAACAACATTCGGGTTACCATTACAAGCAAAATAACGACAGTTTGGCGCCAGTTAAGTACCCGGTGCGTATATGACATCGGCGTCAAAAAAAAAAAAAAAATCGCGCCAATATGGGCGTATATGACATCTGTGCCGACAATTTAATATAAAAAAAGCTATTTACCCATTTTTATAAAGAAACAGAAATAATTTTTGCACAGATGTCATATACGCATGGGGGTTGGCGTGATTTTTCTATGACGCCAATTTGGCAGAAATCTCGCTTTCGAATACCAGTTGCTTATATGTTTTTCAATTATTTGCTATCATTTTGAAAAGGAAATAACTATAAATAAATAAAAGTTTGAATAATAACTATAGAACAAAGCAGTTTATATAATTAAAAAACAGAAAATAAAAGTAAATAAACAATTTATTAATAAATAAAAAATAGCCGGGTTACCATAGCAGGCAAAATAACACCATTTTGGCGCCAGTTAGGTATTCCGTTTCATATCTGAAATCTGTGCCGTAATTTGTATATAAAAAAAATTATATATATTTAGAAACGATTTTTTATGCATATAAGTGCATATATAAACAAAGATAAAAGTTCATTAGATTTGTTTTCATAGCTGTTTATATATTTTCGCAACATATCTCACTTTCTGATGCCCGAATCGCGCCAAGCTTTTTTTAAAAATGCACTATAATGGAAAAGTACTTAAATAAATAATTAACAGAAATAACAAATTATACAAACTAAAACTTTTTATTTCGAGATCAAAGCATTGTTTTAAATTTCGATGATTAAAAATACATATATCCTTGGATAACTTCAATTGAAATTAGTTTCACAGCTTAATATCTCATTCCATAAACCTAAACAAACACAAGTGATTCATTCATCGTGAAACGTCAAAAATATTAAATCATTGAGGTAATCATTCACAAAGTAAGTTCTCCAACAATCAATGGGCAATATTCTAAAGACGTCATAGTAGGTAAAATGGTGGCGGTATCGTTTGTTTATGGTTTGTAATCACAAAGATTTAATTTTGCAATGTCTCTTAGTTAGATTATTTTATTATCATATTTATGAGCTCAGAACAAAAGCCTATTTTTTCGTTATTTAGTTATTAAAGACGGAAAAAATCATAAATGCATGATTTGAAAATTTTAAATAATTTTCTTTCTTAATACTAAAAAATAACATCGGGAAGTAACAGCGGGTTTAAGTTAAATATGTTTAACTGTTTAATTCTGTTGTAATATTCAAAATAACTGTATTTATTAGATTTCAGTACTCAACATCAGGGCCCGATTAAACTTTGAAGTTAGAGGAATTACAATGTCATTTCAGGACCTTTCTTTTGGAGAAGCTTTTCTAAATTCCATATATACATGGAAAATCTTCAGTGTTAGAAATATTATTCCTAGGACTGACATAACACGAGAACGGCCTGCAATTTTACACAAGTTTTTGAAAGCTACTTTATATCAGAAATTTTACTAAAAACTGGTTACTTTTTTGTTATAGCGGCCCACACTATTAGGATTATGACAAGTTGCAGCCAATTTCGCCAACGTCGTAACCAAGATCATGAAGCACACACATATAATGCCATATAATACCATTTCATGAAATCGTATACGATAATTTAATAGTTTTTAACCTTAGTTCAAGTGTGTTATTTATTTATTTTTAAGGCTCAACAATCTAAATTGTCCAATATATGAATTTAAAAAAATCCCTGCCGGCTCGGGCCTACAGGCGGAGGTAGATTTCGAAGTTACTACTTAAATTCTCTAACAAAACTTAAATCAAGATTAGAGATAAACCCAGTTCCTTCACTAAAAATGAGCTCTAGGGAGCTAAACATTTTGGAAAAACTCTAATATACATGAATACACACACGCATGTATCTGGAATAGGTTTAAAAAATAGCTAAAGCAAATTCAGAGAACCTCAAAGTGTTAAAATAAGTTAATATTTCCATAGTCGGGTTTTTATCATGTTTTAATACGTTTCTTCAAATTTACATGGCGTTACATATTCGCCTGCTGAGGTCCATTATATTTCCAATATCACGCAATATACATATTTTTTTAATTCGTCAAACTATTAATGAGCTAGAAGTAGCTGGGAGTCGTTCGGTAGCTTCAACCCTTCCCGCTTTTCGGTGTCTTTAATTTGTGTAATTTCCCTTTTAAATTTGTCCGGTTTCAATTTTTGATTTTTTTTTTTTTTCAATCTGGCTTTCGCTAGAGAGTCTTTCATTTGGGACGTGGCTGGGGACCTAAGAATCTTGCTTCCGCAAAAGAGTCGGAGTACACCGAAAAGCGGGAAGGGAGGGCTCGGGGCGATGAAGCTACCGAAAGACTCCTAGCTACTTCTAGCTTATTATTAGTCTATTTTATTTTGAGTTTTCATGCTGAAATCTTGCTTTAGAAAACTTATGACGTAATATTCAATTTGTTTTCAATTTGTCAAACTATTTAATTTTACACGTGAAAATTTTGCATTAGAAAAGTAATTGTTGTGGTGAAAATTTTATTCTTTTTTTTTTTTTTTTAATTGTTGGCAACTGCTATAACGAAAAACTTTTATTATTTTCCTGCCATTGTTGTGTAAAAGCTGGTTTTATCAGAATCATGTTAAAACAGTATTCAAAATTTTGAACCCTCCCCATTTCCACCCTCTTGGGCCGATTTCGCCCATTTTCAATCCCCGCCGAGATATTAGCCATCTCAAAGTTGTTGGAGAGTTTGAGGACAATCCGTGCATAATTGCGACTTTTATCGTGCGGACAAAATTTAGTACATACATACATATATATATATATATATATATATATACTTTTTAGGTGGGGGTGGTTTTGGGTTCCTGGGGTCCTATAATGAAAAGTTATGAAGGAATTTTTCAAAAGTCGCACCATGGTAACGACTGCAATAGGTAGTATTTCTTACGAAATCTACCTAAAAATGTAAACAAAGATTGAATAGACATGACCGCAAAAAGCCTCAAATCTGCATAACACTTGGAACCAAACTGTGCAGATTAGTGGTCTTCTACTGTACACAGTTTTTCATAAATGTGGTTCGTTCTTAAAATGTGTTATTTTCATCTATCACTGCGGAACAAGCGAGAAAACTCATATTCTTGCACATGAGTTGTATATATCTTTATATCTAAATTTCCGTCATTTTTGACGGGCTACCTTTCTAGTTTTTTAATAGTTATCATAAGTTTTTTTATTTGAAAAAAATTACTAAAGATGACAGCACCTGTAGACATATGGTAAAACTTTTTTGAAGCTTTTTGACATTTTGTTTGTCCTCTGTAGCCAAAACACTGTGTTTAGATCTCAAAAGTAAAATCTTTGTTCCAAGTTGATAAGCGTATAACTTTATTTATTTATTCATTTATTTGAATTTGAGTGTTTTAACATATACTATGAATATTAATAAATATTTTTGATAAAGTTATTTTTCTTCTAAAATTGAGAAATGTTAATGATTTATCAATTTAACAGAAGCACCAATGTGGGGCACTTGTGAACAGACAAGTTGGAGCAGATATGAACAGAACATAAGGGCCCCAATAATCATTCTGTGATTCTGTTCCTTTCAGTTAACTTAATGATAAATAATGTCAGTTCCATTATCTATAATTTTCCTGAAATTTAAGATATTTTCCTCACACAAAGTTGATTTTGCATTGAAACTTCATCAAACACATCTTTCAGCAAATACATAAAGAGCAACAAGCTCGTTTACATTCAATTGTACTTTAGTTAAATTTAATGTTTTCTAAAATGCAATAAGTGTTATATATTATTTTACAAAACAGTTTACAGCAATATTTTTTATGCATTGTAAATACAAAAGTATTACCTTGAACAACTTTGCAAATTTTTCTATTACATTTGTTCTAAACTTGCAATGATGGCTTACTTCCATATCTAAAACAGTTATGTATATGATGCTTTGAATGGAGATAGGTATGAGTAATATTTTAAGAAAGTAAAATTTTTAAACTGATAACTACCGTAAAATCCCTATTGTAACCCCCTCCCTCTTTCAAAAGCAAAAGAAGTTAGGGTAGGGGGGTATAGTAGAGATTTTTTTTTAAATCATTAAAAAACCCTTCTTTATTTATAATTTATAAGTAAATAAGGCAAATACAGCAGTGGGAATCTTTCGGATTTCGGCAGATTTGAGATAAATAGTATGTAAACGCCCCCTCCCTAAAATTTTCCCCAAACAAAAACCCTTAAGCAAAATTTAAAAGTTATAATTTCTTTTTTAAAATTGCTTCTTTATTTTTTTTATTTTATTTCAGCAATACTTAATGAATCATCTAAGCCTCCAACCCCAAAATCAACTTATTATCATTTTATAATATTTTGCTTAAACATATCACCCAGAAACTAGAAATATATATATATATATATATATATTTCTTTATGGTGAATTTCACAGGTAATTAAGTAATGATTACGATGACAAATGAATAACAGAATAAAAAGCATGTCAAAGGATATTTTTCCCTTGTGTTCACATGTGCCCCACGTGTGTTCACAACTACCCCGCTGACGGGGCACATGTGAACAATTTTTCGAATTTATAAAACTATTAAATTAAAAAATGTAAGAAGAACTATACAGGTGATTTTTAAAAAAATACCATGTATAAAAGAAAGTTCTATTTACTATATTGAGTAGGTTTCGGTTATAGAAATTTATCCAGTCATGAGAAAAGCTTTATTTATGCGAACTGTTCACATGTGCCCCCATCTCCCCTACCTATTATGTCCTTTTTTATAACATACTAAACTATGTAGAATCTGCCAGTAATGTTTAAGATAAATTGTTTTAAAAATTTAAGTAACAAATTGTTAGTTACAAAGTACTAAGTTAGGAACATTTTTCTTTAAGTTTGTATAACAGATATTAATAACTGTTTTAATATTAATGAAACGATTTGATCATTATTTTCTAACTGTATTTGTATAACATTATTCTAATAACATTGTTTAACTAATTTTACTGACATTTATCCCGTAAGGAATGAAAAATTAGTTGAATTGCGAGAACAAAACTAAACCAAAACATCCTAGAATTCAATAACGATCACGAAAATTTTTGTAATGGGCACCCATGAAGCAAACAAAGTTTTAAAAATTAAGATACAGATATACTAAATTAAAAATTTTATAATGTAGATACTTATAGTCTATAATAATGTCAAGATCAAATAATCTCATGCTATCCAAGAGTTCGTAAATGCGCAGTTAATATTATACAACTCTCCCAAGATTTTTGTCATCCTGATCTGAAACAAGCTGTGTTTTCATCTAATGCGCATGTGTATAACTTTTTTCAGCAAAAGGAAAAATTTTGAAGCAAACTGAAAAAGAATGTATTTTTTAAACTACCATAAGAAAGATGTAGTAGAAAAACGGGAGAAATCGTCGTACGGGACAAATTTAAACATACACAGTATGATAGGCCTAAAAAACGTACAACCTGGCAGCCCTAGGTACAGCCGTTCCGATGATGCTCGCAACAAAGCTAGCCACTGTCGCAGGAGCATGATTATCTAATTGCTCAAGATAATTCTCGGAAATTTGAAGCTTATTATCTTTAAAATTATTAGACTCTTAAAAATAAAACTTTGATGTCCGATAACTGGGTGGTTTGCGTACCGCACTCAATCCCGCTTGAAACAAAATTTTTCTACATGTTTCAGGTTCATCTTTGAATTTGGACATGGTTCATTAAAACCTTCATCCCTTTGAGTTTGTTGAAAATAAGTATAAAGCTTGTTTTGAAAGCCTTTGGATTAACACTCTAACGAGTGGTGTTGCCCTAACATTGTTTACGTTTACGCATTGCATAACGTGTTTGTCTTAACATTCTAACATAGAAACCCTTCGGGTTCCTTGTCAGGGTGACCACTTAACCAGGAGATATGCCATATAGTACCTCAGATTCATGGTCATAAACGTCATTTTCATTAGACGTAGCTCTTTAGTATTTACTAAAATTAATTTGGAAAATGAACTGAATAATATTCTTAGATTCCTTTTTAATAATGTGGTTAACCCCTTGAGAGGCGGTGGGATATATTATATCCCACCTAATTTTAATCAAGATTTGCACATTAAACTTTTAATTAAATTTAAACTTTCTAACTTCCGTGGAAAAAAGTTGACGACAATACGAAGACTTTTTTAAATTGGTTTCCCTTATTTTGAAACAAAATTTTTCGAATTTTCTGGTGTGAATTCAACATTACACAAACGTTTTTACTTGCTCCTGAAAGGGTTAAGATAGAAAACATTAATAAACTTATTCTAGATCTTGCCAATAATAGTAAACCCGATAACAAATTTGATTTCAAAAATACAAACTGTATACTCTGCAATATTTCCCCCCCTTTTTTTGAGAAATTAAAATACAGTCTTAAACATATCAATATATGCTTAACCCTTAAATGCATAGTGTAACCCAGGCGTTACATGACCTATATTTGCCATTTGGCGCTTTCTATCGTTCTTTTGGTGAACTGTTATGTGTTACTTACGTGTGATAACATGCATTTAAGATCGTGAAGTCTGTTTTTGTTCTGATTCGTTAACAAGGGGACATTATAACATCTTTCGTTGATACTGTTTACAATGGGTTCGACTGGCGTTTTTTCTCCATATTTATAAGGCAGTCATTATTAATTCTGCAAACTATTAAAAGCATTATAAAAATTATTATGTCGTTGAATAGTTGTACAGTGTAAACACTTTAAGGTATGCATATGATTTAAAATATTTTTCGAGCAATTTTTGTTATGTAACTCAGGAGTGACATAATGACATCCTGTCCAGCAGAAACATAAATACATTTTTTTATTATTTTTCTGGTGGATAATTAACAAAAATAGACTCAAATATAATTTTTCCCGAACAAAATAAAAAATAAAGCATTAAAGGGTTAATAGCCAAACTCTCTCCGAAATTAAAGGATACCATTTGCAGTAAAATTAACACAATGCTTTTTGAAAATTATTCAGGAGTATGTGTGTAATAATAAAAATTTTCGCGCTTTTATTTTAATTAAACTATTCCAAATTATTATAATATCTAACTTTTTAACTTAGCTTTAATACTATCTTAAATATCTTTTATTTTCTTTCCATGCTTTAAATGCGTATTCTTTTATTATTCTAAAAAACTTAAATCCATTCATCTAATCTTATAAAACCCATTAAATTACTTTTTTAATTTTATTCTGAAACTAAATTCTTTTTGTTTCGAATGTATTTAATATCATTTGTTCTCTGATGTTCCATATCCCATAATTCCTTTCCAAGCCCGCCAACATTTGTTTACGTTATAAAACTGACGCCGAGATTAAAGAGTTCATCATCGACGTCACGCGTACTTCCCCCTTCCCCCGGAGCTAAATCCTATCGTAGTCTGCCTCTCGTCGCGTCCTTCCGGCTATTTTTACGGGGCTGGTTCTTCACTGATAATGTATTCGTACGCGTGTCTTTTTCGCAAGTATTTAACCTGTTGCATTTGCTGTGAGAGAGAGAATATTACGGTTATTGTGTTTCTTAAACAACCCATGTTACCTGTAGAGCTTTGTTTAATGTATCTTCGTCATGTTGTTCTAATATTTAACATGTAGTGGTTTCTATTTACGCCGTAACAACGGCCCGAACATGTGTAGCATATTGCTAGTGGAGTTTGGTGCATTTTATGATCATCTAATAAATATATGATGAATCTAAAGGCTTCAGTTATTATTTCCGGGAAACTACCAATGGACTTCGGCCTGATCTTCCACTCTTAACCATGATTTTACGACTGCAAAACTTTGATTTCTCGGTTGAGTTAGATAACGAGTGTATGGCTGCTGCTTAAGACCGATATGTTTATATCATACTAGTGAATACGTATCATATGCACTTATACAATACATACCAACTTATATGGGTCCATGGGGCGCGGGCCCACCCAATAATTTGATCTCTCCGCTCACCCAATTTAAATTGGTTTATTTTTTTATTTATTTAATAGCGAAAGGAAATTTGATTTTATTACCGTTTTCAAAATAGTTTTGTTTGAAAAATTTTAAAGACATCAATCAGACTTACAGGAGCACTGAAAACCCTTCAGCGAATGTTTAGTTAAATTTCTCACGAAAACGAATTCCCTGCCTATTTTGCCATCTGTTTTTGATATTTTGAATTGATAAGGCACTTCGGTGACTAAAATGTATGCCTTTCTTGACATTTAGTTTTTTGAACTTTCAATAATTAGTAATTCCAACATTATTTAAAATAAATATTAATGTATTTATAAGGAAGAAATTATAAAAGTATAATTTAATACAATATTTAAAATTATAATTAAATTATAATAGTTTAAAAAATTGCTTAGAAAAAACAATTTAATTTCGAACTCTCTGTAGTCATTCGCTCCTCACCTCTCTCTCTCCATACACATACACACTAAAGGGAAAAGAATTATTATTTTACTCAAATTTTTGAGCACACCCAACATTTTTGAAAAGTTGGCACTACTGACAAGCGAGCCACTTTTTGGTGCTGCTCGCACCTAGCATCGAGACCTGGTGCATTTTGTAGCCCTGTACATAAAAGTTAGAGAACCGAAAAAATTTCTCTGTTATAATCATATTTTATATATTTTTTTATAATTGGATTTTTATTTGTTTATTTGCGGCAAAAATGAGCTATGTCGCCAAATATGGCTTCAAACAGTTTTCGCCTGCTTTATCCCTTTAGTCTCCAATATATGTTAGAATTAAATCAGGTTGCGATTTGTTTGATAATAGCATAAGAAACAAGAATTCGTTTTTTTTCTATGCATACGATAAATGTATGAATAGTAAATACATATCTGTTAAAACCTTTCAAGATCACTGAAAACTATTTTTTTTAAATACAAAATAAGCAAACTATTTTCTTTTAAGTCAGATAGAATAAATTTTCGAATGTTTAAAATGAAACGTTGTTATATTAAACGTTGTGTATTTTGGTAAAAGTAATCATAAAGTAAATTAATATGTTTGTACAATTTATAAAATTTACTGTGTCTAAATAGGTCGAACATTGCAATTTCTAGCGAAGTCCAAACCACTGCTCACTCACACACACACGACAAGTAGCTATGACATTTGAATAGGGCTGCCGGAAAGCCCTACTTAAAAAGAAAAAAAAAGCAATTTAACAAATTACAACGACCATTTGGAAAAGGATTTTTTCAAAAACTAAAATTTAAGACATAAAAAATCGCACGGAGTTGATCATACATTACGTATGCCATGAATTAAACATTAATAGTGTTATTACACGTAACAATTGCAAGCGACAAAAATCGCCTGCGACTCGTCAGATTTCCTTAAACTTACGTATTATCCACCTGAAACTTACGTATTATCCAAGCATTTCATTGGCTGTTCGGGAAAAGGCTTTTCCATCGTCAGATTTCCAAGAAATCTGACGACCCATTTTAAATGAAATTTCATTCTTAAACTTCTAAACATCCCACAATATTACTTTTTACACCGTCGTATAGAAAAAAAATTTACTTTTAAATGCAATTTGTTTGAAAGCTGTATCTCAATTTGTTTCCGAGTTATTAAATTTTTTTTGTAGTTTTTATTACTTTCTTGTCATAGTGGCAACAGAAGTATCCATCTCTGTTGAAAGTAAAGGGAAAATACGAATTACTGTATAGACCAATCAGAAAACGAATAAAATGCGGATTTAACCAATAAAACGCTTCAGATATGTTTTTGATTTCCTACCCTGACAGAGGACAATAACCATTTTTCCAAATGGTTAAAAAACAAAAAAAAGCCAACTTTTCGCCAGCCAAAAATATGAATATAATGTTGTAATTTTTCAAAATCAATTTCGTATGTTCTTGAAGGTGTTTTAAACTTTTTTTAATATTTTATACTTTTATTGACTAATTTGTATTTTTAAATGTTCTTCTTTTTAAAAATTCTATATTTATAGTCCGATAAATTGTTTCGAAAATTGTAATTTTAGAAAGTTATGCTGCTGTAAAAAAAAAAAAAAAAAAGAAGAAAGAAAACGATGGAAACAGGTTTTTAAGACCGAAACCGAATTTCGGTGATCTTCCTATTTTCGACCGAAAACTAAAATGTCCATTTTTTTAAATAATTAAATTGTATGTATTAAAGTAATTAATACATACATAAATATACATAATTATTAGTTAATTATAAGTATTTATTCAATATGCATAATCATTAGTTAATTATATATATGGCCCGAATTGGCTCTCCGTACCTTAGACCCAAAACTTTTTATTTTCATATAAAATAGAACGTAATTAATTCATCAACTATACAGAAAGATTTTCTTATTATACGAATTTCATTTAATTAAAAAATACTTTAGTTTTATGTATACACACCTCGATTTATCTTTTATAATGATTTCTGTAAATGATCATCTGTTATACTAGAACTTTCTCAAAGAGTATTCGAAACATTTCTGCGATTTCAAACTGAAAATTTTTTATTAATGTTATTTCTGCAGCTTTGAATGAGCACGTGAAAAAGTTTAGTTATACAGTAAAACCTCCCTAAAGCGACCACGTTCCGTTCTAATAAAAATTGGTCGTTCCGAGAGGTGGTCTCTTAATGCAGGTCATGTTTAAATCTAGATTTAATTGTTGGAAAAAGGTAACAATGAATGTTACTAAAATTTATTTTTCACGTTCGGAAAAAATGTGAAAATTTAAGTATCAAAACAAAAGTTAATTACATAAGTTAATTACTGCAGAGTTTTAAAAAAGAATACATTGACGTTTGTTTTCATTTTACGGTTTTATCTTCTATAACTTATCTTTCCAATTCCTTTCGAAGGTCAGTAAATCAGAATGCAATTTTTTTAGGCGGGAACAAATAATGACGATTTTATTAATTTATCTATTTCTTTGAGAGTTTCCTGACAGTATAGAACAGGGAGTTTACTGACCGTCATTCTTAATTTGTCATCAGAGTTAAATTCATTGCCTAAAAAGGCACAAAGGAGTTTAAATACCTAAAAGTTACCGGAATAAAAAAAAATATCTACAGAAGTCAAGCGACCAGGAAAATATGGAATTCGTTTCATTTTCTTCAAAGAAATGGGTCGCTTCAACTGGGGGGAGGGAGTTCAACTGGGAAGGTTTCTGAATGGAGGTAAAATTAGTATTGAGCCTATGGGAATAAATTTCGTTCCATGAAAAAATGGTCGTTCAGGGAAGTGGTCGTTTAATGGAGGTGGTCTCACAGGGAAGTTTCACTGTATATGCATTGCTTGCTTTATAATTTGTATTCACGTCTTGAGTCAGTCATGAGTGATAATTATAAACAACGAAGTTCGTAGCAATAAATAGTCTCAATATAGCCGATGCAGCTCAAATCGATGAGTAATGTTGAAAATTTCCAAAGGAAGGAACGAGATTTTTGGAATACTGATAGTTTCGGTCCAGCCAAATTTTCAGTCGCATTTTTGCCGAAGATGAATTTTCGGCGAAACTCAGACTTTGGGCTGAAAACAAAAACGAAACCAAATTTTTGGTCGATCTCTAATTACAAGAGAAACCATAGAGATTGTAATAGGTAAAAATTAAATATGCAACGCTGCAGCATCATTTAACATACAAAAATTATGGGTACACTGTAAAAAAAAATCTGTGAAGTTACTAAAATTTTTCTAGGAAACTGGGATTCCTAGAACTATTTATGTAACGGCAACAACAAAAATTCATGTAAAAGATACTGTTACATGAATTTTTGTTGTTGCCGTTATATAAATAGTTTTAGGAATCCCAGTTTCCTAGAAAAATTTTATTAACTTCACAGATTTTTTTACAGTGTAGAATTGCTTTCAAACCATTACGTTGTAGATCGTGCAACTGTAGTATATTCTTAGCTGTTCGGTAGAACCGAAACACGTAAACGGTTTATTAAAAATTTTCCTACTATTTGTATAATTTTCATTAAACACTTTTTAGCAATTAATGAAGTTTGTTATCACTACAATTAAAAAAAATAATTTATTTTTTTCTTGCAAATGAGTTTGAAAAAACAATGTAAAACAAAGTACAATTGTAGAAAAAATCAAACACGAATCATTTTAGTTCTTCTTCTTCTTCTTTTTTTTTTTTTTTTTTTTTTTTTTTAAGAACCACTATCTGCAAAATGTTAAAAAACAATATCACTTTCAGTAATCTTTAAAATAACAAATAAATAACAAAATAAACGCAATATTTCATATATAAAAAAAAGGAAAAAGAAAGAAAGAAGGAAAATTGTACTAATAATATTATGTTTTTGCCCTGAAACTTAAATTAATGAAACTCTCACAGACACCTGTAAAATTTTGAATTAAATAAACAAAAAACAAGTACCGCAAACGACATGATTAAGTTTATCTCTCGTATAAATATAAATAAAACATTACGCTCGTCAATAAAAACTAAGTATACTCTTCAGTAACACGAAAAAGAAAATACTCTCCCCTTCTAGTTCTTTTTTTCTTATTAGACGAAGCAACATCATTAGTGCGCGTTTAATTTTTTTTTTCTCAGCCGTTTAATTAGAAAAGCACCTTAAACAACTTATGCATAAAAAAAGCAAATCAACATCTTTAAGAAAGAAGAAAAAGTTAAACGTGAAATAAGAAACGCTCTTTGAATCCAATTTGATTTTTGAGGTAAACTATATAAGTTGTTATTCCTTTTTATAAAAAATATATATTTTAGTTTTATGTTTATAAAATTAATACTGTATATTTTAAAATTGTGTTTATAAGTGTAATTTATTTATTAAATTTATAACATCCTTTTTTTTTACTGGCAGTTTAGAATAAGGCCATGTTAAGATTTCACATCAGATTAAACTGAGTTATATCAGAATGAACATTTTAAGTGTTGTTGGTTGTAGTTGTAATATTTATACACATTTTTACGATATTAAATTATGAATACTCTTGCCGCTATTTAATTGCGGCCAGGAAGAAATGGATAGTATAAGAGAAACCATAGAGATTGTAACACGCAAAAATTCAATATATAACGATGCAGCATCATTTAACTTACCAAAACTGTGACTTGAGTTACTCTACGAAAATAAAAATAATTATCTAAGTAAAATAGAAAAAAATTAACGTAATGAAAGAGTACGTGAAGATTTGAATAATGGGTTTCACAGACGGTGCAATTTTAGAATATTTTTATTTATTTGTTTTGAAAATGACTAGGGAAGAGTCGAAGCATGTAAACAGTTAAATAAACCTATTTTTACTGTTTTAAAGTTTTAATTTACGCCTTTTAGCATATAAAATTAGTAAATTATTCCAAGGTGTTAATTTGTTATATATTTATGGTAGATTACTACAAAATTAATTTATTACACTTCCGTATCAAATGATTTTCTAATGTTATATTAGCTACAGCACGATACTTACATTCATTAAAATTAGAAATACATATTATAATGGCAGTATTTTAATAGAATATTATCATCCAGAAACACAATGATTTACTGCGTTTAACTATTCTCTCCTGAGCGTTTTCACTACAATTTATTTGACTTTTCCTATAAAAAGCACATGTTGAAACCACAAATAAAAAATATATGACCCAAACGGCATGATTAAATTTATCTACAGTATAAATAAAACATTAAGTTTGGCAATAAACATGAAGTACATTCTTCAGTAACCCTTTTTAATTGTAATTTTTTTATTACAAGAAGCAGCTTAAGGAACTTCCCTTATTTTCCCCTTTTTTCCGTTTAATTGGAAAAGTATGGGTTGAAAAGCTGGTACATCTAAAAAATATGCAAACGATCTTCTTCATGGAGAAGTAATACTAAATGTCGAGTAAAATAAAAAATAATTAATTCAATTTATCTCACGAGGTAAACTATAAGCGTCTTTTATGATTAAGTCGCAATATATTTACAATTTATGTTCATAAAATTAATACCGTAACTCATAAAACTATGTTTATTAGTGCCATTTATGTTTAATAATTTTAAAATATACTTTATTTATCGGTAGTTTAGCATACTGTTGTTTCTATGATACTTTTAGTTTACAGTTTATCGTTATATTATATTTCAGTATACTATATTATATTCTAACTTTTACTGCAGTGAAGTATGTGCATTTATTAAAAATAAAATTAAACAGAAATGCTGGGACCTGCAATTCAAATGTTTTTCCTGTAAATGCTGCGTACGTGTGTGTGTACTGGGGAAGGGAGGAGGGGTGGTTATAGAGTTAGAGTTAATTCGTAAAAAAATAAAGATATTTATAGGCATTTTTCTCGGCTAAAGTAAGTTACTTTTTTTAAGAAGTAAAATCTAGAAGAAGAAGAAAATAACATAAATGGTTAATGTTATCAGAAACCATTGTTAATATTTTTTAAATAATATTTTGCAAATGTTATGTCTAAGAAAACAAAAATAAACTAAATAAACTGTCAAGTGCGAGTATTACTCGCGTACAGAGGGTTCCGTAGAATAAATATATGAATTTGTAATTGTTGCTAAAGGAAAATTTTTTACTAAGACTTAAAACTATACAATGTAGTGTTGGGTATAACTGTATATACTAGTACCATGAAAGTTCAAAGAGATATGGAACATAAATAACATCAAATATAGCTATTCTGTGCAACTCATTTTTCAATATTACCCTAATCTGTTTATCATGAGCTTAATTCGGCACTGACAATAAAAGCAGTGCATATTTAAACTCCATTTGGCATTTCATAAAACTAAATTCAGCGAGTAATAACCTTTCTTTCTACAATGTAGCTAAAACAAAACCTTTGTTTAAAGTTTAAATTTGGCATTGTGCTAAGTGCGCTTTAAAAGGAGGTCGCAAAGTTGCAACGACTCCTTGGTCCGCGCAGCGTTTTTCCAGATAGGTTTTTAATTAACTTTTAAAGTCACTCGAGACTATTGACTCGAGATATCGATATTATTGAGAGATCCACTCAATGCAAACTAGTAGCGAATCCCATAGTATTTATGTGATTCATTCTAATTAAGTGGTCTCAGGTCTCTTCAAAATATTAGAAATTTTAATTTTATTATATGATAAACTCCTATCTTTTCTGAACATTTTTATATAATTGTTTCCTTGAAATTCCCATTAGAACAGAAGTTATGGCTTTTAGAATTATACCCGCTCAATAGCTGAAGTGGCGTTTCTAAAACTTTGAAGTCATTTTTGTCAAGTTTTTGTGCATAACGCGCAGGGTACCTCAAAAACTTCTGAATATTTTTTCATGAAATTTTCGAAACATATATTTCATGTTAGTCTGTATAAACTGAACCTAAAATTTCCTTTTTATTGTTCACAAAAAAAATTTTTTAGGTCATTATGCTGTTGAAATTTTCAAAATTTTGTATTTAGATAAATACAACTTTGCATTAAAAATATAAAAAAGTTTTAAATACAAATGTTTTTAAGTTCAGGGTAATTATTATAATCTGAAGTATAAGTGGGAACCAAAATTTTCATTCTAGTTGCAATATTTATTTGTAATCCTGCGCGTAAGATCTTATGCCAATTTTCTGCTCGACAAATGTCTAATAGTTTCGAGCCCCCTATAAATACTAATTCTGCATCTTGCAATTTTTTAAATACATTAAATGAAAGAACCTATTTATATCTTTCATCCCAATAAAAATTGTGTTTTTAAATCATACGCATTTTAATACATTAAATGTTGCAAATGGTCTTTTTTTTTTCTTTTTTTTCAATTTTATGAGTCCTGAAACCCCTTAAATTAGTCTTGTTTTAACAATTTCAGGTTTATTGCTTTTATACTACTACTGGACATTACGTTACACTTACATATCATTAAAAATTGTTAACTAGGCATAGAGTACGCCACCCCTGTCATTATGTATGTCCAAACTGTCCGTATCTTTAAGGGTTAATATCTCGGCTAATTACTGACATTTGTTTTCAAAAATCCTTATCAACAATGCTTTTATACTTCTGCTATGATAGGTACCTCCAGCGCTGCTTAACTCTTTTGCTGAATGCCCGTAAATCGAAATTTGTGTGTAACAGAAAAAATGCGAATTTCTCAAAAACTTATGTGACCTAGCGTAATCGCTATAATTTTCCTTCAAGGTTTAAGTTAGCGTCTACTACCTCTAATTTTATGGAATTATATGGGGGGGGGGGGACATATTTTTGCGCTACATTTTCGACGATATTTAAAAAAAAATAATACCTAAAATTAAAGGGATTGTATTTTCGAGTTCAGCGTTACGAAAGCTTTCACACGATATAAAAAGAAAAGAGTTTTTCAATTCCTACTATTAGCTCACACTCTCCCTATATTTATTTATTTATATATTTATATATTTATATATTTATCTTGTTCAAATTTTCAATCGTTAATAAAATACTCATTATTCATCCTATCAAGTTGAAATAAATTTTTTTAAACTTGTACTGGATGACAATTGATGTTAATACAGTTTTTTCAAATATTAATTAATTAATTAAATTTTAATTAATTTTAGTTTTGCATGGGAAACAAAATGGCGGCCATTGGTTATTGAAGTTTTATGAAAGTATTTTCAATAAGGGGTTACCATAGGGGGAACCTGTTATGTCGCCAAATACCGCCAAGTTTGTCGCCAACTTGGCGATATATCGCCAAATTTGGCGGCCAAAATGAGTCGCCAAAAGTGACGCCAACTTGGCGATATCTGTAATATTTCGCCAAATTCCCATAGAGTTCCATTGTAAACTTACTTGCTTATAGAAAATCAAAAAATTGAGATATTTTAATGCAACAAAAACTAATATTAGCTTGATTATATTAAATTTTTCTTTGATGGCCTAAGTAGGAATTGACTTTAAAAACAAAATTTTTATATTACTTGTTTTTTTCAAGTCGCTTAATTAGCCCCTATACATTTTTACTAAATATATTTATGAATGTTTAATGACCTGGAAATATGTGGGTCAATAGTCTTTATTACTTCCCGAATTTGAAATTTCTACGTTCCATAGTTTACGAGTAAAATGCCTGTGACAGACAGACAAACACAGGACTGATCTTATAATGGTTCCGTTTTTACTTTTTAAGTACGGAACCCTAAAAATAAGATAAACATTTTTAATTAATAGTTGTAAACAGCAGTTAATTTGTAAATTTAGAACAAATCAATAAGGTGAAATTACAAATTATCAAACATTATACATTATATTAAAATAAATAAACATTGTTTAAAGTCTGATATTGAAAATTGAAAATTAGAAAATATATTACAATTCATCAGACATACAAGTAAAAATTACGTAAATACATATACAATTAAAAATGGAAACTTTTCGGTCTATGTTTTAGCCCCTCATCAGTGCAATAACATTCAAATAACCAGAAAACTATATATCATGTTTATATAATCCTGTCCTGTTTACATAATGTCATATAATCCTGTGCAGTTCCACCTGAATACACAACATTGCTTTGTTATAGTTCTTTATACTTTATTTGATTTTAACTGTTAGTAATTATTAACTGTAAACATGATATATAGTTTTCTGATCATTTGAATGTTGTTGCACTGATGAGGGGCTAAAACGTAGCCCGAAACCTTTGCATTTTTAATTGTATTAAATGTATTTATGTAATCTTTACTTGTATATCTGATGAATTGTAATATATTTTTAAATTTTAAATTATACGTTATACATAAGTCAGAGAAATTTGTTTTCTGCGTCGCTATGATAATTGCATGTAACATTGTCTATTGTAGTAAGATTTATCTCCCTCGTTCATGAACTATGGAAAAAAAAAGCATTATTTGTATTGATATACAGTGTGCCCACGTATAACCTGACCGACCTTTATTTTCGCAACCGTTGGTCCTAGATGCATACTTCCAATTACAAAAATGGTTTAAATAAGGTAAAAAATTATTTTTAAAGCGATTTGGGTCAAGAAAAACATTTATTAAAAATTACGAAATTTAAATTTTTATAGCTCCCCCGGTCTTATAATTGATACTTACTGAAAATTTACTGTGACACTAACAAGTAAGACAAAAAAAGTCCCATTCAACTAACATTAAAATTGACCGAGTTATGAAACTTTGAAATGCATGACTTATACCATTTTTTTGCATATCAAAGCAGATGATTTCGACCATGCTTTCAAGGATCGTGTATAAAGTACTTAAACTTATTTTGAGGTATCTGCGCTTTAAAAGAAATTGTACAAATATTACGATTAACTTTTATTAGTTAAGTTTCAGATTAGTTGAAATAATTGTATTTTAACATATGTTTTATTTTGTAAGGATTTGAGGCTATGATTTCTTTTAACTAAAATTATGTCATTTTCATAAGGTTTTATTTAACTTGCAATGATCTTTTTTCCAGTTTAAAATTTGTACTCGAACTTTAACTTACTTTCAAATGTCCGAAGTTAAATTTTACATACTGACTTAAATCAGATGACAATGCAATATTATTATGATTTAAGACTCTTACCATCTTATACATACTTATATTAGAGGATAACACAAAAAAATTCGGATAGATTACCGTCAAGAAGTTTAAGAAAGAGTTTTAGATTAGATAACATAAACCTGCGATTATTGTGTTTTTTAGCTTTTATAATTACATTTTATGTATTTTTTAACGTTGAATCAAAAAATTACCTTCACTTTTAACCATCATTTCGAGATTTTTAGCAAATCGTAAATTTCAAGGTTAAAAAATAGCGAAAAATCTGATACCATAAAATAGATGTAAGACATTTTTATTCAGTTTAATTTTATTTAATTCAATAATTTATTAGACGTTTTGGCTTATACTGGGTTTCTTACAGCTAAACAGCTCGGGGGTCCGATGAGGTTGGGAGGGGAGGGGGGATCAATTTTAACGTTTAGCTTTTTAACTTTGGAATTTGCGATTTGAGAAAATTCTTGACGTGATGGTTTAAAATGAAGGTCAATCTCGGATTCAGTGTGCTAAAAAATACATAAGAATCAATTTTCAAAAGCAAAAAAAACATGCCACAACCCAAAATTTGAAAGACAGTGTAATCTAACAGCATTTAAAAATATGTATCATTTTGTAAATAAATGAGGCTGTTGTTTTTCATCCTTTTATTTAACAAAAAATCTGTTATTTTTATCCTCTTATAATGTTCAGTACAAATTGTACATTTTGCAGTAATATGTTTGAATGATTAAAGATTTCAAATTTATATTGCGATGCTAATTTTACTCTCAACCATTTCTTTATCTGGCGAAATTACACTTCTACTAAATTTGTGAATGACCCCTAATATGCAGCAAAAAATATACTCCAACTTTAAACAGCTATTACTCGGTGAATTTTAATCGTAGAATAACGGGACTTTTTTTGCCTTACTCGCCAGTGTAACAGGGAAATTTTACTAAATATAACTTATAGGACCGGGGGACCGTATAAAAATTTAGATTCTGTAATTCTTCACTAAATTTTTTTTCGCTTCAAACTTTTTTCATCTTAACTCTGCACCTAATTTTGACCATTTTTGTAATTGGAAGTATGCATCTAGGACCAACGGTTGCGAAAATAATGGTTTGTCAATTACACGTGGACACAATGTATATGAAAAATATAGTTTAACTATAATTTCTGTAACGTCATGTTCACCTTGATATAAAATATTTAAAATCAAAACTTATGATTTATTTTGCTAAAAAGGTTCTAAAAAATACATGAAATAGGTTTTTAAAACATTAAAAAACCGTGAAGATGCTAAAACTTGACACACAAGCGCTTTCAATTGTTTCAAACAGTCATCATCAGGGGAAATTTCCGATGTGGGATTGCTGGTTAAATACCTGTAGACGAGTCTAATTCAAAGAATGAAGGGGGGGGGGGGGGGTGAAAGCACAACATTTTCGACGGGTTCTTTTTATATGTTTTAAAAAACCTATTTCATATATTTTTAACACCTTTTTAATAAAATAAACCATAAGATTTTATTTTAAATATTTTGTATTGATATACTTACAGGTGTGTTCTAGATTGTGTAGAATGAAAAATATTTGTTTATGCTAATTATAATTTTTTCATCTCATTGTAAAGATGTCTGGGCTAGAATTGAACCCAGGATCTTTTTTGGGTTAAATTGTCAATGCTCTACCACCTTGACCACCTGTACGACACCCTGGCTCACAAAACTTTTTGATTGTGCCATCTGGTCTGCCACTTTAGATATTATCGAAATATACAAAAAGTTTTTTTTCTGCATTCGCTTCTTAAACAAATCCGTAAAGCCAACAACTTTTCCGTCTTGCGCTGTCATTTATCGCCAAAAATTAATACTGTAACAAATATTTAAAGATTGCTACACTAGATGGCAACACTAGACTATAGTCCCTGATTATAGCGGTTGCCAAATAGTTTTCTCCCATCATCCCCTGCGGTTTAGAGAATGCGCGCGGTCTTCGTTAGATTTCCCCCGGAGTTTCTAATGAGAGGCGGGAAGTGATGAAATGTTTGCGAATCAGTGTTTAACACGCGGATTTCTTCTTCCATTCTTTACGATGTAAATATGTACAGTAATCCTGTAAATAGCAGTATGTCTTGTAGTACATAGTTTTATTAAACATACTTTCTACAAAAGTATATAGTAGCATGTTTCTTTTGGAGTAATGAATCTCTTATTAAAGATCGTGGCTCCTTCTCATGAAAAGTAAGAAGGTAGCTATAATACTTATTTGAAGCCACACTTGAAATATGAAAGTTTAAGACACAAAGTTAGCCTGAAGTAGTTTTCAGCTTTCAAAATACTATGTTTATGTTAAGAAAGAAGTACAATCCCCCCTCGTTTTATGTACTATGTTTATGACTTATTGTCATAAAAATTAGGGTCCTCGTATGAGGCCTAGGTAAGGGAGAGGGTTAAATAGGATAAAGTCATTTATAAACGGATTTTTGATATTATGGACAGAAGTCAGAATATATAAAGTGTTACATAGAGGAGTACTAACTTTAGAATTCCACAAAACATTAAATATATTAAAGATAAAGATTTAATAAGCGAAATTTTCCTCAGGTAGGTATCTCATAAATTTTAAACACGGTAATTTAAAAGCATAGTTGAAGTTTCCGCCAATAGATAGCGTAGCAATATCTCAAGGGTTACGAATGCTCAAACTAATTTGTAAAAGGACCTCATAGATCTCCTAGTTGTTAGGTGTTTTATTGTATTTAGTTATTGAAATACAAAACCAAAAGAAGGCTTGTATTTTTCCATTTTAAAGTTAAATTGAGAAATTGCACAGTTTGAAAGAGTTCATCATCATCCATTATCGAACATTTAGAGCTAATTTTAATATATTGAATGCAAAATCTATGAGCAGCCTGATAAATATGTAACATATTTATATTTATTATTGTTAGCATATTGTTAATAAAGTTAGGAATTTCTTTTTCAAACACCCTGTATGTCTAAGTAAGTCCCTGAATGTCCTAAGGCCCAAGAACAGGATCTCTGTCCGGAACTCAAATTTGGAATTACAATTCATTTTGAAAGCATGTTCATGTGCCGAACATACCTATTTAAAGAGGTGTTATGGAACTTTTGCACCAAGCTATATAGCTTAAAAAATAAAGGCGGGCATAACTCGGAATTTATTAACCGATTTAAACAACATCATCTTCTTAAGCATATATATATATATATATATAAAGTCTTTTCGTCATATAGAATTAATGTCGGAAATTGTACGTCAAACGTGGCAAATGAGGTGCGTTCGTACAATAACTAGTTTTATAAATATTTAGATCTTGGTGCAATAGCTGTTGCACTCCTATGCAAAAATGCACGAATACAAAATTTATTACGATTATATATAACTTCAGTAATACGGAAATAATAGGACTTCATCTTAAATAGTACGTAATTACCATGGCAACCTACACTGCTGGGCACACAAAATGCAACACCAAGAAGGACCAGAGATATCACCGCGAAATTTATTTGGCAGATAACATGTTGTACAAAGATCAAACGATTAAAATTACTGTCTCTTGTGACGTGTGGTTGATGACAAAATCAGTAGTTAGCGTAGCCGCCATTGTAGGCTATAACGGCTGCCACACGCCTCGGCATAGAATCAAAGAGACTTTGGATGTCTCCTTGGGGTACAGCAGTCCATGCGGCCAAATCACCAAAGTTGATCTGGTGTAGCAGCGGGTGGTGTATTCCGGGCCAGTCGTTGTGCAAGCATGGAGCACTCGTTTCGATTGGAAATAGATCGGGAGAACAAGCAGGCCAAGGAAACAATTCAATCTGATGGGTAAAGAAGAACTCTTGAACATTCGTGCCACGTGTGGTCGCGCATTATCCTGTTGGAATATGGCTGTAGGAAAGCGCTGAATGTATGGGAGGACCACGGGCTCCAACACTTCGGAGATGTAGCGCTGGTTTTTCAGTGTACCAGCAATGCGTACTAGAGGGGTGCGGCAGTGAAATTCAATACTATCCCAAACCCGGCGCAGAACCAGTGTGGCGATGCATAACTCAACAGTTCAGCAGCCTCTCACCACGGTGTCTCCAATCTCGAATCCGACCATCGTGATGTTGCAGGCAGAAGCGGGATTCGCCGGTAAACACAATGTCGTTCCATTCTGTCGTACATCTCTGCCGTTCATCGCAACATTGGTGGCGCAAACGCCTGTGGTTTCCAGTCAAGAGTAAGCGAAGCAATGGACGCCTTGCGGACATTCCACTCTGCTGCAAATGGCGTCGAATGGTACGAGCGGACACCGAATGATGCGTAGCAGACTGAATCTGTTGTGCTGTGGTTCATTATGTGGCTGCGCGATCCATCACTGCCATGCGCACAATCCGCCTATTATCACGGGCAGTAGTGCAATGAGGTGGCTGCGATTGGCCCCGTCGGTCCGTCGTTCCCCCCTGCATCCAGCGATTACAGATCCGCACCACAGTTGCTTGGTTTAGTCCAATACGTTGACCGATTTCTATGAAGGATAATCTGCAATCCCTATAGGCTACTATTCTTCCTCGGTCGAATTCAGAAACTACGTCAAAAGACGCTCGATGTCTCCCACGATGCATAGGTAAACAGTTTACGCAAAAAAAAAACCGTACGAAAAACAATTGCCGTACTTCAAATCGCGAATCTGTTCTCCCCTTATATAGCGCTTGCGGGTGGCGCTACGGTCGCCCGTGATGTGCATCTGCGCTGCAATGCTAATGATTTGCATATTTCATCGCTGCAAACGCATGATGTAACTTTCACATGATTTGCATGCTTCCTTCGGGGTGTTGCATTTTGTGTGGCCAGCAGTGTAGAATCATTACCTATCATGGGATATCATTGAATCAATTACTTGCGATAGGATTTAATAGAATGAAGAAAACTTTTATTAATATCTTTTTAAATTCTGATTCGATTTTCATAAAATTTCAAATGACTCTACAAAATTTTGTAATTTACATTAAATTTCAAACCATTCGGCTGGGTAGTTTTTGCGCTGTTATTTGCGGACAGACGGGCAGACAGACGGACGGACCAGATGACGACTATAGTTGTTACGTATTTATATAACTACGAACGCACCTAAAAATCAAAAAACATTAGCAAAGAATTGCATTAAAATTTTTTAGTTAAGTTACTTTGACTCAGTGGTAGATAATCTTTTATTCATCTCACAGTCAAATAAATGTCAGATGTCAATAATTTATGGCTTCGTTCCTATATTACTTACATTTTTATATTTTTATAAGAAGTAGCAGATTAGAACGAACTTTATTACTGTTATTGCACAGGGGACTTTGACTATAAGAGCAAAGCAGAGTCTTTTATTTAATGCTATTATGCCCAGAGAAATGTTTTAAAACGAAGTTGCATTTAAAGGACGAAATGTAATTAACCAAATGATATATTGTTACGCTTTCAAACCGCTGTTATCTTTGTTTTTAATGTTTTGCTTATTTCCTTAAGATAATTTTACTCAAAAGTATAATTAAAGTAAAAAATAAAATAATTAAATAAATGTTGTAATGAAATCGCAATAAATAAAATGGGTATTTTTTTGTTTTCTAAAAAATTAAAAACATATTTTTATTGGGAAAGCAAATGCTGTGGATGAGAAAATGAGAAGAGTAAATGTAAAGCCAATGCTTGTATGATCTTTTTTAAGGTACTTTAATTTTTATTTTGTTGTATGTGGTTTTATGTGTTTTCTTTTGTAAATTTTCAAATGGCGCTTTTACTTTAAAACAGTAAAATGTTTTGGAATATAAAATTGTTGTTAAAATAGTTTATTGTTTATTAAGTTTGGAAATGGAAGGCAACTTTAAAAATATCGTTTTACATTCAGAACATACATTTCAATAGGTTTTACAGAACTTCACAAATTCTATTTATTCCGTAAATATCAAAGTTCAGCCAAACTCTAAAGTTTTAGAAATCATTTTGTTTTTCCTTTAATGTTAGTAATAATAATAACCATACTGATAAAAATTATATAAACAACATTAATAATTAGAAGAAGTATAACAACAACAACAACATTTTTTATTATAAGTATAACAACATCAATAATAACAACAACAGCAATAATAAAGAGAATAACTGTATTAATAATAAGTACTACAACAACAACCATGGCACCACCAACAACGATAATAATAATAAAGACATTTAAATTACGAACAACAACAGCAAGGACAGCAACAACAACAACAATAATAATAATAATAATAATAATAATGTAATAAAAAATAACAGCAAAGACAGGAACAACAACAACAACAACACCAATAATAATAATAATAAATATCAGCAATAATAATAATAATAATAATGTAATAAACAATAACAGCAAAGACAGGAACAACAACAACAACAACACCAATAATAATAATAATAAATATCAGCAATAATAATAATAATAGTAATACTAATAATAAACAAAAGCAATGACTATAACAATAACAATAATAATAATATTTTTTATTACGAAAAACAGTCTCAGAAACCATGACGAAGGATTTCATTAAAATAAATCGAGTTATCTCGAGTCACTGTTAACTGATCTTTTATTCATCTCACAGACAAGTAAATGCCACATGACAATATTTTATGGCTCCCTTCCTTTATCACTTACATTTAATACTTTTATAAGACGTAGATACAGCGAAAGAACTTTAATTCTGTTAATCCACAGAGGACACTGACTAAAAGAGTAACAGCGTTGATCCTATTATGCACAATGACATTTTTAAATCGAAGTAACATTAAAGGAAAGAAAAATAATTAACCAAATGATATATAGTTGGGTTTCTGAATTGCTCTAATCTTTTTTTTTTACATTTTACTTATTTGTTTACATTATTTTATTTAGAATTTTAGTTAAAGCTAAAATATAAAACCCTATAGGAAATAAATGTTTTAAATGATATAATAAATAAATGAGTATTTTTTTTTTATTAAAAAAAGCAAAATGCGGTTTATATGGAAAGGAAATAATGTGTATGCGAAAAGAAAAAGTAACTGCAATACAAGATAATTATCAAGCAATATAAACATTTTATTAAGATGCAACTTGGCGCAGTATAATATAAATTTAAAACAACGTTAAAAACGCCAGAATATGTAGACTTTAAGCAGACTAGTTTCAGTAGCATTTAGCTTACTGTCCTCAGTGCTGTACTTGGCACTGAGGACAGTAAGCTAAATGCTACTGAAACTAGTCTGCTTAAAGTCTACATATTCTGGTGTTTTTAACGTTGTTTTAAATTTATAATATAAACATTTGCTTGCAAGATCTCTAAAGTACTTTACATTTTGCTTCGTCGCCCGGTGGCGTGGTCAGTAAGCGGAGGCTGCTGTCACGCTGAGGGTCCGGGTTCGAGTCCCTGGGTAAGACATGGATGTAATCGTGATTGTGTTTTAAAAAATAATAAATATATGTAAAGTAGAGAAATAAAATTGTTATGTCTGGTTTGTGTTACAATTTCTGTGTATAAATAAGGATCATTCGAGGCGACAGCCATTGTTGCTATAGACCTCAAAGCAATCTCCACTACGGTGGATTTCAAATCAAATCAAATTAAATCTAAATTTTGATTGGCTCTATGTTCGTTTTATTCTTTGTTTTGTAGCTTTTCTTCGAACAACTCTTTTATTTTAACATCGAAAAAATTTTTTAAATATAAATTTTTTTCGAAAAAGATCCACACTTCTATTGAGAAAAAGATACACGATTTTATTGAGAAAGGAAATAATGTGGATTAGAAAATGAAAAGAAACTGTAAAGCTATAAAAACATTTACTTGCAAGATTTCTAAAGTACTTCAATTTTTGGTTGGTTATATGTTAGCTTTATTCTTTCTTTAGTACCTTTACGAACAATGCTTTTATTTTAAAATAGCAAAATGTCTTGAAATCTAAAAGTGTTTTGAAAAAATACATAGTTTTTTTGGTTAAAAGACACATAATTTTACTTGCAAAGGAAATAATGTAGATGAGAAAATGAAAAAAAAAAACTATAAAGCTAATATAAAGCAGGGATATGTTTAAGAAAATTTTAGGTCCTTTAAAGGACCCTTCACAAAATAATTTATCTTAAAACAGGACCCTTCACAAAATTATATATCCCAAAACAGGACCCTTCACAAAATAATTTATCTTAAAACAGGACCCTTCACAAAATAATTTATCCTAAAACAGGACCCTTCACAAAACATTTTATCCCAAAACAGGACCCTTCACAAAATTATTTGTCTCTTAAATAGACATTTCACAGAATTTTTTCACTTTCAAATTGAACTTTTCACAAATTTAGTCATTTAAAAATAAAATCTGGCCTGTAAGTAAGCAGTTGAACTCACCAAAGAGCATATTATTTAGTTTTTTATACATGAAGGATAGGACATGAAGACATCGATAATTTAAAATTCACAAAATTATGACTAGAATTTTCACAAAAATAAGAAAAACTTCACAATTTCACAAAAACAGGACCCTGTGAGAAAAGTCTGGACAGACCCTTGTAAAGCTAATATAAACATTTGCTTGCCAGATCTCTAAAGTGCTTTAATTTTTGATTGGCTAAACTGCTTTTTATTAATTTTTTTTCGTTCCTTTTCGAATAACGCTTTTACTTCAGAATAGTATTATTTTCTTATCTAAAATTGTTTTTTTAAAATATACATAGTTTTATTGAAAAAAATATATACATGATTTTATTGGCAAAGGAAATAATGTGGATGGGAAAATGAAAAGAAACTATAAAGCTAATATAAACATTTGCTTGCAATATCTCTAAAATACTTTAATTTTTGATTGGTTAAGTGTTCTTTTTAAGTTTCCTTTCATACCTTATCGTATAGCGCTTTTACTTTAAAATAGTATAACTTTTTTTTTTATCTAAAAGTGTTTTGAAAAAGATTCATAATTTTATTGGGAAAAAGATAAAAATGTTATTGGGAAAGGAAATAATGTGGATGAGAGGATGAAAAGAAAATGTAAAGCATATAATAAACATTTGCTTGCGATCTCTCTAAAATACTTTAATTTTTGACTGGTTATATGTTTTTTTTTTTCTTCGTATATTTTCCATAACACTTTTTCTTTAAAATAGTACTTTTTTCTTTTCTAAAATGTTTTTTTTAAATTGATACATGGTTTTGTTGGGAAAAAGATACATAATTTTATTGGCAAAGGAAAATGTAAACATTTTTTTGCAAGTTCTTTAAAGTACTTTGATTTTTGATTGGTTATATGTTTTTTATCTTTTTTTTCCGTACCTTATCGAATAAAGCTTTTACTTTAAAATAGTATTTTTTACTTTCTTCTATCTTTACAAGAAGAAAGTATTGGATTCCTAAAAATTTTCGAAATCCGGTTTTTGAGGGATTTACACATTTTAGGGGTCAGAGGTCCCGAAAAACATGTTTTTACAAAATGTCTGTCTGTGAGTCTGTCATTCTGTCTGTGTGTTTCACAAATTTTGTGGGCGCTCTATCTCAAGAACTAATGAACGGAATTTAATAAAACTTTAGATTCAGTTAGCCCCTGATATAAATTGGTGCTGATTACTTTTTTCTGTAATTCGCCCAGCAGGTGGCGCTGCTATGCTGCATTATTCATGATTTCCACAATAGCTATATCTCAAGAATTAAAGAACGGATTTTCAGAAAACTTCAGATTCAGTTAGTCCTTGATATAATTTGGTGCTGATAACTTTTTTGTGTAAATATCCCAATAGGTGGCGCTGCTATGCTGCATTATTTATGATTATCGCTATAGCTTTATCTAAAGAACTAATGTACGAATTTACATCAAATTTCAGATTCGGTTAGTACCTGATATAAAGTAATGCTGTTTAAGTTTTGGTGTAAATTGCCCAACAGGTACCGCTACTATGCTGCATTTTTCACGATTTCCGCAATAGCCCTATCTCAAGAACTAATGCATGAATTTTCATCAAACTTTAGATTCAGTTAGTCCCTGATACAAATTGATCCTGTTAAGTTTTTGGTGTAAATTGCCCAGCAGGCGCCACTGCTCAGACCTTTTCACGATTTCCCCAATAGCTCTATCTCAAAAACTAATGTACGGATTTTAATCAAACTTCAAATTCAATTACAAGTTGACATAAGTTGTTGCTGATTAGATTTTGCTGATTAACCGGTGCCGCTGTTATAATGTATTTTTCAGGAAATTTTAACATGTATGAGATAGAAGAAAGTATTGGGATTGCCACATCCGACTAGTTTTTAATCTAAAATTGTTTTGAGAAACATACATAGTTTCATTTAAAAATATATGCACAATTTTACTGGAAAAGGCAAGAATGTGGAAGAGAATATGAACAGTAACTGTAAAGTTCCTATAAACATTGGCTTACGAGATCTCTAAAGCAATCCTAAGCAATTTCGTCTTAGGTGATTTTACTGTATAGTAGTTATCAGATTCTTAAGCCTCAAATACATAGAATATGGATTAACGATATTAATGTTAACTGAATCATATTACATACATAGTGATTCATTAAAAAAATAAATATCGCAACACACGATGTTTCTTTATTTAAAAATGAAGATTATAAAAATGAAAAGGAAAATGGATAAAATAAGTATTTTTAGTCAAGACTCCTCGTACGAAACAATTTTTAATCCTATCGACGTAAAAATCCATGTTTTCTAGTTTTTAGTACCTAGATTTTAACTTTTTTTTTTTTTTTGGGGGGGGGGGGGGAGGTCGGGCCAAGACGAGATCGGCCCGAAATTTTAAGTTTTCTACCGGGATGGACCAGTAATTTTTTTTGTACGGGATGGAGTTTTAGATTTTATACCGGGGCGGGTAGTTAGTTATCTTTCTACGGGCCGGGACAAACTTTTTTCTATCAGCAAGCCGAACTTTTTTTTCTGTGGACGGGGCCTGGAATTTTCGGCCCGTAGAGACATCTAGTTTGACTATTTCCAGTTACTATCCAACAAAGTTTAATATAAAAGACTTCTTCTATATAAAATCAAAACCAAAATAATTCAAGCTTATGCTGAAATATTTTCTTCTGCGCGATAAATTTGATACGAAAAGTAGAATTTCGTCATCTTTACTACCAACCAACCAATCTTACTTCCGGAAGTGAGTCGAGAGTCGAGTCAGTATATCGACTCATCAATCAAATGAGTCGACTCAGCGTCGACTCCTCAAAATGAGTGGAAATGCCCATCCCTAGTTCACGCAAAAAGCCAACACCTACTTGAACTCTTACAAAGCCATTTGGCGCTCCTCCGGGATTCCACTAACGTCATTAACAGTAGACCGGTGGACCGTCCGATCTATCCCACTAAACTGGCTTTCAACCTCACCTCCTTCTCCCTTCTTCTTATAGCAATAGCATAGTAGCATTGCTTGCTTGAACGTGTATTTCATCGATGTTGAAATTGAATGTTTTGTTCTAAAGCATTGTTGGATAATAGGAAACCATTTGATAATAAGGTAAGATTTTTATCTTGATTAATCTTAAATATTGCATAAATTTATTTATTTATATGTGAACCCTCTAGTATTTTTTACCTGCTTTTGATAGTATGTTGAATATAAGATATACAAGTCACCACGTGTTCTGAAACTTAATGTGAGTGTTTTTTTTCTTTGGGGGGGGGGGGGGGGGGGTAGGCGTTTAATATGTAATATTTCATTATTTCGGAATGCAATTATGCTATGTTGTTTTTTACTGGCTCTTTTTTTTTTCAAATATTCTTATATTTGTATACGTAAACATGACTGAAGCATAAGTGTATTTTCATTTAGTGGTAGTAATAACAATTGTTAATATAAAATAGCTGCCTTATACATATTATTTTAAGAAATCAGATTGGTTGAATTCATTTATTAATTAATCATTCATTTATTGGACTACCTTTTAAAGTGCGGAATTCTTGAAATCTTATCGTTTAGGTCATGATACTGATTTTTAAAACGAAAGGAAAGAAAAGCAATTTCACTACTTTGTTATTATGTTAAAATAATTGTATGTATTAACTATAAACATTTATGTGTATATGCTATCAATGCTCTTACACTTTAAACTACGTTAAATAATGCATATATTTATTGCTGTCATTTATTTATTCTGTTCTATTATTATTATTATTAAGTTTTTAATAATTTAGCTTTAGTCTTTATGTTAATAATTTATGTACCTCGACATATTTTAAACTTAATGTAATTAAAATATTTAATATCTATTATGTATAAAACATGTCTTATTCGGGTGAAATATATAGTCATAGTTACCAAGAAAGCATTGCTTTACTTATATTATTATTATTATTATTTTAATGGTTTAAAGATTAATTGAATAATACTTACTTTGACATATTACTTTCGAAATTTTAATTAAATCATAGCAAAATACAGAAAATAATATTTTAGTCATACATGTAAATATAATGATATAGTAAAAAATTATACAGTAAAAAGTATATAAAATATGGATAATTAATAATAATAATACATTTTAAAAATATTTAATGTAGTTTAAAGTTTAGTTTGATCGTCAAAATAATAATAATGTCCAACAAATTACACATTGCTATTGTAAATATTAATTATGTTTTTAATTAGGTTTTTTTTAAATAATACTTTGAAGATTAGGAATATTTCATTTAATGAGATATTTAATGAATTTCTTATGTCGTATTGTTTTTGTTGTTTTAATATAATTTTATAATAAATATGATAGTCAGATTAAAAAAATATATATAACATGATTTTTTTTAATCTAATGAAACTATATAAAATAACGAATAATTCCATTATTACAATTTATTTTTTTCCCTTGGTTTTTACTTTTTCTAAACGCCCATTTTTTAAATTATTGGTATTTTAATTCCCGAATTTTATTATTCCATGTATTTTAAAACTTATGAAATATTAATAAAATTTATAATCCATTAACTATGATAACTTTATTGCCAATTTATATACTACATTTTACCTTTATACATTTCAGTTGTTTAAATTATAGAATAAATACTAATACTTGTTTTTAAGTCAGATAGGTAAAATTGATGTTCATTTTTTTTTAAAGTCAGATGTGTCAATCTAATGTTATTTTATTATTATTATTATTATTTCAATAATCAAAGTGAGTTTTAAACAAATTTGAATAATGCATAATATTATTAAAATTTTTTATATTTAATTTTTGTCTTTTAATAACATTTTTTGGTACCATACATATTTCAAAATTTATCAAATCTAAAAATTTAATATTCTAGCTTATGTAAAATGCATATCGTTTTCAGATAATGGAATATTCACTTTTATTAGTTGCCATATACTGACAAAATTATCTTGAATTTCCCTAAAAATCCCATCTATAATATTGACTTTATTGCCAATTTGTATATGGAACATGTTTATGAATCTTTATAGATTTCACGTATGTGTTTTATCAGATGTATTTAATAATGATTTGAAAATTAAGGGAATATTTCATCTGGCATACTATTTTTTTTTTTTAAGTTTTAGGATAAATAATAACGTAAATAAAAACATGATATTTTTTCAATTAAATTAAACTACAATAAATAATGAATAATTTTAGCATTACTGTTTACTTTATTAGTTTTTTAATTTCACTAAACACTTAATTCTTAATTTGTTGGTATTTTAATTCTTATGCTTCAGTTCTAGACATATTTTAACATTTATCGAATATGAATGATAAATAATAATCATAATTTTTTACTGTATTTAATGTATTTTGAAGCTTGATTTGATTGTTAAAAGAAAAATATAATGTCCAACAAATTACATATTATTAAACATTATTATTATCTATAGAATTAAGAGTAATAAACATAGCAATATTACTTTATGCTTTTTTATATTTAAAGCTACCTTATATTCAACATTATCAAAATAACTTACATACTTTGTAAACAATACATCAAAAGCAGATAAAACATATAAATAAGTAAATGCATAAAAGATTTATCAAGATAAAAATCACTTAGCTCATTATAAATTGATTTTCCCATTATCTATAAAAAAAAAAATGTTAAACAGCGCTTGAGAAAAAAAAAAAAAAAAAAAAGTTGAAAATACAAATTAGTTTCACTAAAAGATGATTTTTGAAAGGGATTTTTTTATGAGATACATCCGAATTATATTTTTTCACAATAATTACTTTTTTAATATAAAATTAATGCATTAATGTATTATTAATTTTCTCTTTTAAAATTAATCTGATTTTCCTAGTGTAAATAAAAAATCTCTAGCCAAATACTTAATTTTTTATTTACTAATGTTTATTTCGTAAAATTGGAATATAACTGATTAGGAAAATCTTTAAATAAATTGTTATATATGTATTTAAAAATTAACCTTTGTTTACAAAGTAGGAAGGACATGAAAAAAAAAGGTTTTAATTTAATTCTATTTAAAAAGACTATGTAGTGGAAAAATTTACAAGTTAAATAACAGTTAATAATTTTTTAACTCTCAAAGAAAAGGGCAGAGTTCCACCGGGGAAAAAGAACGTAGGTCGTCTAAGAGTGACGTCACAAAATCGCCCAAAGGCTTTATGTCAAGTGGGTGTTGAAAAAGCACGCTCTCGCGTCGTAAAAAAGGGGGTTGCCATAATAAGTTACTAGACGCCAAACGCTGGGGTTGCCAGAGCGATAAAAATCGCCAAACACTCAACATCGCGGAGGGTGGGATAATAACACATCTTCGCCGGAAATAATGTGGATGAAAAAAAATTGTAAAGCTAATGTAAACAGTTGTTTACTAGATTTCTAAAGTACTTTAATTTTTGATTGGTTAAATATTTTATTTTAAAGGATACATAATATTATTTGTCTAAATTTAGAAATTTTTTTGTCTAAAATTGTTTTTAAAAAGATACATAGTTTTATTGGGAAAAACATACATACTTTTAATCGCAAAGGAAACAATGTGAATGAGAAAATGAAAATAAACTGTAAAGCTAATATAAACACTTGCTCGGAATATCTCTAAAGTACTTTAATTTTTAATTGGTTATATGCTTTTTTTTTTTTTACCTTTTCGAATAATGTTTTTCCTTTAAAATAATGTTTTTTTATATATAAAATTGTTTTTAAAATCATACATACTTTTATTGGGAAAAAGATACACAATAATATTGGCAAAGGAAATAATGTGGATGAAAAAAAAAATTGTAAAGCTATTGTAAACAGTTGTTTACTAGATTTCTAAAGTACTTTAATTTTTGATTAAATATTTTATTTTAAAGGATACATAATATTATTTTTCTAAATTTAGAATTTTTTTTTTTGTCTAAAATTGTTTTTAAAAAGATACATAGTTTTATCGGGATAAATATACATACTTTTATGAGAAAATGAAAAGAAACTGTAAAGCTAATGTAAACACTTGCTCGGAATATGTTTAAAGTACTTTAATTTTTAATTGGTTATATGCTTTTCTTTTTTTTATAATGTTTTTTCTTTAAAATAATGTTTTATATATATAAAATTGTTTTTAAAAAGATACATAATTTTATTGGAAAAAAGATACACAATAATATTGGCAAAGGAAATAATGTGGATGATCAAAAAATTGTAAAGCTAATGTAAGCAGTTGCTTGCTAGATCTCTAAAGTACTTTAAGTTTTGATTGGTTAAATATTTTATTTTATTTTTGTACCTTTTAGAATAACGGTTTACTTTAAAATAGTATTTTTTCTTATCTAAAATTGTTTTTAAAAAGATGCATAGTTTTTGAGAAAAATATACATAATTTTATTGGCAAAGGAAATAACATGGACGTGAAAATGAAAAAAAAACTAATATAAATAATATAAACATCTTCTTGGGTGATCTCTATAGTACTATAATTTTTGCTTAGTTATGTGTTCTTTTTATTCACTTTTTCCTACTTTTTTAAATGGCGCTTTACTTTAAAGTAAAAAAAAAATCTATTTTTTTAAAGATACATAGATTATTAAATTTATAAATGCAAGATAACTTTTAACTATGATTATACGCTCAAATATACATTTAAATAGGTTTTACAATACATTCAATTTAAGCTGTATTTTTCAAAAATCAAAGATCAGATAAACTTTTAACTTTTTTTTCGGCTATAACAATAACAGTAATAATAATAATAATAATAATAATAATAACAATAGTAATAATAACAAAAATAGCAATTATAATAACAGTAATACTATTTATAATAATAGTAATAATAAAAATAGATTGTCTTGATAAACTAAACGTCACAGGAACAACAACAAAGAATTGCGTTAAAACAAGTTATTTTAGCTTACTATTAGTTCATATGTTATGCATGTCACACACAAATTAATGACAGAGGGCAATATTTTATGGCTTCGTTTCTTTATTATTTATATTTAATTTTTTTACAAGAAATAACAGAATATTAAGAACATTATTTCGCTAATTCCATAGGGGACTCAGACTATAAAAGTAAAAGATAGGGGGTTAAATCACTTAATCCAATTATGCTGAAAGAATTTTTTAAAACAAAGTGACATCAAAAGAAGGAAAAGAAGTAACCAAATGATAAATTGTTTTGTTTTCGAATTGGTCTTACCATACTTTTATATGTTTTTTTTTTTTTTTTTTTTTTTTTTTTTTCTGTATGAAATAATTTTACTTTGTTAGTAAATATGCGTCTGCCTTATGCCCCACTTCAGCGTGCAAATCTTGGCGCTATTAGGCTAATAACAGTGTAAAATATTAACTTTTAATATTTTCTAATAGTTATTGTTATATGCAAGACGCCATTCCATTTTACAGTGTGTCCGTAAAGCAATGGCGCTCTCTTCACCGGTCACAAGAAATTAACGAAACAAGATAGAAATGTGAAATTTTCACCACATAAAAGAAAAACTCTCCAAATTTCATTTCAGTTCAGTGAAGTTCGATGTGGTCTTTCTTTGTTGCCCTACACACATCTAAACGATATTCAAGTTCTTCCCACACACAGTTAAGGGTGTGTTCTCAATTCCAAAAGGGTAACTTTGTGACACAAGTTTTAATTAATTTTTGTTCGAAAATGCATGAAACTAGCTGGTGTTGTTCAGGAACTATGTCATTGAGCTGTTTTTTCCATTTTTTTGCAAACGCAATAGATCTTTAAGAAAATAGTGTCAAAGTGGCCGTTTTGAATCGAATTTCCGCGCGAAGGAAGAAAGAGCACTCAAGAGCGGACGAAAAAAGTCCTTCCGGCCAGTGCCGGGAGGAAGAGGTAGCTTTCATAATCCTTATTTAAAAAAAGCCAAATTATATCATTCAAACACACGAAGCTCAATTTAGTGGAAACCGAATATAGGAGATTCAATACTAATTTTTATCAATATAATGAATGAGAATTTCGCGAAATTAGTCAGCTTTATCCAAGCTGCTTTTCTTTGAAGTAACATATATTTGGCTGCCAAATTCGGCAATTTCTTAAAGTGCCTGTCATTTTAAGACAACATGGTGGATGAGGCTAAGCAGTGAACTCGGTCGAGACCTTAGTAATTGCTGTGCACATGCTCACTCACATCGGAATCGGTTAATATATAGGAGTGCTGTCGCATGCAAAAAATCAGATTTTTCAAAATGTCACCCACAATAGAAATTGAAACTGCTATATCTGAGCCATTTTTTAAGGTAAAGACAAACAAAAAATGCTCCTGAATCCTTATATCAAGGTCAAATACTTAAGAAAGAAACCTTTTTCAATTTCTAATTTTTTTGCACCTCACTTTAAATATATATATATTTTTTAATTTAATGGTCGCCATTTTGAAACAAGATGGCTGATGAATCTGGCCAGCGAACTTGGTCGAGGTGTTGATGTATACTATCCACATGCCTTCTTACATCGAAATAGGTGAATACGTGTGTTATCGCGTGACAAATACAAGATCGTTTCAAAATGTTAGCCATGCTAGAAATTCAAAGTGCTATAAATCAACCATTTTTTAAGATATAAACAAAAGAACAAATTTTCAGAAACAAAAACTGCTCCGGAATCTTTGTATCAAGGTCAAACACATAAAAAAATCTTTTTCATTTTCCAATTGTTTAATACCTCATTTTGAATTTTAAATTTAATTTTTTTAATGGCAACCCTTTTGAAACAAGATGGCGAATGAAGCTGGCCAACGAACTCGGTCGAGACATTGGTATGTACTATGTACAGACCAAGTTACATCCAAATAGGTTCATAATTACGCCTGTTGTCGCGTGACAAAAATCAGGTCGTTTTAAAATGTCAGCCACAAGAGAAATTCAAAATGCTATTACTCAGCCATTTTTTTTAGATATAGACGAAAGAAAAACTGTTCCGGAATCTTTGTATTAAGGTCAAACACATACAAAAAAAATCTTTTTCCCTTTCCAATTTTTTTGGTATCTCATTTAAATTTTTTTATTTTTTAATTTTTTTTAATGGCCGCCATATTGAAACAAGATGGCGGATGAAGCCGGCCGACGAACTCGGTCGAGATATTTGTATGTATTATGTACACACCAAGGTACATCCAAGTAGGTTCATAAATACGCCTGTTATTACGTGAGAAAAAGTCCTTCCGGCCAGTGCCGGGAGGAAGAGGTAGCTTTCATATTCCTTATTTTAAAAACGCCAACTTATATTATTCAAACACACGAAGCTCAATTAAGTGGAAACCGAATGTAGGTGATTCAATACTAATTTTTATCAATACTAAATCATTATGAATGAGAATTTGGCGAAATTAGTCAGCTTTATCCAAGCTGCTTTTATTTAAAGTAACTTATATTTGGCTGCCAAATTCGGCGATTTCTTAAAGTGCCTGTCATTTTAAGACAACATGGTGGATGAGGCTAACCAGTGAACTTGGTCGAGACCTTAGTAATTGCTGTGCACATGCTCACTCACATCGGAATCGGTTGATATATACGAGTGCTGTCGCAGGCAAAAAATCAGATTTTTCAAAATGTCACCCACGTTAGAAATTGAAACTGCTATATCTGAGCCATTTTTTAAGATAAAAACAAACAAAAAATGCTCCTGAATCCTTATATCAAGGTCAAATACTTAAAAAAGAAACCTTTTTCAATTTCTATTTTTTTTGCACCTCACTTTAAATATATATATTTTTTAATTTAATGGCCGCCATTTTGAAACAAGATGGCTGATGAAGCTGGCCAGCGAACTTGGTCGAGATATTGATGTATACTATCCACATGCCTTCTTCCATCGAAATAGGCGAATACGTGTGGTATCGCGAGACAAATACAAGATCGTTTCAAAGTGTTAACCATGATAGAAATTCAAAGTGCTATAATTCAACCACTTTTTAAGATATAAACAAAAGAACAAATTTTCAGAAACAAAAACTGCTCCAGAATCTTTGTATCAAGGCCAAACACATAAAAAAAATCTTTTTCATTTTGCAATTTTTTAATACCTCATTTTAAATTTTAAATTACATTTTTTTTTTAAATGGCAAACCTTTTGAAACAAGATGGCGAATGAAGCTGGCCAACGAACTCGGTCGAGACATTGGTATGTACTATGTACAGACCAAGTTACATTCAAATCGGTTCATAAATACGCCTGTTATCGCGAGACAAAAGTCAGGTCGTTTTAAAATGTCAGCCACAATAGAAATTCAAAATGTTATAACTCAGCCATTTTTTTAGATATAGACGAAACAAAACCTGTCCGGAATCTTTGTATTAAGGTCAAACACATACGAAAAAACTCTTTTTCATTTTCCAATTTTTTGGTATCTCATTTTAAATTTAATTTTTTTAAATTTTTTTAAATGGCCGCCATTTTGAAACAAGATGGCGGATGAAGCTGGCCAACGAACTCGGTTGAGTTATTTGTATGTACTATGTACACATCAAAGTACATCCAAATCGGTTCATAAATACGTGTGTTATCACGTGGCAAAAATCAGGGCGTTTCAAAATGTCAGCCACACTAGAAATTCAAAATGCTATAACTCAGCCATTTTTTAAGATATAGACGAAACAAAAACTGCTCCCGAATCTTTTTATCGAGTTCAAACACATAAGAAAAAAATATTTTTTCAATTTTCAATTTTTTGGTACCACATTTCAAATTAAAATTTTTCTTAAAATTTTAAATGGCCGCCATTTTTAAACAAAATGGCGGATGAAGCTGGCCAAAGAACTCGGTCGAGACATTGGTCTGTACTATGTATAAACGAAGTTACATCCAAATCGGTTCATAAATACGCCTTTTATCGAGTGACAAAATTCAGGACGTTTCAAAATGTCAGCTTCGCTAAAAATTCAAAATGCTATAACTCAGCCATTTTTTAAGATATAGACGAAACAAAAACTGCTACGGAGTCTTTGTATAAAGGTCAAATACATAAGAAAAAAATATTTTTCCATTTTCAATTTTTTGGTACCACATTTCAAATTTTAAATTTTTTTAAAATTTTTAAATGGCCGCCATTTTGAAACAAAATGGCGGATGAAGCTGGCCAACGAACTCGGTCGAGACATTGGTATGTACTATGTACACACCAAATTACATCCAAATCGGTTCATAAATACGAGAGTTACAGTGTGACATAGGTCAGATATATATATATATATATATATATATATATATATATATATATATATATATATATTGATATATATATATATATATATATATATCAATTTTGAACGGAGGGTGGTTTCGGGGTCTGGGGGTCATGATCGATGAAAATATACCAAAATTTTTTGAAATCGCTTTCCTCCGAACGGCTGCAATAGGTAGCTTTTTGTAAAGAAAGCTACCTAAAATCGGGACGTTTCAAAATGTCAGCCACGCTAGAAATTCAAAATGCTATAACTCAGCCATTTCTTAAGATATAGACGAAACAAAAACTGCTCCCGAATCTTTTTATCAAGGTCAAACACATAAGAAGAAAATATTTTTTCAATTTTTAATTTTTCGGTACCACATTTCAAATTTAAATTTTTCTTAAAAATTTAAATGGCCACCATTTTTAAACAAGATGGCGGATGAAGCTGACCAACGAACCCGGTCGAGACATTGGTATGTACTATGTATAAACGAAGTTACATACAAATCGGTTCATAAATACGCCTTTTATCGCGTGACAAAATTCAGGACGTTTCAAAATGTCAGCCACGCTAGAAATTCAAAATGCTATAACTCAGCCATTTTTTAAGATATAGACGAAACAAAAACTGCTCCGGAATCTTTGTATAACGGTCAAATACATAAGAAAAAAATATTTTTCCATTTTTAATTTTTTGGTACCACATTTCAAGTTTTAAAATTTTTTAAAAATTTTAAATGGCCGCCATTTTGAAACAAAATGGCGGATGAAGCTGGCCAACGAACTCGGTCGAGACATTGGTATGTACTATGTACACATCAAATTTCATCGAAATCGGTTCATAATTACGGGAGTTACAGTGTGACATAGGTCAGATATATATATATATATATATCAATTTTGAACGGAGGGTGGTTTCGGGGTCTGGGGGTCATGATCGATGAAAATATACCAAAATTTTTTGAAATCACTTTCCTCCGAACGGCTGCAATAGGTAGCTTTTTTGTAAAGAAAGCTACCTAAAAGTGTTTCTCACGTGATCAAAATCACTTATAACTCAATAGGTAATTGATTGATCAAAAAATGGAAAAAACAGTTCAATTCCAAATCGCTTCCATGGCCAGGCTTTCCAATTTTATACCTTTCCGTTAAAAAATGAATTTTTAAATGTGTCAAACCATTTTGAGCTTGTTGAGCAGAGCAGTTAAGAACAGCCTTAAGGACGTCTTGTGCAACAGAGTGAATAACGTCTGTGATTCTCTGTTTCAATGGAGACCACATCGAACTGCACTCTACAGGTATGAAACTTGGAGAGTTTTTCTTTTATTTGGCGAAGATTTTGCATTTCTATCTTGTTCCGTTGATTTCCTGTGACCAGTCAAAAGTGCACCATGACTTGGTGGACACACTGTACATCTGGGCGAGTTTTTCTTTTATTTGGCGAAGATTTTGCATTTCTATCTTGTTCCGTTGATTTCCTGTGACCAGTCAAAAGTGCACCATGACTTGGTGGACACACTGTACATCTGGGCGTCCTACGCCTACGTCAACAGTTTGCTGCTAGGTGGTACTGTAAGTGGACTCATTGCGTAGCTACTTTACTATAACTAGACACCACGTTTAAAAATACAGCTAACGCCGTTCTGAAAATAATAGGGGTGGACCGGCTTTAATGGGCATCCATATCTTTTCATTAGTCTAACATTTTTAATCTGAGTAAAGACTAACGTTTGACATCAAAAAGAAAATAGCAATTATGCCGTCAATTTTCTGCGTCAAGAAATAATCCATAAGAGTAGTAAATTCCTCTAATTTTTACCTTCTTTGAACATCATAACTCAAATTTTATCTTCAAATATAACCATCATTATCTTAATATCTAAGCGAAGTTTTTCGAAATACTGACAAAAAAATGTTATTTCTTTTCTGCCAGCTTATTTCTTCTGAGAAATATCTTTATGAAAAGGAATTTAATTCATTTCTCAATATTTAACGGCGTCGGTTTCTAACTAAGACGGTCAAAATAAAAGTTAGAGCATGAAAAATATCGAATTTTATTTGCTTTCACATTCTTCTATAAGTAATTTAGCTTGAAAACATATTCACAACATTCAGTCACAAAGGAATGGTGACTGATTTATTTTTTACTGCCTTGTATAGATCATTACGGATGTTTAAATCTCAAATTCTTCATTCTTTATTTATTTATGATAATGTACGTATAGATAAATAATTTTAATTGAGTTTTAAATTATATTAATTGTTATACATTAAATGAATTTAACTACTGTTATATTTTTTCTTTACATCTAAAGAGTATAATTACTATTATGTTTTTTATTTACATCTAATTGTTTATATTTTTTTGTATAAACATTGGGCTGTAAATTTTCAAAACAGATTTTTTTTATTATTGTATGAATTAGAGTTTTAGTTATATAATAAAAAAAAAATTCGGATATAATAAATTATGTACAGGGTAACAAGTGTTTTTTTCACTTGTATAAATTTTCATAATATCTTATGAATTAGCTTTATTGTTCGTTTTTTAATTACTTCATTATGATGAGAAGTTTTCTTATAATTATCTACATCATTTCTTTTTTATTTGCTTGACAAATTTAATCTCAATAAAGACAAATGGTTAACATAAAACAAAAACAATGCAGTTATGCTGTCATTTTTTGCTTCATAGACGCATCCATAAAAAAAGTACATTCATCTGATTTTTACCGATTTGAAACAAAACAACTCGAAATTTAAATTGATATATCACGTTCAGTATTTTAGTACAAGCGAGATGAGAAATAAATAAATGAGGACATGAGTTTCAAATCTCGCCTTATCTAAAATTACAAAAATTGTGTTTCCTCAATCAATCTATTTTATTGGTAAACCTATACCAAAAAAAAAAAAAAAAAAAAAAAATCCCGGCCGGCTCGGCCTACAGGCGGAGGTAGATATCGAAGTTAAGTACTAATTTCACCAACAAAAACTAAATCAAGGCTGAGATAAACGCAGTTTAATAATTTTATCTGGGCGTTTTTGACGAGTTTTAATTTCATTTTTAGGTGCGTTCGTAATTATATAAATACATAGCACCTATAGTCGTCGTTCAGTCCGTCTGTCCGTCCGTCTGTCTGTCCGCATATAACAGAGCAAAAACTACCCAACCGAATGATATGAAATTTTAAATATATGATTGCTGCAAAATTTTGTCGAGCCATTTAAAACTTTATGAAAATCGGATGTATAGTTTAATTACAGGGACAGTCAAAAGTTTTTCTTTACATTACGGCCAATGGGAAAAATTATTGCAAGTGCATTTTAATGATGTTACAGCCTTCCGAATGGTCTGAAATTTTAAATACATAATTGTTGCAATATTTTGTCGAGCCATTTCAAATTTTATGAAAATCGGATGTATAGTTTAATTACAGAGACAGTCAAAAGTTTTCCGTTACATTACGGCCAATTGGAAAAAATTATTGCAAGTGCATTTTAATGATGTTAAAGCCTTCCGAATGGTCTGAAATTTTAAATATACAATTGCTGCAAAAATTTGTCTAGCCATTTCAAATTTTATGAAATTCGGATGCATAGTTTAATTACAGGGACAGTCAAAAGTGCTCCGTTACATTACGGGGAATGGGAAAAAATTATTGCAAGTGCATTTTAATGATGTTACAGACTATGCACTTATGAAGTGCAAAAACATATACATTCAGTACAATATGGGGTGCAAAAAATAATTATAAAACAGTTATAGTACGAACGCACCTCATTTGCCACGTTTGACGAGCAATTTCCAACTTGTTCTGTAAGAGCTGGTTTCATCAGAAACGTGTTAAGGCTGTATTCAAAATTAGAACCTCAAAATGTTAAAATATGCCAATGTTTCCATAGTCAGGATTTTATCATGTTTCAATAGCTTTTTTTAAAACTTACATCATGACGTTACATATTCACCTGCTGACGTCCATTATCTTATACTATAATGCGAGCAAAAATTGTGTGTGTGTGTATGTAAATTTTATCTTGAAAACGGCTCTAACGATTTTGATTAAATTTTGCACCCTACCGTTTTCGGGCACGAAAAGACCATTGGGATGGGTCTCGTGTTCGAGAAAATTGGATTAGTGGGTCATTTTGGGTCATAATGGGTCAGGGTCAAGCTAATTATATCTAAAGAACGGCTCAATCGATTTTGACTAAATTTTGTATCTGACCATTTTCGGGCATGAAAAGACCATTGGACTGGGTCATGTGTTCAAGAAAATTCGATTAGTGGGTCATTTTTGGGTCACTGTGGGTCAAGCTATTTTTATCTAAAAAACGGCTCTAACGATTTTCACTAAACTCTATATTCTGCAGTTTTGGATTACGAGAAGACTATTGGGCTAAGTCACATGTTCGAGAAAATTTGATCAGTGGGTCATTTTTGGGTCACCGTGGGTAAGCTAAGTTTATCTAGATAACGGCTCTAACGATTTTGACGAAATTTTTCACCCTACTGTTTTCGGGCACGAAAAGACCATTGGGATGGGTCTCGTGTTCGAGAAAATTCGATTAGTGGGTCATTTTGTGTAATAATGGGTCAGGGTCAAGCTAATTCTATCTAGAGAACGGCTCAATCGATTTTGACTAAATTTTGTATCTAACTATTTTCGGGCACGAAAAGGCCATTGGGATAGGTCACGTGTTCGAGAAAATTCCATTAGTGGGTCATCATGGGTCAGGGTCAAGCTAATTATATCTAAAAAATGGCTCAAGACATTTTCACTAATTTTTTTAATATACGGCCGTTTTTGGTCATGAGATCACCATTGGGCTAAGTCACATGTTCGAGAAAATTCTATTAGTGGGTCATTTTGCGTCACAATGGGCCAGGGTTAAGCTAATTGAATCTAAAAATATGCTCAAAACATTTTGACCAAATTTTATATTATACCGTTTCTGGACATGAGAAGAGAATTGGGCTAAGTCACAGGTTCGAGAAAATTCGATTAGTGGGTCATTTTGGGTCACAATGGATCAGGGTCAAGCTAAATGTATTTAAAAAGCGCTTCAAAACATCTTGACAAAATTTTGTATAATACCGTTACCGGGCATGATAAGACCATTGGGAAGGGTCAGATGTTCAAGAAAATTCAATTAATGGGTCATTTTGGGTCCTAATGGATCAGGATCAAGCTAACTGTATCTACAAAACGGCTCAAAATATTTTGACAAAACTTTGTACTACACCGTTTTTGGACAAGATAAAACCATTGGGATGGGTCGCAGGCTCAAGAAAATTCTATTAGTGGGTCATTTTGGTGATAATGGGTCGGGGTCAAGCTAACGGCATTTCAAAAAGATTCAAACAATTTTAACAATTTTTTTTGTTATACTGTTTCACAGTACAAAAAGACAATTGAAATAGCTCACATGTTCAATAAATTTCGGTTAGTGGGTTTTTGAATCAACATGGGTCAAACTCATTTTATCTAGAAAACGACTAACGATTTTCACAAAAATTTGTATTCCACCGTTGTCAGGCTCGAGAATAGCATTGTGTTAGGTCGCATGTTCGAAAAAATTCAATTAGTGGGTCATTTTGGGTCTCTATATCTCAGGGTTAAGCTAATTGCATCTAAAACAGCAAGAATGATTCAGTGGGAATAATATATCGAGAAAAACACAAAGCTAATTTTGACCGAGCTTAGCTCGGTCATTCCTGCTAGTATTTCCAATATGACGTAATATTCGCTTTCATTTAATTCGACAAAATATTTATTTCATTTTCATTTTTCACTTGTAAATCTTGTTATAGAAAAGTTATGACGTAATATTCACTTTAAAAAAAAAAAAAATTCGTCAAACTATTTATTTCATTTTCATTTTTCACGTGGAAATCTTCAAATAGAAAAGTAATTGTTGTGGTAAGAATTTTATTGTGTTTTTTAATTGTTGGTAACTGCTATAACGAAAAATGTTTAAATTTTCCTCTCATTTTTCTGTAAGAGCTGGTTTTATCAGAATCATGTTAACGCGGTATTCAAAATTTTCCATCCTCTCCCATTTCTACTGCCTTGGGCCGATTTATTTCATTTGCAATCCCCTCCGAGATATTAGTCATCTCAATGTGTTTGGCGAGTTTGAAGACGATCCGAGCATAATTGCGACTTTTATCGTGCGGACAAAATTTAGTACATACATACATATACACTATAATATGGCCAAAGGTGACCGGTCACTTGCGATTTTAGACGTTTTGTTAAATATCTAGAAAAATACATGAGGAATTAACCTGAAACTGCAAGTATGTAAACAGTATAGTATAGGTCATATATTTACTCGAAGATTTTTTTCCCGAAACCCTATAGGAGACCGTCAACAAATTGAAAAAGAACGAATATCTTTTGGATAACGCTGTAAAAACTAATGTTTCAAAACCATTCAAGCTCTAAATTATTAATAAGTGGCTTATTGTAATATACTGTGTTCATTTGTATGAGGATAGCATGTATACTCGTAGAGAAATTAAGGTTTTTTTAAAAACAGTCCCAAATTTCGCCAAGTTGTTTGCTTATAATTTGCAGAGTTCTTAATATAAAAAAAAGTGCTTTTCAGAAAATATGACAAACAACATTGTACACAATACACTGCAATAAGAATTAAAAAATAATATAAATTGGATGAAAATGAGCAGGTTTACTAAAAAACCCACTGCGCATGCGCATGCGCGATTATCGTCGATAGAATAAGCTCGAAATCCGTTGTTCCCAAAAGGAAGCAAAAAGATGAGGGGTTGTATCCAAATATAGTAGTACGTGCAATATTGTGTACGCTATCTTAGCACTAATCAACAGATATTTAATACAACCCCTTATCTTTTTCTTCTTTTTGGGAACAACGGATTTCGAGCTTATTCTATCGACGATAATTTTCAGAATTTTCAAGCATGATTTTGAGACTTTCACAAAAGTTGCTCTATATACTTACCGAATACAATATGCATATTATATTTTGATTGCATTTGCGCATGCGCAGTGAAACATTTTTTAGTAAACCTGCTCATTTTTCATCCAATCTTTATTATTTTTTAATTCTGATTCCAAAGTATTGTGTACAATGTTGTTTGTCATATTTTTTGAAACGAAATTTTTTTAATATTAAGAACTCTGCAAATTATAAACAAACTAGTAAGTTGTGTCCATCACAAAACTGTCTTCTATATAAATCACGTCAATTAAATCGTTTAAATAGTACAAGAAATTACATCAATTTAGCACCAATTCATATCAAAGTATATCTGAATTTGAAGTTTGATGAAAATTCGTGCATTAGTTCTTGCAATAGAGCTATAGTGGAAATTCTGAAAAATGCTGCATAGCAGCGCCACCTGTTGAGAGATTTGCACCAAAACATAAACAGCACTAATTTATATATCCAGGTATACCTGAAACTGAAGTTTGTTGAAAATCCGAGCATTAGTTTTTGAGATAGAGCTATTTCGGAAATCGCAAAAATGCAGCATAACACCGCCACCTGTTTATGGATTTACACCAAAATGTATAAAACTTCAATTTATGTCAAGGACTAACTGAATTTGAAGTTTGATGAAAATCCGTGCATTAGTTCTGGAGATTGAGCTATTGTGGAAATCGTGAAAAATGCTGCATAGCAACGCCACCTGTTGAGCGATTTACACCAAAAACTAATCAGCAGCAATTTATATCAGATATTAACTGAATATAAATTTTTATTAAATTCTGTGCATTAGTTCTTGAGATATGGCGCCCACAAAATTTGTGTCACATGCATACAGACAGACAAACAGAGTCACAGACTCACAGACAGACATTTTGTAAAAACATGATTTTCGGAATCTGTGACGCCTAAAACGTGTAAATCCGTCGAAAACCGAAAGTCGAAAATTTTCACGAATCCAATACTTTCTTCTTTAAAGATAGAAGAAAGTAAAAACGTGGCGAAATTTGGGACTGTTTTTATAAAAACCTTAATTTCTCTACGAGTATACATGCTATCCTCATAAAAATGAACACAGTATATTAAAATAAACCACTTATTAATAATTTCGAGTTTGAACGCTTTTGTTACATTAGTTTTGACAGGGTTATCCAAAAGATATTCGTTCTTTTTTTCAATTTGTTGACGGTCCCCTATAGGGTTTAAGGAAAAAATCTTCACGGAAATATATACATATACTATACTGTTTACACACCTGCAGTTTCAGGTTATTTCCTCATGTATTTTTCTAGATATTTAACAAAACGTAGGTGGGAAGGGTTTGGGATTCCTGGGGTCGTATAATGAAAAGTTATGAGGGATTTTTTCAAAACTCGTACCATGGTAAAGACTGCAATAGGTAGTGTTTCTTATGAAATCTACTTAAAATACAACAATATGCAAAAAAAAAAAACTAGCTTTATCATGTAATTCAGCCTTTGTATAATCCTGGTTTACAATGAAAATCAATGGACGCAGTTAGAGGTTTTTCGCGATTTTGCAAAATTTGATATTTTGGATAGATTTTTAAAACTCACGTCCCCTAATAAATTCCTTTTCTGCCAGTTTTCTTCTCTTGAAAAGGAATTACATTAGCTGCGTTCGTAATTATATAAATACGTAGGCAGAAACTACCCAACCGAATGGTTCGAAATTTAATATATATAGTACTCGTTGCAGAATTTTGTCGAGTCATTTCAAATATTATGAAAATCTAATCAAAACTAAAACGATATTAATAAACGTATTAATACTTGAAAATTTTTCCATAGATAAACATTCGCTTTGCATACAATATTTCAAATGAAAATCAAATTTCAAATTAATTGCTTAAAAGGCGCAAAGGCCAACTTAGTGAAAAAGATTCCATGCCATGACATCTTTTAAGCCGCCATGAATGAAATAAACCACTACAAAGTACAAAATGATCGTTTCGTTTGTGTTTGATAACATGTGATGTATCAAAATTGAGAAAGCATAGGTTCATTTTTGATCCAAACATATTCAATTCGATACGAGTACATCGATTTACTCATTTTTGAGTACTTATTTTTTTCAGCGTAATTCAATGATATCCCATCATAGGTAATGATTTTAGGTTGCCATAGTGATTACGTATGATTTTAAAGTCATACTCTTTTCGTATTACCGAATTTAATATAGTATATAATCGTAATAAATTTTGTGTGCATGCATTTTTGCGTAAGAGTGCAACAAGTAGTATTGCACTAAGATCGGAATATTTATAAAACTAGCTATAGTACGAACGCACCTCATTTGCCACGTTTGATGTACAATTTCCGACTTCTTCTCTTAAAATAAACAATTTTTATTGACGTCCAAGCTGACTTTTTTTTATATGTAGAATCGACAGATTTATTTATATTTTGTTACTTTCTTATTTTGATAACATTATTTGAAATTTTTCTTAAAATATAACCTTCATTATCTTAATACAAGAAGTATTTTTTGTAATGAAAAAAAGGCCTTTTCTTGACAGCTTATTTTATTTTATTTCGAAAAATATTTCTTTTCAAGGAAATTTAATATATTTCGAAATAAGTAAAAACCCTCTTTGTAATTAAAAAGTATCAAAATGAAAGTTACACCTCGAAAAATATTGAAATTTAATTGCTTTTGCATTCTTCAACAACATTTATCAAGAAAACTTAATTAACAATTTTCAAAGAATGAAGACCTTGTTACTTTTTATTGTTTTTCGTAGTTCGTTACGGTTATGTAAAATCTAAATTGCTCATTGTTTATTAATTTATGACTGACTAAGTAGTAAACTGATGTTCTGCATTTGTATTTTATAAAACCTTTTGAGTTTTTATGAAAAAAAGAAATCTAATATTATTTTTTTAATTATTTATAATATTAATTTTACGATTTTTTAAAAATTCTATATATAAATTAAATTCTACATTCTAAAATATGGAAACATATTTACAATGTAGTTGAATTGAAAATTGTGGGAAAAAGATTGCATTTATTTTTTTTTCTAAATATATTTAAAAATTAATTTATTTTCATACAATTACAGAAGGGTGTCTTTATAAGAGATTGACGACACACGGTCAACAAAATTTGATTGGTCGATATGATTATGGAAGCTGGCGATTATCTTGAGCTTGACGAGTCTGTAATTATTACTAAACTAATATCTATTTAACTTAAAATTACACTATGTGCAAAATATTTAAAAGATGAAAAAAATATTTAAAAAGATATTAAATTACTTTAATACTTCTTAGTACTTTCAGCTATAAACATAGCCTTCGTCAGATAATACAAAAATACTGTTATTAACCTCTTATTTTCAAATTTCACGTAGTTGGGATCGAAAGGAGTGAAAGTGAAAGTCAATTTTTAGATCCGGAAAAAATTGGGAAAATAAAAATATGGATATGTTTTTAAAGATAAATTCAGCATTCTGTTTATTTATTTGCTAATGTCTGTTTACTTATCTAAGTCATGGAATCGAATGGTTTACAATAGCTTCATGTTCTACTAGACGCCATTAATTTACATTTTCTTCAAATTCTGAAAAATGCTATTTCACCAGGATAAATAATTTGGTCTCCATTTCAGGTTTTTGGGAATAATTAAGTAAATGAGTAAATAAGTTACATTCATATTCTTTACAATACATTTATAAAAGAAAAAGTAAAGTAAAAAAACCCCCTTTAAATCGCTTTATAATAACAAAATAAAAACCAAAGATGTGGCGTTTACCAGTGTACTGTAAAAAAATATGTAACGTTACTCCATAAAATTGGTGCCGCATGCTGCTTCCAATTTTATGGGGTAATTAACTTCTATAATGGTTTAATTTAAACTGAGGTAACTGGTTTAATATTACGCATTAGTGTAACGTAACACTCACTGTAAAAAAAAACGGACTAAAAAACGAAAATACTACTGGCAATGTAGACGCCAGTACTATTTCCGTTTTTTTACGGGAATTTTTACCCATAAATTACAGAAAAATTTCCGTTTTTAATGAGAAAAACGGAAAATTTTCTGCAATTTATGGGTAAAAATTTCCGTAAAAAACGGAAATAGTACTGGCGTCTAGACTGCCAGTAGTATTTCCGTTTTTCAGTCCTTTTTTTTTAGTTTTATCGATTAAATTACTCCATAAAATGGAGGCAGCAAGGCTGCCACCAATTTTATGGAGTAATGTTGCATATTTTTTAAGTGTGTGGATAACGCACGATTATCGTTGCATTGCATGTATCCAAATGGATATTTTTCTCAATTTTAATGGGAAGTCAACGAAATGGAATTGTAATCCCAATATTTCAACCATTATTTCCTCTTTTTCCATAGCACTGGAGTAACTGAGCGGCTGTCATTACAGATGCTTGACAAAAACATTACAAAAAAAAAAAAAAAAAAAAAAAAAAAGAAAGAAAGAAAGAAAAGAAAAGAAAAGAAAGAAAAGGAAAAAAAAAGAAAGAAAATAATTTCAGAAACTAATTTAAGATTCAGTATTCCTAGCGTTATTATGACATCATCGGATCCATGCGAATACCTGACGTTAGTTTAATCGCGCATCGACCCATACTCTATAAGCGAAATACAAACACACCATCAGATTTTCAATATAACAGATTCTGAACAGCTCGGCCTTTTTTTTCAGTGTGGCCAAATTAGGGACTTTTTTAATTCAAATTATTTGACTGTCAACGCTTTTTTAAAATAGTGTAATTCGCCATATTTTTCAGAATTTGTAATCTATTTTTAAATAGGCCGAATATTTCTATTTGAAAAAAGCGGTGACAATCAACAATCTGGGGACAAAAAAGTCCTCAATCTGGAAACACTGCTTTTTTTATTCACTGAAGGTATCCTGATAGCCATTTTCTCTATATTCATCGACGTTAACTTTGGCTGTAAATACAATTACGGAATATTCGATTTTTATATTTGTTATTTCAGTTTAAAAACTAAATCAACTAGATTTTTTTAATATATCACAAATTAATTTTTTTTAAATGTATGTATGTTTAGTTTTATTTTGTTTTATTTTGGTTCCAAAGTTCGTTAACTTTTACTCACGATTATATTAAGAGGGCTTTTTGTAACATTAATACTTAAAATAGCATTCTTAAATTTAATTTCGTATCTTCAAATAAAATTAATATAATTTTTTATCAAGCAGTTTTCAACACAGGAAAAAGTTCTTTAATTGATCTACACCTTTTTAATTTGCCTAACATATTTAATCCTTATAAATGCAAATATTTGACAAAAATAAGAAAAATGCAATTACGGTGTCAATTTTTACATCAAAATATCACATCTGTAAAAAATCTAAACTCGCCTGGAGTCCTTTTTGCCTTTTGGCAAGATAAATAGAAATTCCTCTTGAAATATACATGTAATTATCTTAAATAAATTATTTTTTTGTCACTTTTTAAACCTATTATTTTATTATGCTTTGACGTTTTCTTTTAATTATCTACATCTTTTTTTTTTTTTTTTTTTTTTTACTTTGTTTAACATGTTTAATCAGCTATAAAGACAGATATCTGACATTAAACAGAAAAATGTAATTATTCAACTAATTTTACTTTCTGAAAAAAAAAATAAATAAATAAATAAAATCAGAATTCCTCTGAAATCTTTTTTATATTTTTCAAACAACATAACTCGAAAATTATCTTGAAATATAACTTATGATTAAATTGATGGTTATAAATCAGTTATTTTAATACAAGCAAGTTCTTTCATTATTTTAAACCAGAAAATAATTCTTTTCTGTCAGCTTATTTCTTTTGGAAAAATATTCTTTTGCAAAGGAATCTTATACATTTAACAGTAATTAAATGTTTCGCTTTCTAATTAAGCAAAAGTGAAAACCACAGTTAAAGCTTAAAACATAAAAATGATTAATTGTTTTTGGATTCTTCAGCTGTAATTAAAGCATAATTACGTTTTTTTTTTTTTTTTTTTTTTTTTTTTTTTTTTTTTTAAAGCTTAAATTCTTTATTATTTATTTATGTATACATTGTTAAAAATCAGCAGCAAAATGCATGCAATCGTTTTTATAGAAAACGGTTACATAGCCGTTATTTATCTCTATTCTGACCAATGAAAGTTATGGAGAAGCGGCCGCTGGCTACAAAAACGTTTGAATGACATGACAGTTAGCTGCAGAATTTTAACAGAGTAAATAAAAAACATTTAATGTGCATAAGAAAGCAAAGTTGTAGCTATAAAATATATTTAAATTCGGCTTGTGTATTAGATGTAACTCCTAAAAGTTTTCTTTGAATTCTACACCCTTTTATTAAGTGCGTTCGTACTTATATAAATACGTAGCCTCTATAGTTGTCGTCTGGTCGTTCCGTTTGTTTGTCCATCAGTCTGCATATAACAGAGCAAAATCTAACAAACCGAATGGTTTGAAATTTAATATTATATAATCGTTGCAGAATTTTGTCGTGTAATTTCCAATGTTATGAAAATCGAATCAAAACTTTAAAAAATATTAATAGAAGTTTTCTTCATTCTCTTAAATCTTATCGTACGTAATTCATTCAATGATATCTCATGATAGGTAAGGATTCTTGCTTTCCATGGGGATGACGTCCAATTTAAGATTGACTCTTATTATTTCCATACTATCATATGGCCCCGTCAAAAATGACGGGAAAGTGTTATTTTAAGTTTACAACATTAAGTCAGACTCAATTAAACAGGTGATTGATATGCATGATTATTCAGATAGTGGCAAGTCCTTAAGCATTAAAAAAATGGTGTTTGTAAAAGTCAACCTTCAAATGAAGACAATATGAACCACCTCATGCGGGGAAAAACAAAAGAGCTTTTTCCAACAACCCTATGGCAAAATTCTCATTTTTTCTGCACATCTTTGATGAAATTCGTATTTTTTTCGCAGCCTTTTGACGAAATGAGTGTTTTTATCGGGATTTGTTGAAAAATTTGCTTTTTTCTGCGCCCTTTTGACGAATTACACCTCTCGCGTTTCTTTAACAAAACTCAGGGAAGAGTGCCACTTGGCAAAAAAAAATTGTTCAAAATCTTACCAAAAATCTTTTCAAGATGGCGGAAAAACATCATTTTTAAATCTTTGTTATTTATAAATCAATGATTTTGCCCAAAAAATAGAAAATGATGTAAAAACATGGATTTATAAATAACATAAAGATTTAAAACCGAAATTTTTCCGCCATCTTGAAAAATTTGTTACGAATGCCGGTAAAATCTCGCTCACAACTACCAAAAAACTTACTAATATAAAATAAAAAGATAAATATAAATAAATACCAATAAATGAGACGGCGATTCAGAAAAAAGGGGAGTTTCATACAGAAAAAAATATTTAAAAAAAAACTAAAAATACTTACACAAAAAACAAACAATCAGTTAAAATTTACAAACAAAAAAAAAATCAATAATTTAATGTTTATGGTGAAATTCTCGTTTTTTCTGCACATCTTTGATGAAATTCATGTTTTTTTCGCAGCCTTTTGACAAAATGACTGTTTTTACCACAATCCTTTCACGAAATGAGTGTTTTTATCGGGATTTGTTGCAAAATTCACGTTTTTCCTGCGCCTTTTTGACGAATTACACCTCTCACGTTTCTTTGACAAAATTCAGGGAAGAGTTCCGCATCCTGTGCCGCTTGGCGAAAAAAATTGTGCCAAAAATCTTTTCAAGGTGACGGAAAAACTCAATTTTTAAATCTTTATGTTATTTATAAATCAATGATTTGCACAAAAAAAATAGAAAATGATGTAAAAACATGGATTTATAAGCAACATAAAGATTTAAAAACGAAGTTTTAATGCCATCTTGAAAAATTTGTTACGAATGCCGGTAAAATCTCGCTCACAACTGCCAAAAAATTTATTAAACATAAAATAAAAGTAAAAGGATAAATATAAAGAAATACCAATAAATGAGACGGCGATTCATAAAAAAAGGGGAGTTTCATACAAAAAAAATTTCAAATATTTACACAAAAAACAAACAATCAGTTAAAATTTAAAAAAAAAATAATAATTTAATGTTTAGAAAAAGGGATCCTAGTCAGGGTCTGAAACATCGTCAAGGTATGGTACTTCTCCTCTTCTAACTGAATCAAATTTAAATTTTGATGGATGTTTGGTAATACACCCTCGATGTTTTCAGACTCGGAATTTTTTCGGCAGCCGTTGGCTAAATCGTCTGTCTCTAAAACGGTAAACCATGTAAAAATCGATATATTCACCTATAAAGGGTGCATTTTAAACAGCTAATGCAAAAATCCTAAAAAAAAGAAAAAAAAAGAAAAAGAAATAAACAGCAGAGCAAGCGAGACTTACCTTACAATCAAAATACGTTGACAGAAGCACAGGTGCATCCGAATGTATGCAGCAAATTAGTTACGTAACAGAAAATTTAGCTGACTAACGGTTCACCTGATACTGATGAACCAATAAGCGTCAAGATCCCCCGATTTCAAAATTTACATTTTTTTTAGGATCTTATGTTGAAACTTGCACTTTTGCAACCTTTCGATGAAAATCTCATTTTCTCTGTGATCCTCTAATCAAAAAACATTTTTTCAGTGATTATTTGAAGAAATTCACGTTTTTCGCGATACTTTGATCAAATAATGCACTTTTTCTGCAGTCATCTGATGAAACTCATGTTTTTTCCACGATTATTTGGCGACATTCACATATTCCATGATCCTTAGACGAAACATGCATTCTAAAGGACCCTTTGGGAAAAATTGTGTTTTTTTCTGCGATCCTTTGACGGAATTCATATTCGTTTGATGAAACCACCCTTTTTCTACGATATTTTGATGATTTTTGCAATCCTTCGGGGAAAGCAGACAGATGATAGTTGCAAGCTCCTGACTATATGTTTTTTCATGCTGTTTGTTTCTATACATGGACTAAATGCACAGTAGGTCATGGGAAAGGATTAGAAATAAACTCAATTTGCAGCTGCTTGTACTCGCATTTTTATTTTGTCAAATTCTGCTACCACCCCCCACCCCCTTTCTCGTCCTAAAAATGTCAACAAATTTTAATACTGATTTGCATCAATCCCAGGGATGATAAATTGTGCCGAAAAAATGGAATTCCCTGTTTTCGCTGGAAAGTGGCATGTCAGTAAAAGTTTTTAAAAATATATGCATAGTTGGAAAAAAAAAAAAAAGCTGTTGCATTTTTCAAACAGCAAAAAATAATTCACAGAAATATATTAAATTCAGCTTAAAAAATGCAGCATAGGTGAAATAAGAAACTTAAAAATAAAACAAAAAACATATGGCATTTATTTAAAAAATCAGATGTTTATTTTTTAATTTTAGATGAAACTTTAAAATTTGATTCATATATTTGGCCAAAACTAAAACACCATTATGTGCATCATTGAAAGTAATACACATACAAAAAGCTATGTTTTTTAACGGTACAAAAATTTAGTAAAATTTAAAAAAAAAGTAATTTTGATTTTTAAATCTTTATTATAATGAAACGTTCCTGTGAGTGATAAACACTTTATGAACATGAACTTAAAATATGCATAGTTTAGATAAAAAATAAACAAAAAATTGTGCGTATGGGTGTTTAATTCTGTTCGGTGTAAACTCAGCTGAGTTTATCAGGCAAACTGAGAAATCCGTTGATTGCCGCGATCGCGCAATTCTTTTCCTGGTCAATTGGCGCCTTCTTTCCGAAAGCGATTCATTCGGAAAGTCCATAATAAAAATTTAAAAAACTTTTAAAACATTCAAAAATAACTATTGACAGATTAAAGCGAGTAGTGGCGAAAAATCAGCACGTTTATCCCTTGGTTTTTCCTAAAGAAACAGCGTTTCACTGTTGCCACTACAGAAGAGTGAAATACATGAATCATTGATATGAATCAATATTCATATGAATGATTCATATGAATAATGATGAATAATCATTAAATAATGTTTTTAAAAATATTTATTCAATAAATTACGTAATATTTCATATGTATGTCGTAAACTGACTGCTTGTAAATCTAAACAGTCGTAAATAAAATTGCTGCTTATAAATGTAAACAATAATGAAAAACGCATTTCAAAAAACTTAAAGTCTTTAATATGCTTTAAAAAATATATTTAAAGCAGAATCAGATGTTAGCCGTATTTTTTTTTATGAATCGTCAAAGAGTCATTCATTTGTTTCTTAATTTGCTGGAATTTGAATCTGAATGGCAACAGTATCGTTTGTTTAGATTTGATTTCTAATAGCTTAATTTTAATTTAGAACTTAATACATTATAAATGGATATGATACAAATGTTTTATATGAAAATATGCTGAACAGACATGATTTTAAGTAGAAAAAATTATCATTTAGCTGTCATATGTTAAGATATGTTTTTCATTAAGCCTAACATGGCGTTTAGCTACGGTCGTTTCGCAGACCAGAGTGGTTCGCACCGGCATCGTTCCGCCGGTCCCCAGCACTCAGCTTTTATTATAAGTAGATTACTGAAATTAATATATATAATCGTAATAAATTTTACATTCACGCATTTTTGCGTGAGCATGCAACAGCTGTAGCACCAAGATCCGAATATTTATAAAACAAGTTATAGTACGAACGTACCTCATTTGCCATGTTTGACATGCAATTTCCGACTAGTATTTTTTGCTGAACCGTACACAAGTGCGTGTTATTGAAATCTGCAGTTTCCTTAGAAATTACTATTTTTTTAACTTCGGTTTTTACGAAAAGATAATTTCAATCAGCATTTGACATTTTTATCTAAACGAAATATTAATAATAAAGTTAAATCATAATCTTAGAATAGTTTTTTAAAATTAATTAGTATGCTTTGACATCAGAAAACTTTCTTCTGTATATAATTAAATCGTCTGCATATATTTATAATATTTTTTTTTCTCAAATATTTTGTTATGCTTAACTGGTGTCTTTTATTTATCTACATCTTTTTTACTTTGTTTAACATGTTTAATCAGCTATAAAGGCAGATATCTGACATTAAACAAGAAAAATTTAATTACTCAATCAATTTTACTTTCTGAAATAAAGTATAAAAAAATCAAAATTCCCCTGAAAACATTCTTACTTTTTTCGAACAACATACAACTCGAAAATTATCTTGTGATATATACTATGATTAAATTGATAGTTATAAATAAGTTATTTTAATCAAACCAAGCTTTTTCATTATTTTAAACAAGAAAATAATTATTTTCTGTAAGTTTATTTCTTTTGGAAAAATATTCTTTTGCAAAGGAATTTTATACATTTAACAGTAATTAAATGTTTCGCTTTCTAATTAAGCAAAAATGAAAACCACAGTTAAAGCTTAAAACATAAAAGTGTTTAATTGTGTTTGGATTCTTCCTAATGTAATTGAAGCATAATTACGTTTTTTTTTAAGTTTAAATTCTTCATTATTTATTTATGTATACTGTTAAAAATCTGCAGCAAAATGCATTCAATCGTTTTTATAGAAAACGGTTATATAACCGTTATATATCTATATTCTGACCAATGAAAATTATGGTGAAGTTACCATTATATATAAAAACGTTGGAATGACATGACAGTTAGTTGCAAATTTTCTCAGGGTAATTAAAAAACATAATGTACATAAGAAAGCAAAGTCGTATAGACCGGAAATCGGAAGCACAAACCATCACCTCATCGAGCAGACGCTGAAATTCCAGGATTAGTTCAAACTCGATTCGTATATTAATGTGCAACTGGTCTGCCAAGTCATATCTTGGTAGAAAACACCAGCAAACCTGATTTTAGTGGTTGACTGGTAGACTTAACATTGCGTTTTCCTACTCCCAGTCCTCCATATTTTCATACCTTTGGGTGCAAGAAAACACAATGATAAACCTACCGATCAACCACTAAAATCAGGTTTGCACTAAAATCAGGTTCTTGGTTGCCACCAAGATACGTCTCGACAGACCAGTTGCATTTTAATATGCTAATCCAGTTCTGTCTAATCCTGTAATTTCTGACGCCAACTCGATGAGGTGATGATCTGTGCTCACGGTCTAGTAGCTATGAAATATATTTAAATCGGGCTCGTTTTTCACGTGCATTAGATGTAACTCCTAAAAGATCTCTTTGAATGCTACACATTTTATTTTTTGCTGAACAGTTACACAAAGGCGTATTATTGTAATCTGCAATTTCCTTAGCAATTTGCCTTGCATTCAAACCAGAAATTAAGGTTTTTCTAACTCCGTATTTCTTAGAAAAGATTATTTCTGTCAGAATTTGACACTTTTATCTAAATTAAAAATAATAATAAAGTTAAATCATGATCTTAGAATAAATTTTCAAAATTAATTAGTATGTTTTAGTAACACAAAACTTTCTTCTGTATATAAATCAAATCGTCAGCATACATTTGCCATTTTTTTAACCAATTACTTTATTATGCTTAGATGTTTCTTTTAATTATTTATATATCTTTTTTACTTTGTTTAATATGTTTAATCAGCTATAAAGACAGATATCTGACATTAAGCAGAAAAATGTGATTATTCAATCAATTTTACTTAAAAAAAAAAAAAAAAAATATCAGAATTCCTCTGAAATTATTTTTATGTTTTTCGAACAACATATAACTCGAAAATTATCTTGAAATATATTTTATGATTAAATTGATGGTTATAAGTCAGTTTAACACAAGCAAGATTTTTCATTTTCTTAAACAAGAAAATAATTTTTTTCTACCAGCTTATTTCTTTTGAAAAGGAATTTCATACATTTAACTGTAATTAAATGTTTTGCTTTCTAATTAAGCAAAAATGAAAACTACAGTTAAAGCTTAAAATATAATAGTGTTCAATTGTATTTGGATTCTTCCGCTGTAATTGAAGTATAATTACTTTTTTTTAAGCTTAAATTCTTCATTATTTATTTATGTATACACTGTTAAAAATCTGCAGCAAAATTCGTGCAACAATTTTTACAGAAAAGGGTTACATAACCGTTATTTATCTATATTGTGACCAATAAGAATTATAGTGAAGCGACCGCTATACATAAATACTTTAAAAAGAAATTCTTTTGCAAAGAAATTTTATACATTTAACAGTAATTAAATGTTTCGCTTTCCAATTAAGCAAAAATGAAAATCACAGTTAAAGCTTAAAACATAAAAGTGTTAAATTGTTTTTGGATTCTTCCTAATGTAAATGAAGCATAATTACGTTTTTTTTAAGTTTAAATTCTTCATTATTTATTTATGTATACTGTTAAAAATCTGCAGCAAAATGCATTCAATCGTTTTTATAGAAAAAGGTTATATAACCGTTATTTATCTATATTCTGACCAATAAAAATTATGGTGAAGTGACCATTATACATAAAAACGTTGGAATGACATGACAGTTAGTTGCAAATTTTCTCAGGGTAATTAAAAAACATAATGTACATAAGAAAGCAAAGTCGTATAGACCGGAAATCGGAAGCACAAACCATCACCTCATCGAGCTGACGCTGAAATTCCAGGATTAGTTCAAACTCGATTCGCATATTAAAGTGCAACTGGTCTGCCAAGTCATATCTTGGTAGAAAACACAAGCAAACCTGATTTTAGTGGTTGACTGGTAGACTTAACATTGTGTTTTCCTACTCACAGTCCTCCATATTTTCATCCCTTTGGGTACAGGAAAACACAATGATAAACCTACCGATTAACCACTAAAATCAGGTTTGTAGGTGGTTGCCACCAAGATACGTCTCGACAGACCAGTTGCATTTTAATATGCTAATCCAGTTCTGTCTAATCCTGGAATTTCAGCCTCCAACTCGATGAGGTGATGATCTGTGCTCCCGGTCTAGTAGCTATGAAATATATTTAAATCGGGCTCGTTTTTCACGTGCATTAGATGTAACTCCTAAAAGATCTCTTTGAATGCTACACCTTTTATTTTTTGCTGAACAGTTACACAAAGGCGTGTTATTGAAATCTACAATTTCCTTAGCAATTTGCCCTGCACTCAAACCAGAAATTAAGGTTTTTCTAACTCCGTATTTCATAGAAAAGAATTTTTCTGTCAGAATTTGACACTTTTATCTAAATTAAAAATAATAATAAAGTTAAATCATGATCTTAGAATAAATTTTCAAAATTAATTAGTATGTTTTGGCATCACAAAACTTTCTTCTGTATATAAATCAAATCGTCTGCATCACGGGTGACCGTTTTTAGCCTGTTGTATAAACTCTGGACTGTTGTATGAGATACAACAGGCTAAATCCGGCTAAAAACTCAGGCTAAAAGATAGTTGTCAGTCTATCGACTGGAAATTAACAGATTTTTTTAATACTCGTATAACGAAATTTAGAAACGATTGCGGATGATTAAAACAAAAGACATGGGTGTTTATTGCTCCGGGAGGTTAATCTTTCTCTGGATGTCTGTCTGTCTATCCTACAGCATGCAATTCTCTTGTAAAGGATGATATTATTATGCTGTAAAACCTCCATAACGGACACACCCGATTAGTGGACACCTCTATTTAGCGGACATTTTTTCGATTACCAACCCTTAAATAACTGTACATTATTTACTCTCAGTAGCGGACACCTCCAAATAGAGGACAAATTCTGCCCTCCCGAGGTGTTCGCTATTCAGAGGTTTTACTGGTAAAACCTCCATAACGGACACACTGGATTAGCGGATACCTCTATTTAGCGGACATTTTTTTTGATTACCAACACTTAAGTTACTGTACATTTTTTGCTCTCAGTTGCGGACACCTCCAAATAGAGGGCAAATTCTGCACTCTCGAGGTGTTCGCTATTCAGAGGCTTTACTGTATATATTATTGACAGTTATTTTAGAGGGCCGCACAAAAGAATAAGAATATATGAAACGAATATAAACTATCTTCGGGATTGGTAGATCGCTGATGGTAATGTAATTTTAGGATGTTGTTGCAGTCACCCGCAGCATGTTTCCAGGGTGTCGTTCATCTGACGAAACCCTACCTGTCCCACTCCTTTGTCTGTATGTATGTCTGTCTGTCTGTCTGTCCGTCTGTCACAGAGCCCGTTCTCAGAAACTATATATATCGGAGACTTGAAATTTTGCATACTTATAGCTGAACACCACACATCAAATGGCAAATAATAAAATTTGAAAAAGTCTAATATTTAACCCTCTGGCCTCTAACATGTGTATTTTAAACAATTTTTCTAACTCAGCCCCTAGTTAAGTAGGAGACTTGAAAGCTTGCATACTTATACCTGAACACCACACATCAAACGACAAATCATAAAATTTTGAAAAAGGTCTAATATTTAACCCTCTGGGCTCTAACTTGTGTATTTTAAACAATTTTTCTAACTCAGCCACTAATTAAGTTGGAGACTTGAAATTTTGCATACTTATAGCTGAACACCACACATCAAATGGCAAATAATAAAAATTTGAAAAAGTCTAATATTTAACCCTCTGGGCTCTAACTTGTGTATTTTAAACAATTTTTCTAACTCAGCCCCTAGTTAAGTAGGAGACTTGAAAGCTTGCATACTTATAGCTGAACACCACACATCAAACGACAAATCATAAAATTTTGAAAAAGGTCTAATATTTAACCCTCTGGGCTCTAACATGTGTATTTTAAACAATTTTTCTAACTCAGCCCCTAGTTAATTAGGAGACTTGAAAGCTTGCATACTTATAGCTGAACACCACACATCAAACGGCAAATAATAAAAATTTGAAAAAGTCTAATATTTAACCCTCTGGGCTCTAACATGTGTATTTTAAGCAATTTTTCTAACTCAGCCCCTAATTAAGTTGGAGATATGAAATTTTGCATACTTATAGCTGAAGACTTGCGATCACACTACATATAAAAATTCAAAAAGTCTTATATTATTACAGCCCTTTGACCACTCTTTCTTATTGTACACCATAGCCTTACATATTTTAGTTTCACTTTTTACCACCAGGTGACGCCTACCTATATCGAGTGCTATGGGCCTGATCCCCTCGACTAATATGTCTATGAATAGGTTGTAAAACGGAATTTCTTTCGGATACAGGTTTTATTTAGAATAGAGTTCCCCTGGTTGCAAAATGTGGAACTAACATATTTTTTCAAAAAGATAAAGTGTTTTGAAAGGAATATTAAACGAAACCATCTGTGCGATCTGTGATCACACTTAACCAACTTGTTTCTTCAAGATGGTGCATTTAGCATTTATAATAGTTATTTTACAGGGTCCCACAAAAGAACACGAAAGTATGAAACGAATATATCTTAAATGCGGGGTTTGTAGATCACTGATGGTAATGAAACTTTAGCACGTTGTTACAGTCACACGCAGCATATTTTTTATTTTATTTTTATCAAGAGGGCGCAAATAGCATTTATAATTATTGTACAGGGCCGTACAGTAGAATACTAATATATGTTATATGCGGGATTTTTAGATCGTTGATGTAATATAATTTTAGCGTGCTGTTACAGACACCGCAGCATGTTTTACCTTCAAGAAGGTGCATACAGCAATTAGAGTTATTTTACAGGGCCGCACAAAAGAACACGAATGTATGAAGCGAATATATGTTAAATGCAGGTTTTCTAGAACGCTGATGATAGTGTAATTTTAATATATTTTTACATTAGCATACAGAATGATTTTTCTTAAAGAGGATATATATAGCATTTATAATTATTGTACAGGGCCGCACAAAAGAATACGTACATATGTTAAATGCGGGATTGGTAGATCGTTGATGGTTATGTATTTTTAGCATGTTGTTACAGTCACTCGCAGCCTGTTTTTTTTTAAGCGGGTGCATGTAGCATTTATAGTTATTATACAGGGTCTTACAAAAGGATACGAAATACATGTTAGAAAAGAATACATGTTAAATGCGGGATTTGTAGATAACCGATTGTAATGTAATTTTATGATGTTGTTACAGTCATTTACAGCATGATTTTTCTTAGAGATGGTGCATATAACATTTATAGTTGCTTTACAGGACCGCACAAAAGAATACGAATGTATGTTAAATGCGGGTTTCGTAGATCGCCGATTGTAATGCAATTTTAGGATGTTCTTACAGTCACCCACAGCATGTTTTTCTTCGACATAGTGCATATAGCATTTATAGTTATTTTACAAGGTCATACAAAAGAACATGTAAGTATCAAACGAATATATGTTAAATGCGGGGTTTGTAGAATGCTGACAGTAATGTAATTTTATCATGTTGTTACAGTCTCCTACAGAATAACTTTTCTTAAAGAGGATGTATATAGCATTTAAAGTTATTGTACAAGGCCGTACAAAGGAATAACATGGGAGGAAATGGGGTAACCAAATTTCGGTAAAATTAATTTTTTTGATTTTTCAATTTATGATAGCAATATTAAAGTTAAAGTTCGCACAGATTCAACACAATTTTATCACGTGTTTATATATGCAGTGTCCCCTGGCGGGAAATAGAACAACTATTTTAAAATAAAATATTTTTATTAAAATAAATTTTCAGAATACGTTTCTGCCATGGTGAAATTTATGTTTTACTAAAATATTTTACACAAAACTTTTTTTTTCGCTGATAGTACCCCTGGTGGGAAGATTGTATAACTGAAATTTTAAAATTAATTTTTTTTTACGTTTTCTTTTACGTCCTTAGCTTTAAGTATGCAAAATTTCATGTCTCCAACTTAATTAGGGGCTGTGTTAGAAAAATTGCTTAAAATGCACAAGTTAGAGACCGGAGGGTTAAATATGACTTTTTCAAAATTTTATGATATGTAGTGTGATCGCAAGTCTTCAGCTATAAGTATGCAAAATTTCATGTCTCCAACTTAATTATGGGCTGAGTTAGAAAAATTGCTTAAAATACACAAGTTAGAGACCGGAGGGTTAAACATGACTTTTTCAAAATTTTATGTTTTGTGGTGTTATTGCAAGTGTTCAGCTATAAGTATGCAAAATTTCAAGTCTCAAACTTAATTAGGGGCTGAGTTAGAAAAATTGCTTAAAATACACAAGTTAGAGCACAGAGGGTTAAATATTACACTTTTCAAAATTTTATGATTTGTCGTTTGATGTGAGGTGTTCAGCCATATGTATGTAAAATTTCATGTCTCCAACTTAATTAGGGCCTGAGTTAGAAAAATTGCTTAAAATACACAAGTTAGAGACCGGAGGGTTAAACATAACTTTTTCAAAATTTTATGATTTGAGGTATTATCGCAAGTGTTCAGCTATAAGTATGCAAAATTTCAAGTCTCTAACTTAATTAGGGGCTGAGTTAGAAAAATTGCTTAAAATACACAAGTTAGAGCACAGAGGGTTAAACATGACTTTTCCAAAATTTTATGATTTGTGGTGTTATCGCAAGTGTTCAGCTATAAGTATGCAAAAATTCAAGTCTCTAACTTAATTACGGGCTGAGTTAGAAAAATTGCTTAAAATACACAAGTTAGAGACCGGAGGGTTGAATATGACTTTTTCAAAATTTTATGATTTGTGGTGTTATCGCAAGTGTTCAGCTATAAGTATGCAAAATTTCATGTCTCCAACTGAATTAGGGGCTGAGTTAAAAAAATTGCTTAAAATACAGAAGTTAGAGACCGGAGTGTTAAATATGACTTTTTCAAAATTTTATGATTTGTCTTGTTATCGCAAGTGTTCAGCTATAAGCATGCGAGCTTTCGAGTTTCCAACTTAATTAGGGGCTGAGTTAGAAAAAATTGTTTAAAATACACAAGTTAGAGCCCAGAGGGTTAAATATTAGACTTTTTCAAAATTTTATGTTTTGGCGTTTGATGCGTGGTGTTTAGCTATAAGTATGCAAAATTTCAAGTCTCCAACATTTATAGTTTTTTAAAACTGGCTCTGTGACAGACGGACAGACAGACAGACAAGTGAGACGAATAAGGTTTCGTCAGATATGAAACCCAAACAATATGTATGAAGTATACATCTTTTGTTAAAAACATACAATAATGTGTATGAACAAAGTATTTCAATTTCGCCAGTGTAGGGTAATTATAGAGGTCTGCACGGGCCCGGGCTTGGCCCAAGGCCCGTACCCGGCCGGGCCGGGCCGGCGGAATGAAGGCGAATTTTCAAACGGGCCGGGCCGGGCCGGCAGAATTAGGACATTTTTTTCTACGGGCCGGGCCGGGCCGACAGACAAAATAAACGGGCCGGGCCGGGCCGGCAAAAAAATTAATCGGGCCTATCGGCCCGATATAAGAATTTAAGCGAAGCAGATAAAATACGAGCCGTTTTCAATGAATATGATTTTCTCGAGAAGTATAAATGTGCGTCACGAGCCGATGCGAGTTTAACAACATCAATACAGAAATGTAACATGTCCATCGTAGAGATCGGCATCGTACAGTTACAAAATGTCTGATTCCGAGTTTAATTTTTTTTCAGCAGACTCGTGCCGGGACGGAACTGGTCTTAATCAATCTCAGGATGTGTAGAACAGTCATCGTGTTTTGTAGTATTAATAGTGACAATGAACTTCTCTTAACAGTACCTTTGGAAATATACCTTAAGGTGGTTCTCATATTCACTGCTCAACAATGCGAAGCTTTCAGACACATTTTCTGACAAAATTTTTAACTATAAAGGCATAAAATTGACAGGTCTGCCTATTGAAGGCATTTGGAAACGAATAGCTTTTCCATATTTGATAAATTACTTACAGAGATAACAGAGATTCCTGTCACGTGACTGTACGTTTTTCTCCTTTCCTGTGCTATCGCTTCCGGAAATTCGATTCAAAACGCTAACTTTGACAGTATTTTCAGAAAGATATATTGCTTTTATCAATGAAAAAAAAACGACATTTACATAGCTTCTGAATAAGAATACCTGCCAATCTTACGCGTTTCCGAAAAGAAAAGAATTCATAAATGTGTCGAAATGTAGCTCCTTTGGATTTGAGAAAAGCCTTAAAAATGAGAGAAATATTTTCACAAATCTACTTTTTATTATACAACTTCAAAAGTTATCATGTTTTTAATCCTTTATTCTGAACTACATTAATCTTTTAATGAATCCTTATTTCCATTTTGAAATGTCCGTAGACACGATGACTAAAACACTGTAAGTAATGGTTAATGTTTACTATTGTGTGTTTTCTGTTTTGCGAACATCATAGTAATGTAAAATATACTGTAAAATGTTCCCATAAATATGTATGTAGTATTCATTAAAAGAATCTTAATTGTATGTTGAGAAAAAACGGATTTTTTTTTAGAAATTGTGTCGGGTCGGGCCGGGCCTGTTTTCATTGATTTTTGTACGGGCCGGGCCGGGCCTGTTTTCACTGATTTTTGTACGGGCCGGGCCGGGCCGAGAACTGTAAAAATGCAAACGGGCCGGGCTCAGGCCGAACTTCCAATTTTTACACCGGGCCGGGCCGGGCCAAGATAGCTTTCGTTCGGGCCGGGCCGGGCCCGGGCCTGGAAATTCCGGCCCGTGCAGACCTCTAGATATAATTCAAATACGATACCTCCAACAATTTACGCCTTTAGAAAGTAATGGACCGATGTTTTTTGTGGAGCCCTGTATATGAATAATAAATATTACGTTAATCGTTTTTGATTGAACCATGCTAGAGTGAACCTAAAGATCGTATATCGAATTTGTTTCTCAAAACATGATTTTTTACATTTTTAATTATACAAACCGTCAATAGATAGCAGGACAATCGATTTTATTTTTAGCCTGTTGTCAGGCTAAATCTAGCCTGCATTTAGCTTGAAAAAACGGTCACACTGGTCTGCATATATTTGTCTTTTTTTTTAACCAATTACTTTATTATGCTTAGATGTTTCTTTTAATTATTTATATATCTTTTTTACTTGGTTTAACATGTTTAATCAGCTATAAAGACAGATATCTGACATTAAACAGAAAAATGTGATTATTCAATCAATTTTACTTAAAAAAAAAAAAAAAAATCAGAATTCCTCTGAAATCATTTTTATGTTTTTCGAACAACATATAACTCGAAAATTGTCTTGAAATATATTTTATGATTAAATTGATGGTTATAAGTTAATTTAACACAAGCAAGATTTTTCGTTTTTTTTAAACAAGAAAATAATTTTTTTCTGTCAGCTTATTTCTTTTGCAAAGGAATTTCATACATTTAACTGTAATTAAATGTTCGCTTTCTAATTAAGCAAAAATGAAAACTAGAATTAAAGCTTAAAACATAAAAGTGTTCAATTGTACTTGGATTTTTCTGCTGTAATTGAAGTATAATTACTTTTTTTTAAGCTTAAATTCTTCATTATTTATGTATACACTGTTAAAAATCTGCAGCAAAATTTATTCAGCAGTTTTTACAGAAATGGGTTACATAACCGTTTTTTATCTATATTCTGACCAATAAGAATTATAGTGAAGCGACCGTTATATATAAATACATTTAGAATAAAAATTAAATTTAAAAAATCAAAAAACCCGACTGCGTAAAAAGTGAACTAATTAATTATTTCTCATCAATGTGAAACTATTTTTTTTTTTATATTACATACCTATTTTTTTAAGTTGAACTATTTTTTTTAAGTTGTTTTTTTAAGAGACTTTTAAATTGCGTTTAATTGTTAGTTCCTATATGTATAAACACTGTTTTGATGAGGCCTATAGATGTGTATCATGGTTAGAGTTGCAGTAAAGCTAGAGGTCCTACTTACACAACTTCCAGGTTGTGTAATATTTAAACGGAGTTTCTGACTGTAAAATAGTCAATGAAACATCGTCTCCATTTTGAAAGACCTATCCAATGATATGCCACTCAATATAGTGCGTAATTTTTTTTTTTTTTTCGTCTCTACCGCCATTTTGTGTTTTAAGGTCGCCATTTTTAATTTATAAAACCAAAACCTATCCTATAACCATCGGACGATTAAGACGAATTGATAGAGACCTCATTCATTAAAATCCATCCTGCCGTTATTGGGATGTTTCGAGGGTATAAAGAAATCCACATACCCAGATACGCGTGAAACACGTAACCCTTCTTTTCAGTCGGGTAAAAATATTCTTTTGCAAAGGAAATTTATATATGTAACAGTAATTAAATGTTTCGCCTTCTAATTAAGCAAAAATTAAAACCACAGTTAAAGCTTAAAACATAAAAATGTTTAATTGTTTTTGGATTCTTCCGCTGTAATTGAAGCATAATTACGTTTTTTTTTTTTTGTTGTTGTTTTTTTTTTTTTTTTTTTTTTTAAGTTTAAATTCTTCATTAATTTTTTATGTATACTGTGAAAAATCTGCTGCGAAATGCATTCAATCGTTTTTATAGAAAACGGTTACGTAACCGTTATTTATCTATATTCTGACGAATGAGAATTATGGTGAAGCAACCGCTTTATTAAATACTTTTAGAAAAATATTCTTTTACAAAGGAATTTTATACATTTAACAGTAATTAAATGTTTCGTTTTCTAATTAAGCAAAAATGAAAACCACAGTTAAAGCTTAAAACATAAAAGTGTTTAATTGTGTTTGGATTCTTCCGGTGTAACTGAAGCATAATTACGTTTTTTTAAGCTTAAATTCTTCATTATTTATTTATGTATACTGCTAAAAATCTGCAGCAAAATGCATTCGATCTTTTTTATAGAAAACGGTTAAATAACCGTTATTTATCTGTATTCTGATCAATGAAAATTATGGTGAAGCGACCATTATATGTAAAAACGTTTGAATGACATGACAGTTAGTTGCAAATTTACTCAGGGTAATTAAAAAGCTTAATGTACATAAGAAAACAAAGTCTCATAGACCGGAAGTCGGCTTCACAAACCATCACCTCATTGAGCTGACGCTAAAATCCCAGGATTAGTTCAAACTCGATCCGCATATTAAAATGCAACTGGTTTGCCAAGTCATATCTTGGTGGAAAACACCTGCAAACTTGATTTTAGTGGTTGACTGGTAGACTTACCATTGTGTTTTCCTACTCCCAGTCCTCCATCTTTTCACACTTTTGTGTGCAGGAAAACACAATGATAAACCTACCGATCAACCATTAAAATCAGGCTAGCAGGTGGTTGCCACCAAGATATGACTTGACAGACCAGTTGCATTTTAATATGCTAATCCAGTTCTGTCTAATCCTGGAATTTCAGCCGCCAATTCAATGGGGTGATGGTCTGTGCTCCCGGTCTAGTAGCTATGAAATATATTTAAATCGGGCTTGTTTTTCACGTCCATTAGATGTAACTCCTAAAAGATTTCTTTGAATGCTACACCTTTTATTTTTTGCTTAAAGGTTACAAAAAGGCGTGTTATTGAAATCTGCAATTTCCTTAACAATTTGCCCTGCACTTAAACCAGAAATTAAGATTAATCTAACTCCGTATTTCTTAGAAAAGATTAACTCTGTCAGAATTTGACACTTTTATATAAATTTTAAAAAAATAATAAAGTTAAATCACGATCTTAAGAATAAATTTTCAAAATTAATTAGTATGTTTTGGCATTAAAAACATACTAATAAATGTAAAATAATAATAATAATAAAAAAATAATAGTAATAATAAAAAAAACTTTCTTCTGTATATAAATCAAATCGTTTGCATATATTTGTCATTTTTTTAACCAATTACTTTATTATGCTTAGACGTTTCTTTTAATTATCTACGTCTTTTTTACTTTGTTTAACATGTTTAACCAGCTATAAAGATAGATATTTGATATTAAACAGAAAATTGTAATTATTCAATCAATTTTACTTTTTGAAAAAAAAAAAAAATTAGAATTCCTCTGAAATCATTTTTATGTTTTTCGAGCAACATGTAACTCGAAAATTGTCTTGAAATATAACCTATGATTAAATTAGTGGTTATAAATCAGATGTTTTAATACAAGCAAGCTTTTTCATTATTTTAAACAAGAAAATAATTATTTTCTGTCAATTTATTTCTTTTGGCAAAATATTCTTTTGTAAAGGAATTTTATACATTTAACAGTAATTGAATGTTTCGTTTAAGAAAAAATGTAAACCACAGTTAGAGACTTAAAACATAAAAGTGTTTGATTGTTTTTGTATTCTTCGGCTGTAATTGAAGCATAATTACCTTTTTTTTAAGCTTAAATTCCTCATTATTTATTTATGTATACACTGTTAAAAATCTGCAGTAAAATGCATTCAATCGTTTTTATAGAAAACGGTTACAATACTGTTATTTATCTCTATTCTGACCAATGAAAAATATGGTGAAGCTGACTTTATCTATAAAAACTTTTGATTGACATGACAGTTAGCTGGAGATTTTTAACAGAGGAATTAAAAAAGAAAGAATAATTATGCGTCAAGCATAGATTATGAAACACTTTCCAACATATTCAAAATAATGTAACGAAAGTTCATTGTTTAAAAAGTTGAAATATAATGTCTAATAGAACCATACGGGAACGCATAATACATTAGAAATTCCAATTTCAACGATTCTCATCTACAGTCGGAAAAATTATCCGTATTCTTTGAGCAGCCCTGTATACGATATATACATATATTTGTAACTAACTACATGCATGCAAAAATTTTATTCAGTTAGGAATTACATACCTCAGTTGAAAATTCCTCTTCAGCAATTTCAGCTAATAGGGAGAATAAGGTACGTGTATTCTTTTGTGAAGGCCCATATACAGGGTATATAACTTATACATAACGATTAACATGCAAAAAAATTGTTAAATTTAAAAGCGCATACCGAAATTGAAAACGCACTTCCAACAATTATCGCTTGATATAACCGATTTCTTTTGTGTGTCCCTGTAAATGAACGACAAATTCAAAGAATACCCTATTCTATAGTAATCAACTTGTAGTGAAATTCAGTAATTTATATCAATTTCAATACATTTGAAATAGCGTCATATCATTAAAATACTCTGCAAACGATTTTACCCCATTTACAATAATTTAATGGAATTCTTTTGAGTGCCCCTGTAAATGAATTATGAATGCTACACACTTCATATGGAAGACCAAACATGCCATGATAAACAACATTAGCATACATCAATGGCATGAAAATCCGAAAGGTATATATAAATATTATACAGACATACAAACAATAAATACAATAAACCCAACTGGAGTGAAAAATTAGCCAGAGCCAGGAATCGAACCCGGGACCACAGTATACAAGACTGCTGCTCTAACCACTGAGCTACTCCGGCCGATGCCTGAGTCTACAATTTCTCACTAATAAACCATGTTGGGGAAGTCACCAGCCATCTATACGACAGCCTCGGATGAAGATGAAAGATGAAGATAGTGAGAAATTGCAGACCCAGGTATCGGCCGGAGTAGCTCAGTGGTTAGAGCAGCAGTCTTGTATACTGTGGTCCCGGGTTCGATCCCTGGCTCTGGCTAATTTTTCACTCCAGTTGGGTTTATTGTATTTATTGTTTGTATGTGTGTATAACATTTATATATACCTTTAACTGTTGAATGCAGGCGTTATTTATGTGTGTATGTGTGTTTTAATATATATTGTAGTATGAGTGTTTTATTATACTTTTCAACTTTGTTTGAAAGTGTTAAAACAATATAATGTACATAATAAAGCAAAGTTGTAGCTATGAAATATATTTCAATTGGGCTTGTTTTTCACGTGAGTTAGATGTAACTGCTAAATGTTATTTTTTAATGCTTCTAATAAAAAATAAAAGGGTGTTACCCTTTTATTTTTTGCTGAACCGTACACAAAGGCGTGTTATTGAAATTGGCAATTTCCCTAGAAATTTGCCCTGCAAGCTGACAGAAATTACGATTTTTCTAACTTCGTGTTTTTTCGAAAAGATTATTTCTATCAGTATTTAAAACTTTTAACTAAAAGAAAAATAAGAATTAAGTTAAATATTGAACTTAGAATATAGTTTTTCAAAATTAAAGTGTTTGTTGTGGCATCACAAAACTTTATTCTGCATATAAATGAAATCGTCTGCAACCAAAATTAACGACGATATATTCGTTCTTGAAATATAGCTATCGCGGATATCGTGAGAAAAAGTGCATAGCAACGACACCTGTTGGAAGGTATTAAACCAGTTGGTGAAATTCCGTGCATTTGCTCTTGAGAAACAGCTATCGCAGAAATCAGGAAAAATGCAACATAGCAGCGCCGTCTGTTGTTCGATTTAGACCAAAACCAAATCAGTGCTAATTCATGCCATGTTTAAACTGAAACTGGTGTTTTATTAAATTCTGTGCATTTGTTCTTGAGATAGAGCGCCCATAAATTTCGTGTCACATTCAGACAAGCAGGCACGCAGATATACACACAGACTCACGGACAGATATTTTCTAAACACAGCCAAATCGAGGTCAGGACCTTCTAAACCGTATAAATCATCGAAAATCAGCAGTCGAAATTTTTCACGAATCCATAACTTTCATCTTCTAAAGATGGAAGAAAGTAATAAGAAACATGGGGGGAAAGTAAATGCAGAGTTATTGCCAATTTATCGCGTGCTCTCTGAAAAGTTTAGAAAATCCACTACTAAATAAAGATTACTGCTACAGCTAAGTCCTACATTTTACCTACTACTGTTTGTGTAAAACTATTTTATGCTTGAGGTTTTCTAACTTAATTTGTTTACATTTTATCTTGAGAAGAATGTCATTGTTCTTTGCTTGAATCTGATCCAAAAACAAGTTTATTTTACCATTTTACTTTTTATGTAATTAATTTTTTCAGGAGGTGTATTAGATTAAAAAGGCTCTTCTTATAAAGCCTATTTTATGTACAATTTTGAATTTCAATCGTAAAGCTCCATAAAAAATTTCTTTAAAATGTCTTTATCTCGTTTCTTTTGTGAAAACGTTTTTGCGTAATTTAGTAAACAAAGAAATGGTGAAATATGGTTCTCAGAATTCATCAATCAAGGAAATTAAACTATCCCCATTTAGTTGAAAAAAGGGGGTCTTTTTCATGGTAAGAAGTGTATTTGAGATGGGGGTTTTTTTCTTTACAATGAAATTTAAAGACAAATTTAAAGGGAATTCTAAAACAGAAAACAGTTTGGAAGAAATAAAAAATTGCCCTTGTCCGGAACGAACGATGAAAATAAAGATTTCAAATGGTTGTGTATATAAGAGTTTATATATATATATGCATATTCCATACGTAATTTAATAAGTACAGTAGAACCTAGATTATCCGAAGTAATTGGGACCCACCCTCTTTCGGAAAATCGAAATTTTTGGATAATCGAGAATGGTTTAATCTTAAGATTAAGGAGAAATATATGCGCTATTTCTTATGGTAACAAGTGCTTAATAAAAATAAAGCAATAAGAAAATAGAAACAAGAATAAATTACCTGAATTTTAATTTTGAAATTAAGTACTTTTTGCATATTTCACAAACGTTTGAAACAATGTTAAGTGTGTCGCAGTTTCGACTGCCTTTGCTTTGAAACTCTATCACGAAGTTTTTAAATATTATTAGTTCACGATTATCACAGTCTTTCTTCTGCTTCAGCCATGCCAAACCTTTTGCAAAACATGTAAAAGCTTCAGAATTGCTAATTTGTTCGATTTCTTCGTTCGTTTTGTTCTTGCCAGTCCGCAGCTTACGGGAGCTCAATTTAAATTCAAAGGTTTCTAAGAAAGGGGATCGAAAATATTTACATGTACTCGTAGTTTGGAATGAACCGCTTGCACACAAGTAATATGATAGTTAAAAAAAAAAGCTTTGAAAAGGGATTTTGCACACAAAGAATGTGATACTTAAAAAAAAAAGCTAAAGCTTTAAAACTCGGTTTCGGTTAACCGAGAGTTTCTGTTAAAAAAGCTTCGGATAAAAGAGGTTCTATTGTATGTGTATATATGTGAATGTGTGTACGTATACGTGCATTTGTGATTAAGCATGTGCGTTTGAGTGTATAGTGTCTCCAAACTTGTAAATATGTGTATAGAAACTATAGTATCTATTTGGGCCAATTCAGAGCAGTGATTAGCACGCCAGCCAGAAATGAGGACATATTTATCAACCTCCAGTTTTATTATTTCTTTCTTTTTGTTTTTTAAATTTATAAACCAACTTTCAACTAGAAAGTTTATTTAATTAAATATGTTTTGCTTCTATGTGGTATCATTCGAAATTTATTTAATTTCATTCTTAAAACAAAATTTCTTGTTTAAAGTATGGTTTTTGGTTTAAAATACGTATAAAAGTATAAATAGGAAACAAACAGTCATTCATAAGCATCCAATGTTTTGCTTGAAAAGTATGCCTAATTTAATAACTGCAATTCATGATTTTTCCAAAAAAATTCCTTTACAATGCGTTAATTTGCTGTGGACATTGAACCCGATTATGGTAAATTGGCCATTTTTTATTACGATTGTAGAAAGCGCAAGCTAGTGAATTTTTTTTAATATATAGGGTAAAGTGCCCACATTTCGTCCCCTCTCCTAATTGCGTCCCCCTTAACTTCCCCGTTTCTCCGAAAGTGGGGCCACTTATGATGCAAGGCACAGGGGGCGGGAAGTAAAAGGGGTCTGTGTTGAAAATTTCGTTCGCCAAGACGCATACATAAATTAAATACGGCGAATTTCCTATTTTTAGAAGACCTGAGCTTTTATTACGTCGTTTGTAGAACGTTATTCACTGTACTGTAAGTATTTATTTCTTATTCATTGCATGTATTTTACGTTGGCAAGATGCTGTCAGTAGTATACAGTGAGTTTTTGGACGCTCAGTTCATCTTACCGAAACTGAAGCTCCGTCATATTGGAAAGTAGCGTGGCCCCAATTTCGTCCCCCTTGCAGTTCTTATTTTCGTCCCGGGGACAAAATTAGGAATGCTTTTTCATGACATTTTTTTCAATTTTTTCCTCGTGTTTGGATGGCTAATGGTTCGTTATGTTATTCTTCCACTGCCAATTAGTACATTTCTCTGTGCCTTACTTTAATGTAAATTAAATTACTTACTCATTTAGAAATAAATTTTGATTTAGTTATAAATTAAGCTTCTGGGTATAGGATTTTTTGGGGGACGAAATTGGGATAATTTTTTTTCTTTTGCATTTTTTAGATACTTTTGAATAAACAATTTTTTCAATTGTTAAAATTTTTTTGTACAATATTTGCCTATGCTTTTATGTGCGTGGGTAATTAGTCTATGTAAAATCCAAATTTGGCAGATTTTCACTGAAAATTACAACTTCCAAAGGCCTAAAAGTGACTGAAGGACGGTAATAGGACACATTACCATATCCTTCCTCCTCTGTTTATTTTTTAAAAAACGGCAATAGGACATAAAAAAGCATTATTTAAACTACCTTTTTAGTAATTCAAAATATATTTCTCAAGGTATAATCAAAATTTAAATTATATTAATTGATTAAAGGGATTTTTTAATTATTACACGTTTTATTTTTTATTTATATTTTTTACTTTTTAGTGTTTAAAATATTTCGTAGTTACAGTTTCACACTTAATTGGCCTATTTTGGCGAATGTGGTTTGGCGAATCATTAAATCCTATTTTTGTTGTAACTCACATAAAATTACAACATAAGGAATATTTGGCGATTTATCTCCTGCGGCCGACTAATTGAAAAAGGCATTAAAATCCATTTATTAATTTATAATTGAGATGCAAATATATTAAAATGTTATATTGTCATTGGAAACACACCTGTGAATGCAACTTTTATAATCCTAGCCAATCAGGGAGTGAAAAATAGATTACAAAATTCTATCTTTGCATACAAAAACCAAGTTACAGTAAAACCTCCTTAAAGCGACCGCTTTCCGTTCCAATAAAAATTGGTCGCTTCGAGAAGTGGTCTCTTAATGAAGATCATCTTTAAATTTAGATTATAATTGTTGAAAAAAGGTAACAATTAATGTTACTGAAATTTATTTTTCATATTAGGAAAAAATATAAAAATTTAAGTATCAAAACGAAAATTAATTACATAAGTTAATTACTGCTGAGTTTAAAATGAATATATCGACGTTTGCTTTGAATTTACGGTTTTATCTTTCATAACTTTTATTTACAAGTGCTTTCGAAGTTCATTAAATAAATGCAATTTCTTTTTTGTATGGAAACAAATAATGATGATTTCATTCATTTATCTATTTCTTTGAGAGTTTCCTAACAGAATAGGGCAGAGGGAGTTTATTGACCGTCATTCTTAATTCGTTAAGAGGGTTGAATTCATTGCCTAAAAAGGCCCAAAGGGGGTTTAAACACTTAAAAGTTACTGGAATTAAAAAAAAATCTAAACTTAGTTTAGAAGTTTGATGAATAATGCGCCCTCGGGAATAATTTTTCTAATAAACCTTCTTCAAGCGACCAGGAAAAAACGGAATTTGTTGAAGTTTTTTTAAAAAAATTGGTTGCTCATGGAGGGAGTTCAACTGAGATGATCTCTGAATGGAGGTAAAATTAGTATTGAGCGTATGAGAATAAATTTCGTTCCATGAAAAAATTATCGTTCAGGGAGGTGGTCGCACAGGGAGGTTTTACTGTAATTAAAAGATTTATAATAATGTTAAGTCATGTTCTTAGAAACTTAGATTTTCAAAATTAATAAGAAACGCGTGTCAATAAATATAATACAAAAAATACGAATCTGGTATTAGGGTTCGTATGCATCAAGGGATTCAGGGGATTTTAATTGTTTTAGAACCAGAAATTTCATAAGGTACTGTTCGCTATATCTGAAGATAGAATGCGTTTTCATTAAATAAGGCAAATATTACATTACAAAAATTCTGGTAAAAGTCCTTACAAGTCTTTGAAGCGTACGAACCCTGCAGTATCTCTTTTCTTTTGTAACCAAAAAAAAAAAAAAAATCGAACTTTAGACTAAAGAAGCAGAACTTCTCCTTATCACTCGGAAGATCACGCTCGATCTAAGAGATACACAACATGTTCTTTCAGTTGCATTCCTCGTCTAAATTTTTATTTTCATATCGCAAATCTTCCTTCTTTTTTAAATAAATGTATTTAAAAATGCACATACAATCGTATTGTTTCTATACAATGGGAAATTCGTCGATGTTTTTGGTGAATAAATCAATTTTATGAGATGTAACTCACACATACATAGCGACTTTTTGTGCGATTCTAAGAGTAGCGACCTTTGAAGTGTTAATAAGAAACACGTGATAAAATAAATGCAAAGTTATTGCCAGTTTATCGCTTGTTCCCTGAAACGTTTAGGAAATTCACTGCCAAATAAAAATTACTTGTCTACACTTATCGCAACAGTCCTACTTTTTAATTCCTACTGGTTAAATAAAACTATTTAATGCTTGATGCTTTCTAACTTAATTTGATTGAAATTTCAATATTTAAATTTTAGCTTGCGAAGAATGTCACTGTGCTTTGCTTGAACTTGATCCAAAAACAAGTTTATTTTACTATTTTATTTTCTGTGTAATTTATTTTTGTAAGAGGCGCACTAGATTTTTAAAAAGAGCTCTTTTTATAAAGCATATTTTACGTATACTTTCGAATTCCAATCGTATAGCTCCATTAAAAAATTCTTTAAAATGTCTTTATCTCGTTTCTTTTGTAAAAACGTTTTTTGCGTAATTTAGTAAACAAAGAAACGGTGAAATATGGTTCTCAGAATTCATCAATCAAGGAGATTAAACTATTCCTGCTTAAAGCTGAAAAAAAGGGACTTTCTTATGGGGGAAGTACATTTGAGATGTTTTTTTTTTTGTTGTTGTTCCTTCACAATGGAATTTAAAGACAAATGTAAAGGGAATTCTAAAACAGAAAAGGAATCTTTTAGGAAGAAATAAAATATTGTCCACGTCCAAAACGTACGATGGAAATAAAACTTCCAAATGTTTGTGTATATAAGTGTTTAGATATATGGTGCATATGTATGTAATAAGTGTATTTATATGTATGTGTGTGTATCTGTGAGTATTTATGTGTGTATTTGCGCATGATCATGTGCGTTTGGTTACATTGGTATGTCTAGGTCCGGAATGTACGATGGAAGTAAAACATCCAAAAGTTTGTGTGTATATAAGTGTTTAGATATATATGGTACATGTATGTAATAAATATATGTATATGTATGTGTGTGCATCTGGGTGTATGTATGTGTGTATTTGCGCATGAGCAGGTGCGTTTGATTATATTAGTGTATCCATGTCCGGAACATATGATGAAAGTAAAAGTTCCAAATGTTTGTGTGTTTAGATATACAGTCGTGGAAAAAAAGGAAAGACCCCTACTAACTCCTCAACAAATTAACCGTAGAAGAAAGTTTCTGGTATCGAAAGACTGGCTGTCTACTTTTAAATAATGTATATAAAATTTGCGTAGGGGTCCGTCTACATATTGAAACGAACCCAAATTTCATTTTTTTAAATGGCAATACCCAATTTTAACAAGATATTTCAAATCGTCGGTTCAAACTATTCCTAGGCACCAAATTTCAAGTCATTTGAATGATTAGCTTTTGAATTAAAATCATTCACAATTTAGTGCTTCTAATGTTAAATTACATTTTCATATTTTTATTAATATCTCCTGAAAGTATACTTCTAATGTGGTAATTTTTTGAGTAGCAATATTACTAAAATACCCAAACATAAATACGATGAATTTGCAATTTTTATAATTTTATGATATGAATTATGAATTATGAAATTAATATTCGAAAAAATTAGGAATTGCAACCTACAACTTTTTTTAATGGATTTAGATTTACTAAGTCCTATTTTATGGAAATCCAAAATTTCACATTTTTCTTTCAAGTAGTTTTCAATTTATGCTTAAAAAACGGCAAAATGGTGGTTTAAGGGACCGTCTGTGATAGAAGTCACTAAATATTTTGAAATTTCTTATGCTATCCTGTAATCTAGCAGTCTTCAATGATTGCTGGAGTGGCGCTTAAGATGCCTTGATCAAGAAGGGGGCTCTATCGGTCAATAATCGAAAACCGAACTTCATTTTGGATACAGACCCTAAAATACGTTCGTTTTAAAATAATTTTCTCTGAAACTTATCGTACAAATTGTATAAAAATTTGTTTTTTAGGCTAATTGAAGGGTGTAGAGTTCATTTATGCTGTCAGAAGTGCGTACTGCTATTGAAAAAGACAAAATTATTGTTCGTTTTAATATGTAGATGGCGCCCTAAGCAAATTTTATACACATCATTTAAAAGTAGGCTTTATTTCCAATCGGGTGGTACCAGTAACTTTCTTCTACGATAACTTTTTGCAGAGTTAATATGGGGTGTTTACTTTTTTTTCCGCGACTGTACATGCATATGTATGTAATAAGTATATGTATATTTAATGTGTGTGTATCTGGATGTGTATGTATCTACTGGTATATATAAGTGTATATGCGCATGAGCAAGAGCATGTGCTTTTGATTATATTGGTTGATGTATACGCTTGTAAATGTGCTTATAGAGATAAGCTATTTAGCTCACTCAGCCGAGCAGTTAGCATGCTAGCCACAAAATGAGTAGCTTGGACCGATGTTAGCAGGTTCGAAACCAGCGAAGTCTAGATGGGGTGACTTAACAAAATTTTCAGGGTTTTCTTCGTATGAGAAGATAAATAAAATCCCTTTCCTTTCAAAAGTCTTCTCTGAAGGGACATCTCTAAAGAAATCTGGCTAAATCTGGCGAATGCTTAACAAAATCCAATCCAATCTGGAGTAGCTGTTATATTCCTTCGATGAAAAGTCATTGTTATCAATAATTATACACTACTTTAAAGGAAGATGCATAAAGTCAAATATACATATGTTATTATTTAGTTGAACATAAACTGGGGTTATGAAATGATTTCTCATTAGCGATAGAAGTGTCGTTATCGCTTTCATTAACCGAAATCATAATTGTTGTATGTATTGTGTATAATGTATATACTATATGTACAGTAAGTTCTTGTATGTGTTTTATTATGTATTTTCAGATGTATGCATGTTTAAGATACACGTTGTCAAAGGTAATGTAAATATGTAAGACTAACAGAACTACCCGGCTTCGCCCGTGTCAATTATAAGATAACTTTCATGTAAAATAATAAATTAAAATGAACTACTATAGCAATCACAATAACTGAGATTTGTGCATTCCCGCCCACAAATCATTAAAATGACAATTAGAAAACATACGTTACTGTCTCGCCACCATAATAAAATGTCTGAGCTTTAATATCACAATGCCCGTTTTCTTCGGCTGGTGTAAAAGAAAAATTTGTAATTTTCTGACAATACGAAAAACAAATCCACCAAATGACATATCGTATAGTCAAATTCTCGTTTGTATGGCGTATATCTACATTATAAAGTAAAAATATGTCAGTGAGTAACGCTGACATCATACTGTTGATGGCAACGACCTAACAGACAAATTATTCCTCTACAGCAATTTTTCTTAACTTCTAAACAGCAAACAATTTAATTTTTTAAGCTGTCGAATAGAACAAAAATTCCTTTCAAATGAAATTTATTTGAAAATTGTATCTCATTTTTTTTTTATTTTAATGGGTTTGAAAGTAATTTTCAAACATGGATATTTTTAAATGTGCGTGCAGCCCAACGTAACCATTACGAAAGATGAACCCGTTTGCTCTTAATGCAATATTATGAAGAAAAGGCATGTCTATGTGTAACTTTGTCATCATATTATTGGTGACAACAACCTAATCTATCCACAAATTTCGATTTTACTACAATTTAACTTTTAAACATCGCACATTAGATTGTTCCAACATCTAACAGAAAAAAAAAAAACTTTCAATAATATTTGTTTGGAAAGTTTATGTCACTTTATAGATTTTTATAGATTTTAAAGTGATTCTCAAGCATGAATATTTTTTAAATGTGCGTGCAATTACAAAAGATTATTCAGTTGCTCAAAAACGCTGCAAATAATTCAGTACTTGTTTGTTTTCGTGTAATATTTCATAACTAAATTGGTAAACGAAATTAAAACGCCAAAATAAAATAAAATAAAACACGAATTTAACAGATATAAAATCGAACTACGTAAAATAATCTATTATGTATAGAAAATGCAAATGGGAATTTCCTACCGGCTGCTTATATCTTGAGTTCTTCTGAATGGATTTCAATGTGACTATCAGTTTCTCAGGAAAGGTTTTAGTGTATAACATATTGTTTTATGTTGCTTAGTCATAGAATTATAGGGAAAAGTTTTATAATCATGTAAACCAGATTATGAAAGATTAGTATTTTAAAAAAGATTTTTATTAATGAACTTCCTTGGAACTTTCATCGTTTCTTGGATAATTTTACACGGATGGTTTTAGTATATTGCATTTACGTCAGGCAGTTATATATAAAATTATGGAAGAAAGTTCAATAATCAGATGAGGCTGATTATAAAAGATTAGCCTTTTTAAAAAGTTCTACTGGATAGACTGGAATTTGCGCTGTTAATATGCTCGCATTTTTCTATAATGGTTTTAGTATTCCCATTTTGCTCTACATGTTTTGTTATAGAGTTAGCTGAAAAGTTACTAATCAGTTGAACCCCATTCTGAATGATTAGCCTTTTAAAATGTTAGATAATGTTTCAGGGATAGTTTTAGTATATTGCATATCGGTCTATCATTCTTAAACCAAGTTCTACTGTAAATCATCAAATAAAAAATTTGTCCCTTAACAACCAAAGTTTTGTCTTAAACATTAGAAAGTATAATAGCGCAGTGGCGTTAGTAACGTTTTCATCTACGCGGAAGGACGTTTCAGATAAAGATCCATATTGAATTAAAATGACGGATCAAATTCACTGATATATTTCATTTAATCCAAGATTCGTTTGGAGAAACCGACCAGCACAGCGAGCGAAATGTGCTACCCAGATTATAAGTGGGAATTAAAGAAAGTGGGAATTAAAGTGAAAATATTCACGATTAACTGCTCGCTATAATACGAAAGTACCAAAAATGCTTTTTCATGTAGTTTTTGAGAAATCTAAAAAAATACACTAAATATATTAGTGTTTCAAATTAAAAACGATTTTTATTTGTGTTCTGTTAATGCGCAGTGTATCAGGTACCTTTAAACACGGGTATCCTAAGATTCATTGCCTATAATTTTTAAACGGAAACTCACACTAATCATAAAACCCAAATCCACGGCGATTAACATGAAAATGACACCAATCTATGAAGCTTTGTTTAAAATGAGAAAGCTAACTCTAAAAAAAATAGTTGTTATGTTTTAATTTCACTTTAATATAAATCGTATAAAAGTAGATTTTACATTATGGTATTTGATGTAAATCGTAGAATGTTATCACTGCATTTAAAATATTAAAACATTTACCTAAATGGTATAATTAAAGAAACAACATTATAACGAAATAGGAAATAAATCATAGCAACCGGTTTTTAGAGCAAGTTTGAGACCATATTTATCGAAATTGACGTCATAATTTATTGAAAGTGGCGCCGTATTTAGTGATTTGTGTCTCTGATCCTTTTTCTTGGAATAGAAAGGCCTGAATTTTAGTGAAATTGTAATTTCAAATGTATTAAATGGAGGTTTTAAGTTTTCTCAAAGCCTTGAAGTTTTTATTTAAAATATGAGAAATGCGCATTTTCTGCTTAAAGAGACATCAGTTTAAAAAGTGTAACAATATATCGAGCGAGACTGAATTTGTATTGGTTTATGAAAAGAAACTACACGTGTTTCCCTGGTTTTTTTTTAATTATTTGTGCCGTTTTTTAAGGTGTGGCAACCCAATAAAATAATTCAGATTATCTCGCTGTATTTTTGCATTTTTGAAATCGACGTCATTCTAAACAGAAAGTGCACATTTTTCATATATATATGTGTAAAAACTTCAGAATAAAACATCATTAGAAAGCAGTGTCAGTTAATCAGAAATTGACGTCATATCTACCAAACGATTTTTATTATTATTATCTTTTCCCTAAATTATTTTCTTGATATTGAAACTCCTGTATTAAAATAGATTTTTTAACTTCAAAAACATTCAAATGAAGATGTACTACGTCATTTGAACACACATTTAGTTAAAGTTTTTATTTTATATGGGAAAAATGTGTATTTCTTGATTAGAATGAAAACAATTTCGAAAATTGAAAAATATAGCGATCGAGTCTGAATTTTTATTAGCTTATAAAAAAAAAAGTACGCGTGTTATCAAATTTTTTTTTAAATTATTGCACCTTTTTTTAAGTTGTGGCAACAGGAAAGAAATGATTGAATTATAAAATTAAATAAAAGAGCTATTTCTATAATGTTAAATTATGAAAGGTAGTAGAAAAAAGGGATAAATATTGGTCTGATGATTTTTTTAAAGTAGACAGTGATCTTTTCCACGGTCTAAAACGTATGTACATGAAGTTTCGTGCAAATAGGATAAAAATTTATTTATTTATTTATTGAATAACAAACATACGACTTAAAAGTATATATAAATATTATACAGACATACATACAATAAATACAATAAACCCAACTGGAGTGAAATTTAGCCAGAGCCAGGAATCGAACCCGGGACCTCAGTATACAAGACTGCTGCTCTAACCACTGAGCTACATCGGTCGATACCTGGGTCTGCAATTTCTCACTAATAAACCATGTTGGGGAAGTCACCAGCCATCTATACGACAGTCTTGGATGACCGGACAACGATGATTAGATTTTACTATTACATCGATCTACGATAAATATAATAAAACACACATACTACAATATATATTAAAACACACATACACACATAAATAACGCCTGCATTCAACAGTTAAAGGTATATATAAATATTATACAGACATACATACAATAAATACAATAAACCCAACTGGAGTGAAAAATTAGCCATAACCAGGAATCGAACTCGGGACCACAGTTTATAAGACTGCTGCTCTTACCACTGAGCTACTCCGGCCGATACCTGGGTCTGCAATTTCTCACTAATAAACCATGTTGGGGAAGTCACCAGCCATCTATGCGACAGCCTTGGATGACCGGACAACGATGAATAGATTTTACTATTATATTTTACTTTTATTTAGGCTGTCTTATAGATGGCTGGTGACTTCCCCAACATGGTTTATTAGTGAGAAATTGCAGACCCAGGTATCGGCCGGAGTAGTTCAGTGGTTAGAGCAGCAGTCTTGTATACTGTGGTGCCGGGTTCGATTTCTGGCTCTGGCTAATTTTTCACTCCAGTTGTATTTATTGTATGTATGTCTGTATAATTTTTATATATACCTTTAACTGTTGAATGCATGCGTTTTTTATGTGTGTATGTCTGTTTTAATATATATTGTAGTATATATGTTTTATTACATTTATCGTAGATCGATGTAATAGTAAAATCTATTCATCTTCACGATGAATAGATTTTACTATTACATCCAAAGTTGTCGTATAGATGGCTGGTGACTTCCCCAACATGGTTTATTAGTGAGAAATTGCAGACCCAGGTATCGGCCGGAGTAGCTCAGTGGTTAGAGCAGCTGTCTTGTATACTGTGGTCACGGGTTCGATTCCTGGCTCTGGCTAATTTTTCACTCCAGTTGGATTTATTGTATATATGTCTGTATAATATTTATATACAGGGTGATTCATAAAAGATGGGCAGAACTTTAAGGGGTTATAGTACACTTAAAGACAAATAATATTAAATAGGAGACTAAGGGTCCCAGACGTATTCCCAAGGAGATAGGGGGCATTAAAGTTTAGGGTCCGAAATTTCAAATGATTATAAAACATGGAAAAATTGGTCGATTCGTTTGCGGTTTTTGCAAAAAATTTTCTTTATGCCAGTATTTTCTTGAAATAAAATTTTAAAGTTCAATTTCAAAAAATGCCGATAGGGGGCGCTTTAGACTTTGGAGTAACAAACAACTATTTTTTAACGTTATTTTTTGTATTTCTTTAAATGATTTCGAAAGCTTAGACTTAAACTTAAATTTTGATCTAAAAATCTGAGTCCTAACGAGTAGTTAAGTAGCATAAACTGAAATTTGAAATTCTTCTCCCCCCAGAACAAAAATCAGTTATTCCTGATCTTTGTGTCGTAGATTAGGCTCTAACTACTGCCGCGTTTTGCTAAAATTATTCTTTATGTCAGTATTTTCTTGAAAATAAATTTTAAAGAAAATTTTCAAAAAATTCCGATAGAGGGCGCTTTAGACTTTGGAGTAACGAACAACTATTTTATACCGTTATTTTCTGTGTCTCATTAAATGCTTTCTAAAGCTTAGACTTAAATTTTCAGCCCAAAATCTGAATCGTTAGACGTGGTTAAGTTTCTGGGGAGAGGGGTTTGAAATTTCTACTCCTGAGCACAGTTCAGTTTACCATGTCCACACATTGTGTGCTGTGATACGAGGTAAAAAGACACAAATTAGGATTATGTTACCAAAGCATATTTATTAACATGTAATTACAATAAATGTTCAAAATTGTGACCACCAGAGGTTATGCACGCAGAACAACGGCGAAGAATGGAACGGCGAACATTCGCGAAAACATCAGGCTTTTCGAGCACTTCCCCTACAGCGGCGAAAAGTCTGGCGACCAGTTCCTCGGGGGATTCAATGGGTGTCTCATACATAAGAGCCTTCAATCGTCCCCAAAAAAAGAAATCGAGGGGTGAAAGATCTGGCGAGCGAGCAGGTCAAGCAACAGGACCACCTCGACCAATCCATCTGTTCGGAAATGTGATGTCCAGATAGTTGCGGACGTCTCGTACGTAATGGGCTGGCGCTCCATCGTGCTGGAACCACATGACCCGCCGGATGCGTGGAGGAACAACGTTTAACAGGTCTGGCAGCACATGTTGCAGAAATGTGAGGTATGTTTACCGTTGAGGCGTTCAGGAAGAAGGTACGGTCCGATTAGGTGGTCTCCGAGGATTCCTGCCCAAACATTGATGGAAAAGCGTCTCTGATGAGCATGTGGATACGTAGCATGTGGATTGACATCCGCCCATACATGTGCATTGTGTGTGTTAAATGTACCTTCACGTGTGAAGGTACATTCATCGGTGAAAAGCACAGTTCGTCCAAAATGTGGATTTAGCGCGTTCTGCTGCAGAAACCAGCGGGCGAATTCAATACGATTTGGATAATCCCCTGGAGACAGTTTCTGGACTCGTTGCACATGAAACGGGAGCAAATGTTCATCCTTCAGTACCCTCCAAGTCATGGACTGTGAGGTATCCACCTGCCTAGCCACTGTTCGTGTACTTGTACTTGGCTGCGCCGCTACTACATCCAGAATGGCTTCTGCAACAACTACTGATTCGTCCTTTTTTGCACGACCTGCATTCGACCGGGAAGCGAGAAATGATCCCGTCTCACACAACTGTCTGTGCAAGCGCTCGAAAGTTTTGCGGTTAGGCAACCGCCTGTTGGGAAATCGCTCTCCGTACATTCGTTGTGCCTCTGCACCATTTCCATCTGCCGCTCCGTAAATTAAATGCATCTCAGCCTTTTCCTTATTCGTGAAGGGCACCATCTTCCGATTCATTACTACAGCGACTTACACTTGACTCACCGTTCAGTGGTTTTTATGCCTGAATCGTGTCGAAATTTTGCATACGTGTTCTTCTTCTTCCCCATTTGACATTTGCATACTTTCTGTTTCCTTCTTCACCCGGTGACTAGCGTCAGGAATGGAGCTTTAACGTTTGCATGAGCGACGTTTCCAACTGTGCCAGTGCCTTTATGAGTGAATTCCGACTATGCAGTCCTTGACGAAAGTTGTATTTTTGCCTCGTATCACAGCACAGAATCGTTGGGCATGGTTAAGTAGTGCAAACTGAACTATGTTCAGAAGTTGAAATTTGAACCCCCTCCCCTCGCTACTGAACCACGCTCAGCGATTCAGATTTTGAGCTGAAAATTTAAGTTTAAGTCTAAGCTTTAGAAAGCATTTAATGAGACACAAAAAATAACGGTATAAAATAGTTGTTCGTTACTCCAAAGTCTAAAGCGCCCTCTATCGGATTTTTTTGAAAATTTTCTTTAAAATTTATTTTCAAGAAAATACTGACATAAAGAATAATTTTAGCAAAACGCGGCAGTAGTTGGAGCCTAATCTACGACACAAAGATCGGGAATAACTGATTTTTGTTCTGGGGGGGAGAAGGGTTTCAAATTTCAAATTTCAGTTTATGCTACTTAACTACTCGTTAGGACTCAGATTTTTAGATCAAAATTTAAGTTTAAGTCTAAGCTTTCGAAATCATTTAAAGAAATACAAAAAATAACGTTAAAAAATAGTTGTTTGTTACTCCAAAGTCTAAAGCGCCCCCTATCGGCATTTTTTGAAATTGAACTTTAAAATTTTATTTCAAGAAAATACTGGCATAAAGAAAATTTTTTGCAAAAACCGCAAACGAATCGACCAATTTTTCCATGTTTTATAATCATTTGAAATTTCGGACCCTAAACTTTAATGCCCCCTATCTCCTTGGGAATACGTCTGGGACCCTTAGTCTCCTATTTAATATTATTTGTCTTTAAGTGTACTATAACCCCTTAAAGTTCTGCCCATCTTTTATGAATCACCCTGTATACCTTTAATTGTTGAATGCAGGCGTTTTTTATGTATGTATGTGTGTTTTAATATATATTGTAATATGTGTGTTTTATTAAACATACGACTTGTGTACGCCAAAAATTGAAGATTTGTATAAAGGACATACACACAAAGAACGGCTTATATATATATAGATAGATATATTTGCTAACTTTATTTGTTCATATTTTTACTATTATATATAGCTTAAATGCCATTGAACTGTAACTTTAGCTGAAACCAGATCAAAAAAATGTTTACTCTTCGTATTATTTTTATGAAATTTATTCTTTAAACGCACTACATAAATAAAACTCTTTTCATTCATTCTTTTCGTTCAGTTTACGTGCACTTTGAAATTCTCTTTGCAAAGACCTCTTAGATTTATTAAAAATGTCTTTAACTCATTCAGTTTACGAAAACGTTTTTGCGTAATTTAGTAAACAAAGGAACAGTGAAATATGGTTATCAGGATATATCATTCAAGGGGATTAAATTATTTCTATTCAAATCTGAAGAAGAAACGAGATTTGTGGGGAGAAATACAGTCGGCCAAAAAAAGAAAAGAGAATACCCGACATATTTTAGGCGCCAAATTATCCCACAGAAAAAAACAAAAATCCGTTTGATTCGAATTATGCCCTTCTTCAATTAATGTTAAAAAACATGCATAAGGTGTCGTCTTCATAAAGAAGTTGTATCAAAGTTTAAAATTTGCAAAACGAACATCCAATTTTGACATCTTATTTAGATATTTTTTAAAACATTACTTTAAGATACCAAACGGGATGTCATACGGTGATGTAGATTTACACGTTTTAGCAGAAAAACACGTTTTTACAAAATGTCTGTCTATCCGTGCGTGTGTCCTGCTTGCATCATCGAAAAGTGTATGAAGTTATGCATAGAATTGAACCAAATTTCATATGTATGTTTTTGGCTATGGCCAGCATGTTCCAGTTGAATTTTGGGGATATTCCACCGAAAGGGGCCGCTGTAATAGCATTGTTTGTGCAATTTTCCTTATTGCATCATCGGAAAGTGTATGAAGTTTCAGCTGTTCAGCGTCGGAGTCCGAGTCGAGCCCATTTTTGAGCGAAAGAGTCGGATCTTTAAAATTCCCGAGTCGGAGTCGGGATCGTCCATTTTACAAGCAGGTCTGTATTATCGGAGTCGGCCCATTTTTGAGTGAAAGAGTCGGAGTCGGAATCGGAGTCTGATCTGTTAAAATTCCCGGAGTCGGGGTCGTCCATTTTTCCCACCGACTCCGCAGCCCTGGAAGTTATGCATAGAATTGAAACAAATTTCATATGTAAGTTTTTGGCTATGGTCAGCATGCTCCATTGAATTTTGGGATATTCCGCCAAAAGGGGCCGCTGTAATAGCAATTTTTGTGCAATTTTCATTATTGTATCATCGGAAAGTGTCCGAAATTATGCATAAAATTGAACCAAACTTCATTCATATGTCTTTGACTATGGACTTCAGGTCCTAGTTGAAAATGGAGATTTTCCCATAGAATCGGACGCTGCGACAGCGATTTTTCTCGATTTTTCGTAATTATGTTGTACATCGGCTGTTCATGCAGCGACGGACAATTCGCATCTAGCTAACCCGGTGATTCTCAGTTGGTGGTATGACTTTTGTCGCGAACAAATTAAAATGGCTGTGCCGATAAAAATTCCATTAAATCATCTATTATAAAAGGTTGTTGTTTCAAAGGAACGCATTCCTTCAAAGCAACTGAAATTCATTATTATGCTATGCTAAATAATATTAATCCAACATTTTAATATTTCTACTCAACTTTTTTGTTATTGTGCGTGTTCCAAGCTCTACTCAATGTTATGTGGATGTTATTCATTCAAATAAAGTTATGTTTTTATAGTATCAAGAAATGCTTTAACTCTATTACACACGTAAAATAAAGATAGAGTTTCTACTTATCTTAATTTTGATTTACTATTGAGAAATCTTGTATCGTTTTCATTGAATAACATTCCAATAATTGTAAAGTGATTGTGTTGCAGTTTTATATCCCGGATGCGTTTAGCTTACTAGATCCACAGTCGGGCCGCGATCCACATCCGTTCCGCGGAAGGTCGAAGCTTGGACCGCCGAAAAAGGTATTGCAAATGAAGAATTTATTCATTTTCCAATAATTCTTGAATATAAAAAGAAGAATTCCAAAATACACACTGCTATGGTCCTAAGTTTTATGCCAGATCTTGTAAAGGAATTTGAAGCAAGATTCTATGACTTTGTACGGATAGGTAAGGTGTCTCAATTCTTTAAATCGCCTTCTGAAGTTTCTCCAGCTGCAGAATGCTCTGATGTGGCTGTGAAGTTGTTCATTCTTTAAAAACCTTTATTTCAAATGAAGATATTTGACTTGCAAGATTATATTTTCTTGCAAATGTTTAAAACTGCATCCCCTAAAGAATTTGTTGGTAAACATGTCTCAGAAGAGTAGGAAAATTGCAAAAAACTAGCTATTAACCTAGCTGCTATGTTTGGCTCCACTTATGATTGTGAATGAACTTTCTCCAAAATGTTTTTTTTTAATAAAAAATATCATTCGAGATTAAAGAACGACCACCTTGAAGACACTCTTCGCATTAGCTGTTCAGCACATGAGCCTAACTATGCACAATTGTCTCAAGACCACAAGTGTAATTCGCTTAAATTTTTGAACTAATATCTGCGTTTTCTATTTTATTATATATATGTAAATATTTTCAGAACGTGTATCTGTGTATGCTGTAATATTTCAGAGCGAATACCTGAATTTTCTATTTTCTATTATGTGTATGCGTATGTAAAAATAACAATTTAAAAGTAAACACTACTTGACTGCCTACGCTCTTGTTTCACGTCATTGCGAAGTCTTTCATTGCTTCTGGAATAATGAAAGTTATACTTTTATAACCAAAAATTATTAATCTTAGATAATAATATTTTGTGGAAATGCTTCAGGACTCTACTTAAAAAAAAAAAATACCGTACATCATACTAATGTAAGAGATTATCCTACGTCTGGCAACAGTCTTTTTATTATATCTGATAAAGACAAGATTTATTTTCCCATGACATACATGTCTGGCAACTATTCATGTTTTTTAATTATGTCCGTGTAGATAAAGACAAGACATATTTTCCCAAGGCATTTGTATACTAGCTTTAGTCAATATCAAAATTACCCTTATTTATTCTACTTATTCATGTTTAGAGTTTGTCTTGGTATAAAGTTATTACAGCTGACATTTAAGATAAATTTTTTATTGCCAAAAAATAAACAAATTAAATAGGCAAAATTAAGTTCATTTTAAATGTAAAAGAGCATCTTTTGTATAACTACAATTCGTCAATATAAATAAATAAATAAAATAAAATGTTTGCATTCCATTGTTTTTCTGAAATTTTTTCCTCTGCACTTCTTGAATTTCAAACAGGAATGAAAAATTATGCGTCAAGCATAGATTATGAAACATTTTCTCCTCCACATTCAAAATACTGTATCAAAATTTTACAGTGTAATAAGGTGAAAGATTATGTCTAAGTAAACGATTTGGAAAACGCATAAAATTTTTGAAAATCCAATTTCACTAATTACCATCAATAATCTAAAAATATCCGAATTCTTTTGTGCAGCTCTGTATATGACCTAAGGATTTTAATATATACTACATAGAATGATAAAATTTAGTTCTGTTAGAAAAAAACATAACACAGTTGAAAATTCCCCTTCAAGAATTTTCCTTTATTACAGCTGAGATTTAAGATTTTTTTTTTCTCTCCAAAAAATAAACAAATTTAAATAGGCAAAAGTTAAGTTCATTTTAAATGTAAAAGAGCATCTTTTGTATAACTGCAACTCGTCAATTAATAGATAAATAAATAAAATAAAATAATTGCATTCCACTGTTTTTCTGAAATTTTACCTATGCACTTCTGGAATTTCAAACAAGAATGAAAAATCATGCTATAAGCGTAAATTGTGAAACATTTTCCTGCACATTCAGAATACTGTACCAAAATTTCACAGTTTAAGAAGGTGAAAGATTATGTCTAAACAATTTCGAAAACACATAAAATATTTGAAAATCCAATTTCACTAATTACCATCCATAGTTGAATAACATCCGAATTCTCGAATTTAGCAAATAATTTACAGACCACTGTCACAAGAACTGTATACATTTTCGTACAAATCGGTTATGTATTTAAACCATTTTCAAATTATTTTGTGACTATAGGGATTATTGATTCCGATTGTTGAAAGTCACCGTTTTGATTTACGATTGATGGAAAGCTCGAACTAATGAATATGTTAGAAAAAACATAATTTTTGCTCCGTTTCTTTTTTTAAATATGGTAACAGGAAAGAAAATAATCATTGTTTAAAATATCTATTCACAATTTCTAAATTGTTTTCTCCAGATATAATAATAATTTAATAAATAGTAAACTATTAATTCTTAAAAGAATATTATTTTTTAATATTACTCTTTATTATTTTACATTTTATCCTTTTTCGCCTTTAAAATATTTTCTTATTGCTGTTTCATAACCAGTTGGTCTATTTTTTCAAGCGTGCTTTGACGCACCATTAACCCTTAAATGCACAGTGTAGTCCTCAGGAGTTACATGATCTTTTTTTGCCATTTGGCATTTTCTATTGGTCTTTTAGGGAAGTATTATGTGTTATTTACGCATGATAACATGCATTTGAAGTCTTAAAGTCTATTTTTTCCTAAAGTAAAAATTAAAGTCTATTTAGTCTTAAAGTCCTGATTTGCTATCACGGGAGGTTATAACCTCGTTTGTTGATACTGCTTGCAATAAGCTCGACTGGCGTTTTTTCTCTATCTTTATAAGGTAGTCATTAATTCTGCAAACTATTAAAAGCATTATAAAAATTATTATATCGTTGAATAGTTGTTATTTTGGAGTATAAACACTTAAAAGTAAGCATATACTTTAAAATTATCATTTTTTGAGCAATTTTTGATATGTAACTCAGGAGTGACATTATGGCATAATGTCTAGAAAAAACATAAATATAGTTTTTCACTATTTTTCTAGTTGATAATTAACAGAAATAGATTCAAATATTTAAAGTAAATGAATTATTTAAATATATTTTTATGTAGCATTTTGAATTTTTTCTAAAAGTTCACGAAAACTTCTAGTGCAACTATCAATTTTGTAACTATAAAATAATTTATTGCAATTATTATATCGATAGTTTATACGGAAACAGAAATATAAAAGAGGATAGATGGTTTTTTTTTCTTTTTTCGTAATTATGAAGAATAAAATTGGAATAAAAATATAACAATTTCATATTCGTTCCTCATAAAAAGTAATTTCGATTTGAGTACGATTATTTTTCCTGAAACATTTTCCCCCTCTTTATTACTTTTTAAAAATTTAATAAATTTTCCGCTTTTTAATGTTTTTTTCTTTTGAGCTAAATTACAATGGGAAATTAGGATGGAAATACAAAAAACCTCTTTTATTTAGTTTATAAAAGAATAAAATTATACTAATTCAAATTATTTTTCTTAGAAAATAAATTGAAGGAAGTGCTTTTCTGAAAATAAAACGAAAATTGTTTTCTATAATAGCACAGAACCTCATCGTAAAAAAGCTTTTAAGGAAGCATATTTATAATGAGCTGGAAATATGTACTTGATTCAAGGAATTGGAATTGCAGTCCTGGAATTTTGTTCAATATATATCAAAAAATGGTTTACAAACTTTTATAAGTATAATTAAAGAAAACCTCTTTTAAACCTTAACATGGGCAAATACTTTATTCAAATACAAATTAAAATTTAGGTAAATGTCGAATACTAAGACTAATGCTAAATGTTTTATATATTTTAAAATCGTCATGAAAACGTGCAGTTTCTGTTTCTGATTAGTAATGATGTATACGTGCATTAGAGTCGTATGAACCAAAATTTCTACCTCAAGTTAACCCGAAACCCGTCCCGAACCGGACGAATTTTTTGTTGCCCCGAAACCGGACTCAAACCTGAAATGGTAGAAAATAAATCCATATTTTAATACAATTATGGAAAAACTGTCTACTATTATATGACTAATATCAATTTTAAGTTTTATGTAGAAAAATTAATTATACATTATATTCAAATATATAGATATTTCATCTGAAAATTATTCTAGGTTTAAAAAAAAAAAAAAAGCAAAAGCCAAGTCTCAACCCGAAACAAAATAAATAAATAAATAAATAACGTGAACGCAATCCGGACCCGATCCGCAACAAAAGCAATTATCGTCAACTCGAACCGCGTGTCTTGTTGGGTTCGGGTAAACTCGGGTTATCCGACCCAATCTAAGTCTCTAACGTATATCGACAATGATTACCTCCAAACACAAAAATTACGCAAGTAGAAATGTTCTTTGATTTTGTTTTTGTGAATAGGGGAGACCGGGGCTAGTAGGCGCAGTTTTTAGTTATTAATTTTTATTAATTTTTTGTTTAAATTTTTTATGAAATTTTAACTGTACTTTTAAAGAGCAGGCATTGGGCTATAAATACTCGGAGTTTTGAGTTTGTAGCTTTTGTAGTTTATGTTTAACGGATTCCTAAAGTAAAAGGAAAATCGTGCGCCAACCTATCCCGTCACGGGGCAAGTTGCCTATGCCTATGGGGTAAGTTGGCACACGCTTTATAAAAATTCAAATAAGACACGCAGTTAAGAGAAATCAATTTCATTATTACCAATAAGTTTAAACAAAGGCATTATAGCCGTACAATGTAAATTCTAAATTATACAGACCTAAAAATAATGAATAAAACATTATCATTGAGTAACTTCTATTCTACTCTATATCATCATCAAAGTTACGGTTGTCACAAATAAAAATCGAGTGTCTTCGTTTGGGCAAGCCTCGTGTGCCCAAAATCTTGCATTGCAACCACTTTTCTCGTTGTTTGCTGTTTTTCAAGCTACCAGCACACACCAAACACCGAGCCAACTTGCCCCGTGTTCAATGCGCCTACTAGCAACATAATAAATTTCTTCACAAAAGGGGCACGTAATCATCTAAGCATAAATAATTCAAATAAATCACATATGGGGTAGGTACAGTTAATCATACACTAAGAAAAACTGCACAAGTTAAATCGCAATTATTAAGATAAGTATTCGAAATTAGAAAAAGAATGAAGCAACAAAAAATTACTTATGAGTGCAAAAAACAGAAAAATCGTAATAAATATCCACTGCACGTAGGTAACGCTGCAAAACTACAATGAGGATTGTAAAAAGCAAGAAGAAAGGTACTCTATGACTGGTTGTGTAATCTAACCACAAACAGGCGATTTAGGAGGGCTGCGGCTACTTACCCCTGTGGTCAACTAGCCCCGGTCTCCCCTATGACTGTGTTGTGTAGTACGCAGGGTGTCAACTAAATTACTCTTCACACACATTAAATAGTAGACACGTTGATCATGTTTAACTTGATTTTCTTATTAAAATAAACTGTACCTTGCTCACGTGCGTTACTTTTATAAGTAAACATGCGGCTGCCTTTGCAAAACTTTTCCATGCAATTAGTAGGATATAAAATATTTACATTACAAGGCTTCTACAAAGTTGATTTTACATGAAAAGGTCCATTTACATTATAGCGTTGTAGTCCTTAAGCATTGTAGTTCCTGGCGTTAAACTAAAACCTTAAAAAAGCTGTCTAGTTAAAGTAAAGTGGATATGCGCTAAGTAATAAGACCGCTTACCTAACGGCAAAACATTCTTATCTCGAAAATGAGATGCAAGAAAAGAGTGTATTAAAAGTTCTAGAACGCCCTCGGATTAGTAAGAAATAATGTCTTATGCTGCATTTATATTACGACCTAACCGTCTCCCCAGGTCTACTAGGTCTGCGAGGCACTGGTTTCCCAACCAATCAGTGTGCTCATTGGTTGTTTACGTCGCTGCTGATTAGTTGGGTCTTATAATTTAACGCACGGAACTCCAACGCTTAATGACTATAATGCCATAATGTAAATGGACCTTTTCATATAAAAACAAGCTGATGATAGGATATAAAAAATTAGCACTTCATAGTAACATCACTTAGTAGCTTCTAATAAAGATATTTTTACATTTAGAAATGATTTCATTCTAAATCGAGAATGTTATACAACTTTACAATACACATGTCTCCTGTATCTTGTACCAGTTTCCGAGATAGATCGCTAACTCCGCAGTTTGTATCCACTGATTCTGTTAGCTATCTCATAGCATAGTGCATACATAACCTTACTATATCTAGACCGATGTTCATTACTGTAGCTGTTTCCGTTCTGGAGTTAATGGGGGCGAACAGGACTTTAATGGCATCCTGTATATATTTTTTTATCTTAAGTTAAAAATTAACCCTTTAGTCCTTTAATGTATTATTTTTTATTTTGTTCTGAAAACATTAAATTTGAGTCCATTTTTGTTCCACTGGAAAAATAGTGAAAAAAATTATTTATGATTATGTTGGATATAATGTCACTCCGGAGTTACATAACAAAAATTGCTCAAAAATTATAATTTTAAATTCTATACTTACTTTAAAGTGTTTATACTGCACAATAACAACTATTCAACGATATAATAATTTTTATAATTCTTTTAATAGGTTGCAAAATTAATAATGACTATCTTATAAAGACAGACAAAAAACGTCAGTCGAACATACATTGCAATCAGTATCAACAAAAGATGTTATAACCTCCCCGTGATTATACATCAGAACAAAAACAGACTTCATGACCTTAAATGCATGTTATCACGTTATCACAAGTAAGTAACACAAGACATAATAGTTGAGCAAAAAACCAATAGAAAACGCTAAATGGCAAAAAAAAAAAAAAAAAAAAAAAAAAAAAAAAAAAAAAAAAAAATCAAGTAACTCCTGAGTTACACTATGCATTTAACATTTAACCCCTTAAATGCATATGGCGGTGGGATATATTATATACCACCTAATTTTAATCATAACTAACACCAGAAACTTTTAATTAATCTTTACTTTTTTTAACTTTGGTGGAAAAAAAAGTTGAACAATTGTTTTTCGTTGTTTTATATTGACTTTTTTCGAAAATTCCGATGTGAATTCAACATTACAGAAAGACAATTGCTTGCCCATGAAAGAGTTAGAGGTTAGATATACAAGTCAGTATTAAAAGGATTAAAAATAAAGCGAAATAATAGCAATGATAATAATAACAAGTTGGAAATTGCTCGTCAAACGTGGCAAATGAGCCGCTTTCGTACTATAACTAGTTTTATAATTTTTTTTTGCACCGTATATTGTACTGAATGTATATTTTAGTGCACTTCATAAGTGCTTATCAATTTCATTCTGCTCGAAAGGCTATAACATCATTAAAATGCATTTGAAATAATTTTCCCCATTGGCCGTAATGTAACGAAAAACTTTTGACTGTCCCTGTTATTAAACTATACATCCGATTTTCATAAAATTTGAAATGACTCGACAAAATTTTACAACAGTTATATATTTAAAATTTCAGACCATTCGGAAGGCTGTAACATCATTAAAATGCACTTGCAATATTTTTTTTTTCCGTTGGCTGTAATGTAACGGAAAATTTTGACTGTCCCTGTAATTAAACTATAGTTCCTATTTTCATAAAATTTGAAATGACTCGACAAAATTATGCAACAATTATATATTTTAAATTTCAAACGATTCGGTTGGGTAGTTTTTGCGCTGTTATATGCGAACGGACAGACAGACGGACTGAACGACGACTATAGGTGCTAACTATTTATACAATTACGAACGCACCTAATAAGAAGAAGAATACAGCTTGTTCAAAATTATATGAATCATTTCAACGTATTATATTTTAATCATAAATTGACAAAATCAGAAACAATTTTACACATATGTAACGCAACAGTTTTATGTCAGATTTAAGTTGTATGCTTGTGTAGTATTTTATGGGGTTTATGTATTATTTTTTGATTACTTTATTGCACGCGTACTTTAGTCACCTCTTTAGTGGATTAACAAGACGATTCCGCTCCATCAGTATTAAAGATTTATACGATCATAGTCACTTTTAATTCCGTCTTTTAGATTAACACAGAATGAGCTTAATTTGCTATTCTAAGATGACGTTCTCAGTTTCTGTTATAAGGTTTCCTTTATATTTAGCTTGATTTGTTTTCACCAAGCAACTTAAGAGGTCAGGTACCTTTGAAATGTGAAAAATTAGTAATCGTTTTAAAGCTTGCTATCTTAAAATTTATTCGACTCAAATAGAATTTGAAAAGAAAATTCAACACTAGAACGCCCGGAAGGAATCGATCCGACTCCGACCATATGATTAAATGTCGACTGGAACCAGAAATTCTTTCATAAAATAAGTTAAATTTAAAGCACGTAGATTTACGTAAAATAAATCAGTCAAATAATTATAAATAAAAATTCTGATGTCAAATATTTTTACGAAACTTGATTAAAATTTCCGGTCGTTCTAGTGTTAAACAGCATTATTCTCTTGAAGTTTTCTTTTTACGAAATTAAATATACTTTTACTAATTTTAAGTCACTGTTCTTTTTACCGAGAATTTATGCATTGTGGGCAGAAAACATTGTCATAATACAGCCTATTTTCTTGGGGTTTTTCGTTGTTATTTTTGATAATGGACAAAATTTAGAAAATTTACTTTATTAGGCAAAAACACTGAAATCGGGTTCTTTTTGTGAATGTCAAAAAGATTCAAAAATCTCTTTACAAATTCCGAATAAACTTTATTGAAAAGAGGACAAAATTTACTATATTGGTCTAACATATTGAAACATGATTCCTTTAACTAATGTGGAATAATTGCCCCGAAACTAACGAAGGAAACGCTAAAAATCATTCAAAATTCAAAAATTGCTGAGGACAAAATTTACCATATAGCGCTAAATGATAGAAACCGGATTCCTTTAAACCAATGTCAATAAATCGCCTCGAAACAAGAAAAAAACTCTAAAAATCGCTAAAAACGTAAAAATCTCGGAGATAAAAATCTACTACATTGGTTAAAAGATAGAAACTGGATTTTTTGAGCGAACGTCAAAAAATCGCTGTGCAACGTGGCAAAACGCTAAAAATCGCTTAAGATTAATAAATCGTGGAGGACAAAATTTACTATATTGGGCTAAAAAGGGATATCGGATTCCTTTTATGAGTGTCAAAAAACCGTCGCGAAACAACAACAACAACAAAAAAAAAAAAACCTCTAAAAATCCCATAAAAATTAAATAAAAAAAACTCTTATAAAAAATGCAAAACCCATTTGGACGCTTAAAATTTTTATTCTAGTCTGATAATATGGCAAATATTGTTTTATATAAATTATCAATATTTAGTTATTACAAGGTTTTACACTTCAGCGTAAATACCAGTATATTTATGTGTAAAACTCAACTTATATAACCGCTCAATTGCAAAAGGCAATCTTTTCTCTAACAAAATACTGGTGGTTATCTAACCTAAAGTCAAGGAAATTTTCTGACCTGTAAGAACCCTGCAATACTCATGCAATATATAATTTATCCCTCTCTACATGCAATTCAATTTTGCATTTAACATGTTGTCAGCTTCTCAAAATTATGCAAAGAATACAGTTTGAGCTAAAAATTTTTGATATAGTTTAAAATTCAATAAAATCAAGTAAAAGATGTAAGAAAGTACGGCTGTTATTTGATTTTGGGACAAAATTGTTACTCGTGATGATACTTTTATTTAAGCAAATTTAATTATTTCAGAAAATCGTCCATAAATGTGCTATGTATTTAAAGCTGCCAACGAAGCATCAAAAAGTGAATAAGTTACAGTCCATTTATTTTGTACGATGTATTACTAATGTTTCAATGCTCTCTGCAGTTCTTCACATCCAAACGGTACTCAGTTTCATTCCACACGTTAAAATATAGTATTAGAGAGTACAATAATAATAATAATAATAAAAGATCTGTAACTTTAACTTTTTGTTGATTTGCAATTATAGTGCCGCTTATGGAAAAATTTTTAGAAATAGATGTTTTAGTGTCTTTACATGAAACTTTCGATAATGAAATGAATTTTCGTACAAACTGGCACTCTTGCGTGATGATTATTATTATTATTTTTTATTTCTTCCATCTTTACTTTCTTCGATCTAGAAGTAAGTATTGGATTCGTGAAAATTTTCGACTTTCGGTTTTCGACGGATTTACATGTTTTAGGGTTCAGAGCTACTGAAAAACATGTTTTTTACAAAATGTCTGTCTGTATGTGACACAAATTTTGTAGGCGCTCTACCTAAAGAACTAATGCACGGAATTTAACAAAAAATTATATTCAGTTAGCCTCTGATATAAATTGGTGCTGATTAGTTTTTTGCGTAAATCGCTCAACAGGTGACGCTGCTATGCAGCATTTTTTACAATTTCCGAAATAGCTCAATCTCAAGAACTAATGCACGAATTTTGATCAAACTTCAGATTCAGTTATACATTGATAAATATTGGTGCTGAATATGTTTTTGTGTAAACCACCCAACAGGTGGCGCTGCTATGCTGCATCTATCACGATTTCCGCAATAGCTCTATCTCAAGAACTAGCGAGTTTTCATTTAACTTAGAATTCAGTTGGACGTTGACACAAGTTTTTGCTGAATAGGTTTTGGTGTTAAACACCCAATACGTGGCGCTGTTATTCTGCATTTTGTAGGATTACATGATTTTGGAGACAGTTATATCTCAAGAACTAATGCACGGAATTTCATATCGTTAGAATTCTCACGATGGGCATAGATTGCCATTTAATTTTGGCACTGTGATAGCGAATTTTGAAGTATTAACATGTATGAGATAGAAGAAAGTTTTGGGATTGCCACACCGACTAGTTTACACTCGTCAATATAACTTAACTCGTTTTTTGGTATATATAGCTGGAATTTCGTAATCGCTTTTTCTCTCACTTCCTAATATGCTAGAATTGTAAAAATTCTGTGCACAACTATATTACATGCCTCATCATTATTAATTAAATGTATAAGCTGTCTGATGATATCACAATAAGGGAGGAAAGGAGAGATTCGCTTAAAATTGCTACCAAAAAGCAAGAAAAATCAGTATATATCCAATCAATCCCCCATATAACTAGCCAGGTGTGGCAATCCCGAAACTTTCTTCTACCTCATACATGTTAATACAGTCGGACCTCTATTTAACGAACCTCTATTTTGCGAACTTTTCCCCGGAATCTACAACATTTTGCGAAATTCTTCATAAAATAACCCCCATATAGCGAAGTGTATTCTCTATTTAACGAACTTTTTCTTCTGATATAACTTTTTTTTCTTCCTATTTCTCAAAATATTACCGGACACTTCAAACTTATTCTTTCTTTTATACATTTTATAATGCTCAATAACCTTGAATTAGTTTTACCAGGTGCCCAACTCAATGAGAGTAGTAAAATCCCTGTTATTCTTTGCATTTCATCCATGAACTGCAAACTTTCAATATCCCCCTTTCACACTCAAAAGGACTGTTCCGTAGTAAATAAGTTTCAGTAATTAAATTTAAGGACGCATGTAGGAACACAATGCTTAAAATTACTTGTTATAATAAATACGATAATATCATTAAAATTCATTAATTTTAATGTAAATATTTTCTTAAAACTGAAACTACAGTGTATTTCCGGACAATATATTTTTTAAATTCTTGTTGTCCTTACAGATTTCTTTTTGATGGATAAAATGAATAATAATAAAAAAAATATATATACGATTTACAAAAAAAAAGTGTGATTAGTTAAGTTTTTAATAATGTTTACTGTTTATGAATTAAAAATCTGTTTTGTGTAGTTTAAAGTATTTAAAAAGGTTCATTTCTATTTAACGAATTTTCCACACACCAAAATTTTTTTCGGGATTTAGCGACTTCGTTAAATAGAGGTCCGACTGTACTTAAAAATTCGCTTTCACAGTGTCAAAATTAAATGACAATCTATGCTAATCTTGAGAACTTAAAATATATGAAATTCCGTGGATTAGTTCTTGAGATATGACTATCGCTAAAATCATGTAAGTCCAGAAAAATGCAGCATGGCAGAAATGCAGCATCTTGCCACCTGATGGGTAATTTACACTATAACCTAATCGGCAACAACTTATGTCAACGTCTAACTGAATCGGAAGTTTGATGAAAATCCGTGCATTAGTTTTTGAGATAGGGCAAATGCGGAAATCGTAAAAAATTCTGAATAGTAGCGCCACCTGAATGGCAATTTACATAAAAAACTAATCAGAACCAATTTATATCAAGGAATTAGCTGAATCTGAAGTTTGATGAAAGTTCGTGCATTAGTTCTTGAGATAGAGCTATTGCAGTAATCATGAATAATGCAACATAACAGTACCACCTGTTGGGTGATTTACACCAAAATATAATCAGAACCAAATTATATCAAGTAGTAACTGAATTTGAAGTTTTATAAAAATCCGTGTATTATTTCTTGAGATATGCTATTGCGGAAATCATGAAAAATGCAGCATAGCAGCGCCACCGGTTAAGCGATTTACACCAAAAACTAATCAGCAATTTTATTAAATAATGTGCATTAGGTCTTGAGATGGAGTGCCCATAAAATTTGTGTCACATATATAGAGACAGACAGTCATTTTGTAAAAACATGTTTATCAGGATTTCTGACCCTGGAACGTGTAAATCCGTCGAAAATCGGGATTCGAAAAATTTCACGATTCTAATACTTTCTTCTTGTAAAGATAGAAGCAAGTAAAAATAGAAACTACCTGATCCATTCTTGATTTTCAAAAAAAAATTTCTTATTATTGTCTCATATTCTTCATACTCCATGACGAATTTTATGGACAGTAGGCTAAAAGGGAAAAAAAAAATGGAATAAACACCTCATGTGTTTTATCTTCAAATTGTCACACAAAAAAACTTAAATAATCATTCTACTGGAAATGGTCTTTTTTTAATTTATGTTGAAAACAAAGAAAGCTTAGAGGGTCGTTTTCATAATGAAATTGTATCGAACTCTGAAATTTTCAAAACAAACGCCTTAATTTTGACATTATATATGGCTTTCTTAGCAAATTTTACCTTGGGATACAAAACGGAAAGTCATTCGAACACGAAGTACAGAAATTATGGATATTTAAATTTCGCAATTACTGATTTTAAATTCATTTGTGTTCGTCGCAAAAAGTTACTGCAATGTGACCAGTTTTTAAAACATAACTCAAAAACTGCTTAGCAGAATATATAGCAGCTATAATTTTAGCTTTGTATATCTGAAGTTTCTAAAAATAGATTTCTGTTAAAAAATGGGTTACAATTCATTTCATGGGTTACAATTCATATTTTTTTCATAAATCAAATAAAAAAAATAGTTGCGAAAGAATTTCAAGTCGAAAGTATACCTCTGTTTTTTACTGCGACAATTTTGAGATTTAAATGTGTGGGTTATCCCTCTCGCTCTCTCTTTCCCTTTTTAGGTGTGTTCGTAATTATATAAATACGTAGGTAGCACCTATAGCCGTCGCCTGGTCCGTGTCCGTCTGTCCGCATATAACAGCGCAAAAAATACCCAACCGAATGGTTTGAAATTTAATGTATTGCAGAATTCTGTCGAGTCATTTACAAATTTATGAAAATCGAATCAAAACTTAAAAAGATATTAATAAATGTTTTCCCCCACTCTATTAAATCCTATCATACTTAATTAATTCAATGATATTTCATGATAGGTAATGATTCCAGGTTGTCATGACGATTATCCTATTAAAATCTATCATACGTAATTAATTTAGTGATATACCATGGTAGGTAATAATTCTACCTTGCCATAGTGATTACGTCCTATTTATGATGGAGTACTATTATTCACGTATGACTGAATTTCACCCCTTAACGATCGCTTAATATTTGGAAAAACCATCAAAAAGTACCTATTTTTTTTATTACAGAAATTAAATAATTATAAGGTTTCTATATAAAATATGCAATTAGTTTTTTTTTTTTTTTTTTTTTTTTTTTTTAACCATTTGGAAAAATGGTTATTGTTCTCGTCAGGGTAGGAAATCAAAAGCATATCTGAACGTTTTCATTGATTTAATCCGCAATTTATTCGTTATCTGATTGGTATATACATTAATCTGTACTTCCCTTTAATTTCAACAACGACGGATACCTTCTGTTGCCACTATGACAAAAAAGTAATAAAAACTACAAAAAATAATAATAAATCAGAAACAAATTGAGATACAGCTTTCAAACAAATTGCATTTAAAAGTACATTTTTTTTTCTATCCGACGGTATAAAAAGTAATATTGTCGGATGTTTAGAAGTTTAAGAATGAAATTTTATTTAAAATGGGTCGTGAGATTTTTTGGAAATCTGATGATAGAAAAGCCTTTTCCGAACAGCCAATGAAATGCTTGGCTATTATGTAAGTTTCATAGGAAATCTGACGAGTCGCAGGCGATTTTTCTTGCTTGCAATTTTTACGTGTAATAACACTATTAATTTTTAATTCATGGCGTACGTAATGTATGACCAGCTCCGTAGAAGTTTAAAAATTTACAGTACCGAAAATTGTAAAACTGAAATTTCTTTTAAAATTTGTTCATGATGGGTCCAGGAATGTTATCGTTTAATCCATGGCGTACGTAATGTAGGATCAACTCCGTGCGATTTTTGATGTCTTAAATTTCAGTCTTTGAAAAAAATCATTTTCCAAATGGTCGTTGTAATTTGTTAAATTGTTTTTTTTTTTTTTTTTTTTTTTTTTTTTTTTTTTTTTTTTAAGGCGAAAAAAAAAGATTTTATAGAACAAATTCACATTTGTGGAAAAACCATCATGCGATAGATAATTTTGTGTTTTAATGTTTGTTTTACACCATACAAATTAATGCGAATAAGACCTTTATTTTTCACATCATAGATCTTTATTTATCATTACCAAACATTTTTTTACAAATAATATTTGAATATAATATACATTAAATTTTGATTATTAATGATTTTTTTTAGTGCGATATATTTCGAAACATGCAATACAAAGTCCAACATCTCAATCAGCGCCAGAAACTAAAGCCAAAAGCTGATATTCAAAGTCTTCCCACGGTAATGCCAGTTAAATTTTTCTGGTTTCAGAAGTTTTTTCTAACAATAAATCTCCAGCCCGGAAATATGACGGGCACGAGAAATAACCTCAGCTCGTGATATTGACGGGAGCGAGAATTAAGGGGTTAATATATATAATCGTAATAAATTTTGTATTCATGCATTTTTACATAAGAGTGCAACAGTTATTGCACCAAGATGTGGATATTTATAAAACTAGTTATAGTACGAACGCACCTCATTTACCACGTTTGACGTACAATTTCCGACTTCTTTCCTTCTGTTCAACCATACAGTCAATATAAAAGCAAAAACATCAAAGTTCTTCCAAAAACAACATTTATTCACTTAATTTACTAAAAATTGAAATTACTCTTGTAGAGTCATTTTAAGTGAAAAGAATATTTTGTAACCAAAATAATGTAAACCGAACTTCCAGTAGAATCCTTCCGTGCATAAAGTAACAACAGGGATAAATTCAGATATTTGAAACTTGAGAGAACATTTATGTTATTACAATTTCTTTTTTCAAGAGAGAACAATTTACCTTTATAAAAAAGTGTTTTTATCTTTTTCTTTCTTTTCTGCTGTACTTTCCCTCCATTACTCCGAGTTATTTTGAAACTGAAATAAATTGTTTACTCTGGTTTCTTTAATAATAGGAGAAAATGGAAAAAGTGAAGCATAAGCATTCCAAATACTCTTTTATTAATTGAAGAAGAACAAAAAATCATAAATTAGGGTATACATTTCGTAACATTTTCTAACGCTATCGGAATATGTTAAGGCATTTGCCTACGTTTTCGGAGTGTTTTTTAGGTGCATTCGTAATTATATAAATACATGTTATATATGTTATATATGTTATACATGTTATATAAATACAATGTTAAGTCTATGGGATCATAACTCGCATTTAATGAGCAAACCACGGTTATAGCGAGTAGTATTTCTGTAATTCTTAAAATTTCTATTGACTTCCACCCCTCCAGCGCAGCTAATCGTTTCTTGGAAAAATGCCTTTAACATTCCGAAGTCAGCCGAAAGTTAGTGATGAGTCCTAAATCTTGAGAGCGACGATGATAACGATGAATGTGAAGAATTTCAAGCTGAACCGACCCCAACATACTCAACGGCTTTTGATTGCGCAGAAAAACTTTAAACTTTTTTTGAAGCCATGGGTTCAAATGACGATGTTTATCAAACCATGAGTCTTCTCCGTAGAACAAATAACAGAAGGAAGAGACAATAAGACAGTTGAAAGCAAATTAACCAACTTCTTTTATACTGTACAGAAATAAAAAATAAATAAATATGTATGATAAAGTAAGTATGCATGAATTTTTATAATTTTTTGCGAGCACCCGGTTATAACGAACAAATATTACGGTACCTTCACGCACGCTGTAAGCGAATTCGACTATAATAATAATAAAAATCGAAAATTTTCACCAAAACAGACATTTTAATATAAACTTAAGAAATTTCTTTTTTTTTTCTTTTCTTTTTTTTTTTTTTTTTTTTTGTCATACAATGAAGTGAGATATCTAAATAAACAATTTAAAAAACATGTAACACAGTAAAAATACATTTTTATTAATTGCTCTCTATATCCAATAAAGCGTGTGAATGTTTTCGTACAGCCCTGTATATGAGCTAAACACCTCGTAACACACTAAAAATTAGTTATGTTTATAAATGCGTAACTTAAATTTACGTTCACTTAATTTACCAAAATTTGAAATTATACTTGTAGTTTTATTTTAAGTGAAAAGAATCTTTTGTAACCGATCTTCCAGTAGAATCATGTAATCCATTAGATCATGAGTAAAGTAAAATCAAGGATAAATTCAGATACTCGAAACATGAGAGAACATCATTTATGTTATTATGGTTTCTTTTTTCGAGAGAGAGCAATTTTATATTTATAAAAAAGTGGATTTTTTCCATTTCTTTCTTTGCTACTGTACTTTTCCTCCCTTACTCCGATTTATTTTGAAACTGTAATAAATTGTTTATTCTGATTTCTTTAATTTTAGGAGAAAATGGAAAAGTTAAATATAAGCATTCCAAATGCTTTTTTATTAATTGGAGAGGAATAAAAAATCATGACCTACGGCGTATATTTTGAAACATTTTCTATCGCTATCGGAGTATTTTTAAGGTATGTGCTTACGTTCGGAGAGTGATTTTTAAAAAATATACAGTATTGAGTAAATGCACATTTTGTGTCTGGCAAATTAATTATAGGTTATCTGATAGCCAAAGAGTAATATGTTACAATTTTAAAGCTTGCTAAAATGGCCTGAAGGGGACATTTTTTTTTTTTTTATCTATAAACCACTCTTCAAACAGGCACTTTCGTTGGCAGATTTAAAGCCGTCTGACATTAACTTTGCAACCGAATTTGTGTCTGGCAAATTTATTTATGGGTTGCCTGTTAGCCAATTTCATTGAAATTGGATCCGTGGTTCCCAACGTGGGGCGTACGCCCCACAGGGGGGCAATTTCAGATTTCTTATTAACAAAATTTCTGTCATTTTTTTTTCAAATGAAAGTAGTCTAAAAATAGAAATAATAGATGAAAAAATTTAAAAATACAAACTGAATAAAATTTAATTTTTGAAACTTCAAAATACACTGACACCGGAATAATTATGAGAATTCTTTAGATATTTTGACACTTTTATATATTAAAAAAATTATTCTAATTTTTCTGGTTGTAATATAATTTTAGTAAAACACACTTCTTTTTTATATTATTTTTAAAAAAAAAACTTTTACACCTGTTCATAGTACAATGTACCCCATGAAGGAACGTTTACGTATGAAATTTTGTAGGATATATCTAAAATTGACTATTTGGACATGTTTAATCTAAAAAATGTTTTGAATTATTTAAATGAGGTACTACTTTTATGAAATTAATAAATCCCCGTGCGCATCACGGAAGGAAATGGATAGAAGGTAAACTTCGTACGGCTCTTCTGCAGACCACATACACAAAATATAAACATACTTCATGCCATATCCATTTTTAAATTTAAAATCGGAGAAAACATGGTGGCCAAATAATAATAATGGGGGGGGGGGGGAGCCCGCTTTCAAAGAAGCGTGTTATCAGGGGAAAGGAAAATAGTTACTTAAAATGGATAAAAGCGCGAATCCGGAAATGTTAGTTGTGAATTATGTTCTCCAGATAGTCTGGGTTATAAACAAATATCACTTGTTCTTAATGAAGTACTAAAATCTAGTATAAAAGGTATCAATTCTGTCAAATGTAATATAAAATGTGAGAGAGATTTCAAGAAATTTTATGAAGATTAAAATGTAGAATATTTATCACTTTTAAAATGAGGTAGGATGCCAAAATAAATAAAACTTTTGTAGATGTAAAGACGAAGATCCATGACCTGATTGATTCATAGAGTTATGATAAAACATACTTGCAATAAAAATATGATTTTGATAAATTAATGAATGTGAAATCGCTTATCAGCGTTAATGCTATTTTCAGATTCTTCCAGGAAAATTTAAGTTTATTTTTTATATAAAACTAAGATTTACATGATAGAGAAGTGAAGGGGGGACATCATGATTTTACGGATGCTTAGGTGGGGCGAGGCCAAAAAAAGGTTGGAAACCACTGAATTGGATTAATTATTAAATTAATTGAAAATTCAAATTTCAATTAATTATTAAATTAATTGAAAATTATTGCAATTTTCAAGCTTGCTAAAATGACGTGAGGGTGATATGTTCTTTTAAACCTATAAACCACTCTTCAAACTGACACTGTCGTTGCCAGCTTTAAAGCCTTCTGGCATTACCTTAGCAACCGAATTTGTGTCTGGCAAATTAATTATAGGTTGTCTGCTAGCCAAAGAGTAATATGTTACAATTTTCAAGCTTGCTAAAATGACGTGAAGGGGACATATTTTTTTTTATCTATAAACCACTCTTTAAACAGGCACTTTCGTTGCAGATTTAAAGCCGTCTGGCATTAACTTTTCAACCGAATTTGTGTCTGGCAAATTAATTATACGCTGTCTGATAGCCGTGGAGTATGTTACAATTTCCAAGCTTGCTAAAATGATGTGAAGATGACATGTTTTTTACATATAAATCGGGATTTGGCAGGGTTTTAGCAACGTCGGCAACGTCTGGCAATAATGGATTAATATCACGAATAGTTAGTAGAAACAGATGTTATAAACAAAATTCATGCTAAAATTACGTAATTTTGAAGTTTTTTACCTGCATAACCGGTACTCCCACATATAAACGCAACGTCTCCCGCCAGCCTGACCGTCCGCATACACTACACCATAAAACGGAAGAGGATACAGAAAAATGAGCCTTGTTAAAAATCAAGTGACGAAAACATTACTAGCTCTTAGACTATAAGTAAATATCAAAATATCTAAAAAATTAATGTTTGTAGTTAAATGAAGAAGGGGTATTAAGGAATAACTTTAATTGCGTAAATAAATATGTGTTGCGAAAGATTTTTTTTTTTTTTTTTTTTGCTTTTTTACTTTGTCAATTTTTGCAATTATTTGCCGATACGTAAGATGCATCTCGTACTAGGGCGAATATCAGACAATAATAACAATAATTTCATGAATAATAATATTAATAATCATGGTTTACCTGGACAGAAATAAAAATTTGTCGATTTTACAGAATAAAAACTTTCAGTCAGAGTACCACTAAAAAAAATATATATATATTTTAGAAGAAAACTCTACTTTATAAATTATTTTTTTGAGTTTTTTCTTTCTCTCCTTTTTTTTCTTTTTTAACATTCAAATATTCCACTCAGATTTTGGGAGGAAAAGGAAACCGAATTTTCTGTCGATCTCTAATTGTATGTATTCATATTACTCATCAGCTAATAAGAACAAGCTTTTTTTAAGATAAGAGAAAGTAATTTTAGGATTAAAACATACAGATATTATTAAAGTGATTATTTATAAAACGTAAAGGTAAGTCTTATTTAATTTTAATCTTTTATCCCTGTAGTTTTGTATGTTATGATCATGAGTTAAATAGTTTTATGTTATACAAAAAAAGATTGAACCGGAATAGTTTTCCTTTGAGATTTGTTGAAAATGTGTTAAGAAGGTATGCTGCTAGATTTTTTTCGGGTTTTTACTGTTTTCTGCTTCTAAACACTTACACTATTTATCGTTATTATTGTTGTTGTTTAATAGTACAATTATAAAATACTAATTATTATTTTTAGTGTTTTTCAAATTGGTATATTTATTTTTTTATACTGCTATATGCATTTTTCTGCTGTTTATGATTTTAATCAAAACATTTAATTATAGACATTCTGAATCAGTTATTAAATTTTCTTCTATTGTAAACTCATGCTCTACGTTTGTGATTCACGTAATTATTGACACTAAAAAGTAAAACATGATATTTAAGCATTGAAATAAAGTGTTTTTATGCCTGATCGGAAGTTTATAGATTAAACTGTTTTAGTATATATTTTTAAAAAGTTCATATTTACTTACATAATGTAGGACTGTATATATTTTTTAAGAAACTAGTGACTACTTTTTACATTAAAATGTTTTTTAAACAATAAGAACAGTTCACATGCAGTCATTTTTTTTATTTTTATATTTCCTTCTTTTTTTCTACTTCCTAGGTCAATCTTTTCCTATAAAACATATCTATTTTGCTCATATTCACAAAATACAATATCTACGGGAATAAAAAATTTAAATTAAGCATGGCTTATCGTGTCGCTTCATAATTAGATATTATATTAATTCCATTTTTCAGCAATAGCGGACGAAAATTAAAAATCATCATTAAGTTAAAGAATATGTTTAAAAGAAAAATATATACATATTCCAAAGAACTTAAAATTTAGACTTCATGTTCATATTAAATAAAACAAAAGCAAATCACAACGGATAAAATAAAATTACCCATTCTTAATGTTTAGATCATGCTTAGAGCTTATTTTAAAACGGTGTGATATTATAAACATTGATTTTTAAGTAGAAAAATTAAAAATATTTTAGAACAATATTACTTTGCAAAAATAGCAATAATTTACGGAAAAGTACGGTAAAAAGATAGAAATTTATATTTATAATAAAAATTAGAATCAAATCAAACATTGTTAAACATATAACATCCACCTATTAAAAAGTTATTAATAAAACATTAAAAGTAACTAAAATACAGTAAACAATAACGTTTAATTAGTTTTTAATTCATTAGCAATAAATACTGAGATCTAAAAATCAAAAATTTGAATTATACATGGGGGCGGGGGAGAACATAATTAACGTACATCACAGGAATTATTAAAACACTTAATACAACTTTATGGGTACCTGAAAAGAAAGAAATAATATTAATTGATTAATATTTTGTTTAATTACTTGCCGTTATGGGAATTTTAAAATTATCATATTTATAGGGAATGCAATGAAAGCAAACACAAGGGGTAAGATTATAATATTTTTTTTTTTTTTTTTCTGTCAGTAATCTAACTTAATTCACATGTAACTTTAATTGAGTTTTTCCTCAAAAGTTCAATTAGTGTTACAAACTAGGAATTAAATAAATATTGCTAATAAAGTATTTTATTCCAATCTTTACTTCACTTTATCTATTTTCATTGCATGCTGTAAAAGATGTTATCCTTTTAAAATGCCCATAAAAGTAAAATAAAAAAAATAATTGACTCCATAAAAAATAAACATTCATTCCTATGAAAGTGTGACTATTCACTCCTGCCAGGGGTGAAAAAACGCACTCCCTTAGCAAGAGTGAATAGGCACTCCTCCGAAAGAGTGATTATCCACCCCTGTTTACAGTGAATATTCACTTCTCAGGAGTGACTATTCACTCTTTCAGAGAGTCAAAAATTCCATTATTGCTCAGAGTGAATAATCACTCTAAAGAGGTTGGGCATATTGTGACTCTGCGATAGAGTGTATATGTGTGTGTATACATATATACATATATATATATATATATATATTGGTTCCCAAATTATTTTTATTATTAACTCATATTCATTCAATTTCGAATAGTGTCTTCTGAACGTACAGATAATAGCCAGGTTCCTTTAAAAATAAATTTATTCATTTAAGTTATCTAAATTTTAAATTAAAGGTCATTTCATGCAAAAAGAATCTTTTGCTAATACAAAAAACGTAACCAAACTCAAAGTAAGATCGTTCCGCGCACAAAAGTAAAAACAAGGTAAATTCAGTTATTTGAAACTCTGGAGAGCATCATTTATGTTATTGTGGTTTCTCTTTTCAAGAGAGAGCAATTTATTTTTATGAAAAGGGTTTTTTCCTTTCTTCTCTTCTGTACTTTACCTCCATTACTCCGAGTTATTTTGAAAACGAAATAAATTGTTTACTCTAGTTTCTTGAATGAGGAATAGAAATGGGGTAAAGAAAACGCAGGAACACGAAATATTGTTTTATGAATGTAACAAAAACGAAATTAAATGCACTCCAGTAGCTGTATTTCTGAAAATATCTAACAATAACGTTTGCAGTTAAATGAAGAAGGAGTATTAGAGAATTTTTTAATTGCGTAAATTAATGTGGGTTTTGAAAAAAAAAAAATCTATTTTAGTATTTTTTGCTATTATTTGTGGATGCATGAGACGCATCTCGTACTAGGGAGAGTACGAGACAATAATAATAGTAATTTCACAAATTGAAAGTTATATATTGGTTTAGTTACACGGAAGCAAAAATGTGTCGATTTTACAGAATATCACTGAAAAAGCATCTATTTTATAATAAAAAACTTTTATTTCAGAAGAAAAAAACCTGCTTTATAAACAATTTTCTTGGTAGTTTAGTATTCAAATATTCTGTTAGGCTGTTAAAAAGTCCCGTAAAGTAAATAGTTTTTTTTTTCATCGTTTTGACTGTTTTTGACAATTTAGTGAGTGTTAAAAAAGAGACATTTTGTTTATGTATAATAGAAAGATTTATTTCGGGAAAAACAAATGCATTTTATTGGCGGTTTTGCTATATATTTTTTTTTAATGTAAAATCAGCTGATCTTCTTTTTTTTTTGCATTTTAAGTAAACCTATATGTATATATATATATATATATATATATATATATATATATATATATATATATATATACATATATATATATATATATATATATATACATATATATATATATATATATATATATATATATATATATATATATATATACATATATATATATATATATATATATATATATATATATATATTTGTTAACAAAATTATTTTTATTATTGACTATTCATGCTATTTTGAATAGTGCCATCTGCTCCAACATATAAGAAACAGGTTCCTTCAAAAAACCAAATTTGTTTGTTTTTTTTTGCATAAATTTTGAATTAAGAGTCATTTTATGTAAAAAGAATTTTTTGTTAACACAAATAACCGAACTGAGCTCCAAAATCTCTTTTGAAAACTCTAAGATCCTTCCGTGCACAAAGTAAAAGCAAGAATAAATTCAGATATTCGAAGCTTTGGAGAGCATCATTTATGTTATTGTGGTTTCTCTTTTCAAGAGAGAGAGCAATTTATCTTTATGAAAAGTGTTTTTTCCTTTCTTTTCTGCTGTACTTTTCCTCCATTACTCCGGTTTATTTTGAAAACGAAATAAATTATTTACTCTAGTTTCTTGAATGAGGAAAAGAAAACGCTGGAACTCGAAATATTGTTTTATGAATTTAACAATGACGAAATTAAATGGATTCGAGTAGCTCTATTTCTGAAAATATCTAACAATAAACTTTTGCATGTAAACGAAGAAAGCATATTGTAAACGAAAAATCTAATTATTTTATTCAACCGACTTAAAAAAAAGGAGGAGGTTTTAAATTCGACTCGTACGTGTATATTTTTTTATTTATTTATTTATTTTATGTATGTTCACCGATTACTGGGAAACTACGAGAGCGATTCATATGATAAACAAAAAGAAAGAAAAATGAAAGAGGATACTCTCGAATTCGTCCCATATAAATTAAATAAATAAACAAAAACCGAAAATTTAATGTCATGAACTATACAAAAAAGCCTTTTGCGAATTAAATGTATCACATTTTGTACTTACATTAGTTTCTTCGCTGCTGTCGCTTTGTCCTAAAGCTATTTTCAAATATCATGTCCACTTATATCCCGTACAGATAAGTTCGGGATCGGGTTTTTTTTTTTTTTTTTTTTTTTTTTTTTTTTTTTTTCTTTTCGCATTAAACAGTTTTTCCCAGTACACTAATGCATAATCTAATTATTTTATGTGGTCATGAAAATGAATGATAAACGATTTGCAATCCATATTCTCCAGAAAGCATGTTTTAGTGCGCCTCAAACATTCATATCAATTTCATTATGTTTGTAGCAGTGTAGCAGCATTAACACTAGAAAGCCCGCGAGCAGTCATTTTGACTGCTACCAAATGAATATATCTCGGTTAGAACCAGAAATTTTTTTATAAAACCAGTTTAAAAGATACAAAAATAAAAACTAGTTAAATGGATAAGTTAATAATTTAAAATAAAAATTCTGGTGTGAAATATTTTTCTAAAATTTGAGTAAAATTCTCGGTCTTTCTAGTGTTAAAATATACCGCATTTTCCCCCGTAGATCATAATATAACGGAATTCTTTTGAGTGTCCCTATAGACAAACTCTAAGTGCTACTCATAAAAAGTTCCACAGTAACTATCTTGCAGTGGATCTCAGTAACGTATATAAATTTCATTATGTTTGAAACAGGGCAACACCATTAAAAAAAACACCGCAAATTATTTTACCCTATAGTTCATTTTCAATACCAAACACGTCATGGTAAACCTCATTAAAGTATATCAATTAGAGTGGAGTCTCGAAAATCCGAGGAAATTGGGGCCACCTCGGATTACTGAAAACTCGGATGTTCCGAAAAAGTAGAAAATTCTTACCAATTATAATTTTACTTAATTAGGATGACAAAGAATGTACAGTCGGACCTCTATTTAACGAACCTCTATTTTGCGAATTTCTCTATTTTGCGAACTTTTCCTTGGATCCAAGAACATTTTACGAATTTCTTCGTAAAATAACCTCCAAATAGCGAAGTGCATTCACTATTTAACGAACTTTTTCTTGTGATCTAATTTTTTTTCCTCCCGATTTCTCAAAATATTTCTGGACATTTCAAACTTATTCTTTGTTTAAACACATTTTATGATGTTCAATCGCCTTGAACTGGTTTTACCAGGCGCTTTCTTTGTCAGCAGTGACAATTCGGTAAGAACGGAAGACGAAGACGATAATCCCTTAGAGTAACTTAAAAAAATGTGGATATAGATGAGAAAAAAAGAAAAAATTAACCGTGATGTGCTGATTGATGATTGTATTTCACTTAATTCTGAAATTGAGATCTCGGAAACACTATCCGAATTGGATATTTTCGACAGTGTGAAAAATAAAAACAATACAGCAATGAATTGCGATGAAGACTAATATGATGATGATGATGGAAATGAACATGATGCAGGAATTAACAAAACTTCGTATGATGAAATGCTAAAATCATTTGAAAGAATCCGACGCGGATTATAGTTAGAAAATAATACGCATGAAGGGGTTTTTGGTTCATTGCAAAGATGTGAGACGTATTATGAGAGAAAGCACTTTTTAAAAGAAAAAACTCAGGCAAAATTAACACAGAAATTAAATTTAAGGACGCATATGTTAATGTATGGTTAAAATTATTTATTATAATAATAATAATACAATAATGTCATTAAAATTCGTTAATTTTAATGTAAAACTATTTATTTAAAACAGAAAATACAGTGTATTCCCGGACAATGTTTTGTTTTCCTTGCAGATTTCAAAGATTTAAACACATAGAAAAAATGAATCGATGATGGATATTGGTGGGTAAAATAAATAAAACAAATCGATATAATTTATAAAAAAAATGTGATTAATTACTTTTAGTAAAAATATTTAGTGTTTATGAATTTAAAATCTGTTTTATGTAGTTTAAGCTATTTTAAAAGGTGAATCTCTATTTAACGAATTTTCCATATAAGGAACTTTTTTCCGGGATTTAGCGACTTCGTTAAATAGAAGTTCGACTGTACATACCTTTATTCCTTTTGTAATGATATAAAGGATACTTTACAATTTAAAAAAAAAATTCAATTTTTTGCAGCGTTAACACATTACTTCTCTTTTTAGATGCAATATCTAGCCAATGCTTAAAATGCATAACTTAGCAGGGGTGGCTTCATTTTGCTGTTCTACATATTTTAAAGCCAGTTCTAAAGATGCAGTACCTTAACTATGAGAGCGAATTTTTCAAATGGCAGAGAGTCATTTCCTTCTGTATCATTACATTCCTCTTCATCGTCTATCATTTCTACAATAGTTGATTCAGTTATTTCTTCATTTCATCACTATTTAGCCATTTTTGTACGTCATTTGCATCGCAATTTTCACTACCAGGCCTTACCAAATCTTTCTAAGCAACGTTTTCACCATCGTCATCATTAAAATTCTCAGTGGATGTTACCACTTTAGGAAGAAAAAATCAACCACAATATATTCATATTGTAGATTGAATTTCTTCCCAAGAATCTATCCAGTAAACAATATCTCTCATGCGTTCTTTCGAGCGAAGAAAAAAAAAAAATAGAAATTTTTATTTTTGACTCCTCGAATTAAACGGAACCTCGAACTTCTGAGACTCGGATTTTTGAGACTCTACTCTATACGCCAGGCCGAGTATATTTATATGATTAGAGAGCACGGACAAGCAAACCCAAACTTTAAACTGTCATAATTTCTAAACTACTTGAGCGAAAACTTCCCGTTCAGTGTTGCCAGTGGGATACTTTTTTTTAATTCAGTTTTTTGATTGTCACCACTTATCTGAAATCGTAAAATTCGCCTGGTTTAATGACATATTAATTAAGAAAAAACAAGGGGTATTTTACCATTTCAAAAAAGTGGTGTTAATCAAGAAATTTGAATTTTAAAAAAGTACTCCACTAGCAACACTGTTCCCGTTTGCTATCTTAGGGTAAAATTTAACGGAAAAATCAAATATAATGTTAAAATTAGATTTTCGTATTCCAAATTTCAGAGTTTGGTATAATTTCAGCATGAAGAGGAATCTGTAAGTCATTTTTTTAACCTAAATTGAAAAAGACAAATTCCAGTCGAATGATCATTTCCGCCTATTTTTACAATTTCAGTATGAAGACGACTATTTATGTCAGTTTTTTTAACATAAATTGAAAAAGACACAATTTCCAATCGAATGGCCATTTCCGCCTATTTTTACATTTTCTGTATGAAGACGACTCTTTGAGTAATTTTTTTTTTCTTTTTGCATAAATTGAAAAAAAAAATTAGGCAACTGTTAACTCAATTTTTTTTAACATAAATTGAAAAAGACACAATTTCCAATCGAGTGGCCATTTCCGTCTATTTTTACAATTTCTGCATGAAGACATCTGTTAACTCAATTTTTTTAACATAAACTGAAAAAGACACAATTTCCAGTCGAATGGCCATTTCCGTCTATTTTTACAATTTCTGCATGCAGACAACTGTTGAGTCAATTTTTTTAACATAAACTGAAAAAGACACAATTTCCAGTCGAATGGCCATTTCCGTCTATTTTTACAATTTCTGCATGAAGACAATTGTTAACTCAATTTTTTTTAAGATAAATTGAAAAAGACACAATTTCCAGTCGAATGGCCATTTCCGTCTATTTTTACAATTTCTGCATGAAGACAATTGTTAACTCAATTTTTTTTAAGATAAATTGAAAAAGACACAATTTCCAGTCGAATGGCCATTTCCGTCTATTTTTACAATTTCTGCATCAAGACAACTGTTAACTTAATTTTTTTAACATAAATTGAAAAAGATACAATTCCCAGCCGAATGACTATTTCTGTTCTTTTTTCTTCCGTCACAATTTGCAGATTAAAATGTTTTTTTTTTTTTTTTTTTTTTTTTTTTTTCCCTGATTGTACGTAAGATTACTTATATTTGAATACGTAAGTCATACAATTGCATTTACAAGAATATAGTACGTTACAGTCCGGAATTTAAAGTGTTTTTTAACAATGTAGCGTATTTATTATATTATGTATAACAAATGTGAGATCTCACTCAGGACTTTTCAAATCCGTTGACGCTGAATGGCAAGCAATATTTGACATGAATTATACTCAATATGTAAATTGCTAAACCAAACTGCATATATACATTTTATTGTAAAAAATATTTATTTGGTCATGCATTGTTATTTTATATTTTCTTTAAAAAGTTTCTTTTATATGAATATTGGAACAATCGCACTTATTGATTCATTATTCAAAAGTATTTTGAAAATCTTCGCATAGACCAGCAAAAGTTCAGTTTACCTAGCATTTAAAAAGAAATTGAGTTCTACCGGCAAAAGCGAGTCAGCCAATACTTGGTTTATTTTCTTTAAATTTCTTGGAAGTTTTGACATAAGGTTTTATATAAAGTTATTTCGGGGAATTTATTTGTGTAGTATAAAATAGAGCCCTGAAGATATATTTAAGATTGTTTTGCCCTCGTCGATAAGTGGGTAAAGAACACATTTAGACCAAATCCTTTTTTTACACGATAGATATGGTTTCAATAATAATAATAATAACATGTCGGAAATTGTACGTCAAACATGGCAAAAGAGGTACATTCGTAACATAACTAGTTTTATAAATATTCAGATCTTGGTGCAATAGCTGTTGCACTCTTATGAAAAAAATTTATTACGATTATATGTATTAAATTTAGTAATCCAACTCCCTCTTAAATATGATGTAATCACCATGGCAATCTAGAATCATTACCTTTTTTGCGATATCATTGAATTAATTACGTATGATAGGATTTAATAGAATGAAGAAAACGTTTATTAATATCTTTTTAGGTTTTGATTCGATTTTCATAAAATTTGAAATGACTCGACAAAATTCTGTAACGATTATATATATTAAATGTCAAACCATTCGATTGGGTAATTTTTGAGCTGTTATGTACGGACAGGCGGGTCAGACGACCAATATATGTGCTACTATTTATATAATTACGAACGCACTTAAAAAGACATAATTTTCAGTCGAAATGACATTTTTGTGACAATTTGAAGATTAAAATATACGATATGTAAATGTCTCATCGCGTTTTTTTTTTTCCGATTGCACGTATGATTACTTATATTTGGATCTGTGATGCAATCGTTTATCCTACAATTGTATTTAAAAGTGAAATAGTACATTCAAATTCGGATTTTTGAGTATTTTTTAACAATGTAGAGTATTTATTATATTATTTATAACAAATATGAGATCTCACTCGGGACTTTTCAAATCCGTTAACGCTGAATGGTAAGCGATATTTGACATGAATTACTCAATGTATAAAGTGAAAAAACAAATTGCGTACATACATTTTATTATAAAAAATATTTATTTGTTCGTGCATTGTTATTTTATATTTTCTTTAAAAAGTTTCTTTTATATGTATATTGGAAGTATCGCACTTATTGATTTATTATCCGAAAGTATTTTGAAAAATTTCGCATAGACCAGCAAAAGTTCAGTTTACCTAACACTTGAAAAGAAATTGAGTTCTACGCGCAAGAGTGGGTCAGCCAATACTTGGTTTATTTTCTTTAAATTTCCTGCAAGTTTTGACATAAGGTTTTATATAAAGTTATTTCGGGGAATTTATTTGCGTAGTATAAATAAAATAGAACCCTGAAGATATATTTGAGATTGTTTTTTCATCGTAGATATATTTAATCTGTGGGTAAAGAACATATTTAGATCAAATTCAATTTTTACAAAATAGATACTTTTCAATAATAATAATAATAATAATAATAATAATAATAATAATAATAATAATAATAATAATGTGCATTTTATCTATTGAGGAATAAAAAAATCGATTCCAAACTTTAAAAATAAGCTAAAAACAATATAATAAACTATATGAAAATTCTTGTTATAATCTTTATTTTTCTTGCGCGCTTCATTTTATAAGACTGCACTTTATAAGATTTAAAATGCAATACTAGATAACAAAATTTTTAAGACCGGGAGGTGTAAAGACCATCACCTCATCGAGTTGATGGCTGAAATTTCAGGATTAGACAGAATTCGATTAGCACATTAAAATGCACCTGGTCTGCCAAGTCATATCTTGGTGGAAACCACCTGCAGAAATGATTTTAGTGATTGATCAGTTGGTTTATCATTGTGTTTACCTGCACCCAAAAGTATGAAAAGACGTAAGACTGTGAGCAGAAACCAACCAGATAACAACTAAAATAGGATTTGCAGGTGTTTTCCACCATGATATGACTTAGCAGACCAGCTGCATTTTAATATGCGAATCGAGTTTTAACTAATCCTGGAATTTCAGCCGCCAAATCGATGAGTTGATGTTTTGTGCAGTCGCTTGCGTGCTGCATCTAATAAAACTGCTCTTTATAAGACTGAAAATGCAATAATGTATAATAAAATTTATATTTGGAAATTATTTCAAGAACATAAATATTAAACAAAGTAATTTTGGTTACGGTAAACAAGATTTCATTCCCTAATGATTTCTTGTCGTTGCATTACTTATTTCTTTGAATCATTTACTTCAACATATGAAAATTCTTATCATAATCTTTAAGTTTTCTGGACACTGCGCCTTATAGGATTCAACATGAAATAATATTAATAAAAATTGTGTTTTAAGATTATGTTGTTACTATTTCAAGAACATAAATATTAATCAAAATAATTTTGGCTACGGTAAACAATATTTCATTCGCTAGTAATTTCTTGCCGTTGCATTACTCGTTTCTTTCAGTCATTTATATTATAATTAACATAATTTTTGTTTTAAACATGTATAATAATCACTTATAATATTAAGTAAAATAATGCTATAAAAAGTGATAAAATATCTTTATTAAGATTGACGATCGTTTCCTTGCACATACGGCGACATTTTCAAAATCATTCACGATAGAAAATATTTTCACATAATTTAAAAACAATAAACATTGTAAACAATGGTCACGAGACATGATGCATAATGAAAAAAATATTGCAAACCATAAATTAAATTAAAATTAAATTAGCTATTTGCGAGCGTGGATTAATTTTCATATAATTTAACAAAACAATAACATGGTAAACAATGTCACGGGACAACATGCATAATGATATATAAATGTGTATAATGATATATAATGATAATAATGAACATAATAGCAACTTTCATTATGCATGTTGTCTCATGACATTGTTTACCATGTTATTGTTTTGTTAAATTATTTGAAAATTAATCAACGCTCGCAAATAGCTAATTTAATTTTAATTTAACTTTATGTTTGCAATGTTTTTCATTGTGCATAATGTCTCGTAACATTGTTTACTATGTTTATTGTTTTTAAATTATGTGAAAATATTTACTATCGTGAATGATTTTGAAAATGTCGCCGTTGGTGCGACGATACGATCGTCAATCTTAATAAAGATATTTTATCACTTTTTATAGCATTATTTTACTTAATAAAATTTTTGTTATAATTTTTACTTTTTCTGGGCGCTGCACCTTATGAGATTCAACATGACTATGGTAAACAAGATTTCATTCGCTAATAATTTCTTGCTGTTGCATTACTCATTTCTTCCAATCATTATAATAAACATAATAAAATTCTTGTTATAATCTTTACTTTTTCCGGGCGCTGCGCCTTATAAGATTCAACATGCAATAATGATAATTAAAATTATGTTGTTACTACTTCAAGAACATGAATATTAATCAAAATAATTTTGGCTTCAGTAAATAAGATTTCACTCGCTAGTAATTTCTTGCTGTTGCATTACTTATTTCTTTCAGTCATTTACATTATAATAAACATAATAAAAATTTTCTTACGATCTTTACTTTTTCTGGGCGCTGCACCTTATGAGATTCAACATGCAATAATTTTAACAAAAATTACGTTTGAAAATTATGTTGTTGCTATTTCAAGAACATAAATATTAATCAAAATAAATTGGCTACGGTAAACAAGATTTCATTCGCTAGTAATCTCTTGCTGTTTCATTACTCATTTCTTTCAATCATTTACATTATAATTAATATAATAAAATTATTTTATAATCTTTACTTTTTTCTGGGTGCTGCACATTATAAGATTCATCATGCAATAGTGTTAACAAAACTTATGTTTGAAAATTATGTTGATACTACCGGGTGACCTAAAAAGGACTGACTGATTTCAAAATTCAATAACTTGCAAACGGTGACAGATATTTTAAAAATTCTTGCAGGAGGGTTATGCATAAGGTCAAAAGTTTTATTACAGTGATTTTCGATTTTATTTCGAATTACAAACAATGGATGGCGCTGTAAGCAATAGCCACTAAATACAGGCTCGATTTTTGGTCCTTTCGAGTTCCATGCGGAAAAAGGAGATGGAAATGTATTGAGCGGGCCACGAAGTACCAAAAATCGAGCCTGAATTTAGCGTCTATTGATCGCAGCGCCATCTATTGTTTGTAATTCGAACTAAAATCGAAAATCACTGTAAAAAACTTTTGACCTTATGCATAACCCTCCTGCAAGAATTTTTTATATATCTGTCACCGTTTACAAGTTATTGAATTTTAAAATCAGTCAGTCCTTTTTAGGACACCCGGTATTTCAAGAACTTAAATATTAATCAAAACAATTTTGGCTACGGTAAACAAGATTTCATTCGCTAGTAATTTCTTGCTGTTGCATTACTCATTTCTTTCAGTCATTTACATTATAATAAACATAATAAAATTCTTGTTATAATCTTTACTTTTTCTGGGCGCTGCACCTTATAAGATTCATCATGCAAAAACGTTAACAACAGTGTTGAATTCAGACATTTTTCTCCGGGAGAGATTTCTGTGGCTCCGGGGGGGGGGACATTATAGAGTTCTGGGGGGGGGGATTGCCCTTTTTGAACATTGAAAACCCCAAATCTGAAATCTTCCGGGGGTGGTGTCAACCCATTGTTCCAGGGCGGAATGTTGCCCCCGGGCCACTCCCTGAATTCAACACTGGTTAACAAAAATTATGTTTAAAGATTATGTTGTTATTATTTCAAGAACATAAATAGTAATCAAAATAATTTTGGCTACGGTAAACAAGATTTCATTCGCTAGTAATTTCTTGCTGTTGCATTACTCATTTCTTTCAATCATTTACATTATAATAAGCATAATAAAATTCTTCTTATAACCTTTACTTTTTCTGGACGAAATTTTCTGGATGTTGACAAAAATTATGTTTGAAAATTATGTTGTTACTATTTAAGAACATAAATATTAATCAAAATAATTTTGGCTGCGATAAACAAGATTTCTTTTGCTAATAAATTCTTGCTGTTGCATTACTCATTTCTTTCAATCATTTACATTATAATAAACATAATAAAATTCTTATCATAACCTTTACGTTTTCTGAGCGCTGCGCCTTATAAGATTCACCATGCAATAATGTTAACAAAAATTATCTTTGAAAATTATGTTGTTACTATTACAAGAACAAATATTAATCAAAATAAATTGGCTACGGTAAACAAGATTTCTTTTGCTAGTAAATTCTTGCTGTTGCATTACTCATTTATTTCAATCATTTACATCATAATAAACATAATAAAATTCTTATCATAACCTTTACGTTTTTTGAGCGCTGCGCCTTATAAGATTCATCATGTAATAATTTTATCAAAAATTACGTTTGAAAATTATGTTGTTGCTATTTCAAGAACATAAATATGAATCAAAATAAATTGGCTACGGTAAACAAGATTTCATTCGCTAGTAATCTATTGCTGTTTCATTACTCATTTCTTTCAATCATTTACATTATAATTAATATAATAAAATTATTTTATAATATTTACATTTTTCTGGGTGCTGCACCTTATAAGATTCATCATGCAATAGTGTTAACAAAAATTATGTTGATACTATTTCAAGAACATAAATATTAACCAAAACAATTTTGGCTACGGTAAACAAGATTTCATTCGCTAGTAATTTCTTGCTGTTGCATTACTCATTTCTTTCAGTCATTTACATTATAATAAACATAATAAAATTCTTGTTATAATCTTTACTTTTTCTGGCCGCTGCACCTTATAAGATTCATCATGCAAAAACGTGAACAACAGTGTTGAATTCAGACATTTTTCTCCGTGAGGGATTTCTGTGGCTCCCGGGGGGGGGGGGGGGGGATTAGAGAGTTCCGGGGGGAAATTGCCCTTTTTGAACATTGAAAACCCCAAATCTGAAATCTTCCGGGGGTGGTGTCAACCCATTGTTCCAGGGCGGAATGTTGCCCCCGGGCCACTCCCTGAATTCAACACTGGTTAACAAAAATTATGTTTGAAGATTATGTTGTTATTATTTCAAGAACATAAATAATAATCAAAATAATTTTGGATACGGTAAACAAGATTTCATTCGCTAGTAATTTCTTGCTGTTGCATTACTCATTTCTTTCAATCATTTTCATTATAATAAGCATAATAAAATTCTTGTTATAACCTTTACTTTTTCTGGACGAAATTTTCTGGATGTTGACAAAAATTATGTTGTTACTATTTAAGAACGTAAATATTAATCAAAATAATTTTGGCTACTATAAACAAGATTTCTTTTGCTAGTAAATTCTTGCTGTTGCATTACTCATTTCTTTCAATCATTTACATTATAATAAACATAATAAAATTCTTATCATAAACTTTACGTTTCTGAGCGCTGCGCCTTATAAGATTCATCATGCAATAATGTTAACAAAAATTATGTTTGAAAATTATGTTGATACTATTTCAAGAACATAAATATTAGCCAAAATAAATTGGCTACGGTAAACAAGATTTCATTCGCTAGTAATTTCTTGCTGTTGCATTACTCATTTCTTTCAGTCATTTACATTATAATAAACATAATAAAATTATTGTTATAATCTTTACTTTTTCTAGGTGCTGCTACGCGAATTTCGTCAAAAGATCGAGGAAAAAAACGCGAATTTCGTCAAACGATTGCGAAAAAAACGCAAACTTCGGCAAACGATCGCGAAATAAAACTCTACTTTCGTCAAAGGATCGAGAAAAAACGCAAATTTCGTCAACGGATCGCGGAAAAAATAGGAATTTCGTCGGCCGCAATAAAAACTCACCGGTCTCTTTAATGATACCTATGAATGGACCTCTCCTTACAAAATATGATTCAGTTGTTTCAGAAGTAATGTCACATTATTTCTGTGAATATTAATACTTGCATTTTGTGCGAAGAGCTCACAATATAAAGGATTGGGCTGTTTCTAAATTTATTGACAGAATAATTGATAAGACCCCCTTCTTGTCATGGATTTTTAGCTTTATTATTTTTTTAACTAACATAATTATTCTGTAATTAATATTAATTTTTAATTTAAATGGTAATTATTTTAAAACTACTGTTTTTAATTCATATCGTCAAAATAATGTAACACGTTATTTTATTACACATTAAATTAATTTGCTGAAAGTTTTTGACCCAATATTTATGTGCGCGGAAAGTTTTTGGTTTTATGCAAGTCTGCGAATCTGTCAAGCGGAACTTTAAAATCTTGATTTTTATTATTACACTTCATTTTCAGATAGATTTAATTAAAAGAAATTTTTTTTTTTTTTTGGCAATTTTGAAAGTTTTTCTTTTTTTTCCGCAGCGGTAATTTTTAAAATCGCTTTTTTTATTTCAGACAGAAAAAATCTGAAATTTCAATTTAAAAAAAAATCCGGAGAATTATTCACTTATTTTTTTATGCACATTTAGTAACAATTAATGTCAGATGATATAATCCGCTAAATTTTTGAATTTGATGAATAAATATTCGGATTTTTTAATTGTATTTAAATAATTTTACTTAAACATTTTTAATTTGATTAAAATATAAAATTTTAATGATTTCAAAATTAAATGTAATGGTGCTGCCATTTATGTAAGATTTTAATAATTATAAATTAACAATTTTGATTTATTAATTTAAGGATAAAGTGTTTTAAAAGACATATTGAACGAAACCCTCTGTGGGATCTGCGATCACACTTACCCACTTGTTTAACATATCGGAGATTTTAGCTTAACTTCTATAAGTGCAATGCCAAAAGATTTTTTTTTTTTTTTTTTTTTTTTTTTTAAATTTGGGTCAATTGTCTGAAGTAAAAATAAATCGCGTAAAAAAAAATTATCCTTCTATATATAAAAAAAAGTAACGATTTGGAAATGGAACGATGAAAATCTGCGTAGATACCGCGAAACGTATCTGATTGGTCAGAGCTTTCTGAAGTTATAAGAGGTGGGGTTACCCAAGGTTATTAGACATATAAGGTTGGCTCGTAACTTTTCACCCAATCGGAGGGCTCCCGCTCTACTACGTCACAAGAATCCACAATCAGAATCCATCCTATGCTAATAGCGTTATACACAGTTGAATTGTTATGCAATTTTAAGTGAAAAAAATTATTAATACTCTTTTTACACGTGTAAAGAAATAATAGACCTTAGTTTTAAACTACATAGAAGAAAATTAATAAGTTTTAAAATCTTTATAGTGACATGGGTGGAAAAAAAAAAGAGAAAATACAGTTATAGCTGAACTATAATTCTTATTATCTCTCTCACTCTCTCTCTTATTTTGTTATTAATGTATATATTTTTATACTTATCAGTTGTCTATTTCTTATTTTATATATATATATATATATATATATATATATATATATATATATATATATATATATATATATATATATTAAATTAGTAAAATAGTGGGTTGCAACTTGAATTCATTTAATTAAATGTATGGTTTAATATGAAATTTCTACAAATTAGAAAAACAAAATAATAGCTTCTCAGAATTACGTTTATAAAAACTAATAAGTTTTAAAATATTTTTAAGTTGTAAAAAACATTAAAAATACTTACAACATATGCAATTATTATTCTTTTAAAGGATATTAGTAAAGTACAAAGTAAAAAATTCGGAATCCTCCGCAACTCGTCAATTGGACTTTTGAAACATTTGCATAACTAAAAAAAAAAAAAAAAAAAAGAAAAGAAAAGAAAATTTTATCCACCTTTACTGGCGAATTATTTACGTATTGGAAAGCATTTTAATACTAAAAAGAAAACAATTAATGAATAATTAAAATCCTGTTTCAATGCAACTATGAAAAGTAATCTACAATTATATTTCTAATACCAATGGACAAATCTATATTCTTTAATATTCAAATATAATAAAACCTTTGACTAGTGGACACCTGGGGATCTTTGAATAGAGTCCTGCATAGGGATGGGTTGTTCATAATTTTCTTTTCTCGGGTCGGGATGACTCTAATTTTCTTTCTGGACGTCAGTTCGCCCTAGAATATTTCTTACGAGTCATATTTAAAACATAACCCTAAACAATCAAAGTCGACCCGATTCACAGCAAAAAAGCAGAAGTCAACCCGACCCACAATAAAAAAAAATGTAGCGCCAACTGGGTCGTGTCGGTTGCGGGTAACTCGACCCGATGCAGGCCTCTAATCTGGTACACACGTTAGAAAACTGCACGGGCTTATTTTCATTCACGGCACTCGGGCCGGGTCCAGGCCATACTTTTCACTGAAGGGCCGGGCCTAGTGACTACTCTTTACGGGTCGGACCTTACTTTTTTCCTGAAGGATCGGGCTGGGCCGAGCCGGGTCTAACTTTTTTTCTGCGCAGAGCCGGAACTGGTTTCATTCCTAGTCTTCAAGGCCCAAAATTGTCAGTCCTATTTTTGATCCAACCTGTATGAAAATCATTGTCTCGGCATAGCCTGGCCCGTTCAAAGGTCAGTAAAATTAGGCCCTGACCAAAATTTTTTGCAAAAAACTTATACATTTTAAAAATCGCCATTATTCTACAACTAAACATTAAAATTTATTATTTTTAAAGAATAGTATATTTCCACGATTATTAAAATATAGCTAAATGAAAATATAATAAAACATGTGAAAAAGAACCTGCCTATGACGGAATCTTGTTATAAACTGAAAAACGTGTTGATCTATGCAAAATTAATATACTAATACATAAGAAAAGGATATATATAATAAATTTACAACTTGCTAAGAAGGGAACTTGTCTGTAACGATTTTTTTTCTTTTCTATGCAATTCCGTCTTAGAAGATTTTACTGTATAGCATTTTTCAGATTTTTAACGCTTCAATACATGGAATATGGATTAACTATATTAATGATAACTGAAACATTTACATACAAGAAATAGAGATTGATTAAAAAAATAAATATCGCAGCCCGCGTTCCTTCGATAAAAATGAAGGTTATAGACATGAAAGAAAAAAAAGTTGGTCAGAACTTCTCGTACGAGACAAATCTTTAACCAAATCGACGTAAAAATCATTGTTTTGTAGAAATTTACTCGGGCCGGGCCGGGCTCGGGCCGAACTTTTAACTTTTTACCGGGCCAATATTTTTTGTACGGGCCGGGACGATTTTTTTCTTCTATGAGTCGGGTCGGGACAGGGCCTGAAAATTTCGGCCCGTGCAGACCTCTAACACATGTATCAAGTTGTCACGTACACAAAGAAATGTCACTTACACAAAGAAACTCGGCACGGAACGTGTTAATTATGAACATTTAAAAACATATATATTATGTAATTATTCTTACCTTGATATTATTAAAGACCACATCATGCACTTTAAAAGAGAGCTTCAAATTCAAGTCTTCGTGTATTTGTCTTCAAATCTAATAAAAAATATTTCGGACGAACCAACAAAAACAAAGCAAACAAGGGTTACGGAAGGGATTCCTGGATTCTTATGACGTATGATCCTGCATAGCAACGAGAGTAGGCGGGACGGCGTCCTTAGTGACGAGCCAACCTTATATGTCTAATAACCTTGGGGGTTACCTAGGGGGAAGGGGTTCTGTCGCCAAGTTTGTCGCCAACTTGGCGGCCAAAATTAGTAACCAACTTGGCGCTATTTCGAGTATTTCGCCAAATTTCTATAGACTCGCATTGATATTCAATAGGGTTTACTTGCTTGCAGAAAATCAACAAATTGAGATATTTCAATGCACCAAAAACTAATATTATCTTATGAATAGAGCTTAATTGAACTGTTGACATTATTTTTAAGCACAAACACTAACTATTTACAATATTCCTAACACTATATAGATAATTTTATATTTAATAATTCTTATAATTATAAAACTCTGTAAGCTCTAATGATTATGTGCTTGGAAATAAGGAAATAAAATTGTCAGGTATTGAAGAGGAGCGCGTTTTTACAAAGTGGAATCTAAAAATTGAATGCATAGAAAACAAGGGATCGCGAAGCTATCCAGAATGGAAACGCGAAACAATTGGCTAGAAAATATGGATTGTTTTGCGATACCGAATGGAATCGCGAAGCTATTACGCGAGGGGTTGGTGAGCGTAGCAAGCAGGGGGCGGAGCCCCCCTAGTTTCTAAAAATTAAAATTAGTCTTCAAACCAAAATAGCGCAAACGTAGAATTGGATGTACGGAATTACTTATAAAGCTTCATAAACTAGGGATAGTGATGGGATAATAAATTATTTTGAAATTTAAATGAATCGCTCAGACATAAGAGAAAACATGGCTAACAACTTTCATATTACTTTTAATCAATTTAAACCAGAAATTTTGTAAAAGATAAGTAAAATAAAAATAAAATAACAGTCATATGTGTCGTTCCCAATTAAACTCCACTTGTTTTACAAAATTTCTTGTTTTAATTGATTAAAAAGTAAACGAAATTTAATAGCTGTACTTTTGAGCATGCCGGAATGATACTTTCAAATATCAAAACATTTCATTTTGCCCATCACTACTAGTAGATATTACATTCTATTCTGATATTTTATACATGTATATAGAGTCAACCTGCTATATTTGATTCAAAAGCTGCACGAATAAGAATATTCGACAGATAACACATTCAAACTTTTTTTTTTTCCTGAAAAGGGAAATGGATCAAAAGCAGATTTTTGGATCTGCGTAACTTTTCGATTCACAAACAACTCACGTGTTTTAAATTCTTTCCTGTCAAGCTCACGGCTTATAGAATACTATATTTCAAAGAAAATTCCTCTCTTGGCAATGCGTCTTCTTGTCTGCAGTGAAAATGCTTTTGTAAGTTTTTTAGAGCTGATACATATTAAATATATCAAGTTGCATTAGTTGAATTGAGCTTACTTTTTACATGTCCATTTCTTGCATTGCAAGGAATGTGGAAAACATTGCAAGTTACGTGTATCTGATTTTTGTGTGTGTGTTTTTTTTTTCTTTAAGTTGTTTAACAAGCACTGTTACGATGTTTCTTTCCTAAAAATCTCGAAACTTTCGAAGTGAGAATGAAATCAGCCAATTGAGACGGTTTGGTTTATTTAGTTGTTTAGTTGTAAATTTTGGCATATATGAAAAGAGTTATCTCTTGTAAAAAAAAAAAAAAAAAAAGCAAGTTCTTGATTCCATCTCAACTTTTGCAAAATTGATTACACAGACCTGCGAAATTGAAGTTTATGAAAAATACAACAGAAGATTTCGCTGATTTTTATGTTATTAGGTGTGCTGATTTCGAAGATAGCCTCCATTTTTTTCCCATCACGTCAGGATTTTTTGTAAAATCGATATTGATATTTTTACTAAAATTCTATTTGAAAAGGACACTTCTCGAACAATTTTGCATGTACTATCTGGCAATAGTGGTTTTTATCGATTTTAATCTATGTAAAATAACCAATTCTTGGTGAGCCAAAATGATTTTTCAGAAATCGACTATATTTTTATAGGTTTAAATGGATGAAAACCACTGTCGCCAGATCGCACGAGCCGAGTCTGGTCGAGAGAAAAACAAAATGTTCCCTTGAGTTTAAACTTTATACATCAAATTATGGTGCAGTTTCTAAAGAAAAATCATCAATATACTATTTTAATTTGTTTTTATTAAGGTAACGTACATAAAATAGACGACGGACCAAGAGGAGCAAATATTATGTATGTGTACATGACAGTTTCAAACAAATTTTAAACTGAGCAAAAAGCAAAACAAAACAAAAAAATAAATAAAGTTGCTATTTATTGCTGCTTATATTCGGTATTATAATTATGCTTACGCTGCTTATATTCGGTATATTATAAAGTTGCTTATATTCGGTATCGGAGCCTTGAATTTCTGGATGTTCCGAGTCTGAAGACTCTGAAGAGAAAGACTGGCATTTCAATTGGAGGCAAAGACACTGGCCAGGTCGTTCCTCATCAGGTCCATAAGGAACAGGAAGGAGGGGACGTATGGTCGATGGAATTTTTATAAAAATCAAAGTAAAATTGAATTTGTCAAGAAAATGTGACGTGATAGAATTTTTTCATTATTTTTTTTAAATTAGCACCAAAAAATACATAAAGCTCAGCTATCAACTCCCTTGTATTTTTTTTCATGACAGGCCTATCTTATTAGTCGAGCACTGCAATCATAATCTCGTAAGTACCATTTACGTAATAGAAATAGTAAGTCGAATTTTTCAACTGCAAGTTCATTTATCAATCAGTAATTAGTTGACGTAGTGTTTCTGTCAGAGCTCAGGTAGGCTTATGTTTTGAGATTGTAGTGAATTAAGAGCTACCTGACTATGCGATACCTATGTCGCCATCTCCAGTCAAGTGCTCAGTAAATGGATTCGTGTTGAATATTCATGGTATTCGTGAAGGAACTATAATTAGAGTGTCTTTATAAAAGAGTGGCTACATTATTGTCAGTGTGCATTCTCAAATAGCAGATTTTGCTCAAACGATCGTTACATATTCTTCAGAACTTGGCAATACACCGATTTCTTTAATGTTAATATTAGACTCTGAAGAAAGTTTGACTTTGTGATTAATGTAATAATTTTTTAACTATACAGACCTTATAAGTGTCCTAATTCATGGGGCATTTACAGTATCAATTGTCAGTGTGGATACAGTGTCTAGAAGTATATAGTGTGGAAATCGCGTATACCGCTATTGCTTTAGAACGTATCCAATAAGTTACATTTCTTAGGCGGCGCTGCCATCGAATTTATTGCTTGAAAGCTTAAACAATAAGCGTTAGTTACAGCTTCTAGAAATATGTGGTTCAAATTGTATTTAAAATAATATATGCAACAAATAAAATAAAAGTAAATTACTGAACAGGCGAGCAGGTGATAATTTGATGGGATACCCAGTAGCAGTGCTACTCCACTGCCTGTATATGAGTACATGTTTATCACATCATAGAATTTAAATTACTATATGTAACATTTAGAATAAAAATAAATTACTATTCAAAATTTTCTGGCGTGAATTCAGAATTTCTAAGTAAAAAACTGCTTTTAAATCCGGCCTTTCATACTTAATGACCTAATGTATAGTTGCCAACCTCCCTATTTTTTAATACCAGTAAATTCTTAGAAAAATGTTCGCTTTAATTAATTACAGAAATTGTGCTATTATATAAAAAAGGTATTTCTGCATAAAACATATTGTTATTAAAAATGTCCGGAGATTGGCAACTATGCCTAATGTATGCCTGAATTTTCGTTCATTCCTAATGTGTCGCGTATTACAACATAAATATTTTTAATTCTGTTCTAAGCAAAATTTATCTTTCAAAAATAAGTTTACGTAATTTAAATTGCGTCATAAATATCTAAAAACATACTGATTTCTATTCATTCGTAGCATTAGACTTGACCATAGCGCCCTCTGTTGAAAATGTAATTTTTTTTTATTCGGTTTCACTTGTTGATTTCCACACTATATACTTCTAGACAATGTAGTGTGCCCTATCCTATATTGGACAAACTAAACGTCCTCTAAAATTTAGAATTAATAAGCATATTGTGTATGTGCGCAGACTCTAAGCAGCCAAATGAACCATCGCCAAGCATTGCTGGGACAAAATCATAAATTTGATTTCGATTGGGCTAAAATAATTTGCAAAATATTATTGCCTCAGAAGTTAGATTTTTTTTAGAAGCTTTCTATAGCCATAAAAACATTGTCAATATTTAATTCACTATTCCTCCTATCCCTGATTGTTGAATATCTTTCATAAAATATTTCTTTGGGTTCCTTTCTACTCTCTCCTGTAATGGTTTTCCTCATTTCCATTTAACCTGCTTTCATAATCTCGGATGGGACAGCTTCTCAAGCTAGCTAATTTCGGATTGGCCGAAGCTGCCGTTCAACTTATACATCTCTATGTCTATTAAAAATTGAGCGAGTTCTATGTTCGCCATTTGCATTGATGACGATAGCTATTATGCTAATGAAACTAGTCTACAATTAAGCAATTAATTTTGGTGCTTATAAAATGGTTTTAATTGTTTTTAGCCATTTTATCTTCAAGCGATATGGAAACCAAAATGCATTTAGTCAGTTTTGAATTATGGTTTTTAACCTTGGAAGAGGGTAAATATTGGTTGTACGATTAATAAATCAGTCCGAAATATACTGGGGAAATAGTTTAGTATCTACGTAAGATTTTTCTCTTTTCAATTATGAAACCTCCCTGAATTCATTATCATAAGCATTGCTTCTCCAAATTCGATTTTTATACAATTCATAACATTTCTGGAAAACTGATGCAAAATAAATCTGTTGCTGAATGACTGTAATGAAAAATGACATTGCGTTAGTTTTTAAACGGAATATTTTAAAAATAAATGTATCTACAAATTCCAAGATTTTTCAGTTCCGAGCTTTGTTTCGAATTCAAGGTAAAATACACAAATGCGATGTTACGTTAATGAGCCCCATACATCATAAAAAAAAAGGTGTCATAAATCATAAAAAAGGCGTGATTGGAGGTAAATGGCTAACAAAAACTTTCAAAAATGTGTAAAATTCGTCGCGAGAAAATTTATCTCACTGAAAAATTGAGTAATTTTGTAATAAATTTATGACATAGGGCACTAAAGTTAATTGGACTAGAACAGAGGTCCCCAACGTGGAGGACCTCACCTGAAATCAATTTGACTTTTTCGGAGGCCAATTCCAAATTTGTTACTCACCCATTCGCTATCAGTTTCCTTTGCCTTTTTTTAAGTAATGTTGCAGACTAAAAAAATAGAATACAAGCAAAAGTTTAAAAATCAGTTTTTTTTATGAAATTTAAAAATGTTTTCAGACAAAAATTTAAAATAGACAGACACCAGAATAATTGTATGAAAAATCTTTTAAATTATTTTAATATCCTTTTGTGGTATTAAAAATCTCTATAATTTCTCTGACTATTATTGTATTTTACAATTTTTCGTAACGCTTCCGATTCTTTATTGAATGAGCTTTCTACTTCTATTCACTCTGCTATGCCACACGAGGAATCTTTTACACATGAAACTACTTAAATATATATATATAAATCTGGTTTTCTTGAACATATTTAGCTTAAAAAATATATGAAACATCTGAACATCGTACTACCAGTTTTACAAAATTTATAAATCTTAAATAGTATTAGAAAAAGAAATGGGTAGATAGTCAATTTTAATTCTGCTTGCCAGTCCCTGAAACTTTTTCCTACCATAAGTATGTTCCTGTAAATGAAACATACGCAGGAGAACATGAATGAAACATACGCTACAGATATTTTTTCGGGGGGGAGAATTCGATAATTTCCCAACTTGAAACAAATTCTTCCAACTTTCAACTAAAGTGTGTATAATAATGATAATGAAACTTATGCATAAAAAATTCCTTTCCAAAGAAAAATTTTGAAACTGGAAACATAAAAATGAAACACAAAAATTCTAATTATTGTTTTGTTTAATGAAAAACAAACATGCAGGTCCTGAACACGATTTGGCTGTTTTTAGAAAATGTCTGTCTGTGTGTATTTGACAATAATTTTGTGGTTGCTCTATCTCAAGAACTAATGCGCGGAATTTAATAAAACTTTAGATTCAGTTATATCTTGATAAGAATTAATGCTGATTAGTTTTTTGGTGTATATCGCCCGAAAGGTGGCGCTGCTAAGCTGCATTTTTCACGATTTACATGATTTTAGCTCTCATAAACTGTTGCACGGAATTTGATCAAACTTCATATTCTGTTAAACCTTGACATAATTTGGTGCTTATTAGGATTTTGTGTATATTATATAACAGGTGGCACTGCTGTGCAGCATTTTTCACGATTTTCGCGTTAGCTATATCTGAAAAACTAATGCACGGAATTTAGTCAAACTTCATATTTGGTTGCACTTTCTTATTGGGCTTGCGTGTTTACTGTCCAAAGGTATCACTTTTGTGTTCTTTGGGTTTGGAATTTTGGTTGCATCTAACAGGGTGTGTGCCGAAATTCAATGATTTGTTTGAAAAATGCGAGGCTTCTATCTCCTTTTTAAATGAACACAATTAAACGAATCTATACCTTTAGAATTCATTATTATGGGCATAGAATTATTATTTAATTTTAGCATTGTGGTTGCACATTTTAAGGTATTAACATATATGGGATAGAATAAAGATTTGGGATTGGCACATCCGAATTGTTTTCATTTAACATTAATTCTTCTTGTCTTCAAAGAAGCCAACCTGATGATAACATCATCCAGTTTAATAAAATTCACTATTTGGCTTTCACATTTTAAAAGCATTAGGCTGTCAAGCCTGTCATCCCTCATTGTAGTTTGTAATATATATTTTTTTAAAATTTTTATTTGATTAAAGATTCTTTCATTAGATGCAACGCCATAAAGATAAGCTTCTGTGAATGTTAATATATGAGTATATACAGAGTATATGTAGTTTGACGGCATGACCCAAATACTCTTTGAATTTCATGGCATGAGTAAAAGGTTTGTTTAAAGCTGCTATCAGATTCACCAACTTTTCGAGCAATTTTTGAGCCAACTCTTGATTTCCTCCAACTTATCGTGAAATATTGTCTCAACACCCAGTGTGATAGCAAACAGCAATATCCCCAACCACAGCTCTAAAAAAGTATGCGCTACCCGCGCCTTTTCCCCTCAACGTTCAACATTTCAGCCAATCAGAAATAAGCGATTTATACGAATAGGCGATAAATATTAAAGGCTGGTACTAGTAGTACTGGTTTTCCTCCAACTCTAGCAACGACAACCTTTTTCTCCCTTTGAACGGGAAAAAATTGGGTTTAAAGTCGGCTGAAAAGTTGGTGAATCGGATAGCAGCTGGTCAGTTAGGATTTGGTTTATTTCTATTTGACTCTGAAAGTCATGTACATCCGTTTCTCATATACATGTGGAAACATTATTAACTTTTCTAAGTTAGTGATACTCAAATTTGCCTTGCACAATTGAAATTTAAATATGAAATGTATTGGTGCAATATTCTCCTGATGTAGGGAACATTGTCATTTAAGCTCATTACTAAATTGCCGAAATTTTCTTGTATTTCTTATAATTATTTCCTGTAAAACTTATGTGTATCAATGTTCATTGCTGTGCTGTTATTTTTATATCTTCTCTTTGGTGAAACCGTTTTCCTACCGCGCTTTCGGAAGTCAGCTTCTTCAATCATATCCTAATATTCATAATTGTTTGTGAACTTGTCTATAAGGAAATCTTTATTTCTTCAAAATTTTATTCAAGTGCAACGTGTAAGCGTTACCGTGCATGTCGATTTTTTCTTCAGATGGACAGCTTTCATAGTCATATTTCTTTCCAAATTCAAATCGTCCTTTTTTTACCTTTATCATCCTCGAATGGATTTTTATATGCTCCAAAATCTTTCACGAAAACTCTTTTCCTATTATGAAGGGTTCTTTCGTTCTAATATTTATAGTCATTTTTTAGAACAGCTTTAAACACACAACACTGGACTTTTGGTTTAAAATTTCACAAACACCCATAAATATAAACGAACAGGACTAATACATATTTCGCACACACACACAAATAAAAGTAAAACGTGACAAATTTATCAGAACCAACGACTTCTTATATACACATTTGCTCATATAACGCCCATTTCTTGACTACGAAGGGTTAGCTAATTTTTGTGGCAAAAAATCACGAGAATGAGTAAAATATTGTCCAAAAATCGGGAAATTAGTTAAAAAATTATTGCAATTTGTGAAAACTCATCAAATCTTCTTCCCCAGCTGTGTTTCAAGTAGGTGACTACATTCCTTTCTGTTGTGCTACGAGTGATCTCCAATTTTCAAAAGAAGATACTATCCCTTTGGATTATAAATAGCTGGATTCTGTTTTAAGAGAAGGTGAGGTAGGTTGAAATTTTTGAGAAAGGAACAAAGTTTTGGAGGAAATAAAGGAACTGGATAGCCAGCTATTGATGGACAGGAGTAGAGAAATTTAGGTCTGGTAGATGTAAAATATTTTTGTATAACTGAAAAACACAATGATAAATTGAGTGCGGCTGATTTCTTTTTGTATTTTTTTTTTTTTTTTTTTTTTTGATAATTTAACTTGTTTACTGTTACAGTACTCAGAAACATAATCACCAAAACAATAAAAATTTCGTAATTTTTTTACTATTACTTTTAAAAAAGAAATTGTCACAAAAATCTAGAATTTCCCAACTCTAAGCTCAAATTTCCCAACTTCACATATATTGGGGGGGACGCTTCCCCCCCATACCCCCCATGGCGACGCCCCTGCTTATACGATGTTACCATGCATCAGCCTCAAGTAATTTTCAGAAAGTAAATATATCCAAAGCCCTTTCAAAATTTGTACTGCAGAAAATGACATTTTTGCATAAGAAGTAAGCAAGGAATTATTAATGAAGTGAGTCTTGCACATAGTGATTTCACCGTTTATTTCTATGAGCCAGCAAGGCCAAGATTTTCAATCAAGTTATCAAGAGAGGACAAGACTTGATTCCTACAAATAAAATTTTGAGAAAGATCAAAATTGTGGTTTTTAAACCAACAAGCAAGAATGTGTTTTGACATGTTTGATCATGTCTCAACAAGTATGACAACATTAACAGCTTTTGTCTTTCCCTATTCTGTTTTTGTCTCAGATATTGTATTAAAAAAAATTTATTCAAAAGTGCTGAGGTTTCTTTTAGTTACTAAAATTACAACAAAAGTTACTGAAACAATACAAAATGTAGGCCTTAGGCATAATTATTTTTTAAATTGCTAAGCTTTGCAAAAGGCTTTATTTTCTGTTACTATTATTTAAAGGTAATAAAAAAAATAAATTTAAATGACGCTCTGAGATAAATACTTACCTGTGACTACAACAAAACAGTAGTTTGGCAATATTGTTTTGACATGTTGCCCTTGCCATATCCCAGCTTGTAGTCAAATCTCCTTCCTGAAATTTTTTGTGCATAACACTACCATACAATACTCTCACAAACCAGAATTTCGGATTTTTATCTCGTGCCCCACCAGAGATATCAAAGCCTCAAAAGTGCGATTTATGACATTTTTGAAAATTTTGGGATTTTTTTTTTTTTAGCGAAGAGAAAGCAAGTCTGAGATCTAGAACTTGGCGTGTGAGTACAAGTACTTTCGCCCTATTTGTAAAAAAAAATTATGTCATGTTGACAGTTTTCCTTGCTGGAAAAATTTCCTCTTGTAAACGGACAAATTTTGGGAAAAAACTAAAACTTTATGCTTACATTTCACCTATAAGCAGTTAGTTTCGGAAACTACTCTATTACCAAATTTTTACCCCAATGTATTCTGTACAAATTGCTATAGTCCGCACTTGAATTGGAGAAATAAACGATAAATTATTTACAATTCCATAAACTCTTCTTGTGTGAAAATTATTGCAGACGATAAAACAAAGATGGCCGCCATGCACAAACAAAAATTAATAAAATTAAAATAATAGTCATTTTGAACTTCCATCATGTTAGGGTTGTTGTACAAAAAATTTCAGATTTTTTAAAAATGGTCAAGCAACGAATAAATGATTTTCTGGACCACTTGAAATGGATTGACCCCTACTTAAAATTAATAAAGACGAGAATCTTGAAATGCTTCTTGTGCATGGTGTTATCTATAAAAAGAAAATTTAGTACCCAAAGATTTTCTAGCAACTCTTAATAAGTTACAAAAATGAATTATAAAATTTTTGAATGTTATCAATTTTAATGCTAAATGTAAGTCTCTCTTCAAGATATTTTGTGAAGATAAAAATAAACACAGTATAGCATTGGGATGTATTTAAACTAAAGTTTTAACATTCTAAAAGTAAACAAACAGTACACTTAAAGGCATACAAATACCTTTTAATAAACTGGTCTGAGAGTATGGAAAGAGATGCTTTACAAAATGAAAATTAATAGGATACAATAATTCACGTTCACAGATGACCATTTTTGATAGAACACCTGCCTGTGATCTCGGTATTTTTGTTTTAGCATATTGATTTTTAACATTTTTGTGGAAACAGTTTTTTTTAATCAGTATTTATCTTGATAAAGTTGCCGATTGTGCGTACGAAACATGTACGAACTTCGTTATCCCGACACTCTAATGCCCAGGCAAAAGTGTCGACATAAGCGGAGTGTCGCGGTAACCGGAGTTGGAGAAAAATATATTTATAAAAAGCTGTATTTTTAATTAATTTAAGACAATTTTAAATTCATAACTGTTCTTGCAGTTTTAAGCAATAAAACATTATTATTGAACAAAATAAGCACAAAAACAAAATTGAAAAGAATAAAAATCTGATTTATGATGACTGTATTTTTTTATTGTTACATGAAATATTAATTAATTAAGATTTGCTTATCCCTAGATGTGCTTCCTACAATTATTTTTTCAATATTATGCAATGAATTGTAATCAATATTCGTTGTTTCAGATCATATCAATGCAGTGCAATGCAATGCAATGCTTCGGACTTAGTCAGAGGAAAAACGCCATGTAACCACAAGAAAGCGCCGCCTGACCAGAACAAAAAGACCGCGAGTAGACTGATACGTCTATCTGGAGCTTAAATGGGTCATTAATAGTGTGTGGGTTCATTTATTCAGATAAAGGATTGAAGTAAATTTTCTCATTTATCTCCATCGGTATTTTGGACACTTTTGGGAAAAGTTTGGCTAAGACCTTTCTTATCGCTTAATTACCGTACTTATAAGAAAGATTATGAAAAATGGACAATTTTTCTGAACCCTCGGGATATTAGGAGTTGAAAATTATTCAACGACGTAAAATTCGGAATTTATTTACATTAAAATCCTATACAGAAAATCGGGACTTTGAAAAATGGACGTGATAAGCGGAGTGACGTGAAAACCGGGTGTAGGTAAAACGAGGTCCGACTGTATATCAGTTTATTAAAATGCATTTATATGCCTTTAAACGCACTTTGTTTCACTTTCAGTATGTTACAGCTTTAGTTCAATGATAATGAGTGATTTTCTTACGTAATTTTATAGGATCCAGAGTTGGGCAAATTTGTAATCTCAATTATCCGCGGTGTAATTACAGATTAATTGCATGCAATTGATTATAGTTACACATATTCAAACACAGAAATTTGTCAAGTAATGGGATGGGGGCGGTTCCGATTACAGTACTGCAACAATTTTTTACGGCATGTAATTTTAACTATAATTAATTACATACAATTAAACTGTAATTACATTGGAGATAATTGGAATTACAAATTCGCCCAACTCTGATAGGATCTATGTAGATAAGATCTATAGAATAACCATCAAAACTGTTTTCTGAAAACAAAAATTGTAAAAATATTCGATTTCCAAATGAGTTTGATATAATTGATTCAATAATATATTCCTTTCGTATATAAGACTTTGTTCAACGCAAATGTTACATCAGACACAAGTGTTTCATAGGTTGGCAAGTAAGTAAATATTGCTATTTGAATATTAGGATAAAATAAAACCCTTCATCAAACTGTTATGTTACCTAATAAAATTCCAGTGTAAAATGAAATTCAAGAAGTACTATAACCAAGCGCACAATCAATAGGAAATTACTAATTTAAATTTAATGAGACTACGGGGAACAAAGCCCCTGAAAAAATGTACTTTTTCATCTAAAAAATTACCAGGATAAGCAGTTCATCAGAATTTCTAAAAATATCATTGCATAATACCGTATTTATTTTAAATAATTTACAAAACTTTACAAGCTTTTTATATGCTTATAAATATTAATGTAATTTTTAAAAAAAGGTTAGTATTAGGTTAGTATTACTAGGTTGAGCAAAAAGTCCTGGGAAATTTGTGAAAGTTGCGTTGTTTTGCGGAAATTAACAACAAAAGCAACAAGGACTATTCTTCAAAGTAGAGACCACCATAGTCCACGATTTTCTGCCAGATTCCGGGTTTGTTGGAAGTGCCATGGCGGCTCCTTGGAATCGAAAAATGACATGCTTCTTCAACTTCATTAAAGGATTCAAATAGACGACCCTTGAGAATCGGCTTTCAGAATCATTAGACCTTTTCTCCAATAATGCCGGATCAACACACGCAAATCATACCGTTCAACAGGCATTTTGGAGCCGAAATTTTTGAACTCCTATAAATATACCACTAGTACTCCTACGTACGATACAAATTCTGGTAACTATTAGATTAAAAATTTCCCAGAACTTTTTGCTCAACCTAATAAATAAAAATTGTACGATGTTGAATATTATACAAAGTGAGATTAACCCTTTATCTACAGCATTATGATCTAGTGCAATTTTTTTCATGCAATTTTTTTTTAGTTACTACAACGAAATTTAACGTATATACATGAAAAAATACTCACTCATGAGAAATTTAATTTGTTAGAGGAAATTAATTAAAATAATACTTTAAAGTACCGTCAGTACACTATGGCTAAAATATTATCGTAACAGAAAACCCACATGATATTTCAAATAAAATCAAAACTCTTAAAAATGCTAAATAACAAGAAGACACTCGCAAGTTAACAATAAAGAATATTAAATTGACAGTTTCATTTTACCCATGAAAAATGAGTAAAAATTCAAATTTGGTGGTATTAAAAAAACAATGTTTTTTAGTTTTCGATTTTGTTAGCAATCCTTTAGCATTAGCTATGTCTAGTTTACTCTAGTTTAGTTTTTTACCTACGTTACTAGTTTAGCCTTAGCATTAGTCATGCGACACCTAGATTCCAAGAACAACATGTTCTCTCGCATCTCCACATATGCAATATATGAATTTACATATGCCATTTCTAGCATAGCAAAAATGATCTAGTATCCCAACCTTTTCGATTTCCTATAAAAAATAATAAAACAGAAACAAATTACCAGAAAAATTATAACATTATAAAGCAAATGAAAACGATGGATAACTACTCAGACGAAAAGTAAACAAGAAGTTTTTCTCCAACATCCAGTGTACTGGCGGTACTTATAAATACCACCAAGTAATTCAACTGTTAAATCAAATACATACACCACTTGCTTAAAATAATTAGTCAAATTGTATTTTAAGATCGTAATGAACAAACACATTAAAGAAATCCAGTACTTATCTTATGTCCTTTGTTTGCAGCAATAAAAAGTCAAGCATGACAGTCTGTACAAAAAGTTGGCACGAAACACATAGACTGTTTCAAAAATAGCCTGCTTCCTCGCTAAAATAACGAAACTTGAACTACTGCTGCCATGTATCATGAAAAATTGTTGTTAAAAGAGTGTTTTTGCAATATACCATTAGAATATTAGAAATATTCACTATAGGATGAAAGTTTAAATTGAGTGGTACTTATAAGTACCTTCAGTAGATAAAGGGTTAAAAGACAATGTCTTGCAGAGATGGAATTGAGGTTCCTGATCTGCAGATTTACTAGTTGATATAAATGCTACTATGACAATGCATTGTAATAATGAATCTTTTGGTAGTCACGTAAATTTTGTCTTAACTATTTTTGACTATGTAGCTGACATCCTGCTGGCTGGTGAAAAGAAATCTTTGACTAATAAGATTTTACGAAAATCCCGCCCTCTCCACCTATTCCCCGATACATCCTCTAATGTGGATTGACATAGTTTGGACAAAAACTTTGTACTTAATAATGGCACTATTTTGTTATATAGGTACTTTTTTCGAAAGTAACTCCCGCAGGTTGAAAATAACGAATATTTCCAAGATGAGTAGGAATGAGAAAATAATTACGTATAGCTTATACAGTATGTCCTAAACGTTCCCGTACTCGAACTTAAAGAACTAATTGTCCGCGATTTTTTTTAATTATTAAATTTTATCCTCTGCTTATCATTGCATCAATTCTTGAGTTTTTATCATTTGGTTCTTTTCGCACTTAATTGATGCGAGAATAAAGTTCTATGTTATTTTGTTCTTCATAGTGAAATTAATTTATCACTCATTCAGAGAATTGCGCTACTCGAAACGTATTTTGAATGTAAATCATTTGAATGATGCAAAGATGTTTGGCGTAATAAATATCCAAATGATGCAATATCGAGTAAAGATACGTTATATCGGTTCGTTTGACGATTTCGTAAAACAGGTTCGGTGGAAGACAAGCACAGGAGTGGAACGCCGAAGGTTGTTACACCAATCTTTTGATAGTTTTGTATACAGGGAACTTATCCAGTAATTTTTTGTATTGTTAGAAGTGAATGAACGAAATTTTTTGTTCCAACAAGATGGTGCAATAATCCATACAAGTGATGAAACTATGGACATGGTTGAAGAATTTTTTGGCGATCGGCTCATTTCAAAAAATCTTTTGCCAACTCGATCGCCTGATCTGAGCATCCCGGACTTTTTTCCGTGGGCATGTTTAAAGAAAAAAGTTTACGCAAATAATCCTCAAACAATAGATGATCTGAAAATTGCCATTACTCAAAGGATACAAGAAGTCACTACTTGCATGTTAAAATGCGTTTCTATAAACATGGGCAAAAAAGTTCAGCTTTGCCCCCTACAAAGCGTTGGATATTTTGAACATTTATTATAAATATAAGTTCAGTATTTTTTCCTATGTGATGTTAAAAATGTTTTTATCATTAGCCTAAAAAATCGTTTTAATATTTGTTCTTTTGTGAATAATAAATACATCTGTCGTTAGTACGGGAACTTTTAGGACACTCTGTAGCTTGGCAAAAACTATTGTCATATTACTCTGCTATTTATTATATCATATGATATATCAACATTTTTATAACATAATAAATAATCTGTTGCATATTCTAAAACAATGTACAGAATGCACAGAAATTAAGTTTATAAAACATTGAAGCTTGATTCACCGATAATAAAAGATAAAACGGTAGTTTTACATACACACTTTGTAAAAATCAAGTTTTAATCTCTTACATCCTTTCAGAATTCTTTTATTGTTCCTTGCTTAAATTACTGGGATTAAATGAGTTGTTAGCTGTAGTAAACATTAGTTTCATTCAAGGTAGGTAAAAACTGTGAAATATTTATAAGCAAATAGATATTTATTTAATTAAGCAAAATCAGCTATATATTTTTTTTAAATACATTATGTTGACAGGTTACATAAATCTACTATTATTACCTTCCTTTTATTCATTCTCCTTGCACAAGAAAAACGACCAAATAACGGGGTTATACCATCTTCTTAAATCTAATTTCAAAGATTCCCGTACATTAGCGTGTGTCTCGAAACGTATTCAGAGATGATCAACATGTTCTGATGAAAATGTATTTGCCTGACAGCACAAGAATCGATTCTTGAATCAGCGGAGAGTCGGCTCATACATATTTAATAAGACATATGCCTTACAAGAGAGTAACGGAATCAGTACTGTGTAGGGCGAATGATTTATAAACTGTTTATATTCTTCTTGGTAAACAAATTTCTACATTAAGTTCAGCGACAAAGAAACGCGAAGTTATCAGAAATAGGTTCTTATAAAGAAACGCTGAAGTCTTTTTAAACGATTTCACAGAGGAGAACATTGCTAATTTTGTATGCATTTTTTATTCTATATTCGCACATATGTTTAACTTATGGGATAGTCCGCTCTAAGACTTATTGCTCATTGTCCTATCATTGTTATATATGGATGATTGCAAATAGAAGACCATTCAGCGCCTTGTATAGCGTATTAATCACAAATCTGAAACCCGGGTGCCGACATTCACAGATTGGATTCCGCATGGCTCAAGTAAGGAGACTTTATTAAATAGTCTGAGATTTTTTTAAAAATAGAATTCAAATATTTTATAATATCCTTGACCTTTTGTAACGATTTCACAGAGGAGAATACTGCTAATTTTGTATGCATTTTTTATTCTATATTCGCACACATGCTTAACATTTGACACCTCATGGGATAGTCCGCTCTAAGACTTATTGCTCATTGTGTTACCAGTGTTATATATGAATGATTGCATATAGAAGACCAATCAGCGCATTCGATAGCGTATTAACCACAAATCTGAAACCCGGGTGCCAACCTTCACTGATTAGATTCCAGATGGCCCAAGTAAGGAGACTTTATTAAATATTCTGAGATTTTTTTAAAAATAGAATTCAAATATTTTATAATATCATTGAGTTTTTTAACTATTTTACAGAGGAGAATATTGCTAATTTTGTATGCATTTTCTATTCTATATTCGCACATATGTTTAACATTTAACACCTCATGGGATAGTCCACTGTAGGACTTATTAGTCATTGTGTTATCAGTGTTATATTTCAATGATTGCATATAAAAGACCAATCAGCACATTGGATAGCGTATTAACCACAAATCTGAAACCCGGGTGCCGACATTCACTGATTGGATTCCACATGGCCCAAGTAAGGATATTTTATTAAATATTCTGAGATTTTTTTTAAATAGAATTCAAATATTTTATAATATCATTGAGTTTTTTAACGATTTCACAGAGGAAAATATTGCTAATTTTGTATGCATTTTCTATTCTATATTCGCACATATGTTTAACATTTAACACCTCATGGGATAGCCCACTGTAGGACTTATTAGTCATTGTGTTATCAGTGTTATATTTCAATGACTGCATATAAAAGACCAATCAGCACATTGGATAGCGTATTAACCAAAAATCTGAAACCCGGGTGCCGACATTCACTGATTGGATTCCACATGGCCCAAGTAAGGATATTTTATTAAATATTCTGAGATTTTTTTTAAATAGAATTCAAATATTTTATAATATCATTGAGTTTTTTAACGATTTCACAGAGGAAAATATTGCTAATTTTGTATGCATTTTCTATTCTATATTCGCACATATGTTTAACATTTAACACCTCATGGGATAGCCCACTGTAGGACTTATTAGTCATTGTGTTATCAGTGTTATATTTCAATGACTGCATATAAAAGACCAATCAGCACATTGGATAGCGTATTAACCAAAAATCTGAAACCCGGGTGCCGACATTCACTGGTTGGATTCCACATGGCCCAAGTAAGGGTATTTTATTAAATATTCTGAGATATTTTTAAACAAAATTTTCCCTCTGAAGACATATAATTTCAAAGAGTACAATCAAAGGCTGCTTCTTGCCTAATATAACGTATTTTTGCAATATTTAATAAAAACAGCATTTATCTGATCGTCAAGTAAAGAACATCGTGGCTACAAAACTGCCAGAATACCAACGGGGCAATTCTCCACCAGTAAATTTTAATAGAAATTTTTATCTTATATAAACGCCATATTTATGAAAAATTACTGTCATGAATAACACAAAAATTTCTATTCTGTTTTACTGGTGGCAGTTTTCCCCGTTGGTAATCTGGCCCTTTTGTAGTCACAAAACGACCTAATAATTAGGATCAGACGGGATAATTGGAAACAGAATTTCATATTCCGGTGTTTTGCTGCTACTAGTGCTGCAACTATCGATCATGCTTTTTTTCTGATAGCAGAAAGTTGTTCCATGCAATACATTCATTACCAAATTTTCACCGCGGTTTCTGACGAGAAGTGGTTGTTTTGTTTCTAACTACCACTTCATATTTAACTGTCTTTATGTGATGTTTATTTTTTAAGATATGAAGCAACCGCGGTTTCTGACGAGAGGTTATTGTTTTGTTTTTAATTATCCCTTCATATTTAATTGTCTTTATATGATGTTTAATTTTTAAGGTATGAAGTAGACACTGCAATAATATCGTAGGATCCTTAAAATGCAAGAAATATACATTCTACTAAAACTGATGTGTCAACTATGGAAAGATTCATTTTCGAACGATACAAATTCGAATAGTAATGTAATTTAATTTTATTCGAATTGTTATAAAGATTAGGAAATATCGAATAAGGATATCGATGAGGAGGTGAACAAAATCCGAAAGCAACCGCACCATCCATACAAAATTCTTCCACATTCATATGTTTAAGTTAAAAACAAACCAATTTATTCTGTCATATTGATGATTTATTCCACGCTTGGTATTACCTGTGAAAAGCATGTTAAGAGATACACATAATCAATTGCTAAATTGATGTTATTTAATCATAAACGTTATTCATATTTCGGATGATTTAATTTAAAATTGCCACAGAGTTTAATTATATTTAAAACTTTCCAACTAATACAATAAAATCTCGAATATGAATATCTACATTGATGTTGGAAAATCTGAAATTTTCCAGCAGCACTCATTTTTATATTTTAAGATCGATTAATCTCTTCATAATACGACTAATCTAGTGACAGTGATTTGCATCTCCCATAGCATTACCCGAGAAAATAATTCCACAGGCTACATTTAAGCAGTAAATAAATTACTGTATTATTTAGTCATAGTCATTTTTCATAATCAATTTCGAATTGCTATCTAGCTTAATTGCATGCAAACACTGTAAAAATTCGAATATGAATATAGATACTGATTGAGTCCTAAGCTGCACTGTAAAAAAACTGACTAAAATACGGAAATACTACTGGCAATCGAGACGCCTGTACTATTTTCGTATTTTAACGGAACTTTTTCCCAGTAAATTACAGAAAAATTTCCGTTTTTTTTTTATTTACGGGGGGAAACTTCCGTTAAAATACGGAAATAGTACTGACGTCTCGATCACCAGTACAATTTCTGTATGTTAGTGCGTTTTTTTACAGTGTGAAACTCTGCAGAAAGTCAACCCAAAACCAAACCCGAACCCGACAAAAAGTTTCATGGATTCTAAGAGTAATACGACAAAAAGTTTTTCGTAGACACGAAATTCTTTAACCCAAAACCGAAATCAAAGAAAAATCACCTGCAATTTAGCACAATTATGAATAAGTAGTCTACAGACATATCTCTAATACCAATTATATCTTTTCTGTAGAAAAATAAACATGAAAAAAAATCTGAATCATGTTCAAATATATCGTGTTTCATCTGAAACAGTAGGTATTTTTTTGAATAAAAGAATTAACCCGAACCCGTAAGTATCGAAACATAACCCGAAATAACTATAGTCAATCTAACCCGAACCAACACCGACGCTATTGTAAATAGCGTCGGTGTTGGTCGGTGTAGCGTGGATGGTTCAATTTGTAAGTAGCGTCTGTTTTGCCCGAACCGGATCTGCAAAGAAAAGAATGTCTCCAATCCGAACCACGGGTGAGGTCGCTTTCGGGAATATATTCATGTCAAAATCTAAAATTTACCATAACACCCATACAAAATCGTCCACTCTTATAATTGAATTTTAAAACAAACCAATTTTTTCTGTCATATTGATATTGATTATTTTCTTTCACACTTGTCGTATTACCTGAGAAAAGCTTTTCAGGGTACTTTTCTTTCAAGATTTTTTCAAAAATTGGGGGGCTACATATAACCCAATTTTTACGTCGGATATTCCTAACGCCTCTGACAAAGAAATATTGATTTATGAAAACTTTCAAGTATAGCAATTCATGCTTACGGTATTGGTGGTTTTTTTCTTTAAGAGAAACTGAACACTGTTATATTCAGCGTCTGATTTATAATAATATCTATAGTTTCAAAGAAAAGTTATTTATGAAAGTGTACATTGTATTTTTCCTATATCGGAACTGATATTTTTCAAACATGGTTGTGGGAAAATATAAGAAAAGCTTTGAACGCGAATGTATTCGTTAATGTAGTTTTATCTTTTCTTTTGTAATAAGACAGATATATATTTTTTCTTCTTTGAGGTGTTAAATATCTTTGAAGTACAAAAGTTGGTAAGTATAAAAAGATAACTCGAAACAATTAGAATCAAAACCGATCAAAAAAAAAAAAAAAATGCGCCAACCCGACCCGAACCTTTCCACGCTTTCCGGAAAAATTGAGTTACCTCGCCCAATGCAGGAATCTGTACTGAAGTCAAAATCTAAAATTCACCGCCAACCCCATACAAAATTGTCCACTAATTTAAGTTGAATTTCAAAACAAACCAATCGATTCTGTCATATTGATATTGATTAGTTTTTCCCACCCCTCCCATACCTGAGAAAAGCATTTCAGGGTCTACAACATATAACCGTATTTTTACGGGGGATATTCTCACTGCTTCTGAGAAAGCAATATTAATTTTTGAAAACTTTGAAATATAGCAATTCATGCTTATGGTATTTGTATTATTTTTCCTAAAGAGAAACTGAATACTGTTGTATTCAGCGTCTTATTTATAATAATATTTATAGTTTCAAAGAAATGTTATTTATCAAAATGTACATTGGATTTTTTCCTATATCGAAACTGATATCTTTCAAACACGATTGTGGGAAAATGTAAGAAAAGCTTTGAATTGGAATGTATTCGTTTGTGAATGAAACAATGTAGTTTTAGGTGCGTTCGTAATTATATAATTACTTAGCACCTATAGTCGTCGTCTGGATTTAACAGCGCAAAAACTACCCAACTGAATTGTTTGAAATTTAATATATATATATAATCGTTGCAGAATTTTGTCGAGTCATTTCAAATTTTATGAAAATCGAATCAAAACTTAAAAAGGTATTAATAAAAGTTTTCTTCATTCTGTTAAATCCTATCATACGTAATTAATTCAATGATATCCCATGATAGGTCATGATTCTAGGCTCCCATGGTGATTACGTTCTATTTAAGATAAAGAGACCTATTATTTCCGTATTACTGAATTTAATATATAGAATGGCAATAAATTTTGTATTCATGTATTTTTGCATAAGAGTGCAACAGCTATTGCACCAAGATCTGAATAGTTATAAAACTATTTATAGTACGAAATGCACCATATTTGCCACGTTTGACGTACAATTCCCGACTTGTTAAGTTTTCCTTTGCAATAAGACAGATTTTTTTTCTTTGGGGTGTAAATATCTTTGAAGTACCAAAAGTTAGCATGCATCAAAACGCAAAACGAAACAATTAGAGTCAACCCGGTCCGCAACGCAAAAAAAAAATTGCTCCAACCCGACCCGAACCTTTCCATGCTTGCGGGAAAAATTGAATTCCCTGACCCGATGCAGGAATCTGTATTGAAGTCAAAATCTAAAATTGACCGCAACACCCATACAAAATCGTCCAATCTTATAAGTTGGATTTTAAAACAAACCAATTTATCCTGCCACATTGATATTGATTAGTTTTCCCTAACGCTTGTGGTATTACCTGAGAAAAGCATTTCAGGCGCTACATGTAACTGTATTTTTACGGCGGATATTCTCATTGCCACTGACAAAGCAATATTAATTTCTGAAAACTTTCAAGAATAGCAATTCATGCTTACGGTATTAGTGTTATTTTTCCTTAAGGGGTTTCAAGACTCTTAAAGCTTTAAAATTTTCGAAATTTTAAATTTTTTAGATGTTAAACTTCTATTTTTTCTGAACATTTTGATATAATTGTTATCGTGAAATTCCAATTAGAACAGAAGTTATGGCTTTTAGAATTATACCCGCTCAATAGCTGAAGCGGTGTTTCCGAATCTTTGAAGTTATTTTTCTTCAAATGACGGTTTTGGGCACGATATCTCAAAAACTTCTGAATATTTTTTCATAAAATTTTCAAAATATGTGTTTCATGTTAGTTTGTACAAACTGAACCTAAAATTTCCTTTTTATTGTAAAAATAAAATATTTTTTAGGTGATTATATTGATGAAATTTTCTAAATTTTGTATTAGCTGAATGCAACTTTGTATTAAAAATATAAAAATGCTTTAAATATAAATTTATATAGGTTCAGTGTAATTATTATAATCTGAAGCATAAGTAAGCACCAAAATTTTCATTCTAGTTGCAAAATTTATTTTGTAATCGTGCGCGTAAGCTGTTATGCTGATTTTCTTCTCGTCAAATGTCTGACAGTTTAAAGCACCCTGTAAATGCTAATTCTTCATCTTGAAAATTTTTAAATATTTGAAATGGAAAAACATACTTATATCTTTCATTCCCAATTAAAATTTTGTCTTAAAATCAAATACATTTTAAGTTATTAAATGTTGAAAATGGTCCTTTTTTTTCTTTTTTTCCAATTTTAAGAGTTCTGAGACCCTTTAAGAGAAACTGAACACTGTTGTATTCAGTGTCCTATTTATAACAATATCTATACTTTCAAAGAAATGATATTTATCAAAGTGTAGATTGGATTTTTTCCTATATCGGAACTGATATTTTTCAAACATGATTATGGGAAAATATAAGAAAAGCTCGGAACTCGAATATATTCGTTTGCGAATAAAACAATGTATTTTTATCTTTTCTTTTGCAATAAGACAGATATATATATTTTTTTCCTTTGAGGTGTTAAATATCTTTGAAGTACCAAAAGTTAGTAAGTATCAAAACACAACCCGAAACCAAACCAAAACTGAAACAATTAGAGTCAACCCGATCCGGAACGAAAAGAAATTTCTCCAACCCGACCCCCAACCTTTCCATATTTTCGTGGTTCATTGAGTTACGCGACCCGATGCAAGAATCTGTACTGAAGTCAAAATCTAAAATTCACCCCAACACCAATACAAAATCGTCCACTCTTAAAAGTTGAATTTTAACCCTTTCAGGGGCAAAGTACTTCTGTCACTAAAATGTTAAAATGATTGCTTCACACCAGGATTTACAGGTAAATTTATATGAATATAAGAAAAAGCAGTTCTTCGAGTATATAATATAAAGCAATCTTTAGTTTTTAAATTCTGGTGTCAATGTGACAGTTAGGAATTAAAATTAACATGTATATATAATATACCGCAGCCCTTCAAGGGGTTAAAACAAACCAATTTATTCTGTCACATTGATATTGATTAGTTTTTCCTTACACTTGTGGTATTACCTGAGAAAAGCATTTCAGGCGCTACATATAACTCTGTTTTTACTGCGGATATTCACACTGTCTCTGACAAAGCAATATTGATTTCCGAAAACTTTGAAGTGTAGCAATTCATGCTTATGGCATTTGTGCTTTTTTTCCTTCAGAGAAACTAAACATCATTGTTTTCGGCATCTGGTTTATAAAAATATCCATACTTTCAAAGAAATGTTATTTATAAAGGTGTATATTGGATTTTTTCCTAATATCGGAACTGATGTTTTTGAAACGTGATTGTTGAAAAATATAAGAAAAGCTTTTAACTCGAACGTATTTGTTTGCGAATGAAACAATGTATTTTTAATTTTTCTCTTGCAATAAGACATGTGTTTTTCTGTTTAAGGCTGTTCTGAAATCCAAAAGGGCAACTTTATGACATAAGTTTTAATTTATTTTTGTTCGGAAATGCATGAAACTAGCAGGTGTTGTTGTTCAGAAACTATGTAATCGATCTGCTTTTTTTTTTCGTTTTTTTTGCAAACGCAATAGATTTTTCAGAAAATAGTGTCAAAGTGGGCATTTTGAACCGAATTTCCGCGCGAAAAAAGAATAACCACTCAAGAAAGGGTAAAAAATGTCTTTGTCACGTGATCAAAATCGCTTTAACGCAATAAATAATTTATTTATCAAAAAAATGGAAAACACAGTTTAATTCCCAATCGCTTCCATAGTCAGGCCTTCCAATTTTATATCTTTCCGTTTAAAGATGAATTTGTAAATGTGTCAAAACTTTTTGCGCTTGTTGAGCAGAGCAATTGAGAACAGTCTTACGGAGTTAAATATCCTTGAAATACCAAAAGTTAGTAAGTAACTGAACATAATCCGAAACCAACCAAAACGAAAAGATATTAGAGTCAATCTGATCCGCAACCAAAAAAAAAAAAAAAATTGTTCTAACCCGTCCGGAACCTTTTCACGCTTGCGGAAAAAATTGAGTTACCTGACCAGATGCAGGAATCTATATTCAAGTAAAAATCTAAAATACACCGTACTACCAATACAAAATCGTCTACTCTTAAAGTTGAATTTTAAAACAAACCAATTTACTCTGTCATATTGTTATTGATTAGCTTTTCTTGCGCTTTTGGTATTACCTGAGAAAAGCATTTCTGTGGCTACATATAACTCTATTTTTACAGCGGATATTTACACTGTCTCTGACAAAGCAATATTGATTTCCGAAATCTTTGAAGTAAAGCAATTCATGCTTACGGTATTTGTATTTTTTTTCTTTAAGAGAAACTGAACACTGTTGTATTCAAGGTCTGATTTATAACAATATCTATACTTTCAAAGAAATATTATTTATCAAAGTGTATATTGTATTTTTTCCTATATCAGAACGGATGTTTTTCAAACATGATTGTGGGAAAATATAAGAAAAGCTTTGAACTCAAACGTATTCGTTTGCGAATGAAACAATGTATTTTTATCTTTTCTTTTGTAATAAGACAGATATTTTTTTTTTTCTTGGAGGTGTTAAACATCTTTGAAGTACTAAAAGTTAGTAAGTACAGTAGAGTCTCAAAAATCCGAGGTAATTGGGGCTGACATCACCTCGGATTTCTGGAAACTCGGATTTTCCGAAAAAGTAAAAAATTCTTATCAATTATAATTTTACTCAATTAGGATGACAACCTTTAGGATGGTTGGACAACATTTAGGATGACCTTTATTTCTTTTGTAATGATATACAGGATTCTTTACAAAAAAAAAAATCAACTTCTCTTTTTAGATGCAATATCTAGCGAACGTTTAAAATGAATAACGTTAGCAGGGGTAGCTTGATTTTTCTGTTCTACATATTTTAAAGCCAGTTCTGAAGATGTAGAACCTTCACTATGAGAGAGTATTTTTCAAATGGCAGGGAGTCATTTCCTGCTGTATCATCACATTCCTACTCATCTTCTACATCGTTCGTACGCCACCTTGAATTAGACCAGAAAATTTTTTGGCACCAGTATTATCTTATACAAAATCTCTTCTTAAAAGAAGGCGAAATTTTGCGCGTTTAACCTAGATTTCTTTTTCTATAAAAAGATACTGGTATTTTACCTGAAGAAATAACGGTATCCGTACGAACCATGTTCTATCATTTCTACAATAGTCGATTCAGTTATTTCCAGCATTTCATCACTGTTTAGCCATTTTTTAACGTCATCTGCATTACAATTTTCACAGCCAGGTACTTCCTTTACCAAATCTTTCAAAACAATGTTTTCATCATCGTCATCATTAAAATTCTCAGTGGATGTTACACCTTAGATAAAAATTTCAACCACGATTTATTCAATGTTGTAGATTGAATTTCTTCCCAAGAATCAGCTATCCAGTAAACAATGTCTCTCATGCAGTCTTTCCGGCGGCGAAAAAAAGTTGGCGCAGCATGTCCCTATAGGGACTTTGCGCCATAAAAACCCATACAACCAACCAACCAACCGGCAGAGAAAAAAAGTAGAAATTTTTATTTTTGACTCCTCGAATTAAGCGGAACTTCTTCGAACTTCTGAGACTCGGATTTTCGAGACTCTACCGTATCAAAGCGCAGCCCGAAACCAACCCAAAATTGAAACAATTAGAGTCAACCCGATACCGAACAAAAAGAAATTGCTCCAACCCAACCCGAACATTCCTATGCTTTCGGGGTACATTGAGTTACGCGACCCGATGCAAGAATCTGTACTGAAGTCAAAATCTAAAATTCGCGGTAACACCCATACAAAATCGTCTACTCTTAAAAATTGAATTTTAAAACAAACCCCAATTTATTCTGTCATATTAATATTGAATAGTTTTTCCTTTCACTTGTGGTATTACCTGAGAAAAACATTTCAGGTGCTACATGTAACTCTATTTTTACGGCGGACATTCACACTGCCTCTGACAAAGCAATATTGATTTCCGAAAACTTTCAAGTACAGCAATTCATGCTTACGGTTTTTTTTTTTTTTTTTTTTTTTTTTTTTTTTTTTTTTTTAAGAAACTTAACACTGTTGTATTCAGCGTCTGATTTATAACAATATCCATACTTTCAAAGAAATATTATTTATCAAAGTGTACATTGGATTTTTTCCTATATCAGAACTGGTGTTTTTGAAAACTGATTGTGGGAAAATATAAGAAAAGCTTTGAACTCGAACGTATTTGTTTGCGGATGAAACAATGTATTTTTAAATTTTCTCTTGCTATAAGGGTTTTTTTTTTCCTTTAAGGAGTTAAATATCTTTGAAGTACCAAAAATTAGTTTAAGTTTTAAAGGGTGTTATCTTAAAAATCCCTCGTGTTATCTTAAACTGTCTTTTACAAAGCTTTGTAAGAATATCTTAACAACTGTTTTGAAATTAAATTTTTAAGAACCAAAATTGCTTTATTTTATCAATTTTGAGTTGTGAACAGATGCCTATTTTCCCAAGATTTTATACACTGCGCGCAAGATATCACACAGCTGACAAGCTTGAAGCCAAATAAACATGTAATAAAGAGTTTTAAAAAAAAAGTTTTATTGAAGTCGAATAAACATGTATTGAACCAGAAAATTTATTAAAATAGATTTATCTCATTTCTATGTTGTACATCATTTCATTCTTCTTTCATTTACTAAAAAAAAATTCTGGTACGTAATATGCTTATTTGACTTGTAAAAAGCAGGGAGCTTGGCAGCTATAGTTTTACTAATATGGTGATACTCAATAATACTTGTGAAAAAAATTCTCACACCACTATTTTCGAAAAGTAAATTTCATCTTACTTAATGTCTGAGATTCTGCGATTAAATTAAGGTGAAGATTCTATTAGAAAAAGTGGTAGCTCTCTGGACCACGGGACGCGCAGTAACTACCAGCACACTAACCTAATTTTTCCACAGTGAATATTTTTTTAAACGTAGACAAACAGTGCCTAGTTAAAATATTTAACTATGGATACAAAACTTATGTTACTTCAATAATAAAGTGATAAGAAATTCATAAGACTTGAAATTTAGAGACTTTTAAAAATATAAGCAAGTATATATCAGGAATATTAGCCAAGAATAAACATTTTAGGCCACTTCATATGCATTAACATAATATATAAGATATTAAAATTAAGCTAGTCATTTTCACAAATTTGAGCACACAATCTGAAAGAAAAAGGTTCGAAAAGAATGAGTTTAAAACATTCCTGTGTTTTATAGAGCGATAACTAAAGTCCTTTTTACCATAACTTTATGCTAATGCAATAGTCCAGAACACAGCGATTTATTTTAGTTAACCATTTTACATAAGCGAATCTTTAAATATTAAATTCATCTTGCTTAATAAATCACAAAAACAGCCGTCAGCTGTCTTTCCGGCGGTGGATGTGGCCTCGGAGGCCGTAATACCGTACAGCCAAAGCAAAAAGAATGGCATCCCGCTTACGGATGATTACTGCCTATCAATGATTGCCGTTGGAACATCTGTAATCGAGCTCCTGTTCATTCCATTTTGACTTTGCGCGATGTTACAGAGTCTGGCGCCGCGTCCACTGTAGACGAGACAGTTGATGGCTGTTTTCGTGATTAAGTAAAAGCAATTACATATTTGCAGATCAGATTGTAAGAAATGGTTAACTAAAGGCTGTCGCTATCTCCCGGAGTACAAGTCTGTGAATCCGGTTTCATTTAAAATATTAAAAATTAAATTTAAAATTTTCGCTTTATTTAACTTGCAACGTTAGTTTATATGTATGTATATAGTATGTACGATTCAAAATTTTTACTCGAACTTTAACGAACTTCCAGTTATCCGATAGAGCTGAAATTTTGCATACATATGTAAATTCAATGACTGCATAATTATTATAATTTGGAATGCGTAGCTCTTTACGTATTTTGAAAGGCCATACAAAATATTTCGATTGCTTTGCCACTTGTAACCATAATTTTTAATTCAAATTCAACAAAATTTATAAAGTTATTGAAATACGCAACAGCTTATTTTCGAATTAAAAATGGGGTGCTTAGCATTTGTATTTCTTTTACCGGGCCAATAAAAAAAAATTAGATATATTATCGCCTATGAACAGGAATTTTAATTCAAATTCATCAAAATTTAAATAGGTTTTCGAGATATACAACAGCACTTTTCCCAATTGAAAATAATGTATGTAATATTCATATTTAATTTACATTGCTTTTACTTTGCTTTTACTTGTTACGTTAACATTCTTTTACCTTGAGTCTTTTACACAGCATTGTGGTAAAAAAGCGATCTTTGTTTGGAAATGACTTAGGATACAAAATTACTAATCTGCCATTGAATTGGTACCTTACAATTAATATTTCGCAAGTTAATCAGTTCAGATGTATTGTGTCCATTCTAGATTCACTCTGTGTGATAAAATATTAATGATATTTTTAAACTCATGCATGTCCCGTTTCCTTTTGCAGATAAGCAATCATGGCAGCCCCTCCACCAAGTTTCCAGGATACTATGCATGCAGCAGCCACCATTAACCAGGCGGCCAACGCGGCAGGATACATGATGCCTCCGCAGCAGAACTATGATGCTCCACCGCCACAACAGAGTGGCTCCAAATCAATCATCAAATTCGACCCCAGTTACGTCAGAACTTTTCCTGGCATGCTCAAAGTAGCTGAGTGTGTGAGTACTCAATTTTAGTTTAATTTAGTTAGTTGTTGCACAAGAAATGCACCGGGTGTCCTAAAAAGGACTGACTGATTTTAAAATTCAATAACTTGTAAACGGTGACAGATATATAAAAAATTCTTTCAGGATGGTTATGTATGAGGTCAAAAGTTTTTTTACAGTGATTTTCGATTTTAGGTCGAATTACAAACAATAGATGGCGCTGCGATCAACACTACATTTTTATCTCCTTTTTCTACATGGAAAAAAAGAAAGGACAAAAAATCGAGTCTGTATTTAGCGCCTATTGCTTACAGCGCCATCTATTTTTGTAATTCGAACTAAAATCGAAAATCGCTGTAAAAAAACTTTTGACCTTATGCATAATCCTCCTGCAAGAATTTTTTAAATATCTGTCACCGTTTGCAAGTTATTGAATTTCAAAATCAGTCAGTCCTTTTTAGGACACCCGGTAAAAAGAAATATAATAAAGTTCATTCTGTACTTCGGTCAGTATTTAACCATGTAAGAAGCCACTGTCCATATGTTATTTCTCTAGTTATGTCTTTCTGGGTAAACAAGCGGGACTCGGACCCAGAATCCAGCCTAGTGAGAGGACTCGAGTTAGCTTGGGATAGTGCAACTGAATTTTTTTTCCCACACTTGACGTTGACCCCTTAACCTACGATTTACGTTTCAACAGCCTGAGTCCAAAACGTAAACAAGATCGCACAGCCCTCGAGCCCTTCCACAGATCGGCAAATCGGTCCTCAGTTGTACCAAACGCGTACGACTTACGGAATAAGACTGGTTTAATTTCGTGGAATATTTGATAAGTAATTACAACTTGATGTAATAATTGTGGTAGATATACCACAAAAGTTTTATTAGTAATCCCGTTAGCATTTACTGTTGCACCACGGGCTATGCCCGTGATAGTTACATTTGGCTTGATCATTGTACCAAGGGCCATGTTCATAATATTTACATTTGGCCCGAATACAAAACCACGTGTCTCACACTTAGTTGTCGCTTAAGGGGTTAAAATTCCTTGCACACACTGCACGTAGGTGAAAATGCTAAGGTAGACCGCTATCAAACGCTCGTCATGCAGAGTGTTTCATAAAAGACTCTCAATCTTTAAAATTGTATAATTCATAAACTATAATAAATATAACTAGTTGGATGTGCCAATCCCAAAACTTTCTTCTATCTCGTACATCTTAATTTTTCAAAAGTAGTTACTTCAATATTGTTAGTTCAATACTATACCAACTTTGATTCCCATCTAAATTTCTTCTTCAGTAAGTTAATCTGAGTAAAAACGGATTAATCTCGATCATGATATTTATTAATATCAATTGTTTTGCGTTATTCTGTTGTACATCAGCTGTTTCCGAATAGCCGGCAAGAATGCTCAAAGTAACTTTAAAATTTCAAAGTACAAACAATATTTGGACGCTACAATTGATATATAGAATAGAAAGTAAAAACAGAGACCTTTAGTGCAATATTACATGTTATTTTGAACATTCTTACAGTTTAAGAGCATCTATTGTGGTAAGTTTGGACTATTTTTTAAATTGCTCTATACAAAATGTATGAGATACCTGATAAACATGGGCTAATTCCATTCTCATATTTACGGTAGTTAATGCATTATTGAATTTTAAGTTGGGGGCTCTTTTTTGAAACACCCCATAGCTGTAAAAGAAAGATGCTTGTCCTTATGCCTGTCTGTGTCTGTGTATGTTCCATGGCTAGAAAAACCTACCGCACGTAGAGATCTGAAAATTTGGTTGAGAATAGTATAAGGCAGATCCGAATGCACCTCAGGCTCAAATTTTTCCTCTGTAAATCAGCCGAGATATTAACTAAAAACAAAGACAAAAATGCCCCCGCCAGTAAAGAGATACAGCGGTCTGTCCAAAAACCCTGTTCTGAATCTTCCAAGAGATCGGAAAGCAGGAAAAAATATCTAAAATAAAAAGTGTAGTTTATTTTCGGATTTTTCTAAGCGCGCATCAGCTTAACCATCGGATATACGAAAAACAATAAACAATTAAATTTAAAAAATCAAAAAAACCGACTGAGTAAAAAGAGAACTAATTAATTATTTCTAATCAATGTGAAACTATTTTTTTTTTTTTCAATTCCTAGTATTAGCTCATACTCTCGCTATATATATCTTGTTCAAATTTTCAATCGTTAATAAAATACTTATTATTCATCCAATCAAGCTCAAATAAAATTTTTTAAACTTGTAGTAGATGACACTTGATGTTAATTCAGTTTTTTTCAAATATTGATTCATTAATTAAATTAATTTTCAATAATCGAGAGAGCCCTATTCTTGATCAAGGTATTTTAAGACCGATAGAACCATCTTTTCGATCAAGGCATTTTAAGCGCCACTCAATAGGAAAGAAGAATGGGAGAAAAAAAATTCTGTTATTGACTTAAGTAGGAATTGACTTAAAGTATTTTTTATATTACTTATTTATATTACTTACCTATTTTTTTATTTACTTGTATTGATGACTTTCAAGTTGCGTTTAATTGTTAGTTCCTATCTATAAACACTGTTTTGATGAGGTCTATAGATGTCTTTGATGGTTAGAGTTGCAGTAAAACTAGAGATCGTACACTGTAAAAAAAAAAAAAAAAATCTGTAAAGTTCCTAAAGTTTTTCTAGGAATCCCTGTTTCCTAGAAAAACTTTAGTAACTTTACAGATTTTTTTTACAGCGTACATACACAACTTCCAGGTTGTATAATATTTTAATGGAGCTTCTGACTGTAAAATAGTCAATGAACCATCGTCTTCATTTTGAAAGACCTATCCAATGATATGCCACTCAATAGGGTTCGTAAATCTTTTTTCCCCTCTACCGCCATTTTGTATTTTACGACTGCCATTTTTGAATTTATAAAAACAAAACCTAGCCTATAACTATCGGACGGTTAAGACGAATCGATAGAGACTTCATTCATTAAAATCCATCCAGCCGTTGGGATGTTTCGAGGGTATAAAGAAATCCACATACCCAGATACGCGTGAAACCTTTCTTGGCAGTCGGGTAAAAAGTATCTCCTTCACCTTCGTACTTTTTAGATTAAAGCGGTGTGTTTAAAAAAAAAATGCGAAAAAAATGTACTTTTTAATTAATTTTCGGAAAATATATGAATTGTACCCAATTACTTGTTTAACAGAGGCCAACTTCTAGTAGCTTCAAATATGCGAATACAGAGCTGCTAAGTCTCCGGCCTTTTGGATACCAGTGTTTTAATACCGAAAATGTTATTTTATTTAATTGGAACATTTGGGCGATTTAAAAGAACCATATTTTCTCTAAAATAATTGTGGTGGGCAAAAAGCCGGAGACTCTGCGTATACAAAATTACAACTCGATCCGCCAAGTAGTTTTTGATTTAGGCTTAAAAAACTACGTTCATTGCAATATGTTTTGCAGTGATTACAAATTAATTTAACATTAGGAGGTCCAAACTTTAAAGCTTCATAATTTCTAAACTATTCGAGGACTTTCAATTTGATATCCTAATGTAAAATTTACCAAAAAAGCAAAATATTATGTAAAAATTACGTATTCGTATTGTAAATTTCATAGTTTTATACAATTTGAGTAAGACATCACCCTAAGCTTATTTTTTAAACATAGATTAAAAGCAGACAAAATTTCCGGTCGAATGGTTATTTCCTTTTTATCCTGGAAAAATTTGGAAATGGAAATGCACGTGGTGTTCTTTTTACTTTCTTCTAATTTTACAAGAAGAAAGTATTGGATTCGTGAAAAAACTCGACTTCCAGTTTTCGACGGATTTATGCATTTTAGAGGGTCCTGTACACAATTTGACAGTTTTTAGAAAATGTCTGCCTGTGAGTCTATGAGTCTGTCTATATGTGATACAGATTTTGTGGGCTCTCCACCTTAAGAACTAAAGCACGGAATTTAATAAAACTTTAGATTAAGTTATGCCTTGATATAAATTGGTGCTGATTAGTTTTTTGTATAAATCGACCGACAGATGTGCGCTGCTATGCTGCAGTTTTCACGATTTCCGGAATAGCTCTCAAGAAGTAATGCACAAATTTTCATGAAACTTCAGATTCAATTAGTCGTTGATATACATTGTTTCTTATTAGATTTTGGTGTAAATCACCCAAAACAAGGCGCTACTATGCTGCATTTTTCAGGATTTACACGATTTTTGCGATAATCATATCTCAGAAACTAATGCACGGAATTTCATCAAACTTCATATTCTGTTAGACCTTAACATAAGTTGGCGCTGATTAGGTGTTCCTGTAAATCATATGAGAGGTGGCGCTGCTATGCTGCATTTTTCATGATTTTCACGATAGCTTTATCTCAACAACTAATGCACGGAATTTAATTAAACTTCACATTTGGTTACATTTTCACATAAACAGATACTTATTAGACTTCGATGTATACAGCGCAAAATGTGTCGCTTCTATGGTTGGGAATTTTGGTTGCAAACGTCTAAGAGGGTGGTTGTCCAAATTTAATGATTTGCTTGATAGATGCTATGCTTATATCTCCTTTTTAAATGCACGCAATTCTACAAGCCTATATCTTTAGAATACTCATAATGGGCATAGATTGCCATTTAATTTTGGCACTGTGATAGGGAATTTTGAAGTATTAACTTGTATGAGATATAATAGAGTTTTGGGATTGGCACATCCGACTAGTTTTCTTTTGGCCAAGAGTACATCTGAAATCTCTCCTTTTTCATTAAAGCCCCACCAGTGGCCGAGAGGTTCTGTTCTCAAAGCTGGTAGGCGGGAGGTGTTGGGTTCGAACCCAATCACGCTCGCCGGGCAAATCGTTCGGAGTTTTCCGTGATTTTCTTCGAACCTGGGTTATCCTTGCGTAAATACGGGTTAGGTTCCCTTAGAAAGACCCCCCACGGAGGCAACCACCCCTCGGGCCTATATCCCTTCAGTAGATAATCGGCCGTCAAAAATCAATTCACTCTTTTCATTAAAAACTCTTTTCAATAAGTAATTTCCATTTACATTGTTTATTCATTTGTTCACAATTTTATTTAAAAAAAAAAACTTTTATAATCTACAGCCTAGGTGTTTTACGCTCTTTTAAGCATATTAAATAATATGTATCGCATTGCAGCATGCTGCAGTAAATACCAAAAACTCTATTTATTCCTCTTTTTTCTCACATTATCATAAGTTTGCAGTAATGTCGTCATAAAGTGCGATTCCTTTTCAAAATCATACATATATTCATTTCCTGGGTATATATCCAGGAAATAGAACAGTGCGAAGATAGTATTGCATAATTCGAATATTTTTTAGGAAGATGCTGAAAATTTACATTTTTTTAGAATATATATTATAAGAGGAAAACCAGTTAAGTATGACTGATGAAAGAAAAAAAACATAAAAATAGGTTAAATAAATAACTTTTTATAGTATTTGCTAAAGGGATTTAAAAATATCAAATTGCGTCTCACAGGAGTAGTGAAAAAAAATTAGAACTCATAAAATAGCCACTTAAAACGCATAAAAAATGTACTTCAATAAGTTTCCTTTATTTTATTTTTATGCCTCTTTAGATTTCTAGAACGCTTGGAATAAAATGAAACCCCTTTAAACAAAAATAATTTCGAAGTGATGGATGTAAAGTAAAATCGGATTAATTTTTTGAAGTGCATTTTGTTTGAAAACTGACTTGCAAATAAATATCAACTTATAGATATTCTATGGTTTATTAAAATTCATGCCGTATTTTTTTAAAGATCTTTTGCGTTTAACAAAAAACGGAAAACGTCTTTTGATTATACAGCTTCTGAATAATAACACCTACCAATTTCATGAGTTTCCGAAGAAAAATTAATTAAAAAAGGTGTCAGAAAGTACCCCCCCCCCCTTTGAATTTGAGAACAGCCTTAACGATCCCAACACTGGATTAGAATATTGCAAGTCCGGTCTATGACGTTTTATCTCACTTTCTGCAATATGCCCTTATGAGCTAATGGATCTTATTTATCATGCAATTAATGGTTTTATGTCAACATTGGTTAAAATTAATATTACCCATTAATAATTACTGCATAATAGTAGTTCATTACTATATACAGGGTGTTGTCGAATTCGACGGACAAATTCAGAGAGGTGATGTAAGGCGTCAAGAGGAGGAAAAATTACTCACGTATTTACCACTTTTGAAGCCTAATGAAACTAAAACGATACCATTATCAGAACGAGACATTTCTAACTACAAACTAGTATGTTGTGGCCATCACAAAACTTTCTCCTATATAAATCACGTCAATTAAACCATTTAAATAATACAACAAATTACATCAATTTACTTCCAATTCATATCAAAATATATCTTAATTTGAAGTTGGATGAAAATTCGAGCATTAGTTCTTGAGATAGAGCTATAGCAGAAATTACGAAAAATGTATCAAAGCAGCGCCATCCTGTCGAGCGATTTGCACCAAAACATAAACAACACTAATTGATATCAAGATATACCTGAATCTGAAGTTTGATGAAAATTCGTGCATTAGTTGTTGAGATAGAGCTATAGTGGAAATTCTGAAAAATGCAGCACAGTAGTGCCACCTGTTGAGCGATTCGCACCAAAACATAAACAGCAGTAATTCATATCAAGGTATACCTGAATCTGAAATTTGTTGAAAATCCAAGAATTAGTTCTTGAGAAAGAGCTATTGCGGAAATCGCAAAAAATGCAGCACAGCAGTGCCACCTGTTGAGCGATTGGCACCACAATGTATAAAACGTCAATCCCTGTCAAGAACTGACTGAATCTGAAGTTTTGTGAAAATTGGTGCAATTAGTTCTGGAGCTTGAGCTATTGTAGAAATCGTAAAAAATGCTCCATAGCAGCGCCACCTGTTAAGTGATATACACCAAAAACTAATCAGCACCAATTTATATCAGGAACTAATTGAATATAAATTTTTATTAAATTCCGTTCATTAGTTCTTGAGATAGAGCGCCCACAAAATTTGTGTCACACACAGACAGACAGACTCACTGACAGACATTTTGTAATAACATTTTTTTTTCGGGTTCTCTGACCCCTAAAACGTGTAAATCCGTCGAAAACCGGGATACTTTCTTCTTGTAAAGATAGAAGAAAGTAAAAATTAAAATCAGAGCAGCAGTTATGTACAGTCGTAGGAAAAAAAGTAAACTCCCCTGCTAACTCCTCAACAAATTATCGTAGAAGAAAGTTACTGGTACCTAATGGTTGGAAATAAAGTCTACTTTTAAATGATGTATATAAAATTTACTTAGGGGGCCATCAACACATTAAAATGAAGACAAATTTCATTTTTTTTTCAATGACAATACCCAATTTTAACGAGATATTTCAAATCTTCTGTTCAAAGTATGCCTGGACACCAAATTTCAAGTCATTTGAATGATAAGTTTTTGAATTATAAATATTCAAAATTGAGTGCTTCTAATGTTAAATTACATTTTCATAATTTTATTTATATCTCCAGAAACTGTGCTTCCAGTAATGTGCTCATTTTTTGTGTAGCGATAATACTAATATGCCCAAACATAAATACGCTGAATTTGCAATTTTTATAATTTTATGATATGAATTATGAATCATGAAATTAATATTCGAAAAAATTATGAATAGCAACCTACAATTTTTTTGATGGATTTAGATTTATTAAGTCCGGTTTTATGGAAATCCAAAATTTCACATTTTTCTTCCAAGTAGTTTTCAAATTATGCTTAAAAAACGGCAAAATGATGGTCTAAGGGACCGTCTACAATAGAAGTGACTAGATTTTTTGAAATTTCTTCTGCTGTACTGTAATCCAGCAGGCTTCATTGACTTCTTAAGCTGCTTTGATCAAGATGGGGGGCTCTCTCGGTTAACAATCCAGTTCGGAACTTCAATTTGAATACAGCCCTTAAAATACGCTCGTTTTAAAATAATTAATTTCTCAGAAACTTGTGGTAAGAATTGCATAAAAATTTGTTTTTAGGCTAATTGAAGGTGTAGAGTTCATTTATGCTGTCAGAATGGTGTAACTGCTATTGAAAAAAACAAAGTTATGGATCGTTTTAATATGTAGATGGCCCCCTAAGCAAATTTTACATACGTCATTTAAAAGTAGACTTTATTTCCAATTGTTCGGTACCAGTAACTTTCTTCTACGATAATTTGTTGAGGAGTTAGTGGGTGTGTTTACTTTTTTTTCCACGACTGTACATAGAAATAAAAATATACAGGGCTATTAAAAAAAAAAAAAAAGTTATAGATCGTTTTAATATGTAGATGGTCCCCTAAGCAAATTTTACATACGTCATTTAAAAGTAGACTTTATTTCCAATTGTTCGGTACCAGTAACTTTCTTCTACGATAATTTGTTGAGGAGCTAGTGGGTGTGTTTGTTTTTCCACGACTGTACATAGAAATAAAAATATACAGGGCTATTAAAAAAAAAAAAAAAAAAAAAAACGTTTACAAAATGACATGGCAAATCAGACATACAGCAAGGATAAAAAATCACACAGGAACATAGGATCGCAAACCCCTTATTGAGTCGCAAATACAGGGTGTTTCATCCTAACTGAACCCGGGTTGAGGGTAATAATTTCGAGAAAAATAAAAATATTGTAATGAAAATGCAACGATAGGTACCTTTTTTGTGTGAAATGTGATAACATCACGAAAAGATCTGGAAAACATGTTGCTGAAGCAAGCGATGATACCGTATGAACTGATAACCATAGTCCAAAATGTGGTGCGTCAAGTGCTTGCCCGTATAATACACACTTCTACCACTTTTGTTTGGTGGTATCACATTTACATCAAATGTGAGAATGTCTGTTAAAGTTTTGTTATAATATACTTCAGTTTTCTGAAAGTTACGACCGTCAACCCAAATTGAGTTAGAATGAAATACCCTGGATTTGTGACTCAATAAGAAGTTTGCGACCCTATGTTCCTATGGGATTTTTCATCCTTGTTGTATGCATGATTTGCCATGTCATTTTGTAAACTTTTTTTTAATCACCCTGTATATGGGGGTATTCTCACAATCTTTTGACTTTCATGTCCCTGAATAATAATTTTTATTTTAATGCACTTTTTTGTGTTTTTTTTTATTTCATATACTGGGGAACATCCCATTGCATGATTGCACAACAATATTAACGAGATAAATAAGTTGCGGCCGATGTTAGGGGTCCAAACACCTGGAAAACTTCTATACCGTCCCGTGTCCCGGATGCTGATTTTTAAGTTTGGAGCTGTCTGGATAAAATTGTTTCAATAAAAATAATTCGATGGAATTTTTTTTCTGAAACTGGAACTATTGTTTTATATAAATATGTAGCTAAAAATTAACCTGCACACATTTTTAGGGTTGTTATTATTTTTTAAACTCGTCTCTGGATTTTAGATTCCTTACGGTCCCTCTTCTAAAATTATACAGAAAATCATTTCAGATGCAGCCACAGAATTTTTTTTCAAGTTTTTTATCATGCAGAAGTATGCTAGAGAAAGAATGTCTAAAATTCTTTGGCAGGAAATTTACTGTAGAATTTAAATCAGCATTTAAATATCAATTTCAAGCATCGTGGCTTTATTGGTAGCCTCACCGTCCCCAAGGTTTATTCCTGCACTTTTCGAGGTAAATTTAAAAAAAAATAATAATTTAATCCAATGTTAACAACTGTTTCTAAAAATCAATGAACATTGTGGCTATCACTTAGTCTTAACATGATTTTCCTAAAAATAGGTGGTAATTTTCCTTACCGTCCGTTTTTTTCCAATACCATCCCCTTTTTACCTTACCGTCCCTTCTTTAACACCCTTTTAAGACAATGTTATACAAAAATTCTGTATTAAAAGTACTGCATTGTTATTATTTCTTATTTGAATGTCCTGTGGGTACTATGCAAATTCATTATAAGTAAAAATTTAGAAGAAAAAAGTTATAGGGTAAAATGGTAAGGAAAATTAAACTCGCAAGTTTAACTTAAACCTCAGTTAAATAAAAAAAATTTTCACCGCTGACCATTTTTTCTTTATTTTGAATCATTAAGGCATTCGTCTATCAGATTAAAATGTTATTTTAGCAAGTTTAATTTTGTCGGATTTTTTTTTCCCAAAAGTCAAAAGATTGTGAGAATACCCCATATACGACCAAACGGTATAAGCTTCTTCGTTGGAAGTCTGTTAAAAATAATATAAAACTACAAAATATCAAACATTTTACACTAAACGAGGAAATTTATTAAAATATCAGTTGTAATTCTTTATTGTTTGTGAGTGCCAGGTTATAAATTATTTTTTCTTTCAAAGCTTCACAGCTAATATTGTCATTTCAAAATGGTAAAAAAAAGGGTGAAGTCCATGTAAAATTTCCTTAAAAAGATTCTTAATTCATTTGAAAGTATTTATTTATTTGTAATTTATTTTATTGGTAATCATTTAGATAACATTTACTTTGATATCCACGTTTGTACGAAATAAAGAAAAGAACCCTTTTTATCCAACATCTTGGTGTTTATTCGTTTTTAGCTCACAGGCTATCAAAGCCTGGGAGCTTATGTGCCCGCCGGTTCTGTATGTACGTACGTACGTAACGCGATAATTCTTGATAGAAACATCGTATTTGCTTCAAATTGTTTTCTAGTTTCGTTCTGATAAGGCGCTTCCCTGGTTAGTTTTGGGGGTTCATTGGTTAAGGATAAAGGGGGAAAAGGAGGTTAGTCCCCCCCCCCCTTAATTCAGACAAATGGGTTTTTCATGCAGAATTATTCGATTTGCTCCGAAGTTGGTATACTGGTTTATTATGTTAAGGAACTTCCCTGAATAGTTTTGGGGGTTCATTGGTTAAGGATAAAGGGGGAGAAGGGGGGGTTAGTCCACACACCCCCTTAATTCAGATAAATAGGTTTTCATGCAGAATTATTCGATTTGCTCCGAAGTTGGTATACCTGTTTATTAAATTAAGGAACTTCCCTAATGAGTTTTGGGGGTTCATTGGTTAAGGATAAAGGGAGAAAAGGGGGGTTAGTCCACTCCCTGAATTTAGATAAATGGGTTTTTCATGCAGAATTATTCGATTTGCTCTGAATTTGGTATACTGGTTTATTATGTTAAGGAGCTTCCTTGATTAGTTTTGAGAGTTCATTGGTTAAGGATAAAGGGGGAAAAGGGGGCTAGTCCACCCCTTAATTTAGATAAATAGGTTTTTCATGCAGGATTATTCGATTTGCTCAAGGATAAAGGGGGAAAAGGGGGCCTAGTCAACTCCCCTTAATTTAGATAAATGAGTTTTTCATACAGAATTATTCGATTTGCTCCAATTTGGTATACCGGTTTATTATGTTAAGTAGCTTCCCTGATTAGATTTGGAGGTTCATTGGTTAATTATAAAGGGGGAAACGGGGGCTAATCCCTCTTCACTAGTTTTTTTTTTTTTTTTCATTATTCTTTAAAATAAGAGTATAATATACAATTAGTGCGAATAGCCTGTGAGCTCAATGCCATCAGTTTAGCTGGGTACTTTTCTTTTTTATTAAGATATTATATACTTTGACATAAAAAGAATTGATATAATTACAGCGATATATATTTTTTTGGAAATAGATCAATTCACTGTGACTTTGGGAATATAATATTCCGGACATACATGCCTACATACATACAGACTGGTGAAGATAACGATTCTTTATAACGGCCGTAAATAAGTAATAATAAAATACATATAATTACGAAATTTTTAGATAAACGACAAAAAAGAAAGTAAGTTCATTTCGTAAGCCATTTCGTAAGCATATTAACAAGTATCAATAGCTATAAACAAAAAAAGTTCCCAAAGCATGGAAATTTGGTGAGAAAAATTAAGACTTTTTAAAATATTTCATCAAAAATCGGTTTACGATCATTTGTTTTTTTTTTCTTTTCTGTTTTTTTTTTTTTTTTTTTAAGTTAATCTTATTCACTAAACCAAAAATGTTCTCTCAAAATAGCTATCAACATTGCATGAATGTCCCTAACTGAATTTACTCTGCTTTTTCCCGTTATATAGTTGACGAATTAAAAAATATTCTGATTGCCAAGAGAAATAAAGTTTCTGTTTTGGGGAGAATTTGTAATATTTTATCAAATATTTCATTAGTTATCTATTTAAAATCTTTTGCTTTTACGGTATTATATTCTGTGACATTTAAAGAATTGATATAATTAATTATAACGACATCAAATTTGTCTAAACAGATTAATTCACTGAGACTCTAAGAATATAATATTCTGGTCATACGTTCATTACATACGTACATACAGGCTGATCAGGATAACGATTCTTAATAGGCAGAAAATAAGTAATAGTTAAATATACATAATTACAAAGTTTTTGGAACATAAATAAAGTAAATTCACTTTGTTAACACTAGAACAGCCGGAAATTTTACTGAAGTGTTATAAAAATATTTTACACCGGAAATTTTAATTGAAACTACTTAACTTATTTATTTAACTTATTTCTCCGTGGTACATTTTATACTTATTTTAGAAAGAAACTTCTGGTGATAATCGAAATATTTGTATTTGGTAAGCGGTCATTTGACCGCTACGGCGGCTCTAGTGTTAACAAGTTAACCCTTCGCACTCGAGGGCTCCGCTGCGGAGACATAATCTTTCTTTGCAAAATTTGTTTTTGGCTCCAGTAATAAAGGAAAATAAAATGTACCTTATTTAATCAGAGCATTTTTGAACTTGTGTACTTGAACGAAACTTCTTTTAAAAAAGGTGGTGCCGATCGAATAAAATTTGTGTAAGAGACGCCGAGCGCAAAGGGTTAATCCTTATCGGACGCTAGCATTTTATACACTATTCGCCTCGCCACTATGTTGTAATTGTATTCAGTGAATATTCGCAGGGCGACCACAGACGACTATTTTTACATTCTATTCGCACCACTATATTCAAAAAAATAAATGTTGTTGTATGTTTCTCTTGCACATGTTGCCAAACAGCAAGTGAAAGTAATGCTTTAAAAAAAATGGTGCCATACCGAATAAAATTCATGTAGGAGATGCTGGTCCCGAACAGGTTAATCTTGTCTCCGCACGCGTGCCAAACGACCTATATTGAAAGTACCGGTATCATGTGGGTGGTGACATAGGACCGATAAGAGTTTAAAAGAATCTTAATAGCTTTAAACAAAATAAAGTTTTTGAGCATGAAAATTTAGCGAGAAAAATTGACAATTTTTAACCCTTTAGTGCGCAGCTTTGCATATATGCAAACAACAGTGTTTTGAATTTAATAGATTTTTTTATTCGTATATACCTAATTCACACCAAAAATTTGAAATAGCAATATTTGCTTTAATTAATAGCAGACATTCTGTATTTAAGACGGTCTTGAATACGTGCATATGTCCACTACTGGCTATCACACGGGGCCCAGAAAGAGCCGCCACGGCATCCACAAGGGACCCCCGCTTTGACCGAAATTAACCATTGAAACTTTTTGGTGTAAAGTCAGATTCTCTGAACTACGAAATTTCTGGTACGTTTTCTATCATGGAAATTAAAGGGTTAAAGGTTAAGTTTTATAAAATAAATAATTATATAAAATAAGGAGACATACTTCTTAAAATATTTACTAATTTGCAATATTTTAGCGTAAAACAGTTACACGACAGTAGTTTATACATATATTGCAGATGTGTAACAGAAGAAAAAATTGACGTATTATATGAAAAATGTATCTGTAATTTATTTCATTATTTTTCCTGTGTAATAAACTTTTTTATCTTACATAATTTTTTCGAAACAAAATTTAAAAAATCGAGCATTTAAGGGTAATATTTAGATAAAAGGTAAATCGATTTTGACATTTCATCAAAAATCGATTTAAAATCATTTGTTACCAATTTTTTATTCTAATCTAATTCACTAAACCAAAAATGCTCTGACAAAATATTCATGAATATTGTATGAATGCCTCTAACAGAATTTGCCTTGTATTTTTTCTGTTGTGTAGTTGAGGAAATAAAAAATTATTCTGATTCCCATGAGAAACAAGTTTCTGTTTTGGGGAGAAATTGAAATATCGTATCAAATATTTCATTAGTAATCGACTTATAATCTTTTGTTTCCAAGTCTTAATCCGTAAATGAAATGTATTTTGCAAAATACTTATATCACTATTATTATATTACATTTTAACGATATTTTAACAACGTTTGACAATGACTTGAAACTTCGCCCATTTCTTCGAACATCTTGGATGAAAATCAACTGAAACTTTCGATTGGATTTATATGAGGACTACAAGTTGGTCACTAAAAGGATTTGACCTCATTGGCCTTTATCCAAGGTTTTGTGGAGACAGGAATATGGATACAATCGTTCTCCTGTTATAAGTTTCAGTACCCGGATGTTATAAAGAAAGTAAAGTATAATAAGTCATCTTCTATTGTATAAAGATACAAAACTTTATACCTTGTTCGAAATTTGATACAATAGTGATGTACATAATGAATGGCTTTGATATTCGACTGAATTATTTGGGCATGCGCAAAAGAATTGCTGGCAAACTTCGTATTCCCTTTCAATTACCAGTTTTTTTTTTTTTTTTTTTTTAATATAGACCAGCCTTTTGCCCAACCCTGATATGTTTTTTGTAGAACACGTTTGAACTTATATGACATTAAATCCTTTAAATCCCTATTTTTCTTTTTATACTTACGTAGTAATTATCATAACTACAGTTATACTCTCACTTATATACTTAAATTTAAACTTCCTTTTATTGTAATGTTCAAGTTTCATTTACTTTAACTTAATTTTTATATTCAGTTTGAATTTTTCAGAAACACCTCTTTTTGCTTTTTTCTCCATTTTTAAATTCTTGCATTTTTCTTTTTACAACTATACAATAGTTTTTTAAACTACAGCTAAACTCATTATTTTATTTTATAGTTAAACTTTTATTTTAACTCAATTTAGGCGTATATTTTCAATTTTCTTATTTTTTATATTTTTTGGTATTTTTGAAAATACCCTATTTTTTACACTTTTTTACTCTTTCCCTTATTTCTTCTAAATTTTTTAAGTAGTTTTTAACTACATTTTATCTTTACCCCAATGGCTCATTTATTTTTGCAAGACATTTCGCACTCACACTGGGCGTAAAATTGGCTGCAACTAGGAAGCCCCTAAACTAACTTAATTCCTTCTTTTACAAAATTTCTGCTTTGAGTTAATTAAAAATTTACGCAGTTGGTATCTGTGCTCTTGCGCAGGCCCGAATGATCATTCGAATATCAAAATCATCCATTATGTTCATCACTACGATACAGCATATAATAAAATTTATCAGCACTAATATTACACTGAAAAAATTAACAGTTTGAGTTTGCATTTTGTAGTTTATAAAGGTCTTTAAAAGGGCACCAGTGACATCTCGACAGTGTGAACGAAGCATATTGATATTTATAACAATGTAATCCCAGATAGCATTTTTAATTTTCAGAAAATTTACAGCAGTCTTGCTTTGAAAACCTGCAAAATTGCAGCAATCTCAGCATGACAAGACTGAAATTTCAAAGCAAGACTGCAGCAAGATGACGCAAACGCCGAAGTCACCACACTTTGAACTTGCAGCTAACTTGTCGTGCAAGTTAAATTCATGCTGTATCAAATTTATTTCAAATTAACGGAAAACAAGTAATCAAAAATACGGCATAGCAGTAATCTTTCCACGCCCCACTATCTGTTACACTATAAGTTTAACCCCTTCGGAAGTGGCCATAGACCTGACCAGTGACCAGGTCTATTAATGCGAACACACCGTCAGAAGGTGCATACATAGTTTCCATCACCATAAACAAGTTAAGGCAATATTTGTACTTTTCGGTGCGAGCCTTTTTTGGTATTTCATAATTATAGCGTTTAGAAAAAGCGGTGCCAACCGAATAAAATTTCTGCAATTTATGCGTATGTGCTGATTGTCTATTCTCTCAACAGAGGGATTTTTTGCTTTCGTCACTTTCGTGAATTAAAGACAGTCTTGCCATCAGTTTCACAACAAACTAATCATGCAAGAGGGGGATGGTATAGCTTGCGGGAAATTTGCTGCGAATTTCTCAATTCAAATTTGTTCCGGCAAGATAATGTAAAAAAAAAAAAAAAAAAAAAAAAAAAAAAAAAAATCAAACTTGCTGCTAATGTTTATGCTATCTCGGATTTGTTTATTAACCACTTCACAGTTTTGAACGTACGGTATACAGACAAGAAATGTTTGCTAGCTCCATTACTTAACACTAGAACTTCCAGCTGGTATGTCAATTCGACACCGATCAAATGACAAAATGTCGATTCGAACCAGAATTTTTTTCCTAAAATTAATGAAATTGTAATTAGAGAAAACTCGGTTGAATAAATAAGTGAAATTGTTTAAAATAAAAATTCTGGTGTTAAAATGTTTTTTTATGAAGATTGGGTAAAATTTCCGGACGTTCTAGTGTTAAAGCTTTTGAGTACCACTATTTTTACTTTCTTCTATCTTTACAAGAAGAAAGTATTGGATTCGTGAAAATTTTCGACTTCCGGTTTTCGACGGATTTACACATTTTAGGGTCAGAGATCCCAAAAAACATGTTTTTACAAAATGTCTGTCTGTGACTTTGTCTGTCTGTCTGTATGTATGTGACACAAATTTTTTAGGCTTTCTGTCTCAAGAACTAATGCACGGAATTTAATAGAAATTTGTACTCAGTTAGTCTCTGATATGAATTGCTGCTGATTAGTTTGTGGTGTAAATCGCTTAACAGGTGGCGCTGCTATGCAGCATTTATTACGATTCCCACAATACCTCAATCTCCAGAACTAATGCACGGATTATCATCAAACATCAGATTCAGTTAATCCTTGACATGAATTGATGTTTTATACATTTTGGTGTAAATCGCTCAACAGGTGGCGTTGCTATGCTGCCTTTTGCAGGATATACACGATTTCCGCAATAGCTCTGTCTCAAGAACTAATGCACGGATTTTCATCAAACTTCAGATTCAGTTAGTACTTGATATGACTTGGTGCTGATTACGTGTTGGTGTAAATCGCCCAACAGGTGGCGCTACTGTCCTGGAATTTTCACGATTTTTGCAATAGCTCTATCTCAAAAACTAATGCACGGATTTCCCCCAAACTTCAGATTCAGTTAGACGTTGAAATAAGTTGTTGCTTGGTGGTTTTGGTGTAACATAGGTTTTGGTGTAAAGCACCCAGTAAGTGGCGCTGCTAGGTTGCATTTTGCTGGATTTACACGATTTCAAACGTAGTCATACCTCAAGAACTAATGCACGGAATTTCATATCTTCAGAATCCTCGTGATGGACATAGATTGCCATTTAATTTTGGCTGTGTGATAGCGAATTTTAAAGTATTAACATGTATGGGATAGAAGAAAGTTTTGGGATTGGTACATCCGACTAGTTTTATTATAATCTTTGCTCGATTTAATAACAAAAATTTTTAGATTTAATAAGTCGAATATTTTCGTTTAAAAAAAAAGTGGTGTTTTGTCAATATGTTTAGTTTATTGTGACAAGAAATAAGAAAATTTTAAGGGGGTTAACACACATCCAAATTTGCTTTTTTTCTTATTTAAAATGGATATATTTTAATTTATGTATACTGTATATTCATGCGTATAACACGCTCAGGTGTATAACGCGCATCTAATTTTTCATATTTAATTTCCTTCTTTACAAAGAAATCTGCACGAGATACATAGGAAAAAATAAAATAAAGATTTATTTGTAAGCGTAATAACAATTATTTTTCATGTACTGTGACAGAAAAAATGACTTTTTTGTAGACAAATCGCATGTTCATTAAATTAAAAATCTTAGGTCTTATGATGACCAATATTTTATCCTTCATTTCTAGAACCGGTGTATAACGCGGACCTGTAAGTTTCGATTAATTTTATGCTGTCAAAAGTGTAAGTTATACGGTGGGATATATGGTAAAGGAGAATATACTTGTTACATGAATAATTTTATTTAGTTTGTTTAATTTTTATTTATTTGTTACGGCTCTAAGTCAGTTAGATAAACTTTCCTAAAATAATATTGCAGATAACTAATTTTACATACCGATCAAAAACATATAATTTACACTAGGGATGCACAACCTGTGGCCCGCGATGGGTTAACTTGTGGCCCGCGAATTTCGTCAATTTATAACTGGAAACAATCGCAATTTTTGTCCCGATGTCGCTGGAAAAAATCGCGAATTTTGTCAATATGCCGCCAAAAAATTACAAATTTCGTCAGGGTGAGTTAAGAAACATGAATTTCGTCGATCGGACGCGGAAAAATTGCGCATTTCGTTGATCGAGTGCGGAAAAATCTCAAATTTCGTTAAACAGGCACAGAAAAATCGCGAATTTTGTCGATGATGTGCGGAAAAATCTCAAATTTCGTTTATCGGCTACGGAAAAGTCGCGAGTTTCTTCAGTTTATCGCAAGAAAAAATCGCAAATTGCGTCAATTTTTTGAGCGGAAAAAAATTATAAAATTCACCACAGTTAAAAATCGCGAATTTGGCCAATTTTCAGCAGGAAAAATTACAAATTTCCCAGAGTCGGTTAAGAATTTCGAATTTCATTGATCGGGCGCGGAAAATTTGCGAATTTCGTTGATCGAGTGCGGAAACATTGCGAATTTTGTCGATTCCGTGCGGAAAAATCTCAAATTTCGTTAATCAGGAGCAGAAGAATCACTAATTTTGTCGATTCTGTGCGAAAAAAAAATCTCAAATTTCTTTGATTGGCTGTGAAAAATCGCCAGTTTCGTCAGTTTATCGCGATAAAAAATCACGCATTTCGTCGATTTTCAGAGGGAGAAAATTACAAATTTCGTCAGACATGTAAGAATCACGAATTTCGTTGATCGGGAGCGGAAAATTCGCAAATTTAGTCAATCAGGCGCTGAAAAATCTCAAATTTAGTTGATTTGCTGCATAAAAATCACGAGTTTCGTCAGTTTATCGCTAGAAAAAATCGCGAATTTCGTTGCTCGCGGGCGGAAAAATCTCGAAATTTTGCCGATGAGGTGCGGAAATAATGCAAATTTAGTTGATTGGCTGCAAAAAAAATCGCGATTTTCGTCAGTTTATGACGAGAAAAAAAATCGCGAATTTCGTCAATTTTCCGTGGAAAAAATGACAAATTTCGTCAGTCCTTTAAGAATCACGAATATCGTTGATCGGGTGCGGAAAAATCTCAAATTTTATTCGTCGGCTGCGAGAAAATCGCAAGTTTAGTCAGCTAATCGCGAGAAAAAATTCGCTAATTTCGACAATGGATGGAAAAAATTACAAATTTTGTCAATTGATGGCAGAAATATCGCGAAATTCTTTAATTGCTTTTGAAAAAAAAAGTTAATTTTGTCAAAAGTTTACGATTTTCATGACTCGCTCATGGAAGAAAATTACAAATTTTGTGTGTCGGTCGAAAAAAATATCATGAAATAGAAACCCATTGGTCACAGGAAAAAATCGTAAATTTCGTCGATCGTGCGCGGAAAAGAAATTGCGAATTTCGTCAACTTATTGCGGGAAAAAATCGCGAATTACATCAATGTATATCAGAGAAAAATCACGAATTTCGTCAATTGGTCATTGGAAGAAATTGCAAATCTTGTCAATGCGTCACAAAATATAGCAAAATCGCCAATCACTCATGAGAAAAAAGTCGCTTATGGAAAAAAACTGCAAATATCGTAGATTGATCGCAGAACAAAAAAGTAGCGTAATAATTCGATCGGGAGCGGATAAAATCGCAAATTTCGTTGATCCGGTGTAGAAAAAAAATTTGCGAAATTTGAAAATTTTTCGCTGAAAAAAAAAACGTAAATTTCGTCAATTTATTGCAGGTATGGCAATCGGCAATGGAAAGTTACTCGCGCTTCATTGATAAAAAGAAAAAGAAATGAAATTTGTTAATCGGTCGAAGAAAAAAAAGCATAATTAGTTCATTATGCTTTATTATTTCAAAAATAAGTTTCCTTTTTTTTAAATAAAGTTATTCTTCAAAAAAAAAAAAAAAAAAAAAAAAAAAAAAAAAAAAAAAAATTCATTAACGTTCAATTTTTTAGAAATTTTGTGTAAGTTTTTTCTTCAAGTTTCTGTTTTTCAAGAAGGAGCAGTTAGTCTTCATAAAGTGTTGTATGGTTGCTCATACAGATGTAAAGAAGCCCTGCATACAATTATTTGTTTCTATTTGTTTACTTTTTTTACATAGAAAAAAATCATTATTCATCAAGAATAAAGTGTTACCCCCCCCCCCCCCCAAATATAGAATTCTCCCTGTGTTACTGATGTGGCCCTCGACAACCCAAGTATTTTTGTAAGTGGCCCTTCTCTCAAAAAGGTTGTGCACCCCTAATTTACACATACTACGCTAATTTAACAGACTACACTAGAACTACTACTAAGTGAACTACGAGCGTAAACAATGAAGAAATCAGAACAATAAATATATTAAATTCAAAAAATCAAAAAAAAAAACCGACTGCGTAAAAAGCGAACTAATTAATTATTTCTCATCAATATGAAACTATTTTTTATATTACTTACCTTTTTTTTATTTACTTGTATTGATGAGTTTTAAGTTGTGTTTAATTATTAGTTCCTATCTGCAAACACTGTTTTCATGAGGCCTATAAATGTCTATTATGAAGGTTAGAGTTACAGTAAAGGTAGAGATCCAAAGTACACAACTTCCAGCTTGTGTAATATTTAAACGGAGCTTCTGACTGCAAAATGGTCAATGAAACATCGTCTTCATTTTGAAAGACCTATCCAATGATATGCCACTAAATATAGTACGTAAAAAAATTTTTTCGTCTTTACCGCCATTTTATAGTTTACGGCCGCCATTTTGAATTTATAAAAACAAAACCTATCCTATAACCATCGGACGGTTAAGACGAATCGATAGAGACCTCATTCATTGAAATCCATCCAGCCATTGGGCTGTTTCGAGGGTATAAAGAAATCCACATACACAGATACGCGTGAAACACGTGACCCTTCTTTTCAGTCGAGTAAAAAGCTCTGTAAATAGAAAAACTTTTACAATTTCATGTTCTATATACCGGGAAGTATCTTCTGTAACCCGGAAAGACCGGATTGGATCGTCTGTTGCTTTCTAAAATATTACAGTTACATTTATGATTTTGAATAACTCTAAAGAAACAAATTAGCTCCAAATAATGAACAAATTTCATCTCTTGTTTTAATCGATAATATAAAAAGTGTACCTAAATATGCAAAAAATAAGTTTTAAAAAAGGTGCAAAAAAGTATTTACATATGCGTGATATTCGTTTACAAAATTAAAGGTTCTGTTTAAGTTAATCTTCAACCTGCAGCCCAAGAACCGCAAAACCACCACTATTTTCGAAGAGACAAATTTGCCTTTTTTAATGATAGAAACTTTGTTATTAAATAAGAAAAAGGTTACCTTTCAGAATTTTTGGTAACAAACGACTTCCGAACAAAAATTTTGAAGACCTCTAATTTAGGTGTTCATATGTGAGAAACAATATAAAATAGTTGTTTTCGGAATTGTATAAGTATGTTTTATTTTTTAAGCAGGAAATTGAAAATTTGAAAATTTGAAGCATTTTATATCCTCTGCAATTTTCTTAAACATATCAAAAATCGGTTTTTCATTTTTAAATTAATCTCCTTAGTTTATCATTTTTGAACAATGCCCATAAAACAACATTAAAAAATTTACATTATTACCCGAGTTATAGATCGTTTAAACAAACCACTATTAAACCACAATACTATTTTATTTTTTTACCCTTTATCTACTGACAGTACTTATAAGTACCATTAAAATAACTTGTTATAAAATTCCTTTAATACATAAATTAGTTGTAATACAGTTTAGAAGGAGTTATAGATATATTACTTTATCTTGTTTCAAAAGCATTATTGGTTACACAAAACAAAACTATTTTTAAAAGGTTGATTCCTTTTGCCTTTGCATCTTTTCAGCTTTCTTGGCGTTGGAAGGGGGGGAGGGGATTTTCAGTTCGGAAATATTTCTATATTTCTATTGTAAGAGCATTACACTTGTACATTTCCTAATTCTACAAAATACTAAGAAAAATATTTAAAATAAAAGATTTGAGCGGGGTTATAAATATTGCACAAAATCCCTATAAATTCAAATTTAAATAATCCTTCTAATTCCTTCAATCCTTCTAAAATTTATTAAATGATTATGTAAATCTTCTCATGTAGTTTAAACAATTCACAAAAAATGCTTTAGAAGATAAAATTTTCATGAATTCATAATTCAGTACACAAAAGGTTAAACTGAATAAAATTTTTAAAAGTCTATGAAATTCTAAATAATTTTCATTTTATACATATCCCATATATACTCTGAATAAACATTTAGTTAGATTTCTACTTGCTTAGCTGTGAATTAAAATTAACCTAAGAGCAGTAAATGAATTTAAAAATTTCAAACAGACACATGTTTGTTAAATTTAAGACAGTAAAATGAAAGTAACTTGTCTACTGTGATTTCCATCAACTTCTGTTCATTCTTTATCAACTTGTTTTGTATTCAGTCGCTTTCATGAAGCACCTTCAGATGTTATCACTGAATTCCCATTTTAATTTGTCTGAATCAAAATTCCTTCTCATAACTGATTCAATGAAGTACCTGTATAGAAAGTAGGACTATGTAATTGAATGAAAGTTGTAGTGTTCATTAATTTTTACATTCTTAGAAAGATATATTTTGAAAGCTGCTGGAACTTAAATTTGAAGCTATATATAAAATATCTGATTAAGGCAGAAATGAAGGGTATTTCGACGAAATTAATTATTTTCTTAGCAATATTAATCTGGTTTATAATTATTTTATTTATATGTGTAACTCTAAATGAAGGGGCACATTTACCAAAACAGAAAGACGAACTAAGTCAATGCCGTCACACGCTCAAATTAGAAGATTTTTTTTTAGGTGCGTTCGTAATTATATAAATATGTAGCATCTACGGTCGTCGTTCAGTTCGTCTCTCTGTCTGTACGACTGTCTGTCCGTCCATCCGCATACAACAGAGCAAAAACTACCCAAACGAATGGTCTGAAATTTTAAATATATAATTGTTGTAAAATTTTGTCGAGTCATTTCAAATTTTATGAAAATCGGATGTATAGTTTAATTACAAGAAAAGTAAAAATGTTTCCGTTACATTACGGCCAATGGGAAAAAATTATTTCAAGTAGCATTTTAAGTGATGTTACAGCCTTTCGAACAGAAGGAAATTGATATACACTTATGAAGTGCGCTAAAATATACATTCAATACAATATGCGGTTCAAAAAGTATTTATAAACTAGTTATAGTACGAACGCAACTCATTTGCCACGTTTTATTTGCAATTTCTAACTTGTTCTGTTATTTGAAGACATTTCAGTCTTTTCACTGGAGAGTTTCAGGATATTTTTAGCTTTGATTCTCAAATTTATTGTGTTTTAAGGAAAAGGGCATTAAAATTCTGTTTCTAATGCAAAAAAGTATTACACTACATAGTTGCTGGGACATTCCTGTGATTGGAAGCCCTTTCTTCTGCTGAAAACATTTCAGTCTTTTGAATGGATAATTTCAGGTAACTTTGAACTTAAATTGGCGAATTTTTGGTATTTTGACGGGGGAAAAAACATACGTACGAATTCCGTTTTTCTTACAGTGAAGGATTATTAAAAAGAGTACCGGAACCTCAGTGTGATTGGAAGAACTTTATGTATTATTTATAATCATTTCCGTCTTTTCACTGAATAATTTCAGGAAACTTTGAACTTAGGTTGGTGAATTTTTTCTATTTTGTCGGACAAAGAACGTACGTACGAATTCCGTTTCTAATACGAAAAAGTACTAAGCAGCCATGATTGCCAGAATACCTCTGCGTTTTGACTAAAAGCAGGATTCCTGGGAAATTTCATGTAATTTTTACTTTGGATTTTGGAATTTTCTTTATTTGGTGATGGGGGAGCGGAAAATTTTATGTTTTAATGACATATAATCAACGGAAAAGTTCGTTGAATTCAAGGATTTTGTTGTTGTTTTTCTGGGCGTGTTTAAATAAAAGAAAAAAAAAGTCAATTACAAATATCGGTTTTTCGGTTGAAGATTAAACGAATTTGAAAAAATAAAAAATAAATAAAATTTAATAAGATTTTCAAATTCAAATAGCGTAAATAATATATCACCATATTTTATTGGTCTTAAGCTCTCTAACATTAAACTCGTCTGATTTGATTTCCGTCGGCTCTTGCCCATTCTTTTAGGAAATTGTACCTTGAAAGCTAATATAGTTTTGTAGCTACAAATAATGTATCTGATTAATGCAGAAAGGAAAAGCTAATGATAAAAATTAAACGCACTAAGAAAATCTAAGCACTTTTTATTTAACTGAAATTTAACATTCTGAGATATTCTTGGACGTTGGATAACATTTTTTAAGAGTCGTATTTGTGTAATTTTGAATTTTAAAAAAACGCAGTAAACGCAATTTTAGACTCTTAAACATACACTTATTTGCTGTAAAATTAATTAGGTTGCCTGTTGTATTTCAATGAATTTTGCTTATTCTTTTAGCTTATTTTCCATTCACTCGGATTTCTCAAGCAAGCAGCATTCGATCTCTCCGTGTTCCCATTTTAATTTCTCTAAATCAAAAATCTTTATTTCATCCGTGAAACAAGGAATTGAGGCTTATTAACCCTTAGCCCTTTAATTATATTAATATTTACTTAGTTTTGAATCTAACCTAACTACAATAAATAAATTTCAAATTTTCAAACATGCATATGTTTATTAAATAAGACGGTAAAATTAAATTAACTTGTCTGTTGTGATTGCCACCAACTTTTGTTCATTTTCTTAGCTTATTTTTGCTTTCAGTCGCATTTTTGAAGCACCACCACTCGTCGTTATTTCTGTGTTGTCATTTTCATTAGTCCGAATCAAAAATACTTTTCATATCTTAGTGAAGTAGCTGCATAGAAATCAGAGCTAAATAATTAAATTAAAGTTGTAATGTTCCTTAATTTGTGTATCATTAAGGGGTCTCAAGACTCTTAAATCTTCAACATTCGCAAAATTTTTATTTTTTGAAATGTTAAAGTCCTATCTTTTCTGAGAATTTTGATATAATTGTTTCGTTGAAATTCCCATTAGAAGAGAAGTTATATCTTTTAGAATTATACCCACACAGAGCTAAAACAGCGTTTCCGAAAGTTTGAAGTCATTTTTCTCTAAATGACGTTTTTATTTATATCACTCGCTAGATATCTCAAAAACTTCTAAATATTTTTTCATTAAATTTTGTAAAGTTATATTTCATGTTAGTCTGCATAAACTAGACCTATTTTTTTTTCTTTTTATTGTTAGACAAAAGTATTCTTTATGTGGTTATAGTATTGAAATTTTGAAATTTTTTGTACTAGCTAAATACAACTTTGTATTAAAAGTACAAAAATGCTTTAAATTCAAATTAATTTAGGTTTAGAGTAATTATTACAATCTGAAGCATAATTAGGCACCAAAATTTGTAACGCTGGATGCAAAATTTATTTTCGAATCCTGCGCGTAAACTGTCATGCCAATTTTCTGCTCGACAAATGTCTTGAAGTCCCCATAAATAGTAATTCTACATCTACTAATTTTTTTAAATATATTAAATAAAAGATATCTTTCATCTCAACAGAAATTCTGTTTTAAAATCGTATACATTTTAAGATATTAAATGCTAAAAATATTTCGTTTTTTCCAATTTTAGAAATTTTGGGACCCCTTAAACAGGCATAATTTGAAAGCAACTGGAACATAAATTTGAAGATATAAATAAAATATGTGATCAAAACATTTCAAAGAAATAAACAATTTATTTTGCAAAACTAGTACAGTTGATGGTAACACTGTAAATTGAGCGACATAATTTAACCAGGATTAAAAAAAGGTATTTAAAAAGAATAAAGGAATTTATTAAGATGTATTAAAATAGATATCAAAAGCCCTTTTACGATGTTCTGAAATTAAAGAAATTTAAGAAGAAAGAAATTAGAAAATAAAATTGTACTTCTGACTCTTAAACATGGGCACATATTTGCTGCACTTAAGGATGTATTTCAATCCAAACTGCTTATTTTCTGATTCATTTTTTAATTCGTTTTTGCTCTCAAACGCATCAAACTAGGACATTCTCTTACTTAGAAACTACATAATATGCAGTACTTCTCAATTTGTTGGTAAATGCAGAAAATATTATAAAAAATGCTGTCAAAGTTGGCGTTTTGAACCGAATTTTCCGAAAAGGGAGATCTGGGAATGAAAAAAATGGTCATACTGGGAAAATAATTGTTTAAAAATCAAGTTCTAATTAATTGAGCAAAAAATAAAATCACACGGCCTCATATACATCTCTTCAAAAATCACCTCAGCAAGTTTCATGTTTTTACTTTTAAAAATGAGTCTGAAAATGTCTCAGAAAATTTCGAGCTGTCGAGGGGGGAAAAATATTTTTTCGAATACACTCTTAAGACCTGTAAAATCAAATAGTACTTTTAGGACGTATGTTTTCTCTCCCCAATATGAACTTTTATTTTTCGTGTGTGCAAATTAAGAACAATGTTTTGATGTTGAAATAAAGTGTTTTAGTTTATGGAGGTTTTTTTAAGTATTTCTAAGTATTTTATTAAGTATTTTTTAAATAATTTCTATTTATATATTTATTGAATTTTAAATAAAATGTGTGAAAGGCATGTATTTAAAAATATGTATTTTAAACGAAAGTTATGTATTTCAAATGAAAGTTGCGTATTTTAAATGAAATTGTTGTAATACGAATTATGGTGCTGAGAACAATACTTGGCGTTTTACAACTGCGTCCGGCTAATATAATAATACCAATTAACTTAACCCGCTTACTGTTATTTCCACCAACTTTTAATCCTTTGTTTTGGCTTGTTTTACATTCAATCGGATATCTCATGCACCCTTCGGTGTTATTTCTGGTTCTGCAAGGTTATTTTTTTTTTTTTTTTTTTTTTTTTTTTTTTTGTCTAATCAAAACATCCTTATTTAACCTGTGAAATAAGCGTCTGGATAGAAACCAAGTGAAAGTGCATAACCTTTGTATAACTCTTTAACTACAGTAATATTCACTTGACTTTAAACCAAAATTAACCTAACTACAGAAAAATGCAATTTCAAACAATCAAATATTTACATACTTTGTATACTTAATAACTGTAAAATTAAATTAACTTATCTTCTGCGATTTACACCAACTTTTGCTCATTCTCTTAGCTCGTTTTGCAGTCACTAGCATTTCTTAAGCACCAATTAATGTTATCTCTCTGTTTCATTTTAATTTGTCAAAATCAAGCATCTTTTTCATAATTCAATCAGTAAAGCGCCTGCATAGAAAGCCGAACTAAATAATTAAATGAAAGATGTAGTGTTCTTTAATTTGGTGTATTCGTAGAAGGCGGATGTATTTTGAGAATTGCTTATTAAAAGACTTTTATTTTAATCTAAAAAATTAAGCTGCGGCGCTACAATCCATTAAGAGTTATGACCTACAATGCCCAGACCTGTTTTTTTTTTTATCATTGTGGTCACTGTGATTCTATACAACATACACTGATCATCAAAATTAAAGGATAATGAGAAAAAGTATGCTCACTAAGTTAATGTTGCAACCGATGCCCAATACTGGAATTATTTATGTTAATTAAATACTATTGAACTCAAAATTGCACTTCCGCACTTAAGTTAGCGTCGGAAATATGCAAATTAGATGATTGACAATGGGTTGCGCAACGGACGTATTTTGGAATTATGGTCTGTAGTTTTGTTTAAAGTGAAGGTTGTGTCTGAGTGTGATCAGCATTCATTAGTTATGGCTCAAAGGCATCATTCAAATTAATGTCAAAAGTGGCGAATAATTGGAAGAATCGAGGAAGGTCAAAGGCAAATGGAGGTCGCCCAAGATTTGAATATCCCTCAAAGTGTCATATCAAGAGCTTCGAACCGCTTTTTACGCACTGGATCCGTTGATAGTCAGCCTGGTCAAGGGAGACCAAGAGCAACAACTGCATCCGAAGATCGTTTTCTGTCATTGTGGCTCGAAGAAACCGGGAAGCGACTACAAGAGATTTGGTTAGAGACATTCAGGCTGCCAGAGAAACTCGAATTAGCCATTCTACTGCTGCACGAAGGCTTAACAATGATGGACTGTATGCGAAAAAAACAATAGTTTGTGTCCCACTCACTCCAGCTTCCAAAAAGGGGCCCGTTTAAACTGTTGCCCTCGTCATGTTCAATGGAGCCAAGAAGACTGGGCTCAAGTATTGTTTACTGACAAGTCCAAATATAGTCTGAACACTGATTTTAGACTTGTTTCGATCTGGAGAGGGGAAGGAACATGCAACTTGCCTTCCCTTGTCCGTGAAATATCCCGTTCGAGTCCAGTCTTCTTGGCTCCATTGAGCATGACGAAAGCAACAGTTTAAACGGGCACCTTTGGAAGCTGGAGTGAGTGGGACACAAACTATTGGTTTTTTCGCATACAGTTCATCCTCGTTAAGCCTTCATGCAGCAGTAGAACGGCTAATTCGAGTTCCTGTGGCAGCTTGAATGTCTCAAACCAAATCTCTTGTAATCGCTTCACGGTTTCTTCGAGCCACAATGACAGAAAACGGTCTTCGGATGCAGTTGTTGCTCTTAGTCTGTCAACGGATCCAGTGCTTAAAAAAGCGGTTCGAAGCTCTTGATATAACACTTTGAGGGATATTCAAATCTTGGACGATCTCCATTTGTGTTTGACCTTCCTCGATTCTGCCAATTATTCGCCACTTTTGACCTTAACTTAAATTATGCCTTGGAGTCATAACTAATGAGTACTGATCACATTCAGACACCACCTTCATTTTAAACAACACTACAGAGCAGAATTCCAACATACGTCTTTTGTGCACCACATGGCCAATCATCTAATTTGCATATTTCGGATGCTAATGTATGCGCGGAAATGCAATTTTGAGTTCAATAGTATTTAATTCACCTAAATAATTACAGCATTGGGCATTAGTTGCAGCATTAACTTAATGAGCATAAATTTTCTCATTATCCTTTAATTTTTATGACCAGTGTATAACACGGTCAGGTGGTCACCCTAACGCGGGACCCTCAGTGTTTAGTTTCCAAGTAACCTTGGTACTCAATTTATCGACCCCGAAAGGATGAAAGTTTGAGTGAACTTTGCCCGGTCCGCAATTCGAAAACGAACTGTGGATCTGTACCGTGGTATAACGACGCGCTGACCCTAAGCTTCTGGGCTTCTTATTTTAATCTGCTAAAAATTAAATTTTCAGATATAAATATAATATATATGATTACAGCAGAGTTGAAAGGTTAATTGTCAAAATTAAAAATCCTAAGGAAATCTTAAAATGTATTTTATTTAAATTTAACATTCCAAAATAATTTTTCGGTATTATTTTTGTAATAGTATATTATTTTCGTAGTTTTGAATCAAATTTAACCAAGTCACAGTAAATGCAATTTCACATTATTAAACATACACTTACTTGCAGTAAAACTAATTATCTCGCCTGTTGTAGTTTCTATCAATTTTGCTTATTCTTTTAGCTTATTTTCCTGTCACTCGTATCTCTCAAGTATCATTCGATCTCTCGGTTCTGCCATTTCCATTCTTCTAAATCAAAATCCCTATTAAATCGGTGAAGCAAGAGATTGCATAAAAGGAATTAAGATTCATTAACCCTTGTATAACCTTCTAATTAGAGTAAAATTTACTTAGTTTTGAATCAAAATTAACCTAACTAGAGTAAATAAATTCCAAATTTTCAAACATGCATAAATTTGTTAAATTTAAGATAGTAAAATTAAATTAACTCGTGTGTTGTGATTTTCACGAACTTTTGTTCACTCTCTTAACTTATTTTGCATTCAGTCAAATTTTTAAAGCACCATTCGTCGTTACCTCTGAATTTCCATTTTAATTTGCCCGAATCGAAAATCATTTTCTTAATTTAGTGAAACACCTGCATAGAAAACAAGGCTAAATAATTAAATTTAAAATGTAGGGTTCCCTAATTGGGGTATCCTTAAATGGACATAATTTAAAAGTTACTGGAACATAAGTTTAAAGCTATAAATAAAATATATGATTAAGGTATTTCGACGAAATAAGAATTATGCGAAATGTTATTAGGCGATAATGTTATTATGCGATAATGTTATTACGCGATAATTTTATTATACGATAATGCTATTATTCAAAATTATTGTAGTTGATCATAACACTGTAAACTAAGGGTCATTATCATAGAGGGCAAACCCTGCGATTTTGAGTACCACTATTTTCGAATAGCAGTCTGCGCCTTATTTAATCGCATATTTCTGCCGTTGAAGAAAGCGAATATTTTGGAATGGTGGTACTTAAATATGTAAGGTTTAGGGGTTTAGCTACTATAAATGATATTTATAACCAGAATTAAAGAGGTATTTTAAATAGTAGAGAGTGTTATTAAGTATAATAAAGAGAGCAAAGACCTCTTTCCATTTTTCTAAAATTACAGAAGTTTAAAAAGAATAAAAAAGGAAATAGAAATAGAAAATTTTATTTGCTATACTTAACCCCCTAACCGACAAGCAAAAGGGCAAAATTGAAATGCTGTTTTCTCTGTAATTTTTTTTAATGATGAAGAAACATAATTTTTCCAACGTGATGTAAAAATGTAATTATATATAGGAATATAATCCTTGAGAGTATTAATCATAACTCAATCTTTCAAGACTGAATTATATCTGTATAATTACATTAATTAAAAAAATGCTTCTATTGCAGTGAAACTTACTGCTTAGTGAACGGTGAAATCAGTTCCCGGCGGATATCTGTAAAATCAATTACTCACCTGCTGTGATTTCACTAAATATTTGCATAACTTCAACGCTTTTCAACACAGTTAAAAAGCGTAGGTTCACTTCGGTTTGTCTGTCTATCATCTCGTAGTACTTTAACTCTCGTAAATACACTCGGATTGTCATGCAATTTTTCTATGTTATTCAGGTTTACATACGAATGTTCTTTGTTTAAAATGAAGTGCATATATATTTCGTTTACAGGGACAATCAAAATAATTCCTTTACGCCTATGCTAAAAATGGTTTGCAATGTATTTTAATGATGTTACATTATTTCAAATAAGAATATAAAATGCGATATAAAGCGGGATAGGGGAAATTTTGCATTACATTTTACAACTTTAAGAGATAGGTAGAAGAAGTTTATAAGTTGTGTGAACACTCCCCGATAAAAATATAAGTTTTATTTATAACTTTTCATATTTACAATCCTCCATCCATTCTCCCATTTACACGTCATTTCTCACAATCCGTAAAATGCTTTCTCGATACGATGTTATATCTTCCAGGCAGGAAAATTTTGTTTAATTTGCTATTTTTGTGTAGCCAATGACATTGAACGACGGAATATTAACGATGTAGCTTGAGGTAATAGCCTACTGCATTTCATTTGACATTTCATTAATAGGAGACCGGAAAAGCCCTATCTCCGCCATGTTAAATTCCCCAACTTTATGTACCTTTTTCTCAGAAATGGTGAAAGATAGAGGTCTAGATTTTTTAGAATAGTTAGAATAACATGAATTACGTATTTTAACAGACCATTTTCTTTCTAAGTGAAACTGAAAATTAATTATTAATTATTTATTGAAAGTCATTTTTAAATTAGCATTTTTGGTAAGATTTCACTGCCTAAAATAAATAATTGTCAACAAATCATTAAATCCCTGTGTTAAAGTGTACAATATAACATAATATAAGTATTAAAGAAAATCTGAGTTCTTAAATTTAACAGATATTGAAAAAAAAGGAACTAAACATGAAAAACCCAAGTTTTGAGAAAAAGTCAATTACAGATTTAAATGGCCATTAAGCTGTGAAGTATTCTTAGAAAGAATGAATAATTTCAATACCTATTTTTTACATATAAACATGTGTGACACATCGTTGGAAAGATAAAAGTTTAAACTATTTAATGATATAAAAAAGTAAAAATTGATTTTTTGGTTGAAATTTGCTTTCCCAGTCCCCTTAATAGAATCATCGTAAAGTAACTTTCTGTAGTTATTTCTTTAATTTTCCCCGACATCTTGTTATTACAGGAAAAGAAATACAAATGCTTCCTACGAAAATAGAATGTAGCCTCAAACGAAAATATACAATAATCTTTTCCGAGTTACATACGATTCTGAAAAGAGCTCTTTATTTTTTTCAAACCTCATGAACTAATAATATTTTTTTGAAAATTTAAAGAAGCATTTATAAAAAAAAGTTTTTTTTTTTGCCATAAATTTTCAAAACGTTTTCGAGTAGATTTATAGTATATTAATCCATTTTCTTAACTTGTCACACATGCTTTTGGGATGCTATATACATTCTCAAGTAAACAGTTCCATGTTCAACAAACATGAAAAAGTAACAGTATTAACATTAACATTAACATTAATATTATTTTGTTATTCTTGCTATTTTAGTTACGCAGCGGAAAATATTTAATTCAGAATTGATAGCATCCTACAAACCGGTATTTCGGCTAGAAAACTGATTAATACACAATAAAATCAAAACACTATATTAACTAATATATTTATCGATAAATATAATAATTTATTATATTTATTGTAGATCGATGTAATAGTAAAACTATTCATCGTTGTCCGGTCATCCAAGGCTGTCGTATAGATGGTTGGTGACTTCTCTAACATGATTTATTAGTGAGAAATTGCAGACCCATGTATCGACCGGAGTAGCTCAGTGGTTAGAGCAGCAGTCTTGTATACTGTGGTCTCGGGTTCGATTCCTGGCTCTGGCTAATTTTTCACTCCAGTTGGGTTTATTCTATTTGTTGTATGTAATTTAAACATTTTAAAATGATTGCGAAAAGGGGCGCACTAATCTCGGAAACGTGGAATGATTCCTTCGGTGTAAATGACAGTTTTCATCCTTCAAATTCTGAGATTATAGGGCCCAATCTTGGAGTTGGCGAAATGAAAAGCGATCGACTATTTTAAGGATAGAGACGTAAAATATTTTTGTTTTATGAATACACAATAAAAACTACTCCGAAACATTTCCAAAAATCGGTGGCAGCAAAAGAAACATTGTTTTTATAAATGGCCCTTTAAATCTCAAAAACATATTAGTTTTGACGTTCCTGAAGATAAAAAACACATTTCGGAATTATGAGTAACTCATAAGAAGGTAAAGGTATATATCTGTACCTTGGAACAAAAAGGGCCAATGTCCATTTTTCTCAAATGGCAGGAAACCGAATTTAAGTTTGAGGAATTTTAAGAATATTGCTACGATTGCTGTACTATTCAAAGCTGTATCTTGCAATTCAGTAATGTTTTTCTCACTACAATCTAATGTTACATTGATTTTTTTTTTTTTTTTTTACATTTTAAATTGGACATTTTTACATTAACAGTAAGTAACATTGGCCTTAAAATATTTTGTTTTCAATGGTCTAATATTGGGAGAACTTTGGCCCTTTTAACAATTACTTTATATCGCATCCTGAATTCATTCGTGCATTTAACTCAAATTTCTCAATTTTGGACATTGGCTCTTAATGCTCCCAGGTGCAGATATAAATATTACACAGACATACATGCAATAAATACAATAAACCCGACTGGAGTGAAAAATTAGCCAGAACCATGAATCGAACTCGGGACCACAGTATACAAGACTGCTGCTCTAACCACTGAGCTACTCCGGACGATACCTGGGTCTGCTCACTAATAAATCATGTTGGGGAAGTCACCAGCCATCTATACGACACCCTTGGATGACCGGACAACGATGAATAGATTTTACTATTACATCGATCTATGATAAATATAATAATTTATTATATTTATCGTAGACACATTTGTCTTTTTTTACAGTGTAAATACCTAGCCCAGGGATGGCGAACCTCTTTGAGCGTGCGTGCCAAAATTATTATGTATCAAAATTCTAGCGTGCCAGAAATATTTTAACTTTAGCTAAAATCCAATAACTAATTTTTATAGAATTTTTACTTAAATATTTTTACAATTATACCAAATTCGATTCCTAACTTATTTATTATTACTCAATAATAGCCATGTCGCATCGCATCTATAAATGAGCTTTTCTTTTATTGCATACTTCCGAGTGAGATCATTTTTAGTTCGTAACGTAGAAGTAGGTTAAATAGATACATAATTAGTTACACTAACAGTTAACATCCAATTTTCAAAATTGAAACCTAAATATTTTAAAACATAAAATAACTTAAAACCCTAAACTGAAATAAAATAAAACCTAATCTGAAATAGGAGCGTGTCAATTAGGTATATTACTATGAAAACTATCTCTTAAAATCAATTTTTAAAAATAAAACCTTTGAAATTTGATAGAGAAGCAAAATTATTTGGAAAATATTATATGTTGAATGGTTTGGCGAGAATATGGTGCTATTATTGAAATTTATAATACCTTAACTCATTCAAAAGTAACGGATTATTTTAAAGTAAATTATATATCTGTTGCAAAAACAATACTTATTGTAGAAAAACATAAAATGGATTATTCTCCGTAAACTGAATATAATCAATAATAAGTTTTTTCGCGTGCCAGAGAAGTTTTCTTGGGTGCCAAGTTGGGCACGCGTGCCATAGGTTCGCCATCCCTGACCTAGTCAATAAAACTTTCCAGTCGAAAACTTTTTTGAATTGGATTTCTCATTAACAATCCTATAACAAAGCACGACTAGAGTTTATAATAGTCTTCTTTTCTTCCTTCCGCTTTTTTTAAAGTTATATCCGATCAATATGCCATTTTCTTGTTGCCTTTTCCAATTATCTGAATTCTAAATTGACAATCTTCCCCTGTCCTTTTGTATTCCGGCCAATAAAAGTACTTCTTTTGTAACCGAGGCTACCTAATTAAATAAAAGGTTATGTGGTTTTTATTTAAGTGTTCTTATAATATCAAGAAAGATTATTGACTTTTTCATTTTGAAAGTCATTTGATTAGATTAACTTTTTGATTAGATAGTTGGAGAACCAGACATTTTGATTAAGAGCCTACATTGTCAGCATGCTACATTCACAAGCCAATGTTAAAACAATCTGAACTTTTTGTTTAAAATTCGCATTTGCATTTCAATATTTTTAAACGTTTCATTTTGCAAAGGATATCTGACGTTAAAGACTCTTTTACTTTGTAAAAACTCTCCGAATATTGCTATTTAAAAATAAAGAAATGTAAACGGGAATTTTGCAAAGAACGCTACCATTGATTTTATATTGACTGACGATTGTCGCATGTTCACTAATGTATGTTCTTAATTCAGTTAAAAGTAAGAATAACAAGTTGGAAATTGCACGTCAAACCTCGCAAATGAGGTGCGTTTGTAGTATAACTAGTTTTATAAATATATTTTACACCGCATATTGTATTGAATGTATATTTTAGTGCACTTCATAAGTGCATATCAATTTCATTCTGTTCGAAAGGTTGTAACATCATTAAAATGCACTTGAAATAATTTTTCCCATTAGTCGTAATGTAACGGGAAACTTTTGACTGTCCCTGTAATTAAACAATACATCCGATTTTCATAAAATTTGAAATGACTCGACAAAATTTTGCAAAAATTATATATTTAAAATTTCAGACTTATATATTTAAAATTTTGGGTAGTTTTTGCTCTGTTGTATGTGGACGGACGAACAGACAGACGGACAGAACGACGACTATAGGTGCTACGTATTTATATAATTATAATTACAAAAGCACTTAAAAAATGAACATGTTTACATTTAGGAGGAAATGCTTTTTGTATAATTACATAGCACTTGCAATATTATATTCATTATTTAAAAAATAATAACAATTTTTAATAATTACGTACTTACAACAGTTATGGTGACTATTGTTTCAAGGATAACTAGCCTTGTCAAAAAGTAATTGCTACAATTGCTGGGAAAAGATGATACGAGGAATGATCAACAAGAAATGTTCATAACTTTTTAATTCTCATAAATTATTGTACGGTTGCCACTGACATGCGTAAAAAAATGAAACAAATACGACATATAAATTATACATTAATCTAACACTGCAATATAAAATCCAATTTATGTACATTAAACGATGCAAAGAAAAAATATATAGTATCATTCTTTATTGATCAACCCTTTTAAATAAAACTATTTACTTTCTTAAAGAGAAGAAAGATCGTCATTGTCCAATCGATAAGTCGCTAAAACTCAATAACTTTGCTTTTATTTTAATTAGGTGTCTGATTAACAATACCACGATTAATCAGTACTCAAATTGGTATTAGCTTGCTTTTTAATTCTTTTGTTTCTCTAAAAATAGTATTCGATCGATGTACTATTTTTGTACTTCCTCTTCTAATTACCTGAATCGACAATCATCGCGTGCTCATTTTGTATTACGTCAATGAAAGCATTTGCTTTGTAACTAAGACTACTCAATTCAATAAAAGGTTGTGTTGCTTTTAAGTTAAGTGTTCATATAATATAGACGGTAGGTCATTGACTTTTTGACTTTGACAGTTACCTATATATTTAAAACGCTAAGCGTTTTCTTTCGACAGTTCGTGAGAAAAAACTACTTCATCAAATTACATGATCATTATTTTAAATTAAAGATATCTGTCCCTAGATTTTTTATCGTGCATTGGTTTATTCAAAACATTTATTAATTATCAGACATTTTTAATTCAAATTTTACTTCAGAGCATGCGCGATTTATATGTTCAAATCTGTGCCTTTGGGTAGATGCAATGCACATGCGCATAAGAACTCACCCGGTTGCATGATCACATTTCCTGTTAAAACATTTTCTGTGAAATTACAGAGAATCTACTGGTAATTCATTATCTTAAGTCTTGTGTAAAATTACAGAAATTAAAAAAACAGAGAAGTTATTCGGTAAATTTACAGTAAATTAACATCGTTAAAAATACACGAGACTCTGTAAATCAATTTATTTTCAATGAAAATAATTTAACATAGTTTTTGAAATTAGTGAATTTTAGAACTTCGTAATATCAGAATTTTTCGAGTAAATTTGAAGTACTATAACATTTAATTTAACTTCATGCACAATTTGTTTCTAACCGGTCCGGGATTTGAACCCGAGACCTCTGGACAGGAGAAAAACACCTTACTGAGTGCGCCATAGCAGTTGTTGTTGTAGTGTATAAAGGATGTATTTTATAATGAAGTGGGGAAAAATCTATTGTATTTGTGCTTTTCAAAGATTTCGCTTCAAATACATTCGTTAGAAAATTTCTTAAACGGTTTATTTTAATTCAGTTTGGACCGATACATAATACCTATTATTTTTTTAATCAAATTTAATTTTTCCATCCTTTATTTAAGGAATTATTTATCAAGAAATTGGTTCTTCTCAATAATTATCGTCTTTAATATCTGAAGATATACTGGAATTTTTAAATAATAATAATAATGTGAAATTTAGGTATATTTTTTCATTAAAACTGGCTAAATATATCGGTAGTTATAACTTTTTTTGTAAAATATTTGAAAAAATAATCATATTAATTAACCAAAAATACTTTTATGGTTATATCACAATTCTTATAAAAGCAATGTATTTAAATGTATTATGATCCTCTCTGTAAATGGAAAGGCTTTTGCAGTTGGAAATGTTTCATGTAACTTTTTTTTTTTTTAAGAAAAATTATAACTATGAAAATGATTAAGCAAATTACTACTTTTTGAAAATATTTAGCTTCGACTATTTATCTACTCTTTCTAAATTTGATTGAAAGACATGGAAATCCCTACAGGGAGATACAAGATAAGGGAAATGTCCGTAAAAAGATGACCGAGAAACTCAATCGAATGCATTTAACTGAGAACTAGTGTAAATTTACAGAAAGTCTTGACCGAGAAGCTCAATCGAATGCATTTAATCGATAACTAGTCTAAATTTACAGAGAGTCTTGACCAAGAAACTCAATCGAATGCATTTAACCGAGAACTGGTGTAAATTTACATAGAGTCTTGACCGAGAAACTCAATCGAATGCATTTAACCGAGAACTAATGTAAATTTACAGAGAGTCTCGTTTTTTTCTGTGTTTTTACAGAAATTTTTAACAGTGCAGATGAAGAGATGTGTGCTTTATTTACTATGTTCTTTATTTATTAAATATGATATATACGTAGGAATGTACTTCCTATTTCTATGATACTTCATAGGTCCAAAAAACTTACTTTCTTACAGTGGTGAACATAGCGGTAATGTCGAATGGATTTGCATGACACAGTTATTTACGGATTATTTGTTTTTTGGCGTTTACATCGAAAATAGTACTGTATTTCACCGGCGAGAAAACTTTTAAAATAAAATTTTTGAAGCACTGTTTCATACTCTCTCCTTCTTAAGCAATAAAGAAGCTTATTTTACTGATATTATTATAGTAATTTTTTTCCGTCAAGTTTTGACGTGTTTCGCTTCATCTTAAATCTATACTGCAGTTAGATATTTCGTGAAACAGGCATTTCTATAGTAAGGTTTGTGTGTAGTAACGTTTGTGCGTTTGTTTGCTTATAGGAGGTAATTTCTAGATCTGCTAAGCCAATTAAAAAAATAATAGCTGCAAAATGCTGGTAACGCTGTTTTAATATAGGCTACATTTTATGTCCGTACTATGTCCAAAGAGGCATATTTCATAATCAAAGAATTCATATTTATTTCATAAGAAATCATATTTATGTGAAAAACTGCCCCATCAGAAAAAAAAAAACTCCTTTCAGAGACCATACATTAAGTTCAGCTGGTAAAAATGCTATTTATGTAGCAGAAAAGCAAATTAAAAAAAAAAAAAAAAAAAAAAAAAAACAGGATAGAACAAACAGAAAGGTTAAGTATATTAGAAGAGTGAGGAAACTTCAGTCTTCATCGTTTAGCAAAAGTGAGTATTTAGGACGTTTTTTATTAGTGGGGTCGGATACCTCGTAGTCGGGTAATTCCGCAATGGTTTGGTTAGGTAGATTGTATAGAGTTTTATAAAACTTTTTAAAAAGTTGATTAATGCGTTTTTTTTAAAGAAGTGGTTTTAAGATCCTTGCGGATAGTTGTATTGCGTAGGTACTGGTGACCATTACGGATATAAAGTAGATTTTTATTGTGAGCACGGCATAGATAGTCCATTCTAGTTTTGCATGCGAATCCCCATATCGGACAGGCATAGGTTAAAACAGATCTAATACAAGCATTATATAAAATTAGTTTATTATGAATAGAAAGTGTGTTACATTTTAGAAGTGGAGAGAGAGCTTTGGCGATACCGGCAACTTTACCTCGAACGTTAATGATGTGTTTTTCCCAAGTTAACCTACTATCAAGGGTAACCCCCAGATACTTAATGTAGTTAGTCCAGGGAGTAGTAGAGTTGTTAATAGTTATACGATTGGGAAAAGTTAATTTCCTAGAAAAGTAAACAACTGCTGTTTTTTGTTCGTTGAGTTTAACACGCCATTGAGTAAGCTAAGGAATTCATCAATGTGTTTTTGTAGAATTTTGTATAAAGTGTAAGGATGGTGTGCAGAGGCGTACATTGCCGTGTCGTCCGCGTACAGGGCAAGATAAGTCCTCGGTGTTCTTGAAATATCGTTAAAAATTATGTTAAATAATGTAGGGCCGAGAACTGACCCTTGAAGTATACCAGAGAAAATACGGTAGAGCGTGTATAGTCATTTATTAATGCCGACACAAAAGGTGCGGTCGCTAAGATAAGAATGTATAAGAAAAATTAGTATAGCTTTAATACCAAGCTTAATTAATTTGTAAATCAGGCCTACGTGCCAGCCTTAGAGACATCAAGTTATAATGTGATTGATGTTTCGTGAGTATATTAAAGAAAAATTAGCAAATATTTTCTGGTGTAAACTCAAAATTTCTCAATAAGAAGTTTTGGCAATACTGAATACCCTGTATAGTGTTAATAAGATAGATCAGCATTTTATCGACCAATCATTACATACCAAAACTCAAGAACTTTGCAGTTTTGTCTTGTTTTTTAATTTTCTGATTAACAATACCTTGTTAAAACACTATTCGAATTTCTATCCTTCTGCTTGTTGTAACATGAAATTTTACATGGTGCTTATTTTTAAGATGTAAATGCTCGCTAAAAACTCTCTAAAACATCAAAATTTTAAAAGCGTAAAAGGAACCGGACATATTCTCAAAGCATTCTAAATTACAATTTTTTGGATCTATTAGAATTAGATACGTGAAATTTGAAATGGTAGTTGTAAGACATGCATCCTCACTCACAACTGTTTCTAAAATTTCGAAATTTAAAAGAGTTAAATGAGCAGAAAAGGCTCTATAATAATTATTACTTTGGAACTACTGAATCGATTTCCAATCTTCTCTCTGTATACTAATGATGAGAGTTTCTGTTTAAAAATAGGTTATATTTTATCCCTTTGCAAACTACCCTCAAGGGGTGCAAAAGTTAACAAGTTGGAAATTGCACGTCAAACGGTGCAAATGAGGTGCGTTCGTACTATAACTAGTTTTATAATTTTTTTTCACCGCATATTGTACTGAATGTATATTTTAGTGCACTCCATAAGTGCATATCAATTTCATTCTGTTCGAAAGGCTGTAACATCATTAAAATGCACTTATAATATTTTTTTTCCCATTGGCCATAATGTAACGGAAAACTTTTGACTGTCCCTGTAATTACACTATACATCCAATTTTTATAAAATTTGAAATGACTCGACAAAATTTTGCAACAATTATATATTTAAAATTTCAGACCATTCGTTTGGGTAAATTTTTCTCTGTTATATGCGGACGGACAGACAGACAGACGTACCGAACGACAGGTATAGGTGCTAAGTATTTATATAATTACGAATGCACCTAAAAACGATCCAAAATTCACATTTTTCTGATTCTATTGATGCTAAAATCATGAATTTTAAAGAGAAATATTAAAGCTAAAATTCTTCTTATTCTTGATAAGGAAAATCATCATTTCACCGAGTAATCATTGTGCACCAGAACTTAAATACTTCGTTTTTTTTTTTTTTCCTGATTAACAGTACCATGATAAAGCACTACTGGAATTTCTGTCAGCTTGCTTTTTTTCCTTACTTCTCTAAAAATAGTGTTCGATCGATTTGCTTATTATTTTTATATTGCCTCTTGAAATTACCCGAGTCAGCAATCATTACGTGCTCATTTTGTATTTCGGTCAATCAAAGCATCAGCCTTGTAATTAAGACTAATTAAATGAAAGATTACGTTGTTTTCAAGCAAGTGTACGTAAAATACTGGGAAAGGATACCGACATTTTGAGAGTTGTTAACACTTTCTAACATCGTTGAAAAGTCTTTATGACTCCGGTTTGTCTGGTCGGCTGTCCAAGATCTGACTTGTAAATATACTCGGATTGCCCTGAATTTTTTGTGTGGTATTAACGGTTACCATAGCACAATCGCTAAAACGCACAATCGGGGGGAAAATTTGTCATAATTTTTTCTGAAAAAATCAAATAAATTGTGACCATTTGTTTTCCCATTCTGACCAGAAAATCAAAATTCTAACTTTTTACGGCTGCTCTTTCATCTTCACCTAACGCTTCATTTATAATGGCTGTTTCATAATAATGGAAGCCACCAGTCCATCAGAAGAAAAAGACCCATCCCAAAGGTATAAGTTCGATTGAAAAAACTATGTAATACTTTGAGCGGAAAGAAGAGGCTTCAGCTGCAATTTTCAGGACACTGATAGAATGATACTACTGCCAATTTGTACGGTTTTGCTACCTCTAAAATTTAATACAAATTCGGTACAATTTTGGCGATTGAATTAGGCAAAATTTACTACTAAGTTTTAGTGGTAAAAAAAAAATCTTAGAAATTGATAGCTATGGAGTAGCGTAATACTGCAGCAAAGAAAAAGAAAACTGCAGCAAAATTGACATTCAAACAAAAAACTACCAAGGGCTTTTTTAAATAAACAATTTCATTCCCAGTTTTTCTTAAAAGTAATGAAAATGTACATCAAAGAAATGTTACTAGTACCATAAAAATTAATTAATTACGTGAAAATTTATTTTTCATCGCCTTTGTTTGTGACGATTTCTGTAAATCCGGTTTATCCGAGTTTTTTGCTTATCCGATGTGAGCATGGTCCATATTAATTCGATTATCGGGACTCTACTGTACTATTTTTGTGTTGCCTCTTTAAATAACCTGGAATCGACAATCGTCGTGTGCGCGTTTTGTACCCAAGAAAACGAAAGCATTTGCCTTGGAATTACATAGAATATATTGTTTTAAGCTAAGTGTGCTTACGATGCATGTAGAATATTACTCGCATTTAAACCTTGAGAGCTATTTAAATTTAAATTTTAGTTAGATATTTTGTGAAACAGTCATTTAGATTAATTCCGTTATAAATAAGAATAAACAATGAATAGGTATATATATTTCATATGAAGAACTATCTGCATGATTACATAACGATGTGATTGTGGTACTAATTATTTTATTCTGAACGAAATACATATTTAAAAATAATAATTATTATTAAAAGCATTATTTATGCATATTGTAGGACTTTAAAAAAATTACTTATACATTACAGAGAAAATATTTTAAAGAAAGTTATTAAACAGTAGATTACGGTTTATTGGGATGCATCCGTTCAAGCATGATCTACCCCGATTAGCCCTTTATCTACTGCATTATGATCTAGTGAAATTTTTTTCATGTAATTTTTTTTCAGTTACTACAATAAAAATTAAATGATATATATATTAAAAAAATACTCACCCGTGAGAAATTTAATTCGTTAGAGGTAATTAATTGAAATGTACTTTAAAGTACCGTCAGTACACTATAGCTAAAATATTCTCGTCACAGAAAACCCACATGATATTTCAAATTAAATTTAAGGGGTCTCAGGACTCTTAAAGCTCTAAAAATTTCGAAATTTTAATTTCTTTAGATGTTAAACTTCTATGTTTTCTGAACATTTTGATATAATTGGTATGTTGAAATTCCCATTAGAACAGAAGTTATGGCATTTAGAATTATACCCGCTCAATAGCTGAACCCGTGTTTCCAAAACTTTGAAGTCATTTTTCTCCAAATGACGTTTTTCGGCATAACGCGCACGATATCTCAAAAACTTCTAAATATATTTTCATAAAATTTTCAAAACATATTTTTCATGTTAGTCTGTATATAAACTGAGCCTAAAATTTCCTTTTTATTGTAAAAAGAAAATATTTTTTTAGGGGTTTATATTGTTGAAATTTTCAAAATTTTGTATTAGCTCAATACAACTTTGTATTAAAAATATAAAAATGCTTTAAATGCAAAATTTTTTAGGTTCAGTGTAATTATTATAATCTGAGGTATAAGTAGGTACCAAAATTTTCATTCTAGGTGCAAAATGTATTTTCTAACCGTGCGCATAAGGTATTATGCCGATTTTCTGCTCGTCAAATATCTGACAGTTTTGAACCCCCTGTAAATGCTAATTCTGCATCTTGCAATTTTTCAAATATTTGAAATGAAAACACATACTTGTATCTTTCATTCCCATTTAAAATTGTGTCTTAATATTAAATACATTTCAAGATATTAAATGTTGAAAATGGTCCTTTATTTTCATTTTTTCCAATTTTAAGAGTCCTGAGACCCCTTAAACTCTTAAAAATGCTAAAAACAAGAAGACACTCACAAGCTAAAGATAAAAAATATTAAATTGACATAGTTTCATTTTACACATGAAAAATGAGTAAAAATTCAAATTTGATGGCATTAAAAGAGCATTGTTTTTTTTAATTTCGATTTTGTTAGCAGTCCTTTAGCATTAGTTATGCCTACTTTACTCTAATTTAGATTTTTCCCTATGTTATTAGCTTAGCCTTAGCATTAGTTATGCGACACTTATATTCCAAGGACAACATGTTCTCTCGCATCTCCACATATGCAACATATGAATTTACATATGCCATTTCTAGCATAGCAGAAATGAGCCAGTATCACAACTTTTTCGATTTTCTATAAAAAAAAATTATAAATAACTAGTAATAAAAATAATAATAAAAAAATATAATAAAAATAATAATAATAAATAATAAATAAATAACGATGGATAACTGGACAGACGAAAAGTAAACAGAAGTTTTTCTCCTACACCCAGTGTACTAACGTTATTTATAAGTAACGCCTAGTAATTCAACTGTTAAATCAAATACATACACGACTTACTTAAAATAACTAGTCAAATTGTATTCTAAGGTCATAATGAACACATAATAAACACAACTCTTATCTTATGTCCTTTTTAACACGTTAAGCGCAACGTCAGCCACCGGTGGCTGACAGCGAACTTTCCGTTTAAAACGCGTCATTCACCGATGGCTGACGTCTAAAATATGATACAAAACTGAAAAAATATATACATTGTTTTAAATAATTTCTGAACAAATATTTAAAATTTACCTACCTTTTATTTATTACAGGATTATACTTTCTTAAAAATTACTTTAAACATTGTAAATTTTCAGCGCTTCAGTGTCAGTCATCGTGCCACTCAACGTATTAATGTTTGCAGCAATAAAAAGTCAAGCCTGACAATCGGTTCAAAATGTTTGCACAAAACACATCGACTGTTTCAAAGATTGCCTCCTTCCTCGCTAAAATAACGAACCTAGAACCTGCTGCCATGTATCATGAAAAAGTGGAGTTAAAAGAGTGTTTTTGCAAAGTACTATTAGAATATTAGTAATATTCAATGTGGGATGAAAGTTTAAATTGAGTGGTACTTATAAGCACCATCAGTAGATAAAGGGTTAAGTGGCTGCCCCAATTAAACGGTGTCCCAAATAACCTAAATCTACTGCAGTTCTCGAAAACAAAAAGATAATTATTGCCCAATCAATGTGTCCAAAACTGATGAGCTTCGCATAATTTTAAATTTCGGTATATGATTAACAATACTATGATAAAGCTGGTCGAGTTTCTTTCAGCCTGCTTTTCATTCTTTCACTTATCTAAAAATAGTATTCGATCGATTTCATTATTATTTTTATATTGTCTCTTCAAATTACCTGAATCAGCAATCATTAAGTGCTCATTTTATTTTTCGGTCAATCAAAGCGTCTGCCTTGTAATTAATATTAACTAATTAAATGAAAGATTACGTTGTTTGCAAGTTAACCGTACTTTATAATACATGGAAAGGATATTGGCATTAAGACTATAAGAGGGGATTTTTTATCGTAAAATTATATTATAGTTAGGTATTTGATTAAATGGAAATTTAAATTAATTCAGAAAAACGCAAACATAAAAAAAATGAAGAGTATTGAATTCGCAGTAAAAACTTTATGCGAAAATTAAATATTATATCAATTGTTTTGTTCCGAAAAAAAATCCATTACTTATTAAAAAAAAAGTTGTGCTAATAATTATTTATAGCATTCATGATGAGTATTTCTTTGAAAAAGGCTTTGTGGCAACTAAGGCCACTGCGAAGAATATATTGAAAATAAAACAGAATAACTTGCGTATCTTATTAACAATACCATGTTAAATCACCACTACTATTAGCCGCTTCTCTTAAAATAGTATCGGATCGATTTACTTATTATTTTTATAGTGCCTCTACAAATTACATGAATAAGCAATCATTACGAGCTCATTTTGTATTTCGGTCAATCAAAGCATCTTCCTTATAATTAAGAGTAACTAATTAAATGAAAGATTACGTTGTTTTTAAGTTAGGCATACTTATAATACAGGGAAAGGATACTAACACTAAGATTTTGAGAATTTTTTTATCTTAAATTTATATTATAGTTAGATATTTGGTAAAACAGAATTTTAAATTAATTCAGAAAAACGCAAAAATGAAAAAAAAATTAAGAGTGTTGTATTTCGGATGAAAACTGCATGCACGATTACACGAAAATTAAATAATAAATCAAATATTTTATTCCGATAAAAAAAATCCATTATTAAAAAAATTTAAGTTATGCTAATAATTATTTAAGGCGTTTATGATGAGTGTTTCTTTGAAAAAGGCTTTGTAAAAGGCAACTAATGCCACTGGAAAGAATATATTGAAAATAAAAGAAAATTACTTGCATATCTTATTAACAATACCATGTTAAAGCACCACTCGAGTTACTACTAGTTGCTTCTCTAAAAATAGTATCCGATCGATTTACTTATTATTTTTATATTGCCTCTACAAATTACATGAAAGCAATCATTACGTACACATTTTGTATTTCGGTCAATCAAAGCATCTGCCTTGTAATTAAAGGTAACTAATTAAATGAAAGATTACGTTGTGTTCAAGTTAAGCATACTTATAATACACAGTCCAAGAGCCGACAGCACAAAAAGCCATGTTATCAAGCACAAGAAAATAACCTTTATTTTATGGAAGAGCAGAAGTAGGGGAATCTAATGATCCATGTCTGTCGGAAGTGAAGTGGTGCATAATCCAAAAATTAATACCACCGGTGGTTGACTCGTACGTTTATCATTGTGTTTGTCCTACAAACAAAGGTATGAAAACATGGAGGATAGTTGTAGGACAAACCCAGTGATAAACCTAGGAGTCAACCACTGGTGGTATTGAATTTTGGATTATGCACCACTTCACTTCCGGCAGACATGGATCATTAGATTCCCCTACTTCTACTCTTCCATAAAATAAAGGCTATTTTCTTGTGCTTGATAACATAGGTTTTTGTGCTGTCGGCTCTTGGACTAACACGGAAAGGATATTGGCATTAAGTCTTTGAGAATTTTTTTATCTAAAATTTATATTATAGCTAGCTATTTGGTAAAACAGAAATTTTAATTAATTCAGAGAAACGCAAAAAGGGAAAAAAAATAAGAGCGTTGTATTTCGGAGGAAAACTGCATGCACGATTACACGAAAATTAAATATTATATCAAATATTTTATTCCAATAAAAAGAAATACATTATTTTAAAAAATGTGTTGTGCTAATAATTATTTATAGCATTTATGACGAGTATTTCTTGTCAAAATGCTTCGTAAAAAGGCAACTAATGCCACTGCGAATTATATATTGTAAATAAAACAAAATTATTTGCATATCTTATTAACAATACCATGTTAAAGCACCACTCGAGTTATACTACTAACTTGCTTTTCATTCTTCCGCTTCTCTAAAAATAGTATCGGATCGATGTACTAGTTCTGCCTTGCCTCTTCAAATTACTTGAATCGGCAACAATCATCGTATACTCGTTTTGTATTACGGTCAACGAAAACATTTGCCTTGTAATTACATAAAATATATTGTTTTAAGTTAAGTGTCCTTATGATGTATATAGAAAATTGTTCACATTCAAACCTTGAGAGTTATTTAAATTTAAATTAAGCCTTAGTTAGATATGTTACGAAACAGACATTTAGATTAATTTTGTCATATATAAAAATAAAAAATGAATAGGTATATATTTCAGATGAAGAACTTTCTGCATGATTACATAACAATGTGAATGGCATGCTAATTATTTTATTCTGAAAAAATATCTGTTTAAAAAAAATAGTAATTATTAAAAGCATTATTGATGAGTATTGTGGGGTTTTAAAAAAGGTAACTGCTAACCATTACAGAGAAAATATTTAAAATAAAGGTATTAGACAGTAGATTACGGTTTATTGGAATGCAACCCTTCTAGCAGGTTTTGTTCCGATTAAGTGGCTACCCAAATTAAACGGTGCGCCAAATACTCGAAATCTACTGTGGTTCTCGAAGAAAAAAGGACCATCATTGCCCAATCAATGTGGCCAAAACTGAAGAGCTTTGCATATATTTTTAAATTTCGGTATATGATTAACAATACTATGATAAAGCACTATTCGAGTTTCTGTCATCCTGCTTTGCATTCTATCACTTAGCTAAAAATAGCATCAGATCGATGTACTATTTTTGTATTCTCTCTTCAAATTACATGAATCAGCAATGAATTTCGTTTGCATCCCGGTCAATGAAAGTATTTGCCTTGTAACTAATGCTACTTAATTAAATAAAAAATAATGTTGTTTTTAAGTTAAGTGTACTTATTATACAGAGAAAGTTTATTGACTTTCAGACTGCCAGAGCCGTGTGTTATTAAATTTATATTCCAATTACCGTATATACTCGCGTATAAGTCAAGGAATTTCTGACAATTTTTGGCAAGCAAATTTGGGGGGTCGACTTATACGCGAGTCAATTAAAAAATAAAAAATAAAACTTCGAATACTGCAAAATTATGACTTTTTATGTGTATGAATAATAAATTATTACACAAAATATACAAATAATAATAATTATCCTTAAAAAAAATTTCAATGATTTATTTTTATTTACTTACTACTTTTTCGCATAGGCAAGTGAAATATTTGGTTTGATTTTGCGCAAAATTGGAGTAAAAAGTTAGGGGGTCGACTTATATGCGGGTTTTTGATTTTTTGCAGAATTTGCATTCGAAAGTTAGGGGTCGACTTATACGCGAGTATATACTGTAATTATTTTATAAAAATAAATATTTCGATTAATTAAAGTTGAAGTTGGAGTAATAAGTATAAAAATAAAGAGAGTTTTTAACACTTTCCAACAATGTTGAAATTGTTTATGCATTCGGTTTGTCCGTCCGTCTGTCTACTCTCAAACTCCCTAAATATACTCGGATTTTAATGCAATTGATCAACCTTATTTAGAGTCACCAACGCATGTTTGGTGTATGAAGTATGTGGGAGTAATAGTTCATTTGCAGGGGCTCTCAAAAGAATTCCGTTACATTATAGTCGATGGGGGAAAATCGTTTGCAGTGTATTTTAATGACATTACGCTAATTCAAATGTATTGAAATTGATATAAATCACTTAATTTTACTACAAGATGATTATTGCACAATAGGGCAATTCAATATACACAGTATTGATCAATGAATTCGGATAATTTTCCGAATGTAGATGGTAACAGCTGAAATTTGGGTTTTCAAACGTGTTATGCGTTTCCATATGGTTGAATTAGACATAATATTAGGTTGTAACGAAAGTTTTTCGCCAAATCACCAATACATAATACTAATTGTAATATATATAATTAACTGTAATTTTATATATAACCACCATTCCGCCAAACCTTCATAGTGTCATATGATGCAACACTAGTACCTAAAGCTGTACACTTTATTCGGTGACATTCTGTACCAGACTTTTTGCAACAGTAAATGGTGGTTCTAATCTGGTAGCATGATAGTTCCATTTCAGACACCTTATTTTTTTACAAATTTCCCAACACAGTGTTATAAAGCAAGTCTCTTTCTTTCAAATGCCAAAAATCATTTGATAAAATAGGAGCAAAAACGTCAACGCGAACTTTTTGCACAGACCGTATTAGCTGTGGCGGGAAACTTTCGTTACAACCTGATATTTTAACTTATTAAACGGTGCAGTTTAGTTACATTATTCTAAATGCGATGGAAAGTGTTTCATAATCTATGTTTGACGCATAATTTTTTCTTTCTTGTTTTTTTTTTTTTTTTTTTTTTTTTTTTTTTTAATACACTTTTATAAGCATTCAATGTTTAGCTTTAAAATCGTGCTTAGTTTCATGACTGTAATTCATATTTTCCCCCAAAACTTTCTGTTATACTACATTAATTTGGCATGGGCATACCTTTTTTTTATGCCTTGTAGAAAGCGCGACCTACTGAATTTATGAATATATATATATATTTAATTCTAGCTTTGTTTCTTTTTGAGATATGGCAACAGGGAAGAAAAAATTAATATGTACTGAATATACACTATATGGCCAATGTGACCGGCCACTTGCGATTTTTTATGTTTTCTTAAATATCTAGAAAAATACATGAGGAATTATCCTGAAACTCCAGGTGTGCGAACAAAATAGTACAGGTCATATATTTCCGTGAAGGTTTTTTTTCCCGAAACCCCATAGGGGGCCGCCAACAAATTGAAAAAGAACGAATATCTTTTGGATAACCCTGTAAAAACTAATGTAGCAAAAGCGTTCAAGCTGTAGATTATGATTAAGTGCCTTATTGTAATAAATTGTGTTCATTTTTATGATTCGTAGAGAAATGAAAGTTTTTATAAAAAGAGTCCCAAATTTTGCTAAGTTTTAGCTTATAATTTGTAGAGTTCTTAATATAAAAAAACGTTCTTTTCAAAAAATATGACATATAACATTGTACATAATACTCTGCAATCAGAATGAAAAAATAATAAAATTTGTATGAAAAATGAGCAGTTTTACTAAATAATGATTCACTGCGCATGCCCGAATGTAAACGAAATATAATTTGCATAATTTGTTAGCAAAATGTATAGAGCAATACGTGCAATATTGTGTATGCTATAGTGGCACTAATCAATGGATATATGGATGCAACACATCATCTTTTTGCTTCATTTTGGAAGCAACGAATTTTGAGCTCATTCTATCAACGATAATTTTCAGAATTTTCAAGCTATGTTTTTGAGACTTTTACCAAAGTTTCTCTATACATTTAGCTATCACATTATGCACATTATATTTTGTTTACATTCGGGTATGCGCAGTGAATCATTATTTAGTAAAACTGCTTATTTTTCTAACAATTTTTATTATTTTTTTCATTCTGATTGCAGGGTATTGTGCACAATGTTATTTGTCATATTTTCTGAAAAGAACTTTTTTTTTTATTATAAAAAGAAGAAGCTCTAGAAATTATAAGCACAAAACTTGGAAAAATTTGGGACTCTTTTTATAAAAACTTTTATTTCTGTACGAGTATACATGATATTCTTATACAAATGAACACAATTTATTACAATAAGGCACTTAATCATAATCTACAGTTTGAACGCTTTTGCTACGTTAGTTTTTACTGGGTTGTCTAAAAAATATTCGTTCTTTTTCAGTTTGTTGACGGTCCCCTATGGGGTTCGGGAAAAAATCTTCATGAAAATATATGACCTGTACTATTCTGTTTACACACCTGAAGTTTCAGGATAATTCCTCATGTATTTTTCTAGATATTTAAGATAATGTCAAAAATCGCAAGTGGCCGGTCACCTTTGGCCATATGGTGTATACTGAATCAATAATATAATACGGGGGAAGTTTATAGACTTTCAGACTGCCAGAGCTATGTGCGATTAAATTTATATTCCAACTAGTTATTTTATAAAAATAAATATTTCGATTAATTAAAGTAGAAGTAATAATAATAAGTATAAAAGTAAGCAGAATTGTTTTTTTAAACACACTTTTATAAACATTCAATGTTTATCTTTGAAATCGTGCACAGTTTCATGACTGCATTTCATGCTTTTCCTCAAAAATTTCCGTTATAGTACAATAATTTGGCGTGCGCAGTACTTTTTTTTTATGCTTTGTAGAAAATGCAAGCAAGTGAATTTTTTAATACATATATAATTTTTGCTCTGTTTCTGTTTGAGATATGGCAACAGGGAAGAAAAGATTAAACAATATTTAAACTATCTTTTCAGGATTTCTAAATTGACTTCTCAGCATATAATCGTAAATCAATTAATATTTAACTATTAATTGATAAAAGCGTATTTTTTTTTTTAATGTTACACCTTTTCTTGTTGTTTATAGTTTATTTTTTACTCTTTAGCCTTTAAAATGTTTCACTGTTGCAGTTTCACAGCCATTTGGCCTATTTTGGCAAGTATGAATTGATGCATCATTAAAAGTATTGTTGTTTCAACTCGTATACAACTGTACTAGTAGTTACTTAGCGATTTATGTCCTGTGATGAGCTAATGGAAAAATGCCTTAAAATTTATATATTCATTTATAATTAAATTCTAAAAACATTAAAATGTTCTGTTACCGTCAGAAACATACCTCTGGATATTATTTTTATGATTCTGGCATATCAGGAACTGAGTGAAAAATCGATTACGGGATTCCTTACTTATATACAGAAACAAGGTTTAGTTACATAAAAGAGTATAAATAGGAACATATTTCTATTTCAGATTAAATTATTTTTTGCGTAAATAGTACATAACAATTGCAAATTTAGCACTAATTATACTTACCTATTTATACATTTAAAAAATTGCGTAACCAAAACTCAAGAAATTTGCATTTTAAAAATTGGATAACAGTTTAACTAATGTCAGGTAACAGTTTAACTATTATAAGGCACTGTTGAAAATTCTGAAACGCTGACATTGTTTATTTTGGTTCCGAAAACTAGTATCCGATCGATGTACTACTTTTACGCTGCCTCTTCCAATTACTCGAATCGACAGTTTTCACGTGTTCATTTTCTAATTCGGTAAACCAAACTGTTTGCTTTGTAACCCAGTGCTACATAATTAAGTATGGATTACCTTCTTTATAAATTACGTGTCATACACTCGTACCATGTCAAACTATCCAATATGAAAACAGTTTTGCCGGTGGGCTACTTTTTTTAAATTCAGATTTCTTGATTGGCACCACTTTTCTGAAATGGTAAAATTCCCCTTGTTTTCGCCTTAATTAATATGCCATTAAATAAAGTAAATTTCACTATTTCAAAAAACTTGTGCTAATCAAGAAATCTGAATTTAAAAAAGGTAACCCACCGGCAAAACTTTTTCATATTGGATAGTTTGACATGGTACCGACGATATTACAAAACAAGGTTATTGACTTTCTCACTGTAAGAATTAATTGAACCTAAATTTAGATTTTGACAGACAGGTGTACTTATTGCATGAAGATTTTGCTAAACTATTAAAACTATTAACTTAAACATTTTACGAAAATATAGAGCCGTAAAATTGCCACTATAAGATGATGCTCCAAAATTTGACACTCCGATTGTATCGTAAATTTGTGTAGGCTGAACTATAAACTGGAAATTTTTTTAACGATGAATTTTTAAATATTGAACTATAAAGCGGCTATAGATATATTTTGCACGATAAACGGTTAATTAGAATGAAACCTCTATTTAAAGGAGAATCCAACACAGTACAGAACTCTGTCGGAGTATGGAACTACAGTGTGGAACACTAGCTATGAGGGGGGGGGGGGAGCTATTTAACTCCGGGAACACCAATAGCCACTGACGACCAAAGCGTCAGTGGGAAAGTTGATCCACTTCTTTAAAATTTTAAACCTAATATAGAAATGATATAAATTAAACGCACCAATAGTAGTGGGCCACATAAGGACATTTATCTATTATTAAAGTGTTACTGAATTCCAAAATATGTATGTATTTTAAGTCTAGTTCTAACCTTCATGTATCAGAATAAACATTCGAATTTTCAAAATTTATTCTTCGGAAAAAATTAAAAAATAAAAAAATCTTACCTTTCTGTATGCTCCAGTAGTCGTCCTAGAAAATTTCTGATGCATAAACTTTTAAGTTAATGTAAATCTTTAGAATAGATTTAGAACACATCTGTGCATCGAATTTAATTTCATTAACGCTAAACATACCAACAACAGTTCATTTGACCGGTATCAAATGAAAATATTTCATTTGAACTAGAAATTTCTCCGTCAAATAAATAAACTATTAGACCGGTAGCCAGTAGCACAGAGAACCACCTCATCGACTTGGAGGCTGAAATTCCAGAATTAGCTAAATCTCGATTCCCATATTAAAACGCAATCGGTCTGCCAAGTCATGTCTTGGTGGAAAACACCTAAAAATCCGATTTTAGCGGTCGACTTGTAGGTTTACCATTGCGTTTTCCTGCACTCAAAGGGAAAACATGGCGGACTGGGAGCTGGAAAACACAATGGTAAACCTACGAGTCAACCGGTGAAATCGGGTTTTTAGGTGCTTTCCACCAAGATATGACTTGGCAGTTTGGTTGCGTTTTAATGTGGGAATCGAGTTTTACCTAATTCTGGAATTTCTTCCTCCAACTCGATGAGGTGGTTGGCTCATGTTTCGTACGTCTCCTTGAATTTTGTAGACTAGAAAATTTTTCGGAATCAGTATTATCTTATAGCAAATCTCTTCTTAAAAGAAGGCGAAATTTTCCGCGTTTAACCTAGATTTCTTTTACTATAAAAAGATACTGGTAGTTTTCCTGGAGAAATAACAGTATCCGTAAGAACTATGTGTCTGTACTGCCGGATCCCGGTCTATATAAATGACACAGGGATTAAGTTAAATAGAAAATTTCAATAGTTTTAAATAAAAATTCTGGTGTGAAATATTTTTATAAAACTTGAGTAAAATTGTCTGTATTTTCAGTGTTAATAATAATTTATCGTATTAATGCTGCAGGGTGCGTGCACATTTACCGCGATTAGAAAATTTAAATAGTTTTAAATAAAATTTCTGGTGTGAAATATTTTTATAAAACTTGAGTAAAATTGTCTGTATTTTTGGTGTTAATAATAATTTATCGTATTAATGCTGCAGGGTGCGTGCACATTTACCGCGATTAGAAAATTTAAATAGTTTTAAATAAAAATTCTGGTGTGAAATATTTTTTATAAAACTTGAGTAAAATTGTCTGTATTTTTAGTGTTAATAATAATTTATCGTATTAATGCTGCAGGGTGCGTGCACATTTACCGCGATTAGAAAATTTAAATAGTTTTAAATAAAAATTCTGGTGTGAAATATTTTTATAAAACTTGAGTAAAATTGTCTGTATTTTCAGTGTTAATAATAATTTATCGTATTAATGCTGCAGGGTGCGTGCACATTTACCGCGATTAGAAAATTTAAATAGTTTTAAATAAAAATTCTGGCGTGAAATATTTTTATAAAACTTGAGTAAAATTGTCTGTATTTTAGTGTTAATAATAATTTATCGTATTAATGCTGCAGGGTGCGTGCACATTTACCGCGATTATTTAATAGAACTTTTCGCTTTATTCAATTGCAGAAATATGTTACAAATTCAAAATTAAACATAATGAACACAAATTTGTGATTTAAATTATAAATGGAAGTTTTCTAATCTTAAAAAATGGTGCCAGATTCTTTGAAAATTTCAAGGAGTGTGCGCACGTTGGATACTATAAGATCACTAAAATTCATGAATTCAGAATTCAGCTCCTTTTAACCCTTACATAACGTGTGTTGCCTTTCGGCAACATACCCAATTTAGTCTTCTAAAATACCATTAGAATAATATAGAAGCTCTAATGTCTAATGTTGCCAATAAAATATATACTGAAAATATCATTAAATCAATTTTCAACATATGTACATGGCAGCACTCGTGCCGTTTAAGAATAAAGATAGATTTATTTTTTGCAATTGTTGCTACATACGCTTTTGTTTTATTTGGAAGTTTGCGAAATACCCTATTTTGTTCTGCAGTGACCAAGTAAAATTTATTTCGTATCATAGTTCTCAAAATTCACATGGGTTTAATTTTATAGACTTTTATCAAGGAAATTTTTTTTCAATTAAAGACCAGTGTTGTCAATTGGCAACAAACTGCTTTTTTTAGCCGTGAGCCATACTTAAAACAAAATATGTTTTTTAAGTATCTTTCCGATCATTTATTTAAAAAATGAAAGCCTAAAAACATTTTTAAATTGATTCTTGAAAAATCAGGCATTTAACCCGCAATAGTGTATATATAATATTGAATTCTTAGCGGAATAATCGAAAAAGTTTACTTTTAACCCGTTCGGGACCATGGGTGCATATATGCACCCCCCAAAAGTGCCCAAAACGCCTGAGTTTGACACCACTAAAAAAGAAAAGTAAAATTTAATTGATTTCTTTTTATTACGATATTTTCGTGATTTATAATGTTAAGTCAAATAATTAACAAAAAGTGGCGCCAAACGAATAAAATTCACGTAAAAGATGCCGGTCCTGAGCGGGTTAAATAAAGAAAATCAATTTTTTAGTATTTTCCAACCCCCCCCCCCCATAGTTAAAAATATATAATTTAGTTAAAAGTGTCTGGTGCGAATCTTGTTTAAATTATGTGGGGTATAATATATTCCATAGCCCCTATAGCCCCTCAAGGGGTTATGGGATTAATTGAATAAGCGATTGATAACAGTGTGATGAAACATTACTTTAATTTCTAGTAGTAGCTCGCTTTTCTTTCTTAGCCTCTCTAATCTAGTATTCGATCGATGTAATATTTTTGTGTGCTGCTTTTTCTAATTACCTGAATCGACAATCTTCGCGTGTTCGTTTCGTATTCCGGTAAATGGAATGCATTTCCTATGTAACCAGGACTACATGATTAAATAATCGTTACAATTTTTTAGTTACACATTATTATAAAACAAAGGAAGGTTATAGACTTTCACACTTCGGGAGCTATTTAACCAACACCTTAACGGTCGCATTAAATTACGGTTTAAAAATTCAAATTGCTTATCGGCACCACTTTTTTGAAAAAGAAATATTCACTTTATTTAATGACAGGTAAAAGGATACCATAACAAAGCCAATTGCACTACTTTATTAAACTGGTGGGAATCAAACAATCTGAATGAAAGACACAGCCCGTGAATATCACGGGAGCAAGAATTAACCCTTAAATGCGCGGTTTTTTATTTTATTTAAAAAAAATTATATATGATTCTTTGAAAGGTTTATTACGCAGGAAAAATAATGAAAAAAATCAGAGATACATTTTTCATATAACACGCCAATCTTTTCTTCTGTTGCACATCTGCAATACAAGTAAAAACTACTGTCGTGTGGCTGTTTTAGGCTAAAATAATGCAGATTAGTATATATTTTAATATTTATCTGTCCAAATACCTTATTTTGTATTATTATTTATTTTATAAAACTTAACATTTAACCCTTTAATTCCCATCATAGAATACGTTCTAGAAATTACGTAGCTCAGAGAATCTGGCTTTACACCAGAAAGTTTAAATGGTTAATTTCGCTTTATTTAAAAACGGAATGACTATTATTAATTAAAGTAAATATTGCTATTTTAATTTTCTAGTGTGAATTAGATGTATACGAATTTTAAAAAATCTCTTAAATTCAAAACACTGTTGTTTGCATATATGCAAAGCTGCGCACTAAAGGGTTAAAGGGTTAAACTTAAGTAAAAACTTTAATTTGATATTTGGTGAAAAATATTTTTTTTATTAGCTCGAATAAAAACTAAGAATCAAAATGTAAATGGTTATGCAACTAATATAAATATTATATAAATGAATCATTAAATAAAATTATCAATATTTAACCTTTTGCATTCCACTGACACCTATACGATGACATAGTCAGTTCAGGGCGGCCATTTTTTAATTCTACTTCACACCACATTCTCAAAACAAAAATTATTGACAGAATCTGATTTTTTTTTTTTTTTTTAAGTGGTGCGAATAGAATAGAACAAAAAAAAAATCATGTGTCAGGCATAAATTATGAAACATTTTACAACACATTCAGAATAATGTAACAAAACTGCACCGTTTAAAAAATTAAAATATTACGTCTAATTCAACCCTATGGAAACGCGTAACACATTTCAAAACCCAATTTCAGCTGTTCCCAATCGGAAAATTATCGGAATTCTTTGAGCAGCCCTGTATATGATATATAGATTTGTGTCTATTAACTACATGCATGCCAAAATTTAGTTCATTTAAGAAATACATAGCTCCAGTTGAAATTTTCCCTTCAGCAATTTCCTCTTATAAGGAAAATGGTACGTGAATACTTTTGTGCAGCCCTGTATATGAGGTGTGTAATTTATATATAACGAGTAACATGCAAAAAATTAATTAAATTTAAAAGCACATACCGAATTTTAAACCGTACACTCCAGCAATTATTACTCAAAGACAGTGCTGTAACCGATTTTTTTTGTGTGTAAATGAATAAAAAATGCTATGAATGCCCTGTTCTAACGTGATCGTAGCGCAATCCAGTGATTTATATCAGTTTCAATACATTTGAAATAGCGTAATGTCATTAAAATACTCTGCAAAAGAGTTTTCCCCCTATACCATAATGTAATGGAATACTTTTGAGTGCCCCTGTAATGGAACTATTAATCCTACATACTTCATATACAAAACCAAACATGCTTCGGTGACACTAAATAACCTTTATCAATTGCATGAAAATCCGAGTATATTTATGGGAGTTAGAGCGTGGACAAACGGACAGACAAACCGAACACATAAACACTTTTAAACTTTATTGGAAAGTGTTAAAAACAGTCAGTCACTTGTGGCAGCCATGTAAGTTTAACCACAAATCCACTGTCACCGTATAGGTGTCAGTGGAGTGCAAAAGGTTAAAATAAGGTTCATTTTTTTTTAGTAAAACATTTCAACTATTAATTCTTTTTAAATTCTAGGAGCTAATTTGTGCAACACTTCTTTTGTAATGGCTGAATACAAAATCGAATGTCTGGCTGAAAGATCGTGGCCCAAAAACTGTGCCAGACACGTGTCAAGTGCCATTTTTTGACTACCCAAAAAAAAGGTATTTGAGGCACGCTGAGATTGAGACAGAATAATATTTATACTTAGAAAAAAATATTTTGAAAACGACAGACACTTTAGTCGGCCCAAAAACTGTGCCAGACACGTGTCAAGTGCCATTTTTTGACTACCCAAAAAAGGCATTTGAGGCACGCTGAGATTGAGACAGAATAATATTTATGCTTCGAAAACAATATTTTAAAAATGACAGATACTTTAGTCGGCACAAAAACTGTGCCAGACACGTGTCAAGTGCCATTTGGCACTTGACACGTGTCTGGCACAGTTTTGGGGCCACGATCCTTCAGCCAGACATTCGATTTTGTATTCAGGCATTACAAAAGAAGTGTTGCACAAATTTTCAGGGTGCCTCAAATACCTACTCCAAAATGTTCAACAGCTCTCCTACTATAGCTGTCAGCTAATTTCCATGAACTTGCCTCTCTTTTTCCACTTCTCCGAAGTAGTATTCGATAGTTTGTGTATTGTCTTTTTAAATTAGCCGTATCAGCGATTTTCAGATGTTTATTAGCTCCCGATATGCGATTTCTTTCGGCCAGCAATTAAAATGTCGTCTCTAAAAAATATCGTTCCGTTGTATAAGCCAGCCGTAAAACAAAGCAGATGTACCATTGTACGGGATAATCTCTACTGCAAAGTTTTAAACTTCTAAGCATCGCACATTTTCAATTTTTATACCGTCGTATAGGAAGAAAAAAAGTACTTTTAAATGCAATTTATCTGAAAACTGCATCTCAATCTATATTTGGGATATTAATTATTTTTCGTAGTTTTTAAAGAATTTTTTTAATGTTGGCAATTGAAGTACTCTATTTCTGTAGAAAGTAAAGGAAAAATAGTTAGGAAATCGTAGATTATTGTATCTTTTTGTTGCCATTTTCCCATAATAACTGAAAAATAAAATACTTGTAATTTTGAAAAAATATATATACAGGCTCGCAGCGTTCCTAAAATTTTCGCACTTTCCTACCACTATTTTAAAACGATAATCTTTATTGTATAATTCTATTACAGATGTTAAAGGAATCTACCACGAAGAATTCTTGTTTAAAATACTGGTAGGAAAGTGCGAAAATTTTAGGAACGCTGCGAGCCCTGTATATATAAATGAATGATTTCTTATAAAACTTGGAGCTATTATTCACTATATTTAATTTTAAGTATCTATATTAAAGTTACAAACAAATGAAGCCATATGGATCATTAGATAGCCGATTTCTTTTGGTCGAGTTTCTTGAATGACGACATACTGTTTGCTGGCATTGTGTATTATTCTGCGATAGAGACGCCCTATGCATACTTTTCCGTTCCCAATTTGTTTAAGATTGAATTATAAATGTGGAATTAGTCTTTTTTTTTTTTTTTTTTTTTTTTTTTTTACTTAAATTAGCACTTGAATTCGATAGTTGGTCGAATGAAATTTTTATTACTTCAAAATATAAATAAGAGTCAAATTAAAAAATAACTTAAATTTTCAATTATACTGCTATACAGAATCTTCAGAAATATAAAATTTTTATTTGCAATTTTCTAGTAAAATATCATGTAATAATTCGTAATAAATCATCCGTAATAAATAACAATACATTAGAAGTTATCAAAGTAATAAGTCTATCAAAAATTGTGAAGCAAAAATAAATCCAAAAAATATCTACTATATGTAAATGCTAGAAATGAAAATAAAATATACTCGATAATAAGTTTTTCATAGTTTTATTTTGAAAAAAATTGATCGCCAAATTTTTTTAACGATAAGATTATATTAATTTTCTTAATTAAAAGCCCTTGTGTTATTTATTTATTTTAGAAATGTTTATATAGGGTGTTCCATCTAAGATGTTACAAACCTCGATGGGAGGTAGGGTACACCTACACGAGTCTGAAACGCCTTTCTGACCGAGTAAGGGCATTGACAGTGTTGCCAGTAGGCTATTTTTTTTATTCAAATTTCTTTATTAGCACTACTTATCTGAAATGGTAAAATTCCCCTTACTTTCGCCTTAATTAATATGTCATTGAATAAGGCGAATTTTTCTATTTCAAAAAACTGGTGCCAATCAAGAACTGAATTTAAAAAAAGTAGCCCACTGACAACACTGGGCATTGAAAAGGCTGGATAACACAAAACTTATCTTTGCCCCTGGCAGAGTTGCCAGTGGGCTACCTTTTTTTAATTGAGATTTCTTAATTGGCAGCACTATTTTGAAATGGTAAAATTCCACTTGTTTAATGACATATTAATTAAGCTGAAAACAAAGGGAATTTTACCATTTCAAAAAAGTGGTGCCAATCAAGAAATCGTAATTTTAAAAATAGTAGCCCACTGGCAATACTGATTCAATGCCCTCTACCGCAGCAGGAAGGCGTTTCTGAGCCGGCATTCTATGAGATTTCGAGTCGTCTAGGTGTACCCTACCTTTCCTCGAAGTTTATAACATCTTAGCTGGGACACCCTGTATATTGCTGAAAAGTTTCTGTGTGATTGGTTATACAACTATTATAAATTAGCGATGGGAAGAATAAATAATTTTCATATACGAAAGCAGTGTTGCCAGTGGGCTACTTTTTCTAAATTCATATTTTTTATTGATTCCACTTTTTTGAAATTGTATAATCCGTCTTATTTTCGCCTTATTTAACCTGTCGTTAAATAAACCGAATTTTACGCTTTCAGAAAAGTGGTGGCAATCAAGATATCTGAATTTTAAAAAAGTAGCCCGCTGGCAACACTGTTCGAAAGAATCATTCGGGCATGGGCAAAAGCTTAGCTGTCAACTTTCGTATTTTTTTTATGAATTACTAGGAGAAATTTTGTAAAGTAAAATAAATTTCTACTTTTAATCAGAATTAAACCTAGACGTTCACTGCTCACATGTGTGTCAGCGCCTATTTGATCGCTCTGCTGTTCTTTTGCGATGTCGAAACTGTTGGCTTCCTGGTTCGAGTCTGTTGCATCACGGAATTCAGAGAGACAGAGGAAATGTGTTGTCTTTACGTGAATGCAACCCTGAATGGCTTTTTTGAACCGAATAATTTCAGCGATAACTGGTTTCGTATTGCAAACCATTTTGAGGGCATACTGCTACTCTATTACATTAGAACTCTGTGGCTGCATTCGGTAATGGTATAAAACATTCTTCTTCTATCTGTTCTTTAGCATTTGAGGACTGCCCCTTCCAAAATTAAATGAGATTCCTACAATGAGACAAAATGTGACTACATTAAGAATTAATGACCATGATTTGCAAAGAGCTATCCAATTTTTAGTTAACGGATATGTGTATAATATAACGAAAAACTCAAGTCGCTAGATACTTAAATGAAAAGGGCAATATGGTCATGGGAGTGAAACACTGCTTTTTTGGACATTGATGAGGACTTTACCCTAGTAAAATCCATAAAACGTAAATGTAACCAGCAATATAAAGCTGATTCCAAAAAAGTTCCTGCTGCTAATGAAATTGAAAATATGTAAGAGTCTCAGACAGAGAACCCTATTAATGAGGAAGGTTCCCCCCCCCCCTACCTAACATTCAGCTAAGAAAACGCCAAAATCTTTCACGATTACTCAAATCCAAAATAGTATTGAATTTTCCCATGAACGGTCGTCCAATGGTAAATTTAATTTTAAAGCTAAATTAGCAGGGAGTTATATTAGAATTTCTTCTGCCAGCATCCGAAACAAATTGTCTCTTCATGAACATTTCGAGCAAAATAACATACAGCATTACCTTAACCCCGACAGAGAAATTTACATGAAAATCGTCATTAGAGGACTCCCTACATTCCTAGATATGAATTTAGTGGAAGAAACCCTTACTTCTAGAAGTTTTACTATTCTAAAAATTTCCCAGCTGAAAAGAAGAAGATATGTGAAATTACTCCCATTATACCTGCTTGAACTCCCCAAAAACGAAACTTCTTCCGAAATCTACTATGTACGATCTATTGAAGTGGATAAATTCAGACCGGCTCCGCAATGTTATGAATGCTAATAGTTGTTTCACGTAGCCATTAATTGCCACATAAATCCTAATTATGTAGGATATGGCGGTAATGTGTTGTTACTTTTTTGTTGAACATAATGAAAAACCACAGTGCCTGTTCTAAAGTCTTAGGTGTTTCGAAGGAGTATAACGTAAGTAGACTCTATACCAGCTTGCATAAATATACCAGGAAAGTGACAGAAGTTGTGTGTTTAATGATTTGAAGCTGAAAATAACTGGAAAGGAGAATCTCTTGCAACATAAAGCACTATGGTTTAAAGGCATCTTATGAGGTATGTTTAGAGATGACTAAAAGTAAAAAGTCTTTTAAGGATGATGAGCTCATTAAGAGATGTGCTGTAAAAATGGCATCTTCATTTGGAGATGGCTAAAAATTTTGAAGTAGTTTACTTGTCTCATCAGACGTAATAGAAGAGTAGAAGTTGTGGAATGAAATTCTTGCTTTTCTCAGAAATGAGAACGTTGAGCAAGAGTATCAAGAAAAACTGGAAGAAATCCAGTTTTTAAATATTGCTTTTCTGAAGGATATAACATCCCATCTAAATGCTTTAAACCTAAAAATACAAGGCAGAGAACAAAACAACTTCCAGCTTTATGGACATAGTCAGGGCTTCAGCAAAAAACTTGGTGTAATGCAAATTGCACTGAAAGCAAATAACACGGCTCGCTTCCCATCTTGTCAGCAGTTGAAAAAAGAAAAAAGTGTCTCAAATTTTAGAATGTTTCATGAAATAATAATAGATATCAAGAAAGAATTCCAGGACAAATTCTAAGATTTTGACTCCCTAAAACCAAAACTTGCACTGTTTAACAAATCCATGGGTATGGAAGTGAGTGAGATGCCTTGCGACCTTCAAATGGAAATTTGTAATGTTCAGCCAGACCAACTCTACCAGAATAAAAAGTGTGATGTCCTTGAAAATGCCTGGAAACTGATTCCTAAAGAACGTTTTGCTTAATTCTCTCTCTGCAAATGTTATCGCAGCAGGCATGGTTTAACGGCCCTGCATGCTTTTCAGCAGGTTTGTCAGTTTGACCTCCATTTTTATTCAGACAATATGAATCCACACCAGAATTCAATAATAGTATGTTTGTTTTATTTAATAACGGACGTTTCGCTAGTACTTAAAGTAAAAATACTTTAATCGAAGTTTCCGGTGTGAAATTGAAATTTCGAGTCCAAAGTGGCAACCCTGTTAGGCAGTACATACCGTGCGCGAAAGTGCTTTTTGTGCCCTCAAATCTCTCTATTCTAAAAAAAAGTAACTACCGCTGTCACCGCCGCCGGTTTTGAATTTTTTGTGACCGGAGGTCTTTCTTCGTTAATATTAAGAAAAATATTGCATACGAAAATATGAAAATTGGTGGTATTATAGAGAAATGTTTGATAAACACGCTGATGCAGACAGTTTTCAAATTGAATAATTATTTTAAGAGATATTTAATGCTAAAGTTGGACCAAAATCGTTCCATTAAAAAAGTTTTATAGCAGCAAAAACTATACATAGCAATGTAATCATTTTATACGTTAGAATTTGTCGGTGTGCAGATTGCATTAATTTTTTTTAATTTGACTAGTTTTTTGAGGTTTTATTTCTATTTTAAATTCAAATTTTCAGCATTTTGAGAGATTTTTTTACATAATTTACAATATGGTATTAATTTAAACTGTTGCCAACTGTATAAACAGCGCAAACAATGTTTGCTTCAAATTAAAAATTTATTTACACGTGACTATTGTAAACATAAAATATAAAAAACAGGAACTCATTGAAAATTACGCCATAAAAACTATATTAACACGTGAATTTTAAAAGAGAAAGAATATTGTAGAATAATAAATTCATTAACATGCTTTAGAAGTCTTAAATAGGAGAAATTACGTCACATTACACTTATTACGTAAAATGAACAAAAAATAATATCGCAAAACCGTTTAAATTTAAAAAATTGCGCGAGACATTTATTTGATATTTTTCAACTATTTTTGTTAGGACAGCTTAAATATTTCATTTCATAACAAAAGTATTTTCACGTGAATATTAAAAAGAGAAAGAGAAGTTTGGTGAAAATTACGTCAGATTATAAACAATATATTTAAAATGTCGTATTTAAAAAACTTCCTTTTCGCTTTGTTAAAAAATACCGGGAGACAAAGACGCTGTTTACTTAATCCATTTTATATTTTGAAATGTTTAGCTAAAATTATTTAATTAAAGACGGAAGCAGACATTGTATCTTTTAACAGTAGCTGATTTGGCCAAATTCCCCAATCAAAGAGAAATGAATAGAAACCCGTTTATAGGGAGATCGACACTGTTTTTTAAGTTATAATTCAATCTTTCGAAATCTTTTTAAAGCCAATCAAATTAGCATGCTTTTAGAGTCTGTGGTGTCTGAACGGCGGTTGGCGAGCGTAGCTCGTAGGGGGCTGAGCCCCCTAGTGAAGTAAATTAAAAACGAGAAATCGAAATGAAAGTGCTTCACTGCAATCGATCCTGAGACTTCGCCTTACTGAACTTACAGTGGGCATTGATAAACTTGTATAAGGAAAGAAGTACCAATCATCATATTGATTTCTCCACCGCAAAATGAAGTGGTACATTAAACTTCTTTTAATATAAATTTTAATAACTTTTTTTAAATAAAATATGTAATTCGTTTTCTTTTTGGAATGTCTTTGGCCCTCACATTCCTATAATAAAGTTTGATTGGCCTTCGGATAACTACAGGTTGGACCACACTATTCTAGAGTATACTTATAAGAAAAGTATGAAAAAGCAATTGCAAAAAAATCAAAATTGTCGGAGAAGTGCACTTTTAAATTTTTATAATTTTTTTTAAAATATTTTTTTCCAATTTTGCTACAAACATCGCATTTTCTCTTCTTTAAACCTTTTTCCTTCATAAAAACGTTAAATAATATGACATAACATTTTATTTTCTCTTAAATAAATTAAATTTTTGGAAATCTATTCCCTACAGTTATACTTCTCTTACAAGTGTGCTCTATTAAATAATTTTTCTATTAAATAACCTGTAAGAAAAGTATGAAAAAATAGTTACATAATGCTCAAAATTGTAGAAGAAGTTTAGGTTTAAAGTTTTCTTATTTTTAAAAAAATATTTCTTTCAAACTTAACCACAAGAATTTTTCATATCATTTTCCTTCATAAAACCGTATAATAATATGTTATAACAATTTATTTATTTTCTCTTAAATTAATTAACTTTTTCGAAATATGGTGCTTACAGTTCTAGCGTATACCTATAAGAAAAGTATGAAAAAAACAATATTGCAAAAAATTCAACATTATCGGAGAAGTGCGGTTTTAAATTTTTATTATTATTATTATTATTTTTTTTTTTTTTTTTTTTTTCAAATTTTACTATAAGCGTTGCATTTTCTATTCATTAAACCTTTTTCCTTCATAAAAACCTTAAATAATATGACATAACATTTTATTTTCTCTTAAATAAATTAATTTTTTGTAAATTTGGTCCTTACAGTTATACATTTCTTACAAGTGGGCTATATTAATTCATTTCTCTATTAAACAACATGTAAGAAAAGTATGAAAAATAGTTGCATGAAGTTCAAAATTGTGGAAGAAGTGCAGATTAAATTTTTCTTATATTTTTTAAGAATTCGTTTTCAAACTTAACGACAAGAATTTTTCTTGATTAAATCCTTTTTCTTTGTAAACCCATTTAATAATATATTATTAATTTTATTTATTTTCTCTTAAAGAAATGAACTTTTTGGAAATCTGGACTTTACATTTATACTTTTCTTACAAGTGTGCTCTATTAAATACTTTTCTATTAAATCACCTGCAAGAAAAGCGTGAGACAATTGGATAAAGTTCAAAATTGTGGAAGAAGTGAAGTTTTAAATTTATCTTATTGTATAAAAAAATACTTTTTTCAGACTAACTACAAGAATTTACTTGCTTAAATCATTTTCCTTCATAAAACCATTTAATAATATATCATGACGTTTTATTTATTTTCTCATTAACAAATTAACTTTTTGAAAGATACCGAGTACACTTGTAAGAAAAGTATGAAAAAATAGTTGCAAAAAAGTTCAAAATTATGGAAGAAGTGTAATTATAAATTTTTCTTTAAAAGAAAAACAAAATTCTTAAATTTTATCACAGGAACTGATTTTTTTCTTGATTGAATCATTTCTCTACAGCAAGCCAGCGTATTTAATTCTTGATCATAGACAAATTCTTTCATACTAACTCTTCAGAATTGTATTGGGAATTAATTTATTACTATCATAAATATTAACTTCTACTTAAATTGACTTCCATGTTTCCTGTATTTATACTCCTGTAGTAATTCAATAAAAGGTTATTATATGAAAAAAGCTACACAAAGACCAGTAAAATAATATTAAATATTAAATAGTTATACCTGCTAAATAAATTAATCATTTAAGTTTCAATGATTAAATGAAATATCATTAAATAATTTAAATTTCGTAAATTAATCCAGATTGTCAGAAAGTCTGAGATAAAACTGACTTTCTTGATATTGCCACACACGAATTTTTCTTATCAAGTTATTAAATCATTAAGAAAACGGGAAAGGTATTGATATAAAAGATTTTCATGGCTTTAATAAAACTTCAAGTTTATCAAATCAAATGGTTTTAATTTCTTTTTTTTTCTCATTATTAAGGGAAGGGGGGGGGGGGGGTACTGCAATTCGCGTTGAATAAGTTTTCGTTAAAATAAATTGAAATGTATGTAAGTTTAAAGTAACCAAATTATTTTAAAATAAGTTTTAGATCAAATTATGTAAAAACTAAGTGAGCTAGCACAAAATAACCTAAAGAATTGTAGCAATGCAAAATTAGAATTAAATGTTTTATTTCAAAGTTTCTCGGTTGTTACTTATTAAATTGGTTCACACGTTTCTGTTAATAGAATTTCAAAAAAATTAGATATTTTTTTAATAAAGTTTCAAATCATGCTACAATTTTACTTTTTAGTAATAAATAAAATATACATCAAAAACTACATTATTTCATCGTCTGTTTTTGTATATTGGATTTGTGAGAAAATTGGCTGTAAATCTACGTCAATTTCTCCCATTCTAATAACGACAGAATGCTTATCACGATAAGAGGCATTAAACGAACAAGGCAAAGGAAGAAAACCTCATGCGTCTTACATATTCAGAAGTAACATAATTTTAAAAGTTCATATAGTCCAGGCAATAGAGACCGTATAGGGACTCTACCAAGCAAAATTAATGGTAGTACTGGAAATCGGCTTTCTAGATGTTTTTTGGGTTGCTGAATCCGAATTTGTAACTTCCCACCAAAATTTCCCCCGGCAACCCCCCCAAATTTTGGTAAAAAGCCCCCCAAAAAAGGTTTTTATTAAAAAAATCAATTTTTTATTGTTTTAGGAGAAAAATAGCTAGAAATTCAGAAAGTAGACAAAATTTGCAACAAATTAGATATATGACATTATGACTTAGGATGAAGGGGAAGAGGGGATCTGCCTCGGAACATTCGCCGCAGTGCTGCGTGGACAATTCCGTGCGCAATTCCACTTAACCACTCACACGTTTATATTAGCCCTCCCATCTTCCTTCCGAAGTTTATCTATAAGGTTTACGTTAAGTTTTTTGGGTTGCTGAATCCAAATTTTTAACTTACCCTCAAAATTCCCCCCGACCCCCCCCCCCCAAATAGTTGTTTTTAACTTGAATTTCTTATTGTTTTAGGGGGAAAACATTACGAAATTCAGAAACTAGACAAAATTTGCAACAAATAGGATATATGACATTATGACGTAGGATAAACGGGGAGAGAGGGGGCTGCCTCGGAACATTCCCCGCGCGCTTTTCTCAAAAACCAATTTTTTTTCAAAAAATCAATTTTTTGGGGGGTTACCGGGTGAAATTTTGGTGGGAAGTTACAAATTCGGATTCAGATACCCAAAAAACATAAAATGAGTCGAAATTCAGAACTAGTATTAATTTTGCCAGATAAAATCCCCTATTGCCTGAACTTCATAATTTAGTGCAGGTAGCGCCGCAGTGCATGTTCAGAGGCAGCCCTCACCCTCCCCGTTCATCCTAATTCATAATGTCATATATCCTATTTGTTGAAAATTTTTTCTAGTTTCTGAATTTCGTAATGTTTTTCCCCTAAAACAATAAGAAATTTAAGTTAAAAACAACTATTTAGGGGGGTTTTCGGGGGGGACATTTTGGGGGTAAGTTAAAAATTCGGATTCAGCGACCCAAAAAACTTAAAGTAAACCTTATAGAGAAAGTTCGGAGGGGAGATGGGAGGGTGAATGTAATCGTGTGAGTGGTTAAGTGGAATTGCGCAACTTAGTTTACGCAGCACCGCGCGCATGTTCCGAGGCAGATCCCCCCTTCCCCTTCATCCTAAGTCATAATGTCATGTATCTAATTTGTTGGAAATTTTGTCTACTTTCTGAATTTCTAGATACCTTTTCTCTAAAATAATAAAAAATTGATTTTTTTAATAAAAACCTTTTTTGGGGGGGCTTTTTACCAAAATTTGGGGAGGTTGCCGGGGGGAAATTTTGGTGGGAAGTTACAAATTCGGATTCAGCGACCCAAAAAACATCTAGAAAGCCGATTACCAGTACTACCATTAATTTTGCTAGGTAAAATTCCCTATTGCCTGGACTAATATCAGACTTTACTTTCATAAAAATGGTTACTGTGTTCAGTACCTTCTGTATAATGTGTGATTTTCAAAATAATAGATCCTTCAATTTTTTCGTCTAAAAAGAAAAATTATTTATTTTTAAATAAATTAAATGGGATTTTTTCCCCTAAAGAGTTGTAAATGTACGAAATCACGAATTTAAGTTAAACTCTAATAAACAAACACACCCACACAAACCAATAACTGCAGCAACGTAATTTTGACTACCTAAGATTTTACTTTCCATTACATCTGAATTAATTATAGTCACTATAAAGAATGATATTATAAATTTACGCGAGGCATGATTATAAGTACAAAATATGAAAAGTAATTGCTTAACCTCACTGAGTATTTCGTTGAGAAATGAAATTCCTTTAAACATCGAGCAACTGCGAAATACAGCAACAAATAAATATATCGTTTTATAAATTTTTATTTTAGTCACACTACTAATATTTTTAGCTGAAATAAAATTACCTTTTATGTAGCACATTTAAAGATTTAGTATTGATTCTGCATTTTTTAAAACTCTTTTTGCTATTACACAGCGCCACATACTCCCCTAGCGGTGACTTTTGGAACTATTTTTTTCGAGGACTCATTCGTACCCCGTCTTGTTTAATCTTTTCACAAAATTTGGCGCCATTCTCTCAATTAGATCGAGATACAGAACACTCTGAGTACTGTCAGTTTAATAATGGTCACCTTGTACATTAACTATGAAATGACCTTTATGTGAAAAAACAATGGAGTTATGAATAAAGGGGAGGAGACATATACTGTATAGACAACCTGTTGTGAGTGAAATTACTGAGAAGGTTGTCACAAGATGGCAGCTGATTTTTTGCATCGGATCAACAGTTTCTGATTACCGCGAAAATAAATCCCCACCAGTAAATTTTGAAAAGAAAGTTTCACCTTATTTTAGCGGTTTATTCGTTCAGAATTTTTCTCACAAATATAGCAAACATTTCTATTCTTTTTTTGTACTGGTGGGAATTGGCCAGACTATTACTAGGGATGGGCGCAAAGCGGTTATATAGGATTATATATAGCGGTTATAGCGGTTATATAGGTTCCTGGAACCGCTTTGGATGGGCGTTCCTGCTCCTTTTAAAAAACGAACCGTAACCGTTCCTTCAGAACTTGGAACTGTTTCTTTTACCTGTTCCAAAGGAACAGGTCACGTGATCTCGTAACGAACGAAGACACCAAGACCTGTTCCTGGGACTGTTGCAGTAACAGACAGAGCGTTGATTGATTGTTCGGTTTCAGGGATTACAAAAAAAAAGCCGTCTTTTCTCTTTTCTTTACTGAATACATAACACTGAGGAAGGGAGTTTAATGCAATGAGGGTTTCTGATACAAAAAAAATCTGGATACATCATATTATTTTTTCTTTTTCTTTTCTCTCTCTTTTTTTTTTTTTTTTTTTTTTTTACTTTTGAGTTTTCAAGTGGAAATTTTGATTATACAAAAAATGAAGAGGATGTTGCTTGAAAAAGAAATGAAATACAGTAAATTCTGTCTAAGGCGGACTCTGTATAAGCCGGAAATCTGTCTACCGCGGGGAATTTTTCAAGTCCCGGCGAACCCATAGAAAATTGCATTATTTCATTCTGCATAAAGCGGAATCTGTCTAACGCGGAAACGGAAAGGATTTTATGGTCCCACCGAAACCAAAATTTTGCACAAGCCGGAAAAAATGATTATTAAAAAATTAAAGGCATTTTGTTTATTAAACTTTAAAACTGATAAGTCAAACACTCAATGTCGGGCATGTTAGTTAAATTCCGTAACACTTTGAAAAAGTTAATCGAAAAGAACAGAAACTGTTTAAATTTTAAGGAATTTATACTTATGCCATTTTTTCATATACAAAATTGCAAAATTTAAAAGTTAAAGTTAATATTTCTGGTAGAAAGAGCATTCATCAAAATACGTATTTCAGAAAGTACAATATATTATACTTTAAGGTTGTACTCAAATTCAAAGTTACAGTTTTCTGTCTTATTCTCGAAGTTTATTTATTTATTTATTTATTTATTTTGTGTGTGTGTGTGTGTGTAAGTGTAAACATCCAATTCGCATGTATTACAGCAGTACTAAGAAATTGAATAGCGTTTCTCATTTATCTATAAAGACAAAAGTTCTTTCCGAATTTCAGTTTTCAACCGATTTTCGAGTCAGGAAAATCAATGAAAGGTGATCATCTTCGAGGGATATTTATTTATTTATTTATTTATTTTTTTGGGGGGGGGAGCTTTTTTGCATAAGCCGGAATATTGTCTACCACGGAATTTTTTCTCAGTCCCGATCGATTCGGCCTTAGACAGAGTTTACTGTAATAATAATAATAATAAAAAAATACATTTAATAATATTTTTAGTAATGTAAAAATGGACACCATGGCCAATATTTAAAACAACTGCGATAAATACTATGTTAGCATTTGACTCGAAACTGGCTTTAAGATAATCCAATAAATAAATTCCGTGAAATACCTTTTTTCAAACTTATTAGTTCTAAACTTTTAAACTAATAGGATTAGATAAACTAAAATTTTTGAGACTTCTTATTAAAATTAGCAAGCTAAAAATTGAAAATAATGCCAAGAATTGAGATATGGCTCTAGGAAGGCGGGAAGCGGAGGGGGGATCCTCGACAAAAAAAGATAATAAAATGATTTAATTCTTCAAAGTTCTATTTCATGTGTATATACCCGATTTAAAGAAAAAACAGACTAGGCAATTGATGACAGACATATTCGTTCCAAAATCTAGTGCGGCCCCACCAGTGGCCGAGAGGCTCTGCTCTCGAAGGTGATAGGCGGGAGGGGCTGTGCTCGAACCCAATCGCGCTCGTCGGCCTAATCGTTCGGAGTTTTTCGGGGTTTTCTTCTAACCTTGGGTTTCCATACGTAAATACGGGTTAGGTTCCCTTAGAAAGACCCCCACGGAGGGCACTCCCCCTCGGGCCCATATCCCTCGTGCAGATAATCGGCCGTCATAAATAACACCGACACCAATAACATCAAAATCTAGTGCCACCGTGATTTTTTTTTTTTTTATGTGTGTTGGTTGTGTTGGTCCTTGGTTGTGTATTTCAAATTTGCATAAAAAAATCGTTTAAAATCTTCTCAATGTTGTTTCTAATAGAATCTAAGGAACTCTTTAAATGCAAATATTCTCAGTGTTTAGTAGCTGCTTCTGTAAACCTTAATTCCGATAGCGATTAATTAAGACGACATATGGCACTGCTTCAAAGTTTTTTAGCATACATTATTAAGCTGACACCGGAAATATTTCTAGTGAATACATGAAGAAAGATTTTTAACTTCAAACTGGATGCAGTTTCTTCCTTGCATTCATTTTATTTATTTATTTATTTATTTTTGCGAAATTTTCTAAAGAATTGTTTATGTAATTGACTTGAATCCATAAAACAACTCATGATAAAATATCTTTATTTTTCAAGAAAAGCCAAAATAAAAAAGGCATTTAAGGAATATTTTCTTTTGATTTCATTGGTCATCATAATTAAAATTCTATAAATACAATACTAATAATAAACTATATTTTTCTACCTGATGTCTATGAAAATCAGAAAATACTCATAATGTATAATGAATTTTTCCCGAACAATTCGTTTAACTAAACTAGCTTTTTTTTTTTTTTTTTTTTTTTTTTTCTTAAGCTATATGAATTTAAAAAATATCTGATCTCATGTATACTTTCTTGATTTTCTTAAGTCTGTTCTCAAATCTAAACTGTGTTCTTTCTGACACATTCTTCATTTCATTTTTATTCGCAAACGCATAAAATTACTAGGTACTTTTGCTCAAAAATTAGCTAATCGAATGGGTTTTCCCCCATTTTCAATAAAAAGGTAGGTGTTTCAGAAAATTCTGCGAATTTGATATCTTTAACCGAATTTCCGGACGCGACAGTGCGGAGAAGAGGAAAAACTACCATCATGATACAACAATAGCTAATAGCTCAAGATGTAGTCCATTTATCGAAAATTGAAAAACCGTTCGATTACAGTTTTTTTAAATACCCTTTTTAAAAATCTACAGCAATATTCCTTAATTCTTTTAATTTCAAGATTTAAAATGAAATTTTTTGCTGAAATATTTTGTAATACAAATTTAAAAACTGAATTTAAATAATAACATTTATTGGGCTGCTTATTTAATTAAAATTACATTTTTTAAACTTTTAAACATTCTTTGTGGATTTCTTCATAAATTAAAAGTTTTTATTGATTCGTTCGTTAGTTTTGTTCATTTTCTAGAAATAGAATTCAACTTTTACCTTACAAATAACCTTACTAGTGCTGTTTTATTATTATTATTGTATTAACATTAATTTAACCTCATTCCTTTTGCTATTTTAACATATCCTTACTATTCAGCTGCGCAAAAATCGTGTTTATAAAATAGTTAAAAAATAATCTTTAGTTATAGTAAGAAATTTAGAGTTGGGGGCGGACTGGAAACCTTCATTCAGATGTAAACGAAAACGTTTATTATTACTATTATTAATACTAGTATTGATTTTTATGTGCCTATTAACATTCACACATTTGTTGAACAAATATTAAGAACGAAAAGAAATATTATTATCATAATTCGATACTCACAATAAAAAAGAAATCGACATTTTTGTGTATTAAATGTGTAAATTGAAATTTTTATGTATTAAATACAAAATAAATGTCTTATGGTTAAAAAATAGTAATTATTTCTTACATTAATAATGCATATTAAATTATAGTGCTAAATTCATGAAAATGCAAAAGACCTTTAATCTGACGTATCTTCAGTAACAAAAAGGGTTACGAGACCTTCTCCCCTTTCCTTTATTTGTCTAATTTATCAGAGACCGACAAATTCTATCCGTCATGTCCTCATGTCAAAGTGAAAACTGAATTTTCAACTTGGCCCCAACAAAGTTCCTTTCTTACCAGAGCTTCTTATCACCCACCCCCACCCCTCTCTCTCTCTCTACCGTCCCTCACACACACTAATCCAAGCAAAATACCTCTAAAATGATACGAACAAAAAAGAAACAGCAAAAAAAAAACATGTTCCTGAAGTACGTTTCTCGATCTGCTCCTGTTCCTGCTCCATTCCACATTCCACTATCTGTTCCTTGCGTTTTTCCGCGGCTGCGCAATGATGAGAAACAGAAACAAGAAGTTTTTTTTCCAAAGATATGTTCCTTTTAAACTGCTCCTCAGATCTGGCATCGTTAATCAGGCGATTTTCCCCTTTTCTGGCATCTAGCATTTGATACTTTAATGATGTTTCTCATTGTTTGGAAACCTTTTGACATCATCAACCAATCGCAAGTGAGAGAAAAATGTGACAACGTTTGCTTTGGCGACAGATGGGATTTTAGTTCGAAAGGAACGGTTCCTTTTGGCGAAGAGAAACAGTTCCTTCGTTTTTTCTCCTGGAACTGTTCCTAGGAACCTGTTCCACGTTTCTCTACCCATCCCTAACTATTACAATCAAAGAACGTAGAGGGATTTTTCACATTTTTCTGGATTACACCGTCATCTACAAAGACTCGAAAAAAATGTTAAAAGCAAAAGTTGTGCATTTTTTCCCGTAGAATCCGAATCTGAAATAAAAAATGGGGATTATCATTTAAGATTTCAAAGTTGGAACGCCTCTGACCCCCAAGTGGATGAGAGAGGGAAAGAAGGGAAGGCTTTGGAAACCGTAACTAACTGAAACAGTGCAAACAGCTCTGCTGGGAAACACACTCAAAGGGGAGATCCAATCACAGGCATTCTTCATTGCATCTACCAATTCGCCAAATTTTCTTGTAGTAAACCTAAGATAACACCTTCGCGCCAACGCCCCGCAAAAATTCAAAACGACATTTCTTGGTCAGTTTGACTTGTGACTTAACAGCGATTGGGACAGATTTTTTAATATGATCTGTTCATGTTCTGTTGTTATGATATATTTTCTGTATTGCAAATAGATAGCCGATGAATACGTACAATGGAAACAATTCAGTGATACAGCACTCTGTAAAATAATAAATTTTACGTATCAAAAGTTCCACTTTCACTCGAAATCTAACATAACAACAGATTCATCTAACGTATTCTACGATCTTTGACCTTCAAGAGGTTTCTCCCTCGCTCCATCCACGAAAAGGGGGGGGGAGGGGAGCGCACTGCTTTCGCGCGGACAGGGGACAGCGGTGAGCACAGCGTTACTCCTCATTTTGATAATTATCGCTACTGGCGATCACGCAAAGGCGCGCCAAGTAAACCCCGAGTTATCTTTCGCCCCTTTATGCGGTTTCTACCGCTTAGCTGTTTGCACTGTTTCGTTGAGGATCGGGGATTTACATTGCGTCTATGAAAGTTTCCCTTCTTCACGCTTCATTTTCTTTGTTATAATCACTTTCACTGACACTGACAGGAGGGCCGCTAGGTTGTCACAATATGGCGGAAACGCAGTGCCCGACTACAGCCGAAGTAAACTTCCACCAGGAAAATTAAATATCTGATTTTGGCCATAATTATGACAGAAATTCTGCATTAATAAAGCATTTAAATAAAGATAAAACCTCTATTCAAATTTTCTGGTCGATGTTTTTCCCGGCGGAAATGAACCTCTTCGAAACCGATTACAGTTGAGGCTTCACCATTTTGAGGATATATCAATTCCTCTTTATTCATAGTTCCATGGAAAAAACACGAAAATGTCTTCTTACGAGCGCTTTTATCACTAAAATTCATTATTTTTTGGCGATTTTTTCATTTAAAAAGATAAATTCATACAAAATCGAATTAAAGAAATAAAATCATAAAAATGTGAGGTTCATTTAATGTAATTTTCCCGGGCCCGGGAAACGCCGAGCGAGTCAGTTCTTTATAAAAAGTATCCAACTTCAAAAAAATATTCAAATGCAGATTTTATGTTATTTTGTATAAGGTCATATACTTACTATTTGTTTTAAAATATTTTGCGAAAGTATTTTCTATCATAAATGATTTTGAAAATGTCGCCGTTGGTGCGACGAAACGATCGTCAATCTTAATAAAGATTTTCTATCACTTTTTATAGCATTTTTAACTTTATCTGTTTATAAGTGATTATTATACATGTGTTTATATACATGTGTTTATTTACTTTTCTTTAATTTATAAACTCAACCCGGAATATCTAAAGAACAAAAAATATAGTAATAATACGGCAGCTTATTGTAATCGTGCTTTCACTTTCCCTTGTCTAAAAGTACATGAAGACTATAGTCTTCATTGAATTCAAAGATTAGTCCATCAAATTGTTTATGGGGATTCTTCACTCACTAGAAAACATCCACTCCGTAATGTTAAGCCTTTGAGCTCTGGGGGGTGAACTTTTTCAAAATGCCCAAATGTCACATTGGGACCAATATTATGTAACCAACAGATTAGTCCTATAATATGCACGAAAACATGCATTATTCTATTTTCAAATAAATTTGGTTGAATATTCCGGTACATTTGGAGATTAAAATAAAGTGAGAAGAAATTCACCCATCAGAGATCAAAGGGTTAAACCAGTGGGGATATTGTTTTCGAATTTTTCGTTTAAATTTGAATATTTTTAAACGAGCGGGTGTTTTCAAGTCCCCATAAGCACAGATTTTAGAAATAATTTTTGACCAAATTAAAAAAAAGCCATCTTTCAAGAAAAATAGAGTTAAAAATATTAATTTCCCGACGAGATGTTTTAAATGTACGATTGCATTCTGCGCCAATAGACTTTAGCGAGGAGAATTCGAAAATTGACAGCTTTAATAATAATGACACAGCTTACCAATTTGACACCAACAGTTAGGTCGATTTTATGTAAAAATAATTGCAGTCGTGTGAAAGTCTATTTTTTATGCATTATAGAACAAATCAAAACTAAATTAATAAAAATACAAGCAGAAAATTAACTACCTAATCTGGGTATGCATGCCTTTCCGTTTTTACGAGACAATTTAGCCGACGAGCAGGCAGGGCCATGCGAAGCGGGGGCGGGGGGCGAAGGTGGCGGTCGCACCGGGCGCAGAAATTGTAGGGGCGCCAAATGTATGCTACAAACCTCGTTTTATCTTCTTTTTGTAAAATAAATTATATATTTACCTATTGGGAAATTTTTACCGAATAAAAGTGTTCAGTTTTCGTTTGAATGTTATTGCATGGTCCCTTACCATACATCCGAATACAAATTTATTAATAAGGACTTCTTTCTTTTAAAAATTTATTTTAGGTCTTTGTCTTAGTCTCTTTCCTTAGTCCTTCCTTTGTCTTAGTCCTTCTCTTTTCCGAGTCTGTAATTTTCTTACTGTGCTTGTGCCAAAAACATATACCGTAATTTCCGGTGTATAACCCGCAGATCAAACAATTCAGTTTGGACCCAGAAATTTTATTCAGTATTTGAAGACCAATATTTACCGTAATCTAACAAGTTACATTTAAAAAAAAAAAATCTGTGTCGAAATGCGATTGTTTGATCCGCGATCCGCGGGCTATACACCCGAAATTACGGTACTTTCAAAACAGCATGGGGTCTCCTTCTGGGAATACAAAAAGGTTGTAGACTGCTGCTATAGTGTTAGATATATTTTTTCTAGATCCATTTCCCAGATTCTCTTTGAAAAATATAAGTGCAGTTGTCATCTATGTTATCTAGTTGTTTGGAGTTTCTGAATTAAAATTAAGCGTAAAGTTACAAAATAAACGCGAAATATGTACTCAATAGAATTCATTTCTGTTTCTGCACTTTTCAAAAAAGTACGTGTGTGTGTGTGTGCGGGAAAGGGGGGGGGGCGAATTGAAACTTCGCTCCGTGCGCAGTTTTCTCTTCCCACTGTGCTGCAAACAGGTGAGCAGCATTGAGATCGACAAGCCTTACTACAAAACTTATTAAAAAATACTGGTGAGAGAGAACTCGTTCAACTTGAATAGGACGGAAAGGAAAATCCGATCCGTAGCTCCAAGCTGTAATCCTGGTGGAGTGCTTTCCTATGGGCGGCCATCAAAATATTGATTGAAAGAATGAAATATGCATAGCAAGAATAAATGCATAAAATGAAGAAAAAGAAAGAGGTGAAATATGGGGCGGAGCTAAAGGAGAAACTCCGCCCTAAGTATTACCTTTCTTTACTTATGGTCTATGATTGGAAATTCTTTGTAATATATATATTTATATATATATATATATATATATATATATATATATATATATATATATATATATACACTATATAGCCATTAATGACCGGCAACTTTCAATTTTAGACATTTTGTCGAATATTTAGAAATATACATGCAGATTCTTCTGGAATTTCAGGATTAAAAAGAACAGTAGATTAATATTAACACAATTATTCTAATTGGTAAACAAATCATATTAGATGTAAATTCCCAACTGGGCGAAAAATGTCCGGACCAGGATTCGAACCCGGGACCTCCCTGGCTGAAGCCGCCAGTGCTCTGCCATCTGAGCTATCCCGGACGATTTTGGTCGAACTTTTTCACCCAGCTAACCTTGATGATTACAGCATCTGGTCTGAAACCTGGTTCAGCTCAACAGAATAAATCTCAGGTAATGGAACTCCAGAAATCGCTGGATACGAAATTACACTAGATTAATATTAACACAATTATTCTAATTGGTAAACAAATCATATTAGATGTAAATTCCCAACTGGGCGAAAAATGTCCGGACCAGGATTCGAACCCGGGACCTCCCTGGCTGAAGCCGCCAGTGCTCTGCCATCTGAGCTATCCCGGACGATTTTGGTCGAACTTTTTCACCCAGCTAACCTTGATGATTACAGCATCTGGTCTGAAACCTGGTTCAGCTCAACAGAATAAATCTCAGGTAATGGAACTCCAGAAATCGCTGGATACGAAATTACACTAGATTAATATTAACACAATTATTCTAATTGGTAAACAAATCATATTAGATGTAAATTCCCAACTGGGCGAAAAATGTCCGGACCAGGATTCGAACCCGGGACCTCCCTGGCTGAAGCCGCCAGTGCTCTGCCATCTGAGCTATCCCGGACGATTTTGGTCGAACTTTTTCACCCAGCTAACCTTGATGATTACAGCATCTGGTCTGAAACCTGGTTCAGCTCAACAGAATAAATCTCAGGTAATGGAACTCCAGAAATCGCTGGATACGAAATTACACTAGATTAATATTAACACAATTATTCTAATTGGTAAACAAATCATATTAGATGTAAATTCCCAACTGGGCGAAAAATGTCCGGACCAGGATTCGAACCCGGGACCTCCCTGGCTGAAGCCGCCAGTGCTCTGCCATCTGAGCTATCCCGGACGATTTTGGTCGAACTTTTTCACCCAGCTAACCTTGATGATTACAGCATCTGGTCTGAAACCTGGTTCAGCTCAACAGAATAAATCTCAGGTAATGGAACTCCAGAAATCGCTGGATACGAAATTACACTAGATTAATATTAACACAATTATTCTAATTGGTAAACAAATCATATTAGATGTAAATTCCCAACTGGGCGAAAAATGTCCGGACCAGGATTCGAACCCGGGACCTCCCTGGCTGAAGCCGCCAGTGCTCTGCCATCTGAGCTATCCCGGACGATTTTGGTCGAACTTTTTCACCCAGCTAACCTTGATGATTACAGCATCTGGTCTGAAACCTGGTTCAGCTCAACAGAATAAATCTCAGGTAATGGAACTCCAGAAATCGCTGGATACGAAATTACACTAGATTAATATTAACACAATTATTCTAATTGGTAAACAAATCATATTAGATGTAAATTCCCAACTGGGCGAAAAATGTCCGGACCTTCGAATCCTGGTCCGGACATTTTTCGCCCAGTTGGGAATTTACATCTAATATGATTTGTTTACCAATTAGAATAATTGTGTTAATATTAATCTAGTGTAATTTCGTATCCAGCGATTTCTGGAGTTCCATTACCTGAGATTTATTCTGTTGAGCTGAACCAGGTTTCAGACCAGATGCTGTAATCATCAAGGTTAGCTGGGTGAAAAAGTTCGACCAAAATCGTCCGGGATAGCTCAGATGGCAGAGCACTGGCGGCTTCAGCCAGGGAGGTCCCGGGTTCGAATCCTGGTCCGGACATTTTTCGCCCAGTTGGGAATTTACATCTAATATGATTTGTTTACCAATTAGAATAATTGTGTTAATATTAATCTAGTGTAATTTCGTATCCAGCGATTTCTGGAGTTCCATTACCTGAGATTTATTCTGTTGAGCTGAACCAGGTTTCAGACCAGATGCTGTAATCATCAAGGTTAGCTGGGTGAAAAAGTTCGACCAAAATCGTCCGGGATAGCTCAGATGGCAGAGCACTGGCGGCTTCAGCCAGGGAGGTCCCGGGTTCGAATCCTGGTCCGGACATTTTTCGCCCAGTTGGGAATTTACATCTAATATGATTTGTTTACCAATTAGAATAATTGTGTTAATATTAATCTAGTGTAATTTCGTATCCAGCGATTTCTGGAGTTCCATTACCTGAGATTTATTCTGTTGAGCTGAACCAGGTTTCAGACCAGATGCTGTAATCATCAAGGTTAGCTGGGTGAAAAAGTTCGACCAAAATCGTCCGGGATAGCTCAGATGGCAGAGCACTGGCGGCTTCAGCCAGGGAGGTCCCGGGTTCGAATCCTGGTCCGGACATTTTTCGCCCAGTTGGGAATTTACATCTAATATGATTTGTTTACCAATTAGAATAATTGTGTTAATATTAATCTAGTGTAATTTCGTATCCAGCGATTTCTGGAGTTCCATTACCTGAGATTTATTCTGTTGAGCTGAACCAGGTTTCAGACCAGATGCTGTAATCATCAAGGTTAGCTGGGTGAAAAAGTTCGACCAAAATCGTCCGGGATAGCTCAGATGGCAGAGCACTGGCGGCTTCAGCCAGGGAGGTCCCGGGTTCGAATCCTGGTCCGGACATTTTTCGCCCAGTTGGGAATTTACATCTAATATGATTTGTTTACCAATTAGAATAATTGTGTTAATATTAATCTAGTGTAATTTCGTATCCAGCGATTTCTGGAGTTCCATTACCTGAGATTTATTCTGTTGAGCTGAACCAGGTTTCAGACCAGATGCTGTAATCATCAAGGTTAGCTGGGTGAAAAAGTTCGACCAAAATCGTCCGGGATAGCTCAGATGGCAGAGCACTGGCGGCTTCAGCCAGGGAGGTCCCGGGTTCGAATCCTGGTCCGGACATTTTTCGCCCAGTTGGGAATTTACATCTAATATTAAAAAGAACAGGTATGATCTCATATTTAGCCAATGTCGATTTGGGGGAAAATTAGGGGGCCCACAAAAAATCAAAGAAAAAAAATAATACTTGGGATCACCATGTAAAATAAAATGCACGAAATAATCTACCGCTACCGAATATAAATAAACAGACATTGTGCAATATGTGTATTCTTTTGTGTAAGAATAGCACGTATATTAGTAGAAATATAGCGATTTATTTAAAAAAATTAAAAAATTCTTGCATGTTTTTTGCTTATAACGGAATACGGTTAGTATATATATACTAATTAGTTAGTATATATATAATATAACGGTTTTCAACCAAATTTAACGCCGGTTGCAGAAACATTAACAACACATAGTAGAAACAATATAGTGCAATTGAAATATAAATAGATTAAATATTTTAGGAAATATGAGCAGTTGTATGATATAATTTTTATCTGCGCATGCGCGAACGATAACAAGGATCATTTTGCATAATTTAATAGTCAACTCTATGGAGCAACTTATTAAAAATAATCTAGTCAAATATCTTAAAAATTCAGAAATATATCGGCGTTAGATTGAGCAAATTTTTAGTTCTCTAAAAGCAGCTGAATGATAAGGGATTTTACACAAATTGTCATTTTTAATTTAATTTTTTTTTTCATTTTTTATTGATGCTTTTGTTCTTCTCTCATAACCACCAGAACGAGCCTATACCATGATCAAAAGAAGTATCAAAAGCATTTTTTCCAAATCTACTCGTTGATAGTTACTAAATACTAACTTTTATCTGAAAGTCAGATAATGAAAAATGACAATTTGTGTAAAATCCCTTATCATTCAGCTGCTTTTAGAGAACAACTAAAAATTTGCTCACTCTAACGCCGATATCTTTCTGAATTTTTACGATATTTGACAAGATTTTTTTTAATAAGCTAAATTATGTAAAATGATCCTTGTTATCTTTCGCGCATGCGCAGATAAAAATTATTTCATACAACTGCTCATATTTCGTAAAATATTTAATATATTTATATTCCAATTGCACTATATTGTTTCTACTATATTTTGTCAATTTTTCTGAAATCGGCATTAAATTTGGTTGAAAACCCATCAAAAAAACCACCCCCAAGCAAAAAACATGCAAGAATTTTTTAATTTTTTTAAATTAATCGCTATATTTCTATTAATATACGTGCTATTCTTATATAAAAGAATACACCTATTGCACAATGTCTGCTTATTTATATTCGGTAGCGATAGATTATTTCGTACATTTTATTTTACAGGGTGATCCCAAGTATTATTTTTTTCTTTCATTTTTTGATGCCCCCCTAATTGTCCTAAATGCCCCCCAAGTATATTTCTAAATATCCAACAAAATGTCTAAAATTTAAAATTGCCGGTCATTAATGGCAATATAGTGTATATACATACATATATATATATATTATATTATATTATATATATATATATATATATATATATATACAGTAAACCCTCGATTTAACGGACTAATTGGGACTAAGATGTGTCCGTTAAATCGCAAAGTGCTATTTATAATATTATTTTATTATAATTATAGTACATATATATATTATTACGTACTTGTAATTACATATATTATTACAGTGCAAATTACATATATATATATATATATATAATATATATATACAATATATACAGTGTATATACATGTATTGTATATATACAATATATGTATATACATAAATATATATTGTATATACATATATACAAACACAATACATTACTTTTAATAATACAATATTGGTAATGAAATACAAACGAATTAACACATATGAAACTTTTATGCATGCATAGAACGAAAAGCATATCACATGGCCGCATAGGTCCCCAGCATCATTGCGCATGCTTAGAACGAAAACCACGCTGCAGTGAGAATCAAAGCGCGCGCTTTCGGCGTTTCGTGTTCTTTCCCTTTTTTAAGGTTTCGTTCATTTGATCACGAGACATTGTGTCGCCACAGATATAATAAATATTTTTTTATTTTACCGAGAAATCGCTTTTTAAAAATAGTAAAAAGAAATGCTTTGTCCTTGTTCATTGCTTGATTTTTTACATGTAAAAGCTTAAAAGGGGGTTGCGTGTTGATTCTCAAGTAGGGGAGGGGGGAGGGCGCGCAGTAATACTTTTTTTTTTCGATGCGTGTTTCATCGTTTTAGAAGCTGTTTTATCATGGAGGCTTCCAGTAAATAATAGTGATAAATAAATATTTGACATTTGTCAAATATAAAAATTTGTAATACGGGCGTTGAATTTCAGGTTAGGGAGAGGGGAATAATTTTAAATTAACGATTTTGATTTGTTAATTTAAGGATAAAGTGTTTTAAAAGGGATATTAAACGAAACCCTCTGTGCGATCTGCGATCACACTTACCCACTTGTTTTACTTTAATTTTTGTTTAATTTTTAATTTTTTTTTAATTAGTCCGTTGAATCCGAAGTTCGTTGAACCGAGGTCCGTTAAATCGAGGGTTTACTGTATATATATATATATATATATATATATATATTTTTTTTTTTTTTTTTTTTTTTTGTCATGCAACACAATTTTATTTCATCGATATTTTTCGTTATTGAGATGTACTCTTTACAGAGGTCCGAATAGAAATTATCAGATAATAATATTTTTTGGTACTTACGTATTATCCGGGCCAGATGAGATACAACTTGCCAAGTATGGCGCTAATTATACTAATTAGAGAAACCTTTATTTTGTGACAACTATATAGTTTACTAGGGGGCTCTGCCCCCTGCAAGCTACGCTCGCCAACCCCCGTTCAGACACCGCAGAATCTAAAAATCTAAAAATCTAATGGGTTTTAAAAATATTAGAGAAGATTAAATTATACTGAAAAAGGTGTGCAGATCTCCCTGTAAACGGGTTTCCATTCAATTCCCTTTGTTTGCAAAAATTTAACGGAGAATCGGTTGCTGTTAAGACATCCAATGGTTGTTTTCGTTTTTGATAAAAGAGGATCAGTTAAACATTTGAAAAGAAGCTAAAATAAAATGAATTAAGTATTCAAAGTCTTTGTCAACCGATATTTTAAAACAATCTCTATAACAATAGCCTAAATCATGTGACTATCATCAACAGTTCCGGGCGGAACACTTTGCTTTTTATACTCTAGGTGCCATTTTGATACTTTAATGTTATCCAGGCACATGTGATATGTCGCCAAATATTATTCTATCCCCATCATTTCATCAATATTATAATAGTTCAAGTCATCAAATGCCATAAACAAATACGATCTGATCCCTTCGCCTATCATATGAAGATTTGGCACTAATGTCATATGCACTAATGCCCCATATTGGCGCGATTTTTTTCCAACGCCAATTTGGGGAACGCATTAACAGCATAAACAACAACATCCGGCTTACCATATCAAGCAAAAATAACGATACTTTGGCGCCAGTTAAGTACTCGTTGCGTATATGACATTGGCGTCAGAAAAAAATCGCGCCAATATGGGGCCGTATGTAACATCTGTGCCGAAAGAAAAAAAGCCGGGTGCAAATATCGCCAATATCTTTTTTTTCAATTCGCCAGTTAGCATTTTTTTTTGTTGTTGTTGTTCGAGTGGTAAATTAAAACAATGATTTGAAGTTGAAATTAAATGTCATGGTTTGTTACATAATTTAATATTTCGCCAGATGTCATATACGCACCGCATGTTTGGCATGATTTTTTTTTTTTTTTTTTTACGAAAATTTGACGAAAACCTCGTTTTCGAATATCAGTTACATATGTATTTTTGGTACTACTTAGTTATCCCGCCGACCAAAAATCTATCACCAAACTATAAGATTAAATGCCAATAATGGTTGACTGTAAATGTCACATTCACTTGACTTTTAGCAAGTTACACGTGTTTACGCCATCAAGTGATTTTTATTTCGACGTTTTATTTTTATATTTATTAATGTTATACTAATTTATTTGTTCTTTCGTTATTTAAAATAAAAATTTTGTCAATCTGTACAATTTGGCAAGTGGTTTGGCGATTTATATAATTTGCGAAATTGGGTGACGGAATAACTACTACATTGTACCGTATTTTTTAATTATTTTCTATTATTTCCGAAAGAAAATAGCAAAAAAATAATTAATTACTGTAGAACAAAATAATTTATATAAATTTAAAAAAGAAATAAAATTAAATATACATTTATTATTAAATAAACAACAATAGCCGGGTTACCATGTCTATCAAAATAATGCCATTTGTGCGCCAATTAGGTACCCCGGTGCGTATATGACATCTGTGCCTAATATTTTTCTTTTCGTTTTTTTTTTTTTTTTTTTTTTTTTTTTTTTTTTTTTTTTTTTTAAAGAAGTGAAAGCCATCAATTTAAATGTTTCATTTTTAAATGAAAGTTTTGTATTTATTAAAATGATAACGAAATACAAAAAAAGCATTGTTCTTAGCATAGATTTAAAGGAGGCCAAACTGTCGCCAAATTAATTTAAAATAGCAACCTTTTCTGAATTATGAAAAAAAAATTTCTGCTATGATCAAAATTTGAGTTGCCATCATTAGGAAAAATGTATTTAAAATTAGAAAAAAATTAATATTTCGAAAACTAATTCGAACTTAAAAATTCTAATACCAGTTTTGAGATCTGTGGATCAACACGGATTTTGGTGTTAATTTCATCGCAAAGTATTCCATATTTTAGGAGAAATCGCCGTGAAACAAAGTCAGTTGTTTAATCAGTCGATTCAAAGAATCGATACATTTCAGGCGTTTCATATATTCGTTTTATAAATTCGTTTCATTAGGATTTTATATATACAAGTTAGAGCCCGGAGGAGTAAATAATATAAGACTTTTTGAAAATTTTATAATTTGTCATGTGGTCTGAGGTATTCAGCTATACGTATGCAAAAATTCATGTCTCCAACTTAATTAGGGGCTCTCTTAGAAAGAATTGCTTAAAATACATATGTGGTAGCTCAAAGGGTTAAACGTAAGACTTTTTGAAGATTTTATGATTTGTCGCCTGGCTTCAGGTGTTCTGCTATAAGTATGCAAAATTTCAAATCTAAAATTTAATAAGGGGCTCAGTTAGAAAGAATTGCTTAAAATACGTATGTGGGAGCCCAAAGGGTTAAATGTACGACTTTTTCAAATTTGTATGACTTGTCGCATGATGGTGTTCAGCTATAAGTATGCAAAATTTCACGCCTCCAACCCAAATAGTGTGTCAATTAGAAATAATTGTTTAAAATACACATGTAGGAGCCCAAAAGGTTAAATGTACGACTTTTTCAAAATTTTATGATTTGCCGTTTGATGTGAGGTGCTCAGCTATAAGTATGCAAAATTTCACGCCTCCAACCTAATTAGGTGCTCACTTAGAAAGAATTGTTTAAAATACACATGTGGGAGCCCAAAGTATTAAATGTACGACTTTTTCAAAAATTTATGGTTTGTCATTTGATGTGAGGTGTTCAGCTATAAGTATGTAAAATTTCACGCTTCCAACCTAATTAGAGGCTCACATAGAAAGAATTGTTTAAAATACACATGTGGGAGCCCAAAGGGTTAAATGTACGACTTTTTCGATATTTTATGATTTGTTGTATGATGTGTGGTGTTCATCTATAAGTATGCAAAATTTCAAGTCTGCAACATGAATAGTTTCTGAGAACGGGCTCTGTGACAGACAGACAGACAGAGGAGCGAGACGAATAGGGTTTCTTCAGATGAACGAAACCCTAAAAAGATATTATTAAAATTGGTTCAACAGAAAGATCAGGGCAGATGGCTAACAATCACACTTGTTTTAAATATATAGATTATATAAAATTGGGAAAATTTAAATTAAGCAAATTATGTTATTTTGATAAAATTATAGTAGAATGCCCTAAAGAATAGCATTAAAATGAATTATTCTAGTGAATTTTCGACAAAAACTTCAGGAACACAATATTATTTTAAACCACGAATTATTTGTTTACTTGTCTAACTCGGCGAAGCAAACCCATCCAGGCGAGAGTCATCAATTTCGGTAATATAAATCGCTATTATTTGCATGTCACCTCTCTTTTATAAAGACTCTAAATTTTTGTAAAACATTGTGTTTTATCAGTGTGTGATTTCGATTACATTATTTTTAAAAGTGAAGCAATTTCACCTGTGAAGAATTTCAAAGTAGCTGCACTGTGAAAATGACGCACTTCTACAAAACATAATTCAGGTTTAAGAATTAAAATACACGCACGCTTTTTTTTTATAAAATGACGTTATTTGCCTCCGCTAAAACAATCCATTTTTACAATCCAGTCTCAAACTTATGACATCATTATCAAGGAATAACAGACGATATTCTTGACATAGCCCATATTTATTTTTTTTTTTCAGGTTTTATGAGAAAATGGCAACAAAGATACAGTATCTCCTATTTTTGACTATTTTCCGTTTTCTTTCAATGACTTTCAATAGAAATGAGGTACTTTTGTTGCCACGATAAGAAAAATGGTACTAAAAACTACAAAAAAATTAATATCTCAAAAATAAATTGAGATACAGCTTTCAAACAAAATGCATTTAAAAGAGCATTTTTTTCCTTATACGACGGTGTAAAAATTTAGAATGTGCGATGTTTAGAAGTTTAAAAATTTGCAGTAGAGAGAATTGCAAAACCAAAATTTTATTTCAAATTTCAAAGTGTTGCCATTCGAAAAATGACGTATGCGTTACGCACAGATATGTTTGTCCTTTATAATATAGATAGGGTAGATTTATTGTAGTTTACAGTTTTTAAGTTCATTTATTATATTTTATTTATTTATTTATTTTATATTATTTACCATTTTTAACAATGTTATGTATTCAAAAAGGTTAAATTACTGTTCTGAACATAATTGACAACGATAAACAAACAAAAAAAATCCCATTACTTGCGGTATCTACACTGCAGTATCTAAGCTGAAAAAAAAAAAAAAAAAAAAAAAAAAAAACAGGAAATTTACTAGATAAGCCAAATTAATATTGTTATCTATCTTTCGAAAAAAAAAAATTAAAGTAATGCCGCTTTACTCGCCTCCGCTGCCGTAATTAAAATTATTGGGATATTTAGGCTTCCTAGGCTCATAATAAAAAGCAACTATAGTATATAAAAATATAAAAACTGGTATTTTAAAAGAGAAATGTGTGATAAACACGCTGAAGCAGACAGTTTTTAAAACCAAGAATTATTTTAAGAGTTATTTGATGTTAATCCTTTCGGGTCGGGTGTACTATTAATAGTGCATGTCTTTCCTTGAGTATTGTTTTGTCTTAACAGCTACTTATGTTATTAATCTACATATAGTAATGATAGTATATGTCTATGCAGTTCTTATTATGACTTCATTTATGTTTTGGCATTTAGTAATAACATTAGTAATAAAAGTTTGCTTAATTCTCATTCCACTTTTGGCGATTCCTTTATTTTACACATATATTTCACTCTTTAAATTTAAAATACAGTCATTCAGGGTAACTTCGAACAATGGGTTGTAACTTTGCACCGCCTCCTAATTTTCAATATTTTTTCACTCCAAAAGACTAAATAAGCTCCAGAACTGTGCTCTGTTGGCAAAGTTCTAAACTGGGATTTCTACTCTTTATTTTAGAAAATAAATTAGAAACATTATACGCAATTAAATGCATCATCTAACTATTTTTGTCAATTACTGTTTTCAAGATAATTTTAAATGCTGTTTTGAAGTTGTTGTAATCCAATTAAATTTTCATAGTAAGTAACAATATACTCATTTATCAGACATATTATTGCCTAAATGTTGTAAATGTGATAATATTTTATGATTATTTATTTATTAATAGTTAATAAAATGTAAAATAAGAAGGCACTAACATTTTGCCACATTTTCAGGGTAACTTTGAGCCGGCTCAAAGTTATACTGATGTTTATAATTTACTAATTATAGGTGCTACTGTAAAAATTTTCCCATATTTGCACGTATATTTTATATAAATGCCGAAAATGAACATTAGATATAACATGTAAATATTTTCACAAATATGTGTAAAATACATACAATTCATTTAAAGGCGTTTTTGGGGGCGGAGCTACTGAAATTTGACATTTCATGCATTCGACATTTATTCTTGTTCAGTGATGGAAAATTGGCGCAGAGGCGGAGCCTATGGACACCACTAAATTATAGCAGTATTTTGCCTCTTATCTAATGACGTTGACGTTGAAGGGGAAGCTTTTAGAGTACCTGGGAAACTATGTTTCTAAAACTCTGGTAAAAAATGAGGCCAAAAGAAATTAAAACTTAAAAAATTTGGAACCAAAACTAAGTTTGGCGGAGGGAAGGAAAAAGTGGCAGAAACAAAAACCTGCCTAAGGCGGACTTTAAAAAGCCGCGGTAAATAAATGAAGGGGGTCAGCAAAAAACAGAAAACCCGCGCCCCACTCACGCTTCATCGCGAGATAGGGCTACTACAGCTGCCCAGGCATTCGCAGAAAATAGCCTTGAAAAAGGCTCTTTGAGATGCCCACGATTCACTGCAGATTGGGAGATCCGTTCGCACTGAGGGGTGGAGGAGGAATGGCCGCGCGCTCACGGTGGTTTTATGTCAAAAGAGAGAAGGAGGCGGAGCCTCGGGTGAATTAAGAAATTTGATTGGAGGGAGCAGGGGTAAACTACTGTAGTTGTTTAATGTGAGGTGCTCGTGCTGAGCGGGGCAGAATTTTGAAAAAGACTTTAAGAGTCTGGAGAAGAGGGGGGGGGGGGGGGTAAGCTCTGGAAAAACAGCCGGGAAGGAACAGAACATCTGTCTGCTACAAAAAACCAAAGTCCCTCGTCGGGGCCATAAAAATTTTTTCTTTTTTCTTTAAAGATTTAAAATGAAAATAATAATAGATAAAAATTTTTTGAAAAGTAAAAGATTAGTAAAGATAAAAATGGGATTTAATAAAGGAAGAGAGTGCTTCGAGAGCCCTATCAATGCAGCTAGAAATTAGGGAGAGTTGAGACTCACCGGTGGAATGGGCGAAGTGGCCGGATTAAGGGTTGGTGGCATTAGAATTTGTGGGATTTTTCCCGATTAAGTATTGAGCGAAGGTATTTGCAAGGGAGCTGGTGGGTAAATTATTAATTTTGTTAAGGAGGTCATAGATTATGTTTAGTTTTTCAATAATTTTATCGAGGTTTTCAATAGAGGGAATACTAGGGGTGGGATTTACAGTTTGGTTAGGCAGAGGTGGGAATACTTCAAGATTAATGGTTGGGGGGGGGATTTTTGACAGATGGAGTTTCAGTTTCGGTTTCGTTTTTGGTAATTTTTGAGTATGAAAAGTTAGGGTTAATGTTTTTGCTGGTGAAGTTGGTCTGACGGTCTCTAATAGCCGCCAGTTTTTTGGCTTTAAGATTACGGGGATTTATTTTGCAGCCACCGTAGTTGGCTGTGTGGGATTCTGAGCAGTTTGCACATTTTATGGTGGAATTTTCAGGGGGGCATTCATGGGTCTTATGACTTCCGGCACACTTCCGACAGGATGGTTGGAAATGGCAGTTTTCACTGCTGTGATTGAACCGCTGGCAATTCCAGCATTGTTTTGGCCCATTCGACCTATAAGCCTCGACTTTAATTATGTATCCGAGAAAAGAATCAATTTCGTAGATTTCGCGAAAATTTTCCGTAGGGAAAATATCTACGAGGTAAAGCGGGAGAAGTCTTTTATTTTTATAGTCCCTTAATTGGGAAACACGATTAATTTTGAATTTTGAAGCAAGTTCATTTTTTACAATTTCCACGGGGGTTTCGGGGGGAATTCCTCGAAGAAGCACTTTCTTCGGTCTCTCATATTTGGGAACCATCGAGAAAAATTCGAAGGTATTTTCCTCAAGGAATTTAGTGATGGCACGATGGTCATCAATTGATTCGGGGAAAACCTTGATGGTGTCCCCCCTAAGGACTTTTTTGGTGATTTTGTGAATTATTTCATTCTCAATTTTTGAGATTAGTTGATTATAATTGGGGGTCTTTTTAAGGGTGATGGGATCAATTTTTGTAATTTTGGTTTTACTTTTAACATTAGTGATTGGGGGGGAATTTTCAACCTGGGGGGAATCCCCTTCGGTCATATCTTCATCCGCGATTTTATCACTGGAGTCTTGTGACTCCATGATGGAATTTAGAGGATCAAAGGGGTTGGGGGATTTTAGTGGTGTCAATAGGCTCCACTTCTGCGCCAATTTTCCACCACTGTCTTGTTTGAATAACACTAGTACTAGCATGTATTACTGTAACTATGGCAGTGGTGGAAAATTGGCGCAAAGGAGGAGCCTATTGACACCACTAATATTTTATGGTATTCTTCACCTTAATAAAAACACAGAAATTCTGTCATTAGATAAGCCAAAAAATACTACTAAAATTTTGTGGTGTCAATAAGCTCCTCCTCTGCGCCAATTTTCCACTGCTGCTATGGATATATTATTGAGATAAAACATTGAAAATTGTTTTCCAATGCATTTTTATGTTTTATATGAGAAATAAACAGGGTTTTTTTTTTTTTTTTTTTTTTTTCTAAATGTACATGGTTCTCTTCTTCCACTTTTCTTATGCCTAATATTTGTTTTAATATCATAAATTATACAAATCTTGTGATGTTGGGAAATGTAAATTCGGAGTCTTTACATATCTGAAAACATTTTTGGGGGTTCAAATTTGTCCTAACTATAATACTTTTTTTATAATGAATTATTTTTGATAATATTTATCATAAAATAATGGTGCAAAGTTACCCTAAATGGCTGGGTAACTTTGAACCAGGATAAAAACACATTTTTTATAGCTTTTATCATTATTATTCCTTAATTTTTGATAGTCATACAATAATTTAGGATCATTTCTTCTCTTTTATGCCCTTATTTGCAACAATATTATTAAAATAAGAGTGGCATATGAAAATAGAGAAAATGCGGATCAAAGTTACCCTGAATGACTGTATAGGTTACTTTTCTGAACGAATCATGTGTGATAAAATGCAAAAAAACATTTGAAAGTTGTAATATCTGTTAAATCCTGTTGTAATACAACATTTTGCAAGCGTCTCCAAAAACTCTTCCTTAACCTATTATCATATAAATATGAATTGAATGGCACACAAAATAAGTACATTCGTTAGATTTCAGACAATCAGATAATCTTTAAACTTCAGTAAATCTATTTGGATAGCTACGATTAACATTATTAAAGCAAAAGTAATTTTGTTCTCAAAAAAAAAAAAAAAAAAAAAAGGACCCGAAAGGGTTAAATTTGGTCAAAATAGTTCAGTTAATATATATATGAGATCAAAAACTATGTATAGAAATTTTACCACTTTTCGCACGCCCATCGATCATTAGATTGTGATCTGCAAAGAGCAATTATTTTTTTTTCTCTATATTTTTAGTTTTTCTTTAAATTCTTTATTAAAATTTTCATTATCTCAATAAACATTTAATTCATAGTTTAAAATATCTAATCTAATGTTTTTATCAAATGTTGCCATATTTGAAAAAGGCCAATTAATAATATTTACAAACAATTTTCAATTGAAATATATATTTATGCGGGATTTATTTTATTTTATTTTATTTCATTTGAGCATTAGAATATTGAAAAAATATTTTTTTTAAATATTATTTAAAAAAATTAGGTCATTAAGTGCGAAAAGCATTTGAAAATGAAAATTACGTCATATTTAAAACAATATCTTTAAAATGTCAAAGGATTTTTTTTTATAGTATCTGAAAGTTACATTTAATTTTAACGGTATTTAAAGTTCAGAATGCAGCGCTTATATATATATATATATATATATATTTCGTGGAAACTAAACTTGATTTTTATACTTTTTGTATTTGAAGTATGTTTCCAGGCAGGAAAATGTCTCTATGTATCTAGCGTTAAATCAATTCTCTTATTAGATGGCTGATGAATGTGAACTTGTAAAATTTAATCTTAACATAACATAAAGTAAACATAATTAAAATACGTCTTTTTAACATGTACGTTGGAATAATTCAAATCACTAAAAAAGTAATTAAATAATGTTAATTAACCTGAATTTTAAATAAAATATTTATGCTAATTTCTTCGTTCTCAGTCTTTTTATATACAGTGCACTCCCGATTATCCGGGTTAATCACCGGGAGAGGTCGCACGGACAATTGAAAAACACAGATGATCCGAAAACTCCTTTTTATTAAAGAAAAAATCAACATCAGTAGAAACACATAAAAAATACTTACATTTGCATGCTGTATAACATCAAACTAGAAAACATCCTTTTTGTATTTACTACTTAAAAAAATCTGTAAAGCATCTTTGCTTCCGCTGTTTGTTCATGTCTTGTCTTATATCAACACATACTTTACGAGCCGCAGTAATGTCACCGTAAACAAATTCGCTTTCTCCCTTATAGTCTAACAAGGTTTCTACAGATTGTAGAGCAGTAGAATGAGAAACTGTATTTCTCTCATTTAGTACATCTTCTGCATCAGTACTATCATCACTATTAAATTAACAACACAGTTAGAAACGATGTCTTCATCTGTCAAATACTGGAAGCCAAGCTCACATGCCTTTCCATACCCTTTAACCCTACCCGTCAAATAGGTTCCAGAGCATTCGATTTTGCCTCTACGTACTTCAGAATACTATCAGCTAAACCGGAAAAGATTCTAATTCACACCAACATCGATTTTACATGCATAACAAGCGTGAAAATGTTTCTCTTTATTTATTTATTGTGAGTCCTGAATGAGCACGGATAATAGAGAGTACACTGTATATGTGTACCCCAGCGAATGCAAAATTAGGGTTGTTTGTGAGATACAGTATACTAAGACTGGATCTAATGATATTTCAGAGGAATTTAATGTTTAAAGCTTGTTATAATTTTTTTTTTTTTAATTGCCAAAAATTTTTCCACTTTTAGCGCAATTGTACAGTGATAATGAACATTTTTTTTTTTTTCAAATGAAATAGCACATTTTGAAGTTTATAAAAGGGTCATTCCATGTCAGTTCAGGCAGGCATGTAACCCACCATCACAGATTTTGATGAAACTGCGTGTGTTTGTTCCTTTTATTAAGATATGATTCCCAGTATTTTTTTTTACTCCTTGGTCAAATAGTTTCTGAGAAAAAAATTGTCAAAATTTTGAAAAACTGCTGTCAGTTGGCATTCTTGACTGCTCGATTTTCAAATGTAGCATGACATAAATATGATCATATTTCAAAATCTATTCTACAAATCATCTTCAAATAATTTATGCATAATATATAGGGTACGCAGTTTACGAAAAAAAAATACTGTTACGCTTATAACATTTTAAGTGTGTCTAAAAAAATGTTTAATCTTTGAAGTCGTGATTTTTTTAATGAAAAATAATGCATTAACTAAAATAGCGTTATCAACAAAAGGCGGCATTTTTATTAAATTTATTTTTTGTGGGGGATATACTTAAAGGTGTCCTTTACCTGATTCTGAAATAAAAATAGTGGGATTTTTGGTGTTTTTAGTAGTATTTCCTATTTAAAAATATTTTGAGGCGCATTTCAAATCAAATCAAGCAGAGTCATTCCATGTCAGTTCGCCTAAGACATTTAATTCACTGTCACAAATTTCAACGAAACTGGGTATGTTTATAGCTCATTTTAAGACGTAATCACCTTTAATTTCCTTGATTCTAAGTAAAATATTTTTTAAGATTAAAAAAAATATCTAAATTTTGAAATTTTTTAAAAACTGTTTTTAATGACAGATCTATATTCAAAGACTGCATAAAAAAAAAAGTCATTTCAATATAAAATCACTAAATAAGTTTCAAATAATGTATATGTGACAAATAATGTAGGCAGATTATTATTTGTTGTTGTTTGTCATGTTTAAACGCTAAGAGTGTGTTTAATCTTGTGAATTCTTAAAATCAAGAATTTTGTGAAAAATAATGTGTTAATCAAAAATTTATAATTAACCGAAGGCAGTCTGTTATTACTTTATTTAATTGTACGTAAAAATATCTTTTCAATAGTTATAAAATAAAAATAGTGAAAATATGAGCAATTTTAACAAAATTTTCATAAAATGTGAATGTTTAATGATAAATATTGAAGCTTTTCATTCTAAGATGTACTATAATGACTACGATATCGTGTATTGCTACTCTTGCTTAAATATAATACATACAATAATAAAATAACAAATATTATTTACAGCAATAAAAATTAAATTAAATAGTACCAGTTCCTTTACCAACACTACATTGCTCAACAGCAGACTTAAAAACAACAGCCCACTCTTATTGAAAAATACTTTCAACTGTTCAAATAATAAATAAACTACATTTAAAAATCTTAATATCAACTTGTTATCTTAAGACGATAATAATAACTAAACAACATAATGAATTTATAAATCAGCTTTTAATTGAAAATTCATGAAATGGTCCCTTTAAATGTTGTTGTTCATCGAGTCAATCAAAACAAATTATAAGAAAAAAAATAGTGAACCTAATATGCTGACTGCAATGACACTTCTAACAAAACTAATTAATTCATTACCATCTGAAATCAAACCCGAAAGATCAAAAAGAAAAAAAAATCAGCTGTAGTGTGAATGTGACATACTCAGTGGTTGTTGAGATAGGATTGTCTTTGTGACATTTTCACCCGTACTTCAATAAAATATAAACATGTAAGCTTTTTTCATTCATCCAAATTAAGTAAAAGAATTATAAAATTTTGTTGTCATTACACCAGATGTTAAATTTTTCGTTACATAGTATTAGATAAGTTCTTTAGTTTTAGACATTATTAACATATCATAAAATTTACTATATGTATTTTCTATAAGTGTATAAACAATATATATATGCTTTATGCTTTATTAAACATAAATGAATAATTTTTAGCCCGGTGTATAGCCCGCGGATCAAACAATCGTGTTTCGACCCATAAATTTTTAAAAATAAAATGTAACTTTTTAGATCACAGTAAATATTGGTCTTCAAGTACTGAATAAAATTTCTGGGTCCAAACTGAATTGTTTGATCTGCGGGCTATACACCCAAAATTACGGTACATATCATTAGAAACTGAATAAAGTTACAAAAGTGCAACTCATTAAGTTTTAAATATTTTTTTAGATATATAGTTATTCGAAAGATATAAATATAATGGATTATGCATTTTTTGCATATATTTAAAGCACAATATGTCAAAATTTTCTTCAAAAGAGTGAAATTTGGTATTTTTTTCAATATTAGCAGCTCAATGCTAAATTTTCAATATTAACAGCCAACTATGAGTTTAAAGATTACGAATGTCATTTTGAAAATTTCTATTGGGCGGTGAGGAGCTAGTTATTTTTCTCTTTTTTGGAAAGGGATAATTGCTCTTCGCCCTAAAAGTTTTACTAAAAGACAATATTGTTTATTTTTTTTTCTTTAAGAAACGAATATAAAAGATAATTTGAAAAATAAAATAAATGTATAAATAAAAATATTTCCAGGGATGATACATTGGATAGATTTTACATCTAAAAATATTGATAATTTTAAATATGATTTAAATACTACTAAAACCAACCAAAATCCCACTATTTTTATTTCAGATTCAGTTATAATGTAGTATTATGTACAATTTAAAATTAAAAAATTAGTCATAGAAACTCCGCCTCTGATTGATAAAGATTTTTTAGTAATTTCATTATTTTTTGTAAAATATTTTTGATTTCAAAGATTATACAATTTTTTAGAAACATTTAAATATTTTTTAACATTACAGCAATATTTTTTTTCATAATCTACATACTTTATTTACCTTGCTTAAATTATTCGAAGAAGATTTCTTTATTAGTTATTGAAATATGATTTTATATATAAAATGAGGCCTTTGAAAATTGAACAATCATTAATAGCAACTCGTAGCATTTTTCCAAAACTTTGATAATTTTTTCTCATATTTTCAATATTTTTATTTGATAACCATTTAAAAGATATTTTTACGTACAATTAAAAAAAGCAATAACACCCTGCCTTCGGTTAATAATAAATTTTTTATTAACACATTATTTTTGACAAAATTCTTGATTTTAAAAATTCACAAGATAAAAGACACTTTTAGTGTTTAAACATGATAAAAAACCAGAAATAATAATCTGCCTACATTATTTGTCACATATACATTATTTGAAACCTATTTAGTGATTTTATATTGAAATGACTTTTTTTTTTTTTTTTAATTGCAGTCTTTGAATATCGAACTGTCATTAAAAAAATTTAAAACAATTTTTCAAAATTTTGATATTTTTTATCTTAAAAAATATTTTACTTAGGATCAGGAAAATTAAAGGGGATTACTTCTTAAAATAAGCTATAAACAAACCCAGTTTCATTGAAATTTGTGACAGTGATTAAATGGCTTAGGGGAACTGACATGGAATGACTCTGCTTAATTTGATTTGAAATGCACCTCAAAATATTTTTAAATAGGAAATACTACTAAAAACATCCAAAATCCCACTATTTTTATTTCAGAATCAGGTAAAGGACACCTTTAAGTATATCTCCCACAAAAAATAAATTTAATAAAAATGCCGCCTTTTGTTGATAATGCTTTTTTTGTTAATGCATAATTTTTCATAAAAAATTCATGACTTCAAAGTTTAAATATTTTTTTAGACACACTTAAAATGTTATAAGCGTAACAATATATTTTTTTCATAAGCTGCGTACCCTAAATATTATGCATAAATTATTTGAAGATGATTTGTAGAGTAGATATTGAAATATGATTATATATAAGACATGCTACATTTGAAAACCGAGCTGTCAAGAATGCCAACTGACGGCAGTTTTTCAAAATTTTGACAATTTTTTTCTCAGAAACTATTTCACCAAGGAGCAAAAAAAATTACTGGTGATCATATCTTAATAGTAAGAACAAACACACGCAGTTTCATTAAAATCTGTGATGGTGGGTTACATATTGATATTTTACTGCCTGATTTGATGTGGCCCCAAAACCATCTTTTATTTGTAAATCGATTGAAAAATGGTCCTCTGGCGGCCTTTGATACCAGGATGTGCAAAACATGAAGCATTCCGCGGTACGAAGTGAATCTCGGAAATCTGCTTATTTGTAACAAAATACGATATTTTGTAGTTCTTCTCGGATGGGTTTATCAACTTTTTGATCCTGGTGAAAATGTCGGTAGTTCAAATTTCAAGCTTCTGATTTTAGACAAAATTTTTGGATTTAAATCGCGAAGAATATATTTATAATCCGGATATTAAAAAACGCGTCCGTGAGCGATTATAAAATAGTATATAGAAAAGCAAGAAAATTTCAATCAAATCGGTCTATCCAATTTCGAGTTCTACCTGGTACCGACATGTAAAACAGAGTTTAGAGAAAAACAGTTTTTTTTTTGTTGTTGTTTTTTGTTTTGTTTTGTTTTTATTGAACATATACACCTAGATTAAAACAGGTTTAAGTTTACTTTTAAAACATAAATGACAGCGCCCCATAACGCCGTATACGAATAGAAAAGTGCATTAATAAGCCACATTAAAGTTATGATATGAATTGGTACAAAAGAAATTATTTTGAAAGCGGCAGTTTCTGGATGCGCGCAGCACAGAATACGCTAAAAATGAGTATGTGAAAATGTGAAAAAAAAAATCGATTAAAAAAAAGTAACAACATGCCTTAAAAGAATTGCATTTATTTTGCAAGTGAAAGTGAAATTAAAAATGTTTTTGTGGGAAAATGAGACTCAATATAATTAATTTTAACCAAAAAAAAAGCTATTAATAACTATTTCAATTATAATAAAAAAAAATTTAATCATAATAAATTTATAAAAATATTGAAATATTAAAAAATCAGTAGAAAAAGTTTTAAGAATTGAACTTTTTTTTTCTTCTGGTAACCTATCTATTCATATTGTAACAGGTCAACAATACATAAAAATCAGCTGAAATTATTTTTGGGGTATTTAACAGGACGTATAGAGCACTTTTATTGTATATTTTTTAAATATTTGATCTAATAAATCGTTTTATTTTTATATTCTTTCAAGACTTCTGAAATCCACTGAGTATTTTCACAAATTCTCTTTTTATATATCCGTATACCCGTAAAATTTTTAGATATTCTTATTCAGATCCAATATCATCATCATGACATATATGCATTAACTATGAAATGAGCCTCACGTGAAAAAACAAGAAAATGTCTTCTTACGAGCGCTTTTATCACTAAAGTTCAATATTTTTTCGCAATTCTATCATTTAAAAAGATAAATTCAGACACAATCGGATTAAAGAAATAATATCATAAAAATGTGAGGTTCATTTAATATAATTTTCACGGGCCCGGGCAACGCCGAGCGGGTCAACCAGTCCTTTATAAAAAAAGTATCGCACGGTCTGCACGGTATCTGCACGGTCCGGAATTTCCAGGCCCGGCCCGGTGTAAAAATTGGAAGTTCGGCCCGAGCCCGGCCCGTACAAAAATCAGTGAAAACAGGCCCGGCCGGGCCCGACAGAATTTCTACAAAAAAAAAAAAAAATCCTTTTTTTCTCAACATACAGTTACGATTCTTTTAATGAATACTACATACATATTTATTGGAACATTTTGCAGTATATTTTACATTACTATGATGTTAGCAAAACAGAAAACACACAATAGTAAACATTAACGATTACTTACAATGTTTTAGTCATCGTGTCTACAGACATTTCAAAATGGAAATAAGGATTCATTAAAAGATTAATGTAGTTCATCAGAATAAAGGCTTAAAAATGTAGTTTTTTTCATAGACAAAATCAATATATCTTTCTGAAAATACTGTCAAAGTTAGCGTTTTGAATCGAATTTCCGGAAGTGATGGCACAGGAAAGGAGAAAAACGTACAGTCACGTGACAGGAATATCTGTTATCTCTGTAAGTAATTTATCAAATATGGAAAAAGCTATTCGTTTCCAAATGCCTTCAATAGGCAGGCCTGTCAATTTTATGCCTTTATAGTTAAAAATTTTGTCAGAAAATGTGTCTGAAAGCTTCGCATTGTTGAGCAGTGAATATGAGAACCACCTTAAGGTATATTTCCAAAGATACTGTTAAGAGAAGTTCATTATCACTATTAATACTACAAAACACAATGACTGTTCTACACATCCTGAGATCGATTAAGACCAGTTCCGTCCCGGCACGAGTCTGCTGAAAAAAAATTAAACTCGGAATCAGACATCTTGCAACTGTACGATGCCGATCTCTACGATGGACGTGTTACATTTCTGTATTGATGTTGTTAAACTCGCATCGGCTCGTGACGCACATTTATACTTCTCGAGAAAATCATATTCATTGAAAATGACTCGTATTTTATCTGCTTCGCTTAAATTCTTATATCGGGCCGATAGGCCTGATTAATTTTTTTGCCGGCCCGGCCAGGCCCGTTTATTTTGTCTGTCGGCTCGGCCCGGCCCGTTGAAAAAAATGTCCTAATTCTGCCGGACCGTCCCGTCCCGTTTGAAAATTCGCCTTCATTCCGCCGGCCCGTGCCCGTGCAGACCTCTAGATTGTATGTTATTTTGTATGAGGTCAATATTTACTTATCTTTTATTTATAAACTCAACCCGGAATTTCTGAAGTATAAAATAATATAGTAATAATACAACAGTAGAGTGTATTGCCTAAGTGTAAGTCACTAGTCACATTACGTACTACGTACTATTAAAAAACATGAAGATTAGAGAATAATTAACAGACGTGTGAAGATCATCGTTCAAATCTAACTCACATCTCTCTTCTCCAGCTTTTAACACATAAAATATTAAATTAAGCACAGATTTTTGAAATATTTTGAGACCGAGATATTTTGAATTTTTACTTTTTTTTTTTTTTTATGGAAGCTAAATTTGATTTTCAGACTTTTTGTAACTGAAGTATGTTTCCAGGCTGGAAACTGTCACTGTGTATCGAGTGTTAAATCAACTCTCTTATTACATGGCTGCTGAATATGAGATGCATTTGTAAGATTTAATCTTAACATAACATAATTTAAATGTGTCATTTTTACAATTACGTTGGAATAAGGCAACTCACCGAAAAAGTAATTGAAATAGTGTTAATTAACCTGAATTTTAAATAAAATATTTATGCTAATTTCTCTGTTCTCTGCCTTTCTATTAATTTGCGTACCCCAGCGAATGTGAAATGTGGGTTCTCGGTGAGATACAGTACAATGCCAATAAATACTATTTGATTATTTAAAATCATACAGACGGACCGAAAACCTCCCTATGGAGATTTACAGCATAGTTTCTACTGAAATGGTAACCAGAATTAGCAAGTCAGTAGGAAAAAATCGCTTTTTGGAATGCTAACAATTCGCACATGCTTAGTAGCAAGGACTGGATCTAATCATATTTCAAATAAATTTAATTTTTTACGCATGTTACAAATTAAAAAAAAAAAAAAAAAAAAAAAAAAAAAAAAAAAAAAAAAACTTGCTCTATTTTTTGCGTTTTTTAGCGCAATTGTACAGTGATAATAACGTTTTTTTTTTTTTTCCCAATGAAAGAGCATATCTTGAAGTTTATAAAACAATCTTTTATTTGTAAATTGATTGAAAAATGGTCCTCTGGCGGCCTTTGATACCAGGATGTGCAAAACATGAAGCGTTCCGTGGTACGAAATGAATCTCGGGAATCTGCTTATTTGTAACAAAAAACGATGTTTTGTAGTTCTTCTCGGATGGGTTTATCAATTTTTTGATCCTGGAGAAAATGTCGGACGTTCAAATTTTAAGCTGTTGATTTTAGACAAAATTTTTTGGATTTAAATCGCGAAAAATGTATTTACAATTCGAATGTTGAAAAACGCGTCCGTGAGGGATTATAAAATTGAATATAGAAAAGCGTGAAAATTTCAATCAAATCTTTCTATCCAATTTCGAGTTCTACCTGGTACCGATATGTAAAACAGAGTTTAGAGAGAAGCAGATTTTTTTTTTGTTTTGTTTTTATTGAACACATACATCAGACTTGTGTACTTGACCCCAAGGCCCACTTATAAGTCATCGTCGATATATAGGGACGAGATAGCACAATGAAATTTACAACACAGAGAATTTTTACATCCGGGAGCTCCACAAAGAGTGTGTAATGGAGCCAGCGGGAGTCGAACCCACAAGCCTCCTACACTCTCAAGCGATTAGCAGCCTGGTGTCTTATCCACTTGGCCACGGAGGTCCCTAGAGAAAAACAGGTATAAAGTTTACTTTTTAAACATAAATAACAGTGCACCATAACGCCGTCTACGAATAGAAAAGTGAATTAATACGCCACATTAAAGTTATGACATGAATCGGTACAAAAGAAATAATTTTGAAAGCGTCAGTTTCTGGATGCGCGCGGCACAGAATACGCTAAAAATGAGCAATTTCACTGCAACACCAAAAGGCGGATAATTTCTGAACCAATACGAATTTCAAAAAACTGCTTTAACACAAAGTTTTTGAAGGTTTAAGGAGTGAAAATGTGAAAAAAAAAAGCGATTAAAAAAAAGTTATAACATGCCTTGAAAGAATTGCATTTATTTTGCAAATGAAAGTGAAATTCAAAATGTTTTTGTGGGAAAATTATGTAATTAATTAATTACTTAATGTAATTAATTTTAACCAAAAAAATTGCTATTAAAAACTATTTTAATTGTAATTAAAAAATTTTAATTATAATAAATTTATAAAAATATTGAAATTTAAAAAATCAGTAGAAAAAGTTTTAAGAATTTAACTTTTATTTTCTTCTGGTAACATATCTATTCATATTGTAACAGGTCAAAAATACATAATAATCGGCTGAAATTATTTTTGGGGTATTTAACAGGACGTATAGTACTTTTATTGTATATTTTTTAAATATTTGGTGTAATAAATTGTTTTATTTTTATATTCTTTCAAGACTTCTGAAATCCACTGAGTATTTTCACAAATTCTCTTTTTATATATACGTATAACCGTAAAATTTTTAGATAATCTTATTCAGATCCAATATCATCATCATGGATCTGCATTAACTATGAAATGAGCCTTACGTGAAAAACAAGAAAATGTCTTCTTAAGAGAGCTTTTATCACTAAAGTTCAATATTTTTTTGCGATTTTTTCATTTAAAAAGATAAATTCGGACACAATCGGATTAAAGAAATAAAATCATTAAAATGTGAGGTTCATTTAATATAATTTTCTCGGGCCCGGGCAACGCTGAGCAGGTAAACCAGTCCTTCATAAAAAAAAGTATCCAAAAATATTCAAATGCAGATTGTATGTTATTTTGTATGAGGTCAATATTTACTTTTCTTTTATTTATAAACTCAACCCGGAATTTCTGAAGAATAAAATAATATAGAAATAATACGGCAGTTGACCGTATTGCTGAAGCGTATTTCACTTTAAATCATTAAAAATCATGAAGGCTGTAGTCTTCAATGAATCTTAAGATTAGTGAATAACTAAGAGACATGAGAAATGAGTTTTTAAAATCCTCGTTCAAGTCTTACTCACAGTGCTCCAGCTTTTAACACATAAGATATTAAATTAAGCACAGATTTTTGCAATATTTTGAGACCGATATATTTTGAATTTTTGCCTTTTTTTTTTATGGAAGCTAAATTTGATTTTCATACTTTTTGTAATATAAGTATGTTTCCAGGCTGGAAAATATCACTGTGTATCGAGTGTTAAATCAACTCTCTTATTACATGGCTGATGAATATGAGATGCATTTGTAAGATTTAATCTTAACATAACATAAAGTAAACATAATTAAAATGTGTCTTTTTTACAATTACGTTGGAATAAGGCAACTCACCGAAAAAGTAATTGAAATAATGTTAATTAACCTGAATTTTAAATAAAATATTTATGCTAATTTCTTCGTTCTCTGCCTTTTGCGTACCCCAGCGAATGTAAAATGTGGGTTCTCGGTGAGATACAGTACAAAGCTAATAAATACTATTTGATTACTTAAAATCAAACAGACGGACCGAAATAGCAAAGCCTCCCTATGGAGATTCACAGCATAGTTTCTACTGAAATGGTAACCAGAATTGGCAAGTCAGTAGGAAAAAATCGCTTTTTCGAATGCTAAAAATTCGCACATGCTTAGTAGCAAGGACTTTGTCTAATCATATTTCAAATAAATTTAATTTTTTACTCATGATACAAATTTAAAAAAACTTAAAATTGTTCTACTTTTTGAGATTTTTAGTAATAATAACGTTTTTTTTTTTTTTTTTTTTTTTTTTTTTTTTGCAAATGAAAGAGCATATCTTGAAGTTTATAAAACAATCTTTTATTTGTAAACTGATTGAAAAATGGTCCTCTGGCGGCCTTTGATACCAGATGTGCAAAACATGAAGCATTCCGCGGTACGAAATAAATCTCGGGAATCTGCTTATTTGTAACAAAAAACGATATTTTGTAGTTCTTCTCGGATGGGTTTATCAATTTTTTGATCCTGATGAAAATGTCGGACGTTCAAATTTAAGCTATTGATTTTAGACAAAATTTTTTGGATTTAAATCGCGAAAAATATATTTACCATCTGAATATTTAAAAAAGCGTCCGTGAGGGTTTATAAAATAGTATATAGAAAAGCATGAACTGTAGTATTTATGGAGGCGGAGAATGCATAATAGTTTCAGTAAATACTAATTAAGAAAAGCATAATTTGTTTAATATAAATCAGCGTGGTTCAGCGTCTGCAGCGTCATGCTGCTCAGGATGATACAGACTGATGTTGCCAATCGGCATAGATAAAAGTTAAAGGGAGTTGGCTGTTGCCAGCTTACATTACAATTCTCCCACACTAATTTAGGAGCACTTACAATAATTAAGACTTACCTTATATATCTGGATACAATAATGAAAATTTAAAATTACTGAGTTTGAGAATAAAAATGTAATACAATAATAAAATTTGTTATTAGGGAATAGTTAAAGGAAGGGGGGGAGGGGGGGGGAGTGTCCCATAATTAATTTACAATGTACACAAGTTTATAAGTCCAATCGCTGTACTGGTTTTCTTGTTCGTGTGGATCGCCTCAGTCCTTGGGAAGCAGTATTCACTAGGTCTGGTGATCCATCCCTGGTCCTCGATTCAATTGGAGCAGTTACTTTAGGGCTACTGGCAGCAGGGGTATTTGCAGTTTGTATTGCAACACTGGTAGTTGTTCTGGATGTTTCTTTGTGTTTTGCATAATTTTTTTTTCCAAGGGAGTTCGTCGATCGGAACTGTAGCTCGTAACCTCATTGGTTCTTGCCTTTGGCAGTGTCATAGTCTATATTGGCGATAATAACATTTGGCGAAGAGTACTTCTGGGGGTTTTGTATGAATTCTATTTTAAGCTGAATCGGTTTGAATGCATACTAGCGTTGAGGTATGACGTTTGTCTGTAAATCTGAGTACTTGAGTTCGAATCCAAGCATGCGGGAAGTTGTTTAAATTTTTCAATGGTTAATTAAATTATAAAAAATATTTTTAATATTTAATTATGAACATAATATTATTAATTAATCCCTTATTATTTAATATAATTTTGTGATAATATTAATATAATAATATTATTTATATTTAAAAAAATTATCATTTGTCATTAAAACTATATGCATTTTGTTTTTAAAGCTGCAGTTAGTGGAGAATAATAATATTTATATTTTAAAATTATAATAATTTTTTAAAATATAATTAATAATATTAAAATAATTAATATTATTAATTAATTATTATATAATATAATTATGTAATAATATTAATATAACTATTATTATTATTAATTATTATATAACATAATTATATAATAATATTAATATTATTGTATTACTTATATTCTTTAAAAATTGTCGTTTGTGATTAAAACTATACGCATTTTGTTTTTCAAGCTGCAGTCCTAGGGAGAATATTACTATTTATATTAAAAATATAACTAACAATGCTATATTATTATATAATTATTAATATAGTATATTATAATATAGTATTAATTAATATTATTATTAATTAATCAGTTAATTATTATATAATATAATTATACAATAACATTAATATAATTCTTCTTGGGACTGCAGCTTGAAAAACAAAATGTATATAGTTTTTTTTTTATCACAAATAGCATTTTAAAAATATATAAATAATATAATTATATTAATTAATTATTATATAATATAATTATGCAATAATATTAATATAACTATTATTAGTATTAATTATTATATAATATAATATAATTATATAATAATATTAATACAATTGTATTATTTATATTCTTTAAAAATTGTCATTTGTGATTAACACTATATATACATTTGGTTTTTCAAGCTGCAGTTCCAGGGAGTATATTACTATTTATATCAAAAATATTGTAATATTTTTTAATATAAATAATATAATATTATTATATAATTATTAATATGATATATTATAATATAAAATTAATTATTATTATTATTAATTAATTAATTATATTATATAATTATACAATAACATTAATATAATTATATTATATTATTTATATTAAAATATATATATAATTTTTTTAAATATAAATAACATTTTTATATTACTATATAATTTATTAATTATTATATAATAATATTAATATAAGTATATTATTTATATCTTTTTTTAAATGCTATTTGTGATAAACAAAAAAGAAACTATATATATTTTATTTTTCAAGCTGCAGTTCCAGGAAGAATTTGCAGTTTTAATCCATAAAAAATCTTAAAATCCAAAATCCGGGAGGGGGGGGGGGGTTGAAGAAAAGGTTGGATTCCCTAACAATCCCATGAATTTGTAACTGTATGCTCTTATACCTTTATGGAATATAGTTCAAAATTATACATTACATGGAACCAAAAAAGGAAAAAAATTACTTGTCTTTATTTTTTATTTATTTTTGTCTTTGCTACTTAAATGTCATTTTAGTTGAAATTTTACACTTTAGTGTGTAATGTTAGTTTCTGGCACAAATAAATTACAGTTTCGCAGTAGCATTAATTTGGTATGTATGTGTGTATGAATGTGTGTGCGGGGGGGGGGGGGGTGAGTTCTGTCTTTCATTTGACGAACAATCATTATAAAATATAGCGGCACAGTTAATATATATTTTTTTTTTTCTGGAAGAAGTTATATACTTTGAACAATCATTATTAATACAAAGTGGAAAAACGAAAAAAAAAAAGTTGTTGATTATGTGTAAAAATCTTTTGTAATGAATACGTCAAATTTAAAAACCAACGTAAAGAAAAACCCAAATATTTAGGATTAACAGCATTCAGTCTAAAGATTTATTATTTATTTAAAATAAGTTAACTGTATAATATAAATTTAGTTATAATTAGCATATAGTCTAAATATGTATTATTATTTATTTAAAATAGTCTAATCTAATTGTATAATATAAATGAAAAAAAAAATACATGAACATTTTATAATTATTAATATTTAATAATAATATTTATTAAATCAATATAATAAATACATAGTAATAATTTTTATTAATAAATTAATATTGATTAAGATATATTAAATAATATAATAATAATAATATAAAAGGAGAAACAAATATTCTGTGCAATTAGTTATAAATAATCTGCATTTACAAATATAATATCAAATTCGCATAATATACATTTGTATTAGAAGAAAATATTTAATAAATAATAACAAAATTTAAGTATACTTAGTTACAAAATATATAACGTTTAAGAAAATTAATAATAATAATAATAATAAACTGAAGGCAAATATTACTAAATTTGTATTTATAAATATACAAAATACATTAAATAGCATCCTTCTAAAACCAAATTAACCCAATATTTCCTAAGTAAGTACATTCATTAAAAAGAAATTAAATAAATAATTTTATTACAAAAAGCTATTTTTTTTTTTTTTTTTTTTTTTTTTTTTTTTTTTTAAGAAAAAGAAAAAAGAAATCTTTCATTCGTCTTTATTTAATAAACAAAAATTAATATTAAGTATATACTTGGATATAAAAATATAGCGTTCAAAAAATTAATTAAAAATGTATTGAAGAGACATATTTCTAAATCATTATTTATAATTATACAAAATGCATTGAATAACATTCAACAGATTACCATTATGTTATAAAAAACGCATTTTTGCTTTATTTTGTTTGTAATGTAGTTTCTCAAAACAAGTGCAAAATCGCCAAAACTGGTTGAACAACATGCTGGACACTGGCAACCAACAACCAATAAGGTTGCGAGCTTCGGCTCGGAACGACGTCCCTTGGAAAAAAAAATCAAATTTTTTTTTCCCTTGGAAAAATAAATTATGCTTGTGTTTTGCATCGTCACTAAATGTGACAGACAACTTCCTCCGTGGAGTAACATGCATGGCAGGAAACTGTCGGTCAACTTGGCACTGGCGGAGTTGGTCGAAATGTCTTTTAATCAGTGTTGGGCACGCTCACGAAAAAAACGAATTAGTTCAAACTCAAATTCAATTTCTCAAAAAATGATTCAAGTTCACGCTCAAATTCAAAAATTTTCAAATGAACTCGCTCAACTCAAACTCATTTATGGAAATGAACAAAATTCACTAAAAACTCGTTTTTTTTTTTTTTTTTTTTTTTTTTTTTTTTTTTTTTTTAAATAAATATATTAGAATTTTATCGTCCAAATTTAGAAAATTTTGTGAATTAATCTTTTGGTTATTCGATGTAAGGGCCCGACCCAATTTTTCTTCCCGACATTCGGTCCGTGCTTGGTTTGGGGATTACTTTTTTTCTAGAGGTTCGAACCGAGATGGGCCGGGACTGGATTTATTTTCCGGCCTAAGTCGGGGCTGGATTGCATTCTTCTTGAGATCTGAACAGGTAGAAATTTTTAGCTCCAGTTCCAACCCAGCTCATGTGAAAATCATTGGCTCTGGCCTGTCCGGTAAAAATATCAGCAAAATTTGGCCCGGCCCAATAGTTTTTTTTTTTTTTTCAGAAAATGCACATATTTTTAAATCGCTATTATTCCACAATCAAAATTGATATATTGATTTTTATTATTTTTTTTTAACATGGGTAGATACATTTCTAGGCAATAAAATTAAAATACGGTAAAACCCGAGAAAAAGAACTTGCCTATGACGGACTCCCATGTTTAACAAAACACCCAGTACTAGAAAACTCTCCAAGTATGTCTGCAACAGATACTGCAGGGGCAGAAAATAATCTGCAGGTAAAATATTTTACAATTGAAGCGCTGATTAATCAAACGACCACTTACCTTTGACGTTATTATGCATTTTATTAATTTTACTAATAATAATCTTAAAAGTTTTTGTATTAAGTAATAAAGAGCGAAACATAATATAAAGCGAAATAAAGGTTCAAAGGAAAAATAATCTGCAAAAGAGAAAGGAAAATCTGCGACGTCCGTCTCCCGTCTCAAACTTTCTGCTACCGGGAGAAAACAAAACAAAACAAAAATAGTGATCTATGTAAAATGAGGTAAACAGTACTCGTGAAAAGAATGCAATACATTTACAACAGACGACGAACTTGCTCGTAGGGGAACCAGCCCATAACGGATTTTTCTTCTTTCCTATGCAATTCAGTCTCAGAAGATTTTAATGTACAGAATATTTTTAATTTTAAATCTCCAAGCCATAGAATATGGATTAACGATATTAATGGTAACTGTGATATTTACATATAGTCAGATGCATTTAAAAAATAAATACTACAGCTCTGAAAACTTTTTTTTTTAATGAAAAATATAAACATGATATAAAAAGATAAAATAAAAATTTTCTGTTAGAACTTCTCGTACAAGACAATTTTAACCTTATAAGCTTAAAAAATTATGTTCAGTCTGGTTGGGCCTAGCCGAGCCAATTAATTTTTTTGTGCAGGCTGGGCCGAAGCTTTAGTTTTTATGCCAAATTTCTTTTTCAATAATTTTTTTGAACGGCCCGAGTTGTTCTCGGAGCAGTTCGGACCAAACTTAGTCTTACTGGGCAAAAAGAAAAATTGTCTACGGATTGTCTTAATCATTCTCGGCCTGAAAATTTCCTCCCGTGCATACCTCTAATTCAATGTATTTTTTTTATACATCGCATCCGCATAAGTTGGCGTGCTTTTTCTTTAAAAATTTATATTTTTTAATGAAATAATCGTATATAAAATGAAAGAAAAATAAAGTTTAAATCTAACGAGCATGGAAGATATATTTTCAATCGTTCAATGGTACTAAAAATTTATTTTTATTATTTTGTTTTTTATACTTTTTCATTTATACAAAAAGGTGATTGTGTAATAATTAGATATTCATATCATATATTCATATTAAAAGTTCGCCCCTTTTAATTTCATAGAGAAAATGGAATGCATTAAAGATATAATTATAGTCCTTATAATCCTCCCACCCCTTAAAAGAAAACTGCTGCCTCCCCCCCTTTTTATTTTATTAAACAATGTCACTGATAAAGATTCGGAACTCACTAGTAATGTTGGAAATAAATTTAAATATATATTTAGAAATATATAATAGTTTAAATTGATGTTTGCTTAGAATCGCAATTCATTCTAGTCCAATCTAGTCCAAAACAGTTCATTCTAGTCCAAAAGGAAAAAAGAGAAAACAAACAATCGCTCCGAGTCAAATACGTTTTCTGATCTAATGTGGGAAAAAGTATCACAGGATTTGGATCAGGTCCATTACGTGACCCGATGTGAGCTGGGGTCTTCATTCTTTTCTTTCCTGCAATGCACGGTCTCCCCCTCCAAAATGTAATTGGCACTTTTACTTGGAGCGTACGAGATGCGTGCGATAATTATTTTAACCTTCCACCGTGAAGGGAAAGCAGTGGTAAGGTTTGTTTAGGGGGCTGTATTCTTATTAAAGTAGAATAACAAGTTAGTAGATTGTATATTCAGTTTATAATACGATAGAATATTTACATTTCGCGATTGTTTAAAAATTGTTTTCGGGTCGTTTACTTGTCTCCGAAATTTTGTCACATTATAATTTTCATATATAGTAGTATCAAATAACATCTTCAGAAATAGGAGGTCTTTAGAAAAAGTGAGGTAAAAATAAATTATGAGATTTTAAAAAGGTACTTTAGCAATGTCAATTTTAAAGGGGGAGGGGCGAAATCATAAGAAAAAAATATAGTCCATTTAATAAAGATTACATCAAGCACATTTTTTTCTTTTAATTACTTTATAATAATGCTAGAATACTCACAATTTATTCGCTACTTATAAATTCAAATTCTCTTGCATCACTAAGACCATTAAACTTAAAAAATGCACAGAATTATAACACTTTGTTCTTACCTAGATATTTCTTTTTAACACACTTCCCAGAAAAATTAAGAGTTAACTTCCACAAATAGTAAAATGAACTTCAAAAGCACTTCAATGGTCATATAACGATTAAATTGATTGATATAGAATTAATGCATATACTTTTTTTTTTTTTTTTTTTTTTCCCTCACCAATTTGAAAATGTCTTCATCAGTGAAATGAAGTATTTTATTTTCTCTTTGGGACTAAAAAAGAAAGAAAGGAAAAGAAGAAGGACAGAAAAAAAGAAAGAAAGAAGAAGGCGTATTTGAATTTGGCTTAAAAATGAATGCAAGCAAAAATATATAAAAAATTTTTAAAAAGTAATTTCTCAACGACAAAAATTTTTGGCCACCACCTTCCTCCAGTTGTAGCGTTATATATCACTAGGAGAACCATAACAGGCTTCCCGGGTTATAGAGTATAGATTAAAACCATTTTTTTTAAATTGAAAGCTCTAATAGACCTTTTATATTTGATTTGTTTTATTTTAGATTCCACCTAACAATACGAAAAATTTTGGAATTCAAATAAGGATCTGAAATTTATTAAAAGCGATAGTTTAGTTTTGAGCTGGTGCCATGAATTAACAGCCGATATGTATAGTAATATGCCTATAGTAATATGTATAGTAATATGCCAATATATGTACAGGTATATATGTTAAATAAATAAAAATATCAATAAAATAAAAATCTAAGACATTTAATCAAATTACGCGCTTTGAGCCACTTAAATTATCAGAATAAATAAATAAAAAAAACTCCTATAAATAGCGATTTTTGGCTATTTCTTCGGCTATTAATTCATGTCACCAGCTCAATACTAAAGTATGGTAATATATATATATATATATATATATATATATACATTTTTTTAAGTAAATGTAAAAAATAATTTTTTTTTTTCATTTTAAAAATTTACTTCTAAAAAAGTACTTATATTAATGCAACGTGATTACTTAGACAGCATGTTTAATGTTTCATCTATTTATTGCATTTTAAACCATTTCTTGTGTCTTTTATTGTATATATTTCTTTTCTTCTTTTTTTTAACACTTTAGGAATAAATACAAATTTTCAATATGAATGATGAGTAGGGGAGCTAGGGGATGAATGGGACAAGGGATGGATGGGACATTCTCAATATTTCCGGCAATAAACATTTATATTAAATTGCTTCCTAAAACGATATACGGCTCTACCACAGTGTGCTTCAGAACTAAAAGTATGACCACATTGCTGTTTTCATTTTCCTTCAAAGTTGCATTTTCTGAAATCTCTGCTTAAAAGTAAGTTTTTTTTTACATTTGAAGATGTGAAATATCTTATACAATATAAAAAAAATTAAGCTATGTTGTAGCTATTTATTTTAAGGTTCAATATCGATAATTAAACTGAATGAATAGTAACCAATGTGACAAAATAATTTTTGAGGTAAAATGGCTGAGAAGGGAATTTATGCATCATGGGGATGATTGGGAAATTTCAAATGGGGATGAGTGGGACATTCTCATTTATCCCTAGAGATGGTGAAAATTTTATTTATTAACTAAATAGTATTATATAGGTTGATAAATTAATAATTTACGTTAATTAATAGTATTAAATAGCATTATATGAGTTGTTATTGTTTAAAATTTCTGAGTGTTATTTATTGAATTGTAATAATTATTAATGGATTATCAAAAAATTGGTACTAAAACTTAATCAAAATAGATAAAATTGTTAAAAACAGTATATGTTTTATATAAATTTATGTTTATTGATCAAATGGGGGAAATTATATTGAATTTTGAAATGTTGCACAAATAAATCCCCACCCCTAACATATTGGGTCGATCGGAAAGTCGTGTTGTGTTGGGAAAATTACTTCGTACCGGAAAATTCTATCATTTAATTATTAGACATTAATTCCGATATCTAATGTCTAATAATTACTGGGCAGAATTTTCTGGTGCGAATTGATTTTCCCAACACGACACGACTTTCCCATCGACCCAATAATTTCCGTTCTCCATGATACATTTAATTAATATTAATTAATAAGTTAGGATTGAAAATTATTAGCTATGCCATATTTAAAAGACATTTTGCACTTTCATTTCAAATCTAAAATGTCTCATAAGTGGGAAAAAAGAACAGATTGATAGCTGAAGTCTGCATTAAAAGTTAAAACTGCAATAAAAGAAGTTTTTGAAAAAAAAAAAAACATATCGATTCGTGCTGTAAAATCATATATTACAAATATAATTACATATAAGGTTATAATTATAAATTTTAATTTGGTAAAATCGAATACAGGGAGAAAAATCTTTGTGTCCCATCAATCCCCATTAGTGTCCCATTCATCCCTGCTGTGGGGATGATTGGGACAGGGAGGAACGTTTTTTTTTATTCATAATACTTTTCTGAATAAATCATAATCTAGAATAAATATTGTTCATATGTGTTGTCAAATACCTAATGTATGAAATGTGATATATAATATTGATAATAACTTAAGTAAAAAAATAAAAATAAATACTTTTGTGAAAATGTCCCATTCATCCCCCATCTCCCCTATGTATTAAATTTACATACTCATATTATATTTGAAATATACACATAATTATATGTGATACAGTTTCTGGATTAATTTGGTATTTTTTAACTATGTATATATTTCAAAATAAGTATTTTTCTGTGCTTGCTCCGACTTTAGCTAATTAACTTGCGAAATTGGTATAAGCTATTGGGGTTTACTTATAGCATGTCTCCTATTAAAAATAGAAAATATAGCATGTATAGTTTGTTTAAGGGGACACACAAAAGAATTCTGTTACATTACTGTCTATGAGGGAAAATCGTTTGCGGTAAATTTTAATGATGTTACACTATTTCAAACATACTGAAATTAATAAATATCGCTTAAGTGCACCACGGCATGCTTAAAACGAAATATAGTGTGTGATGCATTGATCTTTTATTTACAGGGACATATTGTGTATGTCTATGAGGAATAATTGTTGTAAGTGCGTTTTCAGTTGTGGTACGCATTTTTAATGTGTCGCGCTATTTTTTACACAAAACTTGGTAAATATAACCTTTACTAAGATCATATTATAGTTCATATACAGGGATGCACAAAAGATCTCGAGTACATTTCCAATTTCCGCTTATTGATGGAAATTGCTGAAGGATAATTTTCAATTGTGCCGTATGTTTCCTAACTGAACTACATTTTAATATGTAGTATACATAGAAATCTTATAGATTATATACAGGTCTCCACACAGTAATTCCGAAATTTACCCGACTATTCATGCTAATTGCTGAAATTGTTTTTTCAAATGTATTGTGCGTTTTCCAAATTGTTTACGTTGGTATCTTTGTTATCTTATTAAACAGTGGAACTATTTCTTCGATGCTTGATGCATAATTTTTCTTTCTCGTTTTAATTCATATTTTGTACAAATGCAGATAATTAATTCTTGAAAATAAATAAATTTAAACATATGAATTATAAGTATTTACGAAAATAATTTATTGATTTTCATATTTTAAAAATATATCATCAACAGTTGTTTGCATTAAAACATGTGATTTATATTTCTGTGTTGTGTTTTGCAATATTTTATAAATAAGCTAAAAAAGAAAGACTATGTCCTATATTTCTGAAAAACAGATTTTTTTTTTATTTAATTCTGATTTATATGATTTTGTTTTCCCCGTGTTAAAATACCTGAATAGCTATCAAGAATTCCAAATTTTTAAAACAATTAACTTCCTGAATGCTAACATAATCTATGTTTTTGTGTTACATTTCAATTAATAAAATTATGAATAAAAATCCAGTTTTCAATTATAAATAAAAATTAACAATTGCATTCAATAATAAGAAGTTTGCATATTACTTTTTACATAAATAAATAAAAATACAAGTTTTCAACACAGGATAAACTATAATTAACAACTATAAGATACAGTTGAAACCTTTTTTATCATAACTTTTTTCATCACCAAAATTTCGATCCTTATTTTTCAAATAAAAGCTGATAAAGGTGACCTTTGCAAAGTGCTCGCCAAAAGAGATACTCCAGAAGAATGGTCTTTATTTTTTCCAGGAAATATGGGGTCAAGCGGACGTAATTAGAAAGTTAGAGACGAGGAGGATCCCCTCAAATCCCTCCCACACCTTCCCTAAACGTTCCCTTCTACTAAAGGTAAACACCCCACTTGATCGTTATCAATTGACTTTGAACGATGCTATAAAGTAACCTTGGGGTAATATAGGCTCAACTTTCTGCTCTCTAAAAAAAAAAAATAATAACATAGTTGACAATTGTTTCTGATCCAGTCACATTCACATATTAATAATTCACAGTATCCATCAAATGCTTCTGGGAATACGCTCCGTTTCCAGAAGAAATTCTTACATAGTTAGTTCTCTATGTATTGAGCTAAAAATTTTAATGAAGTAGTTGTAAAGCAGTTAGTTTCAAAGCAATAGAAAAATCTATCATCTTATTTATTTTTCAGTATTCGCTTTTGATTGTGTCATTCCAAATTTCATAAAAACATATGTAAACATAAAACATATTTATAAATATTGTTTGCATTTTAATTTAAGTACATTTAAAAATGAGGGGAGGGGGTTTGCTTTAGATAAATCAAGACAGAAGTTCGACTCTTGTGTCTTGTCGCTTTATACATTCTTCTATCTTTACAAGAAGAAAGTATTGGATTCATGAAAATTTTCGACTTCCGGTTTTTGACGGATTTACACGTTTTAGGGGTCAGAGATTCCAAAAAACATGTTTTTAAAAAATGTCTGTGTGTGAGTCTGTCTGTCTGTCTGTCCGTCTGTCTGTATGTGACACAAATTTTGTGGGCGCTCTATCTCAAGAACTAATGCACGGAATTTAATAAAAGTTTATATTCGGGTAGTCCCTGATATAGATATGTGCTGATTAGTTTTTGGTGTAAATCGCCCAGCAGGTGGCGCTGCTATGCTGCATTTTACAGGATTTCCGTAATAGCTCTATCTCATGAACTACCCCACGGATTTTTATAAAACGTCAGATTCAGTTATTCCTTGATATGAGTTGGTGCTGTTTACGTTTTGGTTTAAATCGCCCAGCAGGTGGCGTTGCTATGCTGCATTTTGCAGGATTTACACTATTTTCGCAGTAGCTGTATCTCAAGAACTAATACACACATTTTCATCAAACATCGGATTTAGTTAGTCCTTTATATGAAATTATGCTGACTACATGTTGGTGTAAATCGACCAATAGGTGGCGCTGCTGTGCTGCATTTAGGACGATTTCCTCAATAGCTCTATCTCAAGAACTAATCCACGAATTTTCATCAAACTTCAGATTCAAGTACACCTAGATTAATATTGCTGCTGATTATGTTTTGGTGCAAATCGCTCCACAGGTGGCGCTTCTATGCTGCATTTGTCATGATTTGCGCAACAGCTCTATCTCTGCACGAATTTCCCCCAAATTTCATATTCAGTTAGACGTTGACATAAGTTGATGATGATTAGGCTCTGGTGTAAATCACCCTATAAGTGGTGCTGAATTTTGCTGTATTTACACGATTTCAGCGATAGTCATATCTCAAGAACTAAAGCATGGAATTTCATCTTTTTAGAATCATTATGATGAGCATAGGTTGCCATTTAATTTTGGTAAAGTGATAACGAATTTTGAAGTATTGACATGTATGAGATAGAAGAAAGTTTTGGGATTTGTACATCCGACTAGTTTACTTTCTTCTGTCTTTACAAGAAGAAAGTATTGGATTCGTGAGAATTTTCGAATTCCGGTTTTCGATGGATTTACACGTTTTAGAGGTCAGAGATCCCGAAAAAATATCTTTTTAGAAAATTTCTTTTTGTGAGTATGGCTGTGAGTCTGTCTGTCTGTCTGTATGTCTGTGTGTGAGACAAATTTTGTGGGCGCACTATCTCAAGAACTAATGCTCGGAATTTAATAAAAATTTATATACAGTTAGTCCCTGATATAAATTGGTGCTGATTAGTTTTTGGAGCAAATCTCTCAACAGTTGGCGCTGCTATGCTGCATTTTTTACGATTTCCTTAATGACTGTATCTCAAGAAATAATGTACGGATTTTCGTGAAACTTCAGATTTAGTTAGTCCTTGTATGAGTTTATGTTTACTACGTTTAGGTATAAATCACCCAACAGGTGGCACTGTTATACATCATTTTTCCTTATTTCCACAATGTCTCTATCTCAAGAACTAATGCGTGGACTGTCATCAAACTTCAGATTCAGTTAGTCCTTGATATGAGTTGCCGCTGACTACGTTTTTGTGTAAATCGCCCAACAGCTGACGCTGCTATGCTGCATTTTTTCTGATTCCCGCAATAGTTTTATCTCAAGAAGATCACGGATTTTAATCAAACTTCAACTTCAGTTATCAAGTTGACTTAAGTTGTTGCTTATTAGGTTTTGGTATATATCGCCCGTCAGGTGGCGCTGCTATGCAGAATATTTCACGATTTCCGCCATAGCTCAACTCAAAAACTAATGCACGGATTTTCACGAAACTTCAGATTCCGTTAGAAGTTGACATAAGTTGTTGCTGATTAGATTTTGGTGTAAATCATCTGACCGGCTGTATTTTTCAGGAAGTATTAACATGCATGAGATAGAAGAAAGTTTTGGGATTGCCACATCCGACTAGTTTTCATCAATTTTGGATTTAATATTTTAAAATTAAAGACAATATAAACTAGTCGGATGTGTCAATCCCAAAACTTTCTTCTACCTCATTCATGTTAATACTTCCTGAAAAATGCAATATAACAGCGTCGCCGGTTAGGTGATTTACACTAAAATCTAATCAGCAACAACTTATGTCAATTTCTAATTGAATTTGAAGTTTGATGAAAATCCGTGCATTAGTTTTTGAGATAGAGCTATTGTGGAAATCGTGAATAATGCAGCATGGCAGCGCCACCTATAGACGATTTACACCAAAAAGTAATCAGCACCAGTTTATATCAGGCACTAACGGAATATAAAGTTTTATTAAATTTCGTTCATTAGTTCTTGAGATAGAGGTCCCACAAAATTTGTGTCACACACAGACAGACATTTTGTAAAAGCATTTTTTCGTGATCTCTGACCCCTAAAACGTGTAAGTCCGTCGAAAATCGGATTTCGAAAACTTTTACGAAGCCAATACTTTCTTCTTGTAAAGATAGAAAAAAGTAAAAAACTGAAATACTTTTATTTGGGTCTTTAAAGGGATTCCACTTTGAAAATATGTAAAGTCAGAGTTTGTTTAAAATTTTACGTTGATTACAAATCTCTTTAATAATATTTTCTGCAAGTATCATGTATTTGTGTTAAAAAATGAGTCAGAATTTTTTGCGTTGATTCTAGTGTCCTATGTGTTTCTAGGGTGCCCCAGGATTTCAACTGGAATCTAGAAACGGAAGAATAGAATAACTAAATGGAAAAAGGATTCAAAGAATGAAGATATGATTAAGAGTATCAATACAAAAACCCTTAACGGGTTAAAAGTTTGTGACGCAGCACTTTATCTTATGCTCTAAGAATTTTAAATATGGAACTTAAAAATAATGATATCAAATTTTGAGTGACGCTATGCTATTAATTATAATCTCTCTATATATTATTTATTTCATCTTTTTATTTTTTTATAATCGCATGTGCAAAAATTATGTTCAATTTAAAAAAATGTATAAAAGTTTATTCATTGATGCTTTAACATTTACACATCTCATAAATTCCAAGTATGAGTTTTAAAAGATATGATATCAAAATTTTAGTGACGCTTTGATGTGGCTTTAAGCGATTTGTTTTAAAATTAAATTTAAATTATTTTTGTTTTGGCTAAGATATATTCACACATCTAAATAATAGTGTTAATTTTCCAATATACTTTAAATATGTCACTTTCACTGAATTAATATAATGCATTTAAATGTATTTATTTGCATTTTATTTTTTATTTATTATAAAATTTAAAATAAGATTTACGTAAATAATTTTTTTACCTCATAGTATCCATTTGAATACATTTCACTTAGTTTGGATACAATGACGCAAAAAAATTATTTACGTAAATCTTATTTTAAATTTTTTATAGTATTGGACAAAGGATAAATCAATTTATTCAAATAAATACATTTAAATGCATTATATTAATTCAGTGAAAGTGACATATTTAAAGTATATTGGAAAATTAAAACTATTATTTAGATGTGTGAATATATCTTAGCCAAAACAAAAATAATTTAAATTTAATTTTAAAACAAATCGCTTAAAGCCACATCAAAGCGTCACTAAAATTTTGATATCATATCTTTTAAAACTCATACTTGGAATTTATGAGATGTGTAAATGTTAAAGCATGAATGAATAAACTTTTATACATTTTTTTAAATTGAACATAATTTTTGCACATGCGATTATAAAAAAATAAAAAGATGAAATAAATAATATAGAGAGAGATTATAATTAATAGCATAGCGTCACTCAAAATTTGATATCATTATTTTTAAGTTCCATATTTAAAATTCTTAGAGCATAAGATAAAGTGCTGCGTCACAAACTTTTAACCCGTTAAGGGTTTTTGTATTGATATCATTACTTTTTTGAGGTTATTGAAAAAATAAATAAAACAATAAACACGCACAAAAAAAATTAAAGACCAATACAAAGAATTCATAGTCAGGATTTCCATTCACCTTCAATCTCTCCCCCCTCCCTCCCCGCAAAAAAGAATGACCATACTAAGAAGAAATTAAAGAGCACCGATTTTAAAGAGCACCGTGCAATGAGATTTTTATAAGAACTATTTGGTAAGATATGGAAGTAATGTACAACATGCATGTTTAGAGGGTATTTCTGATGGTTTGTTTCAGAGATATAAAAAGCTATGTTAAATTTTACTATATAAAAAATTTACTTTGTTAAGAAAAATAGCAAGAAATATTACTCTTTAAACCTTTATATATATATATATATATAAAACAATCATCACTCACTTATAAAAGTAATTACATACATTTATATTAACCCCTTCGCGACGGGAGCCTTTTACGAAATGTTTATTACTTTGCTACCGGTTTTACAAAACAGAAGTTTGTGCCTATTCAAATCGGGAATATGCTCGGATTAAATAAGGCAAATTTTACAGTAAAATTTTACTGGTGAGGATAAACGGCGATCCTTAGGCCTATTTCCGGCACGTATACGTGTCGCTCGTCCCCAAGGGGTTAAATCCAAAACTACAAATTTCTGCTTCTCCCTTTTCTTATTCCTAGTGCAAAAAAATTAAACATTGTTTAATTTTACATAAAATAATCTTTCACCATCCCTATTTAAAATTCTTTATTAACAATAATAATAAATCATACAAAATAATCCCCTGAGCTCCGAAGATTCCACTTCTGCTTTTGCACCCACCTCTCCAGCTTACCTAAATAATAAAATCTTTCAAAAATTAATTTGAAAAAAAAAAGAAAATCTGCAATATTTATTGCTCACTAAGATAAATAAATAAATAAGCACTAACTTCCCTAATGTACAGTCATGGGGAAAAAAAGTAAACACCCCGTACTAACTCCTCAACAAATTACCGTAGAAGAAAATTACTAGTACCGAACGATTGGAAATAAAGTCTACTTTTAAATGATGTATATAAATTTGCTTAAGGGGTCATCTACATATTAAAACGAACCATAACTTTGTTTTTTTTCAATAGCAGTACACAATTCTTACAGCATAAATGAATTCTACACCATTTAATTAGCCTAAAAACAAATTTTTATGCAATTCATACAATAAGTTTCTGAGAAATTAATTATTTTAAAACGAGCGTATTTTAAGGTCTGTATCCAAATTGAAGTTCGGTACTCGATTGTTAACCGAGAGAGCCCCTTCTTGATCAAGGCACCTTAAAGCGTCACTCAAGCAGTCAATGAAGTCTGCTAGATTACAGGACAGCGTAAGACATTTCAAAATATCTAATGACTTCTATCATAGACGCCCCTTAATCCATCATTTTGCCGTTTTTTAAGCATAATTTGAAAACTATTTGGAAGAAAAATGTGAAATTTTGGATTTCCATAAAGCAGGACTTAATAAATCTAAATCCATCAAAAAATTGTAGGTTACAATTCATAATTTTTTCGAATATTAATTTCATAATTCATATCATAAAATTATAAAAATTGCAAATTCAACGTATTTATGCTTGGGTATATTAGTATTACTGCTACACAAAAAATTAGCACATTAGGAGCATAATTTCAGGAGATATGAATAAAAATATGAAAATGTAATTTAACATTAGAAGCACTAAATTTTGAAAGTTTATAATTCAAAAACTTATTATTCAAATGACTTGAAATTTGCTGCCTAGGCATAGTTTGAACCGAAGATTTGAAATATCTCGTTAAAATTGGGTATTGTCATTGAAAAAAATGAAGTTTGGATTTGTTTTAATATGCAGATGGCCCCCTAAGAAAATTTTATATACATGATTTAAAAGTAGACTTTATTTCCAATCGTTCGGTACCAATAACTTTCGTCTACGATAATAATTTGTTAAGGAGTTAGTAGAGGGTGTTTACTTTTTTTCCCACGACTGTACATTTCACCTCTTCTCCCTCCCCCTACTTCCCAGCATTAAAAAAATTTAAATCTTTATTTTTATACAGAAAATTCTTCTATATAAATTATCCTCCTATTCCTCAAAATTACCACTTTCCCACTCCAGCCTAGAGATTGCAATCTTTAAAGCTTTTTAGAAAAACGGATCTGCAAAGTCTGTTGCTTAATAATAAAATATATAACCATGTACACTTTTAATTATTTTTCACACAATCAATTGATGTCATGATAATAGTTGTTCTGAGCGAATATTGTGTTGGCTGGGCTGTCGTACAGATAGCTCAATTGGAAGAGTACTGGCAATTAAAGGCAAGGGTTATTAACACTAGAACGGCGGCGAGGGGTCATTTTGACCCTTTCTGAATGAATACATGTCGATTCGAACCAGAAATTTCTTTGTTATATAAGATTAATATAAGCTGCACAAAAATAACTTAAATAAATAAGTTAAATAGTTTTAAGTAAAAATTCTGATGTGAAATATTTTTTTAAAACTTGAGTAAAAATTCCCGCCGTTCTAGTGTTAAAGTTTACTGTAATTCAAGATGTTTAACCCCTTCGCGACAAGAGCCCTTTGGTTAATTTTTAACTATTACTACAGGTTTTTAAAAACAGAAAATTTTCTGTAATTGAATCACAGAAATGCTCCGATTAAGAAGGTAAACTTTAAAATTAAAAATAAGTGGTGAGAATAATGAAGGATTCTGAACACCTTAAGTGGCCATGTATACCGGTCGCTCATCCCCAAGGGCTTAAAGATGTTTTTTTGCTGTTATAACCTGTAGGATTTACAATATAAAAAAATCTTAATCACTTCTGAGGTAAATAAAGACAGTGGGAAAAAAATCAAGATGGCAATGTTTTGATTGGCAAATTCTAAGCTGAGTAATTTGTGCTACAGAATGAAAAAAATATAAAAATGTAATAATGTCCTCTTACAGATACTAAATCTTTAAGGTTTTTGATGTGTGAACTATATATGAATACAGTAGAAGATCTTTATAATTCACACCTTGGTATGAGAAGTTGTGCGTATTATAGAATTTTGCATTATACAGATCATATTTCATACATCATTAAATTTACTTCGTATACATGCTTTAAATTACATTCCTTGGAACCAGAAAATGTGCAAATTATAAAATTTTACATAATAGGTATAGATCCCACATTATTAAATTACCTTAAAGATATTACCTTTAAATATAGCATCCAAATATGCCTGGGCAAAATCATTATAAACAGTGGTAATTCATGACTAACAGTTTTGGGAACACTAAATGCATGGCTGGCAAATTTATTCTTTTTCACTATTTTTAATAATGAAATCTTTGCCTTATTTTTAGCAGAATTTTCTTTCATTAATTAAGGCAAAAATTTATTTAAAAAAATAATAAAACTTTGGGAAAGCATGCTTTTTAGTGCTGCAAGAAAAACCTGTCATGAGCTGCTACTGATTATAACACTCATTTACAAAAAAATTTAACATAATAACAATGTTTTCATTACTCCAAAATAATGTGTTAAAGGCGATAATGGATCATATTTAGTGCTCCAAGAAATAGCAATATTTGTAAAATACATGTGCTTCTTAACTGCAAAATTCATTGTTTATATCTGAGAAATACATTACATCTTCTGCATTAAAATTTTTTAGTGGCAGGCTTCTGTGATTGAACAAGGACTGCTTGCAGAGTGCTTTTAAGGATTTTACAATATAAAATTATGGCTCTTATGCTGCGTTTACACTATGTGGCCTGTCAGGTCTGTTGGGTCTTTCAGGTCCAAGAATCGAAAAAATTGCGTTTACACTACGGCATAAGAACTTGGCTTGCGCATGCGTATATTTGCAGGTTAGGGGAAGGGAGGGACGGTCGTGTTTGTTTGTTTACGTTCGTATTCGTATCGAAATGAACGTGTCAGAATTGTTTGCGCCGTAATTTCTTTTGCACAGACATTAATTACGTGTAAATTAATAAAAATTACACGTTTTTCTAAGCTCATTGCCCACAAGGGAAGCAAGAAAATGCAATTGCCTCTAATTTTCTTTTTCTCCGACTCTGAAAAAAACAAAATTTATTCTTTTCAAACAGTTTAAAATAATGAAACACAGAGAGAAAATTAATCTTTTTTTTGTTGTTGTCTGGGAAAGGGGTACGATCCCTCCTTTCCACAAAATAAAATTTACATTTATTTTTCCTTTTGATTTAAGGGGGCAGTTTACCTTAAAATTGGTCAAAAAATTGATTTTTCTTTTTTAATATTAAATGAAAGCCTGTTTAATTGTGAATATTTTGATACCTCATTTTTATCCATACCGTAAATATATCGCGAGGTATTGTAAATTTTGTTAAAACACTCTGTGCAATTACCACACAAATTAAAACTTTAAATGCTTTTTCTCCATTTTCATATTTTCTTCACTTTCATGTTTTAAGGCTTTTTCTGTATTTGAGATAGTAATTTTTTTGGGTTTTTTTTGTGCATGTTCTTTATAACATATGTGATAAATCTGCGCATGGAATTAGCCTTTAGGTTTTTTGTTATTAAAAAAAAAAAAAAGTATATGAAGATAAGTTATATATATAGTGCAAAACGATGAAATCTATCAGTAAAAAAAATCATAATAAATGTAATATTAGATATGTCTAAAAATCCATGTGCAAGTTTGTGTAGTACACATTTGAAAATCTAAAAAAAAAAAGGGCAAAAATATCAATTTTTTTAAAAAGTAGTAGAGATTTAAAAAAATTCAAATTTTTATAAAATTTTTTCAAAATGTACTTTTAGTTGAACATTGAAATTCAGTGAGTGCACCATTTCAATCATATTTAAAATAAAGAAAATTGTTGAAAAGGGAAACTGTCCCTTAAGTGTTCAGAAATTACCTTAAACAGGGGTCCATGAGGTCAAGGACGATTTTTCTTTTTGATTTAAGTGTTCAAAAATTACTTTAAACAGGGGTCCAGGAGGGCAGGGACGACCCCCTGACAAAAGAGATAACTGCTTCAATTCTTCATTTAAAAAATGGCAGTAGGAGCTTACTTTTGTTTTCTTAATTGTTATATGTATGGTTTGGCTTTAATGTTGACATTATGTTGCTACAATGTGAAATGAATACCAACACTGATGGAAAACCTAATCGAAGACATCACCAGTAATCAGGTTACCACTCATTTCACATTGCAGCAGAGCGTATGATGTTGCTACGTCAACACCACTCACTCTCTGGTGCAACAGTTAACTGCCTGTCTCATTATTTATATTATTATCATCTGTGACACTACCTTCTGAGCAATAAATCTTTAAAACGACAATGAGGAAAAAATTAATTACTTTGGCACATGTAACTGGAAAAAAAAGGAACTAAATGTAACATTTCGTGAAATTTTACTTTTGGACAGTTTGAAAATAAAGCTTTTACTTTATAGATAATGGACATTAATTTCAGAAGAGAAATTATTGTCCTCACCTGATGATAAAACAATATTTTTAAATGGAAACTTACATTATCGCTTGTGAAAATTAAATCTACAATGATTACATGAAAATGACGCCATTTTCTATATACTTTTAGTCGTGATGTTACATTTAAATAAAGGTACTATGGTAACACTTATAGTAAAGGCTTAAAAATTTATATATGAAAAATATGCATTATCTGTTCAAAATGATGCCATTTTTGCATGTGAAAATACAGTGAGTCTGATTTTTAATTGATTTATAAAAATAATGCTCATACCCATTTTCTTTTTGTGGCAATATGAAAGAAAAAGTTGCATTAGAAAATTAAATAACATTTTTTAAAAATTATAAACTATAGCAGATGGTTGAAAATAGGGCTGAGAAATCTGATAATTGTTTTAAATCTGCAATAATTTTACTCCCGTTCTAAAACTATTGTATGGTGTTGTACATATATAATGTTATCAACATTTAGGTAATTTTAGTCCCTACCCCATCACTTACAATATCATACGTTATCATTTCTCGAAACACCCCCTCCCCCACACACACCTTAATGAAATCATCATCATTGTTTACAAATCCTTTTTATTTTTATATGTTTGCGTTTGCATAAAGATATGATTTTACATTTAAACAACTGTATATCAATTAACATCTAACTACACTTACTATTTAAAAATGTATAAGACTATTTTGATGTAAAGAAAAAATTAAAGCACTAAAACAAAAAATATCGTTTGGATTAAAAAAAAAAACTTTCCTAAAAAATATCTTATGATAATCAAACGTCAGGTCCCCCCCCCCTCCCCCACACATTAAAATGATAATTTTATATATGCACAGCCCTTAATTTGTATAAACACTGCAGCAGCAAAAGAAGGTGACATTTCAAAATTCCTCCCACAGTATTTAAAAAACTAATAAGTTGTATTGAAAATACCTTATATTATAAAGAAGCTTTTCTATGAAACCTTTAAACACATAAATGCTAAACTTATTATGTTTGTTTTTGCTTTTCATTACATTGGTTTTTATTTGTCACATATTGTATCCCACAAGGTGTAATAATTCTCCAAAACCCCTTACAAATAAGGATACTGGCTGCACCACTGGTATAAGGAATATACACAAATTATGAAAAATTAGGCATAGAATATGAAACACTCTCCAACAGTAGCTATTAAGAAATTTAATATTTTCATACAATGAAATGAAATATCTAAATGTGCCATTTAAAAACATGTAACTCAGTAAAAATGCATTTTCAGCACTTGTTGTCCCCATAACTTTTTGATGCATTATATTTATGAATTTCACATTTAAATAGCACTCTCTATAGCGAACATCATTAGCATTTAATAATTACAATGCAATCACAGTATATTTACAAGTGTGACAAGCTGAATTCATAAATACTTTTCAACCATGTTGAAAGTGTTTTTCTCATTTTATATCTTAGCCATTTTTTTTTTATAAAAAATAAATAGATAATTAAAAACAATTCTTAAATCAAGGTTTACATGATAGACAAAACAAGTAAATACCTGAAATACCATTTATAATAAAAATATATAGTCAAATAAAAGACAACAAATTTTTAATAAATTTCTTTTATTTGAAAGTACAAGTTACAGAAACAAAATAAAATTTCTTTATATTATAAATATTATTGAATATAATGATTACTACGTATAATAAATGAAACAATATTAATATGTATCATAATGGTCTATGATGATGACAATGTTTTGCAGAAAACTTTATTGATCTGAAGAAAAAGGTATTTATATTTCAATCTGAAAGGAAGATAAAGCATTAGTAAAAATTGAGTAAAAATAAACTGTGTAACTAGCTAAATTGTGAACTATTAAGACAGTTTTTTGGAAAGAAGTGAGATAATCATTTAATAACTTTCAGTTGGTATAATAATTAAGAAGTAATAAATAGTGCATCAAAACCAAAAAGCATGTTCTTGACATACCTAAAAAAAGGAAAGAAAGAAAATTTCAGTCCATTAATTGAAATAAAGAATACATAAATTGGTAAATAATATTTAGTGAGACAAAAAGAAATAAGTCTAATTCAAACTGCTAAGAATACAGTAGACTCCCTTAAATCCGCGACCCTAAAATCAGCGAACGCCTAAAATCCGCATATTTTTTCAGATGTAAACAATGAAATTTACAGTTAAGTTGCAGGAACAAAATTCAAGATGGCGCCGAAATCAGCGACTACCATAATGTTTTTTTTACTAAATTTTTTGTTAATCATTCTCTTTTGGCTATTGCAGCTGATTTATTACTAAATAAATTAACATTACTTTTGATATAAATTAGCATATCTATATAAAAAATTCCAGGGTTCGAAATGGAAAAAATCCAGGAACGGGAACGCTATTTTAAAATTATTGTTAGCGGTATTTTTTTTTTTTTAAATTATAGACAAATTTATTTCTAAATATACAAAGCAGTATAAGAAGAGCATTCAAGACTCTAAATAACAATGAAAAAAGTTACAGTGAGCGCAATAAGCTATATATACTGATAATAGCATTAACACTGTTCTCCTTACTACCACTAGATGGCAGCATAGGACTCTTGAAATCGAATTGAATCGATTTCATTCGTAATAATTTAATATTTTTCTAAATTTTTATTTTACATAATTATTTTAATAATTACTTACTTTTAAACTAATAAATTATTTTAATATTTTACTTATTTTAATATTTCACTCTATTGTAAGCATTCATTATAATTTCCCTTTCTTAACTACCAATCAAATTAATGTTTCAAAAATGTAAACAAATCAATGACCAGAAATCCGCAAAATTCTAAAATCCGCACAACCTCTGGTCCCAAGCTGTGCGGATTTGTGGGAGTCTACTGTATCAGTAGATTGAAGACATACAAAATGCAAGTGATCCTATTAAAAGGGAAACCTTTATTGTTTACATATCAAAATTTCTAAAAATATTACAAGAATGTATATAGAGTATTGTATATTTACTTCTCATAAATAAGAGAAACTTATTGTGTGGCTGACAGAACTGCTTTCAAAGAAGTCAAAACTCATACTAAATTTAAACAAGTTAGAAATTGTACGGCAAATGAGACGTGCGTTCATACTATAACTAGTTTTATAAATATTCAGATCTTGGTGCAATAGCTGTTGCAGTTTTATGCAAAAATGCATGAATACAAAATTTATTATGATTCTATATACAGTAGACTCCCTCAAATCCACACAGCTTGGGACCAGAGGTTGTGCGGATTTTAGAATTTAGCGGATTTCTGGTCATTGATTTGTTTACATTTTTGAAACATTAATTTGATTGGTAGTTAAGCAAGGGAAATTATGTTGAATGCTTACAATAAAGTAAAACATTAAAATAAGTAAAATATTAACATAATTTATTAGTTTAAAAGTAAGTAATTATTAAAATAATTATGCAAAATAAAAATTTAGCAAAATAAAAAATTATTACTGATGAAATCGATTCTATTCCAAAGTTCCTATGCTACCATCTAGTGGTAAAGCGATCGTAAGATTGATACGTTATTATTCGTTCTTAGAACTTTTAACTTTAGTAAGTTTTTTCATTGTTATTTAGAGTCTTGAATGCTTTTCTTATACTGCTTTGTATGTTTAAAAATAAATTTGTCTATAATTAAAAATAAAAATTCCGCAAACAATAATTTTAAAATAGCGTTCCAGTTCATAGATTTTTCCATTTCGAACCCTGGAATTTTTGATATAGATATGTTAATTTATATCAAAATCAAAAGTAATATAAATTTATTTAGTAATAAATCAGCTGTAATAACCAAAAGAGAATGATTAACAAAAAATTTAGTAAAAAAAGCATTGCGGTAGTCGCTGATTTCGGTGCCATCTTGAATTTTGTTCCAGCAACTTAACTGTAGATTTCATTGTTTACGTCTGAAAAAACATGCGGATTTTAGGCTTTCGCGGATTTAAGGGAGTCTACTGTATTAAATTCAGTAATATGGAAATATAGGATTCCATCTTAAATATGACGTAATCAACATGGCAACCTAGAATCATTACATGTCATGGGATATCACTGAATTAATTATGTACGATAGGATTTAATAGAATGAAGAAAACTTTTATTAATATCTTTTTAAGTTTTGATTTGATTTTCTTAAAATTTGAAATGACTTGACAAAATTCTGCAACGATTATATATATATATATATATTAAATTTCAAACCATTTGGTTGGGTATTTTTTGCGCTGTTATATGCGGACAGATGGACAAACCAGATGAAGACTATAGGTGCTTCGTATTTATATAGTTACAAACACATCTAAAAAGAGCTTAAAAAACACTATTTCAGTTTCCCTTTAATTCTGATAAAAATAACATTAAAATGATTTGAAATGGAATAAGTAATTTTTAAGGGAAAAAAAGTTGTTTTATTTTTTTCTGTATGAGAATAAATAAAATTGTTAATTTCAGAATGAATGAGTTCGGGCCCACCCGAGCTCGAAGAATGGTACAAAAATCGAGCCCAAGGCCATATCTCTCATCTCTAGTAGTAACACAAGAACACTGAAACTAAATGTTAAACCAACGGCAATGTTCTTTTCAAAATTCTTATTTGCATTTCAATACTTTGGTATTTTTTTTTGGCCTGGGCAACCTGAACCTGATGTCTAACCAAATATGTTTACTTTTTATTTCTTTGGTTGCAGTTTTTTTTTCTTTTGACGACACTTTTAATTTTGAAACAAGTTCTGAAACTGAAATTTTCCTCTGAAAAACTGCACCTGAAATCAAGGGCAAAAAGCAGGGTTGTCTCGGTTTTAACCATGGTGGTTTTAACCAGTGGTTTAAACCGGTTTTAACCGTCCTGGTCAAAATCAATTTTGACCATTTTGACCACTGAAATTGACTGTTCAATTTATTTACTACAAATCAAATATATTTCACTAGCATATGTTAAAAACTAAGTTAACATTTATTAAAAAAGTCATAATATAAGTAACATAACACCAGCAAATACCTAATTAAAAAAAGCCATAACATAAATAACAACACCAAGATACAACACAAATGTTTTAATTATTTTTTATACACAAGCTCTTTTACCGAGACTGTATCATTTTAGAATAAGTTTCAAGATCTTTTTCTTTTAGCAATCTTAACCATTTGTCGCATGCATCAGATATAGTAGCATCTTCTGTTTTAAGTTTATCTAAAGCAAGGGAAATAGGCTTAAGTTGATTTTATAAATGTTTTACTTCTTTGTATACATTGTTAATGATTTTAACAATGTTATCAATATTATCTTCCTGCTCGTCTGCAATTTTTCATTTCAATAACATGCTTCATTATTGAATTAACTTTGTGTTTGTAATATCTTGTCCTACAAGATTCAAGTAATGTGCAGCACATCCATAAGAAATAAACAGCTCGTCTCTATATGCATTTTGAAAATCTTCTCTCATGCGTTTCATCTTGTTTTCATTGTCACTTACAAAACTTCTTACTTTACAAGCAAACTTGTTTTCTACCTCTTCTTTAGCATCAGCTGCTAGTTTTAAACAATACTGGGCAGATTTCTTAGATGCTCCTGTATCAACAGCTGAAAGGAAGAATGATTTTTTTTTTCCCTGTTGATACACTATTAACAATGATAGGGCAATTATGGACTAGCTTCCTTATTGTATTGCATAAACATATTTTACTAATGAGCCTCCTTAACTTATCAGTGTATTATTTTTTTAACTGCCTGTTACTTTTATTACTTAAGTTACTTTTAATTGCAAAGAAAAAATAATTATTAAAATTAAGACCATTTTTAACAGTTTTAACCATTTCTGACCACTTTTGGCCAATTTTGGATGGTTAAAACCACTTTTATCCAGTGTCCTGGTCAAAATCAATTTTGACCGGTTAAAATTACAACCCTGGCAAAAAGATACCCAATTAGACATGTCCCACGCAAAACAGAAAAAATTATTTAAAAATATTCAAAAGCAAACGATAAATTTGTAAAGTTACCATTGGTTTAATATTAGTTTGCAAGCATCTTTCCATGAGAGTTAACATAGTATAATTAATAAATAAACTTAAAATTTCGAACCCAGAATCAAAATAACATTCATTATTAATAACATTAAAACTCTTCATTTCACGATTTGCATAGTAATATAAAAAATAATTTAAAAATATGGTACTTTTCTGTTAGTCGGCACAGGCGATAAATCAACAAATATTTTTCCTTTGTCATCATTTGTATTGCATTCACTTAATTTTAAATATAAACCATTCACTCATTTCATTCTAATACAGATGTCCCATTTAAATACATGCCTTTCACTCATTTCGATTCAATTGCAGAAAAAAAATATATCATCAAAATATTGTTTCTAATTTTCATGTGTGTAAAAAAAAAAGTGTTATTGGAAAGATTTGTACACGAGTGACATAAAAGTACCAAAAATACTCAGAAGTTAAATATAAGTATTAAATAGCTTAACCAGCATGAGTAATAGTCAGTGTAGAACAAATTAAATAGAAAAAATAAGAGAATATGCTTTCCACACGTAGAAGAATTCAATAAAACACACTTATTTATATTACGCACTATACATAAAGGTTATTTTTCCAAAAAAAGCAGGGGGGAGGGGGGACAACCAAATGCAGCTAATGCGCAATATGTTTTACTAATAAACATCATTACTTTCCATATGTTATATTTATAAACTGCATTAAGTACAACTAAATAAAATAACCAAACCATACAAGTGATAAATTTTATACCTATGGTCATTTAAATTTCTCAAAATGCTTTTGAACTAAATTCTGATTCAGCAGCTATGAATATTATCATTAACATCTCAAAACTAATCTTTTGAGCTAAAAAAAAAAAACATTTAAAAAACTTTTACTTGCTATGCTCACAATTTCTTAGTTAATTCATATTTAAAATAAAGTATGAAGCTGCAGCTTACTTACAAAATATATTATAGGAAAAATGTAAATTTTGTGAGCGAAATCTAAAAGCGTAAAAATCATAAAAGCATGGCTTCATATATATATATATATATATATTTTTTTTTTGTTTAATGAATTTTGACCCAAAAATTTAGAAGACTTATTTCAAATTATAGCATTTTATGGCACCGGATACGTATTAATTCCAATTTTGATTGTCGTTGAATACTAAGGTCATTCCATGGTAACTTACGTTATAATTTAAAACAATTTACAGCGGTAATTTCAGTAATATAACACCAAAAAATTTTCAAATGTTAAGTTGACATGATTTGTTAATTAAACCTATCCAAAGGCCAATTTGGATAAAACTTACCTAGAAATTAAATATTTTAAATAAATAAAATAAATAATAAAAATTACCTAGAAAATGAAAATTACATTTTTTATGGCAACTTACGTTACTTTTTCAGTAATGTCAGTTACCATAATAAATATAACTGGCAGAGTTCAAGAAAAAACACTAAAATTAGGCCATTATCATCTAAATTTATCTTTGAATAGGTTTAATTAACAAATCATGTCAACTTTGCATTGTCAGCGTTCGAAATCCTTGGTGGTCCGCTGGTCCGAGACCACCAAAAATGATATCGGACCACTAATTTGAAAAATTTAGTAGTCCGCAGGACCAGTAACTTTTTCTCCCTCTCTCACAGGTAAACTTAAATTTTCCCGTCCCCTAGAAAACCGCAACCAAACACACATCACAAAATAATAAATAAAAATTGCATTAAACCTTAGTCAGCGTAAATAAATAATCAGATAAATAAAAAAATAAAATATCTAATTAATAATTTTATAGTTTTTCGTTATGTATACTGTTTAATTTTTAGTAAATTATAATTTTACATTTTACTAGGCTGAAAATTTTGGATAACTGTAAAGGAAGTTTGGTTTATATTCTAAAAGGGAGGGGGTCATTCAAGGGTTAAAGGGATGTCATGGAATTTTATATAGCGGGCCAGTAACGATGACTGCGGACCAGTAAATTCTCATGCTTACTGGTCCCTGGGACCAGTGACTTTTTTTTATCAATTCTACCGCTGATTGTTAATATTTTTTTTTTTTTTTTTTTTTTGTCTTTTATTACTAAAATTACTGAAATAAACTGTTCTAAATGTAACGTAAGTTACCATCGAATGATCCAGTGAATTATAAACATTGATTGAGCGAAACAAACAATATCACTTATTTTATTTTGAAGCTCAGAGCTTTATAAAAATTAATTACAATGTTGATACATTTTAATTAAATTCTAAAATACACCATATGCTCCTGATAATTTCAATAACTTATACTAATGAAATAAATAATTCATATCACTTCAAAGAATTGTAAATAAACAACCCAAATCACAAAAACAACATTAATAATAATACATTTTAGATCAACATTAACAAATATTAAATCAAATACATTAGATTATTACATATGCAGCTTAATAATTATTAAATAAATAAAAACCATGATACTATCACAGATAATAGATTTTATATTATTTCAATATTAAATAAAATATATTAATAATTAATAATATAATAATTATTAAGCTGATATTAAATTAAAATTATCCACGTGTACCAAATGGAAGAAAAAGGAATTAGAAATGGAAGAGATATCATTTGATCATAGTTCACAGCTACGAAGCAATATACATAACCATATTCTCAAATATATACATTATTACTAATTAATTACTATGCTTAAATTGCTTATTTAACACTGTGATCTTATTTTAGACAAATCTGATAAGTTATTCTAGCTTTCATGTAATTTCTGAATTTTTTTAAGTCTGAGCGACACATTTTTTGCAATATCAAATCCTTGAAAAGTGTGTATAGGGAGGGAGGTAGAGGTTAACTGCTTCCCACTAACAGAATACCCATATACTCGATGTTTATATAAAACATAGTTTACATATTTACATAAACTACATTTTTTTAATTGATCATTTAACGCCATTTTATAAATTAAAAACTAATGCGAAGAAAACATTGATTAAAGAATAAAAGGAATTAAATAATAGATATTGTATTGAGAATAAAATTTTCTTAGATACAGATTGATTTTGTGAGAAAAATGACGTTATATATAAAAGATAAAACAATGATAAATAAAATACAGAACATGTACTTTTGAGAAAAATGACTTACTTACAATCATCATACACGAATATTATTGAAGATTCATATCTTCAAAAAAAGCATGCAAATCTCATGTAAAAGTCGGGTCAACAGGCAATCGACAAACATCCATATAACTGTTGAAAATGTCCCATTGAAAACATCCTGCAATTTAAATGAATAGAAAAAAAAGACTATAATAAACTAATAAAAACAATGTAGAATGCATTTCAAAATCCCTCGTTCTAAGCAACAGAAAATAAATATATAAAAAAAACTACATACTTACAGTCAGTCATACAAGATAGTAATGCTTTATTTATACGACAGTTCCTGATTGATGAATTTTAAGTAGAAAACAACAAAACAGCACATAGTGCAAGAGCATCAGACAATCAACTTTCTTGCAGAAGATCACAAATGGTAGTCACTTATTATAGAAGACTACACACCTGCGATATCCTGAGAGCAAACTTGGTAAAATATGTATTTATCTTGGCACCAGCAGATTCTAATCTCTACTTCAAGTATAACTTTTATAGGTTTGAAAGTTTTTCAAACTCTTTCTGAAAAAAAAAAATAATTTACGAACTTTTCAATCGTAAATCATCTCTTGTGGGGAAGTGGAGTGAAAAAATTCATGTTCTAGATTTTACAGTTTTAATATACTACTACTGATTAATTATTAAAGAAAACTACAGAAAGATAAACATATAAGATAAAATTTTAAAAAGAATAAGGGATGGTTTATAAATTATTAATAATAATTACAAGTAAAAACTTTATTTAAAAACAAGTTTGTTCAATTTAAAAAAAGTTAAATTTTATATGTCATTAGAATTTTTTTAGGGGGAGGATAAGAAGCTAAATACAATTCAAAGTCTTCATATTACTTTTTAGATAGTACCGTATCATTGTAAAAATTCACACATTTAAAACTGATTAATAATAATGTAAATCATGTATGCAGAGTTTGCTATGATCAGTCAATTATATAAAAATAATAGAGAAAACTTTGGAGTTAATTCAAAATTAATTCTATGGTTAAAAATTTGTTGCTAGTTTTAGGATAAATTGAAAAAATGTCAGTACTAAAAATGCATTGAAATAGAATATCAAATAAATTCCTGAAGGAAATGAAACTATTTATTCACAAAAAAGGCATTACCGTACATTATAATAGAATGACGACCGTATTATATTAATTTGTATTCATATACTATCAAATTTGTTTTAAATTCATGCATATGAAACCAGGTTAATTTTAAAGAATTTGGAAATGAGGAACATAATTATCTATTAAAAAATGCATAGGCAGCGTTGTATGTAAATACAGGAAGATGCAAATTAAAGAATTTATGAATACATCGTTTTATAGAGTTTGGTAATATTAAAAAGTAACATAGTTAACAAATTAATTTTAGTAGCGTAGTATGTAAATACATGAAAATAGTAACTTACGATTGTATAGCTTTATAAAAGAAACTTCTACAGTTATGAAACAATGTAAAGAAATGTTAAAAAACATCTGAAAAACCATTACATACCTTTAATTTGTAAATCCCTTATTAATTTCAAATAATCTTTAAAATCATAAGCTGTCGTCTGCTTCTTCAATCTTTTAAAATGGCGGAATACAGAAAAATGAAGCACGCTGATTGGTTGGGTCTAGTATTTTAAAGCCAAGGCCTAGACCACAGAGACCAAGCCTCGCAGACCACGCAGACCCTCCTAAACCAGGCTAAACCCACGCCTGGCAGACCTCGCAGACCTTGTAGACCTGATAAGCCATAGTGTAAACGCAGCATTAAACTACTATTAATCCAATACAGTAATAGGGATAAAAAAAAATCATTAAATAGTTCATTTAAAAAAATTATTTGTATTTTCATCAGATATACCGATTATTACTACCATATGTTATATGTAACATATTTATTAGAAAAGTTACAATTATTTTGAAGTTTTGGATCCCCCCCCCCCCTCCCTGACATACTGTCAAATTTCGCGAGGGTTTTTTTTCTTGTGATGTTCCTCCCCCGACCGAGAATGGAGCGGGTTTTTTATAATCAACTGATTAATTTTGTTTTTCTTTTATTGCTACTTTTTTATGTTAGTGTGGTGATCTTTCAAATGCTATTGCACAACTAGGCGATAAACGCGCTACTCTGTAAGTGGCACGGCAACCCTCCAGTGTACAGGTGGAATTGATAAAAAGAGTTTTTGTAGTCGGAATATGCGGAATGTTAAAGAATAGTGAATGGTTTAATGAAAGCAGAATAAAAACTTAATATTTAATTTAAGATGCGAGTCAGATTAATATATTAATTGAAATGGTTATGGGTAATTTATTTTATTAGTTTATACAAAGTCTAATTATCATGACAGCTACAATGCAGCTGCTAATGAAATTTTGTGAATCCAATCTTTTCTAAATAGTAACATGTTCTGAATTGTTCTTGTTTACAATAATACTTCATTACCACAAATACCATATAAAGGAGCTGGCTACTTTTATATTTTTAAAAAGTAAATTATTTAAAGCTTTCTTTTAAGCATATTAACTTTAAAATTAAATAAAAACAAGTATCTTACTTTTGCAAAAAAGCTGTTTTATCTTATTTATCTATAAACTTTAATTACTAAATAAGGAAAAGTATCATGATGAAATTTTTACTTTTAGGAGCTCAAAACAACCAGTCAGGATAAAATGGTTCATTTTGAGCTAATTGTGATGCTTTAAGTATATAAAGTAGAATTTACTATCAGTCAAAAATATGTCCAAGACTGAAATCAGTCCTGAGACTGAAGGTCTTGCACTTATGGCTGTAATCAATTAGCCTAAAAGAAATGCTTCAGGGTTTTTTTTGTTTTTTATTTTGTTCTGTTTTTCTTTTGTTACAGAGATAAACGGCAATAAGAATTTTTTTCCCCTTTAGGTTTATTTTATAAAAATAAAATACTACGATGCTTTAATTTTTGAAGCTGAAAAGATTTATATATATAAAAAAAAAATAAACGAAAGATACCCATATTTCGAAAAAGATGTCATTTTAAGACAGTTTTCGTTTATAATGTTATTAGAAACGCTTCGCAAATGAATCATTTTATAAACGGGATTAGAAATCTTAATTTTGATTTCGTCATACCTTTTATTTAAATGGTGCGTTCTTTAAAAATGAAAAGTTTTGTTTAATGTCTTTAAAAGAAAACTCAAAACACAAAATTAAATTAGTAATCTATCTGTATTACACTCACATATCACAAGAAATACCTAAGCCACACATGAACGTTATTTTGTAAGGAAAACAGTTATAAGTATTGTTGAAAATAAAAACAATTCAGAACATTATACTAATTAGAAAGGATCGGTTGCAAAGAATGCTGCCTGGATAATTAGAAATTGTACTCACTTTCTCCCCTTGTAATACCATTTCAAGATCTTTGATATTTCTTATTTCTTCAGTCAACTTCGCGTATCGCATAGTGATACATGGCGAAGTCTTATGGCGAACGCGGGGAATTTTCATTTCGATACGAAAATTTTCGATAAATATCGAATTTCGATACGAGAATTTTTTTTTAAATGTGAAATATTTTCTACTTAAAAAATGTTTATTTACTATGAATAACAATGAAATAAAATACATATAATTACAAAATACTGCTCCTTTAAAAAAAAAATCAGTCTAAGTATTTTAAAGAACATAATAAACTGTTTTTGTAGTTTAAAAAAAGATTTATTGCCAATATTCAGATTTTTAACTGTGACCTAAACCGCGCAAAACCGATGTGCAACGTTCTGTCTGATAGCCCATAGAATAACATGCAATCCTAAGAAGTCCAATTTTTCATTCAGATTATATAAAAATTAAGAGTTTTCCTAGATACTAGGTTAGTCTTATCCACTTCATCAAAAACAGATTCATTTTATATATTAATGTTTTTAAAAAAATCTAGACCGTTTCGGAGAAAGAAAAAAGACAAACTTACACCATCGAAATTGCTTTCAAAATGGGTTTACAGATCTGAAAATATACTGCACGTAGAATTGTAAAAAATTCAGAATAGGATTAGATTGCAGATATAAGACTGTTTTAAAAAAATCAGAACAATAGGACCTATATTTGCTGAGTTATTAACAGGCGGCTTTTCGCATTTTCTTTGATGTCGAGTTAGCTGTATATATGAGTTCCGCCATCTACGAATTCTACGATGCGATAAGATACGATTTTAGGCTTAAGGCTGCGTCACTCGGAATACTACCGTCTTCCATGATAGGGGCAGATTCCAAAAATTTTAAAGGAGCCACTGGCTCCTAAACCCAAATAATCCAGTCGCCACATTATGAAAGAAATGTATAAAAGCAATAGCGTTTATACGGGGGGGGGGGGGGGAATCAGGAATTCAAAGTGAAAAATAACTTACACATGTACAAAAGAAACACAGACTACATCAAATGTTTATATTTCATTTAATCACATAATTCTTTTAATTTGGATCTAAATTAAGTATAATATAAATCTTTAGTTATGTGCAGTCAGAAGATAAAATTGGCCAAGATAGAGGTTAAAAAAATATATCTATAATAATAAGCTAAGCAATCATGGTAGTGGGGAATATTAGAAAAACAATATTTCTTATTTTCATTTTGTCACACAAGAGTAAATATTTAAAAAAATGTGAATGTGACATTATTTTGCACTATAAAGATCACAATACAATTCAAACATTTTCAATAACACACAAGAAAAATTATCTTTAAAAAAAAATTATCACAGACTTTATTATTAGTTATTATTAGAGAGATTATCCGAAAATTTGGAAATAAAAAAATATCACGGAAAAATATCGAGAATTTCGACAGTTAGTCGCCGAAAAAATCAATTTTCTCAATCGTCAACAGAAAAAAGGCGCAAATTTCGTCTAAGGATCACATTTGAATTTTGAACAACCTTTACCTTAAGGCTGTTCTCAAATCCAAAGGGTCAACTTTCTGACATAAGTTTTAATTCATTTTTATTCGGAAACGCATGAAACTAGAAAGTGTTGTTATTCAGAAACTATGTCATCGAACTGTTTTTTCAGTTTTCTTGTAAACGCAATAGATCTTCCAGAAAGTACTGTCAAAGTTGGCATTTTGAACAAAACTTCCGAACGAAAGAAGAAAATTCAGTCAGTAAGGGGAGAAAAATACCGTGTCACGTGATCAAAATCGCTTCTAACTCAATAGTTAAATGATGGATCCAAAAATGGAAAACACAGTTGGATTACAAAACTCTTCCATGCTCAGGCTTTCGAATTTTATATCTTTCCGTTAAAAAATAAATTTGAAAATGTGTCAGGACGTTTTCGCTTGTTGAGCAGAGCAGCTGAGAACATCCTTAAGCAAAACAGTGGAAAATAACAATTTTTGTTGAAAAAGCTGATTTTACTAGATTTTTCTTCAGCTACAAGATCAGAATAGCAACTTAAATGGGGTAAGTTAGACATACATTTGAATTCTGTTATTCTGTATGATTAACGTCTTAATGAGTATTATTAATTAAGGTTGTTCTTAACCGCTCTGCTCAACAAGCGCAAAACGTTTTGACACATTTAAAAGTTCATTTTTTAACGGAAAGATATAAAATTGGAAAGCCTGGCCATGGAGGCAATTTGGAATTGAACTGTTTTTTCCATTTTTTGATCAATCAATTACCTATTGAGTTATAAGGAATTTCGATCACGTGACAAACACGTTTTTCGCTCGCTCTTGAGTCTCTTTCTCCCTTCGCGCGGAAATTCGGTTCAAAACGCCCACTTTGACATTCTTTTCTGAAAGATCTATTGTGTTTGTAAAAAAATGGGGAAAAAAGCTCAATGACATAGTTTCTGAACAACAACACCAGCTAGTTTCATGCATTTTCGAACAAAAATAAATTAAAACTTATGTCAGAAAGTCGCCCTTTTGGATTTGAGAACACCCTTAAACTAAATAATTGAAAATAACAATTTTTAAGGAAAAAAGCTGCTTTCTATATTTTTTTTTCAACTACAAGATCAGAATATCAATTTAATTGAGAAAGGTAAACATATATTTAAATTTTAAATGATTAACATCTTAATGAGTATTATTAATTAAACAAAACAATTGAAAATAACGATTTTCAAGAAAAAAACTGATTTCTTTAGATTTTTCCAGCTATAAGATGAGAATATCATCTTAAAAGGGAAATTTAAACATATATTTAAGTTTTTCAACAACCATTACCTTAACCAATTTTAAAAACAAAGGAAAATATGAATTTTTTAATGAAAAAGACGAATTTAAACGAATTTTACTAACTTTTATACTAGTTTGAGATTTTAACATATATTTAAACACTAGTTATGTAAGATATAAAACTTTAGACTACAGCACTACAAAATATAGTATATTTGAACAAAATAAATTCAAAACTTGAAATTTCACATAAAAAAATATTTTCACGTAAACGCATATAAAAATACGATTTTTTATTCTAATTTTCTTATCTTTTAGCAGATTGAATAGGATTTTTTCGACGAGACTAGTATAAGAAAATAATTCCAACTCCTATTTACCACCGTCAACCCCCTCACATTCCCTAAACTTGGGGGGTTCGCAACAATAGAGTTTTGATGTCACAAAAGCATATCGGAAATTGTTTACATCCAAGAAAAACATCAATTTTTACGCTTCTTTTCAGTTGTTACGTGAAAGATATAAACTTATATTTTAGTTTTTAAAAATCATTACCTTAATGATTATTAATAATTAAGCAGAACAGTGGAAAATATGAATTTTTAAGAGATAAAAGATAATTTCTTATGATTTTTTCAGATGTAACATGGAAATATCAACTTCTAAGAGAAGAGTTAAACTTATACGAGGGTTGTAAATTAAATAACAGGCAACTTAACCTTGAAACTCGCAGAAGGGCGGGCATGCGCAAATAGGATATCGGAGCGGTGTTGTGGCGCTGTTGTCGATGTGTAGAATGCAAAAAAAAAACAGTCGGTCTGCTTAGAAGAGTAGTTGTTGTGTGGCGTTAAAGTAAGGAATTTCGTTTCCATCGCTCTAAAGCATGTTTTCAAAAGGGGATCAGCGGTCGTGGCTTAAAATCGAGGTTGCCCGTGTCAAAAATGCAACAGAATGCTATCGAGGATTAGTGGAAGCCTGTGGCACAAATGCGTTACCGTATAGGACAGTAGCACGATGGGTTCAAGCATTTCGTTCGGGTCGGAATGAGACTGCGGATTTGCAACGCACAGATTGACCCTCCATTCCTCAAGAGCAGATTGACATCCTGAGCGGTCTCCTTACCATACACCGTCGATGGACTGTCCGAGAATTATCCTTAGAGGTTGATCTGAGTCCATCTGTACTCTACGCAGTAGGGCGCTCGGTCGCTCACATCAACAATCACACCTTGCCACTGGTCTACAACGGCTTCCTGACATTTGACAAAAGGTTATAAGCTTTGATGGTGATTACATAGAAGGAATGTAATGCAATTGTACTTGTAAGTTCATTAAAAATTGATTTATACCTATGTTGCCATTACTTAATTTACAGCCCTCGTATTTTAGTTTTTAACAACAAAAACTTAATAAATATCATTAATTAAACAAAAAAAAAATATCAGTTTTCAAGAAAAAGATGAAATTTTACGCAAATTTTCAACTTTGAAATACATTTGTTTATATATTGTTTCAAGATACTAATTATATTGTTAAACTTTATCTATCTTGAAAAGCTTCATTACCTTTATATAGTGTTCATATTTACATCTATTCACATCATGATTACTACATTTGAAACCAATAGTACAAATTTCTTCCCTATATTGGAAACTGGAAATGAATAAAATTGATTTATGCATTCGAGATCATTTGATCATTGAAACATTCGAGATTTTGAGCAGATATCTGAATTTTGAATGAACAACACTATAATGAATATTAATAATTAAGCAAAACAATGGAAAATATCAATTTTTAAGGAAAAGGACCGATTTCTTTAGATTTTTTCAACTATAAGATGAAAATATCAACTGAGAGAAAAGTGACTAGGATTTCAACTTAAAAACGAAATTTAAACATATATTTCGGTTTTGAACAACCCATTACCTTAATGAATTTTAATAATTGGACAAATAACAAAAGGAAAATATGATTTATAATGAAAAAAGACGAATTTAAACGAATTTCATTAGCTTTTACACTAGTTTGAGATTTTATCATACTTTTAGATGCTAACTATGTAGAATTTTAACCCTTGAATGATGTACACTTCAAGAAATACTCATTACAAAACAAAAATAAATTAATTTTAATCTAATCAATAACTGATAATTTCACATTTTAAAAATATTTTCATGAATGTACATATAAAAATATGAATTTACAAACTAATATTATTATTTTTATTACATTTAACTGGATTTTTCTACACTCAAACTTAATGTTTCATACACAAAACATTATTTAATCAAATTCAGTACTTTCTAATTTAACCCTTTCAGGGCAAGGTACTGGTATTCGTAAAACGTTCAAGTAATTTACTGACACCAGTATTAACAAGAGACTTTATTTGTAAACAAGTAAAAGTAAATTTTCGTGTATTTAATAAAGATGACATTTTCATAATAAAATTCCGGTGCCAATGTGGCAATTTGGGATTAAAATTATGTGATGCCTTGACGGTATCACCTCCCTTCAAGGGGTTAACGAAAGTCAGTGATTTTTCCCTGTTTAAAGCAATCCCAAGAATTAAAAAACATGAGCGCCTCTTATAATTTTACAGCTTTGAGCGAAACGAAACGAATTAGCAGCACACTAAAACTTAAACACAAACAAGAAAGAAGTTATTAAATAATTGCTTAATACGTAAATTTCCCTCAAAATGAAAAACAAATGAATTCTTGAAACCTCTAAACTTACTAAGTAAAAACAAACAATAATAATAAGTCGCCCTCGGGCGGATTCGAACTGCCAACCCCATGGTTAACAGCCATATGCACTATCCGACTGCACTACAAGAGCATCGAAGATTTCTGAATTATTGCAGTACTTTTCAACATCAAACTCGATTCTTGCTCCTATATATTTTAACATTACATAAGTTTAACAACTTTTTTTATCCATCTATCAGAAAATTATTAAATCACAGAACGATCACGCATCAAGTTGTTTCAAATATGAATACTATATTTACAGTTTTTTAATGATACAGTGTATACATGAATAGAAACTTTAATTTTTCAAAAATTTCATATTTCAGATAGTCCATATTTCAAACCAAACTATTTGAAATTTTCACCACATAAGAGCAAATATTACTTAGATCTTTTCACTATTACCTTTTAAAAAATAGCAGATAACAACTTTTGAATTAATTTTCCCAGACCTGTAACTGAAATTAGATCAACTCCTTTTAGAAAACCTTATTTTCACACAATTTCTTGAAATTCAACATCGAATTGACCTTTACAGCAATGCCTATCTACATCAAACTCGATTCTTTCTCCTATATTTTTTAACATTACATAATTTTAACAAATGCACATCGAATTTGTAATGTTTTTAACACTTCGATGACATACACCTCAAGAAAGATTCATAATTAAACAAAACAGTAATTTTTAATCTTATCAATAACTGAAAATTTCACATATAATAAAATATTTTCGTGATTGTACATATAAAGATAAGAATTTACAAACCAATTTCCATATTTTTATCACATTCCAACTTAATTTTTATACACAAAACATTGATTGTACATATAAAAACAAGAGTTTACAAACCAATTTCCATAATTTCATCACATTCGAACTTAATTTTTATGCTCAAAACATTTTTTAATCAAATCGTATACCTTATTATTCCGTGAAATTCGGACTAGACTAGGATATTCTGCTCATATTATTAATCAAATTGTCATATGTTTCACCTTGATTTGTAATTTTTTTTCTTTTGTAATTTTTTTTTTTTACTTTTGTAAATTTTATTTTGCTAATTTACACATTTTTCATTCATCAGTTGAAGTTTTATAAGTAATCGATGGAATTTCATGCGATAGTTAATTATTTTAATTGATTATTAATATTTTCCTTCTGTGATACTTTTTGTGTATGAGGTTATTTAATACACTGCAAATAGAAGCGTCTTAAATTTAGACACATATGTGACTGAAAAAGAATTTTAGACACTTAAGTGTCTTAATCTGAAAATTAAGACACTATAGATGTCTTAATTTAAGATACATAAGCGTCTTACTATGACCATGGTGTAAACGAACTGAGAATAATGTCTAAAATATCCGCAAACGTCTTATTTTAAGACACTTCATTGCTTTAAACGTGTCTTAATTTTAGACGTTTTGATTCTTCCGACGCAATAACCACCAGGGGGCACTAGCACTCCCAGTTGCGCATGCGTTTTAGATGATGTCTTCGTTCGAAGTGGTATACGTTGTAATTCAAACAAAGTTTGTTTTTATGTACGCGTGTATTTTAATTCGTTTTTTGCGAAATGTGAAGTACTGTGATTTTAATTCGTATTAACTTGGAGTATTTATTTATTGAATACATACATCTGACCTGTGTGCTCGACATCAAATGTCTCTTAGAAGCTGTCGTCGATACAAGGGCGGGATAGACACAGAACAGAAGTAGACGACGGTTGAAGATTACACCCGGAAATTCTACAAAGCGTGTGCAATGGGCTTAGTGTTAACTCGTATCAATTTATATCAATAATATTGTGTTATTCATCTTCGTCCTGTCGAAGCTGGCAAAAAAAAAGAAACTTTTGTCTGGCGGGTCCTGTTTTTAGGATGAAACATCTCATTCTTTAAATATGGCTAGTCGGATGTATTATGGGATTACCTTTTAAACTGATGAAAGTCTTTCTCCCCCACTGTGGTTGTGGTAGTTTTTAAAATTTCAAATCGAGGAATATTTCTTACCTCTTGCAGCAACTCAAGTAAGTTTCTTTATAGTAGTAAAATTAGTGTATTTTATGATTTTATTTATTGTACTAAACAAAATCCTGCATGAAATTTAATTAGTTTTGAATCTGTTCGCAAAAAACCCCACTAATTCTAGAAGTATATATTTTTAAACTTATGACGTTCTTTTTTATTACGAATTATATATTCAGTGTCAGTTCTTAGTTTCAACGGATAATTTTTATCTCGCAGTAAATGACGGCCACAAGGAAGTAAAGAAAAAAAAAACTTTGAAAGATGACCTAATGCTTTCTTACTTCCTGGCATAAAACCGCAGATTAAAAAAAGATAAATAAAGTAAATGAGACTGGTCTATTATATGAAGCTGCCTGTAAAAATATACACATGCATTTGATTTGCAATCAACTCTAATACTGATTTTTTTATTATTTTTAATAAAAAAAGTAATTTGAAATTTATAATGGGAAAAAGTAAAAACCTCTAACTAGATTTCGTATTTAAAATTGTGGTAACTTTATTTATATGCACTTATACGAAAAATACAAAAATGACAGATGTTACTGTATATATTTAAGACGAAAGAAGTTTGGAAATCATAAGTTATTTTTTCCTCATGTTTTTAATATAGAATATGTACTTATTTGTTTTTATTGATAGTTGAATAGCTTTTGTGAGTACCCTCTGATCTACATAAAAACTTGCCCATGTGGAAATATAAATTTTTTAAAAACATAATTTTTAAATAAGTATTTTCATTTTTTTTTGGGGGGGGGGGGGGATTTTGCATGAATTTTTGTAAAGCTGATATCTTAAATCTTGCACTAATTATAATGAAAGTTTTGAACTTTTAGAGTAGGACAAGTTTAAAAACGCAAATATATTTAACAAAATACCAAAGTCATTTTTTCCCCAATGTTATTAAAGTAGAATATTTATTTATTTATTTTCATTATTCATAGTTAAATGGCTGTTGTGATTATCAAGTGATGTATATGTAAAATTGCCTATGTGGCAATATATTTTTTTATATTTTCATTTTTTTTTGGGGGGGGGGATTTTTGCAATTTTCGTACATCTGATATTTTAAATCTTTTTCCACATTCAACCGAGTATAATAAATATTTTGAACTTTTAGAGTAGGACAAGATTATAAAATATATATATATATTTATCTATGTACCTTAAAAGCACTTAATAGCGAACACTTCGGGACCGCGGAATTTGTCCGATAATTGGAGATGTCTACTTTTTTGAGGTAAAAATATACAAATATGTATGTCTGCTGATTAAAAAAGTATTCGTTAAATAGAGGTGTTCGCTATTCGAGAATGTCCATTAACCCCCACAACGGATACTCCCGAATACCGGACATCTCAATTTAGACAACTATAATGCAGGGTTGCGTTTTTTGCAAAAGTACTTCTTGATTAAAGGAAGGGCAAACTGGGAAGTGCCCCGTCCCCCTACGACTGTAGTGCCCCCAAATTTGATGTGCAATATTTGTAAAGCTTATATTTTAAATCTGTTTCGAAATTGTACTGATTATAATCAATATTTTGAACTTTTAAAGTAAAATAAGGTTAAAAACAAAATAAATTTAAAAAAATCTAATATTTAGATAAATATTTTTTGTTTTTTAATCTTGTTCTACTCCTGAAGTTCAAGATATTGATTATAATCAGTACAATGTCGTAAAAGATTTAAATTATCAACGTAACGAAAATTGTATACCAAAACTGAGAGCACCAAAAAAATCAGGCTGTATTGAGGGGGGGGGGGGGGGCAGGACTACAGCCAAATATTTTTCCAGGATTCAACGTGGTCAAACATGGCTACGTATGATGCTTACAAAAAAATGGATGCGATTCAGACGTTTGAAGTGTCTGAAATTCAGACGCAAAAAGTGTCTGAAAAAATTCAGACATTTTAAAATGTCTGAAAATTGAACACTCCATTTCAGACACTTAAGTGTCTGAATTTCAGACATTTTAATTTAGAGTGTATATATTACATTTCCTTTACTAATTCATATGATAGTAATATTTCTGAGGAATACATATCTCATAATTATTAGAAAAGTGTGAAGCATGAATTCTGAAGCATTCTGTGATGTTGATAAGCGTTGTAGTAAAAATTGATATAGTTTGGTTTTGAAATATGAAATGTTAAAATTAAAGATTTTATTCATGTATGCTATGCATCATTAGAGCTATAAATATAGTATTACTATTTTAAGAAACTTAATGGATGAAAATTCAGAAATCTTCATAGTGTAAGATTAAACATATGATAATTTGATTAATTATATGGATAGAATAACTCAGTCTAGTCAAGTACACTATATACCATTAAAACTATAAAAATAGTATTTATATTTTAAACAACTTGATGGCCGGTAATTCAAAAAGCTCTGAAGTGCAAAGTGAAACATATGAGAATTTGATTAATAATATGAGCAGAATAACCTAGATTAGTACAAATTTCACTGAAACATAAAGTATAGAATTTGATTTAAAAATGTTTTGCGCATAAAAATTAAGTTGGAATGTGATAAAATTATGGAAATTGGTTTGTAAATTCTTATTTTTATATGTACAATCACGAAAATATTTTTTTAATGTAATTTTTTCAGTTATTGATAAGATAAAAAATTATTGTTTTGTTTAATTATGAATATTTCTTGAAGTGCATGTCATCGAAGTGTTAAAATCTTGCAAATTCGATGCACATTTGTTAAAATTATGTAATGTTAAAATATATAGGAGCAAGAATCGAATTTCATGTAGATAAGTATTGCTGTAAAGGTCAATTCATTGTTGAATTTTAAAAAAATGTGTGAAAACAGGGTTTTTTAAAAGGAGTTGATGTAATTACAGTTGCAGTTCTTGGAAAATTAATTCAAAAGTTGTTATCTGCTATTTTTTAAAAGGTAATAGTAAAAATATTTCCCTTATATTTCCGAATCTACTGAAACTAAAATTATGAAAAAAATAGGGGTGGTAAAAGTTAATTTAAAACTTGCAAGAAAACTACAGCGATTTCAATAAATCACACAGTTTTTGAGAAAATCGCATTTTTCCATTACACACAAATTTCAATTTACGGGCGTTCAGCAAACGAGTTGAGCAGCGCTGGAGGTACCTATCGTCACAGAAGTATAAAATGATTGTTGATAATGATTTTCGAAAGATATTTTGGTAACTACCAGAGATATTATCCCTTAAAGACACGGACAGTTTGGACATACATAAACATACGGGCGGCGTACTCTATTCGCCGTCGGCTTTTAAAGCCTAGATAACTTTTAGTGATATATTTGTGTAATGCAGTACGCAGTAGTAGTAGGTATAAAAGCAATAGACGTCAAACTGTTAAAAACAGACTAATTTAATTAGATTTAATCGCATAATTACTGTGGGATTCGTGATTAGTTTGCATTGAGCGGCTCTCTTTGTACGTCACCCGTGTTGTCAGGTTCTGAGAAACATCTGCTATTAGAACTATGGTCCTATATTATTTTGTCTTACTATATTATATATTGCTTGGTCTGTGTACTGAGAATTTCAAAGTAACATTCTTTCCTTATCTGAAACTGGTTCCGAGCCGGTGAATTGTACCTACTGTTACTGTATTATTGTACTATTGATTAACTGTACCTACCCCATATGTGATTTACTTGGATTATATATGCTTAGATGGTTGCGTGCCCCTTTTGTGAAGAAATTCATTATGGGGCTAGTAGGCGCATTGAACTCGGGGCAAGTTGGCTCGATGTCTGGTGAGTGCTGGTAGCATGAAAAACAGCAAACACCGAGAAATTGGCTGCAATGCAAGATTTTGGGCACACGAGTCTTGCCCAAACGGAGACACTCGATATTTTATTTGTGATAACTGTAACCCTGATGATGATATCGAGTAAGATAGAAGTTACACAATGTTAGTGTTTTATTCATTATTTTTATGTCTGTATAATTTAGAATTTACAATGTACGGCGATAACGCCTTTGTTTAAACTTACTGGTATTAATGAAATTGATTTCTCTTAACTGCGTGTCTTATTTGAGTTTTATTTAAATTTTTATAAAGCGTGTACCAACTTACCCCATAGGTATAGGCAACTTGCTCCGTGACGGGGTAGGTTGGCGCACAATTTGCCTTTTATTTAGGCTTCCGCTAAATATAAACTCTAAAAGCTACAAACTCAAAACTCCGGGTATTTATAGCCCAATGCCTGTTCTTTAAAAGTAAAGTCAAAGTTTCATAAAAAACTTAAACAAAACATTAATAAAAATCAATAACTAAAATGTGCGCCTACTAGCCCGGTCTCCCCTAATATGCGCATCCATAGTCGAAAGTATTATATGATTCCTATTTTTTTTTTTGTTGTTGTTGTTTGTTTGTTTACAGACTTCTACTACACAAATCGTATTATGCGTCCCACCAGTGAAAATGTGCGAGAGTCGCCACTCACTTAAAAAATGGAAACAAAACAGTTAGAAAAAAAAATCTCTTCGCTAACAATTTAAAAAGAATATTTTATACTATTTCTGTTAGTAACTTTGGCCTCTGCCCCCTCTCATTACTAGATAATGAAAAGTCATCTCTTTCTTTTTAAAAAGGATATTTTAACTTAATAAAGAAAAAAGTACAAAACTGTTTAATATTAATTAATGGTTCATGAAAGGAGTAAAAACAAATAGTAAGGTGCAACCACACTGGGGAAAAAAGAAAGAAAGAAAAAGAAAGTAAATTAAGGGGGCCATTAGCTCCTCCATTTCTACCCCCCCCCCCTTTATATACTTAACAAATCAACCTCCAAATCTATTCAGGGAAGCGCTTTATCAGAATTAACTGGCACACCAAATTATTTGAAGAAAATCGGATAATTCTGCATGAAAAACTCGTTTTTTTTTTCTAAATTAAGGGGGGGGGTGATTAGTCCACCGTTTTCCCCCTTTACACTTAACCAATGAACCCCCAAAACTAATCAGGAAAGCGCCTTATCAGATGAACCTATATCCAAAATTTGAAGCAAATCCGATATTTCTATCAAGTGTTATCGCGTTACATACATACAGAACCTTCGGGCACATTATCTCTCAGACTTTGATAGCATGAGGGCTAATATAAAAGTAACAAAAACGAAAAATTATGTATCACGCATAGGTTATGAAACAATTTGCAACACTAACAGAATATTATTAAGAAATTTAAATCTAACGTAATAATTTAAAAAAAATGTATTCGGGGAAATCTTTTGCAATACTCTGATACCACGAGTTTAAAATGAACATTGAATGCTTATGAGAAAAGAAAAGTGACCAGTCAAACTGATGGCATTGAGCTCACAGGCTATTGACACTAATTATATATTACACTCTTATTTCAAAGAATAATGCCCCTCAAAAAATAAAGAAATCGACAAAAAAAAAAAAAAAAAAAACATTTAGCTGAATTCAGGGAGTGATTACCCCCCCCCCCCCACACACACACACACATTTATACTTGACCAATGAATTTCCAAATCTAATCAGGGAAGCGTCTTATTAAAATTAACCAGTATACCAAATTTGAAGTAAATCGAATAAATCTGCATGAAAAACCCATTTATCTAAATTAAGGGGGGGATTAGACCTCCGTTCCCTCCTTCATACTTAACCAATGAACATCCAAATCTAATCAGGGAAGCCCCTTATCAGAATAAACTGGTATACCAAATTATTTGAAGCGAATCTGCATGAAAAACCCGTTTATCTAAATTAAGGGGGGGGGGGGCATTCTAAATTAAGGTTAAACCTTTATACTTAACCAATGAACCCCTAAAAATAATCTGGGACGCGCCTTATGAAAATGAACCTATTTACAAAATTTGAAGCAAATTGCATATTGCTATCAAGAGTTATCGCGTTACGTACATACAGAGCAGGGATGAGATTTCCGCGTTTTTGCACACCGGTATTTTGTTAGAGAAAATGATATTTTCTTTAATCTGAACATTTTTGCGATTTAACAAAACAACATTTTCCTTAAGAATATATTGGTGTGCAAAAACGCGGAAATCTGATCTCTAATACAGAGCCTGTGGACACATTAGCTCTCAGGCTTTGACAGCAGGCCTGCCACAGACGTCCACAGGCGACTATTTTTATATTCTGTTCGCACCACTATTTTTAAAAAAATACATTTTGTAGTATATTTTTCTTGCAAATGTTGTCAAAGCGTATATATATATATATATATATATATATATATATAATTTGTTTTGAAAAAGTGGTGCAAAATAGAATTAAAAAATAGTCGCCCGTGGCAGTCCTGTGTGCTAAAAAGTATAAACGTGGTAATACGTTGGTAGTACTTCTGCCACTGCAAACAAAATATTGTTTTGAATTTTTTAAAAAAGTGTTTAATAAAAATAAAATAACTCGCAAATATCTCGTGAATACACAAATCAGTACTTATAAATTAATGAATTGATAATACAGATTATTGTTTTATTCTATTTGTAGTTTTTTTTATTATTATTAATTATTTATATACATCACTAATTTAAAAGGAAATAAAAATAGCCAGATATTTTTTTCTATTTTTCCTTTTTGGCTGTTTTCACTCCTGATGAACAACTATAATAGATTATGAATCGTTTTTTTTTATTACTCGGCATCAAACAGCATGAAAAATTAAAATTTTAACGCTTTTAAAATGTTCGAACTGTTCAAGACTATTTTTCTTTATTAAAATTGAAACAATAATGTTGAAACAAAATTGTAACAATGATATTGTAAACAAAACAATCATATTGTTCAGTTAAATTTATACACATTAGTATTCAAGTAATTACAAAAAAACTTTTTTTATTTATAAGTATTGATGTATTCATTGTTCGTAGGGTGCTTGAATTTCCAGACTAAGAAATTCTTCGGTACCAGTATTTTCTTATAGAAAATCTTTCCTTAAATAAAACGAAATTTCGCGCATTTAAACTAGATTTATTTTTCTGTAAAAAAATTACTCATATTTTGCCTTGAAAATAAATGTACCCGTACAAACCCTGGTATTAGTATTTGTAATAAATAATTTACCATTCATCATAATTTATCAGCTATCGTTATAACATAATTATAATAATACAGGCCATATATTTCTTACAAACTTATCGGCAAAAGTCCTGCAATCCATAAATCTATCCTGCTTAAATTTGTGAAGAATCCCCGATTAAATGAAATATAATAGAGTTAGAGCGGTTCACTTTGCAGTCGCCAACTGTTTTCATTTGGCCTATTTATCGCCCCTCCTGGCTTCAAAAGAAGAAACAAATGTTTGCGGCAGAAAAATCGGAATTACGGATAGAGGAAGAATGATTTCATTCCCTTTTACGGGGCACGTACGGTACGCAATCCCAGGATTTTGTTTGAAGCATGATTTGTGAATGCAACAAAGCACAAAACAAACACCTTTGGCGGCCCGTCCTGTTGTCTTGTAACGAGACGGTATTGCTTGTAACCTAAGCGAACTTGACTTTTTGTCCATGCATTAATTCAACATCATGTAGGGGTCTTTCCTTTATATGCCTTCTCTATCCTTTTAGGATATAGTCTGGTATCTGGAATCTGGGACAAAGATGTTATCTCTTCCACAAATTCTCCCATTTCTTTGAAAGAGACTTTTGCATCCTAAAGATAAGACTATTTTATTATATAGGCGTTTGTGTGGGCTGCAAAAATTTTGGAATCCCAATTATAAGTGTTTGCGGTTATCGAGCTTTTATATTTTCACAATTAAACTTAGAGGGACTCTGTAAAAAAAAAAAAGGGGGGGCGGGGCAATGCAATTGAAAATACGCTTTGATTTAATTTTTTAAACATAAAAAATAATAATTAAGATTTAATTTAATTGTTTTGCTTTCTCATTCGTAAAAGATAGAGTTACTGTTAATTGAATTTCGTTTATCTCTGATTAGAATCCAACATCGAGTCAGATTACCCGCACCCGACCCAACCAACCAGCGGTTCGGATCGAGTTGGTGTTGTGATTTTTTTTGTTGCGAGTCGGGTTCGGGTTAAGATCACTTCTACTTTTTTGCTGCAGGTCGGTTCGGGTCGGGTTCAGTGTCCTTTTTCGGGTTCGGATTGGATTTTGACGCTTTTGGCTAGGGTTCGGGTTGACCAGATTTTTCAAAAGAATATCCAAAACATTTATCAGATTAAAAATCTATATACAATAAGATCTTCATAGTGGATACTCCCAAAAAGTACACATCTAGTCAGTCAGCGAACACTTTTGTAATTCCTAATTTACATGTTTATACGCTTATATCGTTAAATATGGGCACCTCCAAATCTACACACATGTAACATGTGTATATGTATGCATAAACTGTCACAAGTATCATACATGTGTTTATCTGTGTATCAAAAATTAAATGTTGGCAATATTTTTCATATTCAGAGAGAAGAAAAAATTTTCTTAACTGTACCGTAAATAAAGAATAATCTATGGTCACATTTTTTTAAAAATTTTGTTCATCATGCAGTAATTTGAATATATACTCATTCGTACTGAAAAACATACATTTATTTTCATCTGAAACATAATTGTGCTCAAACTTTTTGTGAAAATGCAAACTACCCTACTTCTAAAAGATTTAACTATGACTCCCAAGAATTATTCTAAGCTACCCAACCCGCAAAAAGAATATTAGAATCAATAAAACATGAAAACAGAAATTTATGTACAGCCTGACCCGATGCAAGACTCTATTCAATGCTCCCGGTGTCTCTACTAGTCAGAGGTTTTACTATGTTTGAATATTAAAAAATGAAGATTATGAATATTTGAATATTAAACACTTGTCTTTTTTTTTCTATAAAAACATAAAATTGGTGTTTGAGATATAAATGTAGGTTACTTTCCACTATTGCATTAAAACATAATTTACTTTCCTTTCCTTTCGGATTCGGGTTGGGTCGCCGAAAATTATTTCGGTGCGTTCGGGTCGGGTTAGGGTCGTGTTAGGGTCGGATTGCGGGTTGATTTAAAATAGAATTTTCGGCCTTGCGCGTCGAGCTCTCGACCCGCGCAGGGCTCTATGTCTGATGATCTGAAAAAAAAGTAAAATTTACTCGTCGTAAGTGGCTCAAAAAAAAAAAAATTAAACATCAAGAAAACCAAAAATGAGAAATATGCGCCCTGAACACCCCGTGGAAGACAATTTTTAATTATGTTTTTCTTTTTACGTTTAATCGTTTAAAATTTATCTTAAACAGGCACTTCAGGAGACCAAGTAGAGTTCTGAGCGGTTCAGGTTGAACCTTATTTTTTTATCTAAAATTATTTCTCAATGACAGGAATTTTCCCTATTTTGTTATGAAAACCATTACACTGAAAAAATGTTTAATTAGATGATCATCGGTAGAATAGTTTTAACGATTGGAATCGCCGCTAAATAATCGTTTGGTAAATTTTCATCTCAAATTGTGATGCGATACTGCATAAATCAATTCGTTTAATTGCATTACTTATTAAAAAACTTCCCATATTAAACAAAAATATAATTTGCATAACAAAATAAAGGGAAGAACAATTTATTTCCAACATTGTTTAAGCCCGAGAAGGGACTGATATTAGGATATTTCATCCAGTTGCTTCTACATTTAACGTTAAATCTTTGTAAGACATATGATTAAACTAACTGAACTTTAAAAAATAAAAACAAAAATAAAATTTAAATAATATGATACTTAAACCGCCCTAAAAACTTGGATTCCGTTCAAATGAAATAGAAATAAATCTTAGACTTTTTTCCATTTTTAAGTTACAAATATTTGTATTGCAGATTTATTTTGTATGTTTATACAAAATGAAAAGCTATATGCAAAATACAAATCTTTTTTTAAAAAAAGTCGAAGGATTATTTCGATTTTATTTGAACGGAATCTAAGTTTTTAGGGAGGTTTAAGTACCATATCATTTGAATTTTATTTTTATTTTTTAAAGTTCAATTAGTTTATCATATATCTTACAAAAACTTAACGTTAAATGTAGAAGCAACTGGATGAAATATTTTAATATCAGTGCCTTCTCGGTCTTAAACAATGTTGGAAATAAATTGTTTTTTCTTTTAATTTGTTATGCAAATTATGTTTTTGTTTAATTTATTTTTACGTCGATATTTTAAAATTTTATCTTGTGCAAGGAATTCTGACAAAAAAAAAAAAAAAACTACAGTCTCTATTTTATGTTTATATTGTTCATTTTAAATACAAGTGCCACAGACTGCATAGTACAGGGACCTCGTTCCAAAATACTGTTTCTACTCAGGGGCGCGCCAGCGGTATCCAGCGCCTGTGTGCAGAATTTCAGTTGGTGCCCTATAACCCCCTCTGAAAATAAAAATTTATATAAAAAAAAATTCTATTAGTATCTATAAATGTATAGCCATCCTGCTGGAGTTTTATACCAGATCAAATAAAGTTTTTAACGAGAAAATTATTTAATATGTGTCTTGTTTCTATAGGATTCGTATTTTATTTCGTTTATTAAATAAAATTGCTGGTTCCAAAAGCATGTTTAAATTACTTGAAAAATAAGGAAGGTTGGCCTTGGCTGCTATGTAAATAAAATTCGAAACACAGTAAAGCATGTAAAAATAAAACCTGTCTGTATCAGAATCCTGCATTAAACGGTAAAATTTCATTATCCCAGGGAAAATAATACAATAAAATAACAATAGATTGCATACATACTGATAAAAGAAAGTTGTTTTTCATCTCTATATTAATAAAAGAAAGACGTTTGTCTTTACTCTGCATGTGTTGGCGATTTCTAAGAAAATATACCGTACATAGAGGTATGAAAATTTGGATAAGGATAGGCAGGTCCAAATGCAACTGGGGCTCCGATTTTTCATTTTTTGATAATAAGCTGAAATATAATTAAAAGACATTATGATAATCGCAAAATGGCGAGTTTTTTTCTTCAAAACAATCATGCCTCTGCATTTCTCCAGGCGTTAAGCGGTTCTTCACACTGACGAAAGCGTGGCGTTCGGACTTGTACTGCATTTTGAAATTGCGATGACCGGGTAGTGCCCGTAGAGTTACCCCTCCCCCCACCCCCCACCCCACCCCCCCCCCCAAATAAAAAAGAAGAAAAAATAAATAAAGAAAGAAAATAGTCGAATCTTTCCGATTCCAACGGTATCTTTCATTTACTCTTTCAAAAAACCTTTTATTTGGCTGCTATTCGAGTCAGTTTTCAAATTTTTCCGTTTTTCTGAAGTTAAAAAAAAAAAAAAAACACCTATTAATACATTCTTGGTATATTTCTGGATCTAACGATATCTCTGGTATGAAAAATATTAATATTTACTATTTTTAAAAAAAATTAAGTCATTTCAAGGATTCGCCAGATATTTTTTTTCTCAGTGCAAATTTTCTCAAGATATCATTTCCTGTCTCAGAAATATGTGCTTTGAATATCATTTCGCGTTTTAAAAAAGTGAGGGTATGGGGCACATTTTATATTATTTATGTTTTATCAAGAATTTTTGGTCAGAATTGGAATTTTATGTATATAAATAGCAGAAATTAAATGTAAATTTGATGTTCGCTTGAAAAATCAGACCGGAGCGTGGATATCACTCCTGGTGAACGCCGCAGAAGGCAGTGGGGACGTCATTCGATGGCAGCGCCTCAACTCGAGCTTCGTTCGGATGGATTTCCATTTAAAAATAAAAAAGTCCTTCCGGCCAGTGCCGGGAGGAATAGGTAGCTTTCATATTCCTTATTTTTAGAAAGCTAGCTTATATTATTCAAACACACGAAGTTCAATTTAGTGGAAACCGATTATAGAAGATTCAATACTAATTTTTATCAAGACTAAATCATTATGAATGAAAATTTCGCGACATTAGTCAGCTTTATCCAAGCTGATTTTATGTAATGTAACTTATAGTTGGTTTCCAAATTCGGCGATATCTTGAAGTGCCTGCCCTTTTAAGACAACGTGGTGGATGAGGCTAACCAGTGAACTTGGTCGAGAACTTAGTAATTCCTGTGCACACTCACATAGGAATCGTTGATATATAAAGGTGCTGTCGCAGGCAAAAAGTCAGATTTTTCAAAATGTCACCCACATAAACAAATTCAAACTGCTATATCTGAGCCATTTTTTAAGATAAAGACAAAACAAAAAATGCTGCGGAATCCTTATATCATGGTCAAATACTTAAGAAAGAAACCTTTTCAATTTCTAATTTCTGCACCTCACTTTAAATATAATTTTTTTTTAATTTAATGGCCGCCATTTTGAAACAAGATGGCGGATGAAGCTGGCCAGTGAACTTGGTCGAGACATTGCTATATATTATCCACATGCCTTCTTACAACCAAATAGGTTAATAAATACGTGTGTTATCGCGTGACAAATATCAGATCGTTTCAAAATGTCAGTCATGCTGGAAATTCAAAGTGCTATAACTCAACTATTTTTTAAGCTGTAGACGAAACAAAAACTGCCCCGGAATCTTTGTATCAAGGTCAAACACATAAAAAAACCTTTTTCATTTTCCAGTTTTTTGATACCTCACTTTAAATTTTAAATAAAAAAATGTTTTTTAAATGTTCCCTTTTGAAACAAGATGGCGAATGAAGCTTGCCTACGAACTCGGTCGAGACATTGGTATGTACTATGTACACACCAAGCTACATCCAAATTGGTTCATAAATACGCCTGTTATCGCGTGACAAAAATCAGGTCGTTTCAAAATGTCAGTCACAATAGAAAGTCAAAATACTATAACTCAATCATTTTTTTAGATATAGACGAAACAAAAACTGTTCCGGAATCTTTGTATCAAGGTAAAACACATAAGAAAAAAATCTTTTTCATTTTCCAATTTTTGATACCTCATTTTAAATTTTAAATTAAAAATTTTTTTTAAAATGGCCGCCATTTTGAAACAAAATGGCGAATGAAGCTGGCCAACGAACTCGGTCGAGACATTGGTATGTACTTTGTACACACCAAGGTATATCCATATCGGTTCATGAATACGCCTGTTATCGCGTGACAAAAATTAGGACGTTTCAAAATGTCAGCCACGCTAGAAATTCAAAGTGCTATAACTCAGCCATTTTTTAAGATATATAGACGAAACAAAAACTGCTCCGGAATATCTTTGTATCAAGGTCAAACACGTAAAAATAAAATATTTTTCAATATTCAATTTTTTGGTACCACATTTCAAATTTTAAATTTTTTTAAAATTTTTAAATGGCCGCCATTTTGAAACAAGATGGCGGATGAAGCTGGCCAACGAACTCGGTCGAGACATTGGTATGTAATATGTACACACCAAGTTTCATCCAAATCGGTTCATGAATACGCCTGTTATCGCGTTGGGTGGGGCTTGTGAGTGCTTAAGCCATTTGGTAGGCCTCCCCACCTAGCTGACCCTTGCCTGTTATCGCGTGACAAAAATCAGGACGTTTCAAAATGTCAGCCACACTAGAAATTCAAAATGCTATAACTCAGCCATTTTTTAAGATATAGACGAAACAAAAACTGCTCCGGAATCTTTGTATCAAGTTCAAACACACAAGAAAAAAATATTTTTCAATTTTCAATTTTTTGGTACCACATTTCAAATTTAAAATTTATTTTAAATTTTAAATGGCCGCCATTTTGAAACAAGACGGCGGATGAAGCTGGCCAACAAACTCGGTCGAGACATTGGTAGGTACTATGTACGCACCGAGTTTCATCCAAATCGGTTCATAAATACGAGAGTCACAGTGTGACAAAGATCAGATATATATATATATATATATATATATATAACCATTAATTAAGCATAACCTACCACCATCAAAAACCGTAAATATTATGAATTAAAGCTGCAAGTATTAAAAAAAGGCCAAATAATTTATTATAAGAATTATTATGGAAGAAAAAATAAGAAAGTGGACACCGACAAATAATGGAAAAGCTTATATATTGAATTACGTTTTCAAGGGCACAGAATTTAATGATATAAGCAATATGGTTGTTTTCTGTGAGAAAAATAAGCTGAAGCTAAAAATTATTTTTCTCTGTGCCCGAACAACCATTATAATCAAGTGAATAGATTAAAAATGAAAACAGAATAGAAACAAATAATATGAAATAGAAAAATTAATAAAACCTGTTTAAATATTTATAGTATATAAAATAGAAATAATACACAACGTACCGATTAATATTTCAGTATATATATATATATATCAGCTTTTGAACGGAGGGTGGTTTCGGGGTCTGGGGGTCATGATCGATGAAAATATACCAAAATTTTTTGAAATCGCGTTCCTCCAAACGGCTGCAATAGGTAGCTTTTTGTAATGAAAGCTACGTAAAATCACCCAAATTCGAGGTTCTAGCCTGGCGAATAAGGCAGTATTAATGACAAAATTAGGCATGTTGGGAAAGATTTTCGTTTAAAAATATAAAATTAAAACAAACCGGACAATGCATTGCACGTCCGTTGTATATGTTGCTGAAGACATTGCACCCCCTCCCCATCTCTAGGTTCATCTGGGAAAATTTTCTTTTAAAAATATAAAAACATTCAGCATTTGATTGTAAGCGTATTTAAGGTTATTATCAATTGCAATACCGGGCGGGTCGATTAGTAGGGCATAGTGCGGGCATTAAAATCTCTTTTTTGATAAATCTATATTTTTCCATTCTTATTACAGCGATCATTGTAGCTCTTAACTTATTTATGTCTAAATTGAACTTTTTTTGCCATTCTAGTCTCTGAAGCGTCTAAGTTTATATGTACTGCTAATAAATGCTCATATTTAAATTTTATGCTCCAAATTAAAATGAACAAATCTTACAATCATCGCAGTTATATTTATTCAGTATGTGATTAGACACGAACTTACGAAGGGGGATGCAGGGAAGGACGCCCCTCTCAATCTTTGAAAAGAGTAAGAATTCTTGGATATTTATGGCCAAATTTAGCCTATTTTCACCATCCCCCATAACAAAAATTCTGTTTCCGCCATGATGATAGGTCCAGATTACAAGATAGTACAGATAAAAAACATTTGTTCTGCTCGGAGGTCTATGGCCCGAAAAAACACACAATTTTTGTCCAATACATAATAGTTTCTACAGAAATGATAATTTGTAGGAGCGCTGAAAAAGGATATTGCTCCGCCGCCTAAAGTAGACTTCACTCTATGAGCGCAAAACTCACAATGTTAAACCTACGACACGGAATGCCAAAACTTTCGCAAACGGCTGATGTTTCATTTTACAAATTAAAATTTGTTCTATAGCTGTTAAATCTATAGAATTATATTATCTTAAATATTGCTTGTATTGCTGTGAAACCTGGAGATTAGTGAACGGAATATTACGCCCCAAACACTTAGAGGGTTAAAATTTGTTTTATAGCTGACGTCAGTCTCTCTAATCTAAAACCTGCACTCGTACAAGTTCTGGCTTTACAATGCTTCTCTGTTCAGTGTAGAGGTCTGCACGGGCCCGTACCCGGCCCGCAAAAATGAAGGCAAATATTCAAACGAGTCGGGCCAAGCCGGCAGAATAAAGACAAATTTTTTTAACGGCCTGGCCAGGCAAATAAAAAATTAAGCGGTCCTACCAGCCCGATAGAAAAATTTAAACGAAGCCGATAAAATAGGATTTTCCCTCCCCAATAGATATGACTATGAATAAGTATTATAGTGCTGCACGAACCGATGCTAGTTTCACAACATCAATACAGAAATATAACATATCCAGCGTAGAGATCGTCATCGGGAAGCTACATCGTGCCTGAGCGCGGGTTTGATTTTTTTCAGCAGACTCGGGCCGTGCCGGTGTGAGGCTTACATTTTTTTCTGCATAGACTAGCCGGCCCGGAATTGGATAGACGTGTAATATTGTTCCCAGGACATGTCGGGCAGGCGATAGGTTTTGTAAAAATAGTAAAAGCGATAATGAATTTCTGTTAACGTAATCATTGTAAATATACCTTCATAAATTACAGAAAAATATTTTCAAAAATCTACTTTTTATTGTACAGCTTCAAAAGTTATGATGCTTTTAACCCTCTTTTTTTTTCTAAACTGCATTAATTTTTTTAATGAATCTTTATTTGAATGTTGAAGATTCTAGGTAATCAATAATGCTGCTATTGTGTACTTTATCTCTTAGGAACACATAGTAATCTAACATTTCTTCATAATTCCATATGCAGTATTCGTTAACAGGATTTTAATTGTATGTTAGGAAAAATCGGAATTTTTGGTAGAAATTGAATCGGGCCGGGCCGTGCCAGGCCTGGTCTGATTTAATTGATTTTTGAACGGTCTGGGCAGGGCATATTTTCACTAATTTTTGCACAGAATGGGTCGCGAACTTCAAAATTATAAAGGGGCCGGGCCGGGCCAGGAAATTCCGGTTTCTAATTCAGGGCTGTCCAACGCGTCTCCCGCGGACGCTGTGGTGGTGCCCTTTGAAGATTTTCTTGGCGCCCATTCGAATCTTTCCCCTTACTAGCTATTTTTAAAATGAAAAATTCACTTTAAAGTATGCCTTTAAAATCAATAATATTTGAATGTGATTCTGTTAATTGATACCAGTGACCGTTATTTAGTGTTAATTATTTTATGTTATTAATTTGTTATTTAGTGATTAAGGTTTCTAGACCCTTCACCTACAAAACTTTTGAGACCGGTTGGCCCTCTGAAAAATACAATTTTAAATTTACTATGATTTATATTATTTCTGCAACTTATTTTTAAATAGAGTTTCTGAGTAGGGGACTTATGGCTATCACCGTGAAATGTATGCGCATCATATAAAACGCTCGTGACGCATAAGTCTACCATTATTCATGGCCTGATTACAGCAGGGGAAATTTTTACCAGCATTTCCGAATATAGTAATTTTCCATCTTATTTATGACAGAATTTCTACAGTAAGAAGACAATTGCTATAAAAAAAAGGTGCAATTTAGCCCCTGTGATAACAAAACTGTATTATTTTTTTACCACAAACTACGGTAAGATAATAGTGTTGCATATTTTCAGCCATGTGAATTGTTGCGCCTTTCATTGTTTGCAACTACATGAAGCGCCTCTGTTTATTGAAAGGTTGGGCCGGTCTACGTCTAAATCACTTATTAGGAGACTCATAAGTAGAATAAATGAAATAAATAACTATCTGTAAGAAAGTTTATCTCAGGTAAATCTACAAAGCATAATTCAGATGTCAAGGAAATGTAAAACATTTTAGTTTAATTAAATTAAGGTTTTTTAAAAAAAGTATTTGCTCCTCAACTGAAATCTTTGGCGCCTTTACTACTTCGGCGCCTGTGTACGCCGCACACTTTCCACACTGGGTCGGCGCGCCCCTGTTTCTACTACATCTCTTTCTAATGTATCCTATTGTAAACTATATTGTTTTTTTTAATGGATCACTATTTGTATGTAAATATCTGAATTATTATTAACACCAGTAATCCATTTAGACGGTTTGGAGACTTAAAAATCTGAAAAATTCTATATCGAAAAGTCTTCTAAGATGGAATCACATAAGAGAGAGAAAAAATCGTTATAGTTAAGGTGCCGTTTTTACCAGGTCTGTCGTCTCTTGCAAATATATTATTTATTATATCCATTTTGCACCGATCAAGAAATTATTCCGTTTAAAATATGATTTCGTCATACATATTCTTATAATAGGTTTTACAGTACTTTTTATCCCCCAATCTCCCCTAGAAATGTATATGTATTATTCTTTAAAGGGACTTTTAATTGTAGAATAATGGTAATTTAAAAATATATGTACTTTTGGCAAAAATTGTTGAACCAAGGGGGTTGTTCCTTTAACAGATTTTTGCACGAATCAGACAGGAACAGGTCAATGATTTTCAAACAAGCAGGGTTGCGACCAGGACAGAAAATTTCGTTCGGTGCAGACTTCTAGGAAGACTAAAACACTAGCCCAGAAATAAGCTCGGTTCGGGCCGGCCCTTAACCACCAGAGAAAGCAAAACCCGGACGCAACCCAGAAAAACTTATGATCAGACTCAATCCGTCGCGAATCCGTGTAGGTCTCTAAATGGCATTTGAATAGGGAAAACGTGTTCTTAACAACTAGGAAAATTTTAAATAAATTATGAAAAAAATTGAGTTTGAGTTGTAAATTTCGTTCAAACTCACGGATTTTTTGAGCTTTCGTCCAGCTCACGTTCGTTTATCAAAAAGTGAGTTAAGTTCAACTCAAAGTTCACAGAAATTGAACTAAGTTCGTGAGTTTTCGTTCACTGAGCGCGTTCATACCCAACACTGCTTTTAATAATATATCCATCATCTAATTCTATTAAGTAATGGACACGTCCAAGACGTTCAACGACTGTTCCATACTTCCACAATATTGAATTAGAGTAATTTCGTGATAGTACTCGAGCACCTAATTTGAATGATTTGTCGAAATTGGGTTGAGGTGCAGTGTTTCTCAAGACTTCAGATGATTCCGGTTTCAAGAGGTCTAATTTAGTTTTGAGATTCCTCCCATAGAGTAGTTCTGCAGGTGTCTTTCCACACGAAAGTGGTGTTGCTCTGAAACGGAATAGTAGTTCACACAGCTTCTCCTGAAGGGTGCCTGGCTGAAACCGCATGCACTTTAGTTTGGTTTTGAGGATTTGGCAATATCGTTCAGCTTGACCATTCGTTTCAGGGTGTCCAGGCGCACTGTGTCTTTGCCTTATGCCATTTCGTTTGCAGAAACTTACAAATTCTGTTGATTTGAAGATTTTTGCATTATCACTGACAAGTATGTTTGCCAATCCATGACGGCTGAATATTTTTCTCAGGAAACATATAGTCGAATTAGAATCTGGATCTCTCTTCATAGAATAGATTTCAGGCCATTTGGATTTAGCATCAATAGCAAGGAAGAAGAAATGTCCCATGAATGGTCCAGCATAGTCTATGTGGACACGTTGAAAATTTCTTGTTGGTATGTCCCAATTGTGTATTGGAGCTTTCTGAGGGTTTTTCTTTATATCGCAACATTCCTTGCAGCTTTTTACCAAGGCTTCAATATCTGTGTCAATGTTTTTCCCAATAACAGTAATTTCTGGCAAGGGCTTTCATATTGACAATGCCAACATGAGTGGAATGGAGTTCTTGTAAAATAGCTGGTTGAAGTCTTTTAGGGATGATGACACGATGACCTCTTAACAAAATACCTTCTTGAAGTGTGATTTCTGGATCCATGATCTTACCATTTAGGACGTTTTCTTTTAGATTTGAAAGTTCTTCATCACATGATGTTTCCTGCTGTATAGTTGTTGCTGTAATGGTATCTTGAAATTTGATGTATCACAGATTCTTGAAAAGCGAATTCATCATCAACTATATTTACTTCATAATCACTTAAAGGAAGAGGGCTTCGAGACAGATAATCCACATTTGTATGGTCTGATGACTTCCGATACACAATTTTGTAATCAAAGTTTGAAAGGAAATGTGCATATCGAAGCATTCTTGTAGCAGCCAGAACAGGAAGTTTTTTCTCTGGATGAAGAATTGTCATAACAGGTTTATTATCTACAATCAATGTAAATTTTCTTCCAAAAATATAATCATAAAACTTCTTACATGCCCAAAAGACTGCTGTGGCTTCTCTGTCATGTTGACTGTAGTTCCTTTCTGCTGCGGTGAGTGATATGGAAGCAAAGGCTATAGGTAGTTCACTTCCATCATGCATGGTATGTGAAAGTATACCTGATAGTCCAAATGGGCTGGCATCTGTAGCTAATGTTACCGGTAATTCAGGAGTAAAGGGTATCAGAACTTGTTCACTGGCTATTTCTACTTTAGCCTTTATCCATGAGGCTTCGCAATCAGCTGTCCACTTATATGGAGCATTTTTTCTGAGGAGTCCATTCAATGGATATAATAAAGTAGATACATCTTTGATAAATTTGGAATAGTACATCATTAATCCTAAGAACTGTCTGAGTTCATCCACATTCTTTGGTCTGGGGGCATCTTGAATTCCCTTAATTTTTTCAGGGATTTACTTAATCCTTCAGAACTGATTGATTACATGTCCAAGATATTCCACCTTTTTCTGAAAAAATTTACATTTGTTGACATTTATGTGTAAATCATATTTCCTAAGTTTCTGTAACACTTGAATTAAACGCCGTTTGCATTCTTCAAGGGTTTTTCCTTGAGTAATTAGGTCGTCAAAATATGCTGTGGTACCATCTAGATCTTGGACAAATTGGTCAATAAAGGAATGGAATTCATTCGGCGCTGACTTGATACCGAAAAATAAACGTTTAGCCAAATATGTGCCTTTATGTGTTGAAATTGTTTGGATTTTGGAACTCTTTTCATCAGCAGGTAAGTGTAAATACGCTTTGTGTATGTCTAAAGTACAAGAATATGTTCCACCGCGAAGTTCATTAAAAATTTCTTCAATCTTTGGGATTGGATTCCTGGCATCATGTAATTGTTCATTTACGGTTACTTTGTAATCAGCACATAGTCTGGCAGACCCATCAGATTTTGGAACAACAACAAGCGGTGTACCCCATTCGGAATGATCAACTTTTTCAATAATGTTCTGAGATATTAATTTATCAAGTTCTGTCTCCACCTTTTCTCTCAGGGCATATGGATCTGGGCGTGGTTTTATAAATACAGGCTTGGCACCTTCACGTAACTTGAGTGAGCAGGTATAATTTGGAATTTTTACAACTTTTTGTTCAAATACATCGGAATATTCTTTTAGAATAGAATCGACAGAATCTTTGATATTCACCAAGGGTATCTGGTTGACTGTTGTAATATTTATGTCATTTAAATTAATTTTTAAATTTCTAATCCAGTTTCTACCTAAATGGCTTCTTTTTTCAGATCAATTAAATATAAATCCTCTAAGCTGGAATATCCGTTGTACGTGGCATTAATTTTAACATATCCAACTGGCTTGAAAATATTTCCAGTATAGCTGCGGAAAACTACGTTTGTGTTTAAAATTGTAGTATTTATGTGGAGTTGTTGAAATTGATCTATGTTCATGATACTGACGTGGCTTCCAGAGTCACATTCAAAGCGGTTTGGTTTCCTATTTAACTGGACAGTTGCAAAAATTCTGTCATCGTTTTCTAAGGAATTTAAGCATATATCTATAATCTGGCCAATTTGAAAATCACTGGTTTCTGCATTCTCAACATAGCGTACACTGTTATCTTCATGATTAAATATTTTTTTTCTTTTTAATAAGTTCTGTAATGCAAACTTTGCTAATGTGCCCATTTTTTGAGCAATAATTACATTTGAGTCTATTTTTGACGCGGCATTGGTCTGTAGGGTGGTTATTTTTCCCACAATGTAAACAAACATCGCCTAATCCTAAATCTTTCAAATTAACTGAACGAGGATTTCGGCTGTGTGATCGATCCCTGCTGGACACTTTTGATTTGGATCGAAAACTATTTTTTTTATTTGCAGTTGAAACTTTGAATACGTTTATAGCACTACTTTTGTATATTTCCTTGTTTTCTATTTTAGAAGCTTCAATAGCTAAAGCTATTTCTAAAGCCTGATCGAAAGACAGTTCCGATTGTTGAAGTATTTTTTCACGAATCTCAGCAACATAGAGACCACGAATAAACTGTGCACGTAATAATAAATTAATGACAGATTTTGAACACTCTGCTGTGTCGCTGGTAGATTTAAAATCAGCAGTTTTTATCAGTTCTTTTAATGCAGTAATGTAGTTAGAAATGGACTCACCTGAATGTTGAGTTCTGCACAAAAACTTGTGTTGTTCAGTCAAAATATTTATTCGTTTGTACAGATTATCTTTAAGAAGTTACAGGAGTTCATCATAAGTTTTTTTCAATGCAAATCAGGTGCCGTTAAGTTTGAAAGCAATCAATAATACTTTCTCCGAGGCAGTTGATTAGCACTAACTTTTTTGCTTCTGTAGTCTCCGGAGTTGTGTCAGTTAATCCTTTAAGTTGATAATAATTTTCCAGTCTCTGTATGTAGTCGTCAAATGATTCGACGTTTTCGTCAAAACATTCAAAGTTGATAGTTTGATTTTGAAGCAGGCCCCGAACCCTGGCTGGTTCACTTGAAGCGGTTGGTGTCGCGCTAAGCCTACCCACGATTGTATTTAAGGCGGTTATTAGCTCGGTTATTTCGGTCATGTCGGCTTTTTTTTTTCTCTCGTCGCCACTGTAGTATTTATGGAGGTGGATAATGCATAATAGTTTCAGTAAATACTAATTAAGAAAAGCATAATTTGTTTAATATAAATCAACGTGGTTCAGCGTCTGCAGCGTCATGCTGCTCAGGATGATACAGACTGATGTTGCCAATCGGCATAGACAAAAGTTAAAGGGAGTTGGCTGTTGCCAGCTTATATTATACATTAGAGGTTTATCAATTTTTTGATCCTGATGAAAATGTCGGACGTTCAAATTTTAAGCTATTGATTTTAGACAAAATTTTTTGGATTTAAATCGCGAAAAATATATTTACAATCTGAATATTAAAAAAAGCGTCAGTGAGGGATTATAAAATAGTATATAGAAAAGCATAAAAATTTCAATCAAATCGGTCTATCCAATTTCGAGTTCTACCTGGTACCGACATGTAAAACAGAGTTTAGAGAAAAACAGTTTTTTTGTTTTGTTTTGTTTTTATTGAACACATATACCTAGATTAAAATAGGTTTAAAGTTTACTTTTTAAACATAAATAACAGTGCACCATAACGCCGTCTACGAATAGAAAAGTGAATTAATAAGCCACATTAAAGTTATGATATTAATCGGTACAAAAGAAATAATTTTGAAAGCGGCAGTTTCTGGATGCACGCGGCACAGAATACGCTAAAAATGAGCATTTTCACTGCAACACCAAAAGGCGGATAATTTCTGAACCAATACGAATTTCCAAAAACTGCTTTAACACAAAGTTTTTGAAGGTTAAGGAGTGAAAATATGAGAAAAAAATCGATTAAAAAAAAAGTTACAACATGCCTTAAAAGAATTGCATTTATTTCGCAAATGAAAGTGAAATTAAAAATGTTTTTGTGGAAAAATAAGACTTAATATAATTAATTTTAAACAAAAAAATTGCTATTAATAATTATTTTAACTATAATAAAAAACTTTAATTATAATAAATTTATAAAAATATTGAAATATAAAAAAAATCAGTAGAAAAAGTTTTAAGAATTTAACTTTTTTTTCTTCTGGTAACCTATCTATTCGTATTGTAACAGGTCAACAATACATAAAAATTGGCTGAAATTATTTTTTGGGTATTTAACAGGAAGTATAGAACACTTTTATTACATATTTTAAATATTTTTCTATTAAATCGTTTTATTTTGATATTCTTTCAAGACTTCTGAAATCCACTGAGTACTTTCACAAATTCATGAAATCTTATTTTTTACAAACGTATACTCGTAAAATTTTTAGATATCCTCGGATCCATTATTATCATCATGACATATATACATTAACTATGAAATGAGCCTTAAGTGAAAAAACAAGAAAATGTCTTCTTACGAGCGCTTTTATCACTAAAGCTCAATATTTTTTCGCGATTTTTTCATTTAAAAAGATAGATTCAGACACAATCGGATTAAAGATATAAAATCATAAAAATGTGGGGTTCATTTAATATAATTTTCACGGGCCCGGGCAACGCCGAGCGGGTTAACCAGTTCTTTATAAAAAAGTATCCAAAAATATTCAAATGCAGATTGTATGTTATTTTGTATGAGGTCAATATTTACTTTTCTTTTATCTATAAACTCAACCCGGAATTTCTGAAACATAAAATAACATAGTACGGCATATATAACATAACTAAATGGTACCCGTCGAGATCTAACGGTAAGTAACTTGAATGTTTCATTAGAAAGATTCTTGAATTTTTAATGAATTGCTTTTAAATTAATTATTGAAATTGTGCCAAATTTCTATATTGCATAAGTGATTCCTATTTCTTTAAAGCGATAGAGGGTATAGTCAGCCAAACCTATTCATTGAAGCCACAGAATTTTAACTTTATAATTTACAACCAATTATACTTCTTTTTACCAGAAATTTAACTAAAAATAGTGGGTACAGCATTTATTTGTATTTACTATGGTCTCATTTTTTCAAAAAAATAACAGTATTTATTTTTATTTATTTATTATGATTTTTCAACTGCATGACCATTAAAAGCTGCCATGAATTTTATTTTTAGCAGTCTCATTCTCTAAAAGCCCAAATTTGAAACTTGGTGCAGCATATAATTTTTAATACTTGAATTTATTTTACATTTTTTTAATATTAAACAATGGATATCAAGGTATTTTTTAAATATTTCTTATATTAATATCTTTCTTTCTTTCCGTTTTCTTTTTTTAAGGAAAAGAAAGACAAACTTTTCTTTCTGACATACACACACATTTATTCTTGATAATGGTCAGAAGATATAACAAAAATTGTAGATCAGATCAATTTATTTAATTGATAATTACATTCAAAATATTTTAGCTTAACTATTTTAAATATAAAATTATTATTATTATTATTTTAAATAATGTCCAGCGTTATATTTTATTTATTTATAAAGCATTCAAATAATAATAATATAAAAATCATATAACTTCTCCTCCTAATAAAATATGTTATTAATGAAATAACTTATCGCGAAAAATATCACAGAAATCAATTTGCCGGGCGTTGGGTTCGAACCTGCTATCCACTACAAAATATCGGCGCTTTAAACTGCTGCTTTAGGCCGCTTAGCCACCGAGAACTCGTTCTCAATCCCTCTAACGCTCGTATTCACGAATAACTTCGACCCGGAGTTACACGCGAAACCTGGGTCGAACACTCAAATGGCATTCACCGTCTACCTGGGTTGATCAGGTTGAAGCTGAAAACTAATGCTGGGTTCAGTAACTTGACCTTGATGCTGACAGAGTTGGGGTTGAAACTTCTCAACCGAGCATGCGTAGAAAGCAAATCTGCTACAATAATGGCGACGGTATGTTGAATTAAGGCGCTGAGAAGGATATGGAAATTATACTTCTATAAAACATAACAACAATATGCAAAGGTCTCATATATATGTATTATCTCCAATTCTTTTTACCTGATTTGTTTATATTTATGTATAAATCTTCTATAGTATATGAAGAATTGTTTGTTTACACAAATACGCATGGACACGAAGAATTTATTTGCCTTTAAAAATGTCAACATTACCTTAACTTAATTTTCCCCTAAAATAACAACTATTGCATCTAAGGTTATTTATTTTTTGCAATTTTGATCTTAAAAAGAACTCACGAATGTATTTTAACAGTACCAAAATAAATGACGATATCAGAATAGTTTGCTTTTTTTTTTTTTTTTTTTTTTTTTCAAAATTGAATTTTGGGTCTTTAGCGTGAAAAATATAATATAGTTTATGCACACACTATTACATAAATATATATCATATCTATAAATTATTTATTCTAATTTAAAATTTAAAAAGCTCAACTGAGCTTTATTTATTTATTGCAGTTTTTTAGTAGATTTTTTTATTATGAATATCATTATACTAATTAAATAAGCCTATTATCTATCTTGATTAAAACTATAGCATTGTTATTTTTGAGCTTCTACGTTACATTTCCCAATTTTGAGAAATTTGAAATATTTATTTTAATTTAATTACATTTAATTTTCAGATGTGTTTTAACTTCAAAATATTGCATTAGAAGTACTATTTTCCACTAAAATAATGATAGTAATAATTTCTTGTTATTTAAAATTTGAGCATCACAGTTTTAAAATAAAAATGAGTCATTTTTCAGTGTTATCTCACGGCATTGTAAAGTTTTATTTGTAAAAATACACATAATTTTTGCTTGTTAATCATAGGTTTGCACACGAGTAAATTTCAAAAGGGTTGAAATAGGTTAATAAAAAATTGTTCATTTTTTAAATAACCTCACACCAAAAATTTGTATTAAAATAATGGCTCCTCTTTGTCAAATAAACCTTTTGCCACTCCAACTTTGCCTATTATTATAGAATCGATATGACATAAAACATGTGATTCTATGTATATACTAAAAATTATAACATTTGTGCATGGTAAATGTTCAAAATCAAACTTCCCCATCCTGATTTCACCCATACCTATACTTTACATAAATAAAATCTGCGTCCCCCCCCCCCCCTTCCAAGAGATTAACACTTAAGACACAAATTTAATTTCAAATAAATTCTACCAGCATCAAAATCGAAAAGGTATTTAAGAGTCAATTGATACTTGGATGTAAGAGTATTTTTTACTTTAGCTGATTAATAAAAAGTACTAATTAGTCTGATATCTCAAATTGCAATTAGAATGAAATTTTCATTTATGAAAACACGAGTCATTTCATTAATGTTAAAATATATTTGTATTTTTTTAAAAAGACTAAAATTTAAAAAATAACCTTAAATGCAAAAGATGTTATTTTAGTAGTGATTTATCAGCCCTTTGGATAATGTTGATTATTTTTTAATGCAAATTCTTCGTGGTCATGAATATCTATAGAAGAAAACAATTCAGCCTATAATATAGGAGATTTATGCATAAATATAAACAAACCAGCTAAAATTTTTGCAGGTAATACATATATGTATGTGTGTGAGAGAGATGAAGATTACATACCTTCTTCTATACACAGCATCTTAATTAACTTTTTAATTTACTTTAATTAATGTATAACATAAAAAAAGATGGTGGGAGAGAAGCATAGGTAGGGAGGGGGGCAAATGGGGCATTTGTTCTTCTCCATTAATTCACAGACAAAAAAGTTGTTTTTGCTTTATAATCACATAATGTAAAATTATATAAATTTCCATTAACGAATTCAGGTTGATTTGCAAATTTACCAACTATCATTATTCCGCCTATCTAGTCTAGAAATCCATCATAATTCAGTCATAAAAAAATATTTTAAAATCTCTTTTTTTTTTAAATCCTAAATAATTTTTTAATTACATCTATGAAATGATGTCTAAATGAATGAAAAATATAAAATTAAGAAGCAAGGAAGAATACAGATAATAAAACATTAATTTTTATGTATATAATATACATAGATTTCTATAGAAAACATCAATTTCTATGTATATATATCAATTTTTTCCAATGGCACCCACAGTCTCCATGTAAACATATTTTTAAATTGCTAGGCTAATTTAATAAAAAATTATTGAAGGACAATCAAGTGAATAGATATTGTAATTTGTAAATCTGATAACGGGAAAATTATCATACAGAGGACTGGGTGTGTGGGGAGGGGGGGGGGGATCGTTTTTTGGAACGCCTCTGAGGCTTGGTGCCGAGACACCCCCAGAATCATCTGCCCCATACTTTCTGCAGCTCTGTTAAGATTATTTCATTCTTTTTTCCGTCAATGTGCATATTATTTACTATTCAATTCAATTAGAATTAATCACTTTGATTAGATTGCTGAAAACCCAAAGAGTAGAATTAATGCATCAGGATATAACTTAATATATAAATTGACATGACAAAATAAAAACAGTAAAATAGGCTACTTTCTTGATTTTTTTTCCTGTTTCTATGTTTTAATATTTTCCTAATCAGAAATTGCCTAATTAATTACTAATTATCGCCATTAATAATAATAATCAACATAATTTTCGTTGAAGTAAATTTTTAATTTTCATCCAAATTAAGTTTCATTAGTTTTGATTTAAATAAAATTTCATTGTTCAGCATGCGAAATTTTATTTGAAAAAGAAACTTATAAAAATTACTTTAGCAATTAACACGCTTCATGTCACTGACTTAACTCAGTTGTCAATAAAAAATCTGAATGGATTGTTTAAAAAACATAAAAATTTCCAAGAAAATAATTTAAACTAAGTTGGTCTATATTTAATGATTACAGGTTTTTATTTAGTGCATATATTTTGTAGGAAAAAAGAAAATCTACACTACATTAAATATATTTTTTTCGGCACTTTTCTTTCATAATGTAAACAAACGATGCGTCGATGCGAAACCGAACAGAGCACGTTACTTTTTTAACCAATAAGCACACTTCTTTCAACCGGGGTCCAGGAACTCTGAGTTGGGTAACTTTTCATCAGAAGTAAACGGTGAATACGAGTTTTCAACTCTCGGTTGAAAATATCAGCCTGGGGTTACTGGACCTGAGGTTTAACTCTGGGTCGAAGTTATTCGTGAATACGAGCGTAAATTGAACAGGGTTGATGCATGTGCAGATGTCCCGAAATGGGTCTACTTAAAATTTTACCTTTGCGTTTTAATATATACCGGGTGTCCCAAAAAGGACTGACTGATTTTAAAATTCAATAACTTGCAAACGGTGACAGATATTTAAAAAATTCTTGCAGGAGGTTTATGCATAAGGTCAAAAGTTTTTTTACAGTGATTTTCAATTTTAGTTCGAATTACAAACAATAGATGGCGCTGCGATCAATAGACGCTGAATTCAGGCTCGATTTTTGGTACTTCGTGGCCCGGATAATACATTTCCATCTCCTTTTTCAGCATGGAACAAGAGAAAGGACTAGAAATCGAGCCTGTATTTAGCGACTATTGCTTACAGCGCCATCTATTGTTTGTAATTCGAACTAAAATCGAAAATCACTGTAATAAAACTTTTGACCTTATGCATAAACCTCCTGCAAGACTTTTTTAAATATCTGTCACCGTTTGCAAGTTATTGAATTTTAAAATCAGTCAGTCCTTTTTGGGACACCCGGTATGATGATTTTATAGTTTTTGAAGGTTTTAAAAAACTGAAGAAGGATAGATGTTATACAACGTAGATTAAATAAGGCAGTTGTTCGACTTATAATACGGCATCGGAATGCTTAAACCTAACATGGCTGAAATAAAATGGCTGATTTTAACGAAAGATTATCAAGATCCGGATGAGTTCACTCCGGAAGTGTTATACACTTTGCGCTATAATATATATAATACGTAATACATAACATAATACATAACATAATACATAACATAGTATAACATAATACGGCAGTAGGATTTGTGGATTCATGTTTCACACTGTATTGTTAAAAAGTCATGAAGACTGTATAGTCCAGGCAATAGAGACCGTATAGGGGATCTACCTAGCAAAATTCATGGTAATTCTGGAAAAAGGCTTACTATACTATTATGCACTGCGGCGCTACGTGCACTAAGTTATGAAGTCCAGACAATAGGGGATTTTACCTGGAAAAATTAATACAAATTCTGGATTTCGACTCACTTTATGTTTTTCGGGTCGCTGAATCCGAATTTGTAACTTCCCACCAAAATTTCACCCGGCAACCCCCCCAAAAATTGATTTTTTGAAAAAATTTGGTTTTTGAGAAAAGCGCGCGGGGAATGTTCCGAGGCAGCCCCCTCTCTCCCCGTTTATCCTACGTCATAATGTCATATATCCTATTTGTTGCAAATTTTGTCTAGTTTCTGAATTTTGTAATGTTTTTCCCCTAAAACAATAAGAAATTTAAGTTAAAAACAACTATTTGGGGGGGGGGGAATTTTGGGGTAAGTTAAAAATTTGGATCCAGCGACCCAAAAAACTTAAAGTAAACCTTATAGATAAACTTCGGAAGGAAGATGGGAGGGCTAATGTAAACGTGTGAGTGGTTAAGTGGAATTGCGCAACTTAGTCCACGCAGCACCGCGCGCATGTTCCGAGGCAGATCCCCCCTTCCCCTTCATCTTAAGTCATAATGTCATCTATCTAATTTGTTGCAAATTTTGTCTACTTTCTGAATTTCTAGATACTTTTTCCCTAAAACAATAAAAAATTGATTTTTTCAATAAAATCCTTTTTTGGCGGCTTTTTACCAAAATTTAGGGGGGGGGATTGCCGGGGGGAAATTTTGATGGGAAGTTGCAAATTCGGATTCAGCGACCCAAAAAACATAAAGTAAGCCGATTTCCAGAACTACCATTAATTTTGCTAGGTAAAATTCCCTATTGCCTGGACTAGTAGTGTTCAATGAATTTTAAGATTAGTGAATAACTAGAAGACATGTTAAGTTTTAAAATCCTCTTTCAAATCTTACTCACAGTTCTCCAGTTTTTAACACATAAAATATTAAATTAAGTACAGATTTTTGAAATATTTTGAGACCGAATAAACAAAAGTCATATTTCAAGAATACTGCAAAGTTTTTTTTCCTTGTTTAAAATATTAATTTCCAGAGGGGATGTTTTAAATGTATGAATGTATTCTATGTCCTAAACTTTCTAAACTTTATTCTAAACTTTAGCGAGGAGAATTCGAAAATTGACTGACTGACTCTTTAATAATAATGACATGTCTTTCCAATTTGTTAGGTCGATTTTATGTAAAAATAATTGTAGTCGAGTGAAAGTCTATTTTTTGCTTGGAACTGTTAATAAAGAGGAACTGACATATCCTTAAAATAGTGAAGCTTCAACTGTAACCGCTTTCGCAGAGGTTAATTACCGCCGGAGGAAAGTTCCACCAGTAAATTGATTTAGACATTTTTTTTCTCATTTAAAAGTCTTATAAATTATAAATTTTAGTCATAAATAATGCCAGAAACATATTTTAATTCTTACTGGTGGAAGTTTATTTTGGCGTTAGTCAGGACCTGCGTTTCCGCCATATTGTGACAACCAATGAAACATACCGACTGAGTTAGCACACAAACTGACACCAGTAAAAAGAAATCTAAATTTTATCCATATTTGTTGGAAAATAATTCCATGAATAAGACGAAATTTTCTATTCAATTTTACTGGTGGGAAATTTGCCTCGGTGGCAATCGGAAACTGTAGATCACAGTGTTGAATTCAGACACTTTTCTCCGGGAGGGATTTATGTGGCTCCGGGGGGGGGGGGGATTAAACTTTTTGACCATTCAAAACACAAAATCTCAAAACTTCCGGGGGGAAATCTCATTGCTCCGGAGGGGCGGGAAAGATTCCCCCGGGCAACCCCCTGAATTCAACACTGGTAGATCAGATTTTTAAAAAGCAGCCGCCATTCTTGTCCGTACCTTCTCAGTTACTTCACTCTCAACTGGTAGACAGTACACTATATATCTCCTCCACTTTATTCATAAGGGGCTATGCATATATAACGTTATCATTTTAGGGGGGAGGGGCGTATGGCACATGATATCGTAAGATATCTCTATGGGGAGGGGGGGGGTTGTCTTTTGATATCGATATCATTTTTGATACAACACAATTTTTCTCATTTTAACTTTGTCTTTAAATCAAAATAGTATGTTATTTTCTTTTAGTCTATTATCTATTTTTATGAAAATATAAAGATATTATTAAAATCCTTAAAATTATGATTATAAAACAATATATTTAATTCCAAAATATGGAATACATTAACGATTTGGCATTTCTATTCTTCTGTCATATGTGTATGCATAAATAATACGCTGCTCGGGAAACCATATGCGAAGTATGTTTGAAATGATACTTGTGCTTACTAGTAAATGAAAGAGAAAGACAATTTTCCGCCTACTTTTTTTAATAAGAAGTTCTGTCTCTCCCCCCTTCCCCCGTGCGGGGGCAAGTGCAAGAAGGTATTATTACTGTTGAATGCATTATGTTACAAACATATGTTATTAAATACTTTTAAATAGTAACTATTTCTTTTATTAATACTTTTATTTCTCTACTATTTCTTTAAGTTATTTCATATATAAAGTGATATTTTATTAACTTCTCTTGAATCAATAAAGTATGCAAAAAATAAATGTAACCCTATTTATATATCATCCCAAACAAAAGAAAAAAATCCAAAAAAAAAAAAAAAAATTGTCATTGATAACGATATCATCACGAAGGGGGGGGGGGGGGGTCGAGGTATGATAACTTATGATATCGTAATGTGGGGAGGGGGTCCAAAATTACCAAGAAGTTGATAACGTTATATATGCACAGCCCCTAAGCCAGTGGCGCAGCCAGAATTCGGTTCTAGAGGGGGTTTTGAGTTTTTTGATAAAGGTGTTCGCCGGTTATTTGAATCACTGGTTAATATAATCTGTCTTTTTAATGAATTAAATCATAATGCTTTTCACCCGCAGTTACATTGGTTGTGTTTCATTTAAACAGCGTTTACAGTATTAGAGTTGGAAAACCTAAAATGCACCAATGAAATAATACCAAACTAGGTTAGATTTATAAAAAGTGTTTAAAGATGATGAGGCAAACTTTAAGAATTGTAAGTGTACAGTCCAGCAAATAATTTTTGCATAGAAAATAACAGAATTCCAATCCACTTGTTCAACCAAAAATACACAGGATTTCATTCCAAGACAATCACGAATTCTTGTTTTTAACCTTAATAATAATGAGGCCATTTAAACAAAATTTTCAATATACTTACCGTGCTTTTGTCAAATGTAACAACATCACGAAAATTGGTGGAATTTATCATCATTTACGTCCAATTAGTGCTCAGTTAGGTAATCCATACTCTGGAATGTAGTAGATGTTAAACATGGTATTTTATTGTTTTTTTATTGTGCACTTCCAGTACTTTACATGACATCGAATTTGTCATTAAGTAACGCAAATCTGTTGAAAATTTCGTTAAAATATCTTTATTATTGTTAAAGTTCTCTAAAAATATCCGGGTTCAGACTGAAGTCTTACCTGTACTAAATATTATAAAGAAGTAACCTTTTTTTTGTAGGGGTTACTTTTGGAACTACCGAACGGATTTAAAAACATAATCGGTCATGTGCGAACTTAACTCGCATACAAAGGGTTCCATACAAAATATCAGAACTGTTCAAAGATAATATTTACTTGCGTACATATAACAATACCACATGCCATAATTTAATTCTACTGGAATGAAAACCGATGAATATTTCTCCCTCTAAAACACAGACTTTGTACAAAGTTTAAACTTGGTAGAGAACAAACCACGCTTCGGAAAGAGGTCGCAGAGATTCTCACGAAAAGTCACTTGTAAATCATATTTCATGTAATAGTGGACAATTTTAAAGGAATTAAAAAAAAGTACGCTTAATAACGTGAAACTTTTGTATTCATTTTTAAAAATAAAAGCATATTCAGACATAATTATTGAAATGATTTCTAATCGAAAGTTTTTTTCCTTATAATTGAATTATTTATTGAATTATAAGCTATTTTTGTCGCAAAATTACTGACTGTTAAAGTCTTGGAATTATTATATGAATTATCTTTTTAATATTTGCCTTCAATAATTGAATTCAGTTGGAATAAAAAGTACTTATCACTATGTTTCACCTTACCTAAAACAAAGATCTTATAGAAAGTTTAAACTTGGCACTGTGCCAAGCACGCTTCGAAAGGAGGTCACAAAGCAGCAACACATTTTTGATCCGTACCGTTGTTTTCTACATGGGTTTTTATCGGCAAATTACAGACACATTTTTTCGAAAATCATTACCGACAATCCTTGGAAGATTCTACGTCGCTTAGATACACCAAGTACCCTCAACTCCCCCGCTGACCGCCAGAAAAATAAGACGCACGAATGCTCTTATAATAATTCCGATTTTGTTTTTTAAGCGTAGAGCGGAACCTTAATAATAAGCTATATTTTACAACATAAGCTATATTTTACATCGATAAAACAACGGCTAGAAACATGGCATGGTTGTTAATTTAGAGGCTTAAATGACAGGCTCTGAACAGGTTTTTAAAAATTCGAAATTTTAAAGGGTGCAAGAGCAAAAAAAAAAAAAAAAAAGTTTCTAAAATTGCGATTTGTGTGATACATTTTGCATAGAAGGTTAGAATCTGGCATGGTGATAACTTTTGGGATGTATAAATGCTCAAGAACGGTTCCTAAAAAAATTCAATTTAAAAAGGATGAAATGAGCGGAAAACGGTCTGAAAACGATCTAAGGCTAATGTCAGACGGACGTCTTTTTGCACGCTTCTTTACTTACGTATTATCCCTACACAATGCTAGCAGCATTATGTAGCCTTAATTATGATTTATTAGGAATTGTTAGAGCTAGATACATTAAGCTTGGCATGACTGTTACTCTAGAAACGTAAATGATCACCAAGATCAGTTTTCCAAAAATTCGAAATTAAAAGGATGCAAGAGCAAAAAACGTTCTAAAACTGCGGTTTGTGCGATATACTCTATATGGCCAAAGGTGACCGGTCATTTGCGATTTTAGACGTTTTTTTAAATATCTAGAAAAATGCATGAGGAATTAACCTGAAACTGCAGGTGTGTGAACAGTATAGTATAGGTCATATATTTCCGCGAAGATTTTTTTCCCGAAACTCCATAGGGAACCGTCAACAAATTGAAAAGGAACTAATATATTTTGGATAACCCTGTAAAAACTAATGTAGCAAAAACTTTCAAACTCGAGATTATTAATAAATGGCTTATTGTAATATACTGTGTTCATTTTTATGAGGATAGCATGTATACTCGTAGAGAAATTAAAGTTTTTATAAAAACTGTCCCATATTTCGCCAATTTTTTTGCTTATAATTTGCAGAGTTCTTAATATAAAAAAAAGTTATTTTCAGAAAATATGATAAACAACATTGTACATAATACTCTGCAATCAGAATTGAAAAATAATAAAAATCGGATGAAAAATGAGGAGGTTTATTAAAAATGTTTCACTGCGCATGCGCGAATACAATCAAAGTATAATGTGCATAATGTATTAGCTAATTATATAGAGCAAGTTTTGTGATAGTCTCAAAATCATAGAATGAAAATTCTGAAAATTATCGTCGATAGAATAAGCTCGAAATCCGTTGTTCCCAAAAAGAAGCAAAAAGATGAGGGGTTGTATCAAATATCTGTTGATTAGTGCCAAGATAGCGTACACAACATTTCGTGTACTACTATAAAGCTAAATGAGTGACTATAAAGCTAAAATTGCAGATTTTTAACAATGTGCTTATTAATTTAAATTAATACATGATTAGCATAACCCCTCTCTTTTCAAAATCCATACTCACAGACATATTATCTATAACTCAATGAAATTACAATAAATGCTCCTTTCCTACGTGACACGGGTGGCAATGCATCTCCGTGAGCAAGCACCAATACTTGTTGCTACATTACTAACTAATGGAATACATTCTTTAAATTTGTGTACATATCTCCTAAGGAACAAATGGTTCGAAAGACACGCTGATTGCGATAACTTGTTCAATCACAATCAAAAACAGCTTTTTACAACTTTATAGTTACAACTTTTTTAATTCTTATTTTACAAAGATTTTTACTTGGGTATGTAAAAAGCTTGGTCTTAGATATAATTGGGAGCAAAAAGCGTAAAACAGGGCGTTTGAAACTGAGAGAGATCTGCAAAGTGTACGTTTCATGTTTTTTCTGAAATTCGATGGTCTATTATTTTTTCGAACATGGGACAAAGACAGAAGTGCAATTAAGAAATGGCCCATTGTATAATACTTAAACTCAAAGTGTTTGTGTGCAGGAAATGACCATTCTTTTAGCTTAAGACGTCTCGAAAAAGTGACTTAGTCCAAATAACCAATTTTCACAAAACCAATGCATGTAATGTGCGCTTTCACAGTTTTAAGTAGAACTTTCGCCGTTTAATTGAATCACTTTGTTGAATATAGTTTGATTTCTCAAAGCGGCGGATTTCGAAAAACGCCAAAACGTTTAAATATTAATTTTGATTTGATTCATATAAGAGGCAGTTATAGTAATTTTTCTTGGCTGTGGGGGGTGTTTTAACCCCCAAACCCCTCCCGTGGCTGCGCCACTGCCCTAAGCCCATTATTTTTTGTGCTTTAAACAGGGGTGCAAGCGCTGCGCAACAAATGGCTGATTTGCTACCACTAAATTTTTATAGTATTCCTCACCTTATTTATTGACAGCATTTCTGAGATTTAATAAGATGAAGAATATTACTAAAATTTAGTGCTGAAAATCAGCCATTTGTTGCGCAGCGCTTGCAACCCTGATTATAGAACAAATCAAAACTAAATGAAAAACAAGGAAAAAATTTACTACCTAATCTGGGCCTGCATGCCCTTTCCGTTTTTACGAGAAAATTTAACCGCTAAACCTTCCTACAAAACTTACTAAAAAAATAAAAAATTACTGCTGAGAAAGAACAAGTTCAATTGGAATAGGAGGATCAAAATACTGATTGAAGGAATGAAATATGTATAGCAATAATAAGTGCATAAAACGAAGTAAAAGAGAGGTAAAATATGGGGCAGAGCTAAAAGTAAACTCCACCCTAAATATTGCCTATTCTTTACTTATGGTCTATGATTGGAAATTCTTTGTAATAGATTTTTTTTTTTTTTTTTTTTTTTTATGCAACACAATTTCAATTCATCGATATTTTTCGTTATTGAGATGTCTACTCTTTAGTTTTTATAGAAGTCCGAATAGAAGAGAAGTTCTCAGATAATAATAGTTTTTTGGCACTTACGTATTATCCGGACCAGGTCAGATAAAACTTGCTAAGTATGGCGCCAATTATACTAATTAGAGTAACCTTTATTTTTTGACAACTATATAGTTTATTATACTTTACAGCTTTTTAGTTCATTTATTATATTTTATTTATTTTATACTATTTACCATTTTTAACAATGTTATGTATTCAAAAATGTTAAATTACTATTCTGAACATGTTTGTCAACGACACTCACACACACACACACACACACACACACACACAAAAAAAAAAAAAAAAAAAAACATTATTTGCGATATTTACACTAGCTTAAAGAAAATGGGAATCTTACTATATAAACCAAACTAATATTGTTATATATCTCTCCAAAAAAAAAAATAATAATAATAATTAATGCTGCTGCAGTCGCCTCCGCTGCCGTAATTAACATTATTGAGATGTTTTGATTTTCTCGGCTCATAATAAAAAACAACTGTTTCATACCGGGTGTCCCAAAAAGGGCTGACTCATTTTAAAATTCAATAACTTGTAAACGGTGACCGATATTTAAAAAATTCTTGCAGGAGGGTTATGCATAAGGTCAAAAGTTTTTTTTACAGTGATTTTCAATTTTAGTTCGAATTATAAACAATAGATGGCGCTGCAATCAATAGACGCTAAATTCAGGCTCGATTTTTGGTACTTTGTGGCCCGGATAATACATTTCCATCTCCTTTTTCCGCATGGAACAAGAGAAAGGACCAAAAATCGAGCCCGTATTTAGCGACTATTGCTTACAACGCCATCTATTGTTTGTAATTCGAACTAAAATCGAAAATCACTGTAATAAAGCTTTTGACCTTATGCATAAACCTCCTGCAAGAAATTTTTAACTATCTGTCACCGTTTGCAAGTTATTGAATTTTAAAATCAGTCAGTCCTTTTTAGGACACCCGGTATAAAAACATAAAAACAGGTAGTTTAATAGAGAAATGTATGATAAAGATGCTGAAACAGACAGTTTTTAAATCGAATAATTACTTTAAGAGTTATTTTATGTTAAAATAGGGCAAAATATTTTAGTTAAAAAAGTTTTATAAGGTCAAAAACTGTGCATAGAAATTTTACCATCTTTCGTAGGCCCATTCTTGATTACATTTTGTGATCTGCAAAGTGCAATTATTTTTTTAATTCTCTAATTTTTTTAATTTTTCTTTAAATTCTTTATTTAAAATTTCAGTATCTGTATAAACATTTCATTCATAATAAAGCACACATACTATAATATTAAAACACACATACACACATAACTAACGCCTGCATTCAACAGTTAAATGTATATATAAATCAATGCAAAAACCCTTGACGGGTTAAAAGTTTCTGACGCAGCAATTTATCTTATGCTCTAAGAATTTTAAATATGGAACTTAAAAATACTGATATCAAATTTTGAGTGACGTTATGCTATTTCTTAAAAAATATATTTGTATTTATTTCATCATTTTATTTTTGTTTTATTTATAATCGCATGTGCAAAAGTTATGTTCAACATGAAAAGCTGCATAAAATTTTATTCGCTGTTGCTTTATCATTTACATCTCTCATACACTGTAAAAAAAAAAATGGTAACGTTCCATGTAAAATTTAGGAACGTTTCGCCTTTTCTCAGGTTTTGAGAATAATTTAGCTCTTTCCTGTGAAATTCTGGTTTTCTTATCTGAAACGTTCCTGAAACAAAAGTTGGAAACAGCAAAACGCTGCGGCCGCCATTTATTATTTTTTTGCTATAATCCGTTGCTCGCGCGCGAGTGTCGAAAAAGAATTCCTTAAATGAATGTAAATAAATCAATATGGAATGCAAATAAATCAATAGACGACATAATCCTTTACGTCTCTATTGTCAAGATAATTCAGATGAAAATACAATACCTCTGTGACATCACTAAGAGATTATCTCTCGTACTTGTCTGTGAAATATTTAACGAGGAGACTGTGTAAAAAAAAAATACACCTATTATTTGGATCTGCATTAACCAGGGGACAATCAGATATGATTCTCACCTATTTTGATTAATTTAAAGTATGTTTTAGAGTTCTTATCTCTAATTATTCTTGTGAAAGGATTTCTTCAAATGGGCCTTAGATTTTCAGAAATTAGATGCCGAGTTTTAGCATACGTTTCAAATACCCATTAGTTTGCAGCTCTCAACGTGTCTTTCGTGGTGTGGACGCAGAAAGCTTGCACGCCACCCGTACGGCCCGGGTTCGATGCTACCTCTTGACTTTTTTTTTCTTTTTTAATTAATTTTATATTTTAACACTTTATTACAATTTGATTTAAATTTGACATATATTTGACACTTTGAATTGCTGCAAATTTGAATTTTTTTTTTTTTTTTTTTCGGAAAAAATATACAATTACGTTTAGGTTTTTTTTTCATGAAAATTTATATGTATTTTATCTAACTTGTAAACTAACATAATCACTGACAAAAATCCAAAATATTTTATGTCTAGATTTTTTTTCTAATTATTATTTACATTTATATATTTTTATATTTTAAGCAAAGTTCAGAAACAATATATCACATATATATTTACTTTATTGAATTTTAACTGAAAATTTATTTTTTCGTGTAAATTATAAATAATAATTTTGATGTCAATTTCAAAATATTTTTTCATTCTAACAAATAATGATAATAAAGCGAAAATTGTCAACTGGAAATGTAAAAATCGTCTGCGGATCCCGCATACTGTGAAATGTCAGTAATGTCATAATGAAGGGAACGAACATCCAGAGTGAATTATGTGATCCACGTATCGGTCCGGATAGCCTAACAGGTAAGGCATTGGCACGGCACGCCAAGTATCCAGGTTCGATCCCTGGTCTAGACATTTTTCGCTCTTGTGCTACTCCAGCTTTGAATATGTCAGTAACATTTTGCTGTCAACAGAAATATTCCTGGTATTTCGCAGGAAACTTACTGGCATTTCTGTAGAAAGTTTTTAACATATACAGTAAAGTTCCAGTCATTTTCAAGAAATGTTTCTTGGAAATAATGGGCAACTCAGCTGCCCATTTTTTCCCAGGAACGTTGCGGAATTTTTTTTACAGTGTAAATTCAAAATATGAGTTTTAAAAGATATGATATAAAATTTAAGTGACGCCTTGATGTGACTTTAAAAGGTTTGTTTTAAAATTCAATTTAAATTATTTTTGACTTGGTTAAAATATTTTTTTACATCTATACAATACTTTTAATTTTCCAATTCACTGTTAAATATATCACTTTCATTGAATCTATACTATGCATTGAAATGTATTTATTTCAATAAATTGATTTATCTTTTGTGTCACGCTATTCAAAATTGTGAGTAAGATTTATGTAAATGGTTTCTTTGCGTCATTGTGTCCAAACTACATGAAATGTATGAAAAAGGATAGTTTGACGCAAATAAACCATTTACATAAATCTTACTCACAATTTTGAATAGCGTGACACAAAAGATAAATCAATTTATTGAAATAAATACATTTCAATGCATAGTATAGATTCAATGAAAGTGATATATTTAACAGTGAATTGGAAAATTAAAAGTATTGTATAGATGTAAAAAAATATTTTAACCAAGTCAAAAATAATTTAAATTGAATTTTAAAACAAACCTTTTAAAGTCACATCAAGGCGTCACTTAAATTTTATATCATATCTTTTAAAACTCATATTTTGAATTTATGAGAGATGTAAATGATAAAGCAACAGCGAATAAAATTTTATGCAGCTTTTCATGTTGAACATAACTTTTGCACATGCGATTATAAATAAAACAAAAATAAAATGATGAAATAAATACAAATATATTTTTTAAGAAATAGCATAACGTCACTCAAAATTTGATATCAGTATTTTTAAGTTCCATATTTAAAATTCTTAGAGCATAAGATAAATTGCTGCGTCAGAAACTTTTAACCCGTCAAGGGTTTTTGCATTGATATCATTACTTTTTTGAGGTTAGTGATAAAATTATTAAAAAAAAAGATACTTATGGAATTTAATGCAGATTTAATTTTTACTATTTTATTACAATTTTCCTTATAGCAGTTTGTATATAAAAACAAGTGGGTAAGTATAATCGCAGATCGCACAGAGGGTTTCATTTGATATTCCTTTAAAAACACTTTATCCTTAAATTAATAAATCCAAAATGTTAATTTATAATTATTAAATCCTTACATAGATGGTGCACCAATAGTTCCAATTTTCATGGGGCAGGGAACGCATTCTTTTAAACAAACCACCTTCCAATTGAAGTAACCAAAAACCAAGTTGAATAAGCCAGACCCCGTTGTGTTGTTTCACAAACAGCAGTCTCATGTCCCCTCCTTCCCCCCTTTTTCAAAATTTTTCAGACCAGTACCTAAGAATGGAACCGAAATAATTTTTTCTCTTCAGAAATTACGATAAAAAATAGTATGCAGTACTCATAAATTTACTTTAATGCTATATAGGGTGATTATTAAGTTACTTATAACGTTTGGAATCTGTTGCATTGATGTCCGAAAGGTGGTTTCTGAGTTATGGAAGCTGGACCCATAAGGCGCCATAGAGGGGCGAAGCAAACTAGTGTCTATCATAATTATATCTGCCATGTGGACTAATTGCGATATTTAATCAAAATAGTCCCCCCCTCCTCCTCATCCCCGGAAATATAACAAATACAAAATGTGTCTTTATAAACCTATCGTCAAATAGGTTTTTATTTCTTTTTCCCTAAAAAAAAAAAAAAAACATGATTTTTATATCTGTAACGTAAATAGCGGACGAAGCCCGTAGTTCCTATCATAATATATATTTTTAATAATTTTATATAGTCTATAATAAAAATCAGACTTAAAATAGTCTAGTTCCATGAGTACTTGTAGTGTCAGTTACATGCTACGATTTTTGGATACCAGTATTTTAGAACGGGAAAATGTGACTTATTTTATCGGAGATATCTCATTAATTGAATAAGGTGAAGCAAACTTTTTGAAAAAAAGGTGGCCAACAAGCATGGCAGTTATCAGCTATGTGACTTTGTGCTAAAGTCCATTAATTTGATCTGCTTTAAAAAGATTACGGAAGATTGAATTATAGTAGAACCTGGATTAACCGAGCTTCGATTAATCGAGGTTTCTGTTAACCGAGCCGATAACAAAGTCTGATTTTTTTCCCCCTTTTGAATGAGCCTTAAAAATAACCACACTCTTTAGCTCACTGTCCGTGCTATACAGGCCCTTCTGCCCCCAAAAGCACTCAACTCCAAAGAAACACTGGACCCTGAGAAGTCAATAGCGAACAATGCTTTGTTTCCAGTGGCTGTGTGAACTTTCGTAAATTTTTCAATTTGCATTTTAAAATTTACTACTGGTAGTTGATTTTCTTTTTAAATTTGTTAAGCTGTGAAACAGAACTTTACATATATTTATTTTTATTATTTAAAAAACGTTCTATATATTTTTTTAAAAGAGATGTTAAATTCGCAAGCACGGCGAGTTTTTACACACAGTTTCTATTAACCGAGATTTCCGATTCCGATTTACTAACAGTCCCAATTAGCTCGGATAATCGAGGCTGCTCTGTATAATTAAAAAATCAATGGCGATCTTACTGTAAACGGGTTTCCCTTTTACTGAGGGATTTCAAGACCGAATCAGCTGATGTTAGTTGCTGTTTCCGTGCTTGATTAAATAAGATTAGTTAAACATTTGAAAATTACCAAATATAAAAGGAACTAAGTCAACAGAGTGTTTGCTTTATGGTATTTTTTAACAACGCTATAAGAAAATGATTTTAAATAAGAGAGGTTTTAAATGTAACGTTTTAAATCTGACATAATTTTCAGCAAACTTTCCTTTCTCTTTGTAACATTCAACTGAAAATATTTTTATTATTAGAAAGATAATATTATTATTTGCGCTACCTTAAAATTGGCAATTATAGTTAAAAATATCATCTCGAAATTTGAAATAAATCTCTCATATAAATATATTTTTTAATTTAAACTGTTTTGCAATATTATTATTTGGCCACTTTGGCCAATATGACGTAATTTCCTCCATTTACGACTTTTAACACATATCAATGAATTTATTAATTAAAAATTTTCTTTTTCTTTTAATATTCACGTGTAAATATAATTTTTATGACGTAATTTTCAATGTTTTCCTGCTTTTAATGCGTAATCATTTAATTCTAATTTGAAAATAATTGATTATTTTATAATTTTCTTTCATTTTAAGTAAGCATGTGTAAAAACAATTTTTATGACGTAATGTTTAATATTTTCCTGCTTTTAACACGCTATCATTTAATTCTAATTTAAAAGGATTTTTTTCTGTTTATAATAGTCACGTGTGAATAAATTTTTAATTTAAAGGATATATTATTCTTTGCGCTGTTTTAACAATTGGCAACAATTTAAAATAACCTTTTCTAAAATATGTAAAAAATATCTCTGGAAATTCTGAAAATTTTAATTTAAAATTGAAATAAACCGTCAAAAAATTAGGCAAGTTAAAAATAATAAATGCACTCTGCAAACTTCGAGTTTCTATTGAATGATTAAATTGAATGAAAATGATTAAATTCCCATGTATATATTTTTTTTCCTATGAGACTTTTTTAATGAGACAATTTTATCCAGATTTAACATTAAATATCTCTTAAAATAATTCTTCGATTTAAAAACTGTCTACTTCAACGTTTTTATCAAACATTTCTCTATAATACTACCCATTTTAATATTTTTGTATGCAGTAATTTTCTTAATATTTGCGAAATAGACCTCTAGTCACAAGAGATTCTTTCAAAGCGGTGAAAAGCGTTAGTTTTTTCTTTTTTTTTTCCGAATAAGAGACAAAATGTAGTACGCAATGGAGAATTTGCACGTTTTCTAACTTTATCACGAAACAATAGTACATGAAAAAATAAGAAGGATACCCTGCATATGTTTTTTATTTTGAGCTTTTATTACTGATTTATGATTGTTTTAATATCGCACTATTTACCGTATCCCGAAAACGCTCCATAATACTAATACATCTGACGTCACAGTTCATGACAACAAACGACTGTTATTCTTTACGTGTGTCGCTTTTCAACTTGTTCATTTTAAATATTGCTGTTTCTAAAATTATTATGACTGAGAGCACAAAGTCATGTTATAAATACAGTGAAACCTCTCTGTGCGACCACCTCCATTAAGCGATCACCTCCATTAAGCGACCACCTCCCTGAACGATCAGTTTTTCATTGAACGAAATTTATTCCCATAGGCTCAATACTAATTTTACTTCCGTTCAGAGACCATCCCAGCTGATTTCTCTCCATGAGCGACCAATTTCTTTGAAGAAAAGGAAACAAATTCCGTTTTTTCCTGTCACTTGAAGAAGGTTTTATTAGAAAAATAATTCCGAGGGGCTTTAAACTTCTAAATAAGTTTAGATTTTTTTTTATTATTATTATTATTCCGGTAACTTTTAAGTGCTTAAACCCCTTTATGCCTTTTTAGACAATGAAGTTAACTCTGATGACGAATTAAGAATGACGATCAATAAACTCCCCTACCCTATTCAGTTAGGAAACTCTCAAAGAAATAGATAAATTAATGAAAATATCTTTATTTGTTCCCGTCCAAAAAAAAAAAAAAAAAAAAAAAAAAAAAAATTGTATTTATTTACTGAATTTTGAAAGGACTTGGAAATAAATGTTATGAAAGATAAAACCGTAAAACCAAAGCAATCGTCAATATATTCATTTTTAAACACTGCAGTAATTAACTTATATAATTAACTTTTATTTTGATACTTAAATTTTTATATTTTTTCCTAATGTGAAAAATAAATTCTAGTAACATTATTTCTACTTTTTTTCAACAATTAAAATCTAGATTTAAACATGACCTCCATTATGAGGCCACCTCTTGAAACGATCAATTTTTATTAGAATGAAACATGATCGCTTTAAGGAGGTTTTACTGTACTGTATTGTACCACTCTGCACTAATACAACCAGTAACTTCTAGCGAAAAGTTGTTTTTCAGTGTGCCAAAAGACCCTGCCATTAGAAAATCATGGACTAAAGCTATGAAGAGAGATGACAAGAAAAATCCTAATTTATCTAATGCATCATCTCTTTGATCTTGTGAAGATCATTTTTCAGTAACTTTATGTTTGATTTTCTTTAAATATTACTATTTTAGAACATTAATTGATTGGATAAATAGTTACTCAAGAGAAAAAAAAAGGCATTCATATTTATGATGTACTCATTCGTATTTAAAAACAAACAAAACACTCTGTAGTAGATTTCATACGTATATTGTATCTGTAAAGATTAATAAGCAATAACCCTGTTTTATTGATGATTAAATAGGTAAAACGTAGAAACGTCTAAGATATGACACACACAAATATGTTAGTTTTTATTTAGGAAGTAAATAAAAATTTTATTGCGTAAGTGTACATTTTTATTAAGTTAGGGACTAGGTTTAAAAAATAAAGGATTTATTTCGAAACAATATTTTGTCATGTCTTAATAGATATTATAAAACGTAAAAATATTGAAACTACTCAAAAAAATTTTAATATTAAATTTTTACTTTTCAACATAAAAATACTTTAGGTCCCGCTGCCTATGACACCGTGTAGCAGGCGTGCTTCGACAGTACTGCATAATCTTAAAAAAAAAAAAAAAAAAAAAAAAAAAAAAAAATCATCTGAAAAAAAAACCGCGAACCACATCCCCGCTGTCTGCGGCATCGTATAGCACCACGGGCTGCGCACGCACTGCAAATTCTTGTAAAAAACTTAAAAATTTACAAAAGTGCCCCCAGGGGACGAAGTGTGTGTGGGGGGGGGGAGGGGCACCGGATGTGCATAATATGAATAAGTTTTCATACACCTTTCTAACGATATGTCACATGAGGCGCGTACTCAAAATTTAGAAAATAGCTCCTCCCCGGATGACCCTTCCCTCCCTCTGCATTTCCCACTCTTTCAAATATCTAATGTTAAAAAATAATATTTATTTGAGTGTTAAATGAAAAATCGCATTTAAAACGCAATAAATAGTTGATCTGAAGGAAAAAAGAGAAAACGCCCCCCCCCCCCCCCACACACACACACACCACCACCACCAAAAATCAACTCATCTTAAATTTATAAAATCTTTATTATGCGTTAAAACAACGTCAAAGTTTAAAAGCGATCAGTTCTTTATTTTTCCTAATTTTAACAATATCCCGTCAATTTTCTCTATGTGAAGAGACTTTTAATGAGTTTAAAAATCGATTTTTTCATAAACTTAGCGTTCATTTTTTTTCAAATAGACATTTTATAAATCAACGTACAAAATAACATCCAGATGCGAAAGAACCAAATTTGTAAAATCAGTAGTTTAAAAATTTCGAACCTTTATTTCCAAAGCTTAGTAACTCTTTTCTTTCCGTTCCGCTTGCCTGTCGTGAACTGTGACGTCATAGTAAGTCATGCCCCGATTTGAAGCGACGTGATTTTAGCTTACTTTTAGGACTAATTATTTAATAGTATAGATATTTTTTTCGCGTTTTCGAGAACATTTTTGAAAACTGAGGATGTGGAACTATCAGAAAAATATATAAATGATCAAATCCCCTATGTGTGCAAATTCCTCATTGCGTCAAAAGATGGCGACACCAAAATTCTGGTATGCTTATTATGTAAAACTTCATTGTTATTTATAAATAAAACATTTCAACTAAATTATTTATTATAAAATAATTATTACATCACAATAGTTTTTATGCAAGGAAAATAATAATTATAATAATAATAATATTATGGATGTCAGTGATTATATATTGATTGACCGTCATAATAATAAAAAATGATATTATAAAAAGAAGAGCTGAAATGAATTATTTTTTTACGTTTCTGATCGTGTGATTTATATTCAAATAATAATTAGTAATGTATATTTTTTGTAAAGTGATTGAAATTAAATATATTTATAAAATTTATGGTAATATTTTTATTGTTGAAAAATTGCCAAGAAATAATCATCATCAAATTGGCGTCATTATAATTGTAATTTTATTTAACTTAATAGCAATTAAAAAATTACAAAGGAACTGAGAATAATGGTCAACTAACAGACTTAAAAAAAAAAAAAAAAACTTCACACGCACTAGGGAGTATCGAACTGCCTCTGTTAAGATCAGTAGACGATGGCCCTCAACCACTCAGCCGTGGGAAGACAAAATTTTTCTCCCCAAAAGTGGTTAAAAAGAAAGCATGTGTATGAATACAGTGTCATGCATTTTCGGTGAAATTTCCATAGAATGGCGAAGAAATATAGTCCGATTTTTCATGCGCATTATAAAACGAACAAGAGTCTTGCTGGAAACAAGTAAATTGTTATTTGGTTCATCTGAAACATATTTATTTGATTTTTAAAAAATCGCCCGTGTTATTTTCGAGAGAAAAAAAAATCGAATTATTTAACGAACGAGAGTTTTCCCAGAAAAAAGAAAAGTGTTATTCACCTCGCCTTAATCACATTTATATTATGTATCAATTTAAAAATAATCGTTAGAACCGTTTTCGAGATTTTCAAATTAGGAACTTCCTCGATATTATACCAACGTTTTCACTTTAAAAATGACTATTTAGATCTCAAAATATACTGCACGTAGAAATGTAAAAATTTCAGTATACGATTAGACTGCAGATATAAGACTGTTCTAGAAAATTCAGAACAATAAGACGTATATCTGCTGAGTTATTAAAAGGCGGCTTTGCGCATTTTCTTTGATGTCGAGTTAGCTGTATATATGAGTTCCGCCATCTACGAATTCTATGATACGATACGATACGATTTTAACGATACGATACGATACGATTCTAGGCTTAAGGCTGCGTCACTCGAAATACTACCGTCTTCCATGATATATGAGTTCCGCCATCTACGAATTCTATGATACGATACGATACGATTTTAACGATACGATACGATACGATTCTAGGCTTAAGGCTGCGTCACTCGAAATACTACCGTCTTCCATGATATTATACAGACATACATACAATTAACCCAACTGGAGTGAAAAATTAGAAAGAGCTACGAATCGAACCTGGGACGACAGTATACAAGTCTACTGCTCTAACCACTGAGCTATTCCGGCCGATACCTGGGTCTGCAATTTCTCACTAAAAAACCATGTTGGGGAAGTCATCGACCATCTATACGACAGCCTTGGATGACCGGACAAAGATGAATAGATTCTACTATTACATCGATCTACGATACATAATAAAACACACATACTACAATATTAAAACACACATACGCACATAAATAACGCCTGCATTCAACAGTTAATGAATATTATACAGACATACATACAATAAATACAATAAACCCAACTGAAGTGAAAAACTGGAGTGGCTCTGGCTAATTTTTCACTCCAGTTGAGTTCATTGTATTTATTGTATGTATGTCTGTATAATATTTATATATACCTTTAACTGTTGAATGCAGGCGTTATTTATGTGTGTATGTGTGTTTTAATATTGTAGTATGTGTGTTTTATTATATATCGTAGATCGATGTAATACACTATGACGCAAAAGTTTAGACAATGAAGAAATTCTTACATACTTTGAAAAATATTTATTCAATTTTCAAATCACTGCTTGAAATTAATGTGCTGTACATATAAACAATATTTATAACAAAGAAAAGTGGAATTGTGCATATTGCAATAAATTAAATGGTAACAAAAATAAACTGCTGTCTCAAAAGTTTAGACACAAATTAAATAAAATCGAAATAAACAATTTTTAAAACCTGGTTGCGCATCCATGCTTATGTATTACGTCATATACACGAGATTGCATGGAAGAAACTAAATCTTGCATAGTTTGTGGATCGATATCGTACCATGCATTCTCAATAGATGTCTTAAGTTCCTTTTCAGAAGAGTATTGTCTAGCGTTGCTATAAACTTTGCGACACATGATGCTCCAAAGGTTTTCTATAGGGTTAAGATCTGGGCTACATGCTGGCCAGTCAAGAACTCTTATATTATGGGAATTAAACCAAGATTTTGAATGTTTTGCAGTGTGAATTGAAGCATTGTCTTGCTGAAATTCCCACTGAGGACCCCCTAGAAGCTCAGCAAATGGCAGTAGGTTTTCTTCTAATGTCTGTGTATAATGCTGTGAAGTTTGACGACCACTGGTGAAGGTCAGAGATACTTGTCCATTATAGCAAAAGGCTGGACAAACCATCACCGAGCCCTCTCCTTGTCTGCGACTAAAAAAACGGCGAGGTTCCTTCCGCAAGTCATGCCAATACGATAAACAACCATCTGGACCATCCAGATTCCACTTTTTTTCATCGCTAAATATGACTGACTGCCATTTCTCTCCATATGACGTATGCTTTCGAGCCCACATAAGTCTTTTTAACTTATGATGTGGTTTCAGAGCTGGTTTCTTCTGCATTTTGCTATAAACGATTGTTCCTTTTTCCAAAATTCGTCTACGAATCGTATCCTTTGATACAGAGAGTCCCGATGAGCTTTGAACTCCACGTACGCTCATTTGTTGAGTACTCGCTAGTCTTTGTATCAGGCGATCCTCTCGTACATTTGTCCCACGTGGCCTCCCAGACCGACATTTTGCTTTATATTCGGAACCACTCGATAAAACTCGATAAATAGATTTTTTTGACCTATTAATAATAGCAGAAATTTCAGAAACGCTCTTCCCTTCACCTTTCAACTGCCAAATCCTTGAAACCTCATTCACTTGAATTTCTTTAGCTCTCGGCATGTCGACTATGAAGCGCAATCGTTTGCAGAACTTAAGTACTCCAAATTTGTGACATCATCGATTCTAAATTTGCATATGCCAGCGAATATTCAAAGAAATTTAGAATAGTGTCTAAACTTTTGCGACAAGCACATTTGAATTTTTATGAAAAAAATTAGTATTATAGCAAATAAAACGACTGTCTTTTGTACATAGCATTTTAAATCAGTTTTTGAATATATTTACAGGTTTTTGTAATTCTGACGTCATAATTCTACATTTTAAAGCTGAATGACGTCATTGTCTAAACTTTTGCGTCATAGTGTAGTAGAATCTATTCATCCAGTCATTCCAGTCGTGTATATAGTCCAGTATTCGTCCAGTCATCCAAGGCTATTGTACAGATGATTGGTGACTTCCCCAATATGGTTTATTAGTGAGAAATTGCAGACCCAGGTATCGGCCGGAGTAGCTCAGTGGTTACAGCAGCAGTCTTGTATACTGTGGTTCCGGGTTCGATTCCTGGCTCTGGCTAATTTTTCACTCCAGTTGGGTTTATTGTATTTATTGTATGTATGTGTGTATAATATTTAATTTAAAATAGTTTTTAATTAAGTTTAAAATAACCGATTTTCACTTACTGTTGCCAGATTTTAAAACGCCCAAATAATAATATTTACAAACATTTTTCAATCGGAAAATACTATATTTATGAGTTTTTTTTTTTTTTTTTTTTTTTTTTTAAGAGCATTTTGAAGTAATTGAGCTATTGCGTGTGAAAAGCCTTATTCGACGAAAATTACGTTACATTTGAAGAGATATATTTAAAACGCCATATTTAAAACATTTTCTTATATCCTTTCCAAACACTGTATTTCTAATTGAAGTATTACACAGGAATATTGAAAAAGATTTTTTTTTTAATATATTTAAAAAAAACTAGGTAATTAAGTGCCGAAAGCATTTAATGACAAAAATTACGTCATATTTAAAACAATATCTTTAAAATGTCAAAAGATTTTTTTGAAAATATCTAAAAGATATATTTTCATCTGAACGGTATTAAAGTTCAGCATGAAGCACCTTTTTTTTTTTTTTTTTTTTTCCTCTTTTGTGGAAACTAAGCTTGATTTTTACACTTTTTGTAATTGAAATATGTTTCCAGGCAGGAAAATGTCACTATGTACCGAGTGTTAAATTAACTCTCTTATTACATGGCTGATGAATGTGAGATGTACTTGTAAAATTTAATCTTAACATAACATAAAATAAACACAATTAAAATGCGTATTTTTAACATGTACGTTAGAATAATTCAAATCACCGTAAAGTAATTAAAAAAATGTTAATTAACCTGAATTTTAAATATAATATTTATACTAATTTCTTCGTTCTCTGTCTTTCTATATATTTGTATACCCCAGCAAATGTAAAGTTATGGTTGTTTGTGAGATACAGCATATCGACAATAAATGCTATTTAAATATTTAAAACCATACAGGGAGACTGACATAGCAAAGTCTAAACTATTCAATTCGTATGATAGCAAAGTCTCCCTACAGAGTACTGCATGCTCAGTTTCTGCTGAAATGGTAATCAGAATTGGCAAGACAGCCATAAAAATCGCTAAAAACTTTTTGGTATGCCAACAATTTGCACACGCTCAGTAGCAAGGTCTGTATCTAATCATATTTCAAAAGAATCTGGTTTTTTGGGCGTGTTATAACGTTTTAAAAAAATTACTTAAAATGTTTCCATTTTTTGGGTTTTTTTAGAGCAATTAAACAGTAATAATAACTTTTTTCTTTTGCAAATGAAAGAGCATATCTTGAAGTTTTTAAAAACAATTTTTTATTTGGAAATTGCTTGAAGAATGGTCCTCTGGCGGCCTCTGATGCCAGGGTGTACAAAACGTGAAACGTTCCGCGGTACCAGATGAATCTCCGAATGTGCTTATCTGTAACAAAAAAGATATTTTGTAGTTCTTCTCGGATGTGGTTTACTAATTTTATGATCCTGAAGGAAATGGCGAGAGTTCAAATTTTAGGTTGTCGATTTTAGACAAAGTTTTTTAGATTTAAATTGCGCAAAAATATTTACAATTCCAACACTGGAAAACGCATCCGTGAGGGACTACAAAATAGTATATACTAGAAAAGCATGAAAATTTCAATAAAATCGGTAGATCCCCAGATAGCATGAACATTAGCAGCAAGTTTGATTTTTTCTGATATTATTTTGCCGTGACAAATTTGAATTGAGAAATTCGCAGCAAATCTCCCGCAAGATATACCATCCCCCCACTTGCATGAGTAGTTTGCTGTGAAACTGATGGCAAGACTGTCTTTAATTCACGAAAGTGACGAAAGCAAAAAATCCCTCTGTTGAGCGAATAGACAATCAGCAGATACGCAGAAATTGCAGAAATTTAATTCGGTTGGCACCGCTTTTTTTAAACGCTATACTTATCAAATACCAAAAAAGGTTCGAATTGAATAGTACAAATATTACCCTAACTTGTGTATGGTGGTAAAAACGATGCATGTTTGGCAAACGATGCATTTTTGGCAAAATGACACGTGACTGGCACAGTTTTTGGGCCGACTAAAGTGTCTGTCATTTTCAAAATATTTTTTTCTAAGTATAAATATTATTCTGTCTCAATCTCAGCGTGCCTCAAATACCTTTTTTGGGTAGTCAAAAAATGGCACTTGACACGTGTCTGGCACAGTTTTTGGGCCACGATCCTTCAGCCAGACATTCGATTTTGTATTCAGCCATTACAAAAGAAGTGTTGCACAAATTTTCAGGGTGCCTCAAATACCTTCCCTAAAATGTTTAACAGCTCTTGGACTATTAACTTGCACGACAAGTTAGCTGCAAGTTCAAAGTGTGGTGACTTTGGCTTTTGCGTTATCTTGATGCAGTCTTGTTATGAACTCTTGTCATGCTGAGCTTGCTGCAACTTTGCAGGTTTTCAAAGCAAGACTTCTGCAATTTTTCTGCAAACTAAAAATGTAATGTGGGTCCAATCTCGAGTTCTACCTGAAACGGATTCGTAAAAACAGTATTTCGAGAGAAACAGGTTCAAAGTTTTAATTTTTTAAACATATATAACTGTGCAATATAACATTATCTGTGAATCGAAAAGTGAACTACAGTCGAACTTACTTATAACGAGCCCTGATTTAACGAGAACCCGCATTTAACGAGGAAATCATAAATACTTGGTTGGTATACTGTCCGGACCGCTATATCATTTCTTGTTAACCGATTTTTCATGTTAAGCGTTTTCGTGTTAAACATATTTCACTGTACTTACCTCTCTTTCTTACAATATAACTTTTGAAAAATACACAAGAGAAACTAAATTTTTATATCAAATTGAAGCTAAATATCACTTTTATTCTGTAAACCTAACATATTAAACAAATCTAATGTTTTATAATTTTTTTTAAATTAAAAATAAAAAGATTTTTATTTTTATTTTTTATTTCTTAAGCATTTGTCATGCTACACATTAAAAAAGTATTGATCCCACTAACTTAATTGAGGTTCACAGAATTACGATTCATAAGTAGAGATGCATAAGTAGAGAACATACAGTTAAAATATTATAATTCTGCCGTCATAAGTTGTTTTTTAATCTTGTAAGAAAGTGTGAAAATCAGAAACTGAGAAAATAAAGTTTAAATAATGAAGGTTTTAAGGGCAAGTCACTGTTTACATTTACCTTTTTTAATGCTGTAGGCGTAATTTTTGTCCGATTTCGATGCGGTTTGTTTTCAAATGTTTCTAACACTCTAATTATTATTATTTTAAAATATTTTTTAAAATCGATATTTTGAATGTTCAAAGGCTTCCTTTAACACAATTTTGATTCATCGATATTTATATATGTTAAACGTTACTGAGTTGTCTGCTTTCTATAGAGGGCAGGATAGAAGTTCTAAGATAATATTTTTTTTAATGCGGTTTCAATGATGATAAGAGTGTTCCAACTGAGTCAAATTTCAGCATCTAGTTAGTGTGCGCATTAACTAATGTCCTGTACAAAGGCGCTCGAAGTAACGGAAATCTATAATCATGCAAATTGTATTTACTGCTTACAGTACTTTTCAATGGCTGTACTTTTTAAAAAAAGCTCATAAAAATTAAAAAACAGATAAAATTACTGTTAAAAATTTTCATCCCATAAACTATAATTGAAGAAACATACATCTAAAAGAAATGACGAGCGGAAATTTAAAAAATGTTATCAATTTTATTATACTAAAATACTATGCACATTTTTATTTTTAGAGCAATTCATAACAATTATGCAATGCAATAAGAGTACATATAAAACAGATCTAATGACCTGAAATGTAGAAGTAAAATTTTCAATGTTTACTACTGAAAAATTGCGCACACGTTCATTTATATAGGAAGATACCATAACAATTACATGGCTATTTATTCATGATTTCGGATGATTTGTAAACTTTTTCAGGTGTTTTGTTTACGAAATTTTAAATAAGTGATGCATCGGCAAAAGTGCCTTATAGACGGAAATTTATTTTTGACATACAAAGGTGCAGCGTTGCATCAGAAAATTACCGTATTTCATATTTATAACTAGTTTTTCTTTTTAAAATGGAATTAGACATTAAAAATTTCAATTTATATACATTTTGAACGAAAGAAGAAGTCATTACCAACTTACAAGGAAGATCTCCATAAGGCGCATACTCAGAATGTTTTGAAAAAAAAAAAATGGCTAATGCAACTATTTATGTATGAAATAAAGATCAGTCAAATTTAGCGGCGGAATTCCAGTAGAAGACTGTAAAAAAATAAAATACTTTTGATTATTTGGCACGAAACGACGAATGAGTCACGCCATTTGGTGAGCAACCTTTACCTAACATAAACTAGTCGGATATGCCAATCCTAAAACTTTCTTCTATCTCATACATGTTAATATTTCAAAATTTTCTAATACAGAGCCAAAATTAAATGGCAATCTATGCCCATCATGAGGATTCTAAAGACATGAAATTTTGTACATTAGTTCTTGAGCTAGGCCTATCGCTAAAATCGTGTAAATCATGCAAATTGCAGCATATCAGCGCCACCGGATAGGTAGATTTACACCAAAATCTAATAATCAACAACTTATGTTAACGTCTAACTAAATCTGAAGTTTGATGAAAATCCGTTCATTAGTTTTTAAGATAGAGCTATTGCGGAAATCATAAAAAATTCCACATATCAGCGCCACCAGTTGAGCGATTTACACCAAAAACTAATTAGCACCAGTTTATATTAGGGACTAACTGAATCTGAAGCTTGATGAAAATTCATGCATTTGTTCTTGAGATACAGCTATTGCGTAAATCGTGAAAAATGCAGCACAGCAGCTCCACCTATTGGGAGATTTACATCAAAAATTAAACAGAATTAATTTCTATCAGGGACTATTCAAATGTGAAGTTTGATGCAAATTCGTGCATTTTTTCTTGAATTAGAGCTATTGCGATAATCATGAATAATGCATCATAGCAGCGCCACCTGTTGGGCGATTTTCACCAAAAACTAATCAAGAGCTAACTATATCCTGGACTAATTGTATCTGAAGTTTTAAGAAAATCCGTGCAGTAATTCTTGGGCTATAGCTATTGTTGAAATCGCGAAAAATGTCACATAGGAGCGCCACCTGTTGGGCGATTTTCGCCAAAAACTAATCAGTACTAGTTTATATTAAAGTCTAACTGAATCTAAAGTTTTGTGAAATTCCGTGCATTAGTTCTTGAGATAGAGCGCCCACAAGATTTTTGCCACATACAGACTCACAGAGTGACAGACAGACATTTTCTAAAATCCATCAAATTGTGTTCAGGACATTCTAAAACGTATAAATCCGTCGAAAACCGGATGTCGAAAATTTTCCGAATCCAATACTTTCTTCTTGTAAAGATAGAAGAAAGTAAAAAGTCGGAAATCCTTTATACCGAACCAGTTTTAATGGTCCGGCCAGGTTTGTTATAAGCGGACTCGACTGTATATCTATCGAAATTATTAAAGCTGCATGCTTTTTGAATCAATGCAAAATTTTCATATCAATTAATCTTCATTCTTTGGATATTAAACTTTTAGCTTTGTGTAGCCCAGATACAGCAAGTGGATAATTAATAGTTAAATTAATCTCTGTCATCTAAACTGCTTCAATGTGTCAAGAAGTTGTTTGGAGAGGCTAAAATTATATTGAAAGCACAAATAATGAAATTTACATCCTGTTTTCTGATGCATATTTGATGGGTAATTTAGCTATGATTGATGGAGCAGTTATAATAATTTAGAATTAAAAAAGTAACGTTCTTACTTGTTTTACAATATTTGTCATAACTAATAGAAAGTGAACTAAAGCATATATATATTTTAATTATTACACTCTTTATTTTTGATTTTTATTTTATTTTCTACTTTTTAGTGTTTAAAATATTTCATTGTTGCAGCTTCATATCCAGTTGGCATACTTATCCAGAGTTGCTTGGCGCACAATTAAGCTTTTGTTGTTGTAACTCATAAACAGTTGTAGTCATAAAGAATATATGGCGCTTCATCACTTCTAGCTTCAATAAGAAAATATATTTATATTCAGAAAGCTTAAAAAGTTTCAAAGTTAATTCCTAAGAAAGTTACAAAATTTGTAGATAGAAAGAAGCTGTTTCGTAGGAGTGGAGTTATTATGTACCCATTGAATGGACTTAACCCTCTTGCTGCGTATTTTTTTTTATCAAAATAGGTTCAAAAATTGCGTATTTTTTTATTACATATTTCAAATCTATATATATTTTAGAGTTTAAATATGTAAACATTTTTTTTGTAAAAGAGTTTAGGATCTTTGCTGGGATAGGATATTAGAAATCAGGCTAAATCTGGGCTGTCACTGGAGACTATTTTTATATTCTCGCACCGATACTTTGAGGAAATCGATTTTGCAGTATGCTCTTATTGAAAATGTTGAAGTCTATACAGAATTTTTTGTATTTAAAAAGTGGTCCCACTTGAATTAAAAAATAGTCACTAGTGTAAAAAATGAATCCCCGAGGAATTCTTGGGTTGCGCAGATTTTGCTACTTTTACGTTGCCCGATGAAGGGTTGCGCAGCGACAGAGTTAAGGCTCCGCTGCACTATCGCGAAATCCCATGTTAGCCTATGGGAAGGCTTTGAAGCGCGATTACTCATTACCTAATATAATTATTAAAATACCGTTTTCACCATCAGAAAGTAGACGACAGATGCCGATGATGTGCGTTTATAAAAATTATCTCTGTAAATTTAAAGTACATAAAAAAATACCTATAAACTTTGAAATTTCCATTTGGTTAAATTTTATCATCTTCTTAAAAATACTAAAAATTTATGTAGAAAATTTTTTTTAACGCACATCATCGGCATCTGACGTCTACTTTCTGATGGTGAAATCTGTATTTTAATAATTACATTAGATAATGAGTAATTGCGCTTCAAAAATTTCCCATTGGTTAACACGGGATTTCGCGATCGGGAAGTTTTAGTGCAACGGAGCCGAAAAAAACAAACAAACTGGCATCTCTCAAACAGAGTCGACTGACCAATTATTCTAGTGACAGATCCGAGACTAGACCGGTTCCAGAGTTTTTCTTATCAATGCTACACAGTGATGAAAAAATGCCTTAAAATATATTTTTTGAAATTTATACTTAAGTTCTAAAAATATTAAAATGTTGTATTATCATCGGGAACACACACCCGTATACATATACAGTGCGCCCACTAAAGTCCCTTGCATCCTCTTAACTTCGGAACGGCTGCTGCTATATTCATAAAAGTGGTGTTTAGGTATAGTAGAGTAAACATGCGCCACTGAATGAAACCGCCTACGGCGCCTCCTGGTGGAAAACTGCGGAGTTAGCATTCCTATCTGTAAAATGTAAAGAGATAGTGAAAAAAAGTGGCTGACAAAGTTGTAGAACATCATCGATTTAGTACGAAAAGACACCTTGTGGGCATTAATGCGAATAATAGAACGGCTAAAACGCGCAATTGTTTTTTCGTGATTTCCTACACTATTTTCACATTAGTATGGTGTAATACTAATGTGAAAATATCAGAATTCGCATTATTATGGTGTAATGTAACACCAGATATATCGGTTAAATTACTTCATAAAATGGAAGCAGCAACGTTGTCACAAATTTTATGGATTAACGTTACACTAACTTTTTTTAAAGTGTAGGATTGAATGTATTTACAATATTCATTTTACTTGAATTGACTTAAGTTCGTGAGACTTCTTTTAATGACAGTGTTTTTATTTTTTAGGTCAACAACGTCATTGGTATGATTTGCATCATGGCTTCATCTTGCAGCTGGTGCTCCAACAGCAATTGGTTCAACTTCGTCGCCTCGACAGGCCTCACAGTCACTCTCTTACTTCTCCTCTTTTACTTTTTCCATATCATCGAAAAGTTGAAATTCATCCCCTGGCTCGCAGTAGTAAGCATGGATTACAATAATTAGCATGATTTTGTTCTCTCTCTCTCTGTACTTTTTATCCCATTTTTATTAAGATCAGTGGACTTTCAAAAGCCATTTTTTCCATTTTTCACTCAATTGTACGACAATTTTGCACAAGTAATAATTCATACATTTTCAAAGTAAATTAATCAGTTTCATTAACTCCTTCGGGACCAGCGTCTTTTACTGAATTTTTAATCTTTTATCACCGGTTTTCAAAACAGAAATTTTTGCCTAATTAAATCGGGAAAATGCTCGGATTAAATAAGGCAAAACTTACAATAAAAATTTACTGGTGAGAATAATCCCTGATTCTGAGCACCTTACGCGGCACGTATACGGGTCGGTAGTCCCCAAGGGGTTAAACCTTAAATGAATAGCGATACATATCTGCATCACTTTTTTTTTTAACTCTTAGCAACCACTATATTTATATAAGTGCTATATATTTATATTAAAAGCCTACTTCAGTCACGCGAAAAGAGCCGTTAGCTAATGCTATTCCTATGGAAGAAATTTATAAAGATATCTCGGTCGCATTTCAATATTTTTAGATGATTTTTATTGCAGTGGCTAGCTGAGGTCGATCAGTAAAAAGGCCGTTTTTTATTTTTTCGATTTTCATTGGGGATTTGTTTCAAGAGGATGCTTTCATTTTAGGAACCGGTTCTGAAAATGAAAGTGTCCTGATTAAAAATGTACCTGCAAACGGAATTGAAAAAGTAGAAAACGGCCTACATACAGATCGACCTCAGCTAGCCACTGCAAAAAAAAATCATCTAAAAATATTGAAATGCGACCGTGATATCTTTATAAATTTCTTCCATAGGAATAGCATTAGCGAACGGGTCTTTTCGCATGACTGACGTAGGCTCTTAATGCTGTAAAAGTACAAAAATATGCTACTAAATAAAGTTAAAAATCTATCTTAAAATTTCTGGTGTCTAATCTTTAATATAACAATATAAAACACAATTCTAAAAGAATAATTCGTGCATTTAAGGGTTAAGTTTTACAAAATAAAAAATTATATAAAATAAGGTATTTAGTTTCATACTTATTAAAATATTTACTAATTTGCAATATTTTAGTTTTTAATACTTCTATTTGAGATGTTCAATATAAGAAAAGGTTGACGTATTATACAAAAAATGTATCTCTGATTTTTTTCATTATTTTTCCTGCGTAATAAGCCTTTCTGCGAATCTTATATAATTTTTTTTAACAAAATAAAAAATCATGCATTTAAGAGTTAAAAAATGTGTGTAATTAGTTTAGTTATAAATTAAAATATGTTACTTAATCATTCTAACTAAAAATGCTCAATGCGCATTAAATTTGGCTTTAGGAACTTTGTGTGTTTTTTTTTTCTTTTCTTTTTTTTTTTTTTTAAATTGTTGCTTTATAATGTTGCAACAAAATTTGGTATGCATTTTAAAAATTATACTAATATATTGAGCAAAAATAAAAAACTGCCCATATGTATACTTTTTAAAGAAATTTTACAGACAAAGATTATATAACTATCAAATTTTCCTTTTATGTACAGTAATTATTGCACTCTTTCTTAGTCCACACGCTGATGAATTCTCCCAGATCCAGGATCACCACTCGCACAGACTTCGAAAAAATGTTTTTTTATTTTGATATGCTGCCACCACCGATATACATACGTGATATAGGTCACGTTGTGAGAAGGATTATCAAAAAAGAATGCTAAACTTACTCAATTAAAATTAACGAACAATTTATTTACAAATTATTGGCATATAAATAAAACGTTGTTTACATTTAAGAGCTCGGATATAGACGATCCAGCCCGATACTAAGTTACATATAGCAAGTACTTTCTGTGTACTGGACTAACTTATTAAAATACCCTATTCCCTTCTCACCTTGCGGTATCTCATCAGATTTATCGGAGGATCACCTTGGACCTCCCCTTGCGTACCCTTTCTTTGCACAAGACTCAAACCTTTTCCCGGAACACACTCCACTTAAAATCAGAAAATTCACTCAAAAAACTGCGACCTGTCTTCACCAGGTCTACCCAGAACCTCCACCTCTCTCAGCGATGCCTACCAAAAAAAATAAAAAAAAGACCCCGGGCTCCTTCCTGCCCACACAGACCATTCTTTTATCTAAAACTTTCTCCCTCAGATGGCATTCCCTACTTACAATATAGGGAATTCCTTTGTTTGCCTTATCTGTGGTATGCGTTCTTGAATAGCAAGGGAAGCTGGAATACATTGATACAATAAAGTTGTTCATTCAGTCCTATCTAAAACAGCTGCGATGAATTTTTAGATAAGAAAAAAATTTACTTTAAAATCTGTACGCAGAAAGTGAAACATGTGAAATACAATAGTCAAGTAAAAGATAATATCAGATAACAGTAATCTTAATTAGTTACCTGCTCACTAGCGTCAGAAACCTGACACCTGACACCCCCATCTTAGCGGAAAATATGCCATTTAGAGGCTAATTTTCCCCCAAACACATAGTAACATATGTAACACATAATACATATAGAAATATTATGCAAATTAGAAGAGTTCAACAGTTCATTTGCATGTTTCTTCAGTGTTATCACAACCTACATGTTTTAAGGTGTCTGAACATTAACTACTGACATCTCTAATGAACTGTATGCTAATATGATTATTAAAAAAAATGTTACACAAAATGCTAATACACTGTTATAAGAACAAGATACCAGTACAAATACAAATACACAAAAAAATAAAATTTTGATGGTTACATGTTTACTATCTGTTATTTATTGATTATAGCTGGAGTCGTCACTGCCTGTTTCTCCAGCTCTTCCTTTGCAGTCTAGAAATTACGTCAGCATTCAGAAGTTGCACTTCTGGGCGATGGAAAATACTTAGGTTCGAGCGTTGCAAGGCAAGAGACCATCTAGTGAGTTTGTGGGAACCTTAAGGTGTTTCCGTGAGAAATTTTAATGGGTTATGATCAGTGATGATCTCCATTTTTAAAACTTTCGAAACCGACAGGGAACAACTCCAAGCCTCTTTTTATATATTCGGCCAAGCACGCTGAGTCCCTAATAATTTTTGACTGCAAAAGCTATCGGCTTAAACTGACCCTTTTCATCTTTTTGGGTGAGACAACATTCTACTGCCAGATCTGAAGCATCGGCATGAAGCTGATATTCCAGATCTACTGTAGGTGTAGACAAACGCGTCACATTACAGAATTCATCTGTAAGGGTATTGAATGCTTGTTCTGCCCTTTCATCCCATGGCACAGTACTTTTGACTTTCCCTTTAGTTCATTAAATTAGTTAGAGGTACGGCAATTTCAGCTTAATAAGTCTCAATTTAAAAAGTTGTTAGAGCATTTTCTGCTCATTTCAACCTTTTACATTTCAATTTTCTTAGAAGCAGTTCTGCGGGAGCATTATCATCTAATAACTATCATGCCAAATTCCAAGCTTCTAACCCAAAAGTATCACAGAAGTGACAATTTTTTTGCTGCTGTACTCTTTTAATCTTTTAAATTTCGATTACTAAAAAAATAAAATAAAGATGAAAATAAATCGTAAATTAGATCGTTTTTAGCACTTTTTTGTTCATTTAACTCTTTTTAAATTTAGTATTTTTTAGAAACCGTTCTTTGTTAGCATTTATAACTTAAAAGTATCCTCTTTGCCAAATTTCAAATTTCTAGCACAAGCAGTATCACAAAAATTACAATTTTAGAACATTTTTTTTCCCTACATCCCCATTGGAGTATTTGTACCAATATAAAATACAGTCTATTTTGTATCAGAAATACCCACCGTCATTTTGTCCCTATTATTATTTTTAATCAGTTCGGTAGTTAATGATATTACCCTTACAAAACAAACAAACAATCGTACAAACGTTTCTTCTTTATTATTTATTAGTATAGATTAAGCCTTCTATGTTATTAAACCTCGTGATCTTTACATTTCCTTTTACCCCATAACTTCTAACGTTTTTAGAAAGAATTATTACAGTGAATCTTTTTATCAAATATTTGCCATCAGAATTATCTTGTAGATAAAAAATGACTAACCTCAGAAATTACTTGTCAAATATTTAGCGAAGTAAATTTCTCCCTTTTTCTTTAATCTATAAAATAGTGGATGGCAATTTCAAGATATGAATTATTGTTATTATTATGTTACTATTATTATTACTTTTATTATTAGTATTGTCATCACAGCTTTTTATTGCTTGTATCACATTACTTATTTATTTATGTGACATTGTAACAGTGGCAATTATTTTCTGCCATGATTTTTATATTTCTATGCAGACTTGGAGCTCAAATGTTCTAAGCAAAAGATAGATCTAAAAAAACAAATCCCCTTTCCATTTTTATAGAGAGAAATGGATAATTACAAGCATATGGAAATGATACGCGCTTTAGTATAGAAATCCCCCGTTGTGTAGGGCCTCATTATATTGCTCTTATTATATATCGCTCTTTTTTGTTTACCCCGAAAGGAAAATGATCGGAAGATGAATAAAAGAACCGATTAACTCATTGGATACTGTTTCTATCCTACCGTTTGTCGCAAAAATGACTGATGGATTTTAAAATTCAATATCTTGCAAACGGTGACAGATATTAAAAAAATTCTTGCAGGAGGATTATGTATGATGTCAGGAGTTTTTGTACTCTGATTCTTGATTTTAGTTCGAATTTCAAACAATAGATGGCGCTGAGAGCAGTAGGTGCTCAATCTAGAACCGATTTTCGGTATTTCGGGATTCATTCAATACATTTTAATCTCCTTTTTTCGCATGGAAGAGAAGAGAGGCTAAAAAATCGAACCTAGATTTAGCGGATATTGCTTGCAGCGCCATCTATCGCTGCTATTTGTAACTAAAACTTAGAATCGCAGCATAAAAACACCTGACATCTTACATAACAATCCTCCAAGAATTTTTTAAATATCTGTCACCATTTGCAAGTTACTGAATTTTAAAATCTATCAGTCATTTTTGGAACACCCGGTAAATATTAAGTACAGGACTATTATACAGACGGCGTTCGTTATAACAACCCCTTGCGTGCAAAAGAAAAGGCCCGTTATAACGGGAGGTCGCTATAGCGAAAGTGAAAAAAAAATAATAAACTGTAATCAGGTGAAGGGAAATTAAGATTTCAAAGGAAATTCTATAATACAAAATTATTACAAGTTTTTGAATGATCGTAAATAAAGCTCTTTTTGACATGTTAAATGCTTTAGCAATTTGAGGTTTAAGCAGGTTCCATGTGTTTTGTAGTGTAAGTCACATAGCTTATAACTGCTATGCTTGTTGGCTGTGGTTGTTGATTTTCGAAAAGTTTGCTTTGCCTTATTCAATTAATTTGATAACCCCGATAAAATAAGTCACATTTTTCCATTCTAAAATACTGGTAGTCAAAAATCGTAGCATGTGACTTACACTACAAGTACTCATGGAACTAGCCAGCAAACGTTTTTAACTAACTGCTGTCAAAACTTTAAATTTTGTATACAAGGAAATAGCATTTCGTTTGTTTGAAGCTGCCATCTTGGAGGAATGCACACATCGAACAAACTGAATGCGCATGCGAGCGAGTACGCCCATGCGCATATGCTTATGGAATGCGAATGAGGTTCAAGCGTGTCATTGCTAAATTTCACCCCAGTAAGAATTCTATTCTTTCTGCTCCCTTGAGACCTTAATTGTGAACTCGGCAATTAGTTTTTGATGAAAGAAAATGTCAATCTTTTCTTGAAAAAAAATCGGGAGGAAAGGTCAGTTTGGTCGTTGTATTGGGAAATAAGCAGCTGGCCGATCATTATATTGGATGGAAAAATAACATAGCATAAAAGGGATATATTTCGAGGCATTTTGCATAGGTCGTTATAATGGAACGGTCGTTATAATGAGAATTAAATTAAAATTACGCCTATTTAGAAATATCTAGCGATTGCCTCTAAGCTCCAAACGAAACAGAATTTCACTAGTATCTATAGTTAAGCTAAAAATTACAAGACAGACAAAATTTTGTAGCTATGAATTACTCTCGAAATATTGAGTTTTAATTGCACGTACTTTTGCATTGCTAACAAGTCATAATACCAACAGAGCGAAAAAGTGTCCAAACCAGGACACGAACCCGGGTCATTAGCACAGCGCACCAATGCTCTATTAACTGAGCTACTCGGACGATACCCAGACTGTTTGAGAGATACACACCTTTTTAATGAATTTTCAGTTATAATTCAAGAGTAAATATATGAGAGCGACTTTAAATTTTCTCTCTCTTCAATGAAAATTATTCACATTTTTTAACCATTTCTCATCAGAATATTAATTTTTTTGTTGTTGTTTGTTTCCAGTTCCATTTTTTAAAAGTAATTACTTCATAAATAGTCATTAAAAGATTTTTTTTCTTGTGCCAGGAGCTTTTATATGCTGCCACATGGACCCTATTCTACATGATTGCAGCACTTGTGGTGGCGGTTAAAGGCGGTAGAGATGATGCTTGGGCTGCAGCGGGGGTAAGTTTTTTAAAAGACCTGATGAACGCATGATTTGTAAAATGATTAATTTTTTCATGCTTATTTTCTTAAATATACAACATAACCAGGGTTCGTACGCATGAAGGGATTCAGGGGATATGTAGGTATTTTAGTACCAATAATTTCGTAAAGTACTTGTCGCTATATCTGAAGATAGAATTATTTTCCTTTAGATAAGGCAAATATTACTTTGCAAAAATTCTGATAAAAGGTGCTTGAAAGTCCTTTAAGCGTACGAACCCTGATAATTGCTCAAACATTTAGATCTTTTCTAACAAGTATTAGAGGACTGAACGGGCCGAAATTTTCAATCTGGGACGTTCGGAAATGCCTTTTGTAAAAGTTAGCCGTTCGATCCGGATCTGTTTATTTATGTATATTAAGTCTATGACTCGGTCCGTGGTCATCGAAATACTCAAGGCCAGAGGACACGAGTTGTGACCTCATCACTAATCGACCGACTTCTCACTAGTGTTAGAATTCACACCGGAATATTTTGAATAGCAATTTTATTTTATTTTATTTATGGAATATCTATCATCTTATAAAACAATAATAACTATTTAAACTTACTGGTGAGAATTCGGAATCTCTAAATAAAAAAATCAGCCAGATGCGGCAACACTGTGGCATTAATGGGTGTAGGTTATCGGAGAGGGCACTTACGTATACCCGTCACCTGTTAGAGTTGTCTCTATATGTATCGGTGTCCCATATCGCGCCAACTGCACACTCTCCATACCATCACAGAGGATCCAAAAGCTTGAACAGTCACCCGTTGACGTGAAAGGTCCATGGATTCATAAGGTTGTCTCTATACTCATACACGTTCGTCTGCTCGATACAATTGGAAGCTAGGCTCGTTAGACAAAGTATCGTGTTTCTAGTCATAAACAGTCCAATAGAAGGTGTTGGAGGGCCTAGTCGAGGCACAAAGCTTTGTGCTGTGCACTCAACAACACTATATGAGTAAAATTGCGCTCAGAAAGCCCGTATAAATGACGGTCCGTTGAACAGTTTGCCCGCTGACATTTGTTGGTGTCACATCACTGAGATCCGCAGCAATTTGGGGAAGTTTTGCACGTCTATCTCGTTTAATTATCCTCGACAATCATCGACGAGCCCGTTCTTTCAAGGATTTTTTTTTCCGGCAGCACCACTGTCGGAAATTTGGTGTTTTACCAGATGCCTTATATTAACGGTACACTCGTGAATTGGTCTTGCACGAAAATTCAAATTGCATCGCTACCTCGGAGTACATTGGTCGCTACCTACGTCCCTTCGCTCGTGCATCAACTAGAATGTCACGTTCAAAGTCACTTAAATAGTGATAACCTGCCATTTTAAGAGGACCGGGTAAGCTCTATCTCCGCCATGTTAAAATACACCGCAACTTTATGTACCTTTTCTCAGAAATGGTGAAAGACAGAGGTCTATATTTTTTAGAGTAGTTTGAATAACATGCTTTACGTATTTTAACAGACCATTTTCTTTCGAAATGAAACTGAAAATTAATTATTGATTATTTATTGAAAGACATTTTTAAATTAGCATTTTTGGTAAGACTTCACTGCCTAAAATAAATAATTCTCAACAAATCATTAAATCCATGTGTTAAAGTATACAATATAACATAATATATGTATTTAGAAAAATCTGAGTTCTCAAGTTTAATAGATATTGAAAAAAAGGAACACAAACCTGAAAATTTGAAGTTTTGAGAAAAAGTCTATTAAAGCTGTGAAGCAGTGTTGTCAGTGGGCTACTTTTTTAAATTCTAATTTCTTGATTAGCACCACTTTTTTGAAATGGTAAAATTCGCCCTATTTAATAACGTATTAATTAAGGCGAAAATAATGGGAATTTTACCACTTCAGAAAAGTGGCCCGCTGCTGTGAAGTGCTCTTAGAAAGAATGAAAAAATCCAACACTTTATATATATATATATATAAACATGTGTTGTAATGCGTTATGTCTGTTGGAACACATCGTTGAAAAGATAAAAGTTGAAACTATTTAATGATATAAAAAAAGGCGTTTTTTTGGTCGAATTTCGCTTACCTGGTCTTCTTAACAGCAGGAACCGATCTAATAGCTTCACCACTACACACCTCTTGCCCTATATTGGCGCTGCCGACCGCATCGCTTTACGCTGATTGGTTGTATACCTCCGTCATTTGTATACGCACGACTGTACCAGTTTTCTGGTTCTACCGTGTGGTATGTTCGATAGAATAAGCTTGGTATTGAAGTTCTTTTCTTTTCAACATTTTTTTTTAAATTAATGCACAGATATAATTGGACGCGCAGTTATTACGATTTGAAACAAGAAGCAAGATTGCCGCGATATCTGAGAAAACTGACTTCTTTACTTATAATTAAAATCTCTAAAAATATCAAAATGTTATATTTAATTAAGAAAACACATTTGCGCACATAATTTTCTTTAATAACTTTGAATAAAATAGTAAAAAAAAAATCCAAACGAATTAAAGTAATTAAGTATTAAAAGAAAAAGCAGTATAGGAAAATGGGTTTTTATTTATTATTTATAAAGCATCGGTTTATCACAAAATTTTTTAAAAAATAATGTCGCTCTTCCCCCCTGGACTTCGTTATCACCAAAAAGAATTGCTAATTTTTTTCAGGGCGCTGGATTTACTGTAGAACTTAGCAAGATAAAGCTATAAACCTATAATTGCTCTGCTATGAATTTCATCTAAATCCACAAATAATCTACATGCTGATATCCTATAGAGCAGGCTCTGACATGTGTTGGCTGTCGGAAAATATTTCATCATAAAATGATATCGAAACTATCACAATTCCTTATGAAATTGCAAAGATGCCCAACACTACACAAAATTATTATAATTAATTTATGATGTTTATATCCAAATGTCATATTGCTGATCATCGAATTAGAGTATTACGATGAGACATTTCCCGTAAGCTTTGGAGGAAAAGTCATCAACAGTTTATTGGCCAACAATCGACGCCTTATTCGTTTGCGATGAAAGCAACAGCGACTCGTCAAGAGGTTTACATCACTTAACAACCAAAAATTTTGCAAATGTATTTCTCGTATAACTGTAGAATATATAAGGTCAATTAAATAAGATCAAATTTTATGTGCTAAAATTCGGGTAGTAAAGTGATTCTAACATCCTGACGATCCACCACTGGAAGAAAGGGGATAGGTTACCTTGGCCTACCTACTTTTGCAAGATGAAGTATACATAGGATCACAGTGAGTAATTAAAAGAGGTAAGGCTTACTGACAGAAATAAAGTGAACTTATCGAGGCTCTTGCTATGGGTACATACAAACGTACTGTTTCGTAAGGTTTTCAATTTCTAGATGTTTGTCAGGATTAAAGTCTTTATTATGTCAGGACCTAATATATTTATATAGGAGTAAACAGAGAGCATCGGAAAGCTCCCAAAGTTACGTTCGTCATGCGACTAAAATTACATAACAATAACTTAAACAGAATTGATACAATTATTAATTCGAAATCAAATGGTGTAACAGTTACCAACATGAATTTTGTGCCAAAATACAATTTTTTTATGTGTGTGTTTGAGATTGCACTCAAGAGTCTAGGTATCCTACATAACAAAACCAAGAAAACCAACAAAAAAAGGATTATGGTATTTAAGTTTTATTTAGCAGAGCAAATTGTACAAAAAAAATGTAGCACTGCTAGATTATAAAACTCATAAAGGTTTTTTCACACAGTGACACGCCAGCTACATGAAGGCCTATAGTTGGAAAAATTTTCGACAATATATTCCTGCAACTCAGAAAAAATGGAAACCGATTAAAAGGTGCCATGTATGCTACAAGAATAGAATTAAAAGACTATATGCAGTGTAACAATACTAGGATTCCTTTGCATAAATTAAAATATTTTATAAGACACGATACAATTCTGTCTTAACAATAATGTACCTTTAATTGAAAAATTGTATAAATAATAAAATTAAACATATTGTTTTCTATGCCACCGATAGTTCAGTGATTAGAAACGTGCTGCCCCATTAGAGATTCGTGATTCGCTTCCGAATTTGGACAATAGTCACATATCCTTTCAGAGTCGATAAAATGAGTGCAAAGCATGATCAGGAAACTAACATGTACCCCAAGCCCATATGCACGGAAACAGAACAGAGCTCCCCAGCCCATGATACTATGTGAATTGTAACGCCACGGAGTTTAGTTTTTAGTTTAGTTTATTTTCTTTAATGAAAATCCATTACTTCTTTCGTGTACAATTTTTCATGGTTAAATCATACTACAAAGGTATGAACACTAGAACCGCCGGAAATTTTACTCAAGTGTTATAAAAATATTTTACACCAGAATTTTTATTTAAAACAATTTAAGTTATTTATTTAACTTATTTCTCTCTGGCACACATTTAACTTATTTTAGAAAGAAATTTCTGGATCGAATCGGAATATTTGTATTTCGTAGCGGTCATTTTGACCGCTACGGCGGTTCTAGTGTTAAGCTCTACGAACATTAAGCTAGAAGCCGCTGCTGTCGTCTGATAGTTCCAGGACCCCAAGCCCAACCTTTCACGCCGGTTCGAAGACAGTTAGCTCGAGGAGCCTGGTACCCTTGTCGCACATCCCCGGCACATAAGATGATGGAAGTTAAATGGTATAGCAAATTCATAGCTGGTAGCATTGAGAAAGGGGGGGGGGGGGCATAAAAGTAAAAAATCTAACTGAAAAAGCATGGGAAAATGAGCTCAATAAAAGAAAAGCCTAGAAGGAAGTTTAAGTATAGCATCAAGATATATTTTTATAAAAATTTTAAAAAAATTATAAAATTTTTTCGTATATTTTATAAATTTTTTGAAGATTTTTTTATAATTTTTTAGATAGTAAGTTGTAAAAACCAGTAGAAGTAAGTAATGTTAGTAAATAAAGAGAAGAAAGGGTAGCCTAGGACTAATGGCCGCTGAAAGTGCGTTTTGGATCTGCTGTGTTGACTAAGCCTAACGGGCGGTGAAGTTGTGTTTTGAATCCGCTCGGGATGCCGTCAATATGCTGGAGTCTATGCTTTTCGAGAGTCAAGGCAATGCCGGGAACGACCATACGCCTAAGCGTGGTCCTAACAAGAACCGGCCCTCCCGGAACTACATCGCCCGACATACGGGATAATACTTCTGGATTCATGTCGAAGAACGCCACAGCAATGCCGGATGCAACCATTCGGCTAACGCAGATGTCCTGAGCAGAGCCGGTCCATCCGCCCTATACACTGCTCGACTGGGGTCAGACTTACAAGGAAGGTCTCCATACGGACATACCCAGAAAAATCTGAAAAAATTACAGAATGTTCTTCTCATATGGATATAGTATACGTTTATAAAAAGTTTTTTGGCGGAACCCCGATACAGTGTCCTTAAAAAAGTAACGAAATTTTCGTTTGTTTGGCGATTTATCGCCGGTTGGCGATGAAAAAAAAATACGCTTTTATGTGGAATAATCTTTAAGGAAAAAACTTTTCATGTTGAATTTGTTTATAAAAGTTTAATTTAAATAACTTTAGTTTTGTCATTTTTAGTTTGTTTTAACTATAGTTTTGTCAGTTTTTGTTTGTTTTAACCATAGTTTGTGATATATATTTATATGTATTTATAATAAAATTTAAATATCATATTTTACGATTTAAAACAAATTTAAATTGATTAAAATTGTTTCAAGCTCAAAAATAAGGCAGATAGGAACACTGTTGATTTGATTTTGTTGCTATGGAAACGACTTCTTCGATATGGAAATGTATTATGACAATCAAGTGTCAGCTGGCTTAAAATAGATATTTGCTACTTACAAAGCATAGAAAATATTTTTACAGTGATAAAATTAAATAACTACAGCAACAAACAACATCTATATGTAATAGAAAAAATATGTAATAACCTCTTTCATTGATTAAGTTTAAATTCGTTAAATATCGTACATTCTAAAAAACAATTAATAAACAATTTTCCAATGCATTAAAATCGTTTCCTTTTGGCGAGGAAAAATCCTGTTCGCCAAATCACGTGTCCCTTTCGTATTTTCGCGCCAAATATTCGAAAGTATTTTATTTTTTTACAGAATTTCTACTGAAATTCCGCCGCTAAATTTAACTGATACCTTATTACATACATGAGTAGTTTCACTAGCATTTTTTTAACATATTCTAAGTATGCCTTGTAAGGAAACCTTCCTTGTTAGCCCTTTCATGGAACAATAAAGCAGGTGTGTGGATTCCCTAGTTGCTTGGCAACTTTACATCCAGGCTAAGAATATATCGTGTTACAATGCAATGGGAGCCATAGAAAAAAGAGCGTTTAAACGCGGCTGGTAGCCACGAGAAAGAGAGAGTAAAAGCTAAGAAGATAGACAATTTTTAAAAGATAAAATTGTTCTTTTCGATGTCTTTAATTTAATTAATTTTCCTCTTAAATTTGTCCGGTTTCAATTATTTAATTTTTTCTCTTCTTTCTGGCTTCTGCTAGAATCTCGGCACTTGAGACGTAGTTAGAGACCCGGGAAAACGCCGTGCTTGGCGGATTCCGCGACCGCTGCAGAATTCGCGAAGTGGGGAGTTCCCGAACGTCCCTACCTACGTCCCTCGTACCGAGACTCAAGCGGAAACCAGGAAGAAAAGAAAAGAAAAAAATGTAAATTTGAAACCCGACAAATTAAAAAAAAATTCGTCAAATTAAAGACATCAAAAAGCGGTAAGGGCTGGTATTGGGGCCTTGAAGCTATTGGACGACCGCAGCGGCTTCGGGCCTAATGTCCAACCAGTATTACTGATTTCATTTAAAGCTTTTATTTAAAGTCTTGTACACAACACAGTGACAGATTTTTTTTTTATTTCGCTTTGGCAGCTTTTTTTTTCGCCCATAAGTTAAAAAATGCTTTGGAAATCTGTAGTTTTTCTTTGCTTCTGATCACGTTCTTTCTTTTTAACAGTTTTTTGGTTTCGTCGGAGCAATTTTGTATGCAGCTGATTGCTATACAAAATACAAGAGCTGGAAAGATGGAATTCCAGCCCAAGGGGAAAAGCCTCCATCACATCAGATGGGCATGAGTACCTCGCCCACCACACCGAGTTACGCAGCTTACTGAGAGCTGGAGACTTTCAAAAAGGTAATTTCCGTATTCTAAAAATACTTTATTTGTTAATTATGATTTTGAAGCATGTGAAACATTAGGTTTTCCCTTACGATATGTTTATTTCTTTGCATAATTATTGTTCGGGTTACTATGAGAAACATTAGCTATTCCTACTCCTACATATTCCGACTCTACGCACGTTCTCAAATTATTACAATAGGATTATTTTCTAGTTAGCTCCTTTACGCTTAAATAAAATGGAAAATCATGGGTGTCTTGCAAGTGGTTCATTTTGCAAGTTGACATTCCCTATAAGGAACAAGTTTCTGCCTACTCCATTCTAGGCAGAAAGTTCTTTAACAGTTGCAGCAAGGCTATTTAGTATTAGTTTTTACAGGTAATCATTACAAAATACTCAAGTAGCTCAGTTTATTGTACCATTCATTGGCAATTTGTGGACTGGGAGCAGGAAAACACAATGGTAAACCTACCAGTCAGTCACTAAAATCGGGTTTGCGTTTGCAGATATTTCTACCAAGATATGACTTGACAGAAAAGTTGCATTTTAATATGCGAATCGAATTTTAACTAACCCTGGAATATCAGCTGTCAACTCGAGGAGGTAATGGTTTGTGCTGCAGCCTCCCGATCTAGAACAGACTTGGCAGAAGTGAAAATTTTCTAACCAGCCATGGTGGTTGGCAGGTCTGATTTTATATCAACCAGTTATAAAAACTTATCAGCCACAAATAAAAACGGGAGGATACATTAAAAAAATATTCGTATTATTTAGAATATTTTTAACAGAGAACTGTATTATTGCATACTTCTTATTGCAATACAACCTTTATTTGCAGTTATTTATAAATGAAATAATCTTTTATACGGATTAATACTGGTTTTAACATCACTAGATTTTTCTCACCATAATTCTTATGCATTTCCTGGTTCAAACTAGATGTGCTACATAAGGGAGAGATTGGACATTGTCGAAATGTCCGCAATATTTTTCAAAAACGGATGTATCACCGTAGAACACAACGCAATATATTTTCCTCAGCATCTACCACTCTTTTGTTCTATTAAAATAATGGAAAATTCTTTTTATATATCTTCAAAAAGTCATGCAGGACATGAATAGAAGTCCATTTTCACTTAATTTAATAAGAATGTTTTGATAATGTATTTTCTAAGAATTTTTATTTATTTTTATTATATTTATGCTCTTCATGACTCTCTGAAAACATATAAAAAGATTTTTTCATTATTTTAATACAATAAAGAAGTGCTAGATGCTGATGAAAATAGATTGCATTTTACAGTGATTCATCTGTTTTTTACCAATTGTCCGCCATTTTTCTTCAATATCCAATCTCGCTCATACGTAGGATCTCTAGTTCAAACTGGTATATTGATCATCATAAGATCATCAAATAATCTTCCAGGAGCTGAATGTGAAATGTTGTTTCTATGTGATTTGCCGAAAAAAGTAAACCGGTGTTCTCATGGAGCTGCATTGGTTGGCATTCTAAATATGAATGCCCTCAGTTTTATAATATTCGAAAAGCACTCTGCATCTTCTTCAGCAGTTATTCTACCAAATAATGATTCAAAAGAAATTTTTTTTGCCTAAGCGCACCACAATGTTTTCGTATATTTTAAGCTTTCACGTATTCATTAATTTTCATTTTGACTATTCATATCCCTCCTTTCCAAATTCCAAGAATGTTGTTTAGGGAAGGGAAATGGCAGTAAATCTTTATTGCTGCCTTTATTCTCATTAGTATAAAACATCTAAATATAGCGAGCAGTTTTTGTTCGAGAACTCTTGAATGTTTTAAAATTTCGCCAGCAAATAACTCGCCACAGTGGTTGGTATGAGTCAAATTTTGCCATCATTACCTTGATTTCTACTCGCCATTTAGCGAGCGGCGAATGTCATTCGCTAAGTCTGATTTCATGGCATCTACGGGACTCACTTTGGAAACTCATATTTTCTGATCTGAATGTTTATGTATGCACACTCCAATGGTGGCAGCAATTTCTGAAACAATTGTAGCAAGATTATATTTCAGTAGCGGCTTTTTTGTGTAACACCATGCCTCCTGCCACCGCCCTCTGAATACTAGGCCTACGCGTTGACAAAAAATGGTGGCTGTCATATGCGGTTTTCTTTTAGCGTTTGTACGGTCCCTTGAATATGAATACCAATAATTTCTAAAATACTGGGTGAGCCAAAAGTTCGTTAAAACTTTAAAAACTCATAAAAAGGGAAGATAATATGATAAAGGAATGCGGTTTGCAAGAAAGGGATTACAAGGTAGTCGGATATTCTTTTAGCAGCAAAAAAAGTTAAAAAATCACATGTAGAGGGCACTGACGACCCGAAACACAATGAACAGGACAACAGTTGTGTCGTAGAATGTTCTGGAAGCCATGTTGAACATTTGTTTTTAGAAGAACAAATGAATGGAGCGTATTGTTGTCCTGTTCATTGTGTTTCGGGTCGTCAGCGCCCTCTACATGTGATTTTTTAACTAAATTTTTTTTGCTGCTAAAAAAAATCTAACTACCTTGTGATTTATCATAATTTCTTCCTTTTTTATGAGTTTTTAAAGTTTTAACGAACTTTTGGCTCACCGGGCACATTAAACAAGTCAAAGAAAACTTTTAGAAAATACTGATGTCTAAATTCAGGGGACGGTATAAACGCTTAAAAAAATTCGCCTTTGACAACCGCCATGTTTGTGTCAGCGCGTAGACCTAATATTCAAGGGATATTGCTCGTGCATAGAGATTTCTATGCCTATACTACAGCGTCTAGAATACCCAGTGAGGAAATATGCTATCCAAACAGTGCTAAAAATTTGTATCCCTTAAATGCGTGACGATACTGATAAAATCCCAAGTGTCGATCGCAGCGACATCTACGGGATTTTCGTATTACTAGTATTACATTGTATAGACTAGCAATATCTTGTAGTTGTAGAAAATATCCTGCAGATGTCGCTGCGATCTTCTTATTTCAGCAGCATCGTTGATCATTTAAGGGATACGATATTTTAGCGCTTTTTTAAGTATTACAAGGATAGCCGATTTCCACACTATATATTCTAGGCACTATACTTATACTATTATTAGCAGCAAGTTCTCTAACAATTTTAATAACATTATTATTTAGTGGCTTTTTCATTTTGTAAGCGCATATCTCTTATAGGAAAATTTCCATGCCTATTTCGAATTCGGCTGCACGTTCACTAATTAATTGTACCAGGATTATTTGTCACAAGTTACTTTTGATTATTCTTTATTATCCTTAATGAGGACAATCCAAGCTTGCAACTGTTACACTTTTTCTAACGCAAGTTTTGAAATGAAAATTTGTAATACCATCGAAAACTTTGTATAAAATAAGATCAATTTTTCAGAAATAATGGTAATAAAAAGGCGTAAAATTAGCAGCTATGTCTGAAGTCTTCCGCTGAGTTAATTTTGCAACCTTCTATCACTTACCTTAAAGCTTTTTAATTAGTGTCATTTCGTACGCTCATTAACAGCATTATGGTTATATGCAGCTTTGATGTCTAAATAACATATTCAAAATGTTAAAAGTTCATAAAGCTTAAGAATTTTTGAATAATTTTCAGTTAACCTAAATAAGAAATGTATAATTAGATCAAACAAACCAGAAAATTTTGAAAAGTCGAAAATTTTGTTCAACATATTTTCACATTACATAATTGCATTCATTAGCATAAGAACTAATTGCACAGTAATTTACATTCAGAATATTTCCATTGCCTGGCCACCAATATTTCAAAACTCTTAAATACTGAAGACATGCTTATGGCTTTTTAACAACATTTTATCAGTTCCTTGTATATTTAGAGCTTTTTATTTCGTTATACTTTGCATTTAATAATAATTTTTTTTTTATCATTTTGTGCTTATTGTATGCTACTTTTATATATAACTTTTTATTAACTATCACTACTATTCTTTGTGCTTATTTTGAATTTATTTCAGTCAATTCCGCTGATTTATGCTCTTCACAGTAAAAGAAAGACCATGTTGAACACATTCTTCTGCGTTGCATTCCCTATCTTCAGAACAGCTGCTCTTCAATCTACTTTAGAACCTTTTTTTCGTTTCCTGACAACCAATCTTGTCAGAAATCTTGTAATAAAAGCATTTTTACCTTCCCACTATTTCAGCAGTTTATTAGGTATTTAGAGGTTTTGTTTCATTTCCCCTTTTTAAAGTATAATTTGCTGTTCCTTTTCCCTTTTATTTTTGCCTATTATTTAATTATTTTGCATCCTCATTATTATTTGGTTAAGATAATTAGTTAGCAAATTAAAAAAGTAAGCACTATTTCCAAGTTCTGCTGCAGCTGTGCTACGACATCAGGGTTGAGCAGTGTTCAAAATTGAAGACTGTTAGTCAGTCACCTTCCGAATTCCCCTCGCTAATGTTAAATCTATGAACGTGTGATGCATTCGTATATTTAAAATAACTGCTGATGAAATCTATATTTTTAGCTTCTTTTTTCTATTGTACTTTTCTTAAAGAATGTCTCTTTTTTTTTTCTTAGTTCTCAAAATACAGGGTGTCCATGTCTACATATGAAACTACTGTCAGAAAGTTGTGAAATTTTGTGACGGACATAATGAAGGAATGGGAATTTGTTTGATTTTGATTTATTGTTTGATTTTGAAAATTTAGTTCAAAATTTCGCCACCAGAGGGCTTTAAAAAAATAAATTACACATTTAGCCACACCGCCCACTGAGTACAAGGCCTGAGCTCTGAGAAAACAACAACAAAAAAAAATCAGAGTTTGTACGGTCCATTCAATTCGAACACCAATAATTTTTAGAAGTTTTTACGCTTTACTTTTTTACAGGGGGAGGTCTTTGTATTTTTCTTATTTAATCTGAGAAAAATAAAGCGTAAAAACATTAAAAAATGTGTATTTCATTAAAAAACGCTCTCTGGTGGCGATATTTTGAACTAAAAAATTTCCACTCAAACAAATTCCCATTTCTTCATTATGTCCGTCAGAAAATTTCACAACTGTCTGACCAATAGTTTTATCTGTAGATGCAAGTAGGGTCGTTTAATTATTGACACCCTGTATTTCTAAAATCTATGCTTAATTTAATATTTTATGTGCTAAAAGCTGACGAACTGTATGTAAGATTTTAACACGTCACATAAAATTAAATACATATTTTAGAAATATTTTGACAAAAAAAAATTAAATAAATAATAAAGATATTTTAAGAAGAGGATGAAGAAAAAGGGAGTTAAAAGTATTAATTTCCGGAGGAGATATTTTAAATATATGAATGCATTCTACGCCCATAGACTTAACATTAGCTGTCTGAATTTGAAAATTGACTAGCACCCTTAATGGCTCGTTGACTTGACAAAACGACCGTTAATGACATGTTAGAAGTCTGTGTCTCTATGTTTCTCAGCATATGATGCAAATGTCCGAAAATAGCCGTCCGCTGCAAGTGCAAGTGTAATGCGGTATACTTCGTATGGTTTTGAATGTCGTGGAATGTGTTACATGAAGTCTGTATCTTTAAAATAAGCATATCGAAATCACACGTTCACACGTGTACTTCAACTCATTGTTGAATCTAGACATTTTTCTCTTAAAAGGATTTCTACGGAGTGTATGTGTGTAAATATTGCAGAGTTCCGAAAAGGGGAGGGGGGAATTTGCAGTTTTTGACAATTAATAAGCATAAAATCTCAAATATTCTTGGGCAGGGGTGCACGTTTCAATGCTCTGAGCGAAGTAGTGAATGTCTCTCTTGCAGGGCCGAAACTAGGGGGTGGGGGCAGAGGGGGCATGTGCCCCGGCGCCAGAACGAAGGGGCGCCAACTGAAGGATTATACCTTTGAAATGGATCATTTTCTTCTGATGGACTGATGACTTCCATTATTATGAAACAGCCATTATAAATGAAGTGTTAGGTGAAGATGAAAGAGCAGTCGTAAAAAGTTAGAACTCTGATTTTCTGGTCAGAATGGGGGAAAAAATGGCCATAATATTTTTCCCCATTCTGATTAGAAAATCAGAGTTCTAACTTTTTACGACTGCTCTTTCATCTTCACCTAACACTTTATTTATAATGTCTGTTTCATAATAATGGAAGCCATCAGTCCATCAGAAGAAAATAACTCGGTTAAAGCGGAAACTCGGATAATTGGGACTCTACTGTATATTTCATTTTTAAAATGATTTTTAGAATCTTTTTGTTGGTGTGCAGAGGAGGGTCATGATCCCTATGATCTTCCCCTTGGATCCGCCATTGTAGATTACGTAGTTCATCATTACATATTTTATGATTACATATTTTAAATCTTAAAATAAGTCGGCTATTAGAAAATCAATAAAATTCTCTTCGTAAATATACTTTGCGGAAGAAGGGGGTGGGGCGCCAAAATCGACGTTTGTCCGGGTGCAAAAAAAAAAAAGCTAGTTTCGGCACTGCTCTCTTGCGCTAACCTTTAAATTCACAATTGCTTCAACTTGTTTCTATGCTAATGTAGAACGGTAGTTCGCATTTCTTCCAATATATTTCATTTATTGCGTTTAGAAACGAAATGCATACTTTCTAAACATAAATGCACCTCATTCAAATTAGTACCCCCTTCCTCAAATGAGGTGGACAAAATAATTCTACCTAGTCATCAAGTAATGGTTGCCTTGTTTTATAGTTACCACTCACGATGAAAGGTGGAAAATATGGTCGTCAGATGCTTGTTTTTTATATAATGGAGCAGCTTAAATATACGATAATATTTGTTAAAGGCATATCGCATGAGAAATATATTGGAAGTATTCATTGATTAAGTGTACAAAACATTGCTGAAGAGCCGAAAACATTTTTGCTTGGAAACAATTTTCTCGTCCTTCATAAATCATAGACCTCCCTCCAGTTGAGTTTTGTCTATTTTAAACCTTACTTGGGGATTTTTCTTTGGTAGCCACATATTCGATCATGATGATGTGGTTAATTACGTTATCCTAACTTAGATCATCACTGGCGCGGCGGTTATTACAACATTGATACCCAAAGTGGGCGATTGTATTTTCTTAGAAGGCAACGAAAGCTGCGTTTAGACCACATACTCTGAGAAAAGCCATACATTATTTCTCTGTATTTTCTTTTCCAAAGACTCTGAAGTCAAATGTGATCTTTTTAAATCATTCTTCAAAGTTTTCGAAGCGCACAAGATCGACAAAAGAATTTCATCCCAGGGGAGATGGTAAACATGACAGGGACCCCTCGTCTTTTCTCATTGCATTCTTTTGTCGTGCGACAAAAAAAAATGAGAACACCAAACACGCCAGAAAAAGTCCCGCAATGCGTCGCGTTGCTATTTCAAATTAAGAGTTAAAAGCATAGCTGCCAACTTTTACGCCTTTTTCTTGCCACTAAAAAATAAAAAAAAACGATTTCCCTTATTTAATTGACGAAATCCGCAATTAAATAAGGAAAATGTTTCTCTTAAATTTTGGTGGTAAGAAAAAAGCGTAAAACTTGGCAGCTATAAAAGTACTTTGGGGACCGATATTATATATTTATGTGTGATAAGCTCAGTGCACTGTAAAAAAAAAGTCTGTAAAATTACTAAAGTTTTTCTAGGAAACTTGGATTCCTAGAACATTTTATGTAACGACAACGACAAAAATTCATGTAACAGATGCACTTTTTCACCGAAAATCAAAAAATCTGTAAGGTTACTAAGAATTTTTTAGGAAACTGGGATGCCTAGAACTTTTCATGTAACTGCAACCAGGGTTACAGACAAAATTTTAGTAAGATTCATTCGTAAAGCTACAGAAATCTGTAGCCTTACAAAAACTAGTTTAGTAGACTTACAGCTTTTTTTGTACAGTTACAGATGAAAGTTTAGTAAGCATGTAACTTTACATCTGTAGAACTACAGATTTTATTTTTTTACAGTGTAGTTGTGCGGAACGGTCTTGGAACCCCTGAACTTCGGAATGTCCCGCGTAATTTGGGATAAGTCATTTATGCGTTTATATATAAAAATATCTTTAAGAAATTCTAAATTCTCCTCAGAAAGTTTGAATAGTTATTTTTCGTTTTTAAACTGATAAATTTTTCGTGAATAAAACAAGCCAAAATTAGTATTAAATTTTTTTTGGTGTCCACTCGAAATTTCTGAATAAAAAAAATCGTTAAATTTGGCAACACTGTTTGCTGCCTGTGGTATTTTCTCATGCATATTAAGAGAAAGTCGTGTTTTATCAGGGTCAGACTAACCGTATATGGGGTCATGGGGCAAAAAGCCAGTTGGGTGCCCCTATAACACGTTTTTAGCTATAATTTTGTACTCATTTTTTGCTTTCCGGGGCAATTTTAGACGTTGGGGACTTAGGCAACTTTTTGCCCTTGCAGTAATCAGGTCTTGTGTTTTATAATTATACCTCATTATTATTAGATTGATACAAAAGTTCTGTCGTATTTTAATGCCTAATTTTAAATACCTTTAATACTGGTAAAATTTTAATATCTGATAATTTTACATATCAGTTCAAAGAAAGCGGGTATTAAAATTTTACCGATATTAATAAACCAGAAAACTTAATTTTAATACCTTTAATACTGGTAAAATTTTAATACCTATATTAATACCTGATAATTTTACCTATCAGTTCAAAGAAAGCAGGTATTAAAATTTTACCGATGTTAATATATCAGAGAACTTAATTTTAATACCTTTAATACTGGTAAAATATTAATACTTGATAATTTTACCTATCAGTTCAAACAAAGCGGCTATTAAAATTTTACCGATATTAATATACTACAGAACTTTTGCATCAATGTAATATAAATGTGATAACTCACAATTGGAATGACTATTACTGTTTTCGCCTATAGGCTTTGTTTGTGCACACATCACAAATACAAACAAAGTACATGCATAAGCAGGGCCCGCTTAACACTTAGGAATAGGGGAAGCCCGACGTCACACAGGGCCCCTTATTACTCTACAAATTGCTTTTTTATTTACTAAATCTCTTTTTCGTATGCTTAAATAATTATAAATTTTACCATCAAAGTTTAGAGTAAATAACATTTTTAATATTAAACTAAAACTACCTATATAAAAGTATTTTATTATATGTTTAATTGTAAATAACCAATTTATTTTGTAAATGACAAATATGGAACTATAGTTGAGAATATGTGAACTTCAAAATATTTTTTGTGATTTACAAATTGCCGTATAGTAAGAAAAAAAAAGTTTCATAACAAAAAAAATGTATTTCTTACAGTGTTTGAGTTTCTTTTTTCTAAAAATTAGTTTTGAAAAGTAAAATTGGGGGCCCTTTTGTATTTCAGTGGGTAAGCACGGGCTTCACGGGCCTATTCCGTAAACAGGCCCTGTGCATAAGATACGAGATTTTGCTAAATCTCCCTCTTTCCGCATGATAGATTATACATAAGCCTATATATACTTACATTTTAGTGTCGCAAAAAAAGTTTGAAGTTTAAAAATGAGAATGGGTCACATAAGAATAAAGTTTGGGAACCGAAAGGTACCTGGAACATTAAATTAGTCACCGGATATTTTTCTATAGAAATTCTAAATATAAATTAGACTAACTTTACACGAAAGAAATAAAAAAAAAATAGTCCGGTTACTTTTTCAGACTTTCTTTTTGCACATTTTGGTAAATAAATTTAACCATTCCCCCTCCTACCCTCAACAATGAAGATATTGACTGTGCTCATTGAACATAATATTATGTATTTTTACATTGGTTTTTTTTTATTTTTGTAGGTTGACGATTTATGGACTCCGTCAACGTTTAACAAATACCAATGAACTGTATGAAGACTATAAAGCCGACTAGTAAATGTGTGGGTTATACAAAGTCACGATAATGTGGCAATAAAATGCATATAACTGCAAGCATAGTACCCGCGGTGAATATAGTAGAATTTGGTTTTTCAAGATCAACCAAGTAGAAGATGGTTACAGTATGTTGAAACTAAATATACCAACATAAAAGTGCATGGAAGCTTCTTGTATAGTGCTACTTCCAACTAACCCAAAATCCCCGATTCTGCTATAATGTGTGTTATATAAATGAGTATCTGCATTGCATGGCTTTAGAATTTCTGTATGCTGTGCATTCCCTTAAATGGCAAATGTAACTTGGTTTGTGCTGCCATCTATTAGAGATAGAAGGAACTATACCTTGTTGATGATATGAAATATTCTGTGATTTCAGAATTCAGATACTTTAGAAATTAACGAAGAATGTACCGTGAAAAATGTTATTTTATTAATTTATTGTAAATGAACTGAATTATTTTAATATTGACCATTTCAGTAGCACTGTGTAAATATGTTATTTCTTTATAAGTATTTTCTTTTCTTTTTTTTTTTTTTTTTAGAAGAGATAGTTACGAGCACGTACTAGAATATAGACTATATTTGAATGTTAAATATATAAAGAAAATGTACAGTGTATCAGAAAAATCATAAATATGTTAAGATAGAGAAAAAGATGTTAAATAAGTATGGATACGTGTAAAAGCACATCACTTCTACTTCAACGATCAATAAATAACATTCCATCACAATAGAGTGGAATTGTTCCTTAATATTTGCTCCTGAAATTTATCACTGATAGTAAACGGAAACCTGGTCGAGGAAACACCATTGCAAAACATTAGATTTGTATAAAAATACACATTAGTATATCATCTAATTATATTTCTCACTCAACGATAAATAAATAAAATTCCATCGTAGTAGAATGGCATCAAAGGGAATGTGAATACTGAGAATGATATCATCCTATAATTGCATTTTATAGGATGATACCATTCATTTTTAATTCATACTTGTTTTTGAAATTTATCATTATGGTACATATGAAATTGAATTATATGAGATCATTATTAAAAATTAAGAATGATATCCTTCTATAAATTTTATAGAATGATGCCATTCATTTAAATCATATTTGTTTTTTAAATTTGTCATTATGGCAAGAAGTAAATTTAACTAAGCAAAATCATTATCAAGCATTACATTTATAAAGTGTTGCCACTCGGCTACTTTTTAAAAATTCAGATTGTTTGATTGCCACCACTTTTTAAAACTAGTATCATTCACCTTATTTTCGCGTTATTCAATCTGTTATAAAATAAGGAGAATATTTCTACTTCAAAAAATTTGTGGCAATTAAGTATGTAATCTTAATTATAAAAAAAAGTAGCGAACTGGCATTTATATGCAAAGTACATAATAATAATTCATTTAATTATATCTTTAGCTGAACTAAAAATAAATACCAAATAGAATGATATCACTCATTTTTAATTCATATTTGTTCTTGAAATTTATTACTAATGGTTAATAGAAAATTAGATAAATTAAAATCATTATAAAGTATGAGATCGGTATAAAAATACACATTAGTATACCATTTAATTCTAGTAGTATCTCAACTTTTTTTTCTCCCCTAAAATTAATCTTTAGTGGTAAAAGGAATTTGAATACCATAAAATAAGTTTAAACATCATATTTATCTAATAATATATTAATTTAAGGTGCGTACACTCTTAGATTTTTTAAGGACACCACTATTTTTTCTAAGATCACCATTTCTGTTCAGAAAATTTCTGTTTAATATTTAAATCGCAGGCTTTGAAACTGCCTTGTTTAAATGCAGACTTTGCAAAACATTTTTGGGATTATTTGTTATTACACAGGTTAATACACATTTAATTCTACCTCTGACGCTAAATAAATAAAGCTACATCACAAATGAATTAGTATGATTAATATATGATTAATTTTAATTCCCAGATAGATCTTTTCTAATTTGTTCATTAACGGATAAAGAAAACTTTGTAATGAAACATTAGCTTTATAGTTTAAAAAAAAAAAAATCTATTTTATTACGCCATTTAATTATATCTCTAGCGATGAATAAATAAACTTCCATCATAATTAAACGATACCCTTTTCAATTGATAATTGTTTCTGAAATTTATCATTAGTGGTAAATTTAAACTTAAGGTACATAAAACCATTATTAAACATTAGCTTTATATTTTAAAAACGTATCTTATTATATGTAAAACAATGAATAAATAAACTTCTATTATAATTGAATGATACCATTGTTTTTAATCCATAATTGTTTCTAAAATTTATCATTAATGGTAAATGGAAGCTTGCAGTAAATAAAATTATGATTAAGAATTAGCTTTATATTTAAAAAAAACATATTTTATTACACTATTTAATTATATATCCAAGGATAGATAAATAGACATGCATTATAACAGAACGACACTATTCTTTTCAATTCACAAAATTTATCATTAAGTGATAAATGAAAACTTAGAGTAAATAAAATCGTTAAACATTAGCTTTATATTTAAAAAACATATTTTAATACACTAATTATATAATTTTCAGTAAATAAAATCATTATTAAACATTAACTTTATGTAAAAATGTATATTAATGCATCATTTATTTCTAACACTAAATTATAATTATTAAAATAAAATCCATCATAATACAATAATATCTATCATTTTAATTTGATATTCGTTTTTGAAATTTATCATTACTGGTAAACGGACATTTGGATTATACATAAAATCGTTATTAAACACAATCATTATATAAAAAAAATAATACACCATTTAGTTAAACTTTTATATATTTTTTTAACTCTTTTAATTTTTGATAGCTGTTCAATAAAAATAAACATAATTTTTTAAGAAAAAATTCATATTAATATATGAATAATATTTTAAAATGTAATCCCAAAATAAAAATGCATTTATATTGTCTATTATATTTTTAAAAAATAATATTTCTTTATTTATCTGGAAAAAAAATATTCAATAATAATAGTTTGTTTATAATTAGGAAACGGAAAGCAAATGACTCGGTTTTTAATACAAAACTTGATAATTTAAAAATATCTTTCCACTTGTTTTATATAATTACAAAACAGAAAAATATAATTTTTTCAATTAAATAAAAATTGAATATATGTAATCTATGCGATGTTTCGGAAAACCTTAGTAGCAATTTTTTTAATTTTCAGTTATTAAACAATCACTCATAAGGTTGAACTAATAATTTATATTTTAAATTAATTTTTGTTCGAATACAGAATATAAAAAACATTTAACGAAGATGTATCTAGCAAAAAATATTTAATGCTTCTTAAACGTACTTAATTTAACATATTCTTTTTATATTAAGCATATGTGAAATTGGAAAACGCTACAAATTTTTTCCAAACCTACAAATGTATTAGTATTTCACTAAACGTCTGACAACATTAAAGCTTAAAATATGATCCGTTTCGAAGAACTAAATCCCTCTTCTTCAAAGTAAATTACGTAGAAGTAGCTTCTAACTTCTGAAGTTGAGTATGGACTGGCTTGATATTGAACTTGATAATGATTTAGCCTGAAGAAGAAGAATTTGTTAAAATATTTCGACTTTAAGAAGAAAAATAAAACATTTATAAATTTCATAATCTTTAGGACTTACTTTTACCTCTAAAACAAGGTTCGTTTTGACATTATATGTTCTTTCTTCAATAGTAATCTTATGTGAGATATGCATTACATGAGAAAATATGTAAAGTTTACTAAGATAAATAAAGCATTCATAAGTTAGATAATCATTACTGTCTGTAAAAAATAATCATTTTGAAATAACATGTTCCATCTGTTCACTTTTAATAATAGACTCGTGTAAAAATATGTAATATGGCATTATATTTAAACTTTAGAGATTGAAATAAAGCATTTATTAATTAGATGATAGTGTAATAACTGAAAGAAATATGTAATAGTTTTTATCAAATGTATGCAATCTATACATTCAGTGTCACATTATACTACTATCTTAATTTCATGAGACATGTTAAAAGCTTCAAAAATATCTCGGATATATTTTATACTTCATACGTTTTACTTAATACTTTTTTTTGTTAAATAATGTATGAAGTGTAAATGTTAAAGGCGAAAAATGCATAGCTGCCAACTCTTCCGCTTTTTGTACCACAAAAATTTAATTGAAATTTTTTACTTTATTTTATCAGCAGATTACGGCAATTTCAAAGGGTAAAATTTACTATAAAATTTTTGTGGTATAAAAAAGTGTAAGATGTTGGCAGCTATGAAAATGTATTATAGATTGTACTTTATATTTTCAATTGTGACTTAATAATGATTTGTATTTATTTATGTATCATATTGTTTATATATTATTATATTATTATCATATCATATTATTTATACATTAACATATTACTGATATCCCATTTATAATTATTTATGTGTCATACTTATTGTTTTTGTGGATGTTAATGTCATAAATCAAATTATACTATAAAAAAACCTTTTACATTACGCTTAAATGTTTTCATTTACTTGCTACTAGTATTTTATAAAAGTGAATGTTTTCAATTTTTTTTTCTTTTTAAGTTTTCGCCCTTTTTTTCTGTTGTTTGAATGAAATCTCCATATTTCTCTTTTTAATGGATTTTAAATTTTATTAAGTTTATAAGGAATCATGACCGTACTTCTGAGCCGAAGCAGAAAGGATTAACTTGCGGTTATGTATTTATTATTTATTATGCGTTCTACAAATTAAATTAATTATGAATTTCTTTAAAAAAAATAGAAAGAATTAAACATAGTCACACATTTATTAATGATAAAACTAATTCACTTTAACAAATTTAAACATTATTTAATATGAATTTGTTAATAAATAATTTGATTTTATTAAAAGCATTTTTTGTTTTGAACTATGCGTCCAATGCTTTTAAAGTTTCATTAACCCAAATGATAATTTGAAGGTTTTACAGATAATTTCTGAAAATGTTCATTTTATATATATATTTTTTTTTTCAACTATATTAGATTCAACTAATGTTTTCACAGGAAGAAATCTTTATTAATCTGTTTTATCCATGCTTATTGAGATTACTCACCAAAAATTACCAAAATTGAATGCTTCCCATTTTCATTGTTTTTAAAAATATACTAATTCAAATAATTTGATATAAACTTTAAAAACTATAATATGAATCAGATTTTATTAAAAACTGGAATAATTTAATTTATTTTAATTACAAACATTTTAAAACCTTGTATGATTATAAAAGTTACTCATTGTTTTAAATTGGTTAATATACGAAAAAAATTCAGACCATTAGATATGTGCCGAATGTAAATATTACTTTTAGAAACTGGCTTTACTCAAAAGTGTTTCACGAATAAGGATTTTCGTACGCATATATAATATATACTTTGATTAACTATACAAATTCAATATAGCTTATTTATAGGAATAATATTTATAAAATTTTGCATTTTTTAATATTAATATAAACTTATCGTCAAGCTATCCCAAAGAATATATCCAATAAGAAAATTTAAACACTAAAACAAAAACAAAATTTAGTTATTATTTTATGAATCTGTATTAATTAGCAAATATATATTCTGTTTATTTTGTATAAAATAAAAGTAATGTATTAACAAGAAACAGTATTTGTAAGAGAATATTTTTTCGTCACGTTTTAAATTCTTCATTGATATTAATTTAAGAAAATATAAAGTTTATAAAGTCATTGAAAATTTTATTTATACCAAGCACAGTCATACTTTTTAAATAATTTTATAATTTACTTAACCATTTAAAATCGGTGTGATGTACAAGCTGATATCAATTTATGTAAAATTTTTACTAACCACAAATTTACTAGTGTTCATTGTATAAAATTAATATATTTACATATAGTGATATTTAAATTGTTTTCTCTTTCCTATTTCTTGCTGAATACTTTTAGTATGAAGTTTAAACTATAAAACTGTTAGAAATTCTACTTGACGTACAAACCATTTATAAGGGAAATTATTTGGAAAAGGGATACTTTACTTAAATGTATAAGACCAATATGATGTACTTTCAGATCACTAAAATTGTTTTCTTACTTTATTAATACACATAAAAATAAATGATATATCTAGTACAAAAACCTATAGACAGTGAAAACTTTTAGAATTCTTTCTTGTACGTTTTGTCATTTTTTATTTATTAAACGTAACATTTTGTATACTTATATTTTGCTTAGTTATATAACATATTTATAGTTGTATATGTTTCTAAATCGATTTTTTTCTCTTTGTTTTTTTATGTTTAACTGTGCTTTTTAAAACAAAATAACTTCTATGTTTGTTAAACCAATACTATAAATCAATCTGACAAGGCATTCATGTATTTGCTTTTCTTGTAAGAAATTAAGTATAATTTGACTATAAATACATTTGTAATAGTAATAAATTATGAAGGAAATTGTTTATGTTATAAATTATGAAAGTAATTTGTTTGTGTAATAACTTATAAAAGAACATTTATAAAAGAAATAAAATTCCAATTAAAATTTGTATGTAGGTGAATGATTTTTCCATTAACATACGTTGAAAAAACAATGTATAACAATTAAAACCCTTTTTTTGTTTTGTGTATGTATGTGTATTTCAAGCATGTTTCAATTCAAATTTAGAAAATTTATGAATTATGAAACTTTGGCTTTTGATTGCATGGATATTACTTAGGCTATTAATAAAACATATGTTTGTTTTTTAATAAACACATAACTAACACTTTTACCTGTCGAAATTTAGTTAAATTTCTTAAGTTTATTATTCGCTATTAAGCCTTTCCGGCGCAGAGTAATTCTGGACTGACACCGGAATTTAGAAACGAATTTATTAGAAAATAAAAAGTCGCATATTTTACTGTACTTTATAAAAGAAAAATTTTAATTAAATTTTCCTGGTGCCAGTACTCTTAAAAGTAGGTTTTTTTTTTTTTTTTTTTTTTTTTTTTTGTGGACACTGCCCGCTAAAGAATTAAAGAACCTTAATAATAATTCAAATTATAATTTTACAAGAGTTTTTTTTTATATTATATTCAACAGTATTTAAATCAATTTTTAAATGCAAACTACCACTTTTATACAGTTTTGTTGTTCTTGTTGTTTACGCCTATGTGTTATTTGAACTTGTAAATGAATTAAGGTAGGAAACAGTGTGGAATTTTAAAGACATTAGACTTCTATACTAGGAAATGTACTTCGCTTTCGATAATACTCTAGCCCAATTATTTTCGAACTACACAAGTAGGTAATATATGCAAAATTCAAATAGATTATTAAGAAATAAAATAATAAATGATAAACATTTTACTGTATTAGTGTAAAAATTCGGGACCACTTAAGTGTTAGCTTGTTAACGTGATTGCATTGTAAAAGAAAATAAGAAAAGGAAATAGAAACATTCTCTGTTGAAACATCCAATCGTAGAAATGATTTTACCATGCATTAAAAAAATCAACAAAAGGGTATATTTTAAAAGAGTTACACGAATGTGCATTATGAACATACGATGTAAAACATTATTGATATTTATATAGGTCATTGAGAAAATTTTCGTTTGGGATTAGAGAAACATAATATAAAGTCTCTTAAATCACAAGAATATTGACACATTGGTTAAACTTTGACAAATTAATAAGCTAATTTTAACAACATTATTTCTGCTCTGGAATATTTTCGTTATAGCAATATGCAACCAACATTGCCTAAAAATAATGATACATAGATGATAAAATATTAAATAATAACAAGTGAATTTTTGTAAAATGGCTCGCTATTGCACCATTAATATCGTGAAAGTCTACAACTTGGGAATAAACAACATATTCTGTCACATTTTTAATTCAATTTTGGTAAAATATATTTAGTACAACCCCTGTTGTAACAATGTTGGTTTAAATGGTAAAATTTAATTAATTTAAATGCATACCATTGAAGGTCTTTTAAAACAATGAATTGAGACTGTGATTATTATATTTTTCAAATTTATAATAAATGTTGTTGTTAATATTTATCCAACGTTGGAGAAATATTGGCATAGTATTGGATACATTTTAACTGAATAGCCAAAACTGTTAAAATATGGGAAATGAACCAAAAACATTTTCAATTAACTGCCATTATTTTCTTTATATTGGTACTACATTGCAAAACTTCTCAGTGTTGGGAATGTGTCTGCAATAATACTATGGCATTATAATGTAATTATAATGATATTAAAACATACGACATTATAGTTTTTAGTGTAAAACTAATAAAAATAATATAGGCACATTATCGTGCTTATATTGGATTATCAACAAAATGACCAAGCACAAATAACATGGAAATGTGGCTCTGTTGGAATGGCTAAAAATTTGATATACTGTACTTCATGCAATACTGGACAATTCTGAAAAATTATTAGTTTTGATGGCATAAGCGTCGGGAGATCTTCACCTTTTGATTAAAGACCAGGACTCACTGCTATGCAGTAAAACCTCCCTAAAGCGACTACGTTCCGTTCCAATAAAAATTGGTCGCTCCGAGAGGTGGTATTTTAATGGAGGTCATGTTTAAATCCAGATTTTAAATGTCGACAAAAGGTAACAATTAATGTTACTAAAATTTATTTTTCACATTAGCAAAAAATATGAAAATTTAAGTATCAAAACAAAAGCTAATTACATAAGTTAATTACTGCAGAGTTAAAAAAGTTAAATACATGGATGTTTGCTTTGATTTTACGGGTTTTACCTTTTATAACTGTTATTTCCATGTCCTTTCGAAGTTCAGTAGATAAATGCACTTTTGTTTTGGACGGGAACAAATAATGACGATTTCATTAATTTATGTATTTCTTTCAGAGTTTCCTGACAGAATAGGGCAGGGGAGTTTATTGACCGTTTTTCTTAATTTGTCATCAGAGTTAAATTCGTTGCCTAAAAAGGCACAAAGGGGTTTAAACACTTGAAAGTTTCAGTAATAAAAAAAATTCTAAACTTAGTTTAGAAGTTTGATGAATAATATTGCGATCCCGGAATTATTTTCCTAAAAAAAACCTTCTTCAAGCGATCAGGAAAAAATGGAATTTGTTTCATTTTCTGCAAAGAAATCGGTCGCTCATATGGAGGGAATTCAACTGGGATGGTCTCTGAATGGAGGCAAAGTTAGTATTGAGCTCATGGGAATAAATTTCGTTCCATGAAAAAATGGTCGTTCAGGGAGGTGGTCGCACAGGGAGGTCTCACTGTATTTACATTCAGTTGTACCACGATTTTCAAAACTTTTTCTTTCTAGTAGATTTCTCTCGGAAATATCCAAGTGCCGGCCTCGTAGGGGTTTCGTTTTATGGAGACTAAATCAAATCTTTTACCACCACTCTCCTTACGAAAATTCTTATTTTCGATTCATCTTGGAAATGTTATAGAAACCTGCTTCAGGGTGAGTTTTTATTGCAATTCTCGTAGTAATCTTCCACAAAAATAATTTTATAAAATTAGTAATAGCTAAAAATGTGACCGCTCCGAGACCTGTTAGTGTAAGTGAATGGCCGAGATTATTTTTCAAAAAGTGGTACGAGTAATATAGAAAATAGCCCACTGGAACGTACATGTCCTAACCCGTATTACATACCTATTAATTTTTCGGTGTTTTTTCCCCAAGTCCCAGAAATAAACATTGTTTAATTTTTTAAATTTAATTATTCATTAAACTTTCTGGTTTTACTTAATTAAAAAACTAGATTTGGCTACTATGAGGCATTTTTTTTTTTCTTTTTAACGAAACCCGAAATTTTATTAAATAATAAAAGGTATTAAAAAGCCAAACGGAAGCAGGAAACATTCCATTAAATATTTGTTTCAGGTTTAAAAATAATATTTGATTTGGGAGGAGGAGGGGGGGGGGGGGAAAGTTGGAAGATGCGTAATATGAATTAAAATCTTTCGACGGTCACACCATCAAAACTGTCTGTTTTTCAGGATTGTGACCATTGAGATATTTGAACAACATCGCATGAACTACAACATAATCAAAATTTCGACCAGAACCACACATTTCTATATAATTTGTGCCCGGTTCTTCGTCACTGCTGACTAGTGTTGCCAGACGTTTCGCCTAAATCGGTGCTCCAAATGTCTGGACACCACTATTTTCTTACAGTTTATTTCGCCATCGTTAATGACAGATAATTCTGCCATTAGATCAGGCGAAGAAAATTACTTTAAAATGCTGATGTCCAGAGCATTTTGACCCCCGGTTTACGCGAGGCAGCTGGTAATACTAAAGCTGACACAATCTTACACACTATTATATATATATATATATATATATATATATATTATTTTAATGACACCACATCCATTGTAGATATTTACCTCTCTATATACCCACCGCAACTTTAATGCCTCTATGTCTCTCATAACAATGATTTAGTGCCTATTTGTAGCATAGGTTCTACATAGAAAACATAATGACATAGAATAATTTCTCGCCTGTGCTGTTACGGTTGAAGTTATGCGTGATTAGCATAAATGAATGACCGGATTTTAAAAAACTGTATGTTCAAAACTATGGACAATATTCTTCTTTCTGGTTCGAGGCTACAAAAAATCGTCTGCTTGGGAATAACATTCAGAACCGCGCTATTGAAAAGCATTGTATTTAGAAAATTTATGCTTATATTTTATTTTTACATGAAGTTTCATGGAAAGGTAACATGGAAAGGTAACACATGGAAAAGTAACATGGAGTTACCTTTTCAGGGTCAGGTATAGGTTATACATGAATTCTTTTCCCTATTTTAATGCAATTCCATGCATAGTTTTCATTTATTTATAAAATGAAAATTTTATATTTTAATTAATAAGTATATATTGATTTTAATTGATTTGTGTATATATATTTTTAAAAATAATTTGTACAAAATAAATCTGAAGTATTTTAAGCACGCATTTACCTGTATTCATGCTGTATCAAATTTTGCAATAAGGTAAACAAACGCACTAGCCGTTGTTTTTTCACCTCGTGATTCCCACTGTGACGTCACATGAATACTGTTTATTGCACATATTATGATAAATGGTTCATGAGAATAAAGAAAAACATTCCACAGTTTTTTTTTTTTTTTTTTTTTTTTTTTTTTCTAGTTACAAATGTTTGATGTGTAAACGTATCGTAACACGACAAACATCATGCTAGCATTCAGTTTGCTCCAAAGTTTTCCATCTGTTCTGTGTTTTTCTGATTGCCGAATCCTTCTGCTTTCGTATTGGCTGTTTCCTTTAACTTGTCCATTTCCCTTCCATTTCCTTTCAGATTTGCTCCCGTTTTCAAAGTGGTAGCACGTGTTCTTTGCGCGTGAAGAAAGGCAAAATTCTTTCGAAAGGCCTTGCGTATTTTCTACTTTTTATGCTGTTATTAAGAACTTATTTTGCCCTGATTCATTCACACCAGTTTTTTCAATATTTTAATGTCAATAATTTAATCTAATCTGTAATCAAGTTCGTTTCAAACATTTTGCAGTTTTATACTATCAACGGTTCTTAATGCAACACCGTTGCGTTCTTTAAGTTCTTTGAGTGTTTTCAGCAATGGTGGTTCATAAACAAGACCTGTGACGTAACCCACAAAAAGAAATCACATGGCATAAGGTTCGGAGATCTTGGTGGCCATGTGAATAAAAGTAAACTGTCGTTACCAGCACGTCCATCAAGCGGCGAAACGACAAGAAAAATAAGTCGGAAATTGTATGTCAAAAGTGGCAAATGAGCTGCGTTCGTACTATATATAGTTTTATAAATATTCAGATCTTGGTGCAATAGCTGTTGCACTGTTATGCAAAAATGCATGAATACAAAATTTATTACGATTATATATATTGAATTCAGTAATACAGAAATAATGGGACTGCATCTTAAATAAGACGTCATCACCATGTCAATCTAGAATCATTATCTATCATGGGATATCATTGAATTCATTATGTATAATAGGATTTAATAGAATGAAGAAAGCTTCTATCAATATCTTTTTAAGTTTTGTTTTGATTTTCATAAAATTTGAAATGATTAGACAAAATTCTGCAATGATTCTATATATTAAATTTCAAACCATTCGATTGGGTAGTTTTTGCTCTGTTATATGCGGACAGACGGACGGACCAGATAATGACTATAGGTGCTGCATATTTCTGTAATTACGAATGCACCTAAAAAGGGGGGGGGTGTATCATCTATTATAATAGTTTTGAAAATATATTTTTCTTAAATCCGGTTATTCATTTATGTTAACCCTGTACATTAATGAGAAAGAATGTACAAATATCATTTGCAATAACAATCATTTCTGCCTAAACCATTCGATGTAACTAAATGTAATATTCTTCTGTTTTTGCATAGAAAATAAATGGGTATACTTCAATGTCCATAATGTATGTATTATAAATATATGGAAATAAATATATCGGATATCTTTCGCTTTATGTAAGAGTAGCATATTTTAAAACTGGGAAATAGACCTGTATTGTTTGAGTTACATGTGTTTTGTTTTGCTGCACTTAGGCATGCCTTTTCATAAGTCTTCCAGCTTGATTTGTCATGATATATTGTTCATTTAAACTAAGTGCTCTAAATACAACGTTTATGTACTATATTTATTAAATTTTCATGAACTGGTAAAACATTTTCTATTATTCCTTAAAATAACTTTTTAAATTATTTTTTTTCTTTGTTTTAAATGTTTTTTCTTGAATCATTTTCTTATTCATTTTTAACTTAAACTTTTTTTCAACGCATTTTCAAATTTTCTGGACTCAAGTTGTTTGAAATAGCTGTATAAAACACAGACAGCTTATACATACATTATGTTTTGAAAATCGAATGTTTGTAAAATGTATTATTTTACTATTAGATAAAGTAAATAATAGTTAAATTTGAATACGTAGAAAGGTATTCAAAATGGCTATTTGTTACTGGTGTGTTTTTAATTTTTAAATGCTCTGATGCATTGAATGTAAATCGTTAAATGTATTTATAATCGATTAACTATTATTTATATCGATAGTCTAAATCTAAATCATAAAATGTTTTTTTTCACAACATTGAAAACACTTAAAAGCAAATTAAACAATTTTCTCCAAAACGCATATTCACAGCTCTAATAATTTACATTTGTTAAATTGGAAATATTAAATTAATTTCTAAGTTATCTAAACTATTAGCAACGTATCTAAATATCACTTGATGTGTTGACTGATTTACTCCATAATTCATCCTTGTCATATGCGAGGTGTTTTTGACATATATTCTTTTTATTTATGTACTCTTTTACTTGGATTTAAATTCAATTATTGCTTTTTCCAGTCTTTACTTTGTTTTATATTTGATTCTTGAATAAATAAATAAAATACTATAATCGATTATTTTTTATAAATATTGATAATCCACATGACAATATTGACTTGTTCGAACCACACATAAAAGTGAAGAGCAAGTTTAATCATAATAATTTAATAATTTTCTCTAAAATGTTTATTTATAACTTTAATAATTTGCATTTTCTACAACTTAAAAGATTTTTTTCGATGATTTAAACAACATACAATATGTAATTTATAAACAATTTTTCCCTATAATTCCTCCTTATAATACTTTGTTTTAATATATACAATACTATAATCGATTATTTTTTATAAATATTGATAATCCACATAACAATATTGACCTGTTCGAACCACACATAAAAGTTAAGAGCAAGTTTAATCATAATAATTTAATAATTTTCTCTAAAATGTTTATTCATAACTTTAATAATTTGCATTTGCTACAACTTAAAAGATTTTTTTCAATGATTTAAACAATGTACAATATGTAATTTATAAACAGTTTTTCCCTACAATTCCTCCTTATGATACCTTGTTTTAATATATACTCTTTTCATTTCTATACTATTATATAGCATGTACATACAAAATGAAATCATATGTGAGAAAACAAATGGAAAAACAACTGAAAAAAACTAAACACAAGAGAGCAGAAATACAAAAAAGAAGAAGAAGACGAATTGTTATGGAGAATAATAAACTAAGAAAATTATAAGAATTGTTATGGATAAGTGCATTACTTTTTAATCTTTTTTCCTTAATAAATATCCATTTTTTTAAAGTTATATTATCTCAAAACCTTCTATTAATCGTATTTCTGGGATTCCCAAAAATGTCCACCTCCTTCTCCCGTTTCTATTACCGTTCTCTTTCTCGAATCTATTACCCTTCCCTACATTTTTAATCACTCCATTTTCTTTAAAGACACATTTTTTCGTCATTTTTCTTTATCCTTTCTTAATTATATTATAGTACATCTATTGCACTATTGCTAGACTATTTTTATGTGGTTTCTCTACGATGTGATACACAACTGCTCATCTTCAGGGAGTGGAGTTGCATTACAACTGGATATCCCATCAAAACATTCACCTGTTCACCTGGATAAGTAATCGGTGTAAAATCAGCAATAATTTTCAACAGATCAGACTTATTCTCAATGCTATAACAACGTTATGTGCTACCTGGGTTACTTACTTTTTTTTTATCTTACATTTACCACGGTGCATCATTTCTCTGAAACAATAAAGCCACGTTTTATTTACTTTTCACAAACACTGTTTCATATTTTAGGCTATCACTTAGTTATTATTATTATTATTATTATTATTATTATTATTAAACAACTTTTTCAGACTTGAAGTAAGCGTTATTTATGAATTTCATTAGTAATCAAATAAAATTTTTATAGCTTTTAAAATTATTTTCACTGTCGTAAAATAAACGAAATAAACGAAACGTATCTTTCCCCCTTTTGAATATTACACAAGAAAGTTTATTTTGATGTTTAGTTTCCATTCATTGGAAAAATAATCAGAAAAGTAAATTTTTTAATGTATTTTTTATTCTTATAAAATATTTCATGTTTCCTTATATACCGGTTTTTATAAATATTCAGATGATTTTTTTAATAATTTAAAATTTAATAGCTTTTAAAATTATTTTCACTGTCGTTAATAAACGAAAGCATGTTTTCCCACTTTCACATTTCTTTACACAAGAAAGTTTATATTGATGTTTAGTTTCCATTTATTCGTAAAATAATCACAAAAGAAAAATTTTTAATGCGTTTTCTGTTCTCTTAAAATATTTAGTAATTTCTTATATTTTATAATTATTGAGAGGATTTTTTTTTCTTGGTACTTTTTAAAAAATAATTACGTATAAAGTTCTTTTTTATATGTTTCTTATATTTATATTAACTTTGCATGAATTTCGAAAACGTCATCTGAAGGGTGTTTGATTCTTATTAAATAAATGTTGTAATTATTAACATTACTTTAGTAAAATTTACCATGGGAGTTTATATTTCTTGTGATGTTTTTTCTTATTTTATTAAAAATACAGTATACAAATATTGTACAGGTTCAAAGTTCCATAATTAAAGATAAATTTCGATTTTTCATTACATAAAGCAATTTATATTAATTTGTATGCCTTCTGTTCATCTATTTAAAATATATAATGAAAGTAAATATCGGAATGTACTTCTTAATATTTTCGAGAATTACACCATACATCGCTATGGCTAGTTTATACTTTCTGTAAAGATTAACTGCTAATTTAAATTATTGAATATAACATATTTTAAGAAGATACTCGCGCACTGAAAGAAAAAGTATACACGGTAAAGAAAAACGGACTAAAATACGGAAATACTACTGGCAATTTAGACGCCAGTACTATTTCCGTATTTTAACGGAACCTTTTTCCCGGTAAATTACAGAAAATTTTCCGTTAAATTTAAAAAAAAAAAACGGAAAATTTTCTGTAATTTACCGGGAAAAAGTTCCGTTAAAATACGGAAATATTACTGGCGTCCAGATTGCCAGTAGTATTTCCGTACTTTAGTCCGTTTTTTTTTTTTTTTTTTCTACAGTGTACCGCCTTCATCTAGAACGAATAGTTATCATTTTCTAAATCCCTGAACTAGAAATATAGGTTTCCGAGTTATGTGAATAAGGTAAACAAATAAACTGAATAGACGCAATGATCGAGAATTCCCAGTCTGTAGTTTTTCTAGTTGACGAAAGGATACATTATATTATGAATCGTTTAAATTGCGAGAAATTCTCACTTGATTTCTAGAATTAATTCATTAACTAGAATTATAGCTACTAAAACTCACTTCTTGTATTCGTATTTATTTGCAGAGATTTTTAAATAACTTTGACCAAGATAATATAGGAAAACGCTCTTGAGTTTTAATAGGGATAACTAGAACTCTCTAGCAAAGGGAACTAGAATTTATAAGGATGACATGGAACTATTTTTTCTAGAGGCACAATTTATTTTCTAGATGCTAGTGGTAGAATTTTTTTCAGTGTATAAATACTACAGCATAATAAAATACATAACCAAATTTGCATTTAAATTAATGTAAGCTGGGGTAACTGGACCCACGAGGTAACAGGACCATAGGCTATTTTATAAAAAAAAAGTTGATGTATTTTAAGCTTTAGCTTTTGTCAACATTGCATCCCCATCTCTACTTCTTAAAACAACGTGTGTCAACTCAATCATAACTCTGTCTTTGCTGTGATAGTTTCCCGAAAATTTAGGTTTCTTTTTTTAAAAACAACGTCGATTTAGTTAAACTTCCTCGGCTTTTTATTAGAATACGGTAACTACCTTTATTAAACAAGCTTTAAAAAAAAATATATATATATATATATATATATATATATATATATTAGGCATACAAATACATTAATATTAATAGGTATCTATACATATTTATTCCATGTTTCAAATGTAAGGCCGGTGTACCAGTTACCCCATAATTTTTTCAAGAATAGGGTAACTGCACCATGTAGGATTCAGTACCCCAATAGTTATAAATATTTTTTTTTTTAGCTCCTCTTACTGCGGGGAAATTAATTTATCCATTGTTTTGTTTCTTTTTTCCTTTTTCCCTTTTTTTTTAAGCTTGCAATAAAAAAAATTATATAATACCTTATTAAAATTACATAATACAATTTTTAAAATGCATGTTAGCGGGTATCAAATGAAATTTATTAAGCGAGGTAGCCAAACCTCGAAATTTTACAATTCAGATGAAGAGGCGTACATAAGACAAAGTGATATTGTTAGAAAATGATCGAAACCAATGAAAATTCGATATAAAAACATGGTTACATTCTCCACAGATTTATTGGAATTATCGAACTTCCATTGAGGTAAATAAAAAAGAGAATGAGATACTAAAGTACTAATGTACTCGTTTGTTCATAGATTTATCGTGTTTATTTATTTTTCTAAAATTCCCATGTAACTTTTATACTTATTACCTGTATTAAAGTACATATGTACATACTTAATTCTTATGTTTTTTGTATAAATAAATTTAATAATTTCACCTTTGGTGCTTATTTTAGATACCTTGACAGCAACGGTTTCCCTTACAACGCTCTTTAGTTGGTGTATAACTTTCATGATCTGCGCTGGTTTAAAATTTTTTAAGTTATACACTGTTTGAAACAGGACCTGATACCCCATATTTAAAAAAAAAAACCGCCTGTGGAACACAAACCTACCTGGTCCAGTTGCCCCATAATATTTAATTCTTGGAGTTTTAATTACAGTAGAACCTCTTTTATCCGAAACTCTCTATTAACCGAAATCCATTTTTAAAGCCTTTTTTTTTTTTTTTTTTTTTTTTTTTTTTACTATTACATTCCCTGTGTGCAAAATACATTTTGAAAGCTTTTTTTTTTTTTTTTTAACTATCATATTTCTTGTGTGCAAGCGGTCCTTTCCGAACTACGAGTACATATTTCTTAGAATTCCTTTGAATTTAACTTGAGCTCTCGTAAGCTGCGAAGTGGAACGAAGAAAATGAACAAATTAGCAATTTTGAAGCTTTTGAATGTCAAAAGATTTGGCATGGCTGGAACAGCAGAAAGACTGTGACACTGGTGAACTAATAATAAAAAAAAACCTCCGTGATAGAGCTTCAAAGCAGAGGGAATCGAAACTGTGACAAACAAAACATTTTTTCAAACCCTTACATATATCATATGTAAAAGGCACTTAATTTCAAAATTAAAATTCAGGTAATTTATTCTTGTTTCTATTTTACTATTGCTTTATTTTTATTAAGCACTTGTTACCATAATGAGAAATATTGCATATATTCCTCCTTAATCTTAAAATTGAAGCATTCTCGATTATCCGAAAATTTCGATTTTCCAAAATAGGGTCGGTCCCAATTACTTCGGATAATCGAGGTTCTACTGTATTTATTTTCTCATTTATTCTCACAATTACTGTTTTTTGATTGCTTATTCATTTTCTATTCATTGCAACGGTTTTTAAACCTCATTTTACAACTATGATAGATGGAATTTTAATTGTTTTAATATATTTAGAGAAATGTTCTTTTCATGTTTTTAAAATGACGTCTGAATGAAAAAAAAACCATTTATTTGAAAATATTTTTAATTTTGTTTAAGTTAGATTGTTTAGCTATAAAGACAACATCATTGTAATAATTTTAACCAAATTTTTCAATTTCCTTTTTGTTAATTTTAAAACGGTCTTTATTTAGAGTTTAAAAATATATGAATTTGTTTTAACTACACTAAACTCCCGACTATCCGGCTTAATGTGGCTGAAGGGTAGGCCGGATAACAAAAAAGCCGGATAGGCCGGAGTTCTACAAATATTTACTAATTTCGTGCCTTCTCCCCGCCATGATATTAAAAAATATGTTACACATACTAAGATAAATTTTATATATACAGTACATACAGTTTCAAAATAAGCAAAACATTAACATAAAACGTAATCTTAATTCCTAAAAAATGAGTAAATCTTATTTTACTGTTTATTAATAAAGTATTGCACAAATATGAAAAGTTATGCATAAGATCAGAGTCAAAACTTACAGTTTTTAGTTTTTGAAAAAGTCCTTAATAGAGGACTGCTTCTCCCTGTTAGCCCTCTTCCGCGACGTAATGTCCCTCCATTTATGCAAGTAAATGATATCAGTTGGTGTCGATTCCTGCTGTCCAATGTATTGCAGTGCTGCTTCAATCGTCTTGAACCCTTAAGAATGTGGGATGAGATTTTTACTGCAATCCTTTTAATCTTTTATTTCTGATATTTCTCCCTGTACAGTATTGTTATCAATTAATTCATTAACTTCGTCGTTTCCATCCATTCTGTAATGTCTTCTGCATTGATATCATCAGAGCCTGGTATATTTTTTAGCAACGATAGAAACTTATAGTTCTCATCTCCCATTGCAGTTTCCCACACGGGTTTATGTCCGATCTTTTAGTCCAAAACAATGTTCCAAGACCTTGCAATTACAATGTTTGAAATTTCTTCCCATGTTTTTTGACCGCTTGCAACATTCCTCACTTTTTTTACTAGGCCGGATAGTCGGGAGTTTACTGTACATTGTTTTACATATAAAATTATATATTATTTATTAATTTATTAAATAAATATATTGAAATGTATTTTTCAAGACTATAAAAAAACTTCTATTTAGAGATGAAGATATTATTAATTAAATAATTTATTTATATATAGATTTGTTTAAGTTATATTTGTATACGATGAAAAGATTTTAATTGATATAAAAAAATTATCCAAATGTGATTTTCAAGATTTAAAAAAGAAAAACTTTTATTTGAATATAGAAATATTCTTTTCGTTTGTTTTACGTTTGTTTAAGTCAAATTCCTCGACCTTAAGATGAAGAATTTTATTTATTTTAATAAACTTAATAATATATGTTTTTCGAGATTTTAAAATGACTGTTATTTTGGTGGGAAGGTTACCTTTATAAATTTTATAATTTATTAAGCTGAATTATTGAACTATTAAAAGATTTATTTTAGTAATTTTGTCGAATTATTCAAATGTAATTTCATGATTTTAAGATGGAATCCGTTTAAAGATTTAAAGAAAAAATCCAACGTTTTTAAATGTTAGCAACGTTGTTATTCTCACGTAGAAAAAATAAGTTTTTATATAATAGTCCTTTAACAAATTTAATCAAATGTCCTTTCTGAAATTTTAAAACGATTTCCAGTGTTAGGAGAACAAAAATGAATTCCTTAAAAATGTTTTAAAAATTTATTCAATTTTTTAATTTTTATTAAAATTTCCTTTATCCATAAAAAGCTTTATTTTATAAATTTTAACAAACCTAATAGCATTTCATTTTTACGATTTAAAACTATATAAAAAAGGGGGGGGGGAATTCTTTAAAAATATTTTTAAATTTTTTTAAGTCACATTGCTTATCTAGCAGAAACTTTATTTTAAGTACGTGTTAATTTAATTAAACTCACATTAAGTATTAATTTAATCAAATGCACGTTAAATATTAATTTAATCAAAAGTACATCTGATGATTTAAAAATTAAAATTCCAGCTAAAAATGGAAGTTCTTTTTATTTTTATTTTTTTAGTTAAATTGTTCCGCTATAAAAAGCTTTACTTTAAGGATTTTATTCAATTTATACACATGTACTTTTCACGATTTTAAAAATTATTTGTAATTGAAAAAGGGAAAAAAATATTTTAAAATTTGTTTCAATTTCTTTAAATTAAAATTTTACCTAGAAAATATTTTAGAGATTTTACCCAGTTTAATAATCTAATACACTATTCGTGATTTTAAAACGATTTCTATTTGTATATAAATTAAATCTACATCTTTCAAAAGAAAAAATTACAAATTTCAATAATATTTTAACTCGCATCTCCATCCCACACCAAAAAAATATAAATAAATTAAACATAAATAAATAAATTAATTAATAAAAATAAAAATGCATTAATTAATTTAATTAAGTTAAATAATTAGCTAAATCAAATAAATCATCTAATAAAATAAAGTAAAATTAAATTAAAATAAATTTTTGGTCGATGTTTTAGTTATTTTCTGGGCATTATTCATTAATGGAGCCGTTCAGTGCACAAATCGATTAACTCCATGAAATGAAAATGTTCAGTATAAACAGTTAAAGTTATTTTAAGGGGACTCAAGACTCTTAAAGCTTCAAAATTTTCGAAATTTTAATTTTTTATAGATTTTAAACTTCTATCGTTTCTGAATATTTTAATATAATTTTTTCCTTGAAATTGTCATTAAAACAAAAGTTATGGATTTTAGAATTATACCCGCTCAATAGCTGAAGTGGCGTTTCTGAAACTTTGAAGTCATTTTTCTCCAAACGACGTTTATGGGCACAGCGCGCACGATATCTCAAAACTTCTGAATATTTTTTTTATAAAATTTTCAAAACATACGTTTCTTGTTAAAAAGTATAAACTGAACCTAAAATTTCCTTTTTACTGTTCAAAAGAAAATATTTTGTAGGTGATTATGTTGTTGAAAATTTCAAAATTTTATATTAGCTAAAAACAACTTTGCATTAAAAAAAAATGCTTTAAATGCAAATTTATTTGGGTTCAGGTTAATTATTGCAATCTGAAGTATAGGTTGGCATCAAAATTTTCATTCCAGTTTCAATATTTATTTTGTAATCGTACGCGTAAGCTGTCATACCAATTTTCTGCTCGTCAAATATCTGACAGTTTGGAGCCCCCTGTAAATGCGAATTCTGCATATTGCAATTTTTTAAACACATAAAATGAAAGAACGGACTTATATATTTCATCTCAATAAAAATTGTGTTTTAAATTGATATACATTTTAAGATATTAAATGTTGAAAATGGTCACTTTTTTCATTTTTTCCAATTTTAAAAGTCCTGAGACCCCTTAACTATAAAAATATTGTATCTATATAATTTTTTTTTTCGGGATATTTTGATGGAACTCATTAATTTTCTTTTAATCGGGGGTAACTTTTTATCACTGTATATAGAAAATTTTCAATGTTTCTTTGTTTAAAAAACGCCACTTAAAATGGAGTTAGTCGGATAGTCTTCTGGGCGCCTCAATTATTGCTATCAAAATTCTTCAGCTTTGTACTTAAGGTTACTTAAAAAAAAAAAAATTAAACTGGTAATTTACTCCAGACAGCCTATTCAAAACCAGCCTTTAAAAAAATTGTGTGTATAAGTTAATAATTAAAAACTCTGTCTTTTATAGTGCTGTAAATATTTACAATAATATAATGCTACTGAATTGCTACATTGTATTTAGAGCACTGAGTTTTACCTCTTTTGGTCCCTTTCTATACGACAAATCATTATATCTATATAATAAAATGTTATAAAATAAATGATATAATTACAGCCATGCCTGAAGCACCGTATACTATTACACAGTTAAATGTTACAATCATATGCAAGATCGTTGTAACTGTTTGTAAAATATTTATAAAATAAATTCTAAGTATATGAATGAATATGCCAATGTTCATTTATCTTTTATCCAATACACGCATTGTCTTGCAGAAAAGTATTACTACAGTTATAACAGGGTGAATCAAAGTTATTATTGCAAAAGATTAGAAAAGCTAGAACAAGTTTAGAAATGCTCAAATGATTATAAAACTATGGGTACTTTTCCAGTATAGGGGTCTTGGCGATTTTTTAGAAAATTTGGCGCAAACCGGGCTTCAGAAAGTGAGATTTGTTGCCAAATGATATAAACAGTTATGAAAACAAAGATGATAAGCTTTATTGCTTGTTCACATTCGTATTTTTACATATACAAACATTTTATTTATACACATGTTATTTTTTTTAAATACACAGTTTACTCCTGTTTGCACATAAATCGAAATAAACTGTTTCTTTGTATTAAATAAATTGTATAAATATTGAAAAAATTGCCTGTATATATGAAACAGTGAATAGATTGCCAGAAAACATGTTGTTAAATTTCCTTCTTTCACCAAGGCTATTTTCACTATTTTGCCAAGGGCCCTATACTGGAAAAGTACCCAATTATGATTAGAGTAAAGAACATTATTTACTTCATAAAATCTACACTCTAAAGTAAGACAAATGTTTCTTAATCTGCGAAAATATAATATAACCACGAATGAAAAGATACAATGCCCTCTTCTCCACGAATCCGAAAAGAGTTCTTTATACAGTGAAACCCCGATTTAACATAATCCGTATTTAACGATTTCCCGTATATAACGTCATTTTTAGTTGGTCCCAATTAATTCCCAATACTTGTAATGTTAAAAAATCCCACATTTAACGTTATAATTTTGAAATATTTCCCGCCTTTAACGCTTTTTCAAGGATAAACACTCAATGAAATTTTTTTAAATTGTGATTAAAAAAATTCTTTAGCATGAGAGAGCCGTGAGGAAATGTATCTCAAGTTATTTTCCATAAGATGGTTTTTCAGAGAACAAAGGTGATGAATTTGAGCACAAGGAGAGAGAACATGAAGATTCTAATAGATTGGCGAGTTCTTTTTTTGCTCAGACATATATCGTTAGAATTGCGATTCAAATGGTCATTAATTACGATTAGACTAGACGAATACGTTAGAATTACGATTCAAGCTTGCGTTTCAAATGTTGTGACATCAGAATTTCGGCTAGTAGATTAATTTTAAGAACAATTATTCAATTATTAAATAAATTAGAATATCACTGTTATACTATCTGGTTTGTTATACTCAGAATCGGGTAGTTTGGTTAATGATGAAGATGTTAGTGAGGAACAGAAACTCCTTTAGTAAAAAAAAGTCATTCAGACTCTGAAAACAGTGAACGCGTTTCTTTGAAATAGTGCAGACCAAGAGAAAACCTTTCAAAAATAAAAAATCACAAACGTTGAGAATGCAATTTGTTGAGCTGCTAAAAGAAACGACGCAAAGTAACATAACTGGTTTTTTAATCATAATTTAGAAAACTGATGTGTAAATCATTGTAAATGAAGGAATAAAATTTATTTTACCTAAATAAGTCTTTATTTTATGCTCAGTGTTTTGTTTTCGTCTTCACCCGATTTAACGTTTACCCGCATTTAGCGTCATTTCTTTATGGTCCCTTGAATAACGTTAAATCTAGGTTTCACTGTAATTGGAAACCTTAGAAAAAAATCTATTGTTGAGATTTAAAGAAGCATTTATAAAAACAAAGTTTCTGTTGCTGCCACTGATTTTCGGAAACGTTTCCGAGTAGTTTTTATGCAGTACGAGGCGTAGCAGGGATGCCAGTTTGGCCTCAAATTTTAATCCGACATTTTAAATTCATACCGGCAATTTCCAAAGAAGAATGTTTATTTTCTGTGATTGTTAAATCTCTTTTATTAAATAAAGCATAAAATACTACTCGTTATTTCTGGTAGGGACAGTAAATTTCTTACTAAAAATGTAGTCCAAACTGGCAAATCTGAGGTGATGTACTCAAGATTTTAGAAAGTAATACAAGAAATAATTTCTCAACAAGTGTATATGTTTATTGCTTCTCAAAAAGCTATCTGAAGCTATCGGACAACCCTTGGGGATTCTAGCTTACCGTATTTTATGGGAGAAACGCCGCACCCGTCGTAAGAGCCGCACTCCTCAAAATGGGTGTGAATAAGCTTTAAAATATCGTAATCTCCGCACCTGTGGCTTTACTCCTACTTTTGTTGGCAGTGTCGGATTGATCTAACTTTAATCAAAGTGTTCTGAACAGTGTAATGCCTCATTTATAATAACTTGAGATTCTAAAAATTTATTTAAAATATTTAAATCAGGTTTTAAATATTTGTATGTAATTTTTAAATTAAGGGGAAGTTAATTGGTACTAAAACCATCCAGAGCGCGGGACCCGGACCGCTCACCTTAGGCGCTCCACATTTTTTTAAGTGGTCGGCGCAACTTAGCACGCTTTTTAATGTCGCATCCACTTTAGTCCTTTTTTAGATTTCTATTCGAAGCCCTCAAAATCTGAGTCGTCAATATCTGAGTGGAAGAGTTGTAAATTTCCTTTGGTCCACCTGTATGGTTCGCTATCGGCATCATAATTGGAAGTGTCACAGTTTTCATTATCGGCAAAGTCAGAAAGTTCCGCGTTGTTGAACAGGGTGCTTGAGAACAGTCTTAAGGAATTTTTACTTTATCCCAATTTTACGCGCACGAAAAGAAAAAAAATCGTAAACGCCGCACTTGACAAAAAATTAACTTTCAAACTCGTAAACGCCGCGGCGTTTCTTCCATAAAATACGGTAATTGTTTTGAATTATACGATCTTGTGACGAAATCATTAAAAGTGCTAGAATTGGTATCATCCATGTCCAAACAACATTCATCTAGATCAGGAGTCGGCAAGTAATTTTAAGTAGGATCCGAATAATTTTCAAAATCTTGATCGAGGTCCAGAGTACAGGTCTGCATGGGCCGGAATTTCCAGGACCGGGCCCGACCCGGTCCGAACGAAAGCTATCTTGGCCCGGCCCGGCCCGGCACGGTGTAAAAATTGGAAGTTCGGCCCGAGCACGGCCCGGCCGTTTGCATTTTTACAGTTCTCGGCCCGGCCCGGCCCGGCCCGTACAAAAATCAGTGAAAACAGGCCCGGACCGACAGAATTTCTACAAAAAAAAAAGAAAAAAAAATCCGTTTTTTCTCAACATACAATTACGATTCTTTTAATGAATACTACATACATATTTATGTTATGGGAACATTTTGCAGTATATTTTACTTTACTATGATGTTCGCAAAACAGAAAACACACAATAGTAAACATTAACGATTACTTACAGTGTTTTAGTCATCGTGTCTACAGACATTTCAAAATGGAAATAAGGATTCATTAAAAGATTAATGTAGTTCATCAGAATAAAGGATTAAAAACATGATAACTTTTGAAGTACATGCTGTACAATAAAAAGTAGATTTGTGAAAATATTTCTCTCATTTTTAAGGCTTTTCTCAAATCCAAAGGAGCTACATTTCGACACATTTATGAATTCTTTTCTTTTCGGAAACGCGTAAGATTGGCAGGTATTCTTATTCAGAAGCTATGTAAATGTCATTTTTTTCATAGATAAAAGCAATATATCTTTCTGAAAATACTGTCAAAGTTAGCGTTTTGAATCGAATTTCCAGAAGCGATGGCACAAGAAAGGAGAAAAACGTACAGTCACTGTTAAGAGAAATACTGTTAAGAGAAGTTCATTATCACTGTTAATAATACAAAACATAATGACTGTTCTACACATCCTGAGATCGATTAAGACAAGTTCCGCCCCGGCACGAGACTGCTAAAAAAAATTAAACTCGGAATCAGATATCTTGCAACTGTACGATGCCGATCTCTACGATGGACATATTACATTTCTGTATTGATGTTGTTAAACTCGCATCGGCTCGTGACGCACATTTATACTTCTCGAGAAAATCATATTCATTGAAAATGGCTCGTATTTTATCTGCTTCGCTTAAATCCTTATATCGGGCCGACAGGCCCGATTAATTTTTTTGCCGGCCCGGCCCGGCCCGTTGAGAAAATTGTCCTAATTCTGCCGGCCCGGCCCGTTTGAAAATTCGCCTTCATTCCGCCGGGCCGGGTACGGGCCTCGGGCCAAGCCCGGGCCCGTGCAGACCTCTCAGAGAAAAAAAAAAAAAAAAAAAACTCTCCTGCAACATCGATAAATTTTTGCAGTCGAATAACCCAATCATCAAAACATTTATATCACTCTGAATGCGCATAGAAGAAACATGGCATTTTTGAACTTCAAAGAACAACTTTTGTCAGTCTAGCGTCATCGGGAAACACCCAAACAGTCGATTGTTGTTTTGTTTCGGGTTCATAGGAAGATATCCAGGTTTCGTCAACACGTTACGATGTTGTACACATGTTTTGAGGCACAAGAGTTGAATTTTTATAGATTTTCCTGGCATTATTTCACACGAGCATCGTTTTCAGCTTGAGTATCCATCGGGCTGTACTTATATAACGTTATCAATTTTTTGGTAATTTTGGACCAACTCCAGCCCTTACGATATCATACGTTATTATCCCTCGACCTCCTCCCCTTCCTTAATGATATCGTTATCAATGTCTAAAATTGGAATTTTTTTCTTTTGTTTGGAGTGATATACAAATATGGTTACATTTCTTTTTCATATACTTTATTTATTCAAAATAAAGGGAAGTGAATAAAATATCACTTTATACAACATGAAATAACTGTATATCAAATAACACTTAAAAGAAATAGTTAGTATTTAAAAGAATTTAATAATAGCTTTTTGTTACATAATGCATTCAACAGTAATAATGTCTTCCTGCACTTGCCCCCTTACGGGGGAGGGGGGTAACAGAATTTCTTAGCAACAGAAAAGGTGGACAATATTATTTCTCTTTTATTTACTAGAAAACACAAGTATCCTTTCAAACATACTTCGCATATGGTTTCTCGAACAGCGGATTATATTTGCATACACACATAACAGAATAATAGGAATGCCAAATGTTGGGGTATTCCATATTTTGGAATTAAATAATTTTATAATCATTACGTGATTTTATAATAACTTTGTATTCTCATAAAAATAAATAACAGAATTAAGAAAATTTTAGAATTAAAGAAAATTTTGGTTGGATCAAAAATGATAACGATATCAAAAGACAAATCCACCCCCTAGTGATATCTTATGATATCACGTGTCAGCCCCCCCCCCCCCCCCCCTAAAATGACGTTATATATGCACAGCCACATACCTTTTTTTATTTTTAAATGATCATGTAAAATTTAATGCACGCGAGTCCTTGAAATGTTCAAAGATGCTTCTATTTCATCATATGTCACATGACGGTTAGAAGCGGTTAATTTTCTTATAGCATCAATGTTTTCGGGAGTCACAGCACTGTTTGGTCGAACCTCCGAAACATCGTCAGTGAGATTCTTACGACTGCGAGAGAATTTTTAAATGAGTTGTAAATCATTGTTTTAGATGGTTCTTCGTTACCAAACGTCAAATTCACTCTATCGCTGCACTGCTTCTGTGTCAAACCATGTCGAAAGTCATAAAAAATCACGGCACTGAACTCCCTTTGACATAACTCCATAATTATTTAGCAATTCGGATTTTTGAAAAATCACAGTAAATCGAATTTCACAGCTTTTGATGTTTCGTAAACACAAACATCCACGTAACTGTTCAAATTTTGATAAAAATCGTCTGCGCTGAAAGCAGCTTTTTTTTTTTTTTTTTCGTAGCCAGATTCTAAAAACTTAAGTACTGGCCCTCGTATTAACCCGTTTTCTCAAAGCGGAATAGGAATTTTTAGTACAGGGTGTACGTTAATGAATATCTCATCTTTACAGGGCTATTAAAAGAACACAAAAAAAAATATATAACCTTGTTATTCATCGTAAATCAAAAATAACAGTTGAAAGTTTAAATTCAACACCGTTATAAGTGTTCAATGGGAGCCCTTCGAGAAACAAGAACGATATCGAGACTGTACGATAATTCATCCCACACTTTTTTAGCATGTCCGGCAGATAGGCGTGTTCTAAGTTCATCAACATCAGTTGGTAGCGGTGAAACAAACACCTGATCTTTGATTAGGCCCCACCAAAAACAAAAAAAAAAAAGTCACATGGAATGATGTCAGGGCTGCGAGGAGGCCATTGATGAAGATCAAGGTCCTGGTGTACTCTGAGACCAATCCTCCGGTCTTCGTAAACTTTCAACTATTATTTTTCATTTCTGAGGAACAACAATGATGTATTTTCATCCAGATCGGGTTCTAGTCACATTAATTCAAAATTATAGGCACCTCATTTTACATTTATTGATATCAACCCTTATTTTTACTTTATATAATATTATTTCTTTGTAAAAATTTCTCAAAAAACTTACAAAAAAATTATAAAATTATGAAAAATCCTACAAAAAACTCAAATTTTCTTTTTTTTTTAAATCCAAAAATATATCTTGTTATTGAAATGCTGTACTTAACTTTCCTTTTCAGCAGTTTTTATTTTTTTATGAGCTCTTTTCCCTAGTATTTAGAAATTATATGTATGCCCTCTCTTCCCACTACTATCAGTTATGAATTGCTCTAATAGCTAACTTCTATCGTCTTTTGTGTCGGGGATGTGGAACATAGGTCCCAGGCTCCTCCAGTAAACCGTCTTCGAAACTAACAATGTTTTACCATTTTTTGTTTTCTTTTAATAGCCCTGTAAAGTTGAGATATTCATTTATGCACACCCTGTGCATTACCAATTATCAATTGACCCTTTCAGAGGAAAGTAATTGTGTTTGTGCAATGTTAAATACACCACGGAATTTTCGAAAAATTTTGTTTGAAAATAAAGAAAGGCAATTCTACAACTTTTTTTTTTTTCATTACGTTATAAAAATAAAATTTAATCAAAAGATTCTGGTGCGAATATTGATTAAAATTAGGTGGGATATAATATATCCGGGGCTCCCCCTAGCCCGTTTTTTTTTCTTTTCTTTTTTGAAAACCAGTACATTTTAAGAGAAAATTTGCATGGCAGGTTTTTGCAACAACCGCAACAAAAACACCTTTCGACGTTAAGTTCCGATGAAAATTTCAAAGAAGATACTTCTTTGAAAAAAAGTTCTGTTCAAAAAACGGACCGAGTGGGAGCCCTGCATATCCCATCGCCCCACAAAGAGTTAAGCATTTTCGGTAGTGTAATTAAATTTATATATGCAAGAATAACAAAATAATATTCATTTTAATGTTAATATTAGTGCTGTTAAATTATCATGTTTGTCTGTAAAGCATGCTTGTTTAACATGAAAGGGTTGAGAAAACTGATTAATGCACTGCAAAAACTACTCGAAACGTTTCCGAATACCAGTGGTAGCAAAATAAACTTTCTTTTTATAAATGCTTCTTTAAATCTCGAAAATATATTGGTTTCTATGGATTCTAAAGATAAAGAACGGTTTTCGGAATAGTGAGTAACTTGTAAGAAGATGTTGTAAATTTTCATTTAAACATACAAAATAAAAATTGTGATAAAAATCATCGTGGATGTTAAATGATGTTACAAAGTCGACACCCGAGTGCTTTCGACTGATTCACACAGTCATCATCTGGAGAAAAAAATTCTTTAAAGCGTCCTTTTAAGTAACAACAAGTCGGTAATTGTACGTCAAACGTGGTAAATGGGGTACATTCGTATTATAACTAGTTTTATAAATATTCAGATCTCCGTGCAAAAGCTGTTGCACTTTTATGCGAATACAAAATTTATTATGATTATGTATATTAAATTCAGTAATACGGAAACAATGTGACTCCATCCAGAGTTGAGCAAATTTGTAATTGCAATTATTTGCGATGTAATTACAATTTAATTCTATGTTATTGATTATAGTTACACACATTCAAGCACAGAAATTTCATGAAATAATGTACGGGGGGCAGTTTCAGCTACAGTGATGCAAGAATTTTTCATGACATGTAAATGTAACTATAATTCATTACATACAAATAAACTGTAATTACACTGCAGATAACTGAAATTACAAATTTGCCCAACTCTACCCAATTCCATCTTAAATAGGACGTAAATGGCAACATAGAATCATTACCTATCATGGGATATCATTGAATTAATTACGTATGATAGGATTTAATAGAATGAAGAAAACTTTTATTAATAAATTTTTAAGTTTTGATTCGATTTTCATAAAATTTGAAATGACTCGACAAAATTTTGCAGCGAATACATATGATAAATTTCAAACCATTCGGTTGAGTAGTTTTTTAGTAGTTTTGAGTAGTTTAGCTGTTATATGTGGACAGATGGACGGAGCAGACGATGGCTATGGGTGCTACGTATTTATATAATTACGAACGCACCTAAAAAATCATAATTTTGATTTTAATGTTTAAATGTTCTTATATTATTTCAAGGTGAACATGACGTTCCGAAGTTACAATTAAACTATTTATTTTAATTATATTTTAATTGTTGTTTTCGTTTGTAGTTATATTATATTTTCCTAAATTCACAAACATTTATTTTTTTTTTTTACAGTGCAACAAATGATTGCTGAAGTTTGTTCTATGAAATGCTGCTAGCAAAATGAAACTTAAGTTGAAAACTTAAATTGAACATTCTTCCCATATTTTACTACGAGAGAAAGTCAGTAAGTAGGTCACAAACCGATGTGAGAGGTCGGAAATTAGAAGTAAATTGTTTCCAAGTGTGCCAATAGTGGCAGCACTGTCCAACTGTAAGATGTCAATTTCGAATTTATGAGACAACAGTTGCACAAGGTGAGCAGGGGTGTTCAAAAGTTGTTGACGAAGAACGAAGTGGTCGTCCTGTTGAGATTGCGACAGAAGAAACAGTGCGGAAGGTTGAGGAAATGGTTAGAGCTGTCTATTGTTGTTCCCCTGTAAGCTCTAACCATTTCCTCAACCTTCCGCACCGTTTCTTCTGTTGCAACCTCAACAGGAAAACAGAGTACGTTCATTTTAGATTTTAGACCTAAACTGAAGGGATTAAAACAATTGCCAGTTTTCCCCTAATTAATTCCGAGTCCAACCCCCTGACCATGGGGCTAAAGCTTTGAAGAAAAATTCTGACCTTAATGTTCAACAAAAATATTAAGTGTAGGTACTCATTTTACTCAGAATTTTAAGCTCTACAACATTTGTATTGACAATGTTTTTTATAAAGTTAGTTGTTTTGCAATTTTGTTATGGTATTTTAAAAAAAAAAAAAAAAAAAAAAAAAAAAAAAAAAAAAAACGCGTTTTTTTACTATAAACCTATACACATTCCCTAATGATCACCTAGTACGAGGGGGAAAACATAGCATATTCATTCTAGGCCTAAACTGAAGGGATTAAAACAATTTCCAGCTTTACCCTAATTAATTCCGAATTCAGCACCATAACCACTGGGCTATAAGGAATTATATTAATTATATGTAAGGGAATCCAAGTGACATAAATTATGAATAAAAGTAACATGATACAATGCTTAGCATGCTTTCCCAAACATAAATTTTTAGGGAGACCAAACTAGCCGCCAAGGGAAGCTAGTATATAAGCAAAGTTTCTGCCACTGATCTTTGGAAACGTTTCCCAGTACTTGTTATAGTACATTAACTAGTTTTCTCAAACCTGAATATCGGTTTTAGAATGCTATTTATTTTCAATTACGAACCTTTTTCAGCTGCATAACAGAATTTATACATCCAAGAGTAACAAAATAATTTTAATGTAATGTTAATGCTGTTAATTTATCATGTTTGTCTATAAAACATGTCTGTTGAATAGTAAATGATGTTTACTTCAAAATCCTCCCACAGGCCCTGCGTGCACATGCATAAAAAAAAAACCCTCACAAAACGAATTGAACAATCTTCTTTATTGCATGTCTGTTAAAAATAAAGGTTTTCATATCGAATAGTTCAGTACGGTAATTATTATAATTTGTTTTTACCCAGTTATTAAAAAATTATGAATAATAATTTTCAGTAAGTAGAAGTCAGTCGTCGGCCCACCAAAAAGAGAACACCTCATAAATTTAAACACCAAGTTGTCAAAGAAAAAACTCAATTAGTCATTCAGCTCGAAATTCTGTATTTTTTTTTTTCAATTTAAGTAAAAAAAAAAAAAAAAAACTAGTCGGATGTGAAAATTTTAAAACTTTCTTCCATCTCATACATGTTGATTCTTCAAAATTCGCTATCACAGAGCCAAAAGTAAATTGCAATCCATGCCAATCATCAAAATTCTAAAGATATGAAAGTCCGTGCATTAGTTCTTGAGATATGACTATCGCTAAAACCGTGTAAATCCTGCACAATGCAGCATAGCAGCGACACCTGATGAGGGATTTACACTAAAACCTATTCATCAACAACTTATGTCAACGCCTAACTGAATCTGAAGTTTAATGGAAATCGTTAGTTTTTGAGATAGATTTATTGCGAAAATCTTGAAAAATGCAGCTTAGCAGCGCCACCTGTTACGCGATTTACAACAGAACATAATATCACCAATATTTATAAGGGTATACTTGAATCTGAAATTTGATAAAAATTCGTGCATTAGTTCTTGAGATAGAGCAATTGCGGAAATCGTCAAAAATGCAGTATAGCAGCGCGACCTGTTTGGCGATTTACACCTAAACGTAGTCAGCACCAACTCATATCAAGGACTACCTGAATCTGAAGTTTGATGAAAATCCATGCATCAGTTCTTGAAATGTCATTGCGGAAATCGTGAAAAATGCTGCATAGCAGCGCCACCTGTTGGTCGATTTACACCAAAACGTAGTAAACACCAACGCACATCAAGGACTAACTTAATGTGAAGTTTCATAAAAATCTGTGGGTTAGTTCTTGAGATCCCCACAAAAAAAAATCTGCAGAAAATCTATAGGTAATTGGCCCACCAATCTGTAGGTATTTGGCCCATTTCTGCAGATATTTCGAAGAATATCTGCAGATATTCTGCAGATATTTTGAAGGTAAAGCTAAACCTGCAAAATTTCTACAGATTTCTGTAGAATTTCTGCAGAAACTAGAGATTTCTTCAGATAATCTTAAAATTATTTTTAGTGGGGATAGAGCCATTTCAGAAATCGTAAAAAATGCAGTATAGCAGCGCCACCTGTTAAGCGATTGGCACCAAAAACTAATAAGCACCAATTCATATCAGGGACTAACTGAGTCTAAATTTTTATTAAATTCCGTCCATTAGTTCTTGAGATAGGGCGCCCACAAAAGTTGTGTCACAGACTCACAGACAGACATTTTGTAAAAATATGGTTTTCGGAATCTCTGACCCCTAAAACGTGTAAATCCGTCGAAAACCGGAAGTCGAAAATTTTTATGAGTCCAATACTTTCTTCTTGTAAAGATAGAAGGAAGTAAAAACTTAGAGGTCGTTTTAGGTAGATTTCGTATGAAATACTACCTATTGGCGTCGTTCCTATGTTGGAATTTCTGAAAATGTTTTGCAGATCTACACCGATCATGACCCCTAGAACCCAAAACCACCCTCAGTAAAAAACTTTATATATATATATATATATATATATATGTGTGTGTGTGTGTGTATATATGTATCTATCTATATATATCACTTTCTTCTGGACACGATAACTTCCACAATTCTGCCCCAATCTCTTCCAAACTACATAAAATCAAGGGGCATAAAATCTCGGTCAAGTTCGTTAATGGGCAAAATCGGACCAAGGGGATGGAAATAGGGAGGGGTTTTGTGAAAACCGAAAAACCCCGATAACTTCTTAAATTTTGTACATATCGAATCAGTTTAAAGTTTTTATTACTTCTAAAAATAGAGCCAAAAATTTATGTATCACAGATTTTTGATAAAGCTAAAAATGGGCTCAATGGGCGCAAAAAATAGGGGTTTTGGGAGAAAAAAATTCATAACTTCGTCAATTCTCAAGATATCAAATCCAATTAATTTTATCGTGAATCTCCTTAACATTATCTACAACTTTTATATTCACAAGTTATTGATAGGACCAATTCGTACCGAAAAAAAAAAGAAAAAAGAAAACAAAAAGGGCGTTTGAAGAAGAAAAAAATCCATAACTCCGTCAATTCAAAAGATATAAAATCCCCATGAATTTATCATATATCTTCTTAATATTGTGTACAACATCTATATAGACAAGTTTTGGATAGGACCAATTCTTACAGCAAAAACAAATTAAAAATACATAGCGGTTGAAGAAAAAAATCATCTTAGTAAGGGTGTATTCAAATCCAAACTGCTTATTTTTTGACTCATTTTACAAATCATTTTTACTCTCAAAGGCTTCCAATTGGTACCTTTTCTTACTCAGAAACTATATAATGTACCGTAATGGTCAATTTTTTGATAGAGGCAGAATATATTTTTAAACATGCTGTCAAAGTGGCCCTTTTGAACCGAATTTCCCGAAGCGGATTGTGTTGGAAAAATCATCGTATTAAGGGAGTATTCAAATCCAAACTGTTTATTTTCTGACTCATTTTTAAATTCATTTTTGCTCTCAAACGCATCCAATTGGTAGATTCGCTTATTCAGAAACTATATAATGTACCGTAATGATCGATTTTTTGACAGAGGCAGAATATATTTAAAAAAATGATGTCAAAGTGGGCATTTTGAACGGAATTTCCCGAAGCGATTGTGTTAGAAACGAAAAATATTGTCTTACTGAGAAAATAATTGTTTATATATCAAGTTTTAATTAATTGAACGAAAATTAAAAACACAGGTCGCTTATAAATCTCTTCAAAAATCACGTCAACAAGTTTCATGTTTTTCCTATTAAAAATGAATCTGGAGTTATGCCAGAAAATTTCGAGTTGTTGAGCATGGAAAATTATTTTTTTGAATACCGCCCTAACATGATTCTGATAAAACCAGTTATTATATAAAAATGAAATAAAAACTCGTCAAAAGGGACCAGATAAAATTGTTAAAGTGGGTTTATCTCTAATCATGATTTGGTTTTTGTTTGTGAAATTAGTATACTTAACTTCGAAATCTACCTCCGCCTGTAGGCCGGGTCGGCAGGGATTTTTTATACTGAGATTGTACCAAACTCTGAAATTTTCAATACGAAAAGCTAAATTTGACAATATTTGCCTAGGTAAATTTCACTGTAGGATATCAAAGAGAGAGCCATTCAGTCGTGGAATTTAGGAATTATGAATGTTTAAAATTTGGAACTCCTAATATTAAATTCATTGGTAATCGTTACAAAAGATACTGAAATGCAGGTAGTTTTTTATGCGTAATTCAAGACCTACTTGCAAAATGAGCGGTAATACTGTGGATTACCATATCTGAAACTTTTAGAAATGGATTTCTGTAAAAAAAAAAAAAAAAAAAAAAAAAAAAAAAAAAAAAAAAATCATGTTGCAATTGACATATATATTAGCCCCGATGTGCTACTTCTTTGTCCCAGCATTTAAAGTGTCTTCTCTAAAAAATAACGTTATAACGTTCGTTGTATAAGCCAGCCGTACAACAAAGCAGATGTATCATTGTATGGTTAAATACTCTATTGCAATTTTTTAAACTTCTAAGTATCACACATTTTCAATTTTTATACAGTCGTATAATAGTCCAGGGGAAATGTACATTTTACCTTGCAAAAGGTCGAGTAGAAGATTTTATTTTTTTAATTTGTTTATACTGAGGCAAGCATGGAAAGACCAAGTTTTCTAACAAAATTTCTTAAAGCTAAATTTCCTGTGGCCAAAAAACAACAAAATTTTGGGTATTTTTTTTATTTCTTTTAAATATCTCGAGACCCGTTTCCGTAGCATATTTTTTGTCACGTACAATATTAAAGAAGACAAAATTCTCTACAACTTTCATATTTACAACTTTTTTATGCGCTCAATAGCAGGCGAAGTACGTCATTTCAAAAATAAGACAATTTTTTCAATTGTTTTAAAAACAGTGAAAAACGTAGTTCTACCCCGATTATTCAAATGCTTCCCACGGATTTAATCGTGAATATCGACTTCTAAAAATTGGTAGCAGTAAATTATCTATTTGCACACCCACGTCTTTATTTTCAGCTCAACAGACATTTATATTCAATAAATTTGTCTAATTTTAAAAGTAAGTGCAGAATGTAGATGAAAAAGACAATTTTCATATTTAGTCAGTAACTTTAAGTGCATACAATGTTAATTTCAAAGCATTGTTTAAAAGAATACTTCAGTATTTAGTAACTTATTGGCACTATAGTTCCAATTAAGAAAAAATTCTTGTTTAAATTTAACAATTTTAATAATTTAATAATTTTATAATGCATACACATTTTTCCAGGGATCAATGGGATAGGTATGAAAATTTGCGAAAAAAGTATCTTATTCCGCACTATGGTGTATTTTATTACCAATTATTGATAACATATGTTTTAATGTTTTAGCGTTTTAAAGATAGCAAACATTGGATTGTAGTTCCATATAAGAGGAGAGGGGGGGCCTCCAAAAATAAATACCTTTTATGTAAGAAATATTTTTACCTTATAAAATAGCTACAATAAAAATGACAACAGATTATTTCACTAACTAATGTTATGTATTTATCTCTTGTAAAATTTAAAAATTCTGTCAATAAAATATTTGAGATCACTAGTTTCATAAAAATATTTAAAAGATTAGTTTTAATAAATATTGTCAAAAAAATTCCCACTTATATCAGTAAATATAACAAGAGATTATATCATTTTAGCGTACAAAAATATATAAGACTTTAGGATTATCTATTAATTGCTTTAAAGCTCAAACCGAAAAACTTATACTTTGGTTGTTGAAAAATATACTTTGTGGAATATTCTAATCTTCTGTAATATGTACTGTTTTGAAACTATATTTGTTTAATGATCTCAGTGATACCATTTATCAAATGAAATACCAATTTATTTATGATTGTAGACCATATAAACATTTTGGTTTTCGCATTGATCCCCTGTCTCATTCAACTCCACTTTCCCTACACAATAAAAAATATACGCAATATGACTGCATAAGCTAAATGAAAAAATGTATTTTCATCATAATAAATTCTACATGGCTATTTAGCAATACTTTTTTCTCTTTGATGGTACTGTTGTAGGATTATTAGCATCCCGTTTCAAAGGAATATCCTTATCCTGAATAAAAGAGATATCTGGATTATGTTCACCTAGAGCTATAAAGCCAAAAATGTACAAAAGTACAAAATTAAATATTGATCTCAGGTATCCCATAAAAAGAAAAAAAAAAAAAAAAAGAAAAAAAAAAAAACATCTGAAAGTAATAAAATGCAAGCGAGATATTTGTGAAGAACGCTCCCATAGGTTTAATATTACCTTGTGAATGTCTTCGTGTGACTAATTTAGTCTCATAATTCATATTGCTGTAACTTTAAACGCCTCAATACTACAACTACCGTAAAATCTTTGTAAATGAAATCTGTATATGCGGAATCCGGTCTTTAAAGAAAAAATTATATATTTTCAAGAAAAAGAATATGAACAATTATACCTGCTAAGATGGAAACCTGTTTAAAGCGGAATATACTGCGCTTGCTATTGAGTGTATAAAAAAAGTTGTAAATATAAAAGTGGAAGCTAATTTTATCTTCTTTAATATTATAATTGACAAATAATATGCTACGACAACGAGTCTCGAGATATTTCAAAAAAATAAAAAAAAGGCCCAAAAGTTTGTTGTTTTTTGGCCACAGAAAATTTAGCCTTAAGAAATTTTGTGAGAAAACTTGTTTTTTCCATGCTTGCCTTAGTATAAACAAATTAAAAAAATAAAATCTTCTACCAGACCTTTTGCAAGGTAGCCTCCTTTTTTTTTTTGGTACATTTCCCCTGGACTATAAGGGGGGGAAAAAGTACTTTTAAATGCAATTTGTTTGAAAACTGCATCTCAATTTATACGGTAGTTGTAATTTTGAGATATTAATTTTTTTTCGAAGTTTTTAACGAATGTGTTTAATTTTGGCGACCAAAGTACTCCATTTCTGTAGAAAAGTAAAGGAAAAATAGTTGGAAAATAGTGGACTATTATATCTTTTTTTGTTACCATTTTCCCATAATAACTGAAAAAAAAATTAATTAAAATACGCGCTATTTTGAAAAATATAAATGAATGATTTCTGATAAAACAAGGAGATATTATAAACTATAAACTATATTTAATTTTAATTATCTATATTAACGTTACAAACAAATGAAGGCATATTAATCATTAGATAGCCGATTTTCTTTGGTTGAGTTTCTTGAATGACCGCATCGCTTTTTGCTGGAATTGTGTATTATTTTGTGACAGTGACGTCATATGCAAACTTTTCTATAGCTGTTGTTTAAGATTGGATTGTAAATGTGGAATTCTTCAGCGGATGCTAATGACATCATTTTATACAAAATAAAAGTATGTATTTTAAGTCTTAAAACTGAAATATATTTTGTACTATCTATACTTATAAATACATATATATTTTGTTTCATCGGGGGCGACACTAAATTCTGAAAAAGCAAAATTCCTGTTTTCTAGTTTTAATTTTATTTCGAATATGTATGTATATATATAGAGAGAGAAGTTCGGGTATTGTGGAATAGTCTCAAAATATGGAATGCTTCAGTATCTGGCGCATACGGTGTTGCAGGCAAGCGTAAAACTGCCAAACAACTTCCTAGTACTCCCATGAAGCTCTGTTTAGAGCTTTCTGTTTTGTTGTTGGAGCGACTCGGTGAAATAAAACCTTACTCTCAATTTTGAAGTATTTTTGCAAGTAAGTTTTATAAAATTCGTATTAATTATAAAATTTCATTGGCAGTGATGTCAACCAAGTTCAGTATAAAGTTTAACAGTTATATTTATTGCTTGTTAGTCAATTTTCCTCTATGCTAACTTGTTAACGAGTAAAGAGGTTATAGACCGGGAGCCGACAGCACAGACAATTACCTCATCGAGTTCACGGCTGAAATTCCCGAATTAGTTAAAACTCGATTCGCATATTAAAACGCAATCGGTCTGCCAAGTCATATCTTGGTGGAAAACACCTGAAAACCCGATTTTGGCGGTTGACTCATAGGTTTATCATTGTGATTTCCTGCACCCATATGTATGAAAACATGGAGGGCTGAAAGCAGGAAAGCACAATGATAAACCTACGAATCGACCGCTAAAATCGAGTTTTTAGGTGTTTTCCACCAAGATGGGACTTAGCAGACCGATTGCGTTTTAATATGCGAATTAAGATTTAACTAATCCTAGAATTTCATCTCTGAACTCGATGAGGTGATTGTCTGTGCTGCCACATCCGGATCTATTATGTTTTTCAAGATGGTGTGTCGGGTAATATGGAATATCAGCTAGCTCATTCACAAGACGAGTCTAGTGTCATCTACATCTTCCACAATAGATGTGGAAGATGTTAAGATCCTGTTTTTCAATTGAAAATATTCAGAGGATGGAAGATGGTAGGAGTGGATATAAAAGCCTGATGTGGGCTGATGTGGACTGTGGCGGGGTAGAAACAATTGACTAAATTTGTGTTTTTGTAAAAAATACAACAATTTTTCAAATAATATATTGATTCATAGATGATGAAGTAATGTTTACCTATTAAATTATTTTGGTTATTCATGTAAATCGTGGTTTTCCTTGCAATTTTAATAGTACTTATAACCCTATTCCTTATTACCCGACAGGTTGCCAATACTTGAAAAGTGTAATTTTAAAAAAAAGTTAAATATTGATGTGTATTTTTTTCTTCTCTTTTATAAGCTTTAACCCTTTATGTATTGAATTATGAATTCGTGAAAATTTATATTCTAATGCAGTTTTCGTGAATTGTTTAAACTACATTAGAAGATTGTCATAATCATTTAATAAATTTTAGGAGGATTTTAGAAGGATTGTAGGATTTAGAAGGATTAATTAAATTTGAATTTATAGAGATTTTGTGCAGTATTTATAACCCCACTCAAATCTTTTATTTTAAATAGTTTTCTTAGTATTTTGTAGAATTAGGAAATGTACAAATATAATGTTCTTACAATAGAAATATAGAAATATTTCCTAATTGAAAAATCACCCCTCCCCCCGCCCCGACGACAAGAAAGCTGAAAAGATGTAAAGGCAAAAGAAATCATCCTTTTAAAAATATTTTGGTTTTATGTAACCAATAATGCTTTTGGAACAAGATAAAGTAATCTATCTATAACTCATTCTAAACTGTATTACAACTAATCGGTGTATTAAATGAATTTTATAACAAGTTATTTTAATGGTGCTTATAAGTACCATCAGTAGATAAAGGGTTAAAAATGTGTTAAGAAATAGTCAAAGTTCGTTCTATACTAACATTGTCTCTCAGTTTTTTTATGCTGTGTTTCAACTAAAAATGTAAATAGTATTCCATAATACCCGAACTGCCTCTCTCTGTGTATATAATATTAATTTTTGAAAAAAAAAAGAAAAAAAAACAAAAAAACATTGTAACATACAGGGTGAATGCGCCACTAATGGACACCATTAAGGATTTTCTTTAAAAATTGTTTTTTAATTAATAGTTATACTTATTATATTCCAGTTTTTGCAATATTACATTAATCTATCAACAATATTTAACCATTCTCATCTTCATTTCCCAATAGGAATTAAAATTTAATTGTAAATAACAGAAACATATCAAACACCTAAATTGCCAATAATGGACATCCTTCGTTCCAGTAATGGACACCCATTGTTCCAGTAATGGACCCCCCTTATAAAGAGTAATAAATAACTGTTTTTATGGCTGTATTTAGAACCAGAATTTAATGAAAGCATACTAATGAAACAAAATAGTTATTTCCAAATAAATTTAACAATTAGGATACTAGTAATTTATAAAAATTTGTATAATCATTCACTGTTTACATCAATTATTGGAATTGTCAGAAGATCGCTATTTTAGTTAATTTAGATGGATAGTTTAAAATACTAAATATCAAGCAATTACAGCTATCAAATTATTGAGACAGCAAGGGATTTAAAAGGTAATAAAAAAAATGGAGTATTAGTGTATAGTTTCGTTTCATTATTTTTAACAATTAAACTTCCAGAGACTACTTGATATATTTTACTTTACATTTAATAATTAATATTACAAAGATGAAAGAAATGATACTATGAGTTGGATATTGTAAATGCTAAATAAAATAATTCAAAATAAAACTGTAGAACTGATGTTTGAGTCTGCAGATTTACTAGTTTCATGACTACTATAACTTTCATTAATACTGCAATACTTTTTTTTCTTTGTCAGAGATAAATAAGAAAACATTTAAGACAGAAAATAGATTTTTAACAACTTCTGTAACTTAATTTTTTTTATTGAAATGGGGTGGGATAAAGCCCTATTAACTGTGCCCTTAAACAATATTTTTGACTTCCTGATGGTTTGATTGCTAGATTATAAAATATGCAAGACAAAGTTACATTCATTTAAAAAATAATAATAAGAAAATTAATAAAGTATTGAAATTTTATTAACCCCATTAAAATAACTTAAAAGCAGCTATTTATAAAAGTTTTGATGTTATTACATTTTGGTAAGTGTAATTTAAAAATTAAATTTGATTATTTAGGTTTTCAAGTCAAAATATTTTATGCACTATAAACATTACTGAAATCGTATTTTTAGCAATGTCTACATGGAGTGTCCATTACTGGAAAATGACTATTTAAGCATCCCAGTAATGGACACAACTCTTAAAACCTTAAAAATAAATTAAATTTTATAAATGGCTATTAGTATATAAAATTGAAAGTTTTCTACTACCACCAAAACAAAAAGCTGCAAATTTTGCAAGAAAATAAAGAATATATACATTTATTAAATGAAGCCAGCTCTTATCATGTTCATTACGATCTTCACTGAAAAACAGTGAAACCTCGAAACATTATTTTCTGCTTCCTGATTGGTTTGATTAAGAGTGTCACCAATACTGCAAAATTATAAAATATGCAAAGGGGAGATATGAAAAAAAAAATAAAAGCTAAATTTTTATTGGTTATTTCTTTATAAACCAAAAACACTGAGGGGTGTCCATTACTGGCATATCTACCCTAACTTTTAAAAAACAGAAATCGATTGCTACAAGCTTCAAATATACGAATCCAAAATTACTGATCATCCTGCCTAGCAGGTTTTTGAGTGATAATTAAAAAACTACCCGCATTTTAATCGTAAATCAGTTTTGAAACGATCACAAATGAATTAATTTTAAACTTTCGTAATTTTTAAGCTACTAGATTGAATGACTTGCCGTTTGAGATCCCAAAGTAAAATTTACCAAAAAAGCTATATATGATAAAATATATCATGTGAACATTAAAAAGGTCCTCAATCTTACTTAAAAGGCGACTAATGTAATGGAAAGGATGTTATTAGTTTAAAATATACATTTTATTTAAAACTTCTTAGTACTTTCAAGCCTTCCAGGCTCATTATCAGAGAATATCTTAATAACTAAATGTTGTTTATTTATACAAATACGTCACTTTGTTTTGAAAATGAGAGAGCTAATAATTACTAGGGTTAAAAGTAGAAGTAGCAGTAGCAGTTTCTTGGATTGAATTTAATTAGAGGAAATATGTATTATTATTATTAATTGCAGTTCCATTTATTTTATGACATCACTTTGTTTCTCATATGTCACTTTCCATGGGTAGAAGAAAATAAAATTCAATCCAAGAAACTGCTACTGCTACTTCTACTTTCAACTCTAGTAATTATTGGCTCTCTTATTTTCAAAACAAAGTGACGTATTTGTATAAATAAACAACATTTAGTTATTAAGATATTCTCTGATGATGAGCTTGGAAGGCTTGAAAGTACTAAGAAATTTTAAATAAAACGTATATTTTAAACTAATAACATCCTTTTCATTACATTAGCCACCTTTTAAGTAAGATTGTGGACTTTTTTAATGGTCACATGATATATTTTATGTTAAATCAAGGTGAAAAATTGCGTTTCGTCTTATGATATTATTTGCTAAATATGATGTCAAAATTAGGTGCTTGCATTGAAAATTTTAGTGTTAGGTAAAATTTAAGTACGAAGACGAGGACGACTCTCTAAGCTTAAATAAATAAATAAATAAATAAATAAAATAAAATAAATTGGACAAAGGCATAATTTTCAATCGAATGTCTGTTTCGTTTTACGGGTTGTTTTTTTTTTTATATGAGTGTGTGTGTGTGTTTGGGGGGGGGGGTTGTGACGATCGTACATCGTCACTTAGGTGCTTGTTTTCATGAAACTGATAAGAATTATATAATGAATAAAAATGTCAGTGAACAACTGAGCTTCCAAATAATGATGAATTAGGAAATCGTTATTTGCCTGGGGTGATATGCAGAGGCACGGTTAGGTAGTTTTCTCAAGATATGTGCTTAGGTATTGTGGTGAACAACCTGTTCACCACATTGCCTGAAGGCACGCTTTGAACAACTTCCTGCCCGCTAAAACAATTTTGATATTCAACTTTTAATTGAAATAGCAGCCGATATATTGCCATATATATTTGCTATAGCCAACTGTGGAATTTCCTGTAACTATGCAAGAGGAGGGGGGGGGGGGATGCGTAGCAATTTAAAAATTGTGGAATTATGGGAGGGGGTGAATCACAAAGTTTCAAATAAATTGAACCGTTAGATTTTTAACTAATAAAAAGATTTTTGACAATAAGCAATCGTTGAAACTATTTTTTTTTTTGTCATTATCACAAAATAAGCTCATTAAATAATTTGCATGAAAAATTTATACTGAAAATTGTAGAGAGTTACAATTATCAAATCATGACACAAATGAGGTGGTTGATGAGGCAAGGGTCGTAATAAAGCTTTGTCATAGAAAATATATAGTTCTAGAGTATCAGTTTATGTAGTGGTATTTTTCCTTACGATTCGAAAGAGTTTAATCCCCTGAAACTGCTTAGTAATGTTAATCATAGTCGTCATGAATGAACAATAAATTATATTCAAGGTGTAGAGTCAGTATAAAAAAAGGGTACACCTTCTTTAATTAGCAGCCTATTTACGATAAAATCACACCTAATTCGTATAATAAAAGGTTTTCACAGAAAATATACAGTCCTAGAATATCAGTGTATGAAATGGTATATTTCAATACGATTCGAAAGAGTTTAATCCCCTGAAACTACTTAGTAATATAAAAGACGTCATAAATAAACAGTAGCTTATATTCAAAATGTAGAATAAGTATAAAAAGGGGGCACACCTGCTTTTATTAGCAGCCTATTTGCGATAAAATCGCACCTAATTCGTATAATAAAAGGCTTTCACAGAAAATATACAGTCCTAGAATATCAGTGTATGAAATGGTATATTTCGATACGATTCAAAAGAGTAAAATAAACAGTAGCTTATATTCAAAATATAGAGTAAGTATAAAAAAGGGGCACACCTGTCTTTATTAGCAGACTATTTACGATAAAATCGCACCAAATTCGCAAAATAAAAGGCTTTCTGTGAAAACATACTGTCCTAAAGTACCAGTCAATGGTATTTTTCTTTACGATTCGAAAAAGAATTCCCTGAAACTACTTAGTAATGCTAATAATAGTTGTCATGAACGATCAATAGATTATATTCAAAATGTAGAGTCAGTATTAAAAAAAAAAAAAAAAAAAAAAAAAAAAAAAAAAAAAAAGAGAGAGAGATATATACCTGCCTTTATCAGCAAACTATTTACGATAAAATCGCACCAAATTAATATAATAAAAGGTTTTCATAAAAAAATTATACAGTCCTAGAGTATCAGTTCCATGTAATGGTATTTTTCTATACGATTCGAAAGAGTTTAATCCCCCAAAACTACTTAGTAATGCTAATAATAGCCATCATGAATAAACAATCGATTATATTGTAGAGACAGTATAAAAACAAGTTGGAAATTGCTCGTCAAACGTGGCAAATGAGGTGCGTTCGTACTATAACTAATTTTATAATTATTTTTTGCACCCGATATTGTACTGAATGTGTATTTGTTTGCACTTCATATGTGCATAGTCTGTAACATCATTAAAATGCACTTGCAATAATTTTTTCCCATTCCCTTAATGTAACGGGAAACTTTTGACTGTCCCTGTAATTAAATTACACATCCGATTTTCATAAAATTTGAAATGGCTCGACAAAATTTTGCAGCAATTATATATTTAAAATTTCAGCCCATTCGGAAGGCTGTAACATCATTAAAATGCACTTGCAATAATTTTTCCCATTGGCCGTAATGTAAAGAAAAACTTTTGACTGTCCCTGTAATTAAACTATACATCCGATTTTCATAAAATTTGAAATGGATCGACAAAATGTCACAATAATTATATGTTTAAAATTTCAGACCATTTGGAAAGCTCTTTAACATCATTAAAATGCACTTGCAATAATTTTTCCCATTGGTCGTAATGTAAAGAAAAACTTTTGACTGTCCCTGTAATTAAACTATAGATCCGATTTTCATAAAATTTGAAATGGCTCGACAAACTTTTGCAACAATCATATATTTAAAATTTCAGCGCATTCGGTTGGGTAGTTTTTGCTCTGTTACATGCGGACGGACAGACGGACAGACGGACAGACGGACTGAACGACGACTATAGGTGCTACGTATTTATATAATTACGAACGCACCTAAAAAGGTACACCTGCCTTTATTTGCAGACTATTTACAATAAATTCACACCAAATTCGCATAATAAAGGTTTTCACAGAAAATATACAGTCTTAGAATATCAGTCCATGTAATGGTATTTTTAGATACGATCCGAAAGAGTTTAATCCCCTGAAACTACTTAGTAATGCAAATAATAGTATTCATGAAAAAAAAAAACAGATTATATTCAAGATATAGAGTCAGTATAAAGAAAAGTGCACATGCCTTTATTAGCAGACTATTTACGATAAAATCGTACCAAGTGTGTCATTAGATACAAAATATAGTCTTCTTTTAGAATGTGAATGCATTTTTTAAAAAATAGGAGTCGTCTACATATTTCAATTTACACAAACTTCGTTTTTCTTTTTTTTAAATTGCAACACTCATTTATGACACTTTTAGCTTCTTGGATCAAATCAACCTAGAAAAGTATATAGTTTCTGTGTTTTTATCAAATTTTAATGGAGTTAGATGAGGTCAAAGCTTGAAGATGCTAATCTTAAATTCACGTGACAAAGTTTAATTTGTATCTCCACTTATGACCTAAATATATATACATATGTATATTACAAAAACAGAATGGGCAGCATTAACCCTTTATCTACTGACAGTACTCATAAGTACCATTAAAATAACTTGTTACAAAATTCATTTAACACATCGATTGGTTGTAATGCAGTTTAGAATGAGTTACAGATGCATTACTTTATCTTGTTCCAAAAGTATAGGTTACACAAAACAAAAATTTTTTTTAAAGGATGATTTCTTTTGCCTTTACTTCTTTTCAGTTTTCTTGATGTTGGGGGGGGGGGGGCATTTTTCAATTCGGAAATATTTCTATACTTCTATTGTAAGAACATTATATTTCTTTATTTCCCAATTCTACAAAATAATAATAAAAATATTTAAAATAAAAGATTTGAGTAGTGTTATGAATATTGAACAAAATCCCTATAAATTCAAATTTAATTAATCCTTCCAAATCCTTCAATCTTTCTATAATCCTTCTAAAATTTATTAAATGATTATGTAAATCTTCTAATGTAGTTTCGAAAATTCCCGAAAAATGCTTTAGAAGATAAAATTTTCATGAATTCATAAATCAGTACATAAAGAGTTAAAAACACGGGTGTGTCAGTTTACCGTTCATTCCAATCATTATTTTTTGAGATATAGCAAAATTTTATTTTTCAAAGGACTAAAAATCAAAATGGCAAGCAGAAAATTTGCGTAAGCAATTTTTTTAAATTAAATTTAGCGAATGAAATTTCATTAGAGTTCATTTTATATATAAATTACCTTTATAATTTTACTGGTGCGAGTTTGGGAGATTTATTTTCAGATTTTATTTACTTTTTTTTAATTTGTAGATATACCACTAACGCATTTTCTTATATAACTCTACAACGATTTAATAAAAAAGTATATAAACTGTAACTTTCAAACTGTGTCTTTTTTCGGGCAGCCTTGATCCAAGGAATTGAAATATGGTGTCAAAAGTGGATGTTACCATACAAAAAAATAAATAAATAAAGTAGGGGATATTTTTAATATTTAGACGAACCCTATTTCAAAACTGAATTCATATTCTGAAAGAAGACATATGCTCCGAGTTTAATGACACTTTTAATGTGATCTTATCGCAAACTGACTGTACCACGCTTATAGAAAACGACAAAATGTTGTTTGTTTCTTTGACACTTTATGAGTAATGTCAATAAATTTGCATATATTCACGTATGACAGTTATATAACATTTACGCATTATTCAGCACGGGAAAATAAAGAGAACAATCCTTAATACGCATTATTATTACTTTTAAATTATTGTTCAAAAGTAGTTTCCTTAGGCCAGAAGGGGTCATGATCTCCGTGACCCCGTCATTCGTTAGATCATCTACATTTAGGTTCAAGTGGCGTCCCGCTAACTCAAAAGTACCAAAATATATATTATGAAAATTAAATTATCCGTTTTGTATCATTTTTTTATTATTATTTTTATTATTATTCCAAAAGTCCTTTGCCTTCTTTTTCCGACATAACCGGTTCATTTCTTTCTTCGTGTGCCTTTAAAATATAATTTGGCAATCTTTGGTCTTTTACTGGTTCATCCACATATCCGCAGTGCAGGGAAAAAAGCTCCGCGCTAAAACGCCGAAGCACGAGAACGGAGCCCAGAATTCCGTGTTATTAGTTGTCTTCAAAAACTATACTTGTCTACTGGAAAAGAGACTTCGGAATATACTAGAATGATATTATAACATCTTTACTAAAATGTGGTTCGAGAGGAAGTATCGACTGAAGTATAAGTATCGCAGTTTCGCAATAATCTATGGAGCGGTGGTGAACGCTTCATGCTGTCTTCTAGAGATCTGCACTGGCCGGCCCGTGGCCCGAAGACCGAAGCCCGAGCCCGGCCCGGGACATGCTTTTTTCTGAAGGCTCGAGCCGGGCCGGGACGAACTTATATTTTTTTTTCTGTACAAAGCCGGGACTAGTTTCATCCCTAGTCTTCATGCCCCAAAATTTTCAGTCCTAGTTTTGATCCAGCCCGTATGAAAATCATTGTCTTTGCGTGGCCTGGTCCATTCAAAGTTCAGTAAAATTAGGCCTAGCCCAAAAGTTTTTGCAAAAAATGCATGTATTTTTAAATCGCCATTATTCTACACTTAAACATTAAAATTTATTCTTTTTAAAGAATAGTAGGTTTCTACGCTTATTAAAATATAGCTAAATTAAAATCTAGTACAACGTGTGAAAAAGATCCTGCCTATGACGGAACCCTGTTTCAAACTGAAAAACGTGTTGGTCCATGCAAAATTAATATGCTGATAGGTACGAAAAGAATATATAATACATTTACACTTGCTAAGAAGGGAACTTGTCTATAACGCATTTTTTCCCCCTTTTCTATACAATCCCGTCTTAGAAGATTTTACTGTATAGTATTTTTCAAATTTTTAACACTTCAATACATGGAATATGGAATATGGATTAACCATATTAATGATAACTGAAACATTTACATATAAGAAATAGAGATTCATTAAAAAAATATATGTATCGCAGCCTGCGGCACTTCTCTAAAAATGAAGATTATAAGTATAAAAAAAATTAAGATAAATATTTTTGGTCAGAACTCCTCGTAAGAGACAAAATTTTAGCCAAATGTATTTAAAAATCAATGTTATGTAGAAATTCACTCGGGGCGGGCCTGTCTAAAGCCGAGATTTTAACTTTTTTCCGGGCCGGGCCGGGCCAATATATTTTTTCCTACGGGCCGGACCGAGCTCGGGCCGAACTTTTAATTTTTGTATCGGGCTGGGCCGGGCGGAATTTTTTTCTTTCTATCAGTCAGGCCGGGTTCGGGCCTGGGAATTTCGGCCCGTGCAGACCTCTACTGTCTTCTACTCAATGAGCTAAATAAAAATTCTTCCATAAGGATAAGCTATTACCATATTATTGGGGAAAACACCAATGTTCTTCGACCTAATGCCAAAAAAGGCCAATGGCGACTACAATATGTGCTGTTTACTATATTGACTGTCAATATCTCCTAATAATTTGAGGAATGGTGCTGGTTACATTACCTAAATGTGGAATGTTGCGATTGGCTTACTAAATCTAAGTGGTTTAATAAATACTTAGTGGTTACTGTCTATAATGGATCTACAGAGAGCGATGGTTATACTTTCATTGCCCCAGTTTTCGTGGCATGTTACAAATAATCGTAACATATATGTTATCCAAATAAGTAATTGCCAAAAAATAAATTGTAAGGAAGTATCGACTTCGTTCTCTAAAGTCGGTAACGGAAATAAAAACAGCAACAAAATAAAACTAAATACTTTACAAAAGTTTATTCAAATGCATAAGATGTAAACTTGACTTGATCCTTTAATGCCCTCACGTTGTTTTAAAGTTTTAATTAACATTCTTTAGAATTCAAGTTTTGTAGAAAGAGACAATTATTACGCAGACCATAAAAAAGAAGCTAACGAACCGCGTTTCAAAGGAAATAACCCTTTTTTTTTATTTCCTCGAGAGCAATTGGACGTTGAGTCGAGACATTGCGATAGAATAAGCAAGTCTTCCTTGTGCTTTCACATTTGTAACATGTACTACGCACAGGCGTGGGGAAAAAAAGTAAACACCCCTGCTAATTCTGCAATAAATTATCGTAGAAGAAACTTACAGGTACCAAACGATTGGAAATGAAGACTACTTTTAAATGATGCATATAAAATTTGCTTAGAGTGCCATCTACATATCAAAACGAGCCAAAACTTTTTTTTTTTTTTTTTTTTTTTTTATAGTTTTAAAACCGGGGTCAAAACCATAAATACATTCTACGCCCTTCAATTAGCCTAAATTCAAATTTTCATGAAATTCGTACGATTAGTTTCCGAGAAATTGATTATTTTAAAATGAGCCTATTTTAGGGGCTGTATCCAAATTGAAGTTCGGTATTCGATTGTTAAAATGCTACAGAAGGTCTATGTCACTTCTATTAATGTATTATTTCTTGCCAATATGACCATTTCAGTAACTTAATATGTTTCGACTATTGCCAGCCCAAATATTTCAGTAAAATGGGTAAAATATACTTTTTCAAATTATGCTTTTCTGCACATCATAGACGGCCCCTTAAACCGTGATTTTCACGTTTTTTAATGATAATTTGAAAACTACTTGAAAGTAAAATTTGAAATTGAGAGATCGTATAAAGCAGGACAAATCTATCAAAAAAATTGTAGGTTGCAATTCATATTTTTTTCGAATATTAATTTCATAATTCATATTATAAATTTTTTTAAATTACAAATTCAATGCATTTATGTTTGGGTTTATTAGCACTATAACCACACACAAAAATATCGCGTTAGGATTATAATTTCAAGAGATATTATTAAAGATATGAAAATGTAATTTAACATTAGAAACTCTCACTTTTGAATGTTTATAATTCATGAACTTATATTCCAAATGACTAGAAATTTCGTTTCTAAGCATAGTTTGAACCGAAGATTTAAAATATTTTGTCAAAATTGGGTGTTTTCATTGAAAAAAAAAGTTTGGTCTGGTTTTGATTTGCAGAAACCCCCTAAACAACTTTTATAAACATTATTTCAAAGTAGACTTTATTTCCATTCGTTTGGTATCAGTAACTTTTTTTTATTATAATTAGTTGCAGAGTTAGTAGGGGATGTTTACTTTTTTTCCACGACTGTATCAGTGTTGTAGGACAGTGTAGAAAGAAATTAACGATCTACTCCAGAGAAAAAAATATACCGTTGTTCATGCGCTCCAACAGCAGATTGAAAAAAAAAACTAAGCTATATTGGTTCTCAGCAGAATGGAGGAGCGAGTAAACTGCTGGGATACACGCATATGCACACACACGCAAAAGTATATCTCCAAAAAAAATTTATCCGTTTTTTGGAGGAGGTACCACCAGCTGCTGAGAAATTCTGCTCTCAGGGCTGGTAGACCTGATATGTTGGATTCAAATTAGGGTGCCAGATTGTACGTTTTTCCCGTAAGTTGTACGTCTTTTTGGTCTATCATACGGTGTACGTTTAAATTTATTCCGTACGACGATTTCTTACGTTTTTCTACCACACCTTACTTTCGATAGTTTAAAAAAAATTTCTTTTTCTGTTTCCTTCGAAATTTCCCCTCTTTGACTTAAAAAAGTTAAAGACATGCGCATCAAATCTAAAAACGGCTTGTTTTCGATGAGAATGACAAAAATCTTGGGAGAGTTGTGTAATATTAACTGTGCATTCACGAACTCTTGGTAGCATGAGATAATCTGAATTTGACATTTTTATAGACTGTAAGTATCTACACTGTAAAATTGTTAAATTAATATATTTGTATCTTAAGTTTTAATATTTGTCTGATTTTTTATCTTCTTTTATGCTTAAATAGAAACATTTATTTTTGTAGGGTGTCCATTACTAAAATTTCCATGATACAGATTAAATTGTAAGATGTTTGGATTTTTTTTCTGTTGTTCGTGCAATCTAATTGATTTTTCATTCATAATATTCATAATCATTTTTCATACATGACTGCAGAATTAGTTAAACAATGTTAATAGAATACAAATACAGTTTTAATACAAATACAGTTGGAAAATAATGATTAAATCGATTAATTAATGCCCTCTTTTTAAACAGATTCGTTAATGAAAACATTAAAGGCACATTCAACACAGTTTAGTATGGTATAAAAAAGGACGATAGCTCTATAAATTAAAACTAACAAGTGTCAATCGAAATCTTCCGTTTTTTTTTTTTTTTTCGGAGATAAATATGGCATGCTCATCAGTTTAACCATTCAGAATTTTTTCTGTTTTTTTTTTTTTCAAATCTTGATTTGCTTAAGTATGATTTAGGTTCTCCTAAAAAAAAAAAAAAAAAAAAAAAAAAAAAACACACACAGAGGGCATCAAGTAGAACTTAATGTAGTAAAACCTATGTAAACAGAACCTGTCTGTAACAAAAAAAATTTTGTTCCTGCAGTGAAGTATACCGTACATATTTCTTTGGTTAACGAAAAACTGTCTAAAACGGAATAGTTTTCCGGTTCCTCCTGATCCTATTTTTACAGGTTTTAATGTATTCAGTCCTTAAACGTAAAATTTTATCATTTCTATACAGAAAGAATATAATAGAATTAAAACTGAAAAATCGGAAACCTCTGCAAAACGGAATTTTATTTCGAACCTTCGCAATTCCGCTCTCATAAATTTTACTATATAAGTTTATTGTGTTTATTTAATACAGTAAAACATACTAAGACGGAACCTGAAATGATCGGATAAAGATTTCGTTTTAGACAAGTTTTCTTCTTACAAAGTATAATTGTATAGCAATTTAAGGGGCCTCAACACTCTTAAAGCTTCAAAATTTTCAAAATTTTAATTATTTTAGGTGTTAAACGCCTATATTTTCTGAAAATTTTGATATAATTGTTTCCTTAAAATTCCCATTAGGACAGAAGCTGTGGCTTTTAGAATTACCCCTCTCAATAGCTAAAGCGGCGTTTCCAAAACTTTGAAATCATTTTTCTCCAAATGACGTATTTGGGCATAACGCGCAGGTTATCTCAAAAGCTTCTGAATATTTGTCATGAAATTTTCAAAAAATACGTTTAGTGCTAATCTGTATAAACTGAACATAAGATTTCATTTTTATTTTTTAAAAAAAATATTTTTTAGGGGATTACACTATTTAAATTTTCAAAATTTTTTATAAGCTAAATGCAACATTGTATTCAAAATATATAAATTCTTTACATAGAAATTTATTTAGGTTCAGTGTAATTATTACAATCTGGAGTATAATTAGGCTCTAAAAATTTTATTCTAGTTGCAAAATTAATTTCGTAATCCTGCGCGAAAGCTGTTATACCGGTTTTCTGCCAACAAATGTTTGACAGTTTGGAGCACCCTATAAATACTAATTCTGCGTCTTGCAATTTTTTTAAAACATGAAATGAAAGAACATACTTATATCTTTCATCACAATAAAAATTGTGCTTTTAAATCATATACATTTTAAGATATTAAATGTTGAAAATTGGTCTTTTTTTTTTCTTTTTTTCCAATTTTAAGAGTCCTGAGATACTTAAACTTAACACTTAGACTTAACACTTTTTTCATGCAATATAGAAACAGCCCCTCAAGATAAAAAGCGGTACATCTGCAGGCGTCCCTTCCACGAGCCTCTGACCGCGATTTAAAGACCCATAAACATGTCTACTTCGAATGATTGCATCAGTAATGGGCACAGAGATTCACCTGGAGATGAAAAAGTATATTTGTTCATGAAGAGCAATATAAATCGATACACACGTGGATAATATGTTTTACAAGGGCGAATATAGGGAGCCTTCAAGAGAGGGGCGATATTACAAACTTGGAATTTAATGGGAGGTTCTACTTTTTTCTCCAAAAACAAATCACGGGATTTTTACAATTTTTTTCGGGTTACAAAGAAGAGAGACATCACCTTCGAACTTTAAATTTTTGTGCATATAAAAACAAGATTAAAAAATCATGCGTCCAGCTGCTTCCATCCAAAACATGCTTCCTCCTCCTCCTGCTCTTGCGGAGAATGTATCCTATAGGAGGAGGGGTAAAAAAGAAATTTTGATCTCTAAGGAGAGGGTAGAGTTTAAATAAATTTTTAGAAGAAACAAAGAACAAAGAACAGAGACATCACCTTTGGACTTTAAATTTTTGTGTTTATAAAAACAAGATTGAAATATCATGCATCCAGCACATATTATGAAACACTTTCCAACGCATTCAGAATACTGTATATGAATAGTTGGAAAAACATCGGCATTTTTGTGTTCGTCCCTGTATATGAATTATAGATTGGTATTTATCTATGCTATCAATTAGTTCCATTAAACGCATAGCACAGTTTAAAATTCCCATTCAGCAATTTCCATGAACAAACGGAACTGTATTCTATATCCTTTGTATATCACTGTATATAATGTATAAAATTTATTCACACCAAGTAATATTTTTTAAAAATGGTAAAAGTAATATTTTTAAATTAAATTTTAAAAGGCGTATCACAAATGAAAAGCACTGCCAACAATTATTCTTAATAAGCAGTACTGCAAAAAATACTTTTGTGTGTCCTTGTAAATGAACGACTCACTCTAAATAAAAAGGAGTGACGCTATCGCAGAGTCAAAATATGCCCAACCTCTTTAGAGTGACTAATCACTCTGAGAAAAAGTGGAATTTTTGACTCTCTGAAAGAGTGAATAACCACTCCTGGGAAGTGAATAGTCACTCTAAACAGGGCTGAATAATCAATCTTTCGGAGGAGGAACTAGTCACTCTTTCTAAAAGAGTGCGTTTTCTCACCCCTGGTAGGAGTGAATAGTCACTCTTTCATAGGAGTGAATGTTCAATTTTTATACAGTGAATTTTTTTTATGCTGTTTTATAGGCATTTTAAAAGAAGCACATTTTTTTAGAGCATGCAATGAAAATAAATATAAGCGTGGTGAAGATTGGAATAAAATACTTTATTGACAATATTTATTTAATTCATAGTTTGTAACATTAGTTGAACTTTGAAGGAAAAACTCAATTAAAGTTACATGTGAATTAAATTGGATTACTAACAGAAAAAATCTAAAATATTTTATATAACAATCTTATTTTGCTTTCATTGCATGCCCTATAAATATATGATAATTTTGAAATGCCCATAAAGGGCAAGTAATTAACTGAAATCTTAATCAGTTAATATTATTTTTTTTTCAGATACCCGTTTAGTATTTTAATAATTCCCGTAATGTACGTTATGTTCTTTTTTTTCATGTGTAATTCAGATTTGAAATATTTAGATCTAAGTATTTATTGCTATTGAATTTAAATCTAATCAAACGTTATTGTTTGCTGTATTTTAATTACTTTTAAAGTTTTATTAATAACTGTATAATAGGTGAATGTTATATGATTAACAACGTGCTATTTCATTAATAATTTATATATAAAATTTTATCTTTTTTCCATACTTTTTAGCAAAATATCGCTATTTTGGAGTCCTATTCTTCTAAAATATTTATTTTCCCCCTTAAAAAACACTTAGAAAGACCCCCACGGAGGGCACCCCCCCTCTTCTTTGGGTCCATATCCCTCGTGTAGATAATTGGCCGTCATAAACAACACCAACACCACTTAAAAAACAATGCTTATCAACTGACATCTTTTTTTAATAAGTTCTAAGCTTGATCTCAATATTAGGGATGCGTAAGTTTTTTATGTGTGGGGATTTGTCATTGCTTTATTAAATATGAACATGGAGTTTAGAATATTATATACTCTGGAATATGCATATATTTTTCTTTTAAATATATTCCTTAACTTAATCATGATTTCGAGGATCGTGGCTTTATTGGTAGTCTTACCGTCCCCAAAGTTTATTCATGCACTTTTCGAGGTAAATTAATTTTTTTTTTAATTTCATCCAATGTAAATGACTGTTGCTGAAAATGAATGAACATTGTTGATGTCACTTAGTCTTAACATGATTTGCCTAAAAATAGGTGGTAATTTTCCTTAGCGTCCCTTATTTCCCTTACCGTCCCCTTTTTCTTCCTTACCTTCCCTTCGTTAACATCCCTTTAAGACAATGTTATACCAAAATTTTGTACTAAAAATACTACATTGTTATTATTTCTCATTTGAATGTTCTTTGGGTACTATGCAAATGCATTATAAGTAAAAATTTAGAAGAAAATAAAAAGTTAGAGAAGTAAAATGGTAAGGAAAATTAAACTCGCAAGTTTAACTTAAACCTCAGTTAAAAATTTTCGCTGCTGACCATTTTTTTTAAAATCATTAAGGCATTCGTCTATAAGTTTAAAATCTTATTTTATTCAATTCCTACTATTAGTTCACACTCTCCCTATATTTATATATATTGTTCAAATTTTCAATCGTTAATAAAATACTTATTATTCATCTTATCAAGTTGAAATAAATTTTTTTTAAACTTGTACTGGATGACAACTAATGTTAATACAGTTTTTTCAAATATTAATTCATTAATTAAATTATAATTAATTAATTTTAGTTTTATATGGGAGACAAAATGGCGGCCATTGGTGATTGAACAGCATTTAATGCATCATCGTATCTATAAGGGGTTTACCATAGGAGGACCCTGTTCTGTCGCCAAATATTGCCAAATTTGGTGACCAAAATGAGTCGCCAAAAGTGACGCAAACTTGGGCGGTCTCTAATATTTCGCCCAATTCCCATAGACTTCCATTGTAAACCTACTTGCTTATAGAAAATCAACAAATTGAGATATTTTAATGCAACACAAACTAATATTAGCTTAAGGGATTGTATTAAATTATTCTTTGATGACCTAAGTAGGAATTGACTTTAAAAACAAAATTTTTATATTACTTGTTAACTTTAATTTCACTAGATTTTTATTCCCGAAAGTTAAAATTTTGTGAGAATGCCTCATATATTTGTATCAAAACTTAACTCCAGATTGATAATTGATATGTGTAAAATATTCAGGCTAGATTACATACAATAATATGTAGTAGTTTCTATAAAAAGGTACATGGAAATTCAAAGAACAACACTTTGAGAAAATTGAGTTTAACCCTTCATATCCTGAATTTTGAAAAAAAAAATTGCTTCATCTGAATAAATATTTACGTCAATTTCTAAGATATCCAGAAAAATTATTATTATATAATAATAATTTGATTTTCAGATAATTTCTTTTAATTAAAACTGATTTAATAAATCGGTATTTAGAGTTTTTTTTGAAAATGCAGTAGAACCTCGTTTTTCCGAAACTCTTTTAACCGAAACTCTCGGTTAACCGGAATCTATTTTTAAAGCTTTTTTTTTCTCTTACTATCACATTCCTTGTGTGAAAATCCATTTTGAAAGTTTTTTTTTTTAAACTATCATATTCCTTGTGTGCAAGCGGTCCTTTCTGAACTATGAGTACATATAAGTATTTTCGATCCCCTTTCTTTGAGTTCCTTTGAATTTAACTTGAGCTCTCGTAAGCTGTGGAGTGAACGAAGAAAACGATTACATTAGCAATTCTGAAGCTTTTGAATGTTTTGCAAAAGTTTTGGCATGGCTGAAGCAGCTGAAAGACTGTGATACTGGCAAACTAATAATATTAAAAAACTCCTTGATAGAGCTTCAAAGCAAAGGCAATCGAAACTGCGACAAACAAAACATTTTTTCAAACCCTTGTGATTTATGAAAAATGTAAGGTTAGTTGGGGTAACTGGACCGACGAGGTAACTGGGCCATAGGATATTTTATAAAAAAACTATTGGTGTTTTTTAAGTTTTAGCTTTTGTGAACAATGCCCTTAATCTCTACTTTCTAAAACAACGTGTATCAACTAAATCATAACTCTCACTTTGCTGTGATAGGTTGTCAAAAATTTACGTTTCTTTTTTAAAAAACAACGTCAATATGTCTGAACTTCCTCGGCTTTTTATTAAAATACTGTAAGTACTTTTATTAAACAATCTTTTTTTATAAAGATTAGACATATAACTACATTAATATTATTAGGTATCTATCCATATTTACTTCATGTTTCAAATGTAAGCCCGGTGTCCCAGTTACCCCATAAATTTTTCAAGAATGGGGTAACTGGGACATGCATCCGGGGTAACTGGACCATGCTGGATCCAGTTACCCAAATAGTTTTAAATAATTTTTTTTAGTTTCTTTTTGTACGAATTTAAAATTGAAGATGTTTAAAGATAGTATATGTACCGTTTTTAGTGTTAGTTTTTGTCTATAAAATGTTTTGTTTCGTACAGCAGTGTTTATATTCTTCGAAGTAAATACCTTAACGAGATCAGCCACAATAAAGGCGTAGAATTCACGACTCAGGTTAGAAAGTTCTAGATTTATAAGATACTTTTTATATTTTTTAGTAAATATTTTTACTACGGGAAGTAAATTTCTCCATTGTTTTTTGCTAAAATGATAGAATACCTTATTAAAATTACGTAATGAAATTTTTAAAAAAGCATATTGAGTGGTATCAAACCAAATTTCTTGGCCCCTTGAGAGGCGGTGATGCCGTTATAGCGTCACTTAATTTTAATTCCTAATTGCCACGTTGGTACCTGAATTTTATAATGAAAATTTCACCTTTATTAAGCACGCGAAAATATACTTTTACTTGTTTTCAGATAGATTCTCTTGTAAATAATGGTGTCATTAAATTATTTTAACATTTTACGAATGCAAGTACCTTGTCTCTGAAAGCGAGATAGCCAGACCTTGAAATTGTACTATGCACAGGGGTCGCATTCCGCATTCTATAGGGAAACTTTTATCGTTCCTACCACTATTTTGAAAATAATATCTTCATCGCACCTTTCTTTAGAATATGTTCCAGTTGCCCCAAAAATTGGGCTAACTGGACCAGGGGAGTAGGTCTATGTTCCACACGCGTTTTATTTTTTTTTTTTTTTTCATATCGGATATCTGGTCCTCACTGTAAAAGAAAGTGGTGACGTTCCATGTAAAATCCAGGAACGTTTCGTCTTTTCTCAGGTTTTCAGAATAATTTAGCTCTTTCCTGTGAAATTCTGGTTTTCTTATCTGAAACGTTCCTGAACAAAAGTTGGAAACAGCAAAACGCTGCGGCCGCCATTTATTATTTTTTTTGTTATAATCCGTTGCTCGCGCGCGAGTGTCGAAAACGAATTCCTTAAATGAATGTAAAAAAATCAATATGGAATGCAAATAAATCAATAGACGACATAATCCTTTACGTCTCTAATGTCAAGACCATTCAGATGAAAATACAATACATCTGTGACATCGCTAAGAGATTATCCCTCATACTTGTCTGTGGAATGTTTAACGAGCAGCCCGTGTAAAAAAAAAATACACCTATTATTTGGATCTCCATTAACCAGGGGACCATCAAACATGATTCTCACCGATTTTGATTAATTTAAAGTATGTTTTAGAGTTCTTATCTCTAATTATTCTTGTGAAAGGATTTCTTCAAATGGGCCTTAGATTTTCAGAAATTGGATGCCGAGGTTTAGCATACGTTTCAAATACCCATTAGTTTGCAGCTCTCAATGTGTCTTTCGTGGCGTGGACGCAGAAGGCTCGCACGCCACCCGTACGGCCTGAGTTCGATGCTACCTCTTGGCTTTTTTATTTCTTTTTTAATTAATTTTATATTTTGACACTTTACAATTTGATTTAAATTTGATATATATTTGACACTTTGAATTGCTGCAAATTTGAATTTTTTTTTTTTTTTCGGAAAAAATATACAATTACGTTTAGGAATTTTTTTTTTTTCATGAAAATTTATATCTATTTTATCTAACTTGTAAACTAACATAATTACTGACGAAAATCCAAAATATTTTATGTCTAGATTTTTTTAAATTATTATTTACATTTATATATTTTTATATTTTAAGCAAAGTTCAGAAACAATATATCATATATATATTTACTTTATTGAATTTTAACTGAAAATTTATTTTTTCGTGTAAATTATAAATAATAATTTTGATGTCAATTTCAAAATATTTTTTCATTCTAACAAATAATGATAATAAAGCGAAAATTGTCAACTGGAAATGTAAAAATCGTCTGCGGATCCCGCATGACGTATAACTTATGATATATATTTTTAAAGAAATCGTTAGATAGCGTTTCATAATAATATCAGATAGATTTAAAAAATATATTGATATATTTTATGTTCTTTTGAATACAAGTACTAGGTAAGAAGTTATGTTCTATTATAGGAATTTTTTTCGTATAAATATTCCGTTTTGAATATCTCTACAATATATGTCACTCGATTAATTGTATATTTACTAAACTTAAATGTCAAAGTCAGTAATAGCAAACAATTTTGTATTTCGTCATTTGTCATATTTTAATATATTGAACAAACCAAATATTAAAAAGATATTTATTTTGTTTTTGTTTTTTCTAATAAAATATTGTGCATTATTTGAGACTTGTATTTAAAATATAAAAAGGTAAATAATAATAATATTATGAAAACAAATTTTCTGCACATACTAATTTGTATTTCCGTCAACGGAAAGGTTCGTTTAAAAATTACAGAAAAAATAGAAGTTTTCGTGAAAGATCAAAAACATAAATCGATTTTGAAAATATCAAAATTTCGAAGCTGTAAAAATTCACAACTTTGATTAAAATTTGTAAAGTGTCAAAAATATGAAATTAATATAAAAAAAATAAACAGTTAGGAGGTAGCATCGAACTCGGTTCCTCTGGCTGGCGGGTTAACACTCTGAGATCACTCCACGTAATACTCGTCGAAAGTTGCAAACTAATTAGTATTTGAAACGTATGCTGAACTTCGCCCCCCAATTTCTGGGAATCTAAGACCCATTTGAAGAAATACTTTCACTAGAATAATTAGGGATAAGAGCTCTACAATATACTTTGAATTCCTAAAAATTGGTGCGCATCATGTTTGGTGGTACCCTTATAAGACTACATATTAATTCTAAATCTTTAGTCTAAAACTAGGGATTCTATGTGAGCTTGGTTAATTTAAATGAAAAAAGAAATTAATCAATTATATAGAACATCCTTGTTGGACATAAAAAGGTTTTTTTTCTCCCATTTAAAGGATTATAAATTAAAAGAAAAAGATAATCGTAAAAGAGTAAGTTGCTATAAATATAATATTCTATCTTGTTCCGCTAATATTTTTTATATGCTATATTATTTTTAGAACAAATTTGTTTTTAACAAATATGCGCCTTAATATTATTTATGTTTTAATGGGTTTGCATTTAAGAATTATATATTTATGTCCAAGATTTAAAATTAGTTAAACCACATATACACTATTGTTTTCTATTATTTTTTTTTTCATTTTCACTCTATCTATATAACATGCAGTTGTACAGTTTTATTTATTTTAGCTTAGTGAGCTAAATCCAGAAGCAATCCAGAAATGTTATTTGAAAATAATGGGCAGTTGGGTTGCCCATTACTTATACGAAGTGTTTCTGGAAAATAACAGACACCTTTTGAGCACTTCTGAAATGTTCCGAAATATATTCACGACATCGTGAATAATGAAAATAAGGTAAGCTTTCTGTGAAATGTCAGTAATGTTTTGCTGTCATCAGAAATATTCCTGGTATTTCGCAGGAAACTTACTGGCATTTCTGTAAAAAGTTTTTAGCATATACAGTAAAGTTCCAGGCATTTTCAAGAAATGTTTCTTGGAAATAATGGGCAACTCAGCTGCCCATTTTTTACCAGGAACGTTGCGGATTTTTTTTACAGTGCTGTTTGAAAAAGTTTAAACAACTTAAAAACATTTAAACCAGGCAGATCATGTAAATTATATGTCAATAAACAGCGTTGTAAGGGAAACCTTTGCTGTCAATGTGTCTAAAAAAAGCACTAAAAGTGAAAATATTAGATTTATTTATACCAAAAACATAAAACTTAAGTAAGTACTTATGTACTTTAGTATAGATAATAAGTATAAAAGTCACCTGAGTATTTTAAGGAAAAAAATATCAAGGTAAATCTATGAACAAACGGCTACGTAAGTACTTAAGTACTTTATATTTATTCTGGGGTCGCATTATATAGGGAAAATTTTATTGTTCCTACCAGAACCCTTAATGAGTTACCTTCATGATAATTTTATTTAACATATTCTAAAGAAAGTTGTGATGAAGATATTATTTTCAAAATAGTGGTAGGAACGATGAAAGTTTCCCTATAGAATGCGACCCCTGTAGCATAGTACAATTTCAAGGTCTGGCTATCTCGCTTTCAGGGGCAAAGTACTTGCATTCGTAAAATGTTGAAATAATTTAATGACATCAATATTTATAAGAGAATCTATCTGCAAACAAGTAAAAGTATATTTTCGCGTGCTTAATAAAGGTGAAATTTTCATTATAAAATTCAGGTATTAATGTGGCAATTAGGAATTAAAATTAAGTGACGCTATAACGGCATCACCGCCTCTCAAGGGGCGAAGAAATTTGGTTTGATACCACTCAATGTGCTTTTTTTTAAAATTTCATTACGTAATTTTAATAAGGTATTCTATCATTATAGCAAAAAAAAAGGAGAAATTTACTTCCCGTAGTAAGAGAAACTCAAAAATATTATTTATAACTATTGGGGTAACTGGATCCAGCATGGTCCAGTTCCTCCGGATACATGTCCCAGTTACCCATTCTTGAAAAATTTATGGAGTAACTGGGACACTGGGCTTACATTTGAAACATGAAGTAAATATGTTTAGATACCTAATAATATTAGTGTAGTTATATGTCTAACCTTTAAAAAAAAAAGATTGTTTAATAAAAGTACTTACAGTATTTTAATAAAATGCCGAGGAAGTTCAGCCATATTGACGTTGTTTTTAAAAAAAGAAACGTAAATTTTTGACAACCTATCACAGCAAAGTGAGAGTTATGATTTAGTTGATACACGTTGTTTTAGGAAGTAGAGATTAAGGAGCATTGTTCACAAAAGCTAAAACTTAAAAAACACCAACAGTTTTTTATAAAATATCCTATGACCCAGTTACCTCGTGGGTCCAGTTACCCCAACTAACCTTATAAGGTACTTACAAACTCAAGTTTTCCGAAAAAACGTGAAGGAACTTTTTTGTCTTTCACATGTCAGAAAGTATGTAAACAAAGGAAAAGAGAATCGTCCACACCGTCTCTACTTTCGAGATATTACTGTGGTGTCGTCATTGCCGCGTATGCTTCTTTATTGTTTGGAGGTGAAACGCAATTTACTTCTTCATCATCCTAAAACTCAGAATCGTTCTCCAACTTTTTCATTGCTTCAACTACATCTGAAGCATCAATTTCTCCGCAAACTGCGACATTTTCGTCAATATTCAAAAACTCATTATCGTCAGCTTCAGAAATAACTTGATCGTGTAGAATTTCATTCACAACACATAGTGTGCATTGCTTGCAAAAAAGCCACATCTACTGATGCAATTTTTGATAATTATTTGTTTCACGTCGTTGTTCCAGGGACTTGAAATCAGTCTAATTGCTTCTAACACATCACACTTTTGATTTATTCCATTTTCGTCATCTTCGATTGCCTTCCACTCTTTTCTGTAGGAATGTTTTAAACATTTAATTATTCCCTGGTCTGATGGCTGTAGTTTAAAAATTGTGTTAGAAGGGAGAAATTCTAACTTGATAGATTTCAAGTTCAAAAGTTGATCGTGAGCTGTACACGGATCAACGAAGATCAACATTTTACGCTTTTTTGCATGAAACACTACATCTAAATTTCTGATGTAATCCTCGAACAATATCAGTGTCATCTAAACCTTGTTATTGGATCTTTACTCTACCGGAAGTGACTTTTTATGTTTGAAACAGCGAGGATTTTTGTATTTAGCGATGACCAGTAAAGGTAATTTTTCTATTCCAGAAGCATTTGCTCAAAGAAGCACATTTAAAAGTTCTTTACTTAGCTTTCCAAGGGAACATGATTACCCCTTAAACATCATTGTCTTTTTAGGAAAACATTTGTAAAAATCTCCCATTTCTTCCATATTGTAAACGTCGTCCACACTATATCCTGGCCTGCAAGAAGTTTGGGTAATGAAACTGTCTTCCATTCATCACACAGCGTATCAGACATATCTTTTTCTTCAATGTCTAATGTCCGAAATACAATGTTATGTCTAGCTTTAAATTTTCCTAGTCATCCCGTGCTTGCAGGGAATCCTTCCACATTCAATAATTTTGTGAAATCCAAAGCATTCCCATGTAACATCGTACTACTTAAAGGAATTACACTCTTCTGTGTACTGCAACATGTAAACCACTTTACGAGGTCTGTTTCGATATCTTGGAAGGCACACGATTCATCCTTTTGCACTTTGGGTTGACACTTGACTTACGTCTTTTGAAAATGCGTTCTTTATCTTTGAGTATGGTAGATAGAGTGTTGCGAGGGATACCATATTTCAGGGATAGATCTTTTTCATTAAATTAGGATTGTTTTCAATATCTTTTATCAAATTTACTTTTTGTTCTAAAGTAAGAATTTCTAATTTCCGCTTCGACATTTTAAAAAACCCGACTAAAAATGTATCATGATGTGAAAGCAATAAACACTAAAATGACAAGACTCAACATTAAAACAAAGAACAGAGAAAAGTTTTATCTAACAGAAAGTATCAGCATTTTTGAACTGTGGCTGAAAAATTAAGACATTAGTCCAACTGCTGTTATTTGTCTTTCTGAAAAAAAATCGACTTAAAAAGTGTAGACTTCGACAAAACGAGAAAGTTTAATATTGATTTGTAATAAAGGGGTCGGGGACTTCGTGTAAACTTCGACTTAAACGAATATTCGACTTATCAGACTTCGACTTATCGAGAATTCACTGTATATATATATATATATATATATATATATATATATATATATATATATATATATATATATACCATTAAATAAACATTACCGACCACCCTCAAAAATTGTGATATTATGAATGAAATGACAATACAGTTTCCCCCCAACACACTTAACATAGATATCAAAAACATAAAATATACAAGCTGCTATGTATAAAATATAGTCCCTTGTACTATATTACGAGAATTAATATGGAAGAAAAAAAGAAAAATATGGATACCGATAAAAAATAATTGAAAAGCTTATATGCTGAATTACGTTATCAAGAGTACAGAATTCAATTATGTATGCAAAATAGTCGTTTTCTGTGAGAAAAAAAGCTCAAAGCTGAAATTTTTTTTCTCCTGTACTCAAACGACTAATATGACCAAAAGAATAGTTTCAAGATGAAAAAAGAATAATATTAAATGCCATGAAATGGAAAAAGCAATACAACCTTTTAAATATATAATTTATAGCAATGAAAAATTGTAATATTACACAACATACCTAATATAATCCCAGTTTTATTTAATCCAATTACACTCCTGCACATGGTATCCAAAAGCACGATAAGTTTAAGGTTATTTTTGCAGTTAAGTTAACACAGATATTAAAACCTAATGGTTGCAGTTAATCCATTTTGAAATACCTTGATAAATACAATTAATATAATATAAATAGAAAATAATTACAATATTAGTATTTAAAATACCTATTAACACTTAAATTTCTTAACTAAAGTAAAAAATCCCAAAACTATTATTTTACAATAACGCCAATTACCAGCATTCAGTACCACCTAGTGTTGAAAATTGAAAATATTACTCTAATAGAAGCTACAGACAAAATGCAAATTAAATTTTGGTGTTGCTATCAAGTATGATAAATTAAAACTGTTATGATCAAATGTTATAAGAGTAACCTAATTGAAGCTAATGCTTTCAAATTTTACCAACTGCTTTACCCCACAAATCTTAATAAATAAATAATATCATATTAAATATCATTATTCACAAAAATGTTAAACAAATACAAATGTTAATATAATGCATTCAATGTATTCTACTACCACACCCAATTAATCTATACGGAGAATTTAAATAATTTTATAACATTGATAATATTATATAGCTATATGCTATAACATAAAATAAATTATATATAATAAAAATATAAAAACTTTAAGAATTACTATTAAATATAAAAAATAATTAATAAAATAAACAGGAAAAGAAAAATGAATGTTCATAGAACTTTGCCAGAATCTTCAGTACCCATATGCCTAAAGTTCACAAATAAAGTGTGTGGTTTATTTTCATATTAGCCATAAAAAAGGCTAAAGAATATGAATGTGCGACTAACAGACACAAAAAACCGATAATTAATCATTGAACACTAAGTTCAAAATTAAACAAGATTAAAAAGGATAGAGGAATAACAAAAAAAATAATAACTTAATTTTAATACAAACTATAATAGCAGTAGTTATATCAAATAAACTTATGCATGTTATTCTCTATGAAGATGGTATACTATTAGAAATTAATATGATATTGTCCTGAGTAGACTAAAAATTAAAAACAAGTTAATTGTTAAATTGATTAAATATTAATGAAGCTAAATAAATTTAATATGAATTGAAATATAAATATAACTTCACCATATACATATAAAATATCGAATCAACATCCATTATAAAATGTGTATTAGCAATGTAGTTATAATTCAAATGCCCCATCATTTTTTTTAAATAAATTAACCATTGCGTATTATCGAGACAACGCCACCCTCCTCCGTACTCTAACATCTACCCACCCAAACGTCCTATAATAATTTTTTATTATTATTTTACAATTTTTAATCTTTTATAATTATTTTCTTATTTTATAAATTGTTTTTGTATTTTTGTTTACGCATGTGTTAATTTGTTTTTTAAAGATGATTTAAGTACTAATTGTATATTAAAGAATATATGAATTTTTTTTGGAAAACCATGATTTAATGCATCATAAATCAGTTTTTTAATATTATTGTTAATTAGATGAGAAGAACATAAACATTTTATTCTATATAAATGATTAAGTATTATATTTCGATCTACAGAATGATGAAGACAAAATTTAAAAATTGAAAATATATTAACTTTGAATTTAAATTCTTTACGTTTATCATATAGATCTGTTATTGTTTTGTTGTCTTTTATTGTAATTTTAAGATCTAAGAAGTTAATTATATTGTTAGATAAGAGGTTTCCCGTTAATTCCAAATTAGTGGGATAATCTGCTGGAAATTGAGAAATATTAGTTTGATCAGTGGCAATAAATATATCTGTGTCCTAGAAAAAATTTTAACATGCAAAAGTGTCATTTTGAAAAACAAATAATGATTTTAACTTATCACGGAAACAATCTAAATCATAAAATGTCGGCTTTTTCTCTATCTAAGCGACATCGTATTATTTATTATGAATCCGAAAATTCATTGTAACAAAATAAAGCACATCCATTGTATCAATATTTAATGCCGTAATTACGCTGCAGTGCAATACTTATTTATTTCCAGTGTCACTTCTCATTGTTAATTTAACATAGAAAAGCTTACGGAGCTCATAACTTTTTTTACTTTTTCTTTCCATCTTTTTGTCCCTGATGCCACAATTTTTTTATTTTTTGCTAATTCTAATAATATTATAAATTTAAAGTGTGAAAACGTTTGCTTGATATCAGAGTCAAAGCGGATGATAAAATGCCTTTACATATGGATGGATTATAAACCAGAAAGCAGTACAGGCTATGTTTTACATATATTCTTCAGATATTTTTTTAATAATTACAAATTTCGCTATTTTCATGGAAAATCAATGGACATTTTCCTATAAATTTAACATTATTTCTTCATTGTTGCAAAAATTCAAAAGCCGTGATATATTTTTGTCTACAGCAATTAATTTTCAGTTGAAAGATTTCCACGTGAAAAATGAAATTGAAATCATTCTTTTTTTTTTTTTTTTTTTTTTTTTTTTTTTTTTTTTTTTTTTTAAGAATTAAAAATAAGATGAATATGGCGTCATAGTGAGAATAAGAATGACATTTTCAAACATTTGTTAGTAATACAAAGCGCATTTATATGAGTCAATACAGCAAGCAGGTGAACATGACGTAAAATTTAAAACAAAAAATTTAAATATATTTTACCGGTATTGATTTTAAAACGCGAATATCAGTTGTATACAGATGAACGCATAGTTTCATTAAACCCTTGGGGACGAGCGACCGGTATTCGTGCCGTGTAAGGTGCTCAGTATCAGTGATTATTCTCACCAGTACATTTTTATTGTAAATTTTGCCTTATTTAATCCGAGCATTTTCCCGATTCAACGAGGCAAAAAAATTGGTTTTAAAAAACCGGTGATAAAAGATTAAAAGTTGTGTAAAAGACGCTCGTCCCGAAGGGGTTAAACAGTTATTAAATTTGTGATTTATTTATATTTGTCTCGTATTTATTTATTGAATGATGAAGTTTTAATTTCTTTACGAAATATTAGCTGAAAACAAATATTGTACTATTTATATTGCTTTAAGACCGTGTAAAAACCAACATGACTGTTGGTTGCTCCAACATGACGTCAGCGTTCAAACTAACTTGTTTTTTCTGTATAATATATATATTGTTAATAGGCAACAAGAAAGAAAAAAAATAATTATTTGTAAATTTAAAAAATATAGGGACATTTAATGTTAAGTCTATGGCATTTTTTATCTAAATTTATTCCTCAGTGACATGATTTTTCTCCTTTTTGTTATGAAAACCATGACATTAAAAAATAGTTTAATTAGATGATCATCGGTCGAATAGTTTTGACGACTGGAGTCGACGCTAAATAATTGTTTGGTAAATTTACATCACAAATTGTGATGCGATACAGCATAAATCAAGCCCTGATAACGTTAAATTTGACATCAATTCATTTAATTGCATTACTGATTAAAAAAACTTCGCATATTAAACAAAAACACAATTTGCATATCAAATTAAAAGAAAAAAACAATTTATTTCCAACATTGATTAGGCCCGAGAAGGGACAGATATTAAGATATTTCATTTGTTGCTTCTACATTTAACGTTAAACTCTTGTAAGAAATATGGTTAGACTGATTGAACTTTAAAAAATAAAAATAAAATTCAAACAATATGATACTTAAACCGCCCTAAAAACTTAGATCCCATTCAAACGAAATCGAAATAAATGTTAGACTTTTTTTTCATTTTTAAGTTGCAAATATTTGTATTGCAGATTTTAAATGTTTATACAAAATGATAAGCTACGTGCACATTGCATTTTTATTTCTTAAAGTTCAATTAGTTTAACCATATTTCTTACAAGAGTTTAACGTTAAATGTAGAAGCAACAGGATGAAATATCTTAATATCTGTACCTTCTCGGGCCTACACAATGTTGGCAATAAATTGTTTTTTCTTTTAATTTGTTATGCAAATTATGTTTTTGTTTAATATTTAAAAGCTTAATACAGATTTTTTTTTCATCTTCATGACAACATTGGAACTTTTTCTAAAGGTGTTGGAAAGCGTTTCATAATTTATGCTTGACGCGTGATTTGTTTTCTTCTTATACGATGATTTGCAGCAGAATAAATGGGAGATGTTTACCGTCTTTCACAGGATTGTTCATAAGAATTGTCATTATTGTTTCTGAACTACTTCCTATGTTTTGAATTTTTTTAAATAAAGAAAGAATTTTCTAAAATAAATGTATACTGATGCTTTTAAAAGCTTATATAATACGTAGTATCAGAAATATTTTCACAAGCTAGTAAAACAAAACAAAACAAAACAAATCTCTGTGTCCTAGAAAAAATTTTAACATGCAAAAATGTCATTTTGAAAAACAGATAATGATTTTAACTTATCACGGAATCAATCTAAATCACAAAATGTCATATTTTTCTCTATCTAAGCGACAGCGAATGAATCCGAAAAGTCGCTGTAAAAATACCCACATCGATTGTATGAATATTTGATTGATATAACTTTCACATTTATATTTAAAAGCTTAATACAGAGTTTTCTTTCAACTTCATGACAACAATGGGACTTTTTGCATGTTAATTTTTAGGTGCGTTCGAAATTATATAAATACGTAGCACCTATAGCCATCGTGTGGTCCATCCGTCCGCCTGTCCGCATATAACAACGCAAAAACTACCCAACCGAATGGTTTGAAATTTAATATATATAATATTTTCAAAATTCAAAATGTCGAGTCATTTCAAATTTTATGAAAATTGAATCAAAAGTCCATTTACAGGGGCACTCTATTCTGTTACATTATGGTCTATGGGGGGGGGGGGGGGGATTAATTTGCAGTGTATTTTAATAGTATTACACAATTTTAAACGCAATGAAAATTTTATACATTACTAAGGTGCCCAAGAAGATGGTTACTATAGAATATGTTATTTGTAGCACTTACTGCACTTGTACAGGGGAACTCAAAAGTATTCCGTTGTATTATGGTCTATCTATATGAGGAAAAATCGTTTGCGGCTTATTTTAATGATGTTATTCTGTTACAAATATAATGAAACTGATATGAGTTTCTAAGGTGCACTAAAACATGCTTTATGTAGAATATGTGCAAAACATTTATCATTTATTTGCAGGGTTACACAAAAGAGTTCGTTATATAAAGGTTTACGGAGAAAAAAATGTTCACAGAGTATTTTAATTATGTTGAACCATTTAAAAAATGATGCAATGAATGTATGTACGGTCATAGAAAATAAAAGTAAATACCCCCTACTAATTCTGCAACTAATTGTAATAGAAGAAAGTTACTGGTACCAATCGATTGGAAATAAAGTTTAATTTTAAATGTTGTATACAAAATTTGCTTTGGGCGCCATCTTCAAATGAAAACCAGACCAAACTTTGCTTTTTCAAGGGCAACATCCAATTTTGACAAAATGTTTTAAATCTTCGGTTCAAACTACGCCTAGAAACGAAATTTCTAGTGATTTGAATGATAAGTTTTTTTAATTATAAACATTCAAAATTTAGAGCTTGTAATGTTAAATTACATTTTCATATTTTCATTTATATCTCCTGAAATTACAATCCTAATTTCATAATTTTGTGTGTGGTTATAATACTAAAAAACCCAAAAATAAATACATAGAATTTGTAATTTAAAAATGTTTATAATATGAATTATGAAATTAGTATTAGAAAAAAGTATGAATTGCAACCTACAATTTTTGTGATAGGTTTATATTTATTAATGTCCTGCTTTATGCGAATTCTAAATTTCAAATATTTCTTTCAAGTATTTTTCGAATTATCATTAAAAAACGTCAAAATGATGGTTTAAGGGCCGTCTATGATGGGCAGAAAAACATAACTTGAAAAAAAATATTTACTCATTTTATTGAAATATTTGGGCTGGCAATAGTCGAAACATATTAAGCGAGTGTAATTGTCCTATTGGCAAGAAATAATACATGAATAGAAGTGACTTAATCATTCTGTAGCATTTCAGCAGTGGTGTACGAGTTCAATTTGGATACAGCCCCTAAAACAGGCTCATTTTAAAATAATTTATCGGAAACCAATCGTACGAATTCCATGAAAATTTGCATTTACACTGCGTAAAAAAAGTAAGACACTCGATTTTTTTATTATTTACTTAATTGTGAATTAAATTTGTGGTTTGATTTTTATAAGGGTATCATTTTATACACATCCTTTTCTTATGACATAAAAGATAAATTGCTGCAGCAATTAATTTATAGAAAAATGAGCTTAGTTAACTATCGCACTGTAAAAAAAGTAGAAGGACAGTTCTGAAAAATTAAATTTATTGGACACTTCTGCTATAGATAAGGTAAATAATCATTACTATTTTATTGTTTTTGTCAAAAATATATATATTTCGTCATTTTTAGATTGATTTTTTTTTTTTTTTTTAGAATGCCAAAAGGAATACCTTTAAATAATTTTCAAAAAGGCCAAGCCATAGCATTTAGAAAAGAGGGTAAAAGCATAAGAGAGATTGCTAAATTGCTTAATGTTAGTAAAACTGCAATATTAAACTATCATAGAAATCCTAAGGATCATGGTACTAAAAAAAAAAAGACAGGGAAAATTAAAGCACTGACGCCTCGTGATGAAAGAAACATTATCCGAGAACAGAAAAAGAAATATTCTGTAATTTCAAAAGTTCGAATACAAGCAGAACTAACGCATGTGTCATGTCAAACTGTGTATGGCTATATAATAAAGTTCAAAGACTTCATTTTCAAGAAGAAACAACACCATCCAAGTGGACAAAAATGCACATAGCTAACCGCTTACCTTGGGCATCACACTTTGGACAAGATCACATGGCTTGCACCACGGAATGGACTTCTGTCATTTACCCAGATGTGAAAAAGTTTAATTTATATTGTCCTGATGAATATCAGTTCTGTTGTCTTTAAATCGAGAATGAGGAAGAATTTTAATCCACTCGAGATATGGGAGTATGAAGTTTGATGGTCTGGCTAGCAGTCGGATATGATGGAAGAACGAACCTCTGGTCTTTTAGAATGGTAGATAGAACCACAAAGATTACATCTGATTGTTGGAATATGAACTTCTTCGTTATGGTACAGAATTAGGTGGTGCAGATTGGATATTTCAACAAGATAGAGCACCGATTCACACGGCTATTGGTGTTAAAAATTGATTACACAGAAATAAGGTCTGTGTTTTGCCATGGCCAGCTAAAAGCTCTGACTTGAACATATGTGAAAACATATGGGCGACATTATTTCGTCGCGCATACAATGAAAGAAAACAGTATGAATCTGTTATTGAGTTTCAGAATGCACTTAATGATGTTTGGGACAATTTTTATAAAAAGTAAAATGTAAGCACTCAATGATTCAATGTCAAACAGAGCCTTTCAAGTCATAAAGGCAAATGGAAAGAAAACTTCTTACTATTACTTTAATTTTCATATAAAATATTTATGTGTCCTTCTACTTTTTTTACAGAGTTTCATGTAGGCAACAGAAACTATGTTATGAAAATCAAATTCTCTTCGTAATTTATTTTTGATTACTATGATTTTATATTCATTTAGTTGTAAAATGTTACGCAAATAAAGAATTTTGCACTAACGTAATTAGTTGTGCTTTTTTAGAAAAAAAGCTAGTGTCCCTCTACTTTTTTTACGCAGTGTAGTCTAATTGAAGGATGTAGAATTTATCTATGGTGTCAAATTTGAGTATCGCTATTGAAAAAAACAAAGTTTGTGTTCGTTTTAATATGTAGATGGCTCCCTAAGCAAATTTTATGCACATCATTTAAAAGTAGACTTTATTTCCAATCGTTTGGTACCAGTAACTTTCTTCTACGATAATTTGTTGCAGAGTTGGCAGGGGATATTTACTTCTTTTCCCACGCCTGTGTACACTGTAAAAAAAATCCGACCAGTTTTCCTGTAGGAATCGTAAAAATAGTTACCCTTATCATACCGGAAAATCTTCTGACCCAGCTCGGAATAAAATCCGTAAAAAAAAAAGGAAATAGTCAATAAAACGGTATTTTACGGATTTTATTCCGATTTTACTGATTTTATTCCGAGCTGTGTCGGAAATTTTTCCGGTACGATAAGGGCAACTATCTTTCCGATTCCTACAGGAAAACTGGTCATATATATTTTTTTTTTTTACAGTGTACATTACTGACGTTTACTACAACATGCTTGCAATAGAATATGATGCACATCACATTTATCGTTCATTTACAGGGACACATAAAATATTTCGGAGACAATACTGTAGCCAAAGTGCTGTAGGGATGACTGCTGAAAGTGCGTTTCCAGTTCTGGTATGCGTTTTATGTTTACTTATAAAAGCACTTATTTTCACGAGGATTTAATTTTCACGATTTTCGCGAGACCGTCATAGTCGCGAAAATTTAAGCCTCGCGAAATATATTTTTCTTTTTCGCCTCAAACAATAATAAAAAAATCGGAAATTTTTCACTTATCCAAAATTTAATGATTACAATTACTTAAATAAACTAGTATGTTGTGGCCATCACAAAACTTTCTTCTATATAAGTCACGTCAATTAAATCGTTTAAATAGTACCAATTCATATCACAATATATCTGAATTTGAAGTTTGGTGAAAATTCGTGCATTAGTTCTTGTATAGAGCTATAGCGGAAATTCTGAAAAATGTAGTATAGCAGCGCCACCTGTTGAGCGATTTACACCAAAACATAAACAGCACTAATTGATATCAAGGTATACCTGAATCTGAAGTTTGATGAAAATTCATGCATTAGTTATTGAGATACAGCTGTGGCGGAAATTCTGAAAAATGCAGCATAGCAGCGCCACCTGTTGCGCGATTTACACCAAAACATAAACAGTACTAATTCATATCATGGTATACCTGAATCTGAAGTTTGTTGAAAATCCAAGCATTAGTTCTTGAGATAGAGCTATTGCGGAAATTGCAAAAAATGCCCAATAGCAGCGCCACCTGTTGAGCGATTTACACCAAAATATATAAAATGTCTATTCATGTCAAGGACTAACTGAATGTGAAGTTTCATGAAAATCCGTGCATTAGTTCTTGAGATAGAGCCATTGCGGAAATCGTAAAAAATCCAGCATAGCAGCGCCACCTGTTGAACGATTTACACCAACACGTAATCAGCATCAAGTCATATCAAGGACTAACTGACTCTGAAGTTTCATGAAAATCCGTGCATTAGTTCTTGAGATAGAGCCATTTCGGAAATCGTAAAAAAGGCAGCATAGCAGCGCCACCTGTTGAGCGATTTGCACCAAAATCTCTAAATTGTCTATTAATGTCAAGGACTAACTGAATCTGAAGTTTAATGAAAATCCGTGCATTAGTTCTTGAGATAGAGCCATTGCGGAAATCGAAAAAAAGGCAGCATAGCAGCGCCACCTGTTGAGCGATTTGCACCAAAAACTAATAAGCATCAATTTGTATCAGGGACTAACTGAATATGAATTTTTGTTAAATTCCGTGCATTAGTTCTCTAGATAGAGCGCCCACAAAATTTGTGTCACATACACACAGACAGACAGACAGACTCACAGAGTCACAGACAGACATTTTGTAAAAACATGTTTTTTGGAATCTCTGACCCCTAAAACGTGTAAATCCGTCGAAAACCGGAATTCGAAAATTTTCATGAATCCAATACTTTCTTCTTGTAAAGATAGAAGAAAGTAAAAATAAGTACAAAAATTTCTTGAATACCTACAACAATTTCTTGAATACTATACAACTATTTCTTGAGTAAAAACAATAATACAACTAATAGAATACAGCTCATTTACTCACAATATTTATACAAGCTTCTTCGAAGCCATTCAAAATTATCTCAGGTTTGGCAAAAGGAAGTTTCTTAAAACGCCTTATTCAAAAGGGGTTCGATTTAGCTAGATTCGGGATTTTTCAACTTTTGGTTTTGTTTATATAAAATTCGCGAAATTTTCAGCTCGCGAAATCACCGATATCTTCATTTTCGCGAAAATTACGGCTCGCGAAAATAAGTGCTTTTACAATAACTAAATTTTAGCTCACTATGTGGTTCCCATAATTCTGTAAAACATATACAGGGCTACACAAAAGAATTCGTAAGTATTACTGAGAATGATCGTGAATTTCTTAAAGGTGTTTTTATATATTCTTTTTAGGTGTGTTTGTAATTATATAAATATGCAGTTCCTATTGTCGTTGTCTGCTCCGTCCGTCTCTCTGTCCGCATATAACAGCGCAAAAACTACCCAACCGAATGGTTTGAAGTTTAATATACATAATCTTTGCAGAATTTTGTCGATTCATTTCAAATTTTATGAAAATCAAGTCAAAACTTTAAAATATGTTAATAAAAGTTTTCTTCATTCTGTTAAATCCTATCATACGTAACTAAATCAATGATATCCCATGATAGGTAATGATTGTAAGTTGCCATGGTGATCACGCCTTATTTAAGATGGAGTTAATTATTTTCGCATAACTGAATTTAATATATATAATCGTAATAAATCTTGCATTTATGCATTCTTGCATAAGAGTGCAACAGCTACTTCACCAAATTCTGAATATTTATAAAACTAGTTATAGTACGAACGCATCTCATTTGCCACGTTTGACGTATAATTTCTGACTTGTTTTTTCTAATAAATAACTTTCTATACAAATTGCAGATAAGTTAAACTTCACAACTGAGTATTACTGTGCATATTTTATGAATTTTTAGTTCATTGGCGTGCATATTTACTCATTTTTATAGTGCATTTAATCTGGACTCATTAATAAATGAAGGTTTTTTTTTCATTCATTCATTTTATTTTATATTACTTTTCTACAAAACAACGCATTTTTAATATTTTTTCTGCTGAAACTATCAGTTTACGAATAACGATTTAATAGCTTATGAATTTAAAATATGTATAACCACCACATTGTAAAAAAAAAATACGACCAGTTTTCCTGTAGGAATCGGAAAAATAGTTGCCCTTATCGTACCAGAAAATTTTCCGACTCAGCTCGGAATAAAATCTGTAAAAAAAAAAAGGTAATAGTCAATAAAACGGTATTTTACGGATTTTATTCCGAGCTGGGTCGGAAAATTTTCCGGTACGATAAGGGCAATTATTTTTCCGATTCCTACAGGAAAACTGGTCGTATTTTTTTTACAGTGCAGTTTCGATATTGTATTAGGTTAAAGTATTACATTGATTTTATGTTCCAAAAATTTACGTTTTCCTGTTATCCACCACATAACATTTATGGATATTGAATTTTTCTACTTTTATTTCTCCCATAGTTTACATTTCCCCGTTATTTACTCTTTATGTGTTCTGTCCCAAGGGAAAAATAACGCAAAACTGTTTTTCTTCTTTCAACACGTGAGTTTAAGTTTCAAAGTTGTGAATTTTCATTTTATACAAAATAAAATAAAATAAAAATTGAATCAAACGTAATTTTGTTTAATTGTTTCCGTTATTTATTGATCTAGAACGTTTACACTTGAAATTCTAAAATATAGACGTTTGTATTATACACGAGTTAGTACCTTTCTTGAATGTTTCTGAAATTAAAAAATCTATTTTAATGAAGTCGTTTCAATATCAAGAAATCCATTAAGGAAAAAGATAATAATAAAAAAAAATCGTTTGCTAGATATGACGCCAATTTCGTCAATACAATTTCAAACTGGTTCTAAAAACCGGTTCTTACAATTTATTTCCTATTTCTTTGTAATGATGTATCTTTAATTATATCATTTAGATAAATAGTATACATACAGGATGTTGCCGAATTCGGCGGACAAATTCAGAGGTGTAATAGTAGGCATAAAGAGGATGAAAAATTGCCATAGAACATGATAGACCGGGAGCCGGAAGAACAGACAATCACCTCATCGAGTTCACGGCTGAAATTCCAGAATTAGTTAAAATTCAATACGCATATTAAAACGCAATCGGTCTGCCAGGTCCTATCTTCGCGGAAAACACGTTAAAACCTGATTTCAGCGGTCGACTCGTAGGTTTACCATTCACTGTAAAAAAAAAAAAACGGACTGAAAAACGGAAATACTACTGGCAATCTAGACGCCAGTACTATTTCCGTTTTTTTACGGGAATTTTTACCCATAAATTACAGAAAAATTTCCCGTTTTTAATCAGAAAACCGGAAATTTTTCTGTAATTTATGGGTAAAAATTCCCGTAAAAAAAACGGAAATAGTACTGGCGTCTAGATTGCCAGTAGTATTTCCGTTTTTCAGTCCGTTTTTCAGTCCGTTTTTTTTTTTTTTTTTTTTTTTTTTTACAGTGTTGTGTTTTTCTGCACCCAAAAGTATGAAAACATGGAGAACTGGGAGCAGGAAAACACAATGGTAAACGTACGAGACAACCACTAAAATCGGTTTTTCAGGTGTTTTCCATCAAGATATGACTTGGCAAATCGATTGCGTTTTAATATGCGTATCGAGTTTTAACTAATTCTGGAATTTCATCTGTGAACTCGATGAGGTGATTGTCTGTGTTGCCGGCTCCCGGTCTATGAGGTCGCAAACCACTTATTTAGCAGGGCTGCGAAGTCGGAGTCAGACCCATTTCTGAGTAAAAGAGTCGGATTCGGAGTCGCTAAAAAACAAGCCGACTCCGACTCCAGCTTTTTTTTTTTTTTTTTTTGTTAAACAGTTTGAAGTTAAATCAAACCAATTATACGTAATATTAAATCTATATAATGAATTATTGTTCTTATTTTTGGAATATATCAGGCCAAGCCAAAGATGCACACACTGTAGAAGAAAAAAAAAAAAAAAACGACCAGTTTTCTTGTAGGAATCGGAAAAATAGTTGCCCTTATAGTACGGGAAAAATTTCCGACACAGCTCGGAATAAAATTCGTAAAATACCGTTTTATTGACTATTTCCCTTTTTTACGGATTTTATTCCGAGCTGGGTCGGAAAATTTTCCAGTACGATAAGGGCTTCTATTTTTCCGATTCCTACAGGAAAACTGGTAGGATTTTTTTTACAGTGCAGTATACTGCCCAGTATACAAAATTTCCCCTACATACTCGGGCCTGGCCGAGCCATAACTGGACTTAATTATTCCCAGGACGTGTCGGACGCAATTTGTTTTGTAAATATAAAAATAGCGATAATGAATTTTAGTCAACAGAACACTGTAAAAAAAACGGACTAAAAAACGGAGATTCTACTGGCAATCTAGACGCCAGTACTATTTCCGTTTTTTTTTTACGGAAATTTTTCCCCATAAGTTACAGAAAAATTTCTGTTTTTAATCAGAAAAACGGAAACTTTTCTGTAATTTATGGAGAAATTTTTCCGTAAAAGTACGGAAATAGTACTGTCGTCTAGATTGCCAGTAGAATCTCCATTCTTTAGTCCGTTTTTTTACAGTGAATCTTTAAAAATATACTATAATAAACTACAGAGAAATATTTAAAAGGATTTCATTTTTTTATTATATTGTCTTCAAAATGTATGATGTTTTAACCACTCTTTTTCTTTTATTCTAAACTACATTAAATTTCTCGATAAGTCTTCATTTGAATTAAATAGTCTAAGAGTCTACGTAATCATTAAATGTTGCTTATTCTGTGTTCTATGGATTATAAAAATATCGCAATATGAAATATATTGTAAAAATTTCCGTAATGTAGTATTCTTTGGAAGTATATCTTAATTGTATATTATAAAAATCGGAATATTTTTGTAGAAATTGAGTCGGGCCGGTCCGGAATTTCACTGATTTTTGCACAGACCGGGCTTGAATTGCAAAAATATAAAGGGGCAGGGCCGAACTTTTAAAGGTGCATGTGGGTTTGGAAATTTTGGCCTATGCAGATCTCTAACTGGAGGTAATGTGAAAATTGTAAATTCCTGCTAATTTTGAAGACCAAGGAACTCGAAATAGCATTGTAATATAGCCTTTTTCCCTCAGATTCTTCGGGTCTGTAGGACCGGAGTAACGCCAAAATTGTAAATCCCTTACCCCGTTTATTTCTTGTGCCCCACAGGACTTAAGGTAAAATTGTAATTCTTTTTTTCTGAATCGGCAATACCTAAAATAACGATAAAATAGTGAAATTTCGTTATTTTTCTCCTTTTGATTTTCGGATTTCCCAGGTCCGCGCAACCCAAAATATAGCCGAAATTGTAAAATTAATGCAAGAAATGTAATTTTCTACCTTTTTCTTTTGAGTCCACAGAACCCGAATTATTTCCGAAATAGTAAAATTTCCGTTTACCTTTCTTCTTTACATTTCGGCAGTTGGATTTTTCGGATATCCGGAACGCGAAATTAAGAAAGCGGAAAACATTTTTTCTCCTTTTTTCTTTCGAAGTTATAAGAATAGAAGTAATGCTGAAATAGTGAAAATTTCGCTTTATTTTTCTTGCGTTTTCTCATAATTTTAACCAATAGGCAACACTAGTATATTGTCCAATCGGGAGTCGGAGTCGGAGGCGTTAAAATTTCCGGAGTAGGACTCGGAGTTGTAGTCAGTCATTTTCCTCACCGACTTCGCAGCCCTGTTATTTAGTCACAAATTTCACCATAACTGAAGTCCGCTTGACGATAATAGTTTTGCGAAAAAATAAAAATATTGCAATAAAAATGTAACGATATGTGACGAGAGTGAGTATACGACAGTGAAAAGACTTTATTTTGTGAATTTTATAATTTTTGGACAAACAGTATACTAAAGGTTTGAAGAAACAAAACGTTAAAGCTCCCTCTTGAGGCGAAGAAAAATGTTAAAATTAAGAAACATATGTCCATATTTTTTATTCGATTTTAGACACAATTTGATGTTAGTCTTATAATTTCCCTATGAGTGGAAGATACCGTACCAGAGTACGAAAAAAACCGCCGCTAAGTATATTCCTTTAGAGCATTTTAAGCCCAGGGGTCTAAAATTAACGGTGGATTGACAAAAGAAAGGTAGATTTAGAAAGGTTATGAGATTACCCTTATTTTAATATGTTACATGAGCGGGTAAAATAATTTTGAAAAATCCTCTTTCCTGAGGCGACACTTAAAATCTTGAAAACACATAATTTGCAGTGCAGTTTTGTTTTAACTATAGCATTCTAATATTAAGAGATATGGGACAGCTTAGGAGGGCTAAAATAAGAGAAACATTGAAAATCAAAAACAAACTGGCGCCAAATTCACTAGAAAACTTCTAAATCAACAACTGAAACCCGAACTGATAACATAAACCACTATGCCTCCTAACCCATATCGCTTAATAACAAAAGCGAATGGTAAGTTTGAAGCGCGGTAAGTTTGACTCTTCTGAAAGCTTCCTTTCTCTCGAAATGCGAGATCTATTTTCTGGATGCAAAGTGCTCGTTTACCTCGAGGAGACATCTCTGCTCGATGGCAAACCTCTCGCTTACTTCGAGATATCTCACCGATTGTAACTCATTGCTACCCATAGTCATTCTCGTTTCTCGCTCTCGGTCTCTGTTCAACATTTCATATGACATTGTCGAGAATGAGAAATCAGTTTTCATCCTTTCTCGAAATGTTACTCTCGATGATTGTAATTTCACGCTCGGCCAAAAAGGGCCGAGAAGAGATATCGAGGGGCAAGCTGGAGAAAGAAATAGGCATGACAATGAGCTGTGAAATGAAGCTTTAATTTTCAATGTTTTTCTTATTTTAGCCCTACCAAGCTGTCACATACCTGGAGCCCTCCGATAAATATTATCGAACTCTTCCTGTGACATATAACCGAAAAGCCCTTTGAACACTCTTTCATATTATGAACCTTTCTTCCCCCGAAGGTGAAATTCGGGAGATAGGGAGGGGGCGAACAAATTTTTAAAACCGTAGCAGATTTCTATAATAAATTTAAATATCATTTTAGATGTGGGTTTTTTATGCAGTCTTCCAATAAATATTATTTATTGAAGATAAAAATTTTAAAGTGGGGACTGCGTGAATTCCGGGGCGAAAGAGTGGGCCCAAGGGGGGGGGGTGAGGGAGAGCAATTTTCAAAGTTTTTTTGGACCCGTCATGTGATATGTTATCGGAAAGCTCTCGTATGACGCTTTCATATTATGAGACTTTCTTCCTCCCCTCCCCAATTTGGCCCCCATTGGGGGGGGGGTAGTTTTTTCCGTTTTTATTATTTTAGATCAGATTTTTTTATGGAGCCCTCCGATTATTTAAAATATATGAAATTTCAGGACACTTTTCTAAATTTAGCCAAGACCCCTCATGTGACATATCGTTGGAAAGGCTTGTGACTACTTATTGATGTTATGCATTTCCAGTGGCCGTCCCCCACTTTGCCCCCCCCCTGGGGACACTTTTCCAAATTTAGCCCCCCTCATGTGAGATATCATTGGAAAGGGCTGTGGCTACTTATTGATGTTATGCACCTCCGGTGACGGCCCCCCCCCCCACTTTGCCCCCCGGGGGACATTTTTCCAAATTTAGCCAAGACCCTTCATGTGAGATATCGTTGGAAAGGTCTGTGACTACTTATTGATGTTATGCACCTCCGGTGACAGTCCCCCCACTTTGCCCCCCCGGGAGGCACTTTTTGAAATTTAGCCAAGACCCCTCATGTGAGATATCGTTGGAAAGGTCTGTGACTATTTATTGATGTTATGCTCCTCCGGTGTCCGTCCCTCCACTTCCCCCCTCCGGGAGACACTTTTACAAGTTTAGCCAAGACCCCACATGTGAGATATCGTTGGAAAGGTCTGTGACTGCTTATTGATGTTATGCACCTCCGGTAACCGCCCCCCCCCCCCCCACTTTTCTCCCACGGGGGACACTTTTCTAAATTTAGCCGAGACCCCTCATGTGATATATTGTTGCAAAGGCCTATGACCACTTACTCTTGTTATCCACCTCCCGCGCCCCTTCCCCCACTCTGCCCCCACGGGAAGGGCATTTTTATAAATTCAGATCCAGACCCCTCGTGTGACATATGGTTCGAAAGGCCTGAAGACTTGTGGCGACTTATTCATATCATGCAGCTACTTTGCCCCTCCGCTCACTTTGACCCCTCCCCCAAGAGATCTGGTCCGAGATTCGTTCGTTTCGAGATTATATATTTTTTACAAGATTTTGTAGTGCGTGCACACCACGCCTGCTATACGGTGTCGTATATAGCAGGTAACCTGTTCGTGATCTCATATTACAAGATTACGTATAACTTAGGAGCCCACTAGCGGGCGAAGTCACCTTGTCTTTATTAACACCGACTCATTCCAGTTTACCCGCAGACGATTCTTGATAAACGATAGACGATACTTGATTGTATGACGTATATAATATATAATATATGATGTATAAAGACAATTGGCAAACTGGAGTCATCGAGAAAAAATTTACACAATCGAAAAATATCGAGATGTCCATACAATCGAGACAATCGAGAAAAACATCTCGTTATTGCCCATCACTAATTTAAATATCAATTTCAAGCATCGTTCTTTATTGGTAGTCTTACCGTCCCTAAGGTTTATTCCTGTACTTTTCGAGGTAAGTTTTTTTTTTTTTTTTTTTTTTTTTTTTTTTCTAATCCAAGGTAAATAACTGTTTCTAAAAATCAATGAACATTGTGGCTATCACATAGGCTTAACACGATTTGCCTAAAAATAGGTGCCTAAAAATTTTCATTACTGTCCCTTCCTTACCATTCTTTTTTCCCCCTTACCGTCCCTTTTCTTCCTATACCTTCCCCCTTTTTTCCCTTACCGTCCCTTCTTTAACACCCCTTTAAGACAATGTTATACAAAAACTGTGTGCTAAAAATACTACATTGTTATTATTTCTTATTTGAGTGTCCTGTAGGTAGTGTGCAAATTCATAATAAGTAAAAATTTAGAAGAAAATAGAAAGTTATAGTGGTAAAATGGTAGGGAAAATTAAACTTGCAAATTTAACTTAAACCTCAGTTTTTTTTAAAAAAATTTCGCTGCTGACTTTTTTCCTTTATTTTGAATCATTATCGTTTATCAGATTAAAATGTTATTTTAGCAAGTTTAATTTTACCAGATTTTTATTCCTGAAAGTCAAAAGATTGTGAGAATGCCCCATATATCATTTAAATTTTGTTTTGAATTTACGATAATAAAAAAGGATTTATTTTTATTTTTATTTCAGATTTTTTTTTTTTTTTATCAGTGAAAAATAATGTAATGTTCTATCCTGAATTCGAAATTCAAAGTATTTTTGTCAGTAAGCAGTTTTTTGCTTGACTTACTGGTGGTCATACAATGTTACATCTAATTCACTGATCTCCAATTTTTCCTGCATTCCACACAACTTATAAATTTAAAAAATAGTCTGATACTTTTTTGTTATCAAATCTATCGCTTTGAGGTATTTAAGTTAAATATGTGCATAAAAAGAATTATTAAACATACGTTAAAAATTTTTGGAAAACGGTTTTACAACCTTACCGTGAAAACAGCTTTAAAAATCTTCCTTGGCCATCAAAAAGAAAAAATAACATTGAAATCATTTATTGCAAATTATTTTATTGATTATTTTGTTTAAAAAAAAAAAAAAAAAAAAAAAAAAAAAAAGCAATTTAACAAATTACAACGACTATTTGGAAAATGATTTTTTCAAAGACCAAACTTTAAGACATAAAAAATCGCACGGAGTTTATCATACAATACGTAAGCCATGGGTTACACTTTTCTGTACTGTAATTTTTTTAATCAATACGGAGCTGGTCATACATTACGTACGCCATGGATTAAACATTAATATTCCTGGACCAATTTTAAATGAAATTTCATTCTTAAACTTCTAATCAACCCACAATATTACTTTTTACACCGTCGTATAGAGAAAAAAATGTACTTTTAAATGCAATTTGTTTGAAAGCTGTATCTCAATTTGTTTCTAAGTTATTAATTTCTTTTGTAGTTTTTATTACTTTTTTGTCATAGTGACAACAGAAATATCCATCTCTGCTGAAAGGTAAAGGGGAAATACAGAATATTGTATAGACCAATCAGAAAAGGAATAAAACGCGGATTCAACTAATAAAAAGTTTCAGATATGTTTTTGATTTCCTATCTTGACCGAGGACAATAACCATTTTTCCAAATGGTTAAAAAAAAAAAAAAAAAAAAAAAAAAAGAAGAAAAGAAAAAGAAAGAAAGAAAAGAAAAGAAATTGCACAGAAAAAATGTATACTATTAAAACAATAGGTAATATAACGCGACGCTTGACCGTATGGGCACATAAAAAAAAAAAAAATAACGTATGACATACGATGTTGATCAAGAAGGGGGTTAAATGTAATTGGGTGATTTAAAATAAATCTGGTGTACTGAATTCAAATGTGCAATCAGATTTTTTATATCCTGCATGGTTTTTCACAGAATGGTTAACTAAAATTTTAAACGATATTATATAATTCAATAACAAACATGTCCCTTTTTTTCATAAATTCCATGAGATAGTAAACATTATTTACTTAAAAAAAAAAAAAAAAAAAAAAAAAAAAAAAAGTTTATAGCATTATAAATCATAGCATCACATTATAATCTGCTAAAAGAACTAGCAGCAAGGGATCGGGAAATTATTTTGTTTTATACGTTACACCGTCAATTCAATCGTATTATTTTCTTCAACATTATGAAATTTTCTGTTTAAAGCAGAATCCCGTTATAACATCAACTCCGCAGTTAAACGTCGTTGAATTGTGGAATTTTTAAAATGAGCTAAATACACGGAAAATTTCGCAATAAATGCATTACAAGTTTTATAATACATAATATGTGATGTATCATGCGCGCTTAATTCTCCTGCGAAAACAAAAGCACAATAATCCATTTGGAAAGAATCCCCCCAACCAGTATTTCCACCGCTGACCACTGGAGGGCATTCTACTTCCTCACCTGGTCTCCATGGTTACATCTAAACACGGGTTTCCCTTTTAACGGCGCGAAAATATTGAACTATCTCCACTCAAATTTATATATGGATGTCACCTACTGTTTTCGGCTATCTTGTTGGAAAAGTTAATTTTTCGAAAACTTAGCAGGGAAGGGAGATAATTTTATTTTGATTTCCAAAACGTTCCAACGCGAATAGCAAACGAGTTTTTTTTTTTTTTTGTTTCATTTTTCACTCTAATGGTGAATTCAAGTTCCAAGGACACCGTTGCGCTTGGCAGACGCGTTTTGGGTTCAGAGCGAAGGGAGCATTTGTGAAGGTGTGTGTCTCACGATAGTAGTCATGTGTCATTGTTTAGGTTTTTAGAAAAATCCTACCGAAGCGGTTAGCAGACGATTTCGTTGTCCCGTAGCACTTGGACGTTTGGGGACACTGACCGTCTGTAGGAATGGTGAGTGTCCTAAAATTTAATTTTTTAAGTTAACAAAACGGCATCGCTCTTATATATTTATCATTTATATATATATTCATAACAGATATAATAGTCACACTTGGAAAATAATATCTAATCGTCCGCTTAAAAAAACTATTTAAATATTAACTATTAAAATTATGTCAAATCGTTTGCTTTTTAAAATTCAGTTAATCCTATTTTAATTTTACTTTAAGAATTATATCAAATCGTCTGCTTTTTTAATTTGTATTAATCCTATTTTAGTCATTCTTTGACAATTGTATCTAAACGAGGGCCTTTTTTTTTTTTTTTTTAATGTTAAACCTATTTTATTCTTACGTTGAAAATTCTATCTAAATCGTAAGTTATTTGACTTTAGTGGCTTATTCCATTATATCCTATCAACGAATTTTGAAGTGGATTATTTCTATGTAAATCGGTAATCAAAATGTAGAACTTTAAATTTTATGCGCAAGAAATTTTTAGTAATATGTATTTTTATAAATCTTTAAACAAATCCTTTTATGAATCTTTTGATTCTTTAACAAAATATACTTTTAAAAACTAAATAGAATATATTTTTACTCCGACTTTGAAAATTGCATATAATCGTCTGCTATTTGGCTCTCTCTATTAAAAATCACATTACGTCATGCACTCAAAATCTTTAATAAAATATATTTTTTAAATCCTTTAAACAAATATTTTTAATGTTTAACAAAATATACTTTATAAAACAGAATTAAACCTTTTTTTCTGTTTCTTTAAAATCTACTTCATATAATCGTCTTTCGTTAGACTTGGCTGATTCTGCCTACTATATCCTTGCCATGAATTTTATGCGATTTCTAAGTATGGCAACTTTTACGCTTTTATGTTGCAAATAATTTTTTATGTACAATTTGTCTTATTTAACGTAAAATTTCTGCTTTTAAATAAATTAAAAGTTTCCATTAAAAATAAGTGGTAACAAAAAAAGCGTAAAAGCTCGCAACTATGACATGAAAAATTTAGCTACCAAAACCTCGAATTTAAAATTTTACGCTTTTGAAATCTTTAACAAAATATCTATTTAAAAAATTTTCAAACAAATATTTTTAATTCTTTACAAAATAAACTTTTAAAAACTAAATTATTTAACATATTTTATTCTTACTTTGGAAATTGTGTCTAATCGTCTGTCATTAGAGTTATCTCATATACTAGCGATGAATTTTGATTTTCTTCTATATAAAAATTAGCTATAAAATCAGAGAATTTAAAATTTTATGCTATCAAAATCTTTAAAAAGTATATACCTTTTACAAATCTACAAGCAAATCTTTTTTATTGATTTCAAAATGGGCGTTTACAAACTAAATTAAGCATATTTTATTCTTACTTAGAAAATTTTATCCAATCGTTTGAAATTAGACTTAGCTCATAGACGGGAGGTACCACAAACCATCACCTCGTCGAGTTGACGCTGAAATTCCAGGATTAGTTAAAACTCGATCCGCATATTAAAATGCAACTGGTCTGCCAAGTTATGTCTTGATAGAAAACAGCTGCAAACTCTATTTTAGTGGTTGACTGATAGGTTTACCATTGTGTTTTCCTACTTCCAGTCCTCCATGTTTTCATACCTCTGGGTGCAGGAAAAAACAATGATAAGCCTACCGATCAACCACTAAATTGGTTAAATCTACAATTCATAAAGTCTGCAGGTGGTTTCCACCAAGATATTAATTGACAGACCCGTTGCATTTTAATATGCTAATAGAATTCTGTTTAATCCTGAAATTTCAGCCGTCAACTCGATGAGGTGATGGTCTGTGTAACCGCTTCCCGGTCTATCACATACCAGCAATGAATTTTGAAGTGATTTTCTGATAAGTGAAATTTAGCTATCAAATCATAAAATTTTAAATTTTATGCACTCAAAATATTTAACTAGGTGCACTTTTTACAAATTTTTAAATAACTTCTTTTTTTTTTTTTTTAAAGAAATCTTTAACAAAAAGCTTTTACAAATCTTTAAAGAAATATTTTAAATCTTTTTGTAAAAAAAAAAAAAAAAACTTTTTAAAATTAAAATAACCTGACTTTACTCTTACTTTGAAAATTGACTCGCTCCTCCCTTTATATATGAGCGACGAATTTCGTAATATTTTTCTCCGGAGTAAAAATTTTACCATTAAAACCCACATTTTATTATTATTATTATTATTATTATTATTTAAATATTTAACAAAATGCACTTTTTAAAAATCTATAAATAACTTTTTTAAACTTTTTACAAAATAAAGGTTATTAAATAATCCGATTTTACTTTTACTTTGAAAATTGCATCTAATCAGACATCATTAGATTTGACTCGCTCATTCTCTTACATACTTGTGGTAATTTTGAAGTGTTTTTCTCCTGGATAAAACTTTGCCATTAAAAGCCACATTATTATTATTATTTAAATATTTAACAAAGTGCTCTTTTTACAAAATTATGAACAACTTTTTTTAATCTTTTACTAAATAAATTTTTTGAACTAATCCGATTTCACTTTTACTTTGAAAATTGCATCTAATCATATATCATTAGATTTGGCTCGCTCATCCTCTTATATGCAGCTCATATTCAAAATATTAGAATAATTACTTTTTTTCACAAATTGAAAATATCGTTTGGAAATTTAATGTCTTAATGCAAATATGCAAACGATATTTTTATTAAGAACTTATTGTTGATTAAACATATTTATTATCTTAAAATTAATATAATTTTTGAAAAGATTAATTGAAAAAAAAATATTCTGAAAAGTCAAAATATTAGAATATTTATTCAAGTGGTTCAAAATATTAGAATATTTCGCATTAATTCTCCTTAAATTATCACCAATTCATAACTGGTGGCATCATTGATTAAATTCAGACGATTTTATTTAAAATCAGTATTCTTTTTGCAGTTTGTTTGCTTTTTCGTCTTAAAATGGGTCGTGTGAGTGATATTCCTAAATCTATTAAACTTCGTGTAGTTGATTTGTATCGGCACGGTAAAAATCAATGTTATATAGCGAATTATCTACATCGTTTGCAATTGAGCGTTAGTAAAATACTAACACAATATTTAAAAAATGGAAAATTTCAAAATAATCGCCGAAATGGCGGCCGAAAACCAAAAATATCTGCTAGAGATGACAGGAAACTGAAGCGTATAGATAAGAAAAACCGTTTTAAAAGTGTGCGATTCTTGCACCGAAAATGGAAAGAAGAAGGAGTTGAAGTTTCTACATCGACAACATTAAGACGTCTTATTTAAGTTTGAATCTCGTGTACCGAAAACAAAACCTCTCATGACTGCAAAACAAAAGCGTATAAGACTGAATTGGTGTAAATCAAGACGTTTATAGAGCGAAGAAGATTAGAAAAATATATTATTCAGTGATGGAAGTATGTTTTGTGTTTCATATGGTAATCAAGGTATTCGAGTTCGGAGAAGGAAGCAAGAAGCATTTGATAAAGAATGACTTAAACGTTCCGTAAAATTTGCTTCTAGTGTCATGGTTTGGGGTTGCATGAGTGCAGAAGGACCTGGAAAGTTATGCATCGTCTGCGAAAAGGTTAACTTTCAGATATATCAAGAAGTTTTGGAATATTACATGATTCCATCATCAGAAGATTTATTTGACGATGATTTCATCTTTCAACAAGATTTAGCGTACCGCATACCTCGGTGTCAACTAAGAATTGGTTCCGCCAACGCAATCTTAAAGTACTTCCTGGGCCACCAAACTCACCAGACCTTAATCCCATCGAAAACTTATGGTGTATAATGAAGAAAAAACTCAGAAAATCCTCCTTCAAGTAAAAATGGGCTAGTGGCACGTGTAAAGTTTATTTGGGCTATTATTGATAGAAATGTTTGTAAACACCTTGTATATGGTATGCAAGATCGGTTGTACGCTGTTATGAAAACTAAAGGGGATGCTACAAAATATTAACCACCATTTACTTCATATTCATAAGGTAATATTGTTGCGTAAAATAAAATATTCTAATATTTTGAACCAATCTAAATTTTATTCTACTATTTTGATGTGTTTCAGAAAACTGTATACCTAATTTATTGTACTGTATTTTATATTTTGTAAATGTTAAAATCTTATCTAAACATTCCAGATTTTATTTATAAGAAATTTAATTGCATTTACTTAGTATCAAAAATAAATAAATGAAAAATAATTTTTTCTTGTTACTTTTTCTCAATTATTCTAATATTTTGAATATGAGCTGTACTAGTGGTAATTTTGAAGTGTTTTTCTCCTGGGTAAAAATTTTCCATTAGAAGCCACATTATTATTATTATTATTATTATTATTATTTAAATATTTAACAAAATGCACTTTTTTACAAAATTATAAACAACTCTTTTAAATATTTTACTAAATAAACGTTTTTAAATAATCCGATTTCACTTTTACTTTGCAAATTGTATCTAATCGTATATCATTAGATTTGGCTCGCCCATCCTCCTATATACTAGTGGTAATTTTGAAGTGTTTTTCTCCTGGGTAAAATTTTGCCATTAAAAACCACATTATTATTATTATTATTTAAATATTTAATAAAATGTACTTTTTACAAATCTATAAACAACTTTTTTTAATCTTTTATAAAATAAAGATTTTTAAATAATCCGATTTCACTTTTACTTTGAAAATTGCATCTAATCCTATATCATCATTAGATTTGGCTCTCTCATCCTTTTATATATTAGTGGTAATTTTGAAGTGTTTTTCCCCTGGGTAAAATTTTGCCATTAAAAGCCACATTATCACTATCATCATTATTATTATTATTATTATTATTATTATTATTATTATTTAACAAAATGGAATTTTTACAAAATTATAAACAACTTTTTTTTAAAGTTGTACAAAACATTTTTACTTGTTTTTAAATAATCCGATTTCACTTTTACTTTGAAAATTGCATCTAGTCATATATCATTAGATTTGGCACGCTCATCCCCTTATATACCAGTGGTAATTTTGGAGTGATTTTCCCTTATGTAAAATTTTGTTAAAATTAGAATTTTAAATTGTATGCACTCTAAATAGTATTAAAACTTTTACAACTACTTTGTTTTACAACTTTTTAAACAACTCTTTACATATAGATAAATTTTGGAATTTTTTTGTAGAAAATTTCACACGCCTTCAATTTAGTTATTTGAAATCTTAATTGCTGAATTTTCATTCAACTTGGCTTTTAAGAGGCGTAAAACCAACAAAGGGAAAAAGTGTCCAAGCCTGGTTCGATCCCAGGCTTGAACACTTTTTCACTCCGTAGGTTTTACGCCTCTTAAGCCAAGTTGAATAAAAATTCAGCCTTTAAATTTCCAATTCTTTACCTTTAACAAAAGAAAAAACTTTTTTTAAATAACCCGATTTTAATTTACTTTGAAAATTGCATCTCATCGTCTGTCATTAAGCTTTGCTTGCTGATGCTGTTATATGTTAATGATGAATTTCGAAGTGATTTCATATTCTAGTGCAGTGGATGCCTACGTGGGGCCTATGCCCGGGGGGATTCCAAATTTGTTACTCACGCATTCGCTATCAGTTTCTTTTGACTTTTTTTTAAGTAATGTTGTTGACTAAAAATAAATGGAAAACGAGCAAAATTTAAAAAATTATTTTTTATGAAAAAAAAATTCCAATCAATCAAATTTAAAACAGAACCAACATTAAAGTAATCTTATAACTGTATTTATTTACTTTTTTTTTTTAATATTAAAAAATACTATAATTTTTCTGGTTACTGTGTGTGCTTTATAATTTTTTGTAATGTTATATATGGATCTAGCATAAGCAGCAGTTAATAAATTCCTATGACCACATGTACATTTTAACTTCTTGAGGGATGTGGTGATACATTATATCCCACCTAATTTTACAACTTTTCATTAAATTCTACTCTTATAATTTTGGTAGAAAAAATGTATGATTGCTTTTTTTTATTTAAAGAATTTTTTTTTTCATTCCTATGTGAATTCAATTTTACAGAAGCACAATTACTTGCCCCTGAAAGAGTTAAATTTTAAAATCATATAGTATACAATTGACAAAGGACTTGAAGACAATTAACGATATTGGGAAAGGGAAAGCAGAGAAAATGTATTGTGATGGGGAATAATAGCTACTTAAAATTGATAAAGATGATAATCTTAAAATGCTTTTTGTGTATTGTGTTAGTTATACTGAAGAAAGATTTAGTGTCCAAAGCTTATCCATCAACTCTTAAGGCTGTTCTTAACTGCTCTGCTCAACTAGCGCAAAACGTTTTGACACATTTACAAATTCTTTTTTTAATGGAAAAATATAAAATTGGAAATCCTGACTATGGAAGCGATTTGGAATTGAACTGTTTTTTGCATTTTTTGATCAATCAATTACATGTTGAGTTATAAGCTATTTTGATCTCGTGGCAAACACGTTTTTCGCCCGCTCTTGAGTGCTCTTTCTTCCTTCGTGCGGAAATTCGGTTCAAAACACCCACTTTGACACTATTTTCTGAAAGATCTATTGCGTTTGCAAAAAAATGAAAAAAAAAACAGCTCAATTAGGGGAGAGTGGGGATGAAAGGGACATTTTGTCTTTATAAGCTTATAAAATAATGACATTAAAAGATATCATTTTCAAATTTGCACCTAATTCTCGTCTAAAACCTTTGCTTTGATACTACTAAAACCTCTTATCCTCAAGTACAGTAATTTAAAATATATACGCATTTTTATAAATTGGGAGAAATGTCCCTTTTAACCCCATTGTAGGGGATGAAAGGGACACTGTGTGGGGTTGAAAGGGACACACATAAATAAAACACTTTTATGAACATTTTTTCTTTTTATTTACAATTATATTATTCAAAAATAAAAGATAATTATACGCAAATAAGAATAAAATATATTTCAACATATGATAAAATATAAACAAGAAAAATAACATGTTTAGGCCTACTTGACTAAGAAAGATTTAGCTCTAGCTGTCTCACCACCAGTTACGGGTTAACTTCACCACAATATCATTAATATTCACGTCATTCATTTCAATAGTATCAGTAAATACAAAATGATTTTATTCTGGGGTTTTTTCTGAAAAAATGTACTTTGAATTCATTCTGAGAGTTTTTCAGGAGTTTGTGGCTACAGTACGACAAGAATATCACCATAATTATTCCATTACCTTTTGCAATATTTTTTGTCTTAATATTTATATCGCTTTCATAAGTATCGAATAAGAGAAGCGAAGAATCAGTTTTGCAACAACTAGAATATTTAGTTAATTCAGAATTGCTTTAAAAAACCTCTGCGGTCATTGACTAACTGTGATGAGCAAGTCCAAGTTATTAAGATGGGGCACCTCCGAATATGAACTCCTTGAAATTCTTTCTTGGGAAAACGAATACTGTTGAACAGAGTTACCTGATGTAGAAACAAAACACAAAAGTGTGTAAACTTTGCCACGTTCAGCTGATGTTAAGTGAGAAAATTGTTTTAGGTAGCTTTCATTACAAAAAGTTACCTATTGCAGTCGTTCGGAGGAAAGCGATTTCAAAATGTTTTGGTATATTTTCATCGATCATGATCCCCAGACCCCGAAACCACCCTCCGTTCAAAAGTTGATATATATATATATATATTTAAATATTATTGAATTTATTTTATAGCATATAGCTATATGCTATATATTATCAATGTTATAAAATTATTTAAATTCTTAGTGTAGTTTAAATTGTAAGATAATAGAATATGCTTTTTAAAAAAAATTTTATTAACAATAGTTTTTTAAAATATATAGTGAGGTTTATATTAGGTTTGTAATTATCGATATATAAGGATTTGTTTGGTTTTGCTGTTGATAAATTTTTACATTCAAAGGCTTTCAATTGTTCATCTTGTGACATTTGAATAATAAAAATACTACTAGATGGCAGCACCAAAATTTGTCTTTTGACGATAAGTTATAAATTTTATCTTTTGCTGCTCCTTTTCAGTTGTAATTTCCTACACCAGGTGGATTTTTTAGCTAAATTTTGACGATATTGTTAAATAGTAATTAAGTAATTTAAATGTGCATTTTAGTTATTTTAAATAATGTAATTACTTTCTATTTATTTTATTTTATATTATATTAATTGTATTTATCATGGTATTTCAAAATGTATTAACTGCATCCTTTGGTATCAATTACTGTGATTTCTTAACTGTTTTATTCACCTTAATCTTTACGATATTATGGTAGCCATGTGCGTAGCCATGTGCGAGTGGATATATTGAAAAAAACTGAAATAGTAATCGGTATGTTGTGTAATATTTCCATTTTATATGCTATAAATATTTAAATTGGTTTTATTGATTTTTCCATTTCATATTATTTGATTCTATTCTGTTTTCATTTTTAATATATTCACTTGATTATAATGGTTGTTCGGGCACAGAGAAAAATAATTTTTAGCTTTAGCTTTTTTTTCTCACAGAAAACAACCATTTTGCTTATATCATTGAATTCTGTGCCCTTGAAAACGTAATTCAATATATAAGCTTTTCCATTATTTGTCGGTGTCCATCTTCTTCTTTTTTCTTCCATAATAATTCTTATAATAAATTATATGGCACTTTTTTTTTATACTTACAGCTTTAATTCATAATATTACGGTTTTTGATGGTGGTAGGTTATGTTTAATTAATGGTTATATATCCATATATATATATATATATATATATATATATATATATCTGATCTTTGTCACACTGTAACTCTCGTATTTATGAACCGATTTGGATGAAACTCGGTTTGTACATAGTACATACCAATGTCTCGACCGAGTTCGTTGGCCAGTTTCATCCGCCATCTTGTTTCAAAATGGCGGCCATTTAAAAATTTAAAAACAATTTTAATTTGAAATGTGGTACCAAGAAATTGAAAATTGAAAAATATTTTTTCTTATGTGTTTCACCTTGATACAAAGGTTCCGGAGCTGTTTTTGTTTCGTCTATATCTTAAAAAATGTCTGAGTTATAGCACTTTGAATTTCTACCGCGGCGGACATTTTGAAACGTCCTGATATTTGTTACGCGATAACAGGCGTATTCATGAACTGATATGGATGCACCTTGGTGTGTACAAAGTACATGCCAATGTCTCGACCGAGTTCGTTGGCCAGCTTCATCCGCCATCTTATTTCAAAATGGCGGCCATTTAAAAAATTTTTAAAAATGTAAAATTTGAAATGTGGTACCAAGAAATTGAAAATTGAAAAATATTTTTTTCTTAAGTGTTTGACCTTAATACAAAGATTCCGGAGCAGTTTTTGTTTCGTCTATATCTTAAAAAATGTCTGAGTTATAGCCCTTTGAATTTCTATCGTGGCTGACATTTTGAAACGTCCAGATTTTTGTCACGCGATAACAGACGCATTCATGAACCGATATGGATGTACCTTAGTGTGTACAAAGTACATACCAATATCTCGACCGAGTTTGCTGGCCAGCTTGATTTCGCGAAATTCTCATTCATAATGATTTGGTATTGATAAAAATTAGTATTGACTCTTCTATAATCGGTTTCCTTTAAATTGAGCTTCGTGTGTTTGAATAATATAAGCTAGCTTTTTAAAGATAAGGAATATGAAAGCTACCTCTTCCTCCCGGCACTGGCCGGAAGGACTTTTTTACTAGGTTTTGCTACTATATTAGGTGGGATGTGCTCCGTCATTAAGCCTGTTTTATCACAGTTATATATTATGTTCTGTGTAAATTTATAGCTATCCATAAATAGCTGAAGGTTTAAAAAATATATCAACATTAGCTTTGTTGAAACTTGTACTTCTTGTTAAACTAATGGCTATGGGTTTCTTAAGAGAAAGTAATGAATTGCGTTGAATAAAATCTTGGAACCAAAAAATTCCAGCTTGCTTCTTTGTTTGCAAGATAGAGACGTATTTGGAGAGTTCAAAGCAATTGAATACTCATATGCAGAGTTGTCAAACCATAGTTGATATTAGATGCTTGGAGCAAATATGAAGCTGTCATTTTATTGAGCTTCACTACAGGAAGCTTAATAGGAACAGCCTGAGGGCCAGCCTGAAAGGTTGAAAGAAACATGTCCCTTTCAACCCTCCAGTTTCTGTCCCTTTCAACCCCATACCAACCTAGCGAAATGAAAAAAGTCCTTCCGGCCAGTGCCGGGAGGAAGAGGTAGCTTTCATAATCCTTATTTAAAAAAAGCCAAATTATATCATTCAAACACACGAAGCTCAATTTAGTGGAAACCGAATATAGGAGATTCAATACTAATTTTTATCAATATAATGAATGAGAATTTCGCGAAATTAGTCAGCTTTATCCAAGCTGCTTTTCATTAAAGTAACATATATTTGGCTGCCAAATTCGGCAATTTCTTAAAGTGCCTGTCATTTTAAGACAACATGGTGGATGAGGCTAAGCAGTGAACTTGGTCGAGACCTTAGTAATTGCTGTGCACATGCTCACTCACATCGGAATCGGTTAATATATAGGAGTGCTGTCGCATGCAAAATATCAGATTTTTCAAAATGTCACGTACAATAGAAATTGAAACTGCTATATCTGAGCCATTTTTTAAGGTAAAGACAAACAAAAAATGCTCCTGAATCCTTATATCAAGGTCAAATGCTTAAGAAAGAAACCTTTTTCAATTTCTAATTTTTTTGCACCTCACTTTAAATATAATTTTTTTTTTTAATTTAATGGCCGCCATTTTGAAACAAGATGGCTGATGAAGCTGGCATGCGAACTTGGTCGAGATATTGATGTATACTATCCACATGCCTTCTTACATCGAAATAGGCGAATGCGTGTGTTATCGCGTGACAAATACAAGATCGTTTCAAAATGTTAGCCATGCTAGAAATTCAAAGTGCTATAAATCAACCATTTTTTTAAGATATAAACAAAAGAACAAATTTTCAAAAACAAAAACTGCACCGGAATCTTTGTATCAAGGACAAACACATAAAACAATCTTTTTCATTTTCCAATTGTTTAATACCTCATTTTGAATTTTAAATTTAATTTTTTTTAAATGGCAACCCTTTTGAAACAAGATGGCGAATGAAGCTGGCCAACGAACTCGGTCGAGAAATTGGTATGTACTATGTACAGACCAAGTTACATCCAAATAGGTTCATAATTACGCCTGTTATCGCGTGACAAAAATCAGGTCGTTTTAAAATGTCAGCCACAAGAGAAATTCAAAATGCTATTACTCAGCCATTTTTTTTAGATATAGACGAAAGAAAAACTGTTTCGGAATCTTTGTATTAAGGTCAAACACATACGAAAAAAATCTTTTTCACTTTCCAATTTTTTGGTATCTCATTTAAATTTTTTTATTTTTTAATTTTTTTAAATGGCCGCCATTTTGAAACAAGATGGCGGATGAAGCCGGCCAATGAACTCGATCGAGATATTTGTATGTACTATGTACACACCAAGGTACATCCAAGTCGGTTCATAAATACGCCTGTTATTACGTGAGAAAAATCAGGACGTTTCAAAATGTCAGCCACGCTAGAAATTCAAAATGCTATAACTCAGCCATTCCTTAAGATATAGACGAAACACAAACTGCTCCCGAATCTTTTTATCAAGGTCAAACACATAAGAAGAAAATATTTTTTCAATTTTTAATTTTTTGGTACCACATTTCAAATTTAAATTTTTCTTAAAAATTTAAATGGCCACCATTTTTAAACAAGATGGCGGATGAAGCTGACCAACGAACCCGGTCGATACATTGGTATGTACTATGTATAAACGAAGTTACATCCAAATCGGTTCATAAATACGCCTTTTATCGCGTGACAAAATTCAGGACGTTTCAAAATGTCAGCCACGCTAGAAATTCAAAATGCTATAACTCAGCCATTTTTTAAGATATAGACGAAACAAAAACTGCTCCGGAATCTTTGTATAAAGGTCAAATACATAAGGAAAAAATATTTTTCCATTTTTAATTTTTTGGTACCACATTTCAAGTTTTAATATTTTTTAAAAATTTTAAATGGCCGCCATTTTGAAACAAAACGGCGGATGAAGCTGGCCAACGAACTCGGTCGAGAGATTGGTATGTACTATGTACACACTGAAGTACATCCAAATCGGTTCATAAATACGTCTTTTATCGCGTGACAAAATTCAGGACGTTTCAAAATGTCAGCCACGCTAGAAATTCAAAATGCTATAACTCAGCCATTTTTTAAGATATAGACGAAACAAAAACTGCTCCGGAATCTTTGTATAAAGGTCAAATACCTAAGTAAAAAATATTTTTCCATTTTTAATTTTTTGGTACCACATTTCAAGTTTTAAAATTTTTAAAAAATTTTAAATTGCCGCCATTTTGAAACAAAACGGCGGATGAAGCTGGCCAACGAACTCGGTCGAGACATTGGTATGTACTATGTACACACCGAATTACATCGAAATCGGTTCATAATTACGGGAGTTACAGTGTGACATAGGTCAGATATATATATATATATATATATATATATATCAATTTTGAACGGAGGGTGGTTTCGGGGTCTGGGGGTCATGATCGATGAAAATATACCAAAATTTTTTGAAATCGCTTTCCTCCGAACGGCTGCAATAGGTAGCTTTTTTGTAAAGAAAGCTACCTAAATGTATTCACGTATGAGAGTATTTTACCTAACAAAATATACTGATATTCACATAAAGTGCATACTTTACAGTGCTAAATAACATAAATATTATAATGCTAAATACAATATTACTTTGCTAGAGAAAAAAAGAAAAGCAACAACAAAATTTACTTTTAGGTAGCTTTCTTTACAAAAAAGCTACCTATTGCAGCCGTTCGGAGGAAAGCGATTTCAAAAAATTTTGGTATATTTTCATCGATCATGACCCCCAGACCCCGAAACCACCCTCCGTTCAAAATTGATATATATATATATATATCTGACCTATGTCACACTGTAACTCCCGTAATTATGAACCGATTTCGATGTAATTCGGTGTGTACATAGTACATACCAATGTCTCGACCGAGTTCGTTGGCCAGCTTCATCCGCCGTTTTGTTTCAAAATGGCGGCCATTTAAAATTTTTTAAAAAATTTAAAACTTGAAATGTGGTACCAAAAAATTAGAAATGGAAAAATATTTTTTTCTTATGTATTTGACCTTTATACAAAGATTCCGGAGCAGTTTTTGTTTTGTCTATATCTTAAAAAATGGCTGAGTTATAGCATTTTGAATTTCTAGCGTGGCTGACATTTTGAAACGTCCTGAATTTTGTCACGCGATAAAAGGCGTATTTATGAACCGATTTGGATGTAATTCGGTATGTACATAGTACATACCAATCTCTCGATCGAGTTCGTTGGCCAGATTCATCCGCCATTTTGTTTCAAAATGGCGGCCATTTAAAATTTTTTTTTAAATGTAAAAATTGAAATGTGGTACCAAAAAATTGAAAATGGAAAAATATTTTTTTCTTATGTATTTGACCTTTATACAAAGATTTCGGAGCAGTTTTTGTTTCGTCTATATCTTAAAAAATGGCTGAGTTATAGCATTTTGAATTTCTAGCGTGGCTGACATTTTGAAACGTCCTGAATTTTGTCACGCGATAAAAGGCGTATTTATGAACCGATTTGGATGTAATTTCGTTTATACATAGTACATACCAATGTCTCGACCGGGTTCGTTGGCCAGCTTCACCCGCCATCTTGTTTAAAAATGGTGGCCATTTAAATTTTTAAGAAAAATTTAAATTTGAAATGTGGTACCAAAAATTGAAAATTGAAAAAATATTTTCTTCTTATGTGTTTGACCGTGATAAAAAGATTCGGGAGCAGTTTTTGTTTCGTCTATATCTTAAGAAATGGCTGAGTTATAGCATTTTGAATTTCTAGCGTGGCTGACATTTTGAAACGTCCTGATTTTTCTCACGTAATAACAGGCGTATTTATGAACCGACTTGGATGTACCTTGGTGTGTACATAGTACATACAAATATCTCGACCGAGTTCGTTGGCCAGCTTCATCCGCCATCTTGTTTCAAAATGGCGGCCATTTAAAAAAAATTAAAAAATAAAAAAATTTAAATGAGATACCAAAAAATTGGAAAATGAAAAAGATTTTTTTTGTATGTGTTTGACCTTAATACAAAGATTCCGGAACAGTTTTTCTTTCGTCTATATCTAAAAAAAAATGGCTGAGTAATAGCATTTTGAATTTCTCTTGTGGCTGACATTTTAAAACGACCTGGTTTTTGTCACGTAATAACAGGCGTATTTATGAACCGACTTGGATGTACCTTGGTGTGTACATAGTACATACAAATATCTCGACCGAGTTCGTTGGCCAGCTTCATCCGCCATCTTGTTTTAAAATGGCGGCCATTTAAAAAAATTAAAAAATAAAAAAATTTAAATGAGATACCAAAAAATTGGAAAATGAAAAAGATTTCTTTTGTATGTGTTTGACCTTAATACAAAGATTCCGGAACAGTTTTTCTTTCGTCTATATCTAAAAAAAATGGCTGAGTAATAGCATTTTGAATTTCGCTTGTGGCTGACATTTTAAAACGACCTGATTTTTGTCACGCGATAACAGGCGTATTTATGAACCTATTTGGATGTAACTTGGTCTGTACATAGTACATACCAATGTCTCGACCGAGTTCGTTGGCCAGCTTCATTTGCCATCTTGTTTCAAAAGGGTTGCCATTTAAAAAAAATTAAATTTAAAATTCAAAATGAGGTATTAAAAAATTGGAAAATGAAAAAGATCTTTTTTATGTGTTTGGTCTTGATACAAAGATTCCGGAGCAGTTTTTGTTTCTGAAAATTTGTTCTTTTGTTGATATCTTAAAAAATGGTTGATTTATAGCTCTTTGAATTTCTAGCATGGCTAACATTTTGAAACGATCTTGTATTTGTCACGCGATAACACGCGTATTCGCCTATTTCGATGTAAGAAGGCATGTGGATAGTATATATCAACACCTCGACCAAGTTCGCTGGCCAGATTCATCAGCCATCTTGTTTCAAAATGGTGACCATTAAATTAAAAAATATATATATATTTAAAGTGAGGTGCAAAAAAATTAGAAATTGAAAAAGGTTTCTTTCTTAAGTATTTGACCTTGATATAAGGATTCAGGAGCATTTTTTGTTTGTCTTTACCTTAAAAAATGGCTCAGATATAGCAGTTTCAATTTCTATTGTGGGTGACATTTTGAAAAATCTGATTTTTTGCATGCGACAGCACTCCTATATATTAACCGATTCCGATGTGAGTGAGCATGTGCACAGCAATTACTAAGGTCTCGACCAAGTTCACTGCTTAGCCTCATCCACCATGTTGTCTTAAAATGACAGGCACTTTAAGAAATTGCCAAATTTGGCAGCCAAATATAAGTTACTTTAAAGAAAAGCAGCTTGGATAAAGCTGACTAATTTCGCGAAATTCTCATTCATTATATTGATAAAAATTAGTATTGAATCTCCTATATTCGGTTTCCACTAAATTGAGCTTCGTGTGTTTGCATGATATAAGTTGGCTTTTTTAAATAAGGATTATGAAAGCTACCTCTTCCTCCCGGCACTGGCCGGAAGGACTTTTTTATATCAAAAACAGGTTTTGCTTTCTCTACCTACAACCCTGCAATTGCTGATGTTAGTTATAAGGATTATTAAGACAGAACAAGTATCGTCATCGATTGAGGCAAAATTGAAACTTTGTACATTTTATTTTCTTCCTGAAATTTTGAGTGTCCCTTTCATCCCTTGTCCCTTTCATCTCCAGTCTCCCCTACATAGTTTCTGAACAACAACACCAGCTAGTTTCATGCATTTTCGAACAAAAATGAATTAAAACTTATGTCAGAAAGTTGTCCTTTTGGATTTATGAACACCCTTAATAAGTTACAAAAATGAATTATAAAATGTGCGAATATTATCAATTTTAATGCTAAATGTAAGTCTCTCTTCATGATGTTTTGTGAAGATAAAAATTCAGGCTGTATAATACTTTTCTTTAACAATAAGGTAAGTTAGAATTGCACAACAAAACTCAATTGATCACAAATTGATCACAAATGTAGTCTCATTACATTTTAAAGAATTACATTAAAAACAGATTTGTGACAGAAGATTCAACTCTTTGGTAAGTTAAAAAGCGTGAAATGAATAGTTATTGTTAAGGCTCTCTTACGCTTCACCTCGTGAATATTGTTAACTTCTTAACTTTTTCAGGAACAAAGTACTTTTGTTGCTAAAATTCTGAACGGCTCCAGGATTTTCGAAAAAATTTATTTAAAAATAAGTAAAAACTTTTATTCCTCTACATTATTAAAACAAAATTTTACTCAAAAATTCTGATGCCACTGTGGCATTTGGGAATTAAAATTAAGTATGGGATGTATAATATCTCACTGCCCTTCAAAGGGTTAAATAATAATCGACATAATGCACAATGTAAGAGGCTGGGTGGGGGGGGGGGCTTAGTAAATTTACAGATTCTTTAAAGTGTGGGGGCGTGGCCAGTAAAAAATTCGAAAACACTGCTCTAGAGCTGGCGAAACCAAATTCCAGAGTTTTAAACTTTATGTGTTCGAAATCTTTATCGAAGAACCCATGCATTTTGCAAATATTTTAACAAATCTTTTTAATCTTTTATAAAATAAACTTTTAAAATTTAAATTACATCTATTTTATTCTTACTTTGAAAATTGCAATTAATTGTCTGTAATTAGATTTGACTTATCGATGCAATTAAATTAAACATATTTTATTCTTACTTAGAAAATTGCATTTAAACGTCTGTCATTAGATTTCGCTCACATACTCATAGCAGTGAACTTTTAAGTGATTTTCTCCTAAGTGAAATTTAACTATAAAATCTTAAAAATTTCAATTTATGCACTCGCAATATTTAACTATATGGACTTTTTACAAATTATTAACCCCTTGCCTGTGACGCCCGAACTCAGTTCGGGCAACGCAAATGCGCAAAATTTGGAATGCCCGACCTGAGTTCGTGCAAGAGAAAATCGGTGTTTCAATTCCGTGAAGCCCGAACTCAGTTCGTCCAATGCATAATATGTAATTTACCATTTTCCCGATAGATGGCAATACTTTCCCGCGAAAAGTTCGGCAGTTTCGCGCCATTCGTCGGATTTTTGTAATTTTGCAGTTCAGAACAAAATTAAAGAGATTTTTTTTTTACATTTTTGGCACGTTTTTCTCAAATACAGGAAAGGGGTTGAAGAAATCTTCTTTCAAATCTCTAACAAAATGCCTTTACAAATCCTTAACCCTTACCCGGGCAAAGCAATTCTGTGACTGAAATGTTGAAAATATAGACTGCCACCAGAATCTAGACACAAATTAATTTGAAAATATGAAAAGACGTTCTATCATGTGCATTATAAAACCAAAATATCTTAATAAACATTCTGGTGCGAATCTATCAATTTAATCAAAAATGAAGTGGGAAATATATTCCCACTACCCGTGTAAGGGTTGAAGAGATATTTTTAATGTTTTGTAACTTTTTTTTTTTTTTTTTAACTAAGATAAACTGGCTTTACTCTTACTTTGAAAGTGCTTTCTCCTGGGTAAAATTTTGCCATTAACACAAGAGTTTTTTTTTTTTTTTTCATTGAAATATTAAAAAAAAAAAAAAAAAAAAAAAAATCACACTTTTTACAAATCTATATACAACTCCTTTTAACCTTTTTACAAAATGTTTTTAAATTATCCGATTTTACTTTTACTTTGAAAATTGCATCTAATCGTATATCATTAGATTTGGCTCGCTATCCCCTTATATACCAGCTATGATTTTGAAGTGATTTTATCAAATGTAAAATTTTGTTAAAAAAAACCTAGAATTTTAGATTTTATGCTCTCAAAATATTTAACAGAACATATTTTTTACAACTCTTTAAAACAACTATTTTTTATCTTTCACAAAAGAAAAAAAAAAAAAAAGATGAAATAATCCGATCTTTTTTAAATAATCCGATTTTAGTTTTATGTTGAAAATTGAAACTAATCGTGTGTTATTAGACATAGCTTGCTAATCCTGTTATATGCTACCGATAAATTTCGAAGTGACTTCATCCCGTATGAGCTATAGAAACCAAATTTCAGAGTTTTAAATTTTGCGCATTAGAAATTTTTATCAAAGACCGCATTCGGCAAATATTTTAACAAATCTTTTTAATCTTTTATAAAATAAACTTTTAAAATTTAAATTACATCTATTTTACTTTTACTTTGAAAATTGCACGTTCCAATCGTTTGCCGCTAGACTCGACTTGCTGATCTACATTATATGCCACCGATGAATTTCGAAGTGATTTCATCACAGAGCAATCAAAATCAAATTAGGGCTGATAAAAATCACGATTTAAAAAAAAAAAAAAATCGGATTTTTTTTCTATTTAAATAGGATTTTTTTTTATATTATTATTATTTGTATGCGTATTTATGTACGTGCATGTTTTTTTTTTTTTTTTTTTTTTTATGTAAATTTACACATAGCTGTTAATTGTATTACATTTCATAGATAAGAATTCATGATATTTTAAATAAAAATTAAAAATTGTTGCAAACAAATTTAAAAGATTCACTTAAAACTTGAAATTATATTATTCTACTATTAAATTTAAATCGGTTATGCATATCTCTATGCATGTTCTGTGTATAAATTTCTAGTTAATTTAAAGTTATTAATTTTTCATAAATGCATTACTCCAATAATGTATAAGTTCATAAGAAATGCAACAAAGAATGCTAAATGTATAATATGTGTATTCCAACTAATTCAGATTCACTAATGTTATATCTTAACTGTTAATATTATATTATATTATATTATTATACTGTAAATTTCTTTGTGTTTTTACATTCTTTCCATTATCCCTATCATTTCTGCACTGCATTATTTGCATATTACTACAGTCGACGCTCGTTTTTACGAACTCGTAGGGAACACCCAAATAGTTCGTAAAATAGAAAGTTCGTAAAATAGAAAAACACCAAAAATGATATGAATACGTACATTATTTATGTCTGTTTTTATCAAACTGCCCCTCTTCATGGTTGAAGCAGTATTTCAAGATTATTTATTATTTAATAAAGTTATACATGTATTTTTAAATATACAAGAAATAAATGCAAATTTATACACAAAAAATAATTTTAGTACACAGAAACATATGTTACCATGCTTTGAAAATATTACATATGAAAACGCAGACTGTATTAGTACTTAGTAGGTGAAAATACATAGATGAAAACATTATCTTTTTTTTTTTTTAAATCACATTTTGAAAAATAAATGTTTCCATTTTATCTATGGAAACCTTTACTACCTTTACCTTTCACAGTTATTGTTTCCTTCAAAAAAGTGCCTTAGTCCTGACAACCACTACTTGAAATTGTTGCTATGCCCCTCCCTACGAAAGAGATTGGGGAAAATAACACATTTTTGGAATGTACCTGATGTCTCATTGTACCTGTATAGAGTTTAACTGACGTTGGCACTGCATTCCGATACTTAAAAAAAAAAAAAAAAAAAATTCAGAAGTACGAAAACTGAGTTCGCAAAAAAGAGATTTTCATAATCTGTAGTTCGTAAATGGGAGCGAAAAATTACATTGATTCTATGGGAGCGTATTCGGGACCAATATATAGTTCGTAAAATCGCAAGTGTTCGTGAAAAAGAGGTTCGTAAAAACGAGAGTCTACTGTATTACACCTTTTTACAGAAATGGTATTTTTTTCTGTAAAATAAAGCCACATTGGATCTTCTGTCTGCTAGCCATTTTTCTTCTGTATCAACAAATCCAAAAGATATCGGTACTCTCCTAGTATTAGTGAAATGGAAATATTGTTTCACCTTGCGATTCGCATTGTGCTATACTAATCTATGATTCATAAAACAGTTACCAGATGAAAGATATTCACATAACTGAAAGACTAAAACTATCAATTGTCAGTCTCATCTAACTCTTAGCCGTTGACAATTTCAGCAAGATGGATGAATCCACTTTAATGGTTTCCTTTATGTAAGAAATTAAAACAAGTTTCTAATAAGCATTGATTATTGACAAATAAAAAAAGTGTTTTAAAAAACTGCACTATTTATATTTTACTTATATTTTATACTTTTTGGTGTTTAACCCTCTCGCTGCGTAATTGTTTTATCAAAATAGCTTCAAAAATTGCGCATTTAATTCCTTCGCGACGAGCGTCTTTTAAGAATTTTTATTCTTTTGTCACCGGTTTTTCAAAACAAAAATTTTCGCCTGATTTAATCGGGAAAATGCTCCGATTAGGTAAGGCAAAATTTACAATAAAAAGTTACTGGTGGGAATGATCAAGGAGAGTTAATTAGACGGAAAAAATACAACCCGATGAAATCTCGGGTTGCGCAAATTTTGCTACTTTTACGTTGCCCGAGAAACTCTCGGATTGCGCAGCGAGAGGGTTAAAATATTTCGTTATTGCAGTTCCACAGCCTCTAAATTGGAAAGCGTGGTTTAGCGCATAATTAATTCCATTGTTTTTGCAACTCGTAAACAATTGTAACCATAAAGATTATTTGGCGATTTATCACTTGCGGCTGACTAACTGAAAATTACCTTAAAATTAATTAATAAATTTATAATTAAGTTCTAAAATATTAAAATGTTGTATTGCTATTTGAATCATAACTGTGTTTATAATTCTAGCATATCAGGAAATGAGTGAAAAGCCGATTACGAAATTCTTTTTTAGATTCGGAATACTTTTTGAGACGAGAAAAATTTTCAGATTCCCTCCCGTTTCCACTTTTTTTTTTTTTTTTTTAATTGTTGCTAGCATTTTTTTAACAGTCTTCTCACCGCTTGAAGCAGATTTTTGGGAGCAAATTTTACTGAAACTGGGTCTATTTCTTTATAATAAAATGATTATTTTTAATTTTATGTAATAATGTTAGTAATATTTTAAATAATTTTATTTCTATTTTCTAACTGTCAAAACTAAGTTTTTTTTTGCATTAGTCGGGTTTTTTTCTTACTCTTTTCCTTCCTCTTTCCCAGAAAATAACATTAATAAACTTTTATTTTAGTTTTATTATTAATTACTAGGGGGCTCGGCCAACCCCCGTCCAGACACCGCAGACTCTAAATGCACGCTAATTTGATCGGCTTTAAAAAGATTTCGAAAGATTGAATTATAATTTAAAAAACAGTGGCGATCTCCCTATAAACGGATTTCTATTCATTTCTCTTTGATTGGGGAATTTTAACGCCAAATCCGCTGCGGTACTACTTGATTATCTAGTCGACCAATTTCGCCAAATTATATAAATTGACATAATTTTTATTTTAAATAACGAAAGAACAAATAAATTAGTACAACATTAATAAAAATACAAATAAAACGTCGAAATAAAAATAACTTGATGACGTAGACACGTGTAACAACATTTCAAAATTAGCTAATATAAAAGGAATTAAGTAAACAGAGTCTTTGTCTCCTGGTATTTTTTAACAAAGCGAACAGAAAGTTCTTTTAAATGAGACATTTTAAATTAATCGTTTTTAATCTGACGTAATTTTGACCAAGCTATTATTTCTCTTTTAAATATTCACGTGAAAATACTTTTGTTAGAAATGAAATATTATTTGCGCTTTCCTAACAAAAATAGTTGAAAAGATCCTCTCAAAATATGAGATAAATGTCTAGCGCAGTTTCTAAATTTAAACTGTTTTGTAATATTATTTTGTGTTCATTTTATGTAATAACTGTAATGTGACGTAAATATGACGTAATTTCTCCTATTTAAGACTTCTAACGCATGTTAATGAATTTATTATTTTACAATATCCTTTCTCTTTTAAAATTCACGTGTATACTTTTTATGACGTAATTTTTAATAAATTTCTGCTTTTTGTACATAATTATTTAATTCTAATTCCAAATGATTTTTTCTGTTTATAATAGTCACGTGTAAATATTTTTTTAATTTGAAGCAAACGTTTGTTTTCGTTGTTTATACAGTTGGCAACAGGTTAAATTAGTACAATTTTCTAAAATAAGTAAAAAATATCTCTCGAAATGCTGAAAATTTGAATTTAAAATACAAATGAAACCTCGAAAAATGAGTCAAATTAAAAAATTAAATGAATTCTGCACACCGGGAAATTATAACGTATAAAATGATCTAAAAATTATTAAATTCTAATGTATAGTTTTTGCTCCTATAAAACTTTTTTAGTGGAACGATTTTGTTCAACTTTAGCATTAAATATCTCTTAAAATAATTCTTCGATTTGAAAACTGTCTGCATCAGCGTGTTTATCAAACATTTCTGTATAATACTACCGATTTTCATATTTTTGTATGCATTATTTTTCTTAATATTAACGAAGAAAGACCTCCGGTCACAAAAAATTCAAAACCGGCGGCGGCGGCGTCGGTGACAGCGGTAGTTACTTTTTTTTGGGGTAGCTTTCATTACAAAAAGCTACCTATTGCAGCCGTTCGGAGGAAAGCGATTTCAAAAAATTTTGGTATAATTTCATCGATCATGACCCCCAGACCCCGAAACCACCCTCCGTTGAATATTGATATATATATATATTTATATATATCTGACCTATGTCATACTGTAACTCTCGTATTTATGAACCGATTTGGATGTAATTCGGTGTATACATAGTACATACCAATGTCTCGACCGAGTTCGTTGGCCAGCTTCATCCTCCATTTTGTTTCAAAATGGCGGCCATTTAAATAATTTTTAAAAATTTAAAATTTGAAATGTGGTACCAAAAAACTGAAAATGGAAAAATATTTTTCTCTTATGTATTTGACCTTTATACAAAGATTCCGGAGCAGTTTTTGTTTCGTCTATATCTTAAAGAATGGCTGAGCAGTGTTGGAGTCGTAAAAAAACCAGAGAGTATACGGTATAGGCAGAGGGTATACGCTGACGTCATAAAAGTACATACCTAGGCTATACGCTAATGCTCTATTTGAGAAACAGAAGGTATACGGAGCTTCTTTAAAAAATCCAGAAGGTACACGGCGTATACCCCCGTATACCCTCCACTACATCCCTGTGGCTGAGTTATAGCATTTTGAATTTCTAGCGTGGCTGATATTTTGAAACGTCCTGAATTTTGTCACGCGATAAAAGGCGTATTTATGAACCGATTTGGATGTAACTTTGTCTGTACATAGTACATACCAATGTCTCGACCGAGTTCGTTGGCCAGCTTCATCCGCCATCTTGTTTAAAAATGGTGGCCATTTAAATTTTTAAGAAAAATTTAAATTTGAAATGTGGTACCAAAAAATTGAAAATTGAAAAAATATTTTTTTCCTATGCGTTTGACCTTGATAAAAAGATTCGGGAGCAGTTTTTGTTTCGTCTATATATTAAAAAATGCCTGAGTTATAGCATTTTGAATTTCTAACGTTTCTGACATTTTGAAACGTCCTGATATTTGTCACGTGATAACAGACGTATTTATGAACCGATTTGGATGTACCTTGGTGTGTACATAGTACATACAAATATCTCGACCGAGTTCGTTGTCCAGCTTCATCCGCCATCTTGTTTCAAAATGGCGGCCATTAAAAAAAATTTAAAAATTTTAAATTTAAAATGAGATACCAAAAAATTGGAAAATGAAAAAGATTTTTTTCGTATGTGTTTGACCTTAATACAAAGATTCCGGAACAGGCTTTGTTTCGTCTATATCTAAAAAAATGGCTGAGTAATAGCATTTTGAATTTCTATTGTGACTGACATTTTAAAACGACCTGATTTTTGTCACGCGATAACAGGCGTATTTATGAACCGATTTGGATATAACTTGGTCTGTACATAGTACATACCAATCTCTTGACCGAGCTCGTTGGCCAGCTTCATTCGCCATCTTGTTTCAAAAGGGTTGCCATTAAAAAAAATGTAATTTAAAATTTAAAATAAGGTAATAAAAAAATTGGAAAACGAAAAAGAGTTTTTTTTGTGTTTGGCTTTGATACAAAGATTCTGGAGCAGTTTTTGTTTCTGAAAATTTGTTCTTTTGTTTATATCTTAAAAAATGGTTGAATTATAGCACTTTGAATTTCTAGCATGGCTAACACTTTGAAACGATCTTGTATTTGTCACGCGATAACACACGTATTCGCCTATTTCGATGGAAGAAGGCAAGTGGATAGTATACATCAATATCTCGACCAAGTTCGCTGGCGAGCTTCATCAGCCATCTTGCTTCAAAATGGCGGCCAATTAAAAAAAAATTATATTTAAAGTGAGGTGCAAAAAAATTAGAAATTGAAAAAGGTTTCTTTCTTAAATACTTGACCTTGATATAAGGATTCAGGAGCATTTTTTGTTTGTCTTTATCTTAAAAAATGGCTCAGATATAGCAGTTTCAATTTCTAATGTGGGTGACATTTTGAAAAATCTGATTTTTTGCCTGCGACAGCACTCGTATATTCAACCAATTCCGATGTGAGTGAGCATGTGCACAGCAATTACTAAGGTCTCGACCAAGTTCACTGGTTAGCCTCATCCACCATGTTGTCTTAAAATGGCAGGCACTTTAAGAAAACGCCGAATTTGGCAGCCAAATATAAGTTACTTTAAATAAAATTAGCTTGTATAAAGCTGACTAATTTCGCGAAATTCTCATTCATAATGATTTAGTATTGATAAAAATTAGTATTGAATCTCATATATTCGGTTTCCACTAAATTGAGCTTCGTGTGTTTGAATAATATAAGTTGGCTTTTTTAAAATAAGGAATATGAAAGCTACCTCTTCCTCCCGGCACTGGCCGGAAGGACTTTTTTAGAATAGAGAGATATTAATAGTTTTAAATATCAGTAACTTTAAATATAGAATAAATCAACAGGTATAGGATAAATTTCAGTTTATAGCTACTAAAAAATATAATGATAAACTGGATATATAATATTTTATGTATTGAGTTTATTTTAAAGTAAAAATTTGTAATTTACTAGGGAGCTCTGCCCCCTACGAGCTACGCTCGTCAACCCCCGTTCAGACACCGCAGACTCTAACAGCACGCTAATTTACCGCCTTTAAAAAGATTTTGGAAGATTGAATTATAATTTGAATCTGACACTTATAATCTGACATAATTTTCACCAAACTTTTCTTTCTCTTTTTAATATTCACGTCAAAATACTTTTGTTAGAAATGAAATATTATGATCATCTTAAAATGTCAAGTAAATGTCTCGCGCAATTTTAAAATTAAAACTGTTTTCCAATGTTATTTTTTGTTCATTTTACGTAATAAGTGTAATATGACGTAAATTCTCCTATTTAGGACTTCTAACGCATGCCACTGAATTTATTATTTTACAATATTCTTTCTCATTTAAAATTCACGTGTAACTATAGTTTTTATGACGTAATTTTCAATGAGTTCCTGCTTTTTATATTTTTTGTTTATAATAGTCACGTGTAAAATAAATTTTTAATTTGAAGCAAACATTACTGTTTGCGCTGTTTATACAGTTGGCAACAGTTTAAATTAATACAATTTTCTAAAACTTGTAAAAAATATCTCTCGAAATGCTGAAAATTTGAATTTAAAAATAGAAATAAAACCTCGACAAATTATTCAAATTAAAAAACTAACTGCAATCTGCACACCGGGAAATTCTGACGCATAAAATGATCTAAAAATGATTAAATTCCTATGTACAGTTTTTGCTCCTATAAAACTTTTTTAATGGAACGATTTTGTCCAACTTTGGCATTAAATATCTCTTAAAATAATTCTTCGATTTGAAAACTGTCTGCATCAGCGTGTTTATCAAACATTTTTCTATAATACTACCGATTTTCCTATTTTTGTATGCAACAGTTTTTTTTTTAAATATTAACGAAGAAAGACCTCCGGTCACAAAAAATTCAAAACCGGCGGCCGCGGCGGCAGCGGTGACAGCGATAGTTACTTTTTTTTAGAATATAGAGATATTAATTAAACAAAAACATAATTTGAAGAACAAATTAAAAAACAAAATTTATTTCCTACATTGTTTAAGCCCGAGAAGGGACAGATATTAAATTATTTCATTCAATTAGTTCTACATTTAATGTTAAATTTTTGTAATAAATTAGTTAAGCCAATTGAGGATTAAAAAATAAAAATAAAATTCATACAATATGATACTTAAAACATCCTAAAAACCTAGATTCCTTTCAAATGAAATCTAAATAAATCTTAGACTTCTTCCATTTTTAATTGAAAATATTTGTATTGCAGATTTAGTATTATGTTTATGAAAATTGTGCATAAAATGATAAGATGCATGCAAAATACAAAATTTTTAAAAAAGTCTAAGATTTATTTCGATTTCATTTGAACGGAATCTAAGTTTTTAGGATGTTTTAAGTATCATATTGTATGAATTTTATTTTTATTTTTTAATCCTCAATTGGCTTAACTCATTTGTTACAAAATTTTAGCATTAAATGTAGAACTAATTGAATGAAATAATTTAATATCTGTCCCTTCTCGGGCTTAAATAATGTAGGAAATAAATTTTGTTTTTTTAATTTGTTCTTCAAATTATGTTTGTGTTTAATATGTCAAGTTTTTTAATGACTACAGCACTCAGACGAACGCATTTCAAAATTAATACAGAGTATCATCATCAGGCTTTGATGTATGCGGTATTGCATCACAATGCGGGATGCAGTTTACTAATGTGTAATTCAAAATGTTTCACCACTGTAGTAATGCAGGTTGCGGTAGTTTGGACAAAATCTTCCAATCTGAACGTAAAAAATCTATAATCAAAACATAAAAAATTAACTTCACTTAAATTTAGATACCCTATTTCCCACGCAGGAAAGCTTTGAATGTAAATGTAAATTCTGTTGAATCCTTACTGCTAATATTTAACAATATTATAGCTGTGATACAGTAAAAAATAAAAAAATAAAAGTTTTACTTGAATTTTTAAACCTTATTCTCTCCCAAAAGGTGATGTAAACACATCAGAAAATTATTACCTAAGTTTAACTTGGGGGATAAATAGTTCTCATCTCGAAAAAAAAAAATACATTTTAAAATTTAAGTTATGTGATTCCCCACTGAGTTCGCTACCTGCGTAAAAATAGCTATCCATTAGAAACTTTTTACTAAAATATAAACTTGACCAAAGCAAAAACGTATTCTGAAAATATCCTTTTTATTTCCACTATGACGCCATATTCACCTTTTTTAATTTTTGAAAAAAAAAACAAAAAAAAAAAACTATTTCAATTAAAATTTTTCACGTGGGAATCTTTCTACTAAAACCAAAAGAATTATTATTACTGCTTTTGAAATTTTTGCAACAATGAAGAAAAAATGTTGCATTTTCTATTAAAAATGTCCGTCGATTCTCAATGAAAAAAGTGAATTTTGGAATTATTAAGAAAAATATTTGAATAATATAAAAAAAAAATGGCCCTTGTTTCTCTCTGGGTTATAATTCACCCATATGCAAAGGGATTTTGCCATTCGTTTTGACCCTGACGTCAGGCAAACGTTTTTAAACTTTAAATTTATAATATTATTAGAATTAGTAAAGAATAAAAAATGAGTGGCATCAGGGACAAAAAGGTGGGAAGAAAAAATGAAAAAGTTATCATCTCCACAGGCTTTTCTATGTTAAATTAACACTGAGAAGTGACACTGGAAATAAATAAGTATTGCGCTGCCGCGCAATACTTAAATAATGTTATTAATTTAATAAATTAAGAATATATTAAATTAAAACTATATTTAATAAAATATTAATTTAATTTTTATGCTAAAATTCCTAAGTATTTTATTAATTAATTAATAGCAATTCTTCATCAATTAAAGTTTTTATTCAAAATTTTCCATTTATTATTCCCCAAAAATAAAAAAAGATTTTTTTTCTAAAAAATCAGTCATAAACATATAGTCTAAGAAAGTATTTAATAATAATAATAATAATAATATAATAATGCAACATTGTACAAATATGTAAAAATAATTTTTAATAGTTTTAAGTTGATATTGTCCAGATGTAGATTTTGATTTTTTTTTCTAAGCACAGATATAGTTTACAATGCACAAAGATATAGATAGTAGACTATATATTAATTAATTATATTTAAAGAGCAAGAAAAAATCATAAACTAACTAATAAATAAACAAACAAAATATTTATCCTCAAATTTCTTATCCTTTTATACAACCTAATAAAGTTAATAACATTATAGTGAACAAAAATTTAAAAAATTATATTTACATTTACCCTGTAATAACTATTATATAATTCATGTAATAGTTTTTAAACAAGTAATTGATAAATTAGCTATGTAAACAATAATAATTGAATTAATTTTGAATTGTTATTAATAAATACATTTAACGAAAACAATTTAATTACAATAAAAGAAGGTCAAGAACGTCCTGATGATGGCTTGTCAGAATAAGTCTGAAACGTTGGGTGTACTTTTATTATTAATGTGTGTTTAAAATTGTTTTTTTTTTTTATAAGTAGTATTAAATGAGTATCTTAAGTGTTTTTAATCAACGATTTAATTTTTGAGATTGTTTTTATTTAACAATATAACTGCTTCCACCAACAACTGCAATGGACAGCAATGGCAAGGAACCGAAATGGCAAGGAACCGAAATGGCAAGGAACCGAAAAGGCTAGAGGGACCGAAATGGCATCGGGACCCAAACGCCAAAACCGAAACGGTGGAACCGAAGTGTCGGGACCGAAATGGACAGGAATGGGCATCCTTTGTAATAAATTCATGTAAACGAGTTAAATAAAAATTCATATGCTAGATTTTCAAGGAATGCTTATAGATTCCGAGTTATTCTGTAATATTCGAGTTTGACTCTAATCACCTTGGAGAAAATATACAGAAATTAACTTTATCATTTTCATTTGAACTTTAAAAGTTATGTTGAAAAAATATTAGTGTTCAGCTTTGCTTTAAAAAAATTGCAGTGTTCTGACTAATGATTCAGATACAATTTTTCTTAGAGAATAACTACAGTAAAACATCATTATAACTCTTTAAGGGTAAAAACTCGTTGAATAAAAATTCAAATGCTAGGTTTTCAAGGACTGCTTATTGATTCCGAGTTCTTCTGTAATATACGAATCCTTATTTGACTCTAATCTCCTGGGAAAAGATATACAGAAATTAAGTTTCTCATTTTCATTTGAACTTTAAGAATTATGTTGGAAAAATATCAGTATTCAGCTTTGCTTTAGAAAAATCTAGTGCTCTGATTAATGATTCAGATATATTTTTCTTAGGAAATAACTACTATGCAACAGCATTATATTTTAATTCGTCAAGGAGAAAACCATTTTCACTACCTGAAATTTAAAGTTTTTTTTTTCTAAGAAGTGCAAAGTGTTTATAAAAAATCCATTTACACTAAATTATTATACACACACGCGGAATAATAATTATAAGAGCACGAGAAATTTCATTGCAATCATACAATAAAATAAACTTGTGGTATTAATATAATTTATATGAATCGACTTTAGCAGTAGCAAGCTCATAATACATATTTATATCCATTGACAACGCAATAAATTTAAATAAAATAAAAATAGTAAATTTTCAACAGATTCATATTTATAAGGACAGCTTGATATTTTAATAAAAAATTAAGTTACTCACGACATTGATAATAAGGCATCTTGAAAATAACGAGCGGAGCCAATTACACTACAACCGGTTTAGAACCGCAGTTATCAAATTTTGTATAAAACTTTGAAATTAAGTGCATGCGTAATCAATGAAACAAAAATAAAGCAGGTGTCCTTATAATTACGAATCAATAAATTCGTGAAAAATTTATGTATTATTTTATGTACATCATTTACTAATTTATTTATTATATTATGCAAAATAGTACATCAACAAGTTATTTGTATCTAGATGCTTGCATATAATTAGCATAATGATCACAAATTAATTCTTTCTAGTAAATTCTACAAAAACGTGATTGTCCTTATAATTCTGATCCTTGAACTGGCGACTTGGTAGTAATGGGCCGGAGAGCTTTGAAAAAAGAGCGTGAAGCGGTGGGCACAATAACTCATTGTAGATTTAACCTAGAACAATTGCACAAAAAAAATTGCTTCTTTAAAACAAAATCCAGAAAAAGAGGTTCACGTTTTAGAAAAGATGCAATATTAGTGAAATAAAATCAGTTCAAAGTAAAATGTAAATTTTGAATTACGCATTTCATTACTTAAAGTTACACTTAAAAGAGAGATATTTATGCGTATATTATGCCTGGTTATTTGAAAAAATAATATGTACTACACTAGGAAAATATGGGCGATTAATTTAAATAAATAAACAAATAAAATAAAAAATCAAGTTCGTTCCACCGTTTTTGAAATTGCTATTATACAAACAACGTCCTTGAAGTTTTTGCTACTGTTTATCCGTTGCGGCACGGCGATTCTACATCTACAGCTCCAAAATTGCCTTTTCATTTTCCATATTGTTTTCTAATTAATAAAATATGGATTTTATGTGTACAAAGCTTACTTTATGCAAACATGAAATATTCGATCATTATGGTTAGGCAGCCTACGAAAGACTGCTCAGGGCCGGCTAGGCCTGCCCCTTAGAGCTTAATGTCTCTCCCGGTATGTTCCCCGACATCTTGGGGCTCGTTAAGTGAATCCAGCCCTGTCCGGCCGAATGCAGACGCACATACACAAGAGGCGCATGGTATATGAACCATGTAACTATGAATAAAGACATATCTTCAAAATGGTGAAGCTTCAACTGTAACCGGTTTCCTAGGACCTGATTACCGCCGGGCCAGTCTTCCACTAGTAAATTTGAACAGAGATTTTCTCCTTATTTAAACGCCTTATTGAGGCAGAATTTCAGTCATAATTATGACAAAAATAGATATTCATTTTTACTGGTGGAAGTTTACCCCAGCGGTAGTCAGTCCCCGTGTTTCCTACGTATTGTAACAATCTCCTGCCAGTAAAAGAAATTATAATACCGGACCAACTTCCGCCTGCAAAAACGAAGGAAATTTTTACCATATTTGTGAGAGAAATTTTTAAATACTGTAAAAGCATTTACTTCCGCGGGGCTTTAATTTTCGCGAGTCCGTCGTAATTGCGAAAATTTAAGCCTCGCGAAAAAAAAATTTCCCGCCTCAAATAATAATAAAAAATGAGAAAATTTTCACTTATGTAAAATTCAATGATTACAGTTACTTAAGTAAGAAATAAGTACAAAAATGTTTTGAATACTTACAACTATTACTTGAATACTATACAACTATTTCTTGAACAAAAACAATAATAGAATTAATAGAACGAACTTTTCGGACAAAAGTAAGTTTCTTAAAATACATTATACAAAAGGGGTTCTATTTAGGTAGTTTCGGGATTTTTCAACTTTCGGTTCTGTTCGTGTAAAATTCGCGAAATTTTCAGCTCGCGAAATCACCGATATCTTCATTTTCGCGAAAATTACGACTCACGAAAATAAGTGCTTTTACAGTAATGAAAATGAAACTAAGGAATAAAAATATTTTAATTTAAAATGTACTCATATTGAAATTATACAAAATATAACTAGATAATAGAACATTTATTTTTTAGTGCCAATATCACGCCTTTGGAAAAAAACCAATTTTAAAATATAAAAAAATATATTAAAATGGAATAAAATTCCATCATATACGGAATTAAGTATTCAAAAACAATACACAATAAAAATTCAATGCAGTTTTCCGATATGAGTAAAATATATTGCTTACAAAAGGTAAAAGCACGCAAATAATGCACGCAAAAAAGCAATTTCGCTTAAACAGGGCAGATTACTTTAAATAAATAAATGTGCATTTTACAAATCTATTTTTTCAAACTGTTTCACAACGAGTTACCTATAATTGTTTTTAAGTATTGATTTATCCATAAAGTGCTAGACAAACGCAAGATTTGATTATACTTTTCGAAAGTATGATGAATTATTAAAATTATCTTTTATTAGTTTGTGACTGTATTTTTTCACTAGCAGTTGTTGAAATGTACCAATTAGTAACTGTGCACCCACTCAGTGCCTAAACTAGAGGGGGGGGGGGAGGCAGCATGTACCGGGCGCCAGAACGGAAAACGAACGGGGCGCGAAATAAAGATTGGTTTTTAAGTTAAGAACTTACACTAGTCATGCGAAGAAACTCATAAGATAATGTTAGATCTATGAGAGCGGTCTTTTGAAATTTGTCGTTTACATTTTAATATTTTTAAATAGGATAGCTGAGGTTGATCTTTAACGTAATTAGCTTGTACGTTTTCGATTTTGGTTGCAGTTTTTCTTCTTTTTTTTTTTTTTATGAAGTTACTTTCACTTTTGGAACGGTATTTCGAAAGTGAAAGTAACTTTATGTAAAAAAAAAAAAAAGCTGCAACCAAAATCGAAAAAGTAAACATTAATCCGATTACAGATCAGCCTCCTCTATCCCAAAAGGAAAACAACATTTAAAAATATAAAAATGCAAGCAACAAACTTCAAAAGAACGGCTACCATAGGTTTAACATTAGTTTGCAAGTTTCTTCACGTGATTAGTGTAGTCTCGTAAGACAATGTGATTCATATCACTGTGACTTTAAAAGCCTCTTTTGTAATTTTACTACTACCGTAAAATCCGTGAAAATGAAATCTGTCTATAACGGAATCTTGTCTTAGATGAAAAAATTACATGTTTCCAACAGAAAGAATACCAACAATTATACCTGCTAAGACAGAAACCTGTATTTTTGATTTCATATAATTTTAAAATAAGTCGACTATTAGAAACTTGGTAAAATTCTCTTTGTAAATTTACTATGCGAAGGTGGAAGGGGGGGGGGGGGTGAAAAATCTATTTTTATGTTCTCAATGTATACGTTTCTTATTTTCTTAAGAATAATAGTTTGGCTTTGACTGATTTCTTTTTATTATAGATATATATATATATTAATATATTTCTTTCTTATTTTTTCTCGTTACGGTTCATCGGGCAATAATAGAAATATGCAATTAAGTGATTGCTTATTATTTCCACTTCAGAAATTAACCGTATTTTACTAATGATATTGTAATATTGCCCTTGAAAACGAGTTACGAATCATTAGTTCCAATTTTATTCATGATAGTTCTCCCTTTTTGCATTCATTTTGTAGTTTTTCTTATTGAATTAATGTATTTTCAATTTTGAGATCCTACATTTCGTACAATGGATTTATTGGAGCTGACAATGATTCATTTTTTCTGGTCTTTTTTCATTGGTTAAATTGTTTTAGTTAATAATAACTGGACAAAATATTTCAAATATTTATGATTTCCTACATATTTATCGTTATTTATTTATTCTTTTTATGCATTCCCCTTCCTGTTAATATTTACCTTTCGCCTATTTTAAATGTTATGATTTTTTAATATTTCAACTATAAGTGATTGGATCTAGTTTTTTAAAAACTTCATTAGTGATTAGCTAATTTAATAATTGTTGATCCAAATTTAATATGTATAATGTCTGTATCATATCTTGATATTCCCCAGTAAAGAAAGAAACAGTGGGCCATCAGCTGGAAAAAAGATGGCAGCCAGCAGTGCCATCAGCGGTAAAGTGCAACGGTGCCATTACTTAAACCTGTCGAAAAGTGTCCGAGCCGAATGCAGCTGGCCCATCAGTGATGGCCAACAGCAGGCCAGCATTGGTATGCCATCACATTACTTCCATCCGGCACTTTTCCTGCAGTGCTAGCATCTATCCCACTGCTATTCCTTTGCTGGCCCATCACTTTCCCTTACAAAAATTTCTTATAGAATTCTATAAAAAAACAACGTATTATGGCTCTTTTTTTCTATAAGCTAGTTTCACCAAGAGCTATAGAAATATCTGTAGAAGTGTCTATAATAGAAATGTCTATAGAAATATTGAACTGCATGTGGTCACCCTCCCAAGTACTGACCGCGCTCGATGCTGTCTGGTTTTCTTGATCGGACATGAACAAGTGCTTTCAGCGTGCGCTACGACTGCTCGTAGTTTTCAAGCTCTCATTGCATTATTTCAAGTTTTTTTTTTGTGTGTGTGTGTGATTTACGTTCCCAATCATTAAACTGGTATAGAAATTATTCTATTGTATAGAAATCCTACTTATTTTATACGCTTTTTTTTATTATTGATTCTGAGCTGCGTAAATTATGAAAACCGAAATCCTTTGTAACCTAGTAAAACCAGATTTAAGGAGAAAAAACAGTGCGTTGAAATAAATAATTTATTTATTTATTCATTTACTTATTTATTTTGTTGGTGGCAGTGGTGCTATATTTTTTACAATTTCAAAAAAAATTAGCTTCACAGCTTAGATTGTGTTAAGATATTCATTTCAGATTTGTGTTCAAATACTCAATGTCTTCGATATTCACAGCGCCACCTAGCGTAAGGGTTCCCAGCAATAATACTATAAAAGTTCGTGCACTTCCATGTAGTGGTGGGCCAGCGCATGAGATAAAATGGATGCCCACCAGAATTTTATCTGATGCTTTCCAACAGCAAAGTTGACTGAACTGTCCAGCAGTGGTCATGCAGTGGTAGACCATCAGCCAGCACTTCTCCATCATTGCCAGCACCTATCTTGCTGCTGGCCAGCAATTTCCTCTTTGCTGGGTCTATTTAAAAATTTTATTTAAAAATGATGACGGATTGTAATTTTCTATAATGGTATATAGAAGGCTCCAAACTTAATCCTGGATTGTCAAACATTTTAGTGGCAGGCACAGAATCTCTACTATTTTCGTTTGTTAATAACGTTGTATAAATAATTATTCAACACTCCAATTTTGATAGATTGCTCGATTTAATACAGGAGAAGCGGTTAGGTCGGTACCTCGGGTTAATATGGCTTTTTTTTATGACTACAGAAGATATACTAATATCATTAGTAGATTTTAGTAATTACAATGCAGGACTCCATGAAGTTATTAAATACCAATATAAACACAACAAGAATGAAAATTTTTGCATCAAGTATAGATTATGAAATGCTCCAATACTATTTTATTCATAGCTGGAGTAAAAATTACCTACTCTTCATTATGAACGTTCCAACACTATCGGAATATTGTATGAAATTTTATTTTTGTAATAATATGACATGTGATAGCTAAATAAACAATTTAGGAAACATATGACACATTTAAAAATCAATTACAATAGAACCCCAATTATCCGAACTCCGACTATCTGAATCGCTGATTATCCGAATCACTTTCAGAGTTTCAGAAAAAAAAACGGGCTGCGATGTGCAAAATAATAAAACTGTCTACATGCGCTATTGTCCTTCCCTCCGCGAAGCTAGTGTAGGCGCAGCGCGAATATTATTGGGATAATGAGTTACCGTCACATAGTGCAGTTCGATTATTGGCTGTCGTCCGTCGCCAGGTGGCCGGACCGTCTCACCTGTTAGTTTTGATTAGTCAATCAGTACGACTAGACCTGCTAGTTGATTACTTGACCTGCTACTGTGACGCTACTCTTTCGCGTCGGTGTGTTGTTTTGTTTGTGAGTGCGTTTCGTCGTTCACCATGGTTTCTAAAAGAAAATGCGTTGTGTTATCGCTAGCGGATAAACTAAGCATCATAGAACAATCAGAGAAAGGAGTTACGGGCAAACAGTTGGCTGAAATGTACGTTGTTGGACAATCAACGATTTCAGAAGTTAAAAGGAGCAAATCTACACTTTTAAACTTCGTGTCAGCGCTTGAAAACGAAGATGGAAGTTCTTCAAGAAAATCAATGAAGGCAGCAACAAACAAAGGTTTAGAAGATGCCGTTTTCAAGTGTTTTTTGCAGCAACGTTGCATGGAAAACCCAATTTCGGTTCCGATTCTTTGTGAAAAAGCTAAGATCTTAGCTCAGAAACTTGGTTGTTCATCATTTAAACCAAGTAACGACTGGCTAAGAAATTTTAAATCTGTGAATTAGATTTAAGTGGCGAGAAGTTATCAGCAGATTGACGTTCTATTAACGCAGAACTCGTCGAAGTGGAGCATCAGCCCGAATGTGACCACATGCAACTTCTCACTGTCAAGCGGATGCGCGACTTGACTGCTCAAAAACGGATGAAAACTGTCAAACAGCTTACTTTGACCGAGATATTCAGCAAGCAATGACTTTCATTTACAGTACGGTACGTACATACTGTACTAATGTACAGCACTTTTAAGTATGCTTAACATGTAAAAGTGTTGCATTTTCATTTAATTAATTAAAAGCTCTTTTTTCTTTAAAAATAGTGTTTTTCTCCCATTTTTCAACATACATACCGTAATTAATTAAAACAGACCCTTTTTTCGGAAAAAAATCCAATTATCCGGTTTTTTGATTATCCGAATGGGGTGCGGTCCTAATTGATTGGGATAATTGAAGTTCTACTGTATAAGGAATTAAGCCTGTAGATGGAAATGTTTGCGAATTCGCTTGTGTAACCTGGTGTATTATATACATATATATACCGGGTGTCCCAAAAAGGACTGACTGATTTTAAAATTCAATAACTTCCAAACGGTGACAGATATTAAAAAAATTCTTGCAGGAGGGTTATGCATAAAGTCAAAAGTTTTATTACAGTGATTTTCGATTTTAGTTCGAATTACAAACAATAGATGGCGCTGTAAGCAATAGTCGCTAAATACAGGCTCGATTTTTGGTCCTTTCTGTTGTTCCATGCAGAAAAAGGAGATGGAAATGTATTATCCGGGTCACGAAGTACCAAAAATCGAGCCTGAATTTAGCCTCTATTGATCGCAGCGCCATCTATTGTTTGTAATTCGAACTAAAATCGAAAATCACTGTAAAAAAAACTTTTTACTTTATGCATAACCCCCCTGCAAGAATTTTTTTAATATCTGTCACGTTTGGAAGTTATTGAATTTTAAAATCAGTCAGTCCTTTTTGGGACACCCGGTATATATTACTCAAAGTGTAGTAAAATGTAATTCCTCTAGAAAACGTTTATCTTGGAAGTACCATCCGTAGATAGCAATGTATTCATAAATTATTGTGAATCCATGTATATAAATTTTATAGCCATGTATATGAAATTTTTATATGAATTTAGTTAAATTACACTGTACTAACACCATATAATATAGTAAAATTTAGTTTAGCTGAACGCGTAACAAAGTCTAAAATGCACTTTCTGAAAATACGTCAATAAAAGTTTATCTGAATCATTTTGAGTAGCCCTGATCTATAAAATTTATACCCATCAGGTAGTGTGAGCAATTATTAATCGACTGGAAATAATATCTTCGATTATATGTTATTAATAAATTATGATTCGGGGTTCATTTACATATTGAAAATTGTACCAATTTTCATTTTTTATATGGTACCACCCACTTTTGACAGATTCAGTTCCTTCTATATAAAACTCAGTCGGGCAAGAGGATATATTTTATGCATTTTTCTTAACTTTTCATAGCGTTATAAAAGAAAATGTGAGGGGAGTTCATCCGTAAATTCAGAAATTAGCATCTTACAGGGGAAAATACGAGAATCATTTATGACATGACATTACGGTGCTTAAGGAGTGCCAACGTGGCGTGAAACGCCGCCGTGCGTAACCCCCATCTAAATTGAAAAAGAACATGAAGATGAATTTCGAAGCAAAGAAAGGTCTAAAAAAGTATAATTTGGAAGCTCTATGGTGGAGTCCCGAAGGCCAATCCAGAGTTGGAAGCACGAGGTTAAATAGAACCTCAAGAAATAAGGCGCATAGGGCATACAAATGAATTTGGTTACCCTACAATTCGATGTCATTTGAACGACTGGAGTAGGTAAATAACGAAGAATGTAGAAGCAGCAAGGTACAGCACAGAAAAATCATAGCTTAAGCTAGCCAAGCCTACCTAACACTAACCTAAGAACTGTTTAAAAAAAAAGGGGGGGGGGCACATAGCTCACTCGGGAAAATGTATGATTAATCCGAATAAAAAACAAACTAATTTTATCTAAAAGAAAATTTCGTACAATTTTCCCGGATTTTCGTTTTTTTTTTTTTTTTTTTAGATTGAAACAATAACAAGAAACTGGCTTCATTTTTGGATAAGGGGGCATGGTCGGCATCTCCCATTTCACAGATGTGGACTATCACTATCGAAAAAAAAGTTTATTTACAATTTGAAAGCTAATTATAGGAATGAACTGTAAACTGATAGGTTTTTGCATGCTAAACTTACGTAAACATTAATTCACAAATTTTTATATGAATTTATTAATAAATTTTATAATTAAAGTTAAAATTTTATAATTAAAATTATGTTTTTCTTTTAAATAAAAAGTGCCCAGATTATGTTTAGGCCCATTCGCGATATTTCGTAAAAAAAAATAAACATTTCAATCGGATGAATTTTTCGAAAGAGATAAGTTAATATCTACTCATGGATTTAACATTGGAGATCAAACTGTTAAAAATTAAGATTATCATTTGAAAAATGAAAGTTGATACACTTTGTAACATGTATACGACACCCAGAAGCAGAATATATGCATAGGATTAATTAGCATATATATATATATTTCCCAGTCTATAATTCATATATCTATTCAATCGATAATTCGTACCAGAATTAGTAGGGGATGATCACTTTTTTGTTGGAATGTACATCCAACCTGCCGCTAGCAGGTTACTACTACTTCCGAGTAGTAATATTTATCCTTATTTACTTAGAGAATGATGTACAGTCCTGTACATTAGCGTTTTCAAACTGCGAAGTAACCATTGATAACTTTCAAATCGAGGAAACACGCAGATTTTAACGTAATAACTTCCGGTGCGTGATGTTCTTTCTTAAGTTTCTTTAACAATAAGTTTAAAGAACTAATTATTGTGCAATGGATTGCTATATCACGAATTGTTCACAGCCATTTGCAGCTGTTTTATGCGGGAATTTGGCGTAAATTATTTCATGGTTTCTCTGCTTCTGTAGTGTCTGATCGCAAAGCGAATTTGTTTTGAATAAAACCACCTGTCTTGGTAGATGTTGGCTTGATAAATTTATTTTTCAGGACAAATTTCATATTATTTCTTTGAAACTAAAACGCAAATTCTTTAGATTTGAAACTGGAGGAAAGGAGTATGCATATTTACCAACTCTTCCTCATTTTACAACGAGAGCTCCCGTTCAAATAAAAAAAATTGAACCAGAAATTTTATTAAATGGATAAATTTAAGTAGATTTCCGACATAGAAGCCAAAAATATTTAATTAAATGAATTTTCTGATTAACCTATTCAGGGGTAAGTAATTACGTTTCGATAGCCTCGAATTCACACTGGAATTTTCGAAAAAAAAATGTTTCGTAATAAGGTAATCCAATTTTTCAACCCCCCTTTTTTTCCCCCCTACCGAAATTATAAAAGTAAAACTTAATTAAAAGTTTCTGGTGCAAATCACGATTAAAATTGGGTCGGATATTTATAACTTTGGTAGAAAAATATATTTGGGATATAATATATTCCACCACCCCTCAAAGTGTTAACATAATTTCTTTTCTTTTTTTTATTAAAAAAAAAAAAAAAAACTCTGATGTTGACAAGTATCAAATAATATATCATAGGTGGATAAAATTTCTGAGATATTTTTTTCTCAATAGTATATTTGTAAAATAGTAACAATTAGTATAAAAAGATGTCCGGGCTGGTTTACGCCTGAGTGTAATACAAGTATCAAGATAATAAGACACATAGTAGTACGAATTCGTATAAGACGTCACCCTTATTGTAATATAATATATTTTTAAAAATATTCCGTGATCGATACAGATTCAAAGTATATTCGATAATATTGCATTCACTGAAATATTTGATAAAAGGCTGTAACTGGTTAAAAAATGATCACTAATGGAAAATCTCTGTAATACACTTCTTTATTGAAAGTTCTGTAAGTACACATATAAAATGCTTAACCCTTTGTGGCCCGACGGTACTTTAAAGTACCGTTAAAATAACTTGTTGTAAAATTAATTTAATACATCGATCCGGAAATAAATATACTTCCAATTACAGAAAATTATACGAATCAAATACAGCTTTGATATAGCGTTTGCTTTTCTAGAAAATGTTTGCATATTAAATACAAAATTTTTTACGTCCCCTTATTCCTATAAATTATATTTTGAAAAATGTTGCCCTGCGTCTTAAATTTACGTTAAAAAAATCACTTTCGTTTACCACTGAATAAAACTTACCGAGTTACGAAATTTGAATTTTATGAATTTTCAGTGTTTCAACGCTAAAACCGAGCCTTTCCGTTTTACTTTTTATTAATGATGTTTTTAAATCCACTTCATCTTTGAATGTCTATAGACATGCTGTTTGCCAAAAGAAAAAAAAAATGTATTTTGCATTTGTCTAATCGATAAAACTAAAACGCTAAAATAAAAATTTGTGAAAGTTTTTCCGCAGTCTTTCAGCCACGTTAACCGAAATCGCATAATTCAAACAACGGTGGCTTGAAGGATATATTCCATCCCGACCCGAGGATCAAGCTGTTTTCCCTTAAAGTTTTGAATTTTATGCATAAATATGATCTAGAAATGCACCCCCCTTCCCCCCATCGTATAGAATTCCGGAAATACCTCCCGGAGAAAAGGTCTGAATACAACACTGTATTCAAATACCATTAGATTGAGGGCTAAATGTAGTTGTTTTCTCAGATTCGCATGACTTTATTTCTATTGATTCAATATCATAATTATAACGCTGTAATACAATATAAATTTCATCGTCGTATAGCCTTTGGAAATACTTGTCATGACAGTTTCAATAGATAAAGGAAAGTGGGCGTGGCATAAATCAATATAGAAAAGGTTTCAGAAAATGGAAAAAAGTTGAGACCTATTCATTGTATCGGTCTTTTTTTATCTGTTTCGAAACATTATTCTGGGTGGTATCTCGTGCTTTGCTTTTCATTTGTGCTCAATGATGAAAACACCTGCCTTTGCAAAAGCAGATGTTGATTGTTATTCACTTTTCATTAATGAGGTGATAAAAAGGAAAGTAGTAAACCCACATTTAATAGCCTGGATTGGATAACAACGCTTGTCCTAATGCTGTTCTATAAGAATTAGTTTAACATTAAATATTTGAGATCGACCGAAAATTCGGCTTCGTTTTCGTTTTCCGCCCCAAATCAGAGTTTCGCCAAAAATTCGTTTTCGATGAAAATGCTGTCGAAAATTCGGCCGGACCGAAATTCGACCAAAACTATCTCGTTTCTTCTTTCGGAAATTTTCAACATTGCTCATTCATTTGAGCTTTATCGGCTCAAATGAGACACTCTTTATTTATTGCTACAAACTTCACTGTTTATAATTATCAGTCATGACTGGTTCAAGATGTAAGTGCAAATTATGAAGCAAGAAATGCTTATAGGACTAAACTTTGAAGACACTTTTCATATGCTCACTAAATGCTGCAGATAGTAATAGAAAATTTTTAGCTTGACACCACAGAAGTGTTTCGGATATCCTTTAAGAAAGTTCTAGTAATAAAATATGATCATTTACAAAAATCCTGATAAAAGATAAATCGAGGTATGTATACCTAAAGCATTTTTGTATTAGATGAGATTCGTATAATTTGAAAATCATTCTGTGACGTTGATGAATTAATTGCATTTTATTTTGTATAAAAATAAAAAGTTTTCGTCAGAAGGCACAGAGAGTCAACTTGGGCACACTTATAATTAAAAATTATGTATATTTAATAAAAACATATAATTAATTAATGTATATTTATCTATGTATTAATTTCTTTAAAAACAATTTTGAGAAGTTTTCTCTTTCGCTTTTGGCCAAAAACAGGAAGATTACCGAAATTCGGTTTCCGTCTTAAAAACCTTTTTCAGTCGATCTTTACTAAATATACCACGATCCAGTCATTTGACCGGTACTAAATGAAAATATTTCAATTTGAACCAGAAATTTTTACATACGAGTATAATAAATAAAACATAAACCACACAGAGCTAGTTAAATTAAAAAAAAAAAAAATAGTTGTTAAATAAAAATTCTAGTCATGTGATAAATATTTTTGTAAAACATGATTAAAATTCCTGATATGATTAGAGGCAATTTTTTTGTATTTGTTTTTGTTTATTGATAATAATATGTGTGGCGAGTATTCACACATCTCACATCAAATATCTCATTTAACTCTTTCAGGGGCAAAGTACTTCTACTCGTAAAATTCTGAAAAGGTTGACTGACACCAGAATTTACAACCAAATTTATTTGAAAACAAGTAAAAGCTTTTCTTCATGTACTTAATAAAAGGAAAATTTTGATTGCATTATTCTGGTGTGAATGTGTCATTTAGGGATTAAAATAAGCTGGTCCAAAAATTAACCACCGCCCTTCAAGGAGCTAAGTACAAACTAGAGATGCAACGAATATTCGGCCGAAGCCGAATATTCGGCCCATTCGGCCTGTCTGCCGAATATTCGGCTTCGGCCGAATATCAAGTCCATTATTCGGCCTTGGCCGAATAGGGTCAGGTGGGGAAAGCTGTCATAAAAACAGGCTTTTCTAACTTTCAGCGGATATACACACCAGAATTTCTGTAATGTTTTCTAAAATTTTGGGTGTTATTTTACATTACATGGCTCTAGAGTATATCCATATCCATTTCAGAAATATTTTTGGGGAATAACACCTTTTTATAACATATTTTTCCAGGCATGTTTTTATGACCACTTTACCCCAGGGGGTGGGGTAAAGTGAGTAGTGCATGGAGTAAAGTGGTCACATTAAAAAAGTGTAATAAAAAAAAAATAAACTAATGAATAAAAAGTGGCATTTTATTATTTACAAACATTTTAAACAACCTTTATAATAAGTTATCTGTCATTTTATTTTATTAAAGTGTAAATTTGTAATGTTAAAATTGTTTGTTGTTAAAATTTGGTTCTTCAAGGATTTTGATCACATCTGATTCTGGAAAAGTATAATGATTGCCAAATTTGGATTTTTTTAACATACTTTAAGAAAAATAAATCCCAATTTTAATCAGGTTTTTTCCCAATAAATTGCTTTATTGATTTCTTCGTTTCATATCTTAGCAACACTCAGGGTCCTATAGATATGCTTTGAGATGTCATCTTTAGCGATTATAAATGGATTCAAAAGAGAATGTTGACTAGGGATATTTTTTTGTTATTGTTTTTTTCCTCTTCAAAATTTATGCAACTTTTAAGTATCTCACTCCTCTTGTTATTTTTGCAGATGTAATGCAAGTGTTTTTTCTGTCAATACTACCCCGATCTTGGACTGGACACATTTCCTTTTCCTTTAAAACTATGTCTAACAATTCTATTCACATCTGAAATAAGTGTAGATAATGTTGCCAATGTAGCTTATTTTAAATTTTTTTACATATTTTGCAGTCGGCTTTCTTGATACTGTTTCTTTAAAATTCCTTTCCAGGCTTTTTTTAATGGGGGAAAATACACCTAGATCTAATGGTTGTAGACTATGGTTAGTATGAGGTAGCAGGCAGAGTATTATAATGTGTTTGTCGATAGCTTTTTTTTCACAGTGTCATAATTCATTTATGTCCATCAGAATCATAAATAAAAGGGCAGGCCTTTGTTAGCTTTCGGTGTACTATCTACTTAATAAAATGATCCATCCAAGCTTCAAGTACAGAATCCTGCATCTATCCAGATTCCATGATTCATACAATGCTCCTGCACGACCACCCTTTATACGTAATTCATATATACTTACTCATGAACTGCAAATGGAAGAATGTGTAATAACCATTAGCTGATATACCAAAAGGAACACTAAACATTATTTTTCCTTTGGTTTCTGAATTTTATATAATGCATTGCATTGCGTAAAATTTTTTAAGCTGGACTATCCATATCCATTCCAGGCTCATCAACGTTAAAAATTCTTTCAGGACTTTCGTGTGGACCATTTTCTTATATAATACAAGTATAGGTATTAGAAAAAGTAGTTAATGTGTTGGTTGTTAAATTAGTTGGTGTAACCTTTGTAAGCAATTCGGGTTTACACTTAGTTAATTCATTCACTATTCTGAACCTATTAAAAATTAAACCTAACCTTTTTTAACCCCCATATTATAAACTATTATTAAATAATAACTATTTGCAGTTAGTTTTTAATATTTATTAGTGTTTAATAAACCGACATTGTATATAATGAATAATTTAACTCTGATCAAATATCTATGAGTTAAGCCTAACCCTATGACCACTTTACCCCATGTAACTAAAACTATTATGAAATAAAATCTGTGATAAATATAACTTAGCTATAAATGGAAATATGTTCTTGAGACATGTGTAAAGCTTTCTGAACTGCCAATTTAACAAAATTTGGAATAAACAAAATGCAGCAGAAAAGTTAATTAAAGAGTTAAAAGAACAAGGTGTAACAAAGACAGACAAAATGTGTGCTCAGTGCCTCAAACATGTTACTAAAAATGTTTTTTTGAGTGAGAAACTTTGATCAATACTTAATAAATCTAAAATTAAAAGAAAATTATTCAAATTTCTATATTAGTCAGGATTTTAGCCCTTTTTATGAATTATGACCACTTTACCCCACCTGACCCTAATACTGTAATAATTGTTTTTATATTTACACAGTACAACTTTTTAATTTGACAATTTATATTCACCATATATAATGAAAATTTTATTTGAAATTAACTAACACTTTTTTTTCCATTAACTTTCATACTCCGAATAAGTTTTATCTACCCATTTTTATATAAGAGGCTAATTTAGGAATCATGTTAAAATTTTTTTATGCTGTATCAGTAAGTACAAAAAGTATCTGTAATAAGCTAAAATACTCTGTTAAATTTAAAATTAATCTATTCAAAATTGTTTTAATACAGCTGTACAAGCTAATTCAATTTTTTTTTTATCATAATGGGACCATATTTAACCCTTGTGACATAAAAAAATATTCTTTTCAATAATATTTTGAATTATACCTATAAAGAACATAAATATATGATTGATTAGATATAGATGTATTATATGTATAAGATATTTAAGTCGTATATGTTGCAATACTTAAGGGTTTTTTCTTTTAGTAAAATACGCTTAAAAGTTAAATATAATTCAAGTTATTTTTTTAAGTCTGTTACTATTTCTTATTAAATAATGAAAGAAATGTAAATACTAAATTCTTTTAATTAGTATGCATTTACGTTTTAGATATTTGTTTCAAGAATAGCATTGTAATACCTTAAAAAACAGTTAAAATGTTTTCAATAAACATAGATTGTGATGCAGAAATAATAATAATAATTCAGCATTCTCAGGTGATAGTCTATTTTTTTTTTTTTTTTTTTTTTTGTAAATGTTACCTGCTTCTGAAAATAATCTCTCACTATATATGGTATTTCCTGGTGCTGAAAGGTACTTTTTGGCTAATTGTGAAAGGTTTGGAAAGTCTTCCGAATTTTTCGCCCACCACTCCAAAGGACAATGTCTTTCTAGTAGTGGCTGGGAAAGAAAATTACTAATTTCTTTTACTTCTTCACATTGAGGGGCACTTTCTATAGAGGCTTTACTGCTGACAGCAAAGAAAAAAAATAATAAAGATAAATAAAAATGTTGTTAATTGTGAGCTTTATAAAGTCTACAATGATTTCTTTCCGCCATTTTAGAGGATATTCCTTTCACCCTTTCTATCAGTGGTTTTTCTTAAGATATTAAGATTTCTTATTTTTTATTTTATTTCATCTGAAAGCTGAAACTTATGTTTCCTAGTACTTTTAAAATTTTGTCATTATTTTAAAATGTAACAACAACACACATAATATCTATTAAAATGTAACTAGACAGTACCTGATGAGGAACTTTTGCTAAGAATTTTTTTGGGGGGGTCCGAATTATATTATTGAGGCAATTTTTAGGCCGAACATAGCCGAATATTTTTTCAGAGTAAAATAATGCTTTAAAAATTAAAAATTAGTATATAAATAATTTTTTTAAAGAAAACAATACATTTTAATTGTGAAATAGACAAGAATTGTGCATATAGTGCATACTATATTTTGTTTTTAGGCAAAAATAAGTTCATTATTCGGCCGGCCGAATAGGCCGAATATTCGGCTGTAACTTGGCCGAATATTCGGTATTCGGTTATTCGGTCAAACCACTATTCGTTGCATCACTAGTACAAACATTCAAAAACATAACAGAGGATAGGGAAGAGTGTATCAATACAATAAATAGTTAAAACTTTTTTATATTCCTTCACCAAAGTTTTCAGTATGCACATGGTGTCCCAATCAGTTACGCAATTTTAGTTTTCAGAAGATTCCGATAGTAAACATCCGAATATAGCGTGATAGTCGAATGACGCCATGAACTAAAATGACATAATGGCGTGTAGTAGTCTTTGTAATGAAGCTTAGGATCAAACCGGCCATATGCAGTGCAAGACGTGTGAAACCTCAGATCGGCCATTTACAGAGCTAGTTTGAAACCTAGATGCTTTTGACTTAATTATAAATTAGTAGTCTTTGTAATGAAGCTTAGGATCAAACCGGCCATATGCAGTGCAAGACGTGTGAAACCTCAGATCGGCCATTTACAGAGCTAGTTTGAAACCTAGATGCTTTTGACTTAATTATAAATTAGTAGTCTTTGTAATGAAGCTTAGGATCAAACCGGCCATATGCAGTGCAAGACGTGTGAAACCTCAGATCGGCCATTTACAGAGCTAGTTTGAAACCTAGATGCTTTTGACTTAATTATAAATTAGTAGTCTTTGTAATGAAGCTTAGGATCAAACCGGCCATATGCAGTGCAAGACGTGTGAAACCTCAGATCGGACATTTACAGAGCTAGTTTGAAACCTAGATGTTTTTGACTTAATCATAAATTAATACATTAACTTTAAGGTATTTTCCGTTATCCCGCCATAGGTGATATAGCGCCAAATATTCTCTGTAACTCGTACAATTGAATGTGGATTGAAACAACAATGCATTTAATAAACGCTCGCTAAAATTTGGCAAATAGCTGTGCAACTGCAACATTGAAACATTTTAAAGTTCAAAATAATAATTATTATTATAGATAAAAAATGAAGAGTAATATTTGAAAAAATTATTAATAATTTCATATTAATTAATTACGATTATACATTGCGAAATCCATTTAAAAACCCTAAAAAGATAGTTTAAATAATGTTTCATTTTTTCCTTTCTCTTTGCCCTATCTTAAAAAAGAAGCAGAGCAAAAATTATACAATAGAGCGCCTATTATCCGAACAAGTCGGGACCTACCCTAGTTCGGATAAATGGACAGACATTTTAAGGGATATTCCTTACTATACTAAAACCTTCACACTTTATCCAGGTTTACGACTGGCAGCACTAGTTAGTGCAATGTTAGTTTTCAGAAGATTCCGATAGTAAACATCCGAATATAGCGTGATAGTCGAATGACGCCATGAACTAAAATGACATAATGGCCGTGTTTAAAAATTATTTTTTAATTTTTTTTTTGTCTGTTTAATTATTTTTTGGTTTACTTTTTTATAATTTATAATTTTCTTTTTCTCTTTTTTTCATTTTCTGAACTCCAAAGATTATCATTTAAGCAAAAAAGCTTTCGATTGTTGCTTGCTTGAAAGAAGACATTCTTTTCAATGGTACCATATCTCGAATTTTTCTTAAATACGTTAGTTGAATGGGATCGGCCTTCTTCTGCCATCATGTTCGAGCCATTTCATAGCTATTTCCAAACATTCAAAAGCTAAGTTAAGTGATGGATTTGGGTAACAATCTCATAGCATTTAACCTCCTATTGCCGGCTATAGAAGTTAAAAATCGCAGTCTCTAAGTACGGCAATATCGTGGAAATTTTTACCCCCCACATTGGAGTGACCATTTCTTCGGAAACCTTTGTCTGAAAGCGGGGAGAAGGGTTGGGATCCAGGGTTGCTGTATAATTCTCGGAAGTATTGAGCAGGTTGTTACTTGCGCCAGTTATCCCCATTTTGGGTCGCTTTAATTTTTATATTTAAATAGAGTGCGAGGAATGATATAGTACATATGAATCATTAGGAAGTACTATTTTAATAATTTTCCTGATCATCATTCTTAAGTACAGTCAGTAAAACTGATGAACTGGCATTTCAAATTTATCGGGGATTTGACAAATCAAATCAAATGAAATATATGTACATAATTTTAACATTTTATATAAAATAATAATAATAATAATAATAATATACTTATAAACACAATCAAATATGATATATATAATATTAAACCCTAAAATATTTTTTTTTAAAGCTGATTAGATGGTGTGTAGTTAATTCTGAAGCTCCTATTCGGGGTTTTTAAAGGGGGGGGGGGAGTAAACATTACTGACTATGGACATGTATTGCTTACAAATTTTGCTTTAACTAAATTGTATACCAGCTTAACTATATCTCAGTATGTACTAACTAAAATTTGTTTGTGAATAAATAAGTTCATACACAAAAGAAAAAAAAAATAAAATAAAATAAAAAGAATTATGTTACATTATAAGAAAAAAAAACATAAAAACAAAGTTACAATCTTTGAAAACGAACTGAAATTGATATCAAGTGTACTAATGTCTTGGTGTATATGGGCTGCATTGCATTTATTTTTACCATTTTTACAGACACACAGCGGAAAAAAAAAAAAAGATTTAGTTACATTAAGCTTTTGAATGATTGTTGTCGACAACTCCTGTTTCTGTCGCAAGTTTTAAACATAAAAGCTTGATACTTACCGGCATACTGATGAAAGTGATTTGCAATCAAATAGCTCTTTTTTTTTTTTTTTTTTTTTTTAATACCTTACGGTAAATTAATTACATATTCAGTCTTAAGCAATTGTTGTCTTATGACGGTAGGCTTTTTCTTTCTTGTGCTATCGTATGTGGAAATTCAGTTAAAAACGCTAACTTTAACAGCAATTTTCTAAAAAACCTATTACCTTTACCGAAAGACGAAAAAAGAACGCATTCGATTACGTCGTTTCAAAATAAGACCATTTGCTACATTTGAAAACAAAAAAGTGTCAGTGTGAATATCAGAATAGCTTTAAAACATCATTATTTTAGCACATTACACGATGTGTAATAAATTCTAAACCTCCTATTCAGGTCTATGAAAAGAAGCAAAACAAAAAGCATTATGGCCTATGGACAGGTATTGTTTACAAATTTTATTTTATTTAAATCATATTCTATCTCAACTATATCTTAGTATGTACGAACTAAAATTTGTGTTTCAATGAATAAATTCATACACACACGCACACACACAAAAAAAAAGTCTGTTTATAAGAGACATTATAAGACTTAATCTTAATTAAAAGACATTATAAGAGAAAAAATCATTGCTTTTTTTTTTTTTTTGTTTATTTTTCAAAAAAATATCACTCTATGAAAATGAACAGAAATTGATTTTGAAATGAACTGCAGTCTTGTGGAATGTAGACTGCATAGCTTTTATTTTTACATTTTTTACTGCACACGCAAACACGCACACAAAATAATTTGGTTACAGTAAGTTTATGAGTGATTATCGTTGACAGTTCGACTTTCGGTATCAATTTTTTACGCATAAAAACATGATACTCACAGACATGCTGATTTAAATGATTTGAAATCAAATAGATTTTTTTAATACTTTCCGATAAATGAATTTCATCTTGAGTTTTAAGCAATTGTTTTCTCATGACGGCAGTTTTCGTTTTCTTTCCTGAGCTATCATATTTGGAAATCCCGTTAAAAATGTCCACTTTGTCAGTATTTTTCCTTTAACGAAAAACGAAAAAAAAAATCTCTTTCGATTACATAGTTTCTAAATATTTGATAAATTTGGAAACAAAAAATACTATAGTGAGGTTTACTATAGTATAATTTCTATTTAATATAGAGTGTTATAATTCGGTTTTATAGAGATACATAAAAATATTTTAAATTGATATGCATTATTTAAATGTATTGTTCCTATGAAATATGGAATCTATAGGGTTTATTTGCTCGATTTTATAAGAAAGGGGGGGGGGGGGGGGAGCATACTCAAATAAGAATTCCGTTATTATTCTGGGAGTAAAAATTATTTGGAAGTGAAGGAATATTATATGGCATAGAGTACTGAGAAAATGATGCGACACATTCGACACACAGGATTGTGCAGTAAGAAAATGGCATGACGCACTCTAAAACTGTCAAACTGCAAAAAAGGGGACTTGTTTGGGGGGGGGGGGGGCGGGAGTTTGGAAGTATTTTAACTGACTTAATAGTTAATTATTGTTATTAGATGACAATAAATGTGGGAAACACATAGTTTTAAAGTTTTGTATAATTGTGGTGGCGGGGGGGTTCAGGATATTTTGGGGTATTTTTTCTTTTGCTTTGTTTTTGATAGCCGATTGCTTATTTATTGTTACTAAAAAGTCCCACTTAGCACAGAAGATTTGTTTAATACAGAGAGTTTTAAATATGTTAAACTTTTTATGATGGGGGAAACTTAAATTTTGGAGGACAGGGGTTTGTAATTTAGGTGATTGATTATTTAAATTGGTCAGCAGAATTTTTAAAGAGTTCTCCATATCTTAAACTTTTTGTATTGAAGGTGTGAGGCGAGAAGAAGAAAAAATTTCGTGCGGGGAGGGTAATATTTCAGTAAAGCTATAAAAATTAAAATATGGTGGGTATTTTTGAAAGGGGGGGGGGAGCATATAGTCTACATTTCATTGTACTATAATATTTTAAAATAATAATGTTAAAGAGCAAAAAAAAGTTTCAGTATGTGTCTATTTATTCTTTTTTTTTTTTTTTTTTTTTTTTTTTAATCAGGACTCCAAGGCAACCAGTTTAGCCCTTAAAGAGCTGTTTGAACCCTGGGAGCAATAATAAATGACATTTCGAGATTATAAAATTTCATCTAAAAAAATGCTTCCCTACCTGTCATCAAATGTATTGATAATCTATTGACATGTCAGAAGAAGCTATCGCCAAATACTTAACATTTTTTTCCGGCGTGATTCGCCAACTGTAAAAACTTACCTCTCCGGCTAATGTGGGAGGGAAATTTTCACGGGGAGAGATAGAAACTGACAGCTGAGTAATGACATTTCCTCAAGAAAGGGGGTCGGATGCCTTGGTAAGGAGTTTTACCAGCGCCGTACTGAAGGGATATTTTTCTCGCGGTAAGACGTCTTACCGAGCCGTATCCAGAAGGTTAACCTCATTACTCAGCTGCCTACATGTCATTACTCAGCTGTCAGTTTCTATCTCTCCCCGTGAAAATTTCCCTCCCACATTAGCCGGAGAGGTAAGTTTTTACAGTTGGCGAATCACGCCGGAAAAAAATGTTAAGTATTTGGCGATAGCTTCTTCTGACATGTCAATAGATTATCAATACATTTGATGACAGGTAGGGAAGCATTTTTTTAGATGAAATTTTATAATCTCGAAATGTCATTTATTATTGCTCCCAGGGTTCAAACAGCTCTTTAAGGGCTAAACTGGTTGCCTTGGAGTCCTGATTAAAAAAAAAAAAAAAAAAAAAAAAAAAAAAAAAAAAAAAAGAATAAATAGACACATACTGAAACTTTTTTTTGCTCTTTAACATTATTATTTTAAAATATTATAGTACAATGAAATGTAGACTATATGCTCCCCCCCCCCCTTTCAAAAATACCCACCATATTTTAATTTTTATAGCTTTACTGAAATATTACCCTCCCCGCACGAAATTTTTTCTTCTTCTCGCCTCACACCTTCAATACAAAAAGTTTAAGATATGGAGAACTCTTTAAAAATTCTGCTGACCAATTTAAATAATCAATCACCTAAATTACAAACCCCTGTCCTCCAAAATTTAAGTTTCCCCCATCATAAAAAGTTTAACATATTTAAAACTCTCTGTATTAAAAAAATCTTCTGTGCTAAGTGGGACTTTTTAGTAACAATAAATAAGCAATCGGCTATCAAAAACAAAGCAAAAGAAAAAATACCCCAAAATATCCTGAACCCCCCCGCCACCACAATTATACAAAACTTTAAAACTATGTGTTTCCCACATTTATTGTCATCTAATAACAATAATTAACTATTAAGTCAGTTAAAATACTTCCAAACTCCCGCCCCCCCCCCCCAAACAAGTCCCCTTTTTTGCAGTTTGACAGTTTTAGAGTGCGTCATGCCATTTTCTTACTGCACAATCCTGTGTGTCGAATGTGTCGCATCATTTTCTCAGTACTCTATGCCATATAATATTCCTTCACTTCCAAATAATTTTTACTCCCAGAATAATAACGGAATTCTTATTTGAGTATGCTCCCCCCCCCCCCCCCCTTTCTTATAAAATCGAGCAAATAAACCCTATAGATTCCATATTTCATAGGAACAATACATTTAAATAATGCATATCAATTTAAAATATTTTTATGTATCTCTATAAAACCGAATTATAACACTCTATATTAAATAGAAATTATACTATAGTAAACCTCACTATAGTATTTTTTGTTTCCAAATTTATCAAATATTTAGAAACTATGTAATCGAAAGAGATTTTTTTTTTCGTTTTTCATTAAAGGAAAAATACTGACAAAGTGGACATTTTTAACGGGATTTCCAAATATGATAGCTCAGGAAAGAAAACGAAAACTGCCGTCATGAGAAAACAATTGCTTAAAACTCAAGATGAAATTCATTTATCGGAAAGTATTAAAAAAATCTATTTGATTTCAAATCATTTAAATCAGCATGTCTGTGAGTATCATGTTTTTATGCGTAAAAAATTGATACCGAAAGTCGAACTGTCAACGATAATCACTCATAAACTTACTGTAACCAAATTATTTTGTGTGCGTGTTTGCGTGTGCAGTAAAAAATGTAAAAATAAAAGCTATGCAGTCTACATTCCACAAGACTGCAGTTCATTTCAAAATCAATTTCTGTTAATTTTCATAGAGTGATATTTTTTTGAAAAATAAACAAAAAAAAAAAAAAGCAATGATTTTTTCTCTTATAATGTCTCTTATAAACAGACTTTTTTTTTGTGTGTGTGCGTGTGTGTATGAATTTATTCATTGAAACACAAATTTTAGTTCGTACATACTAAGATATAGTTGAGATAGAATATGATTTAAATAAAATAAAATTTGTAAACAATACCTGTCCATAGGCCATAATGCTTTTTGTTTTGCTTCTTTTCATAGACCTGAATAGGAGGTTTAGAATTTATTACACATCGTGTAATGTGCTAAAATAATGATGTTTTAAAGCTATTCTGATATTCACACTGACACTTTTTTGTTTTCAAATGTAGCAAATGGTCTTATTTTGAAACGACGTAATCGAATGCGTTCTTTTTTCGTCTTTCGGTAAAGGTAATAGGTTTTTTAGAAAATTGCTGTTAAAGTTAGCGTTTTTAACTGAATTTCCACATACGATAGCACAAGAAAGAAAAAGCCTACCGTCATAAGACAACAATTGCTTAAGACTGAATATGTAATTAATTTACCGTAAGGTATTAAAAAAAAAAAAAAAAAAAAAAAAGAGCTATTTGATTGCAAATCACTTTCATCAGTATGCCGGTAAGTATCAAGCTTTTATGTTTAAAACTTGCGACAGAAACAGGAGTTGTCGACAACAATCATTCAAAAGCTTAATGTAACTAAATCTTTTTTTTTTTTTCCGCTGTGTGTCTGTAAAAATGGTAAAAATAAATGCAATGCAGCCCATATACACCAAGACATTAGTACACTTGATATCAATTTCAGTTCGTTTTCAAAGATTGTAACTTTGTTTTTATGTTTTTTTTTCTTATAATGTAACATAATTCTTTTTATTTTATTTTATTTTTTTTTTCTTTTGTGTATGAACTTATTTATTCACAAACAAATTTTAGTTAGTACATACTGAGATATAGTTAAGCTGGTATACAATTTAGTTAAAGCAAAATTTGTAAGCAATACATGTCCATAGTCAGTAATGTTTACTCCCCCCCCCCCCCTTTAAAAACCCCGAATAGGAGCTTCAGAATTAACTACACACCATCTAATCAGCTTTAAAAAAAAATATTTTAGGGTTTAATATTATATATATCATATTTGATTGTGTTTATAAGTATATTATTATTATTATTATTATTATTTTATATAAAATGTTAAAATTATGTACATATATTTCATTTGATTTGATTTGTCAAATCCCCGATAAATTTGAAATGCCAGTTCATCAGTTTTACTGACTGTACTTAAGAATGATGATCAGGAAAATTATTAAAATAGTACTTCCTAATGATTCATATGTACTATATCATTCCTCGCACTCTATTTAAATATAAAAATTAAAGCGACCCAAAATGGGGATAACTGGCGCAAGTAACAACCTGCTCAATACTTCCGAGAATTATACAGCAACCCTGGATCCCAACCCTTCTCCCCGCTTTCAGACAAAGGTTTCCGAAGAAATGGTCACTCCAATGTGGGGGGTAAAAATTTCCACGATATTGCCGTACTTAGAGACTGCGATTTTTAACTTCTATAGCCGGCAATAGGAGGTTAAAATCTGATATCCAGGGTCATGCACGTCACTATTTAACCACTCGTTAATTTTATTTTCTTTATAGCTTAGGATTCTTCCCATCTCCTTTTTTATTTTACATTCCTCATTTTCTGATCCACTATCAGTTTTTTTTATTTATTTAAAATTTTATTCCAAGCCTTTTTAGGTGCGTTCGTAATTATATAAATACGTAGCACCTATAGTCGTCGTTCAGTCCGTCTGTCTGTCCGTCCGTCCGCATATAATAGAGCAAAAACTACCCAACCGAATGGTCTGAAATTTTAAATATATGATTGTTGTAAAATTTTGTCGAGCCATTTCCAATTTTATGAAAATCGGATGTATAGTTAAATTACAGGGACAGTCAAAAGTTTTTCTTTACATTACGGCCAATGGGAAAAATTATTGCACGTGCATTTTAATGATGTTACAGCTTTCCGAATGGTCTCAAATTTTAAACATATAATTATTGCGACATTTTGTCGAGCCATTTCAAATTTTATGAAAATCGGATGTATAGTTTAATGACAGGGACAGTCAAAAGTTTTTCTTTACATTAAAGCCAATAGGAAAAATTATTGCAAGTGCATTTTAATGATGTTACAGCTTTCCGAATGGGCTGAAATTTTAAGTATATAATTGCTGCAAAATTTTGTCGAGCCATTTCAAATTTCATGAAAATCGGATGTATAGCTTAATTACAGGGACAGTCAAAAGTTTTCCGTTACATTAAGGGGAATGGGAAAAAATTATTGCAAGTGCATTTTAATGATGTTACAGACTATGCACTTATGAATTGCAAATAAATACACATTCAGTACAATATGGGGTGCAAAAAATAATTATAAAACTAGTTATAGTACGAACGCACCTCATTTGCCACGTTTGACGAGCAATTTCCAACTTGTTTAATGTTGAGGCTTTTACTAGATCCCAGGAATCACCAACCATTATACAAGAATCTTTCAAATCAATTTTTATGGTATCTTGGGAATCAGGCTCTTCTGTTTCTTCTGACAAAAGAATCATTCTTAACCCTTAATTGCATAGTGATGTAAATTTCCATCACCTTTTTATTTAATTTTTAATACATAAATTAAGTTCTTACAACCACTATGTTTATATAAAAATATTAATCCTTTAAAATTTACAAAACTATGCTACTAAATAAAGTTAAAAATCTGTCTTAAGATTTCTGGTGTCTAATTCTTAATATAAAAATAAAAAACACAATTATAAAAGAATAATTCATGCAATTAAGGGTTAACATTTGCTTTCTATAAAATCGTTTGAATATCTCTATCACACATTGATCCATGGTTTGGATTACAGATGTAGCATTAGGTGGCAAGAACTTTAGCCGAAAATTTCCCGGAAAATGAGAGGAATAGGTGTTTGGATAATTGGAAGTTCAGTTTAAAAAAAATTGAGAGAAATAAGCTGTTTGGATAATTGGAAGTTCGGTTAATTAGAGTTCCGATAATCAGCGCTCTACTGTATATATTTTTTTAACAAATTCCCTTATTTGAGCGTTTCACCAAGCGTAAAACAAGAAGTAAATTTTACATAATCGAGTTCGTCCCGACGCCAATGTTTTGCAATGGCTTCTTCGAAAAAAAAAAAAAACTTGAATTGCAGTCAAAAAATTAGACTTGATTTTCAACATGAGCATGATTGCTTATAAAAGGGTGTTTTTTAAAAAACTATTTTTACTTTAATACTAATTTTTTAATTGTGATTCAAATGTTTGGCAAAAGCGTGCTTTCATGCTTAAAATAAAGCTACTTCAGAATAACCTTGCTTACGTTTAAAGTATCTGTATGCATTCGGGACAATTTTTTTAAAATATTTGTAAGTTTTAAGTTTAAAACTGTTAATTGTTATTTAAAATGTCATAAAAATGTGACATAAACATACAAATAAGTGATTAATTTTATTATTATTTTTTTTAAGTATAAAATTAACCAAAAAATTGCCATTATCTTAAAACTGTTTAAATTTAAAATTGTTAAATATGAATACAGTTTATGAATTACATGAACAATATAATAGTATTATACAGTAACTAGATTATTTTTATGACAATAACATAACTGTTTTAAAATTTATAGATATAAAACGACAAACAACGCTGAAAATTCAGAATAAAAAAACCCAATTATTTATTAATTAAAACTATGTAACTTGTAAACATTTCGGTAAATCTGAATAAAAGTATTCCACTTCCTTTGAAAATTTATTTAAAACATAATTTAAAATTTTTGTGGTACTTGACATACTTAATTATTTATTGAGTTATGACAATTTTACAAAAATCATCACTTCTATCACTTCTGAGAGAAATCATAAAACAACTTTCAATTTAGTTTTGTAAAGTTTTTTAAAAACATAAAAGCTCGAAATCGAAAAAAAAAGAAATGAAATTTTATATTAATTTAAGTAACAGAAAGATGAAATTTTGATCGGAACTGATTTTTAAAGACATTTAGAGGTCTGCATGGGCCGGAATTTCCAGGCCCGGCCTCGGCTCGAACGAAAGCTATCTTGTACTGGCCCGTTGGCCATTTGTATTTTCGCGGTTCACGGCCCGGCCTAAAATTAGGGAAAACAGGCCCGGCCGGACCGTGCAAAAGTCAATGAAATCAGACCCAATTTCCACAGAAAAAGCCGATTTTTCTTAACATACAATCAAGATATTTTTCTAGAATACTGCATACATATTTATGGGAAAATTTAAAAATTATCTCTTACTATATGTTTTAGATTACAGTAGAGCGCCGATTATCCGAACAAATCGGGACCGACCGTAGTTCGGATAAGTGGACAGACAGTTTAAGGGATGTTCCTGACTAAACTAAAACCTTCACACTTTATCCAGGACTGGCAGCACCAGTTAGTGCTAGCGTGTTTAAAAACTGTTTTTTTTCTTTTTTTGTTTACTTTTCTATCATTTAAAATTTTCTTTTTCTCTTTTTATCATTTTCTGAACTCCAAAGATTATAATTTAAGCAAAAAAGCTTTCGATTGTTGCTTGCTTCAAAGAAGACGTTCTTTCCAATGCTGCCATATCTGATATCTCGACTTCTTCTTAAATACGTTAGTTGAATAGAATCAGAATTCTTCCACCGTTCGAGTCATTTCATAGCTGTTTCCAAACATTCAAAGGCTTCGTTATGTGATGGACCTGAATCATTTTCAGAGAATTTGTTTTCATTTCTTCAGTTTCTTTTTCATCTTAAATCTCTTCCACAATCTCATCATCATTACAAAAAAATAAATAAATAAATAAATAAAAAAATTAAAAAAAATTGAGAGAAATAGGCTGTTCGGTTAATTGGAAGTTCGGTTAATTGGAGTTCCGATAATCGGCGCTCTACTGTACTTTATGTTCGCAAGCCATAGAATACAGAATATCACCAGTGCCGGTCCGTCATGTACGCCAAGTAAGTAGAAAGAAAATGTAAACCTGATCCTGGTACGGACCAAGTCTGCTGAAATAATTAAGCCCTGGTTCAGACATGATGCATCTGCCAATGCTGATCTGCACGCTGGACGTGTTATATTTCTGTACTGATGTTGTCAATCTATCATCGGCACGTGCAACCAGGGCTGCGGAGTCGGAGTAGGAGTCGGGCCCATTTTTGAGCGAAAGAGTCGGAGTCGGAGTTGGGCTCATTTTTGAGCGAAAGAGTCGGAGTCGGAGCTGTTAAAATTCTCGGAGTCGGAATCGTCCATTTTACAAGCAGGTCTACGTTGTCGGAGTCGGAGGCGGCCCATTTTTGAACGAATGAGTCGGAGTCGGATCTGTTAAAATTCCCTGAGTCGGAGTCGTCTATTTGTCCCACCGACTCCGCAACCCTGCGTGCAACATATTTATACTTATCCTCGCTTCAGTCACGTTCATTAAAAGCTGTTCACATTTTATTGGCTTAGTTTGAACCTTTTAATTTTTATATCGGGCCTAATTTTTTTATCCGCTCGGCCCAGCCTTTAAAAAAAAAAATGCCTTTAAACCGCCGGCATGGCCAGTTGGAAATTTTCCCTTCATTTAGTCAAATTTATGCAGCAAGATAACAAAATAAATACGAGTTTCGTTTTCAGCTGTTTGCACATCTGCGGCGAAACGAGTATCCTGAGTCAAAATCAGAAGTCCGATATTTCTCCCAGTAGAATCACTCGATTCACGTGAAAATTTATTAACTCATGTTTATTCGCCCACGCATTTTCTCCATCAAATTCCGCCTTGTAAAACGGATCATTCCCAACAAACCATGATTGTGCACGGTTGTTTTTTTCTTCCGTCATGTTTTTCAGAGGTGAGTGAATATTTGTTATATATGGAGCAAAAATAAGAGTTTACCATTGACTGTTTATATAGGAACAAAACTGTGAAAACGAAATCGCTACACTGTTTAAAAGAAAAAAAAATTCCGTTAGTTGCTTCTATAATTTCCGTATTTTTACGGAAATTTGTTTTTTCCGATAAAAGTGATTTCGTGAATGCGTCAAAAAGTATGGATTTGAAAATATGTGTGACAGATAATGCTAAATTTGTATTTTTGCTAAAGCTGTGGGATATATTTTTATTATTATATTGCAAAAGAAAAAAATCCTTAATAAATACGAAAATTGTACTAGCATCTTTTTAGAGTGTAAAAAATACATTAAAAAAAATCCTAAAACCCTAGCAGAAATGACAGATTAACTGGACTTGTAGCACCATTGTCTGTCAAGGATATTCTTAAATCTATGTTCGATGTTTATACACTAAAAATCTGTGAAAACAAAAACGCGACAAAAAATAAAAATAAATAAATGAATAAATAAATAAAAAATCCGTTGGTTGCAAGTATAATTTTTGTATCTTTAGGGAAATTTGTTTTTTCCGATAAAGTGATTTCGTGAATTTGGCAAAAAGTATGAATTTGAGACTATCTTTGACATATTATGCTAAATTTTCATTTTCTCTATAAAGCTGTGGGATAAATTTTTATTATTACACTGCAAAAGAAAAAAAAATTGCACTAATATCTTTTTAGAGAGTAAATATATAAAAAATCCCAAAACCTTAGCGGAAATGACAAATTAACTGCACTTTTAGCACTATTATCTGTCAAGGATATTCTTAAAACTATATTCGCTGTTTATACAGTAAAAACACCTGAAAACGAAAACGCTATATTGTTCAAAAAAAATAATAATAATAATAAAATAAAAATAAGTAAAATCCGTTGATTGTCAGAACAATTTCCGCATTTTTACAGAAATTTATTTTCCTACAAAAGTGATTTCGTGGATGCATCAAAAAGTATGGATTGAGATTTTTCATTTCCTCCAAAGGTGCGTAATATATTTTTATAAAAAAGAATAAAAATACGAATTTTTATATATACAAATATATATTTTATATAAAAATATATATTTTTATTCTGCAAAAAAAAAAAAAAAAAAAAAAGTATAAACACGGAAATTATTCTATCATTTTTTAGAGTGTAAAATTATGAAAAATCCCAAAACCTTAGCGGAAATGACAAATTAACTGCAGTTTTAGCACTATTATCTGTCAAGGATATTCTTAAAACTATATTCGCTGTTTATACAGTAAAAACACCTGAAAACGAAAACGCTATATTGTTCAAAAAAAAATAATAATAATAATAATAATAAAATAAAAATAAGTAAAATCCGTTGATTGTCAGAACAGTTTCCGCATTTTTACAGAAATTTATTTTCCTATAAAAGTGATTTCGTGGATGCATCAAAAGGTATGGATTGAGATTTTTCATTTCCTCCAAAGGTGCGGAATATGTTTTTATAAAAAAGAATAAAAATACGAATTTTTATAAATACAAATATGTATTTTATATAAAAATATATTTTTTTATTCTGCAAAGAAAAAAAAAAAAGTATAAACACGGAAATTATTCTATCATTTTTTTAGAGTGTAAAATTATAAAAAATCCCAAAACTTTAGCGGAAATGACAAATTAACTGATCTTTTAGCACTATTATCTGTCAAGGATATTCTTAAAACTATATTCGCTGTTTATACAGTAAAAACACCTGAAAACGAAAACGCTATATTGTTCAAAAAAAAAATAATAATAATAAAATAAAACTAAGTAAAATCCGTTGATTGTCAGAACAATTTCCGCATTTTTACAGAAATTTATTTTCCTACAAAAGTGATTTCGTGGATGCATCAAAAAGTATGGATTGAGATTTTTCATTTCCTCCAAAGGTGCGTAATATATTTTTATAAAAAAGAATAAAAATACGAATTTTTATATATACAAATGTATATTTTATATAAAAATATATTTTTTTATTCTTCAAAAAAAAAAAAAAAAAAAAAAAAGTATAAACACGGAAATTATTCTATCAATTTTTAGAGTGTAAAATTATAAAAAATCCCAAAACCTTAGCGGAAATGACAAATTAACTGCACTTTTAGCACTAATATCTGTCAAGGATATTCTTAAAACTATATTCGCTGTTTATACAGTAAAAACACCTGAAAACGAAAACGCTATATTGTTCAAAAAATAATAATAATAATAATAATAATAATAATAATAATAATAATAATAAAAATAAGTAAAATCCGTTGATTGTCAGAACAATTTCCGCATTTTTACAGAAATTTATTTTCCTACAAAAGTGATTTCGTGGATGCATCAAAAAGTATGGATTGAGATTTTTCATTTCCTCCAAAGGTGAGTAATATATTTTTATAAAAAAGAATAAAAATACGAATTTTTATAAATACAAATATATATTTTATATAAAAATGTATATTTTTATTCTTCAAAAAAAAAAAAAAAAAAAAAAAAAGTATAAACACGGAAATTATTCTATCATTTTTTAAAGTGTAAAATTATAAAAAAAATCCCAAAACCTTAGCGGAAATGACAAATTAACTGATCTTTTAGCACTATTATCTGTCAAGGATATTCTTAAAACTATATTCGCTGTTTATACAGTAAAAACACCTGAAAACGAAAACGCTATATTGTAAATAATAATAATAATAATAATAAAATAAAAATAAGTAAAATCCGTTGATTGTCAGAACAATTTCCGCAATTTTACAGAAATTTATTTTCCTACAAAAGTGATTTCGTGGATGCATCAAAAAGTATGGATTGAGATTTTTCATTTCCTCCAAAGGTGCGTAATATATTTTTATAAAAAAGAATAAAAATACGAATTTTTATATATACAAATGTATATTTTATATAAAAATGTATATTTTTATTCTTCAAAAAAAAAAAAAAAAAAAAAAAAAAAAAAAAGTATAAACACGGAAATTATTCTATCATTTTTTGGAGTGAAAAATTATAAAAAATCCCAAAACCTTAGCGGAAATGACAAATTAACTGCACTTTTATCACTAATATCTGTGAAGGATATTCTTAAAACTATATTCGCTGTTTATACAGTAAAAGCACCTGAAAACGAAAACGCTATATTGTTCAAAAATAATAATAATAAAATAAAAATAAGTAAAATCCGTTGATTGTCAGAACAATTTCCGCATTTTTACAGACATTTATTTTCCTACAAAAGTGATTTCGTGGATGCATCAAAAAGTATGGATTGAAATTTTTCATTTCCTCCAAAGGTGCGTAATATATTTTTATAAAAAAGAATAAAAATACGAATTTTTATATATACAAATATATATTTTATATAAAAATATATATTTTTATTCTAAAAAAAAAAAAAAATAAATAAATAAACACGTAAATTATTCTATCATTTTTTAGAGTGTAAAATTATAAAAAAATTCCCAAAACCTTAGCGGAAATGACAAATTAACTGATCTTTTACCACTATTTGGCAATGATATTCTTAAATCCATATTCGCTGTTTATACACTAAAAATCTGTGAAAACAAAATTGCTACATCATAAAAAAAATAATAATAATAAATTAATTTAAAAAAAAAAAGTTCGTTGATTGTCAGAACAATTTCCACATTTTTACAGAAATTTATTTTCCTATAAAAGTGATTTCGTAAATGCGTCAAAAAGTATGGATTTGAGAATATGTTTGACAAATAATGCTAAATTTTCATTTTCTCTAAAGTTGTGGGATGTTTTTGTTATTATTACAGCACACACATACACGCACAAAAAAAAAAAAAAAAAAAAAAAAAAAAAAAAAAATCCGTAAAAATACGCAAATTGTACTAGCATTTTTTTAGAGCATAAAAATATAGAAAGAGATCCCAAAGCTTCAGCGATAAAATAACTGGGCTTTTAACAGAATTATTTGCCAAGGATATTCTTAAATCCATATTCGCTCTTTTATGATACATACAAGAAATAATTCAACAATTCCATAAAATAAGGAAAAATATTCCGTAAAAATATGAAATTGGGGCCATCAATGTATTTTTTTAGAATGTAACGAAAGGAAAAATTTCTGTTTTTGATAGATTTCCGTCTGAGCAGCGGTAATTGTATGATAATCTTTCCATTCAGACATGCACTTTTACACTCATTTATTTAACTCAGCCATACTCAGCCTTTTTTTCTCGCGGCCCGCAAATATAGATATGCGATGTTATACGGGCCGCAACACGTGTATAAAAGAGTAAAAAAAAAAGTAATTAAAATAGTAAGATAACATCATTTCTATAACAAAGTTAAGGTTAAACAATTGTAGTCCAAGAAATGTTACCAAAAATTTTAAACATCATTATTTCAAAACAATAAACTTCGTGGTAGATTTCTATGGCAAACGTTGTAGAAATGTACAAAGTAAAACAAAAATTTGTCGTTTGGAAATAGTGGTGTACAAAATTTTGATACCAATTTTTACACGACAAACATTAAAATATAAAAAGCGGTATTAGATATATAATTAATAAGTATAAAACTAATAATAAAATAATTCAGAAATTTCAAATTCTAAAGAAAATAAATTAGGAAGTTTTCTCTTATAAATCTTTTGCTCAATGCATTTTTTTTTTTTTTTTTTTTTTTTGCAGAAATGTAATGCACATTTAATTAACTTGGACTAAAGTTTGATTAGTGTTACTATTAAGAAATATATACCATGAATTTTGTATATCACAAATAAGACTACAAAGACATGTAAAAAGAATTTTTGACTAAGAAAACGTCAATTAAGATATTTTAACGTAATTTTAAATTAATTATAATTAAAATTAAATTAATTATAATTATAATTTTTTACTTTTTATACAATCTTAATTATTTTTATAAAGATGGATTAATGACTATGTCTCTCGGGCCGCAAATAAAAGGTCGCCGGGTCACATGCGGCCCGCGGGCCGCAGATTCAGTATGGCTGATTTAACTCAACCTCGTTTTTATACGTAAAGTGGAATTTTGCAATCGATTTTTAACCTACTTCCTGATATGATAGAATTATATAAAAAAAAAAATGTAAAAGGGTGTATTTCCTATGACAGTACAACATTTTAATATTTTTACAACTTAAATATAAATTAATACATTAATTTTAAGGCATTTTTCATTTAGCCCGCCACGATTGAGAAACTGCCAAATAGTCTCTCTAACTCGTACGGAAGTTGAAAAAACAATGGATTTAAAGATGCACCAATAAATGCTCGCCAAACGCCGTGAAACTGCAACAATGAAACATTTGAAAGCCTTAGAAAATAAATTATAAATTACAAATTAAAGTGTAATATTTAAGAAAAAATATGATTTTATCAATTGAAGAGCTAAATGGAAGAACATGTTAAGTAACAAAAATTACATTTGAAGAAATTCGAAGTGAAAATTTTTGCTGGAAATTTTAATGATTTATTTTCTGTTTGATACCATGTGTTTAAAATATTAACAGGTATGGCACTAAACTCTCTCAGAAAAACTTATTCATGTTTAATTTTTAATTTTTAAATATTAAAAATTATTAATATTATTGACATTATTAAATATTAAAATATTAAATATTAATTAATAATATCTTAAATCTTCAAGACTAAATAGAATCTTAATATTTTAGCTTCACCGCGTGATAGGACACCTCATAATGCTTTCATCCAAAAGATTAAAAAAAAAAAAAAAAATTAGAAAATGTAGCATAACATGTTCATCCACTCAGCTCTTCAATTAATAGTTAACTATTCATTAATTTACGATTATACGTTAAGAAATCAATTTACAAATCCTAAAAAAATAGTTTAAATAAAGTTTAATTTTTTTTCCTGTTCCTTAACTTCTTCGGTCCCTGGGTCCCCTGACGGGGACCTCTGTTCTTTTCCTTATAAAAAGCAAAATGTCCGATTTTTTTACATTTTCACATCACTTCTTAATAGCTGAATGTATTTTGCGTTCAAAGCAAACGAATAAATGGCAGTATTTAAGCTGATTCCCACATAAAATAAATATTATTTTCATCTGAGTTTGCAAAATGCCTAAAAATGCCCGAAACACAGTATGACCAAGAAAGTGAAAAAATTTCATAAGTATTTAACTTAAATCTTTTTCAATAAAAAAATTTTGAGGATTTGTAGATTATTTACTTGTTTAAAGCTTTTAAATTTGTGATTGCGTTAATTCAGGTTAATGGTTATTAAATTGATGTTTTTAAGGGTTTTGTAGTTTTAGATCTATATTTTTGAACCTAAATTACTAAGCGCCTAAAGGATCCATTTCAGAAAACATATTTTTTCTGTCATTTACGACGCCATTTTGTTTGGAAAAAACAATGAATAAGCATTTGTATTATTATTTTAGCTTCGGAACTGAAGAGGTTAAAAAATAAGCACAGCAAAATTATACATTTTTTAATAAATTCATTTTCTTGAGCTTTCTACCAAGCGTAAAAATAGCAGTGAATTTTTCAATAACTGAGTTCGTTGCCCGCGGCCAAATTAATGAATCGTAACAGACGTTTTTGTGGAAAAACATGAATTGCACTCAAAAAACTAGGCGGTAATTTCAAGATGACCATTGAATGCTTAAAAAAGAGTGTCTAAAAAGAAAAGTATTTTTACTTTTTTACTTGTTTCCGTTTAAGAAGAGATTATTTTAACCCTTTATCAAATGACGGTACTTATAAGTACAATTAAAATAACTTGTATTAAAATTCATTTAATACAGTCGAACCTCTATTTAACGAACCTCTATTTTGCGAATTTCTCTATTTTGCGAACTTTTCCTTGGAACCAAAAACATTTTGCGAACTTCTTCGTAAAATAACCTCCAAATAGCGAAGTACATTCTCTATTTAACGAACTTTTTCTTGTGATCTAATATTTTTTTTCTCCCCATTTCTCAAAATATTTCTGGACATTTCAAACTTATTCTTTCTTTAAACACATTTTATGATGTTCAATGGCCTCGAACTGGTTTTAAAAGGCGCCTTCTTTATCAGCAGTCAGAATTCGGTAAGTGCGGAGGACGAAGACGATAATCCCTTAGAGTAACTTAAAAAAAATGTGGATAAAGATGAGAAAAAAAAGAAGAAATTAACCATGATGTGCTGATTGGTGATTGTATTTCACTTAATTCTGAAATTAAGACCTCGGAAACACTATCCGAATTGGATATTTTCGACAGTGTGAAAAATAAAAACAATACAGCAATGAATTGCAATGAAGACGAATATGATGATGATGGAAATTATCATGATGCAGGAATTAACTAAACTTCGTATGATGAAATGCTAAAATCCTTTGAAACAATCGGACACGGATTATAGTTAGAAGAAAATACGCATGAAAGGTTTTTTGGCGCATTGCAAAGATGCGAGACGTATTATGAGAGAAAGTACTTTTAAAAAGAAAAAACTCAACCAAAATTAACAGAGTTTTTCAGAAATTAAACTTAAGGACGCATATGTTAATGTATGGTTAAAATTATTTGTTATAATAATAATAAATACGATAAGCTGATTAAAGTTCGTTAATTTTAACGTAAAAATGTTTGCTTTAAACAAAAAACACTGTGTATTCCCAGACAATGTTTAGTTTTCCTTGCAGCTTTCAAAGATTTAAACACGTAGAAAAAATGAATTGATGATGGATATTGGTGGGTAAAATAAATAAAACAAACCGATATATATATATATATATATATATTAAATGTGATTAATTGCTTTTAGTAAAAATACTTAGTGTTTATGAATTTAAAATCTGTTTTATGTAGTTTAAAGTATTTTAAAAGGTGAATCTCTATTTAACGAATTTTCCATAAAACGAACTTTTTTCCGGGATTTAGCGACTTCGTTAAATAGAGGTTCGACTGTACATCCATTAGTTGTAATACAGTTTAGAATGAGTTATAGATGTATTACTTTATCTTGTTCCAAAAGCATTATTAGTTACACGAAACAAAAATATTTTTAAAAGAATGATTTCTTTTGCCTTTGCATCTTTTCAGCTTTCTTGGCATTTGGTGGGGGGGGGGGGGGGGATTTTTCAATTCGGAAATATTTCTACATTTCTATTGTACGAACATTATGTTTGTACATTTCCTAATTCTACAAAATACTAAGAACAATATTTAAAATAAAAGATTTGAGTGGGGTTATAAATGTTGCACAAAATCCCTGTAAATTCAAATTGAATGAATCCGTCTAAATCCTTCAATCCTTCTAAAATTTATTAAATGATTATGTAAATCCTCTAATGTAGTTTAAACAATTCACGAAAAATACTTTAAAAGATAAAATTTTCATGAATTCGTAATTCAGTACATAAAGAATTAAGGAGTCTCAGGAGTCTTATTGAGTCTTGTCTTACCTTTTTCACTGAACGTGCAATCATGTCACATTTAATTTTATTTCCGATTCCCTATAAAACATAAATACAAAAATTTTTATCACTGACAGCTTAATATCTGTTCTGTGAAGCATAAGTATTTCGATTTTCTACAACTGATATTTTACTTTTTTTCTATGTTTAATTTTGATAAAAAATTTTAAAATTGTTTTCCGACTCGCATTCATTGGTTCTAGGGTCCCAAATAACATTCATAATGTTGTAAAACTAATGTACCTTGAACATATAACTTTATTTTGATGCAATTAAAAACTTAATTTTTTTTAATTTAAATTATAAAATTTTGAAAAATAATCTTTTTTTTTTAAGTGTTTAATTTAATGAAGACAATTTTAATACTCAATTATATTAACCAAAGTAAAATAATAAAGTACTTAATTAGTACTAAATTATATACTAAGTATACGTTCAAAGTATGGGATTCTGGAACAAATAGTTTTGTAACAGTTTTGCGCACAATGGATGTAAGTCAAAAAATAATTTTAAAATTTACATTATTTTAATTACACTCATAATCATAGTAAAAAGTAAAACACCGGCTTTCTTGTCTTTTTTTTTTCTCTTTTTTAAGCATAGCACATTTTAAATATTTGAATAACTGATTACGAATAAAATTTTAGAACTGAGAAAGGTTTGTTTAAAATTTAACTTTTTTTAGGAAGTCCGGAGAAATCCAGTCTTTAGGAATACAGATTTTATGCAAGAAGTTAATTTACAGCTCATAATTCCAGGATATTTTTTCCTCCATGTCTGAAAGTAAATTATCTTCAGTAACGAAATTGTACTTAATAATCTGAGTATTGTCTTTCAAACTTCTCGAAGGAAATTTATTTTTAAAAAAGATTTTTTTTTAACAAACTTATCTCTCCACCATTAAAAAGATTATTTATTTACAAGATTTAAAAGATTACTTATTGTCCAAGATTCCAAATATTTAAAATCTTCGAAATTTAATTTTTTCGGAAATCTGAGAAGTTAAAATTTGAAATCGGTAAAATTTTTAAATTAAAAAAATTAAATTTTAAAATCATTTTTAAAAAATATATTTTTTTTAAATAATATGTTTAATAAAATTTACAAAAAACAATTTATAGACAAATTTTAATAAATGTTTGTAATAAGATTTATAAAAAAATAATAATTTATAAAATATATATAAAATATTTAAAATTAATATTTTTAATAACATTTTAAATATATATTTTTTTTTATTTTATTTTAAAGTAATTTTAACTTTAGAAATGAAAAATTATTTTTTTAATTTAAAATTTGGAAATCTTGGAAATTTTATTTTATTTTATTTTTTATTTATTTTATTTTATTTATTTTAATTTTTTTAACCATTTGGGAAAATGGTTATTGTTCTCGTCAGGGTAGGAAATCAAAAGTATATCTGAAAGTTTTTATTGGTTTAATCCGCATTTTATTCGTTTTCTGATTGGTCTATACAGTAATATGTATTTCCCTTTACTTTCAACAGAAATGGACAACAGAGTGTTGCCACTATGACAAAAAAGTAATAAAAACTACAAAAAAAAATTAATAACTCAGAAACAAATTGAGATACAGCTTTCAAACAAATTGAATTTAAAAGTACATTTTTTCCTCTATACGACGATATAAAAAGTAATATTGTGGGATGTTCAGAAGTTTAAGAATGAAATTTCATTTAAAATGGGCCGTCAGATTGAAATCTGACGATGGAAAAGCCTTTTCCCGAACAGCCAATGAAATGCTAGGATAATACGCAAGTTTCAGATGGATAATACGTACTACGAGTCGCAGACGATTTCTGACGCTTGCAATTTTTACGTGTAATAACACTATTAATGTTTAATTCATGGTGTACGTAATGTATGATCAACTCCGTACGATTTTTTATGTCTTAAATTTTAGTCTTTGAAAAAATCATTTTCCAAATGGTCGTTGTAATTTGTTAAATAGCATTTTTTTTTTTTTTTTTTTTTTTGCCAAGTTTTATAAGATTATTTATTTTCAAAAATGGAATTCTAAACGTACCTTTCCAATCGAATTTTTAACAATCTTATCTTTTCAAGATTCTTAATGTAAACGTTTAAAAACAGTACTTAATACCGAGTTATTTTTCTTTCTGCTTTTTTTTTTTTTTTAATCTGGATTATTTTCAACGATGAACTGATCCTTATTAATTTTACTGTAGATTTTTTATTTTTTTAAAAGAAGCTCATTGATAATTCTTTTTAAAAAGTGAAGATTAATTTAATAGTAATTTAACAGTTAGTTCAATGCAGAAATTTACTGACATAACAAGTTTCTCAATTTAACTTTGTAAAAAAGGTAAAAAAAAAAAAAAATGTATATATATTTCAAAGTAGTATTTTCAGCAACAGTGTAACTATTCTTATTTATATTTATTTATTATTATTGAAAAATAATTGCTATAAAGGGTTACAGGACGCTCCTATAAAAAAAAAAAGAAGATTCCTATGTTTAAATGTACATTTAAATAATTTTAATTGAAAGAGAATTTTGGAAGTCGCTGTGCAATCGCATGCAATGCATGTGTGTAAACTGCGCAATGTAATGTAGAAAGCAAGCAAGAATAAAAAAGATTAAAGAATAAAAGTAATTTATTATTATTTATTATTATTATTATTTTATTTTGTTACTCTACAGCATAAGTAAAATCTGCTAACATGCCTTTTTCTATTTTTAGGTGCGTTCGTAATTATATAAATAAGTACGTAGCACCTCTATAGTCGTTGTTCAGTCCGTCTATCTGTCCGTCCATCCGCATAGAACAGACCAAAAACTACCCAACCGAATGGTCTGAAATTTTAACTACAGTCGGCTCTCGTTAATTCGAACTCGTCGGGACCACAAGAAATATTCGAATTATCCAGAGTTCGAATTAGGGAAAGTATGAGAGGAAAACATGTTTAAAGGGGTACTATTACAAAGGAATTAATGTTATGGTATTTTTTTTATTTATTTCGGCTGTTATCGTTAGAGTATGACTTAATATTAAATTAAAAGATATAAATACATAAATAATAATATTAAAAAAATTAATAATACACTATAAAACAACTGCATTTAAAATTACATTTTAATTGTACTATAATTTTCTTACCTGAAATTAGATGAACGTTTAAGAAATTATTTACACTTATTTATCACCTCTATGAAAAAAAATTATCAATTGTTGTTTGCTACTATTCATTTTTGACTTTTTAGCCAGTTTTTCTATTTGTTACAAACAGTTAAGTTCTTTGTCCGATGACGGCTGCATCAGGATAAATGTACGCAAACACTCAATTGATTGTGTAGTTGACTTTTCTGTGGGTAAGGAAAGCACTTGGGACATAGTAGCAGAATCGCCAGAATCTGATTCCGTCTCCTCATTGCATTTTTCGTGAATTGTATCAACAATTTCTTCCGCAGTTAAGGGTCCAGATACTTCTTAACTATTATCGGCTGCTACATACTCTGCGAATGTAATATCACACTGGATCTTTTTAGAAAAGTTTGGAAATTCTATTTCTTCGAAAGGTCTGTCGTTTTCGCCATTTGCATTACAACCACTCTTTTTAGATGGATGGATAAATCCTGCATGTCGAAAGCATTTTTCTATTGTTTCGGGTTGTACGGCGTCCCACGCCACATATAAGTCGTTGATGGCCGTGAGTAGTTTTATGTCGTAGCTTTCTTTAAGATCAACCGAAAATAAAATGTGTCTAGAACCCTTTTACGATGACTCTGCACATTATCTAGCAGCAATAGAATTTTCCCGTTTTCACGAGAAAATTTTTTATCCAGTTCTTTTAACCAACTGGTACAGATTTCACGCGTCATCCAGGCTTTGGCATTTGCCACATAATCAACAGGAAGTGTTTTCACTCCTTTGAAGCAACGCGGATTAGTTTATTTACCAATAACTAACAATTCTAACTTCTCATTTCCATCCATATTGGCACCTACCATCACAGTTATCCTGTCTTTTCTAAGTTTATCACTTGTGCACGTTTCACCTTTAAATGTTAAAATCTTATTAGGAAGAAGTCTATAAAACAACCCTGTTTCATCGGCATTAATCACGTCTTTCATTGCATAAGTAGAAATAAGTTCGGGTAGCTTTTCACAGAATTCATTGCAAGCAGCGAGGTCTACAGCACCACTTTCACTACACACAGTTTTGTGTACGATGTTATTTCGGTGCTTAAAACGTGTCAGCCATCCTTCGCTGCAATTGAAATTTTTAATACCCATGAGTAGTGCAAGTTCTTTCGCTTTCGCTGCCAATATAGGTCTACTCAAAGGTACATTTCTTGCCAATGCATCCTTTGTCCATAACAGTAAAGCTTCTTCTAAGTCCTCATCGGCTGCTGTTCTCATACGTTTTCGTCCTTTAGCAAATCTTTCCTTTTCCCATGATTTCAAGATGAATTCTTTATTTTTCAAGTAAGTAGAGAGTGTATTATTTTTATTCCATATTCTGCAGCAATTTCTGTCTTAGATCGGCCGCATCCTACCTTTTTAATAATTTCTACTTTAGCTTCTAAAGTTAACGATTTATAACTTCCACGTGGAGCCATATTTTAAAGAAACAAGATCTTTTACTTTCTCAAAAAACACTTTTAGCAGCAAGTAAAACCATTGACTAAACAATTCGATCCCCACACCGCAAATAGAATGTTGTGATAAAAGGGGTTTCCCCTATCTTTAACAGATGTCCACCCTGTGAATTTCTCGGAATGTCACCGGGTCAAATGCTGTAGAAGGCATTAGGAACAAACACAATGGAAGAAGGGGTGGAGGTGTCATTGATGGACAGACGGGGCGCACTAAGAAAGAGGATATCAAATGCATGGGACTATTATACTAGTTGAGAACAATTCTGACAAAAATGAAAGAAAGAAAGTTATTTCAAGGATCTGAAGTCGGTGAAAAAGTAAGGAAAAATGAAAAAATGGAATTATCGTTAGTTCGAATTAAACGAAGTCAAGAGAAAATGAGTTCGAATAAATGAAAAGTTTTAGCGTTATTATGCCATTGAAAATTTCGGGACTTCATGTTTAGTTCGAATTAAGCGAAGATTCGATTTATCCAATTTCGAATTAACGACAGCCGACTGTATATAATTGTTGCAAAACTTTGTCGAGTCATTTCAAATTTTATGAAAATCGGATGTATAGTTTAATTACAGGGACAGTTAAAAGTTTTCCGTTACATTACGGCCAATGGGGAAAAAATTATTTCAAGTGCATTTTAACCTCTTCGGTCCCTGGGCCCCCATACGGGGACCACTGTTCTTTTCCTTATAAAAACTAAAATGTCCGATTGTTTTACATTTTCACATCACTTCTTAATAGCGGAATGTTTTTTGCGTTCAAAGTAAACGAATAAAAGTAATGCTGATTCCCGCGTAAATGTTATTTTCATCTGAGTTTGCAAAATGCCTAAAAATGCCCAAAAGACAGTATAACCAAGAAAGTGGGAGATTTTCATAAGTATTTAACTTAAATCTTTTTCAATGAAAAATTTTGAGGATTTGTAGATTATTTACTTGTTTAAAGCTCTTAAATTTGTGATTGCGTTAATTTAGGTTAATGGTTATTAAACTGATGTTTTAAAGGGATTTTGTAGTTTTAGATCAATATTTTTTAACCTAAATTACTAAGCGCCTAAATAATCAATTTCAGAAAAGCTATTTTTTCTGTCATTTACGATATCATTTTGTTTGGTAAAAAACAATGAATAAGCATTTGTATTATTTTTTTTATTATTTTAGCTTCGGAACTTTGATATGCACTTATGAAGTGCACTAAAATATCCATTCAGTACAATATGCGGTGCAAAAAATATTTATAAAACTAGTTATAGTACGAACGCATCTCATTTGCCACGTTTGACGTGCAATTTTCAACTTGCTATCAATTATTTTCAATAATAAATTTGTAGTTTTAATTTTCTAAGCGTTTTTTATTCAATTTATTAAGTCACTGATATTCGTTTGTTATCATAAAGAATACATGAAATAGCACAGCAAAAAATATCATAGCAAACATTTTCTCGTGCAAAAAATAAAATAAAATAAAATAAAACTGTCCAGTAAACTCTCCAGACAGTGTATCCCGATTTCCAGCGATTCCGAGATCCGTTTTAAACAGGTTTTCGATTTTGCAGGCCTAATTGTATAGCATTTCATTCTGTAGAGACCATGAATTTTTTAAGTTTATAACAACATTCCATCATAGGCAGGTTCAGTTTTCATGAGATTTACTGCATTTTTATGTCCCGATTTAAAAGACGCTATCTTCTTATTTCTTCTTTTTTTTCTCTCTCTGTCCCGCTTTTTGTGACAGTGGAATTGGCAACACTAACTTTAGATATGAGTTGTTTTTAAGAGATACCGAAGCCAAACAACATAAACTGATTTTAAACCGACGACACCGCTCATTCCCTATTACATTTGCCTACATAATTAAGCAGTGCATTTGAGTCTCGTTTGTTTGGTTGGTTACTTTTTCTTAATATGCTTTTATTTTAATTCAGATAGTTTTCGTATTATTAGTCGGATATGCAGTGTCGCCTTGTCTTTTGTAAGCGATAGGAGCATCCCAATTAATTTATTACAGGCGAAATTCAGAACCAGGTATGTTTTCAATTCTTTCTTTCTTTTTTTTTTTTTTTTTTTTTTTTTTCAATTTTTCGCATCTGATTCTTTAGCCTAAAGATATCAATCATTAGAATAAGTAAAAAAAAAAAAAATGCGATTCTGCCTTAGTAGTTTTTATATATATAGAGTGCTTAATTTGCGCCGGAGCTCAGCTCCAGTAATTCTTTGTTTTTGGTGAATTCACCGAAAACCTTTCCACACTTTAGTCGGAATTCACCGGAGCTCATAAATACCGCACTCAGGAACCCAGTAGAACAGCGCTTCCGGAAAAATTTCCAATCCTTTGCGTTCTTTTTTATCATATCACTTACATGTGTAACGTAGAGTGTTGCACATGAAGGAAAGGAGCATACTCTGGTCTAGTGCTGGCTCAATGATTTTCGTCAATAGTTTTCGTAAAGCGACGAGGAATTCTAGAATTAACCGCAACTATGTTTGCCATATTTTATTTTTAATCGTGGTCTTGTTACGTTTACTCGCTAAGTTTTGTTCGTGCTTGTAATATATAACTTATTGATCAACTTTTTCGCTACACGCAGTGCATAATTTGCACCGAAGTTCACAGGGGCGTTGCTCCAGATTTCTTTATTTTTACTATTTAAATATTATTCGGAACCCACAGGATCTTATAAATAATGCGCACTGCAATAGTGCTGTGTGTTCTGTTTTGCTATAGTTGATAAAAAGAAATCCTTGGGGAGTAAGGATTTTCTAAAAGTTTCCCACTCATGATTCTAATACTTTTGCTCTGTTCAATTATTAGATCTTATTATACATAAATGCGTATAGGTATAGTCAAAATATATTATTATTATTATTTGAAGACGAAATTGCTTTAAATTTTGTACATAATGACATTATTTTAAAAATGTCAATAAAACGCTTGTTTTCATTTCCTCCGCATTTCTTGGTTTCCGCCAAAATTTTTCATTTGCGACCACACATTGCTATACCAAAATTGTTTCTTTATGTGTACTTTACTTTTCCTTACAGTTTGGCCCATGAACTAGGGCACACCCTGCGTATATAGCACCAATTAATTCAAGAAAATTGACAAAAAAATTAAATGTTGCATCATGAACATGATTAAAAGAATTATTAAAAATTAGAAAACAGGAATTCTGCTTTTACAGAATTTAGTGTTGCCCTCGATGAAAACAAATATATGTAGTTATATATAAGTAGTACAAAACATATTTCGATTTTAAGACTTAAAGCACACACTTTTATTTTATGTAAAATGACGTCATATTCGCATCCGCTTAAGAATTCCACATTTACGATCCACTCTTAAACATCTACAGTAAAGCATGCATAGGATGTCACTATCGCAAAATAATACACAAATGCAGCAAAAAGATGCCGTCATTAAAGAAAATCGACAAAAAAAAAACGGCTATCTAATGATTCATGGGCCTTAGTTAATAATAGCTTCATGTTTTAACAGAAATTATTCGTTTATATTTTTTTTCAAAATAGCACGTATTTTAATTACATTTTCTTTCGGTTGTTATGGGAAAATGACAACAAAAAGATATAATTGCTATTTTTCATTCAACTATTTTCCCTTTACTTTCTACAGAACTGGAGTATTTGAGTTGCCAAAATTAAACAAATGGTGCTAAAAACTACAAAAAAATTAATATTTCAAAAATAAATGGAGATACAGTTTTCAAACACATTGCATTTAAAAGTAAAAGTACTTTTTTTTCCAATACGATGGTATAAAAATTGAAAATGTGCGATGCTTAGAAATTAAAAAAATTGCTATAGAGCATTTAATCGTACAATGATGCATCTTCTTTGTTTATTGCTGGCTTCTGTAAGGTAACGTTATTTTTTGAAGGCGACACAAAATAAGCTGGGAGAAAGAAATAGCATACCGTACCGAGGGCTAAAAAATATTTCAGGGAATAATTTCACTTCCTTTCAAAGTTTTTAATATTTTATAATTTTTAGGAATAAAATTTTAAGTGTATTTTGCACTTTTTTATTTAACCCAACGTGGTTCATGTATGTAAAGATGGAATTTTGTAATCGATTCTTCATTCACTTCCTGAAAGGCTAAGAATTATAAAAAGTCCTTTCGGAATGTGCCGGGAGGAAAAGGTAACTTTCAGATTCCTTGTTTGTTTGTTTGTTTTTTGTTTTTTTAATGTAGCTTATTTTACTCAAAACACATGAAGCTAAAATTAGTGGAACGCGATTAGATGATTCAATAAAAATTCCTTATTTCTTGGTTATTTTGCAAATTTTACTCAAATTTTAAGAAGCTAAAATGCGACGAACCCCATAAAAAATATTCGTCAATACTGAATTTGAATGGGAACTGTGCCAAATTAGTAAACTATAGCCAAGTTGGCATAATTTATGGTTGCTTAGTTTTGGTCGCCAAATTTGGCGATATTTCGTCAAGTGTTGCCAAACTTGGCGAGAATTTGAAGCTAACGTTCACTAACACATAAATTAATGCCCGATTTTCTTTAATTGTTGTCTTTTTTCAAAATGTCAACCACCCTAAAATTTCAAACTACTATATCTCAACCATTTTTTAAGTTAGAGACAACACAAAAAAAACTTCGGAATTCTTGTATCAAGACCTAACACTTTAACATAAAATAAATTTGGATTTCTAATTTTTTTGTGCATTTTGTTTAGTTTTAAATATTTAAGTGGCTGCCATTTTGAAACAAGATGGCAGATAAAGTTGGCCAACAACTCGGTCGAGACATTTTTGTGTACTATATGCACAATAAATCTCATCCAAATCGGTTTTAACGGACATTTTAACGGAGGGTGATTTTAATCTCTCGGGAGGTGGGGGTCATGATCGGTGAAAATATACCAAAATTTTTGGAAGTGCTTTCCTCCGGACGGCTGCAATAGGTAGCTTTTAACTCTTTCTTGAATACCTAAAAGTATATATACAAGTGAGTTTCAGATGATAATACAACATTTTAATATGTTTAGAACTTAATTATAAATCAATAAGTTAATTATAAATGATTTTCCCATTAACTGAGCGATAAATCAGCATTTTTTGTGGGGGTGGGGTGGGGGGTTACAACCAGGGCTGCGGAGTCGGAGTCGGTGTGATTTTTCGGTGAAAAGAGTCGGAGTTGGAGTCGCTAAAAATATGCTGACTCCGACTCAACTCAGACTCCAAACTTTTTGTTGAACAGTTTGAAGTGAAATAAAAAATAAAAACCAATTACGCTTAATTTTAAATTTATGAACTGAATTATTATATTATTTTTTAAACTCTATACGTTAATAAATATTTAGTTATTTTTCAGTTTATTGACATGTTAATGAGTAAATGTAAGGCAAAAGGGCGGATGTGATTTTTTTTTTGCCTACATCGGTCATTAAATTGATTCATTTACTTACTACTTCTTCAGCTCATAGACGACACTATTGTACAATAATTAAATTAAAGTGAGTTTTGAAAGGGTTTCTTTTTTTTTTTTTTTGTAAATTAAGTCCAATTCAACCCGAATCCCGTGTCGGTCGGACTACCCAGCCCAATGAAGGAATCTATCTCAGGCAAAAACAGATTTTTCAATTTAACCTCTGTCCATCCGTGTTCGGGTCGGGTCCTGAAATTTGTATTTTAAGTCAGTCCGGAGCGAACCGTAAAGAAACCTGAACCATGAACCCGATCCGAAATAAAATAAAATCAAAATTTTATTGGAATTATGAAACATAGTCATCTCTAACAACACTTTTATCTTTTGTGTAGGAAAAGGAATATATGTTTACTTATTCGACTTATAAGTTAAACGATATTATGGACTTTCTTTTGAAAAATCGGGTGAATCCGACCTGAACTCGCAATAATAATTATCAGACTGGCCCACAACGAAAATAGAAATATTACCGAAATTTGGTTTCTGTTTCGGTTTCGGTCGATCCTTAATCTTGATTACTATTTAATTTTGAACACTTTTTCAATTTGCATTATCTATATATCTCCAACAGGTAAAAAATTAAAGCGCATTTCAATCTTTTTGAGAAACCCTGTGTGTATGCCGGAGTCGGAGTCGGTCATTTTCCCTACCGACTTCGCAGCCCTGGTAGTTACTGTATACGAGTTACTACAACAATAGAGGTAATTATGCACGAACCCACGCTCGCACCGCCACTTGAGAAACCACCTACTGACTGTGAAACTGCAACAAAGAGTACAGTGAAAGCTCTCTGTAAGGGCCCCCTGCCGTTCCATTGAAAATTGGCCCTTATGAGGGGTGGCCCTTGAATAGGGGTGACCAAATTTTACATTTCTCTTTCTTTTTATGCCGCAATTTTTAAAATCTGCACATTCTTTCAGTAAGTTCTATTTGTTTTTAACAATATTGTTTATTTGATTCTTGCTGCAATTAAACTGTGAAGCCAATTTTCTTGCAGATGTTCCTTGATCATGACAATTAAGAACTTTGATTTTGCCATTCAAATATACTCTTTGGCTTGATTTAGGGGCCATAATTTTACATGTTACATAAGCCTGAGCATAAAATTTCCAGTATAAAAACATTGCTTCAATATGCATTCACAGTTTTAGTAAATGTGGAATCAGTTTTTCTAGATAACCTGTTAGCCTTTGTGTGCCCACAACAAAGGGTCAAGTTTCCCCTCCAACTCAACCCCTACAGGTTGAAAGGTCAAACAAAGTGTGAGGAACACATCTTTGTCTCACTTGTGGAAAAGTTTGTGGTCCTTCATTGTGTTACTAAATCCTCCCCATCTTCCCCTGCCTTCTTTGTTGCAAGTGCAGTTTTTTGCTGAACTCTTATCTTTTGGTTCAAGAATTCAATACACCTGTTAGAATTTTAGGCACATGTGAAAGAAAATGGTATTTAAAAATGATGAGGGCTAGGTGCGGTCTGTTAAAACCCCCTTTCTTTCTGTTTGACTTGGCGAAAATTAATCACCGCCAAGAATTATGGTAACCCTATATTTTACTTTACTATTTTTCAGTTTGTTTATTAAGGCAGATGTAATTTAAATTCTGAAGCGAGCGATCTCCGCTATATGAGATCTGAACCAGGACTGCCTGGTGATAATAATAAACATATTAATATTCAGTTTTTCGAGGTTTTAATTATTTGAGTGCTGATTCACTTCCAATGAGTAAAAATCGTTCTGTTGGTTTATCATGAATACATAAAATTGTTCCGCATATCATTTAATTGAATTGACGTGAAACATTTCTGATTCGAAGTTCTTTTTATTCGACTGTGTTCTGTGAAATCCCTCATGTTGGCTAACCGCGACAGTATGTCTGGACTGACGAATGAATATTATTTTCTTCTGATTCTGAAAGCTTGAGGTAAGCTATTTTTTTATTGTTTATTAATTGAAAGTAAATATGTCAACTACTGTTAATATTGATACTTTAAAAAAGAAAAGAAGTGGATTGCGTACACAAACTACAAAATTGTGTACAAAAATAAGCACAACTCTTGAAGACGATGCACTGACATTAGAAAATAAGCTAGATTTATTAAACATTTGTAAGGACCAGTTAAATGACAAATATGAATTATTAAAAAAATTAAACTCTGATATCCAGGATATTATCGCCGATGACGATTTTGAGAAAGAAATCGAAAATTCCGAAACCTATAGTGAGAAAATAATCGAATCTCGTTATAAAATAACGAAGTTCTTAAATGAACATAACTCCCAAAATCAGAATAATACTTTTCAAAATTTTATGAAAAATGAATCCGGTTCTCAAAACGGAAATTTAGAGCGATCTATGAAATTGCCGAAGCTCACTATAAATAAATTTTTTGGTGACAGCAGTTCCTGGTTAGAATTTTGGGGGCAATATTCTAACGCAATTGAAAAGAATTGCAATTTAACTCCTATTGACAAATTTGTCTATTTGAAATCTCTTCTTGGAGGTAGTGCATATAATGCTGTTGCAGGATTTTCGCTTTCTGAGGAAAACTTTAAATCTGCGGTGGATTTATTAAAGACTCGCTACGGTCGTGACGACCTAGTCATCAACGCACATATGAATAAACTCTTAAATTTAAAACAGGTAAAGAATGCATCTAATGTTAGAGAACTTCGGGAACTGTATGACAGTTGTGAAATACAAATTAGAAATTTAAATTCTCTCGGAGTTACAGCAGGAAGTTATGGTCATCTCCTATGCCCTATTTTATTAAAGTTGATACCTGCTGAAATGGCGTTAGATTTTAATCGTAAAAGAACCGATGGTAAAAAAATGGAAGTCGAAGAGCTTCTTTCTTTCATTAAAAACGAAGTTCAATCGCGAGAATCTACTATGGCACTCCAGAGCTCTGAAAATAGTTTTAGTGCTAAAAAAGAGAAAAATAAATACAATAACAGTTATAAACATTTTAGCAACTATAAACGCGACATTCCTTCAGCCTCTGCATTGGCTACTAACGTAAAAAATGTTTGTTTATTTTGTGACAATGAACATGATTCAAAATTGTGTAAAGTGTGTACTATTCCTCAAAAACGGGATAAATTACGTATGCAAGGACGCTGTTACACTTGTTTCAAGAAATTTCACGTCTCGGCTAAATGTAAATCGAATTTAGAGCCATGTAAATTTTGTAATGGAAATTTTCATCATTATTCGATTTGTTTAAAAAAATCTCAACCGACAATTCCAAAAGAAATCGAATCAGCTGACACAATTATTAGTTCAATATCTCATTGTAAAAATGAAAATGAAAATTCTTTTAAAGAGGTAATATTACAAACATCTTGCGTAAATGTGGAATCTGATAAAGGCTCTGAGCTTGCATTATGCTTGTATGATTTGGGGAGTCAAAGGTCATTCGTCACGGAGCAATTAGTATCAAAATTAAATCCCCGAATTATTCGTCAAGAAAAACTTCAAATTTATTCTTTTGCAGCTGTTAAACCACAAATAAAAACATTTGATGTTGTGCAATTAAAATTATGCCATGTTGAAAACGAATCGCGTTTCATATTTATCGAGGCTTTAGTCACAGATGTAATTTCAAACGTTAGGATTTTTCCCCCCCTTCTCTCCAGACAGATAAAAAATAAACTGGCACCTTTTAAATTAACAAATGCTGTTGCATCATCCCATTCTAATGTAAATGTTCTTATTGGAGCGGATTATTTTTATCAAATCTGTTACGATAGAGAAATAAAAAAAATAACTAAATCTCTCTTTTTATGTGATAGTTTATTTGGATATTCACTTTGTGGTTTTTATGAAGATGAAAAAAGAAAAAAAATGGAAAGTGCTTCTATTTTAAATCTGTGCGTTTCAACTCCAGTTGAGGAAGATTTGACTTTTTTACGGGATATTGAATCTTTGGGTATTATGCAATCAAATGATAATATTTCTGATGCAGATAAGGAAATTGTGAATAAATTTGAGAATAACTTAAAATTCGTAAATAATAGATATGAAACGGGTTTATTGTGGAAGGATGACAAAAATAAAGTCGGGAATAATTTTAGAATAGCTAGAAGTCGCTTTGAGGAATTAAATCGTAAACTCGAGAAGGATAATGACTTATGTAAAAATTATAAAGATATTATATTAGAACAATTAACTGCTGGAATTGTAGAAGAATGTCCTGATAAAATAACAGAAAGTGGTTATTTTATGCCGCACAGGCCGGTTTTAAGAAATGATAAATTAACTACTAAGGTAAGAATGGTTTTCGATGCTTCTTCTAAAGAAAAACATTTAAATTCTCTAAATGACTGCTTGTATCCAGGTCCGAATCTTAACCCGAACATTCTTAATGTAATATTTAATTTCAGAAAATTTAATGTTGCATTTAGCGCTGACTTAGAGAAAGCGTTTTTGCAAATTGGGATAACAGAGGAAGATCGGGATTATTTAAAATTTTTGTGGTTTGGTGACGAAAAGGATGATTTAAAATTTTTGAGATTTACACGAGCTGCTTTTGGGGTAACTTGCAGTTCCTTTCTTTTGGCCGCAACGATTAAATCCCATATACGTAAGTATGTTGATCATTCTGAAGTTGTTAAGATATTGGACTCTTCTTTTTATGTAGATGATTTGATTACGGGGTCAAAATCTGACGAAGACGCTTATTATCTATCCTCAACAGCTTCGCATATTTTTAAAGAAGCTAGCATGAATTTGCGAAAATTCAATACTAATTCTGTCAAACTTAGAAAATTATGGAAAGAAAATAAATTATGTGACTCAGAAGAAAATTTGAATAATTCTCTAAAAATTTTGGGATTATTATGGGATACTAATTGGGATATTTTACGTTTTGACGTACAATCCTTTCCTGATGATTGGAAATTTAATCCCTCGAAACGCGTTGTTCTTAAAGCCATGTTAAAATTCTTTGATCCTATTGGATTCATTGCACCATTTTCTGTTCGTATGAAAAGTTTGCTACAGGAAACATGGAAAAGGGGTTTGGAATGGAATGAAAAATTCCCTGATGATTTAAAAATTGAATGGGAAAATTGGTATGCAGAAATCGAACATTTACATAAATTTGAGGTACCCCGCAAATATTTTCCACAGGGTTTAGACTTTTCGGACCCAATCGAAATTCATATATTTTCAGATGCTAGTCCTAAGGCTTATGGGGCCGTAGCTTATTTTCGATGTACCACAAGTGATAATAAAATTATGACTAGTCTTATTTGGGCAAAATGCCGAGTCGCCCCGATTAAATGTTTGACAATTCCTCGGCTTGAATTAATGGGGGCATTAATAGCTGCAAGGATGTCTAAATATCTGAAAAGTGCATTTAATTTTCAAAATTTGGAAATTCATATCTGGTCAGATTCCACAATTACGCTACATTGGATCAAGGGATCAGCCATGGATTGGAAGCCCTTTGTGGCTAATAGGGTTGTAGAAATACAATCTTTAACTGATCCTAGAATATGGAAATATACCGGGTAAGGATAATCCTAGTGATCTACTTACTCGAGGCGAAAATTTACATAACCTCATAGAAAACAAATTATGGTATTACGGTCCTGAATGGTTGTCATTACCAAAGGACAGTTGGCCGAAACCTGAAAAGATAACTTTTAATGAAAATATTTCGAACGAAAGAAAATCAACAAACTTGAGTTCTACTCAATTATCTTGTACAGTAGGTGTTGTACCTCCAGAGTCTTTGTTAAAATTAGAAAATTTTAGTTCTCTTTCCAAATTACTTAATATCACAGCCTGGATCTTGAGATTTATAAATAATATCAATAAATTGAAACCTAAAATTTCAGGTGAGCTCACAGCTCAAGAAATTGAAAAGGCAGAATTTTATTGGTTAAAACAAACCCAGTTATCTGTCTTCAATCGTGAAATTGAGTTACTAAAAAAGGGAAAGCCCATCGATAAAGATTCAACCTTGTATAGTCTGAATCCAAAATTGGATGAGAATGATTTGTTAATTTTATCTGGAAGATTACAATTTTCAGAATTATCTCAAAGGGAAAAGCACCCTTTTATACTTCCATATGGGAGTGCTTACACCAAATTGTTAATTCGAAATGCCCATGAAAAGGTTTTCCATTATGGAATTGCAACAACTTTAGCTCACTTACGAGAAAATTATTTTATAATTAGAGGACGAAAAATGATAAAATCTGTACTGAAAAACTGTCTTATTTGCACAAAATTTAAAGCTTCTCCTGGGAAGCAAGAAATTGCACCATTACCTAGAGATCGTATTACTGAATCACCACCCTTCTATACCTGTGCTGTAGATTTTGCAGGACCTATTTATGTCAAAGCAAAAACTGGCCAAGAAAAGGCCTATATAGTTCTTTTCACGTGCGCAGTCACTAGAGCTGTGCACCTCGAATTATGTACCAATTTAAGTACAGAAACTTTCCTTTTGTCATTTAAAAGATTTATCTCTCGTAGAGGAATTTGTCGAACAATCTACAGTGATAATGCGAAAACATTTATCAAAGCTGATAATCTTCTTAGAGAAGTTTGGAGCCGAATATCGAAAGAGGAAGTTTTACGATATTTTAATAAAAATAGAATCATATGGAAATTCATTATTCCAAGAGCCAGTTGGTGGGGCGGTTTTTGGGAACGTATGGTACGTTCGGTGAAAACTCCTTTGAAGAAAGTTCTCGGAAGATCTTGTCTCTCATATGAAGAAATACAAACCACTTTAACTGAAATCGAAGCAATGATTAATGGTCGCCCTTTAACTTATGTTTATGAAGAAAACAGTGAACCGCTTCCACTTACTCCTTCACATTTCCTGATCGGCAAACGAATAAATTCTCTACCAGATTTTCATTGTGTTACTGAACCTAAATCGAATAAAGTTACGTTAACAAAAATATTGAAATATCGAGATCAAGTTTTAAACCATTTCTGGAAGCGTTGGAGGCAGGAATATTTGCTAGAACTGCGTTCTGCCAATTTTTCAGTTCCTGTCAAAGCTCCGACTAAATTCGAAATTGGTGACGTTGTGTTAATTAATGAAGATAAAACTCCAAAGCACATGTGGAAATGCGGCAGAATTACAGAGCTCTTTTTAGGAAGAGATTCGAAAGTTAGGTCTTGTGCTATACAAACTGAATCTGGTGTAATAAAGAGACCAGTTCAACTGCTACATAAACTTGAACTTGACATTATGGACTAACATTGAACATTTCACTTTTACGAACAATTTGTTTACATTTTCATTTTTTAACTTTTTCTAATCTAGTATTTTGTATATTTTAGTTTCAGTAGTTGTTCCTGTGAAAATAGAATTAATTGTATGTCTCATTATTGTAAGTATGTTCTAACTTTTAATTGTCTTATTGATGTAATTTGAAATCTTTGATAAAAATTTAGTTTGAATGATGAACAATAGTAATTGTTCATCCGGGGGCAGTGTGTTAAAACCCCCTTTCTTTCTGTTTGACTTGGCGAAAATTAATCACCGCCAAGAATTATGGTAACCCTATATTTTACTTTACTATTTTTCAGTTTGTTTATTAAGGCAGATGTAATTTAAATTCTGAAGCGAGCGATCTCCGCTATATGAGATCTGAACCAGGACTGCCTGGTGATAATAATAAACATATTAATATTCAGTTTTTCGAGGTTTTAATTATTTGAGTGCTGATTCACTTCCAATGAGTAAAAATCGTTCTGTTGGTTTATCATGAATACATAAAATTGTTCCGCATATCATTTAATTGAATTGACGTGAAACATTTCTGATTCGAAGTTCTTTTTATTCGACTGTGTTCTGTGAAATCCCTCACGGTCCCTAATAGCAGTAAATTTAACATTATGTCTATGGGAAAAATTTTCGTTCCTATAAATATTGGCCCTTAATAGAGGTGGCCCTTGAATAGGGGTGGCCTTTAAAAGAAGTTTCACTGTATTTTAAACACTAAGGAATATAAAATAAAATATAAATAAAAAATAAAAAATGCAATATACATTTCTTACAAATATGTATGCTTTTATTTACCTTTTAATTTTCGTATAATATTCGAAAACTTTAGTTGGAATTTAGTTACATTGTAAAACAAAATCTAATTACAAAAATACATTTTCTTTTTCACTTTTCCCATATTTTTGTAGATCCACATCATAACTTACGTTATCATGAAGAATATAAAAAAAAATCCTCCAAAAGGAAGTTTTAGTTGTACGCACACGGTTATATATATTTTAATTATTATTACCTTTTTCCTGTAGTTTTTCACTATAACGACCTTAGCGTTAAAAAAAAAAAAAAAAAAAAAAGCTTGGCTGACGCAGTTCGGGTTTCAATTTTTTTTTGTTTTCCAAATGATATAAATAGTTGTGAAAACAGACCTAATATTAACTTTCATGCTTCTTTATATATAAATTTATATATATTGCATATAAATGTATATTATGCATGTATTTCTGATTTTGTTACCATTTACACAAAGCATTTTTTCCAACAAATTAATAAATTACAAAAATACTATGTTATTACATATGTAGACAAATCTCCTAATAATTATGCAATCATATGTAAATCTTATTATCCCCAACTTCTTACTAACTCTATTTCTTGTAATAAATCTTTTAAAAAAACTGATGAAAATGCAATTGTAAATAATCGTAAAATTCAAAGTTATTATAAACTATTAAATATTCTCTCTACTAACTTTAATTATCCTTATTTAGTGCTTATTCCCAAATTTCATAAGACTCCTATTAAATTTAGGACTGTAACTATTGGATGTAATACATACAAAAATAAAGCCAATAAACTACTATTAAAAATTCTTAATCAATAATATATACTGACTACAAACAATGATAATACACATTGTATAAAAAACAGCGATCAACTGGTCACTATTATGAAAAATCTTAATTGTGTACATAATATAACGACATATGACTTCAAAGATCTTTTTAATAATATAGATTTATTAGATTTACATAATATTATAAATACATTATTTAAACAGTATCATCATAAACTTGATTTACCATCTAATATAGATATAGCTTATTTTAAATCTTTAACTAACTTCATTATCTATAATAATTATATCTTGCAGGATAACACATTATATTTACAACACACAGAGTTGGGCGAAATACATCGAAAAACCGTTTTCGATACAAAATACAAAATACATTGTTTTTTCAACTTAAAATACAAAATACAAAATACTTTCCAAATTTCAAAAATTCAATATACAAAATACATGTATTTTGAAAATACATTTAAAATACAAAATACATTAAAAAAAAAAAAAAAAAAAAAAAAAAACGATTGTGCATTAAACTGCATTAGTCAAATGCAAAGCTGATTTTCAAAACTGATTAATTTTTTAAAAATTATAAATTTCCAAATAAAGAAGCAAAATCAATTAAGCCTCAACGAAAGATAACAAAAACAAAACTGAAACATTGGGGCAACAATGTGCTTAAAAGTGTACGAAAGTTACAAGAATAACTCATAATGAATAAACTACCCTTTAAAGGTAGTTACTCAGTAGGAATAACTGCATGAATTGATTGTGGTAGACGTCAGCACGGAGCCGGGCTTGGTCCGAGGTCTGTCCCCGGCCCGGCTCGCGGTTTGATGAATTCTGAAATGCATCAGAAAGTAGCCCCTTTGGATTTGAGAAAAGCCTTATTAAATGGCAGAGAAATAGTTTCACAAATCTGCTTTTTCTTATACAGCTTCAAAATTATCATGTTTTAATCCTCCTTTTTTTTCTTTTATTCTAACTTACATTAATTTTTTAATGAATCTTTATTTGAATGTTAAAACATTGAAAACTCTAAGTAACCATTAATGTTGCTATTGTGTATTTTCTGTCTTGCGAACACATAGTAATTTTAAAATATACTGTAAAGCTATTCCATAAATATGTATGCAGTATTCTTTAAAGGAATCTTAATAGTATGTTTAGAAAAATCTTATTATTATTTTTTTTTTTTGTAGAAATTGAATCGAGCCTCATTTAATTGATTTTCCCAAGGGCCGGGCCTGTTTTCACTGATTGTTGTACAGGCCGAGCCGGACCATGCTCGGCCCTAACTTTTACTTTTTTCATCGGGCCGGGATAAGATAACTTTTGTGCGGGGCGGGCCGGACCCGTGTCTGGAAATTCCGGCCCGTGCAGACCTCTAGATTATGGATAGATAAGGAATCTCTTTCACGAATCATAAGATAGCACCGCCCGCTACTGAGTATTTGAAGCCAAAATTGAAACAGTATTGATTTTCAGAAAAAGCATAAAAAGTTTGGTGCAATTCTATTCAATGGCTGCAGAGATATAAAAATCTTGAAAATCGTAAAAAACACAGCACAGAAAAAAAACATCTTTAGGACGATATACACCAGAATGTCATCCATACTAACTGAATATGACGAAGTTTGATGAAATTCCGTGCTCTAGTTCTTGAATTATAGCTCCCACGGCACACCTGCCAACTTCAAATTTTTTAAAAATCAAATAAATGCCAGAAAATTTATTTTAAAAAGGTACCTTTTTATGTACGTGGTACTTATTTCATTTCAATTCGATTTACAAATATGATCATTTTGACATGGTGGAAAAAAAAAACCGAGAGTTTTACATACATGTTACGGCAATCATAAAAACGCAGCACAAGAACGCCACCTCCTTAGCGATGCACCCCCAAATTTTTATCAGCATTAATTTATTTGAAGATCTAAAATAATATGAAATTGGATTAAGTTTTGTGCATTAGTTTTTTGAATATAGTTATCGGGAAAATGATGAAAAACCCAGCATAGCAGCACCACCTGATACCCTTTAGCTTTAAGCGATATACGCTAAAAGCTAATCGGCAAGTATTTCCGTTCAGGCCTACAAGCAGTTTGATGAAATTCTGTATATTGGTTCTTACAACATAGCTATCATGGAATAAAATAGTTAAGCATAGCAGTACCGACTGTTGGGTGAACCTAGAGAGAGAACCTAGGTCTGTCTTAATCTGAAGTTTGATTAGTATTAAACTCCATGCATTAGTTATTGAGGTTGAAGGGCCACAAAAATTGTGTCTCACACAGACTAACAGACAGACACACACACATTTCCCAAAAATAATTAAATCGCGTTCAAGGTATCCCGAAACGTGTAAATCAAGCAAAAAACGAAAGTCGAAAATTTTCACGATACCAATACTTTCTTCTTATTTATTACAAGAATGTAAAAACAAATTAGTCTAGTATCAGTCTTTTCAATCAGTCTTTTTTAGTATATGTCTATAAAAGAACACATTTTATAATAATCTCATATGTACAATGACACCGAATAAAATTGTTTAAATGAGTTTAAATGTATTTTTTCTTTTTATATAATGCGCATGTGTTTAATAAGAGCTCCCAACTACGCAAGATTTTTTAGGCCATCCACTAATAAAATATTTGGGGCACAATTTTTCGATTATGGTGCTTTTTAGAAATAAAGCATACGAAATTTAAAATCCGTATTACTGAATGCAAAAATATGAATGAAAAAAATAGATAATTTTTAACAAAAGTTGAATTATTATTATTAACAAAAGTACGAATTCTGCGCATAAAGCAGTTTTAAAATTAAAACACCAGGTAAAATATCAAACTATATATAAGCGCAAAGAAATAAAAAATCATTTGCACTTACTATGAAAGTCTTGAAACTTTTAATATAGAGCAGGAAAAATATGAAAGCTCTTACATTCGTAAAAAGAAAACACTTATAAAATATTTATAAAAAGTAGGAATAACTCGAATGCAAAATTTGCAAAGTCATACATTTCATTTTTTCATAGTCAAATTGTTCCTTTAAAAGTTCATTGTAGCAATTTTCTTGCGGTTACTGTCCAATGTATTTTTTTTACAAAAATTATATAATGAATGAAGCAGGCGAATTTTTAAGAAATCCTTCTTCAATATTTTTAAATAAAACTCTTAGACAAAAAAAAAAAAAAAAAAAAAAAAAAAAAAAAAAAATGAGTTCTTTATATGTGTGGTCAACGGGCAACTGTCGGTAATAGAGCGCTGCACCTACGCAACTCTGAAAGATCCTTCCGGTCTATCACAATACATGTTCTTTTTTCTTGTAATTCCCACAGCAACATTAAGATATGTAAAAGTTATTTTTGTAACTAATCAGCGAGAATATGTTTGCTGTATCAAAACAACATATTTATCAACCTCCTTATTTCAGCAATAGTCGAAAAGTGTTTTTATATTAACTTCCAAAACAGAATTTGAAAACTAATCAAAACAGACAGTCGTGTATTTCCTTTTAGTGAATCGCAGCTTTTCTCTCTGCGGTTTAAACATGGCAGTTTGAAATTTGGAAAAAATGTATTTTGAGTATTTTCAAAATACAAAGTACATTGTAAAACCATCAGAAAATACATTACAAAAATACTTTGATCTTATCGGTTTAAAATACAAAATACAAGATACAAATGTATTTTGAAAATGTATTTCAAATACATGTATTTCAAATACATGTATTTTCGATACTGCCCAACTCTGACAACACATCGGTATACCACAAGGTGGCTGTACATCCAATTTATTATCAAACTTATATTTATATCACTATGAACGTACTTTTACTAATAATAATATACATTTATATCGTTATATTGATGACATAATTTTAATTGCCACTGATCAAACTAAAATTTCTCAATTTCCAGTAGATTATCCCACTAATTTGGAATTAACGGAAAACCTCTTATCTAATAATACAATCAACTTCTTAGGTCTTAAAATTACAATAAAAGACAACAAAATAATAACAAATCTATATGATAAACATAAAGAGTTTAAATTCAAAGTCAATACATTTACAAATTTTAAATCTTGTCTTCATAATTCTGTATATCGAAATATAATACTTAACCATTTATATAGAATAAAATGTTTATGTTCTTCTCATCTAATTAACAATAATATTAAAAAACTAATTTATGATGCATTAAATCAAGGTTTTTCCAAAGAAATTCATATATTCTTTAATATACAATTAGTACTTACATGATCTTAAAAAAAACAAAAAAAAAAACACATGCGTAAACAAAATTACAAAAAAAAAACTTATAAAATAAGAAAATATATATAAAAAAAATAAAAGATTGTAAAATAATAAAAAAATATTTATAGGATGGATGGGTGGGTACATGTTAGAGTACGGAGGAGGGTGGTGTTGTCTGGATAATACGCAATGGTTAATTGATTTAAAAAAAATTGATGGGGCATTTTAATTATAACTACATTGCTAATACTCTTTTTATATGGAGGTGATTCGATATTTTATATATATATGGTGACGTTAAATTTTTATTTCAATTCACATTGAATTTATTTAGCTTAATTAATATTTAATCAATTTAACAATTAACTTGTTAATAATTTCTAGTCTTCTCGGGACAATATCATAATAATTTCTAATAGTATACCATCTTTATGATGAATAATATGCATAATAAGTTTAATTGATATAACTAATGATATTACAGTTTGTATTAAAATTGGGTTATTAGTATTTTATTATTCCTCTATACTTTTTAATAATGTTTAATTTTGAACTTAGTATTAAATGATTAATTAACGGTTTTATGTGAATGTTAATCCCATATTCATATTCTTTAGTTTTTTATGGTTAATATGAAAATAAACCACACAATTTATTTGTTATCATTAGGCAATTGGGAAATGTACATTCTGACATAATTATATCAACATCCATTTATTTTTTTTCTTCCTGTTCATTTTATTTATTAATTTTTTTATATTTAAAAGTATTTCTTATAGTTTATATTTTTATTATATATAATTTTTTATACATAATTTATTTAGTTTTATAGCATATTGCTATATTATATTATAATTGTTTTGAATTTTTTTTAATTTTCCGTATAGTTTAATTGGATATGGTAGTAGTATATATTGTAATCATTCTATTAACATTTGTATTTATTTAATATTTATATGAATAATGAAATATAATATGGTATTTTTATATTAGGATTTGTTGGGATATAGCAGTTGGTATATTATGACTGAATTAACTTATAATAGCATAATCTTTATGACATTTTGTTCATATTAGTTTCAAGTTAATATCATAGATGGCAGCACTAAAATTTAAATTGGATTCTGTATGATGCTTCGAATAGAGTAATAATATCAATTTTTAACACAAGGTGGAGCTTAATGTTGGCTATTTGCGATTTTGCAAACTTATAGTTTTGGTATTTTTTACTTTATTTAAGATATTTGAAAAAATTTAAAAGTGTTAAGAAGTAATTTGCTTATTATGTAATTATTTTCTATTAATATTATTTTAATTTCATTTATCACGGTATTTCAAAATAGATTAACTGTATACATTAGGTTTTAAAATCTGTGTTAATTTAACTATAAAAATAACCTTAAACTTATCGTGCTTATGGATACCATGTGCTGATGTGTACTTGGATAAAATAACTGGGTTTTTATTAGGTATTTTGTGTAATATTACTATTTTTCCTTGTTATAAATTAATTATTTAAAATGTTGTATTGCTTTTTCCATTTCATAGCATTTTATTTTATTCTGTTTTCAGTTTGAAACTATTCTATTGGTTATATTGGTCGTTAGAGTACAGGAGAAAAAAAAATTCAGCTTTTAGCATTTTTTCTCACAAAAAACGACTGATTTTGCTTATATAATTGAATTTTGTACTCTTGATAACGTAATTCAATATATAAGCTTTTCAATTATTTTTATCGAAATCCATATCCTTTTTTTCTTCATTATTAATTCTTGTTATATAGTACAAGGGGCTTTATTTTATACATAGCAGCTTGTTAATTATGTTTTTGGTATCCATTCAATGTGTTTGGGGACACTGTATTGTTGTAAATGCATTCATACTATCACAATTATTGATGGTGGTCAGTAATGTTTAATTAATGGTTATATATATGAATTTATATATACAGCGTGTTCATAATTAAACGACCCTATTTTAAAGTTGTCTACAGACGAAACTGTTGTTCAGAATGTTGTGGAAAACATAATAAAGCAAAGGGAATTTGTTTGAGCAAAGAAAAAAAAATGTTCAAAATTTCGCCGCCAGAGCACGTTTCTAACGAATTACACATTTAACATAGATTTACTATAGTTTACAAATTTTATTACAACCAAAAATGGTCCGCATGACGGTGATCATTTTTAGATAACATCTAGAATCGTAAGATAGTATGTTCCACAGTTGAAAGCATTGTGTGCTTAGAAATGCTAAGAACTTATTGGGAAATGCTGTCTTTAAGGCAGGGTTGCCGGCTTTTAGCCAAGCCAAAAAAAGCCGGCCTGCTTTTTTTGGTTTTAACCACATAAAAAAAGCCGGTTTTTATTTTATTAAAGTTAGTTTACAACTAATTCATATTAAATTTGGATTATTTTTTTAATGCACTTATAAATATTTTCTACTAAAACGTATTATAAATTTATATTAATATTATTATTTAGTATTATTAATTTATATTGTCAAATAAATAAGTCTTTATAACCACTAGAAGGTAACCGTGAAGGCATTATGACTGAAAAAAAAAATAAATATTGAAAAGAACATAAATTATACTCCAAAGTGATGTTTTGAAATTCTATATTACACAGCTCTGCATTATACGACATATTTTAAAGATTATATTTAATTAAAAAATGACAAAATGTAACACTTCAATATCGAAACATTCTTACATGTCCATGTGCATATGGAAAGATTAAGTCATACAATGAATAATATTGAAAGAGAAATTAAGAAGTTTGTAATATTTGAGGAGAGTTTAGTACATAAGTGTATAAAGAAAGAAAGCAATTAAAAAAATAAAATTTGTTAACTTAAAATTTTGAAAAATTTGTTGCTATTTAAAATAGCGCATATTCTTGCATAAATTCATGCATCTGCTATTCCTAATAATGTTTATAATAGTGAGAAATGGTGTTTATATCATGACTTTTTGTGTGATTTTAAATGTTTGAGAAATAAAATACGATATATTAATAGCTCTTAAAATTAGTTAAGTGATAAAACATGTAACTAAGTAACCATTGTCCTTTTTAATTTTATAAAGCAGTAAAAATGAGGGGAAAAGAGCGGGGTTAAAGGTCAATGTAAACCAGATAAAGCAGTTGGTTTAAAATTTAGCTGACATATTTGCAATTCTGACTACAAATCACGAGCAGCTCCACCTATATTTCAGTATTAATGTCTTCATTATTGAGAAATTGAGTTATTTATTAAATTCTAAGTCAATTAAATGTCATTAAAACTAATTAAAATGCTCTAGTGTATAAAAGCCAATTTTGGCCAAAAAAAGCCGGTTAAAACCAATAAAAGCGTGGCTTTTTTAAATTTTAGCCGACTTTTTTGCAACCCGACTTAAGGTCAGGAAAAGTTAATAAATAAAAATTGTAAACTATCTTAAATGTTTGCTAAATGTATAATTCATTAAAAAACACCCTCTGGTGGCGAAATTTTGAACTTTTTTTCCCTTAAACAAATTCTTGTCCCATTATTATGTCTTTCACAAAATTTCGTAACTTTACTGAGCAATATATTCGTTTGCAAACAGCTTTAAAATAGGGTTTAATTATGAACAACCTGTATATAAATATTTTATTTATTTATTATTGCTTATTATATACAATTTAATTCTGTTTGTATATAAAAATAGATAAATGGCTTCTTTATATTAAATAAAATTGAAATAAATTGCTTGTGCATACGAAACAATGAACAGATTGTCAGATAATACGTTGCCAAATTGCCTTCTCTCGCCATTTTCTCCAACTACCCAAGACCTGTATACTGGGAAAGTACCCTTCTTTCTGTTTGAGTTGAAAGCCTCTTTCATGCGATGTAGCAGAAATAGGAAATGTCACTCCGCTACCAATAATAATAAGTTTCTTACATTCTGAAAATATAACAGTAGATGTACTATTCTGAATGTATTTAGTTTCATATGCAAATTTGCACAAGTTTATCACTGACAAGTATTTATATTTAGAAGTTCTTTAATTTTGTATCTACGAAAGTATTTTATGGAATTTCCTTGTTCCGGTTTTGTGTTGGTTAAATATCTATCTATATCAGCTATACTCAACCTGTTTTTTTTCTTGTGGGCCGTATATATAGGTTTTCAGCGCTAGGCGGGCCACAACGCACTTATAAAAGGAAAAAAAAAAGAATAAATACAATAGTAAGATAAGATAAGTAGTATAACAAAGCGCGATAACAAAGTCAATATTACCAATAGGTTTGAACGTTGGTCGGAGAAGAAATAAAATTTTAATAACACTATTTCCAAACAATAAACTTTGTAACAGATTTCAATTGAAAATGTTTTAGAAATACGCCGCGAAGCTACTTGTCCAGAAATAGTGGTGTAAAAGTTTCTTGATGCCAATTTTTCAGCGATAATCGTTAAATACTAAAATGCGGTACTAGGTGTATAAAACGTAATAATAGGGGAGACTAGGGGGGGGGGGGGTTGACCATACGGGAGGCTTGACCCACCCATCGGTTTTTATATTTAAAAGAATTTCAGAGTTTTATCAATAGGTGTCAACCAAAGCTCCTGGAATGCTCTAACAACAGTCCCTGTTTCTTACAGATAATCGAAATAGGTGTGGAAAAAATCAATTGTGAAGCGTTTTCAACGTAAAAGTTGTGTTTTTAGAAATATTTTGTAAGCTTTTTTCAGATAAAATATATCACAGGAATTTAAATAAGTAAGTTTTAAGTAATGCAGAAATATCGAGCTTTCATTCCAGGCATAAAGATTATACAGTAAGTTAGGCTTAACATAACATTGTGCTATTCTTTAGAAAAAGGTTATTTGGGGAGGCTTGACCCAGTCAATGTGAGGGAGGGTTGAGCAGATGTTCAAGGCTCCCTTAACACATTCACAACGGGAAACGAGAATTTCTGTTTTCATTCAAAAAACATCATCGACTAAGGGCGTGGCTTCTACCTTACAGAAAATGCATTTATATCATGTTGTGCATATTTTTTTAGATTGCAAGACATTTTATATTAAATTCTTTCATTGAAAGATATTTACCGATGCATACACTTGGAAAACCTATCTAGAACACCAATTAACAAAATACTTTCAAAACAGGGAGGAGCTTCTACTGTTTTAAAATTTAGATTTGATAAAAATTGCCCGTCGGCAATGTGTTCATTAAGGGGTTTTGGAAATATTTTTATTATACAATGTGCATAATGAAAGGTTAATGGTTATATGTAAAAATGAAGGTAAATTTATTCTGCAAAGGTACAGTAAAATGGAGTGATGGAAAAGAAAACGTTTAAAACTGATTAAAGAAAGATGTAAAAAATTGCTATTTGCACTGCACGAAAAATATTAATGAAATATAAATGGGAAAGTTTCTAGGAACTTTTTCCATTTAAATATCACTTACAATAGGTAAATAGAAACAGTGAAGAATACTAGAAGCTAAGAAAGCAGCAGTCTTAACCGTTTTAGGGGCAGTGGGGTGTTTATGCAACCACTTTATTTTAATTCCCAGACGCCACAATGGCATCAGAATTTTGAAAAATATTTTCAAATTAATATGTATGTGAAATATAACCTTTTTCATATTTCCAAATAAATTTGCTCGTATATTCCGGTGCCAGTCATTTATTTCAACATTTTAGTACTGAAAGTACTTTGCCCCTGAAAGGATTAAAAGATGTTAATGATAAGTTAAGTACTCATGCGGCTGCTAAAAAACACAGCATTGATCGAAAAACTTTAGGAAGGTATGTAGAAGAATTTCAACATAATGAGTAGAGTGAGATGAAGACAAACTATGTGACAACTAGATTTGTCAGGTCGAGTGTCACAAAAAGTAGGACAAGGAGACAAAAATAAAGCGGGACAGTTGCTATTAAATCCGGACATTATAATGCGTGAAACCCTATAAAATCGGAACCTGTCTCTAGCAGGATACTGTCTTAAATGTTAAAATTTCATTTTCGCTGTTGTAGTATTATACCTGCTCAGACAAAATCTTGTTTAAAACAATGTTTTTCTCCTCTGACATGCGATTGCGCCTAAACAGGTTTGTTTTAGCATCACATTTACAAAAATATTTTTTTTATAATAATTAAAGCATGTAGCATAAAGTTATTTTGCTTTTTTACTAACTGATTTTATTTCTCTTCACAAATATTTCAATATAAAACAAAGTGAGTCAAGCCTCCCATATAGTGGGTCAAACCTCCCATATGTGGGTAGCCTTGACCCATTATTTTCTCATGATTAAAATCAATAATTTTTCAAATTTATTATATATTACACTTATGTAGCAATTTTATTTTTATAACTGATTCTATAACGAATAAAATGATATATAAAACTTATCTCTACGTGCAATATTTAAAAAATAAAAAATCATTTTATAAAAAGTGGGTCAACTTTCCCTTGTCCCCCCTATAACAATGCAGAATTGGCAGGTTCTAAAAAAAGAAGAAGAATTTGACAGATTTTCCCTAATAAACCTAACTTTTACTCGATGCTAAATACTTTTATTTATTAATTTTTAATGTAAAAACATATAGTGCAAACTGAATTATAGTGAAATAATGTTCGACTAGTGTTGATGATTACGCAATGTTATAGGGGAGACTAGGGAGGGTTGACCCACTTTTTACAAAATGATTTTTTATTTTTTAAATATTGAACGTAGAATAAAGTTTTATATATAATTGGTTGACCCACTATATGGGAGGCTTGACCCACTTTGTTTTATATTGCAAAATTTGTGAAGAGAAATAAAATCAGTTTAAAAAAGGAAAATAATTTTATGCTACATGCTTTAATAATTATAAAAAAATATATTTTTTAAATATGATGCTTAAACAAACCTGTTGAGACGCAATCGCAAATCAGAAAAGAAAATTTTTATTTTAACCAGAATTTCGTCTGAGCAGGTATAATTGTACAATAGGGAAAATGAAATTTTAACATTTAAGGCAGTATTCTGTTAGAGACAGGTTCCGTTTTCATAGTGTTTCGTGTTATTATGCCCGGATTTAGGAGCCACTGTCCCGCTTTTTTTTTTTTTTTTTTTTGTCTCCCTGTCCTATTTTTTGTGACACTCGACCTAACAACTCTAGTTGTCACATAGTTTGGCTTCATCTCACTGTATTCACCCAGGTGAAATTTGTCTACATACCTTCCTAAAGTTTTTCGATCGATGCTATGTTCTTTTGCAGCCGCATGAGCACTTAACTTATCATTAACATGATTTAAAGCTTTAAGGAGCAAAGTACTTTCAGTACTAAAATATAAAAATAAATGACTGGCACTGGAATTTACGAATATATTTATTTGAAAATAAGAAAAGGGCTATATTTCACATACATAATAAATGGAAAAAATTTTTGCAAAATTCTGGTGCCATTGTGACGTTTCGGAATTAAAATTAAGTGGTTTTATAAACATATCACTGCCCCTGAAAGGGTTAAGACTGCTGCTTTCATCCTTTCTAGTTTTTTCCACTGTTTCTATTTACCTATTGTAAGTAATATTTAAGTGGAAAAAAGTTTCTATCAACTTTCCCGATGTCTAGCAATTTTTCACATCTTTCTTTAGTCAGTTTTAAACATATTCTTTTCCATCACACCATTTTACTATAGCTTTACAGAATAAACTTTCTTTTATATATATAGCCATTAACTTTTCATTATACACAGTGTATAATAAAAAGATTTCCAAAACCACTTAATTAAGGGAGCCTTGAGCATCTGGTCAACCCTCCCTCACATTCACTGGGTCAAGCCTCCCTGCATAGACCTTTTCTAATGAATAGCACATTGTTATGTCAAGCCTAACTTACTGTACAATTTTTATACCTGGAATGAAAGCTCGATATTTCTGCATTACTTTAAACCTACTTACTTAAATTTCTAGGATATAATTTACCTGAAAAAAAGCTTACAAAATATATCTAAAAAACACAACTTTCAGGTTGAAAACCCTCACAATTGATTTTTTCCACACCTATTTCGATCATCTCTATGAAATGAAGACTGTTGTTTGAGCATTCCAGTAGCTTTGGTTGACACCTATTGATAGAACTCTGAAATTCTTTTAAATATGAAAATTGATGGGTGGGTCAAGCCTCCCGTATGGTCAACCGTCCCTAGTCTCCCCTACACCACTGTAGCATAACTAGAACTACATTTAAAAAGACTAAGAAATTGGCATTTCAGAAGTTTTAATACAATTTTAAATTAATTATGAATAACAGGGCAGATATTGTCTTTCCATGAAAATAAATAAAACAACATTTAAGACCCTAAATACTTTTTATGCATATCTCGGTTAATTTTCAAAATACGGACAATGTGTCCCTGGCCGAACATAAAAGGAAGCCAGGTTGAGTATGGCTGATCTATATTATAAAGGGCAAACGTGTCCGTGCGTAACGCTGACTACAGTTTGACAGTGGAATTTCTAAATACTGCACGTTTTCAACGTAATACTAATTAATTTTTTAATACTGCACGTTTTCAACGTAATACTAATAAATTTTTTTTAATCATATTTTGTGGATACGCTGCCCATGTATGAGTGTTGTTAAATTCAAGGATTTATTATTCAGAAATTTTGAATTCTCACCAGAAAGTTTTGAATAGCCATATATTATAAGGCCCTGCCAATGATTGTCAGTCATTCTACCTTACATATATAGGGTGTTCACAATTAAACGACACTATTTTAAAGTTGTCTACACACTAAACTATTGTTGAGAATGTTGTGAAATTTTGTGGAGCATATAATAAAGATAGGGTAAAATGCCCATATTTCGTCCCCTCTCCTAATTTCGTCCCCCTTAACTTCTCCGCTTCTGCGAAATTGACGCCACTTATGAAGCAAGGCACAGGAGACGGAAGGTAAAAGGGGTCAGTGTTGAAAGTTTCGTTCGCCAAGACGCATACATAAATTAAAGACGGCCAATTTCCTATTTTTAGAAGACCTAAGTTCTTATTACGTCGTTTGTAGAACGTTATTTACTGTACTGTAAGTATTTATTTCTTATTCATTGTGTGTATTTTACGTTGGTAAGATGCTGACAGTAGTATACAGTGAGTTTTAGGACGATCAGTTCATCTTATGGGAATTGCAGCTCCATCATATTTGGAACTAGCGTGGTCCCAATTTCGTCCCCCTTGGAGTTCTTATTTTCGTCCCGGGGACTAAATTAGGAATGCTTTTTCATGACATTTTTTTCAATTTTTTTTCCTCATGTTTGGATGGCTAATGTTTCGTTGTGTTATTCTTCCACTGATAATTAGTACATTTCTTTGTGCCTTACTTTAATGTAAATTAAATTACTTACTCATTTAGAAATAAACTTTGATTTAGTTATAAATTAAGCATCGACGTATTGGATTTTTTGGAGGGACGAAATTGGGAACATTTTTTTTTTCTGCATTATTTAGATACTTTTGAATAAACAAATTTTCGCATTGTTAAAAATTTTTTGTACGATATTTGCCTGTTTCTATGTACGCGGGTAGTTAATCTATGTAAAATCCAAATTTGGTAGATTTTCACTGAAAATTACAACTTCCAAGGGCCTAAAAGTGACTGGGGGACGATAATAGGACACCTTACCTTATAGAATTTTGTTTGAGCGAAAAAAAAAATAGTTCAAAATCTCGCCGCCAGAGGGTAATTTTTAACGAATTAGCATACATTTACGATACACAAAATTTATTAAAACCAAACATGTTCCACATGACGGACATCATTTCTAGATACCATCTGGAATCGTAAGATAGCATGTTCCACAGTCCACCGCAGTATGTTCTGGAAAATGCTAAGAACATGTTGGGAAATGCTGTCTTTAAGATCTGGTAAAGATAATAAATAAAATTTCTAAACTATCGTAAATATATGTTAAATGTGTAATTCATTTAAAAAACGCCCTCTGGTGGCGAAATTTTGAACTTTTTTTTCTTTTACACAAATTCACAAAATTTCACAACTTTATGAACAATATTTTCGTCTGTAGAGTAAATTAGTTTAAAATAGGTTGTCTAATTATGGACACCCTGTATATCTAAAATCTAATGAAACGAAACAAAATAAAAACTTTATTTTACTGTTTAACTTGTGAATAGTCAATACATGCTTCGAGTTTAATATGGGTTATTTCTGGGGGTATTTCATTATTTATTTTTCCATTTTGTGTCTTTGTTTCTAAATTACTCGTTTCTAACAACTGTAAAAAATTTCCAATGATTGCCATTTATTATATTGAAAAGACATGGTATTTTTCTTGCTGTTTTTACTTAATCCTAATAAAGTTTGTTTTCGTTATCTATTATAGCAAAATATAAATTAATAATAGCGTCCTTGGATACAAAATCTTTCAATATGTAATGAATTGCACGCGAGAATTTATTTTGAAAAGAATTTTTTAATAACAAATATTTTGTTAATACATAAATACACAAAACTCAATACTCAAAAAGTGTACATAGATTTTTAAAGTCGAAATTGAGATTTTCCGTGACGAATCTCGTTGATAAAAGTTACTTGTTTCATAGTATTTTGCATATAAATAAAATATTTTTAAATCGCTGAAAACATATTATTATAAGCGAAAATTTTGAATTTGAGACTTTTCCTGATAAAGCTTTACGGGTAATAGCTGTTTATTTTGTTTGCTTTTGAGCGTAAGTAAATGAAATGCTTTTATGTAAATAGAAATTGATTAGTAAAAGGGAAAAGACTCTGTAATTTTCCATTAAGGGGACAGTTTATCTTTTCAACAATTTTTTTTTATCTAATATGGTTTAAAGGGTAAATTCATTGCATTTGAATGTTCAACGAAACGTAGAGTCGTGGGAAAAAAGTAAACACCCCCTACTAACTCCTCAACAAATTATCGTAGAAGAATGTTACAGGTACCGAACGAATAGAAATAAAGTCTACTTTTAAATGATGTATATAAAATTTGCTTAGGGGACCATCTACATATTAAAACGAACCCAAACTTTATTTTTTTCCATGGCAGTACCCAATTTTAACAAAATATTTCAAATCTTCGGTTCAAATTATGCCTAGACAGCAAATTTCATCTCATTTGAATGATAAGTTTTGAATTATAAACATTCAAAATTGAGTGCTTCTAATGTTAAATTACATTTTCATATTTTTATTAATATCTCCTGAAATTATACTCCTAATGTACTAATTTTTTGTGTAGCAATAATACTAAAATACCCAAACATAAATACGTTGAATTTGCATTTTTTATAATTTTATTGTATGAATTATGAAATAAATATTCGAAAAAATTATGAATTGCAACCTACAATTTTTTGATGGATTTAGACTTATTAAGTCCTGCTTTATGGAAATCCAAAATTTCCCATTTTTCTTCCAAGTAGTTTTCAAATTATGCTTTAAAAACGGCAAAAGGGTGATGTAAGGGGCCGTCTATGATAGAAGTGACTAGATATTTTGAAATTTCTTATGCTATCCTATAATCTAGCAGTCTTCAATGACTGCTTGAGTGGCGCTTAAGATGCCTTGATCAAGAAGAGGGCTCTCTCGGTCAACAATGGAGTACCTAACTTCAATTTGGATGCAGCCCCTAAAATACGCTCGTTTTATAATAATTAATTTCTCGGAAACTTATCATAAGAATTGCACAAAAATTTGTTTTCAAGCTAATTGAAGGGTGTATAGCTCAATTATGCTGTCAGAATTGCGTACTGCTATTAAAAAAAAAAAAAAAAAATTATGGTTCGTTTTAATATGTAGATGCCCCCCTAAACAAATTTTATATGCATCATTTAAAAGTAGACTTTATTACCAATCGTGTGGTACCAGTAACTTTCTCCTACGATAATTTTTTGCAGAGTGAGTAGGAATGTTTTCTTTTTTTTCCCACGACTGTACATTTTGGAAAAAAAAATTAACTGCATTACACAAGACTGCACATGGATTTTTAAATACATTTGATATTACATTTAATATAATTTTTTTACTGATTCTTTTACTGTATTGATTACGGTAATGATTTTTTTTACTGTAGTGTAAAACGATTAAATCTAACACATCTTCATATAATTTTTTCTTAATAATAATCACCTGAAGGCTAATTCCATGCGCAGATTATCACATATATAATAAAGAACATCTAAAAAAAAAATAATAATCTCTATCTCAAGTACAAAAAAAGCCATAGCATTTATAAAATATGAAAGTGAAGAAAATATAAACATGGAGAAAATGCTGTTTAAACTTTTCATTTGTGCGAGCAATTATGCTGGGTGTATTAACAAAATTTACAATATCTTGCAATATAATTGCCGTATGAGTGAAAATGAGGTGTCAAATTATTCACAATTAAACAGGATTTCGTTTAATATTTAATTAGAAAAATCGATTTTTTGATCAATTTTGAGGTAAACTGTCCGTTTAACCGCAATCGAATGATTTCAGGGCATGAAATAAATGTTGAAAACAACATTTTCCTGTCTTTTGGCTCATTCCCCACTCTTTAAAGTTAGCCACGCCCTCTTTATAAAATCTATGGCATATAAATAGTGCAAGGAGATAAGGATTATAAATTTATAATAAAACGAAAAGCTTTTCTATTTGTGGACATCTAGCTTTGTGATGAGAAAAGGCCTTATTGGCTATAAAACATTGTAGGAAGTAGATCTAAAACAGGGAGGGAAATAAATGGATTTAGATTATAGATAACTCTATATAATTCTTGGAAATTTTTCTGTAGAAAATTGCTCACGCCTTGCATTCAATAATATTCAAATTCTAATTTGTTTAAAAGGCGTACTGCCAACATAGTGAAAAAGTGTCCGGAGTCGGGACTCGAACCCGTGTCCAAAAGAATGCTGAATTTTGCTATAAGATGATATTGCAGCACTTAGCTCTGCATTCAGGAATTAAAACGTGCATAAAAGCAAAAGCCCCTTAAGAATGAAGACGTAGGATGTGGTTTGGAGGGTTGGGTAATTTTACCTCCGCACACAAGCCACCCCTCTTCTCTGATCACAAATGGACATATAGCGTAATAAAGGGATTTTCCGTATAACTACAGTTATGAAACTGTTTGTGTAGCAAGAAATACCTATGACAAGCCTATTACTGGAATAAAACGCAAAATGAATTATTGCGAGATGTGTCACTTTTCTTGCGGGGGAGCGGTGAGAAGTGCTAGGCTGGATATGTTCCAAGTGGTTAAGTTGGTAGAACGTCGGTGCGCTATACCGATGAACCGGGTTCGAGTCCTGACTTGGACACTTTTTCACTTTGTTGCCTGTACGTCTTTTAAGCAAATTAAAATTTGAATAGATTATAGATCATCGCAAAATTGATGTGCCTACCACAAAAAAAGATATTTTAGTGTTTAACGCATTAACATCCACCATATATTTTCCATTTCGGTCATCAGTCATCGTTATTATATGCAAAACATTTGCAAGAGATAAAGAATGTAATATAAAGTAGGCGTGAAGCGGACTAAGCCCGAGGCCTTGGGCAAGAACCAGAGTCGGGAACAGAAACAACCTCTGGCTCGTTTTTTCTTTCTTTTATCTTTACAATAAGAAAGTATTGGATTCGTGAAAATTTTCGAATTCCGGTTTTCGACGGATTTACACGTTTTAGGGGTCAGAGTTCCCGAAAAACATGTTTTTATAAAATGTCTGTCTGTGAGTCTGTGATTGTATCTGTTTGCATGTGACACAAGTTTTGCGTGCGCTATATTTCAAGAACTAATGCACGGAACTTTAATAAAAATTTTTATTCGGTTAATCCCTGATATAAATTAGTGCTGATTAGTTAATCACCCAACAGGTGGCGCTGTGATGCTGAATTTTTCACTTTTCTCGCAATAGCTCTACCTCAAGAACTAGAGCACGGATTTTTATCAAACTTCAGATTAAGTTTCGTTTGGTACCAATGGACAGTATTCTCGTGACGTTCCAGTGGGAATCACGTGGTGTAAAAATAACGGGGAGCGCGTTTGTTGCGCTTATTGCGTCATTTGATGCAGAAGAAATACAGATAAATGCATGCATAAAATACTGCAGAATTATTTTCGATCAACACTTATATACATATTAATTAAAATTCATATAAACGTATTAACTAAAATTTAAAATTTTTATTTTATAAATAAAATGAAGAATATGCGTGCCATTACTTTAAAATAGAGAAAAGAATTCATGTATAACCCAGACCTATCCCTGAAAAGATCTAAAACTCTATATAAAATAAAATATAAACATAAATTTTCTAAACACAATGCTAGCGCAGTTATGAATGTTATTCCCAAGCAGACGAATTTTTGTAGCCTCGAACACAAGGGGAGAATATGGTCCATTGGCTCTGATTACGTTTTGGTGTAAATCGTTCAACAGGTGGCACTGCTATGCGCATTTTTAACGATTTCTGCAATAGCTCTATCTCAAACATTAATGCACGGATTTTCATCAAATTTCAGATTCAGTTAGACGTTGACATAAGTTTTCGCTGATTAGCTTTTGGTGTCAATCACCCAACAGTGGCACTGCTGTGCTGTATTTTGTACGTTTTACACGAATTTAGCGATAACTTTTAACGAATTTAGCTCAAGAACTAAAGCACGGAATTTCATATCTTTAGAATTCTCATGATGGGCATAGATTGACATTTAATTCTGGCACTGTTATAGCGAATGTTGAAGTATTAAGCTGCATGAGATAGAAGAAAGTTTTGGAATTGGCACATTCGACTAGTTTATACCAGTCTTTGACGTCGGGCTAAAAATAAAATTGTATTTATTCACCAATTCAAAAAAATAAAAAAATAAATCCTTCTATATATAAAAAAAAAGTTTTGATTTGGAAATGGACCAATGAAAATCTGTGTAGATAATCCCAACAGATCGGCATCCAATTTGAATGCTTAAGCATGGCATTTCTTCATTAATATTAAAAAAACTGTTGCATACAAAAATATGAAAATCGGTAGTATTATAGAGAAATGTTTGATAAACACGCTGATGCGGACAGTGTTCAAATCGAAGAATCATTTTAAGAGATATTTAATGCCAAAGTTAGACAAAATCGTTCCATTAAAAAAGTTTTATTGGAGCAAAAACTGTACATAGGAATTTAATCATTTTTAGATCATTTTATGCGTCAGGATTTCCGTCAGGTGTGCAGGCTGTATTTAGTTTTTTAATTTGACTCATTTTTTGAGGTTTTAATTATATTTTTAATTCAAATTTTTAGCATTTCGAGAGATATTTTTTACTTATTTTAGAAAATTGTATTAATTTAAACTGTTGCCAACTGTATAATCAACGCAAACAATAATGTTTGCTTCAAATTAAAAATTTATTTTACACGTGACTATTATAAACAGAAAATATAAAAAGCAGGAACTCATTGAAAATTACGTCATAAAAACTATACTTACACGTGAACTTTAAAAGAGAAAGAATATTGTAAAATAATAAATTCATTAACATGCGTTAGAAGTCTTAAATAGGAGAATTTACGTCACATTTACGTCACATTACACTTATTGCGTAAAATGAACAAAAAATAATATTGCAAAACAGTTTAAATTTAAAAATTGCGCGAGACATTTATTTGATATTTTAAGATGATCGTAATATTTCATTTCTAACAAAAGTATTTTTACGTGAATATTAAAAAGAGAAAGAAAAGTTTGGTGAAAATTACGTCAGATTATAATTGTCAGATTCAAATTATAATTCAGCCTTCCGAAATCTTTTTAAAGCCGATCAAATTAGCGTGCTGTTAGAGTCTGCGGTGTCTGAACGGGGGTTGACGAGCGTAGCTCGTAAGGGGCAGAGCCCCCTAGTAAAAATTAAAAAAAAAACTTGCTATTTTAGAAACAAGAATATATAGTTGATTTACAGTTTATAAACTATTATTGTAACACAATCAAACTGATTGGTAAAGTTATCATACGAATTGAATATTTCCAACTGAGCGAAAAAATGCCCAGGCTGGGAATCGAACACAGATCCTTGGCTTACAAGGCCAATGCTTTACCGTTTAAGCTATCTGGACCGACAACCAGCCAGCATATTTCGGTCAGCCTGAGCATTTTTTCGGTCACTTGGAAATATATTCTATCCGTATTATAGTTTATAGTTATTTAATCCAGTTTAATGAGGGGTGCCATTTATTAGTTCAAGGAATTTCATTCCACCAGTCTCTGACAGACGTATCAGTTATATTAAAGATATTTGAAATATATTATTTGAACTGTTTAAAAAACATAATAATAAGTTAAAATTATCTTGTAGTAAACAGCATTAAAGTTAAGTTGTTCTACTAGGATCTGACACCACTTGTCAGTTACTGTTCGTAAATGTCAGGTATTGGATATTTGCATTACTAATAATTTAAAACATAAAAAAGGGACACATGCGTCTTTAGTATCTCATTTACTTTTATAATAAAGATTAAAGTATTATTGTGGAAAATTTCGCAAGTAACACTTGCATTCAGACTGGATGTTCCGGACGCTGCCCTCCGCTTCGAGATTAAAAAGGTAACGAAGCTGCGTGAAGTGGAAATGCAGAAAAATAAAAAGAACGCAGAAAGTATTCGACGACGGCCATTTTTAAGTTGTAAACATTTGTACTGCAGATTTTGCATTATGTTTATGACGATTGTACCTAATATGATATGGTACATGCAAAATATAAAACTTTAAAAAAGTCTAAGATTTATTTCGATTTCATTTGAACGGAATCTAAGTATATATGTGTTTAAAGCATTATATTGTATGAATTTCATTTTTATTTTTTATTGTTCAATTGGTTTAGCTTATTTGTTAAAAAAATTTAACATTAAATGTAGAACGAGTTGAATGAAATATCTTAATATATGCCCCTTCTCGGACTTAAACAATTTAGGAAATAAATTTTGTTTTTTTAAATTTGTTCTGCAAATTAGGTTTTTGTTTAATAAATATATAAATAAATAAATATAGGCAGAGTGTGAGCTAATAGTAGGAATTGAAAAATAAAAACAAAATTCATACAATATGATACTTAAAACACCCTAAAAAATTAGATTCCGTTCAAATGAAATCGAAATAAATCTTAGACTTCTTGCATTTTAATTGAAAATATTTGTATTGCAGATTTTGCATTATGTTTATGACAATTGTACGTTAAATCATAAGATGCATGCAAAATACAAAACTTAAAAAAAGTCTAAGATTTATTTCGATTTCATTTGAACGGAATCTAATTTTTAGTGTGTTTTAAGTATCATATTGTATGAATTTTATTTTTATTTTTTACTCTTCAATTGGCTTAACTAATTTGTTACAAAAATGTAACATTAAATGTAAAACTAATTGAATGAAATATCTTAATATCTGTCCCTTCTCGGGATTAAACAATGTAGGAAATAAATTTTGTTTTTTTTTTAATTTGTTCTTCAAATTATGTTTTTGTTTAATATGTCAAGTTTTTTAATAACTACTGCACTCAGACGAACGCATTTCAAAATTAATGGAGAGTATCATCATCAGGCGTTGATGCATGCGGTATTGCATCACAATGTGGGATGCAGTTTACCAATGTGTAATTCAAAATGTTTCACCACTGTAGTAATCCAGGTTGCGGTAGTTTGGACAAAAACTTCCAATCTGAACGTAAAAAATCTATAATCAAAACATAAAAAATTAACTTAATTTAAATTTAGATACCCTATTTCCCACTCAGGAGCGCTATGAATGTAAATGTAAATTGTGTTGAATCCTTACTGCTAATATTTAACAATATTATAGCTGTGATACAGTAAAAAATAAAAAATAATAGTTTTACTTAAATTTTAGGTAGCTTTCAATACAAAAAGCCACCTATTGCAGCCGTTCGGAGGAAAGCGATTTCAAAACATTTTGGTATATTTTCATCGATCATGACCCCCAGACCCCGAAACCACCCTCCGTTCAAAATTGATACATATATATATATATATATATATATATATATATATATATATATCCATATATATATATATATATATATATATATATATATATATCTGACCTATGTCACACTGTAACTCTCGTATTTATGAACCGATTTGGATGTAATTCGGTGTGTACATAGTACATACCAATGTCTCGACCGAGTTCGTTGGCCAGCTTCATCCGCCATTTTGTTTCAAAATGGCGGCCATTTAAAATTTTTTTAAAAATTTAAAATTTGAAATGTGGTACCAAAAAATTAAAAATGGAAAAATATTTTTTTCTTATGTATTTGACCTTTATACAAAGACTCCAGAGCAGTTTTTGTTTCGTCTATATCTTAAAAAATGGCTTAGTTATAGCATTTTGAATTTCCAACGTGGATGACATTTTGAAACGTCCTGAATTTTGTCACGCGATAAAAGGCGTATTTATGAACCGATTTGGATTTAACTTCGTTTATACATAGTACACACCAATGTCTCGACCGAGTTCGGTGGCCAGCTTCATCCGCCATCTTGTTTAAAAATGGCGGTCATTTAAATTTTTAAGAAAAATTTAAATTTGAAATGTGGTACCAAAAAATTGAAAATTGAAAAAATATTTTTTTCTTATGTGTTTGACCTTGATAAAAAGATTCGGGAGCAGTTTTTGTTTCGTCTATATATTACAAAAAGCCTGAGTTATAGCATTTTGAATTTCTAGCGTGTCTGACATTTTGAAACGTCCTGATATTTGTCACGTGATAACAGACGTATTTATGAACCGATTTGGATGTACCTTGGTGTGTACATAGTACATACAAATATCTCGACCGAGTTCGTTGTCCAGCTTCATCCGCCATCTTGTTTCAATATGGCGGCCATTAAAAATAATTTTAAAAATTTTAAATTTAAAATGAGATACCAAAAAATTGGAAAATGAAAAAGAATTTATTCGTATGTGTTTGACCTTAATACAAAGATTCCGGAACAGGCTTTGTTTCGTCTATATCTAAAAAAATGGCTGAGTTATAGCATTTTGAATTTCTATTATGGCTGACATTTTAAAACGACCTGATTTTTGTCACTCGATAACAGGCGTATTTATGAACGGATTTGGATGTAACTTGGTCTGTACATAGTACATACCAATGTCTCGACTGAGTTCGTTGACCAGCTTCATTCGCCATCTTGTTTCAAAAGGGTTGCCACTAAACAAATGTAATTTAAAATTTAAAATGAGGTAATAAAGAATTGGAAAACGAAAAAGATTTTTTTTTTGTGTTTGGCCTTTATACAAAGATTCTGGAGCAATTTTTGTTTCTGAAAATTTGTTCTTTTGTTTATATCTTAGAAAATGGTTGAATTATAGCACTTTGAATTTCTAGCACGGCTAACACTTTGAAACGATCTTGTATTTGTCACGCGATAACACACGTATTCGCCTATTTCGATGGAAGAAGGCAAGTGGATAGTATACATCAATATCTCGACCAAGTTCGCTGGCCAGCTTCATCAGCCATCTTGCTTCAAAATGGCTGATTTACGGCTGATTCAAACGGCCAATTAAAAAAAAATTATATTTAAAGTGAGGTGCAAGAAAATTAGAAAATGAAAAAGGTTTTTTTCTTAAATACTTGACCTTGATATAAAGATTCAGGAGCATTTTTTGTTTGTCTTTATCTTAAAAAATGTCTCAGATATAGCAGTTTCAATTTTTAATGTGGTGACATTTTGAAAAATCTGATTTTTTGCCTGCGACAGCACTCGTATATATCAACCGATTCCGATGTGAGTGAGCATGTGCACAGCAATTACTAAGGTCTGGACCAAGTTCACTGGTTAGCCTCATCCACCATGTTGTCTTAAAATGGCAGGCACTTTAAGAAATCGCCGAATTTGGCAGCCAAATATAAGTTACTTTAAATAAAAGCAGCTTGTATAAAGCTGACTAATTTCGCGAAATTCTCATGCATAATGATTTAGTATTGATAAAAATTAGTACTGAATCGCCTATATTCGGTTTCCACTAAATTGAGCTTCGTGTGTTCTAATAATGTAAGTTGGCTTTTTTAAAATAAGGAATATGAAAGCTACCTCTTCCTCCCGGCACTGACCGGAAGGACTTTTTAAACCCTATTCTCTCCCAAAGGGTGATGTAAACACATCAGAAAATTATTACCTAAGTTTAACTTGGTGTATAAATAGTTCTCATCTCGGAAAAAAAATACATTTTAAAATTTAAGTTATGTAATTCCCCACTAAGTTCGCTACCTTGCGTAAAAATAGCTATCCATTAGAAACTTTTTACTAAAATATAAACTTGACCAAAGCAAAAACTTATTCTGAAAATAGCCTTTTTATTTCCACTATCACGCCATATTCACCTTTCTAATTTTTGAAAAAAAAAGCTAGCTCAATTTAATATTTCACGTGAAAATCTTTCAACTAAAAAGAAATAAATTATTATTACGGCTTTTGAAATTTTTGCAACAATGAAGTAAAATGTTACATTTTCTATGAAAAATGTCCGTTGATTTTCAATAAAAAAAAGGGAAAATTGGAATTAATTAAGAAAAATATTTGAATAATGTAAAAATAAATTGGCCCATGTTTCTCTCTGGGTTATAATTCACCCATACGCAAAGTCATTTCACCATTCGTTTTGACGCTGACGTCAGGCAATCGTTTTTACACTTTAAATTTATAATATCATTAGAATTATTAAAGAATAAAAAATGAGTGGCATCAGGGACAAAAAGGTGGGAAGAAAAAATAAAAAAGTTATGATCTCCATAGGCTTTTCCATGTTAAATTAACATTGAGAAGTGACACTGGAAATAAATAAGTATTGCGCTGCCGCGCAATACTTAAATATTTAGATATTAAATTATATTTATTAGGACTGGGCAATGTAGAAATTTCTTAAATCGATTTATCATCCATCTAACATCGCGATTTAGTGCTAAATCGCGATTTAACACCAATTTTACATTTTAGAATCTGGAAGCCTATTTTTTAATTTTTAGTAACAAAATACGGTCTTTATGTGCCCCCCTCCTGTATTATTTAGTATATTTAGCTTTTAATTTTTCAGATAATTTTGAAAAGAGGTATATTTTACACATAAAAAACTTTGAATGTCTCAAAACACTAGTTTTTTTTTTTTTTTTTTTTTCCATTTTAAAAATTAGTGACCTATTGTAATGCATATTATAAACTCATTCTATAAGAAGTAATATAAAAGAAAACGATTTTTTTTTTTTGTGTCTGATTGTTTTGCCTGCTACAATCTAAATTCCTTAAGGGGGGGGGGGACTTCCCCTAGCCCACCCAAATAGCACTTCGTTGCTAACAGCCTACATACACTTTTTTTTACAGACACAGATTTAAAAAGTTATTGAGGTAAAAAAGAATATTAAAAGAATACAATGATGAATTTAACTATTCATTTACCATGATGAGAAAAGTAGTAAAAAAAAAGGGGGGGGGGTGGAAGATATAAGAAATAAGGTGCAATTTTATATCTTTTTAACTTTTAGATTGTAATAAGATTTGTTTAACATAAATGCTGACATTTATACAGCGGATGGAGAAGGATTGAAAGTGTGAGCGTTGGAGCACATTACTGAAATTGTTGATTTTTTCGTGGCCGTTGCCATCCTTTAAGATTAGTAATAAAATATAATCTTAAAGTATATCTCTTTTTAATGATAACAAAATGTCAAAAAAGCAGAAAATCGCAGATCTGCAGAAAAATCTAATGAATGCCTCCTCCCGCCCTCCCTCATTCTGCTGAAAAAATAAAGTTACTTGACTCATTACAGAACTTTATTAAAGTATTTTTAATTAATTACAAAATAACAATAAATTAAAACTAAAATATTCCCATAATACCCAAACATATGAAAATTAATTTTTCATGAAAATGATGCATAAAAATGTAAACTAAAAATGGATGAATTTGGATATAAATAGTTAATCAATTTCAGCAAGATACTCAATCCACATGACTGGCGTTGAAATCGGATGTCAAACCTGATGCATGACTATTTTAAAATATTTTAATTAATCACAGAATAATAGAAAATAAAGAATATGCATTAAAATATTACCCAAACATGTGAAAAATGAATGTTTCATTAAAAGAATGCATAAAAATAAAAACTGAAATTCGATGAATTTGGATTTTAAATATGAAACTTTATTCTTTTTTTTTCCAACCATAAATACTCAATCAATTTCAGGAAAAAAATATTATTGTAAAAGGAAAATATTTCATGTGGATCACGGCCAAATAGTGATACACTAAACAATGCATGACTATACTTTAAAATAATTTCATTAATTACAAAATAATAGGAAATAAAAAATAAATGTTAAAATATTACTAAAACATGTAAAAAAGGAATTTTTCATCATAAGATTGCATAAAAGTATAAACTGCAAGTCGATGAGTTTGGATTTTAAATATAAAACTTTATTATTATTATTTTTAATCATATAAATGCTGAATGAATTTCAGGAAAACAATCTTTTGAAACAATGCAGGATTCTACTTTAAAACATTTTAATTAATTACAGAATATTGGAAAATAAAAAATACATATTGCAATATTACTCAAATATGTGAAAACTTAATTTATCATCAAAAGATTGCATTAGCATATAAATTGAAATTCGATGAATTTGGATTTTAAGATTTAAACATTACTTTTTCCTTTCAACTTTCCACTATATAAGTTCTTAATTTCTGAAAAATACACATTCCAATCTCGTAAACTTTGAATTTTGTTTACAAAATAAATAAATAAATATCAATTCTTACTTAAATCATCGTTTTCTTAAATTGCCTTTTTTCTTAAATCGGAGAGGATTGAGGTTCGATGTTTTTTTAAATCGGATCCTGCTAAATCGATTTAACACCAGCTTGCCTTGTTTTTCTTAAATCGGAAAAGCATCTTGCGATGTTTGCTTAAATCGGATCATCCTAAATCGATTTAACACCAGCTTGCCTTATTTTTCTTAAATCGGAAAGCGTTGAGGCTTGCGATGTTTGCTTAAAATCGGATCCTCCTAAATCGATTTAACACCAGCTTGCCATGTAAGTGGTAGATGCCTCAAAATAGATAAATCGGTTTTCCAATGTTAGCTCTGAATCAGTATTTTGTTTAAAATCGATTTAAAGCCAATGGCTAAATCGCGATTTAAGACAATGGCTAAATCGCGATTTAAGACAATGGCTAAATCGCGATTTAAGACAATGGCTAAATCGCGATTTCCGATTTTAGGTTAAATCGGATTTCCGATGTAAGCTTTAAATCGATTTAAGAGTTAAATCGATTTAAGGCCCAGGCCTAATATTTATATTTTATGCAATAAAAGAAATTGGGACATTTTTTATTGTTGGCCGTATGGTTATTCACATTATTACCTCACATTACAATATGCGTCTACTTATTTTAAAGATGGCAGCACATACATTAGGTCTAGGATATTTTGTAGGAGTGAAGTAAAGCAATAATTTTTTTAACACTTTAAAAAAAAAGTTGAAAAGTGTTTGTCTGTCTTTATGCCGTTTGCCTGTCTGTGCTCTTCTAACTCGTGTAAATATGATAGGATTGCCATGCAATAGCTATATGTTATTGAGGTTCACTGTGACATTTGGTATCGAAAATGAAGTGTGTAATACTGGCCATTGCCCAGTCTACATTGACAGGGGCATTCACAAGAATTCTGTGTTACTGTACAGTCTATGGGGGGAAATCATTTGCGATTTATTTTAATGGTTTCACGCTATTTAAAACATCCTGAAATACATATACAGTAGAACCTGTTTTATCCGAAATTCTTTTAACCGAAACTCTTGGTTAACCGAAATCCATTTTTAAAGCTTTTTTTTATTTTTACCATCACATACCTTGTGTGCAAAATCCATTTTAAAAGCTTCTTTCCTTTCTTTTTTTTTTTTTTTTTTTTTTTTTTTTCTATCATATTCCTTGTGTGCAAGCGGTCCTTTCCAAATTACGAGTACATGTAAATATTTTCGATCCCCTTTCTTAGAGTTCCTTTGCGTTTAATTTGAGCTCTCGTAAGTTGCGGAGTGGAAATAAGAAAACGAACAAATTAGCAATTCTGGAGCTTTTGAATGTTTTGCAAAAGGTTTGGCATGGCTGGAGCAGCAGAAAGACTGATACTGGTGAACTAGTACTATTTAAAAACTCCATGATAGAGCTTCAAAGCAAAAGGAATCGAAACCGCTACAAACAAAAAAAAAATTTCTAACCTTTGTTATAGTAAAAGGTACTTAATTTCAAAATTAAAATTCTATAATTTATTCTCGTTTCTATTTTGCTATTCCATTATTTTTATTAAGCACTTGTTACCATAATAAGAAATATTGCATATATTTCTCCTTAATCTTAAAATTGAAGCATTCTCGATTATTCGAAAATTTCGATTTTCCGAAAGAGGGTCGATCCCAATTGCTTCGGATAATAGAGGTTCTACTGTATATATTACTGAGGTGCACTGCAAGAGGCTTAATGTATTCATATAGTGTACATAGCACTTATAGCTCATTTATAGGGACAATCAAACGAATTCCGTTATATTACAGTCAATGAGGAAAAATCGTTTGCGGTTTATTTTAATAATGCTTCACCATTTTATTCATATTTAAATTGATATATATAACTGAAGTGCATTACAAGAGGCTAACCACAGAATATTGCGTGTATAGCATTCATCATTCATTTACAGGGAGACACAAAAGAATTCGGTAAACGTACTATCTGTTAACAATAATTTCTGGATGTACGTTTTCAGTTACAAAACGCATTTTTTAATTTAACTAATTTTTCATTACTATTTAGTGTGTATAAATTGTATACATCATATACAGGGCAGCAGAAAAGATTTCAAGTAGATTGGGGGAGATTCCAGAAGGGAATTTTAAACTGTGCTGTGCGTTTCCTAACTGAATTTAAACTTAGAATTCTGCGTAGTACATATACAAATCTATACCCCTACACTGGGCTGCACCAAACGTATTCGGACATTTTTTGTAAAAATATTTTGAAAGTGCTGGAAAGTGTTAAATAATCCAATTTTCAAAAGTATTTCACCATTCCCTCACAATCATTCCCTTGTAATTTTAAGATATGAGAGAATGATTTAAACTCTGGGGAATGATCAGAATCCACCTATGTATGTATACTACACCGTAAATAAAACTAATATAATGCAAAAAAATACATATTTAAAAACTCATAAGATTTTTCATTAGAATACATTAAGTTAATTCATTTTTATTTAAAATTTAATAGTTGTGATTTTCAAAAGTATTTCACCATTCCGTCACAATCATTCCCTTGTAATTTTAAGATATGAGAGAATGATTTAAAATCTGAGGAATGATCTGAATCCACCTATGTATGTACTACACTGTAAAATAAAACTAATATAATGCAAAAAAATACATATTTAAAAACTCATAAGGTTTTTTATTAGAATAAATTAAGTTAATTCATTTTTATTTAAAATTTAATAGTTGTGATTTTCAAAAGTATTTCACCATTCCGTCACAATCATTCCCTTGTAATTTTAAGATATGAGAGAATGATTTAAAATCTGAGGAATGATCTGAATCCACCTATGTATGTACTACACCGTAAAATAAAACTAATATAATGCAAAAAAAATACATATTTAAAAACTCATAAGATTTTTTATTAGAATAAATTAAGTTAATTCATTTTTATTTAAAATTTAATAGTTGGGATTTTCAAAAGTATTTCACCATTCTCATTCCCTTGTAATTTTAAGATATGAGAGAATGATTTAAACTCTGGGGAATGATCTGAATCCACCTATGTATGTACTACACCGTAAAATAAAACTAATATAATGCAATAAAATACATATTTAAAAACTCATATGATTTTTTTATTAGAATAAATAAAGTTAATTCATTTTTATTTAAAATTTAATAGTTGTGATTTTCAAAAGTATTTCACCATTCCCTCACAATCATTCCCTTGTAATATTAAGATATGAGAGAATGATTTAAAATCTGGAGAATGATCTGAATCCACCTATGTATGTACTACACCCTAAAATAAAACTAATATAACGCAATAAAATACATATTTAAAAACTCATAAGATTTTTTATTAGAATAAATAAAGTTAATTCATTTTTATTCAAAATTTAATAGTTGTGATTTTCAAAAGTATTTCACCATTCCCTTTGTAATTTTAAAATATGAGAGACTGATTTAAACTCTGGGGAATGATCTGAATCTACCTATGTATGTATTACACCATAAAATAAAACTAATATAATGCAATAAAATACATATTTAAAAACTCATAAGATTTTTTATTAGAGTAAATTAAGTTATACATTTTTATTTAAAATTTAATAGTTGTAATTCAGAAAAAGATGAAAATCACAAAAAGTGGATATTGGAGAAAACTAATTATTCTTGGAAAGGTGTTAAAAAAATCGAGACAAAACCTGTAAGAAAGAAAATACAATAGCATTAAATTTAGCTACAAGCGAAAATTAAAACAGAATAAAAACCTTTTTTTTAAATTCATCTTGGCAAAATTATCAATATACAGTCATATTAGATTTAAAGAAGAATTTACAACTTAATGCGGTAGTAATCATATAGACTTCAGTGAAAATAACACTTGTGAGTACACTGAAAAAATCCAGTCGCAATCATACTTTGTTGGAGATCGTGAGTAAATTTCATTGCATACAAGTGTTTTTCACCGGAAACAAAATGATTTGTTAACATCGATTCTCTTAGCCACCACAAGCAAATCACTCAGGCATGACATGTCAGCCATCTGGCACCGCCCCCTGAATAATAGGCCTGAGCGCTGACACAAAAATGGCCGCATCCGAAGGCAGATTTTTTTTTAACGTAGTTACGGTCCCTTAAATGTATACACCAGTATTTTATAAAAGATTTCTCTGACAGCGGAAAAAACTTTAAAAAACTTATTGGTACGAATATTAAGGGACCGTACACACGCTGAAAATAATCCGCCTTCGACAGCCGCCATTTTTGGTCAGCACTCAGACCTAGTATTCAGGGGGCGGTGCATCTGGGCTCACCTACGAACCATTTCGAAATATAGTTTCAAAAAACAGCATTTAATTGATACTGCTCGTATGTTAAGGGATAGACGCTGTACCTAATACAGGAAGAAATAAATGTTTCATTTATTATAAGGGCTAGTTCATTAATTGAATTCCTAGAAAATCTATCATTTGGTTCTTATTATTTTTGATAAATATAGCACGGATGTACTTGCAGGCAAAATTTCGGGATTTTGGGAGCAATTTCCTTTAGTAAGAATTTTTAGAAAAAAAGTCCTTTTTCAGAAAATGACCCAAGTCATTAACTTTAAATGTTCCACCGGTGAAAATGTCGTCATGTGTCATGTTTAATTAAAACGTCCATTTTTATTCAGAACACTTAAATATTTTAATGCGATTACACAAAGTGGAAAAACTTTCACAAAATTTTCCTTTCATAGTTACATTTTCCAAGATTTATCTCTTTTTTGAGAGGGAGGTGGGGACCAACAGCGATTTTTATTAAATTAAAAGCGCTTTTAATGGCTATTTCACTAACTGAGTCACTTCTTAAATTAATATTTATCTTGAAATGACTGTTGAATTCCCATATTTGCAAACATTTTTTTACAATCTTTTTAAAACAGAGCAAATTAGCATGTTTTTAGTGACCATGGGTTTGAGCGGAATTTGCGAGTGTAGCTCGTAATAGTGGGAAGGGGGGGGGGGGGGAGAACCTCCCAGTAATTTTTTTCAAAAGAAAAAAATCTTTCCAAGGTAAGACAGAATCTCCATTCTTCGATTCTACAAACATGTGCGTTACCTTAGCACCAATGCAAACCTCTCTGCGAGATACCATTATTGCACTATAACAAGTTGGAAATTGCTCGTCAAACGTGGCAAATGAGGTGCGTTCGTATTATAACTAGTTTTATAATTATTTTTTGCACCCCATATTGTACTGAATGTATATTTTTTTGCGCTTCATAAGTGCATAGTCTGTAACATCATTAAAATGCACTTGCAATAATTTTTTTCCCATTCCCCGTAATGCAACGAAAAACTTTTGACTGTCCCTGTAATTAAACTATGCATTCGATTTTCATAAAATTTGAAATGGCTCTACAAAATTTTGCAGCAATTATATATTTAAAATTTCAGACCAGTCGGAAGGCTGTAAAATCATTAAAATGCATTTGCAATAATTTTTTCCCATTGGCCGTAATATAATGGAAAACTTTTGGCTGTCCCTGTAATTAAACTATACATCCGATTTTCATAAAATTGGAAATGGCTCGACAAAATTTTGCAGCAATTATATATTAAAAATTTCAGACCATTCGGAAGTCTGTAACATCATTAAAATTCACTTGCAATAATTTTTCCCATTGGCCGTAATGTAAAGAAAAACTTTTGACTGTCCCTGTAATTAAACTATACATCCGATTTTCATAAAATTTGAAATGACTCGACAAAATTTTGCAACAATTGTATATTTAAAATTTCAGACCATTCGGTCGGGTAGTTTTTGCTCTGTTATATGCGGACAGAGGACAGACGGACGGACAGACAGACGGACTGAACGACGACTATAGGTGCTACGTATTTATATAATTACGAACGCACCTAAAAAGGGTCGTCGATCAAAGCCCGGGAAAAAATGGGCTTCGTCATTAGATAAACGAATTTTATCCGTAAAAACTTGCCCGTATTGGAAAATTATATTTTTATGATGTAAATTTATGGGATTTGGATGCTAAGCTTGAAAATGTAGCATCTCTCGTAAAATCATACGCCAAATACCCGTAAATTGAGATTTTTTTTCAGTTTATACAACATTTAAAATGTTTATATTGAATTTTTAACTGCCTATATCTCAAACTAATCGGATGTGCCAACTCCAAAACTTTATTTTATCTATGCATGTTTAAATACTTCAAAAAGCGTTGTTATATTACATCTCAGTATAAAATGTCGTCGAAAAACATTCATAAATTCTTTCCTTAAACTGTAAAAAATTGAGACAATCACACAAAATTCGCCCTCACACTGCCCCGTTCCAGGGGAATATCCCCATTCAGTGGTGTAGTCATAAAAAATACAGAGGGCATATGCTCAAGGCAGAGGGCCTAGTGCAGGGATGGCGAACCTATGGCACGTGTGCCGAACTTGGCACATAAGGAAACTTCTATGGCACGCGAAGAAAGTTATAGATTATATTCAGTTTATAGAGAACAATCCATGTTTGTTTGGTTTGTTTTTTTTCTTTTTTAACAAAAAGTACAGTTTTGTGTAACAGGTATATAACTTACTTTAAAATAATCGTTAATTTTGAATAATCTAAGATACTATAAATTTCAATGAAAGAGTCTTGTAGCGTCATTTTCTCGCCAAACCTTTCAACATAGAGTTTTGCAAATCATTTTGCTTCTTTATCAAATTTCAAAGGTTTTATTTTGGAAAATTGAATATTAAGAGATAGTTTGCATATTAATATACTTAATTGACACGCTTCCTACTTCATATTAGGTTTTATTTTATTTAGGTTTAGGGTTTTAAGTTATTTTAGGTTTTATTATAATTAAGCTTTAATTTTGAAAATTGAATTTTAATTGTCAGTGTAAATATCATAATCATATATCTATTGAATCTGCTTCTACCTGAAGAACTAAAAATGATCTGATTTGGAAGTATACAATAAAAGAAAATCTCATTTATAGATTATTAATACGAAATTCGATGCGACATGGCTATATTGTTGAGTAAATACAGCATAATAAATAAGTTAAGAATCGAATTTAGTATAAGTGTAAAACTATTTAAGTAAAAATTCTATAAATATTAATTATTGATTTTATCTACGTTAAAACATTTCTGGCACGTTAGAATGTTGGTACATAATAATTTTGAAATTTTTGGCACGCATACTCATAAAGGTTCGCCCTCCCTGGCCTAGTGTATATATACTATAGCTTTCTTGAAAAACAGAGGGTATACGGTGTTCCTTAAAAAAATCCAGAGGGTATACGGCGTATACCCCCGTATACCCTCCACTACATCCCTGTCCCCATTTTCAACTGGGACCTGACGTCCATAGTTAAAAGCTTATATATGAAGTTTGGTTCAATTCTGTAAATAAATTCATATACGCTTTTCGATGATACAAAAGGACAATCGCAAAAAAAATCGTTATCACAGCACCTCTTCCGGGGGAATGTCCCCATTATCAACTGGCTCCTGACATCCATAGTCATAGTCAAAATATACATATAAAGTTTGGTTCGATTCAATGCATAATTTCGTACATTTGCCAATAATATAATAAGGAAAATGTCACAAAAAATCGCTATCACAGCTACCCCTTGCGGCTGAATACTCCCAATTTCAAAGGGGACCTGCTGGCCATAGCCAAAACATATATAATAACTATGGTTCAACTCCATACATAACTTCATGCACTTTTCGAGGACAGACACACGGACGGACAGACATTTCGTAAAAACCTGTTTTTCGTGATCTCTGACACCCTAAAACGTGTAAATCTGTCGAAAACCGGAAGTTGAAAAAAAATGTGATTACAATACTTTCTTCTTATTATAGATAAGAAGAAGGTAAAAAATAAGGAGCAGTGTTATAAACGCTTCACCAACAATCCTAGTGGTATGAATTTATGAACTCTCTACAACACATTTAACCTCTTCGCGTCATTAGCCATATAGGTGGACGTTTAGTTTTTTATAATTATAATCAGGGATGTAGTGGAGGGTATACGGGAGTATACGCCGTATATCCTCTGGATTTTTTTAAGGAACACCGTATACCCTCTGCCTTGAGCGTATACCCTCTGCTTAGAACGTATACTCTGTCATTATTACGACTACACCACTGATTATAATTACTGTTAATAATAAAAAGAGCAACAATTTGATAATAACTTATTCATTACAGAATCCCTTCATAAGAGAAGAAAAGATTTTATGGTTTGACTGCACTGATAATGTTATTTCCGATGTACAGTTGAAGATATAAAACAAGTTGGAAATTGCTCATTAAACGTCGCAAATGAGGTGCGTTCGTACTATAACTAGTTTTATAAATATATTTTGCTCCGCGTATTGTACTGAATGTATATTTTAGTGCACTTCATAAGGTTATATCCATTTCATTCTGTTCGAAAAGCTGTAACATGATTAAAATGCATCCCATTGGCCGTAATATAAGGGAAAACTTTTGACTGTCCCTGTAATTAAACAATGCATCCGATTTTCATAAAATTTGAAACGACTCGACAAAATTTTGCAGCAATTATATATTTAAAATTTTAGACCATTCGGTTGGGTAGTTTTGGCTCTATTATATACGGACAGACGGACGGACAGACAGACGGACACACGGATTGAACGTCGACTATAGGTGCTACGTATTTATATAATTACTAACGCACCTAAAAATGCGTGAAGTAATTTTTCGAGTGTGAGTGTTGTGGTACTATTTGAATAAATCATTAATATTCGATAAAAATAATATAAGATATACTAAATATATTAAGTTTTAATAATTTGTAGAAACGTAAGAAAAAAAATGTACTGTTAGTTTTTCTTATTTTATAAGAAATTAACAAACGTACACATATGTGTACAGTTATCATTTGAGGTGGCGTTTTTACTTAGATACAATCGTAAGTATAATTTATCCTAAGGAAAAGGAACTGAAAAATCCTCCAAGATGTCATGACAAAAATTGTGTAAGACTAACTCGTTACATTTGTGAGAAATGTGAAGAACCGGTATGACCGGAATGTACCCAGATAGCATTTTTAATATGCAGAAAATTGCTTTGAAAACATGCTAAGTTGCAGCAAGCTCAGCATGACAAGACTGAAAGTTCATAACAAGACTGCAGCAAGATAACACAAACGTCGAAGTCACAACACTTTGAACTTGCAGCTAACTTGTCGTTCAAGTTAATTTCATGCTGTATCAAATTTATTGCAAACTAACGATAAACAAGAATCAGAAATACTGCAAACTTGCTGAAAAGTAGTAATCTTTCCACGCCCCACTATCTGTTTACAACTGTTACACTATAAGTTTAACCCTCTTCAGAGGGGTCCATAGACCTGATCAGGTCTATTGATGCGAACACACCGTCAGAAGGTGCATGCATCGTTTTCACCGCCATAAACAAGTTACAGTAATATTTGTACTTTTCCAAAATGAGCCTTTTTTTGGAATTTGATAAGTATAACGTTTAGAAAAGCGGTACCAACAGAATAAAATTTCTGCAATTTCTGCGCATGTGCTGCTTGTCTATTCTCTCAACAGAGGGACTTTTTGCTTTCGTCACTTTCGTGAATTAATGACAGTCTTGCCATCAGTTTCACAACAAACTACTCATGCAAGTTGGGAATGGTATACACTGCGGGAAATTTGATACGAATTTCTCAATTCAAATTTGTCACGGCAAGATAATGTTAGAAAAAAATCAAACTTGCTGCTAATGTTCATGCTATCTGAGTATGAAATCAATACATTCGTAAATTACCATTAAGGGGGCTGATCACTCAGTTTCGGAATTCTCCGAAGCTGAGTGACCGAAGCTAATGTTAAGTCTATGGACTTTTGATGCATTCTTATATTTAAAATATCTTCTCGGGAAATTCATATTTTTAAAATATTTTTTCTGTGTACTCTCCTTAAAGGGTGTCTCTTTTTTCTTAATTTTCAAACTATTTCTAAAATCTAATGTTGAATTTAATATTTTAAGTGTTAAAAGCGGGCGAATGTGAGTAAGATTTTAACACTTCCTATAGAATTAAGTCTATGCTTTAGAAATATTTTGAGAACTAAGAAAAAAAGAGACCTCTTTTAGGAAGTGTACACAAAAAATAGAAGTTACAAATATTAATTTCCCGAGAAGATATTTTAAATATACGAATGCATCCAATGCCCATAAACTTTACATTAGTGAGGGGAAATCAAAAGATGAGAGACCAGACCCCTTAATACTCAGTGGCCACAAATGTGGAAGTTATTTATTTATTTTATTTTTATTTTTTTCTGAATATTATAGTTTTTCCAATTTTTTTTCTATTTGAATTCCTATTTATATAAAATAAATAAATCTTTAAAAAAAAATTAGGTCATTTTTTTTCTCACCATAAAATATCGTTCCTGAAGAGGTTAAAAATCATGAAATTCATGTTGTTAGATGTTTGATCATCTCCTTTTTGAGATATAACTTTCTTATCAGTTTTTATTTTCGAAAACACTATCGATCCCCAATACTGTATTGCACAAAAATATCACCATCATTGCTATTGCATTGCTTAAATAATCTTAATGATGAAAAAAAGAGTATTTCAAAAGAACTTTTTGTCTCGCTATCAAACATATATGAATTACGTCTGCAGTTAGAGTAACATTTAAAAATAAAAACCCTTTTCGGAACGGAAATCTTGTTTCTTTGTTAGATTGTTTTTGTAGCAACGACGAAATCCCGCGCATGAAACAAACGAAACCCGGAAATTAACTCAACGGATTTGGCAACGCAAACGTTAGTCACGCGATTTGCAGATTTCTGGGAAAAGAATTTTTGGGAGGGAATAGTTGACGTAGTTGAGTCCTTAAGCCCGATATTTATCATTTTTCATAAAATAAAGATTAGGCACTTCTTGTAAATCAGCCAAATCCTAATATGTTTCTTTAAATATATTGCTAAAGAAATACATACATAAGTTTAAAAAAAAAAAAAAAAAAAGAAGAAAACCATGGCAATCAGGTTTGACAGATTTCAGTTTAATAAATCGAGAATTTTAACACATGATATAAAATAAATTTGTTAAGTAAAAATAGAACAAATTTAAACGAACATTGAAATGTTTCATTTTTAAAAAAAAATTTCTGTGAGATATTATTAGTGTGAATTATCTTGTTATAATAACACACAAACTCAAAATTACAGTAAACTCTCTGTAAGGCGGACTCTGTGTAAGACGAAATCTGTCTAACTCGGAAAGATTTTCAAGTCCCTGCGAATCCGTAGACATAGAGTAAAATTTGTCTAAGGCGGAATATTGTCTACTACGGAAAATTTCCTCAGTCCTGATCGACTCCGCCTTAGACAGAGTTTACTGTATTTAGCTAATAAATATTATTATTATTTAAATATTTATCAGAAAACTTATAGTCCGAAAGGCAGCGTCACATTTTTTGCAACCAATTTTAGCATAGATGATGTTGTATATGTATGATAGATTAGATGATACAGATAATTAAACTGCAGATCAGCTGACTCACCATCGGGTAGAGAGAGGCTGTCATAGCTACATCACATAACCTGCTGCAATATGAAATGAATGGAATATGAAATTTTCTCATTCATTTAAACTTATTAGCAATTTATTTTTTAGAATATTAAAAAATATATATTCGCAAATAAAATGCATTCTAAACGAACACATTTAAAAAAATGTATATTAGTTCAATTAACTTTTTAAAAAAAATCAATTTTTTACAAAAAAGCAGACATTTCTTCTCAAATTTAATTTAAAATATAATATTCATATTTTACATTTAACAATCAAGTTATGTCATTAAAAATATGTCTAATAAGTAATAATTTTTATCCTCTATTATTCTATGTTAAAACACGAAACATTATTTCATAACGACGAAATGTCCCTGCAATTAAATTTGAATTTCCGAGCTTTCTGAACAAGATAGAGTATAACTTCAAAAATCCGGCATCGTCGGGACAGCGGCTATGCCGGATTTTTGAAAATTCCGGATTTCTGAAGGAATATCAAAAATACTTCCGATATTCTTAATGATCTCTTTAGTCATAATTTAATTCATAACCAAATTATTATTATATGAGTAAAAGAGAGAAACTTGTTTTTATTTTCTATTTTCTATGTTTAAAAGAAATCTTATAAATAATGAAGTTAGTTATTCTCGTGTAATTTCTGAAACATCAATGTCAACTTTGTCTCAATTTCTTTAGCCTTTCTTTTACATTTTTTAGTGCATTTAATACAATAGAAAAATATATATTTCGGAAGTTTAATTGTCCAATCAAATTTATATTTTTTTTCCAGTGACATTTTTTCTGATATCTGTTACCTGTCCTCATCTTCTGAGCTGCTAGCTGCTGCTCAGAGCGTTATTACCTGTTCTATTGCGGCTAGATATTCGCAGTTCCGAATTTTCTCGGGCGTTCTGTTGTGTAACTAACTAATCGGATATGACAAATGAGGTAAACCCTCGGTTTTTGTGAATTGTTTTTTACACTTTCACTTTGGGATTTTAATGCGTAAACAAATTATATTTTTAATTTTCCTGTAAATTGGAAGTTTAAAAAAATGGGGAAAGGAATAATGATTTTGATGCCGGATTTTTGAAGTTATACTGTATTTATCAAGCCTTACCCAACACCCTCATTTGCAGAAAAGTCATATCTTCATTTTAAACTCGATCTCTATCAAGTGCTCGCTAGTTGAGTGGTTAAGATACTCGATTTGAAGCGCGAGATCCCAGGTTCAACGCTGAGGTCATACGTGGTAGAAAGAAAGAGGTGTATTTTTTTTCTTTTCTTTCTTTTTTTTTTTTTTAATAACTCCTTTTTTTTTCAAATTACGGAAATTTTCTGTTTTAGAATGGGGGAAAAAAAAGAGAACGGGCATTTTTTCAATTGGCGGATATTTTCTTTCTTGTCACAGAGAAAAAGAAACGAACATTCTTCACTTTTCGGATATATTCCAGCAGCAGTGCTGTCAGGAATATTTCCGTAAAGAAGAAAGTTTTTTCTGAGAGTGTACAGAAGGAATAACATGCAATTATGACAGCTCCATCTGAGTCCTCTCCAAAACGGAATTTTGTTTCGTCCCCTAGAAATTCCGCTTTCACACATTTTACTGTATACGATTATTGTTTTTATTTAGTACAGTAAAACCTAATAAGACAGAATCTCAAATGACCAGATAAAGATTACGTTTTAGACAGGTTTGCCTCTTAGTAGATATCACTGTATGATATTCCTTTCTTGGGGATCACGAGTTTTTTACGTTTAAGATAAGATTCCGTTATAGAAAGGTTCCATTTTCATAGGATTTATTGTATTTTTATGCATAGATTTTAAAGACGCTGTTCCGCAAGTCTGGACATTCGACAACATAGATGCTAATGATTAATATGTAGGTAATACTGCTATGTGTTAAAAGGTTTCAGTACTGAAACGCAGAGTTGTATAATGTAGACACATGCGCGCACGCCGTGCGCGGAAAATTTTCCGCAAAATTCGGAACTTTGCGGAAAATTTTTTTGAAAAAAAAAAAACTTAATTTTTGTTCTTGTAACTTAAAAAAAAATACCGAAAAATTAAAAATATTCCCTAATTTTATGTACGATTTATTTATTGTTTGCCATGGGTGATTCTGTTCCGAATTTTCCAAAAATTTAATGAATTCGGTTCCGAAAATTAAAAAAAAATCGGCCATCAGTCCGAAAATTCAGACATTAAAAAATATCACTGAAAAATATTGCGAATTTCAACAAATAATCGGCGAAAAAAAAACAATTTCGTCAATCGTTCGCAGAAAAAAATATCCCCAATTTCGTCAAAGCATCGCAAAAAAATGCGAATTTCGTCAAAGGACCGTGGAAAAATCGCGAATATCTTCAAAGGATCGTGAAAAAAAAAAGACAATTTCATCAAAGAATCACAGAAAAAATGCAAATTTCGTCAAAGGAGCGCAGGAAAAAATGAATTTCGTAAAAGCATAGCGGAAAAAGCCCGAATTTTGTCTAAGGATCGCGAAAAAAACCGCAAATTTCGTAGAAGAATAGCGGAAAAAAAACTAATTTTGTCAAACGATCGCAGAAAAAGCAAGAATTTCGTTAAAGGGCCGCTGTAAAAACTCATTGGATTAATTAATAATGATACCTATGAATGGACCTCTCCCTATAAAATGTGATTCAGTTGTTTTAGAAGCAATGCCATATTATTTCTGTGAACAGAGTGACTGGCATTTTACGCGAAGAGGTCACAATATTAAGGATTGGGCTGTTTCTAAACGCATTGACAAAAGAATTGATAATTCAACCTTTCTTATCATGGATTTTTAGATTTATTATTTTTTTATAACCAAAACAATTATTGAATAAATATCAATTAATTTTTAATGTAAAATGGTAATTATTTTAAAACTACTGTTTTTAATTCATGTCTTTAATTTGTGTTTTTAATTAACAATATAACACGTTATTTTATTAAACACTAAATTAATTTGCAAAAAATTTTTGACCCAATATTTGTGTGCACAGAAAGTTTCTGGTTTTATACAAGTCTGCTGAAACCGTTGAAAAAAAGAAAGAAACGCTCCACAATTAACTCATTCAGCTGGTTTATCAGGAAATCGATAAAACAATTACCTTTTTATCACTTTCCAACATAGTTGAAAAGTGCTTATGAATTCAGTTTGTCTGTCTGTGTCACCGTGCTATAACAACTTGCGTAAATATACACGAAATGCCATGCAATTGATATATGTTAACCCATTTATGCCTGAATTTTTGTTTTCTCATATTTGTTGGTAAAATCACTTTAAAATGTTGCAAAATGAACTGGAAAAATACAAAAAAATCTAGTATGTTGTGGCCATCACAAAACTTTCTTCTATATAAATCACGTCAATTAAACCATTTAAATAGTACAAGAAATAACAACGATTTAGCACCAATTCATATCAAAGTATATCTGAATTTGAAGTTGGATGAAAATTCGTGCATTAGTTCTTGAGATAGAGCAATAGCGGAAATTCTGAAAAAATGTAGCATAGCAGCGCAACCTGTTGAGCGATTTCCACCAAAAATAAACAGCACTAAATGATATCAAGGTATACCTGAATCTGAAGTTTGTTGAAAATCCAAGCATTAGTTCTTGAGATAAAGCTATTGCGGAAATCGCAAAAAATACAGCATAGCAGCGCCACCTGTTGAGAGATTTACACCAAAAATTAAACAGCACTAATTTATACGCCAATTCATGTCAAGGACTAACTAAATCTGAAGTTTGATGAAAATCCGTACATTAGTTCTTGAGATACAGCTCTTGCGGAAATCGTGAAAAATGCAGCACAGCAGCGCCATCTGTTGGGCGATTTACACCAAAACTTAAACAGCACTAATTTATATCAGAGACTAACTTAATCTGAAGTTTGATGAAAATTCGTGCATTTTTTCTTGAGTTAGAGCTATTGCGATAATCATGTTAATGCAGAATAGCAGCGCCACCTGTTGGGCGATTTGGCTTAGATGTGTTATTATCCCTCCATCCGCCATCTTGGATTTTTTCCTTGCGTGAAAACTCCTTTTCGCCAAGTAGTAAATGTCGGCAATGGTTAAATATTGTTGATAGATTAATATAATATTAAAAAACTGGAATATAATAATTATAACTATTAATTAAAATACAGTTTTTAATTCACGCCCAAAAAAATCCAAGATGGCGGATGGAGGGATAATAACACATCTGTTCCGGCGATTTTCACAAAAAAGTAATCAGCACCAAACTATACCCTGGACTAATTAAATCTGAAGTTTTATGAAAATCCGTGCAGTAGTTCTTGAGATATAGCTATTGCAGAAATCGTGAAAAATTGCGCATAGCAGCGCCACCTGTTGGGAGATTTTCACCAAAATCTTATCAGGTCCAGTTTATATCAAGGTCTAACTAAATATAAAGTTTTGTGAAATTCCGTGCATTAGTTCTTGAGATAGAGCGCCCACAAAAATTTTGTCACATACAGACTCATAGAGTGACAGAGTGACAGACAGACTCACAGACAGACATTTTCTAAAAACCATCAAATAGTGTTCTGGGCATTCTAAAACGTATAAATCCGTCGAAAACAGGAAGTCGAAAATTTTCACGAATCCAATACTTTCTTCTTGTAAAGATAGAAGAAAGTAAAAATTTACGCTAAAATATTTTTGTATTTTTTTTAATAAAATTTTAACATACTACATATGGGAATATCCATATGTGGAAAAAGGGATAATTATATGTTTTGTATAAATATATATAAATTAATCTTTCAAATTATGTATTATATACTATAATTAGTATTTTTAGAATTATTAAATAAATATATTTATTTCTTTACAGCAGGGCTTAATTTGCGTCGGAGCCCACCGAAGCTCAGCTCCGGTACTTCTCTGTTTTCAGTAAATATTTAAATATTTGACGGAATCCACCGGAGCTCACAAATACAGGGCTCCGGAGCCCAGAGCAATAGCGCTTCCGAAAACCCGAACCCTTAATTACCCTTTGCTTTCCTGCCCATCTCCAAGCTTTTAACATAACACTTATATGTGACGTAATGTGTCCCACGCTTTGGAAATGGAGATGAAACGGACTCAATTTTTATATAAGTTTTAGGCTTGGGCTGGTTCAAGTGCAATCTGTCTTACTTCCAAAATTTTATTTTTCATGTATGTATTAAAAAAAATCTTTCCCTCCTTAAAAATTACGTTTTCTATTCTATTTAAAATCATTTCAATGCTATTTTAATCAGAATGAAGAGAAAACATAAATCGTGTTTTTCTCTTCTAGTGATAATTGCAAATTTATGTTTGGCATCGCTGGCGTCAATGTGTTGATACGATACCACTCAAGAGACTGAACGATGAATTTGCTTTCAGTTCGATTTTCTTTTGTGACAGTAGGATAATTCTTAATTGGCCGATTTATTTTATTTTTTTACTTTAGATATCTAATCTGAAAAAGAATATTTTCTGTCTATAGTGAACGAGCATCAGTTTGAGGTTTCGTTTGATTGAATTTTTTAGTCTTCTATTGTGTACGACTATAAAAATCCCTTTAGTGATTTTTCTATTGTATCGTGGACGGGAACGCTGCCCATGCTAAGGCTCTACTCTGCACATTTACGAAGTCACTTTCATTTGTAAGTAGCTATAATTGCCATGTATTGTTATTCTGATAGAAAGCAATCGAGCAGTGTTTTCCCTTTTCTATAAAAACATCGAATCTTTCCGATACCGATGTCAAGTTTTTAACTTAATCTGATTTTCAGTGACTCGCCAGAAAAGACTGTTATGCGGAAGGAAAAATTTATTATTGTTATTACTTTTTGTAGGAAATTGAAAAACGCGTTTGCATTTTTCAGTATGTAAATTTTAATTTCTATAAATTTCAGAAATTCTTTCATAAAAATGCATAGCTGCGAACTATTCCTTTTTTGCGTTAACACTATTTTAAAATCATAACCCCAATCACATTTAATCGCTGAATTCTGCTATTAATTAACATTAAAATTAGGGAAAGACTTCTTTTCGGAAGAAGTGATAACTAAGAAGTGGAATAGTTGACAGCTAAGCATACGCAGATAGATAGATATAGTTAAATTTTTTATTTTCCTAAAGTAATTAAAAGTCTTTAAATTTTGCAAATAATGTATAAAATATAAATATACAGATTGGAGTAATAGCGGATGCAGGGGGGGGGGGGACACTACGGGTATTAGTATCGCAGGATATTAGGGCTCCGGTACTTTTTTTGTTAGAAATTAAGCCCTGCTTTACAGAAACTAATAACATTATAAATACTATGGATAATAAATTAAGAATAATCGTATTAGAGGCTAAAAAATATTTTATTTCAAAATTATCTTGAAAAGGACTTTACATAAATCACTGTCCCCTAAATGGCTGATAGAAATATGTACCCATTTGCGCCTAGCGCCCTATATTTTGTACGTTACAAACACGCATGAAAAACAGGCTTGAACCTATAATTTCGCAATTTAAAAATATACGTATTTCAAAGAAGTCTACAAGCTAAGATTATGACTTATTTATTGGGATTCTTGATACAAAAAATACAATTAAACTTACTTTTTACATTTCGCTATCTTGAAAAATGAATAATCTATAAACAGCGAAAAAAAGGCTTCATTTAAGCAAATAAATATCCATCTTATGCTGTCATCTCTCGGTAATAAATAAAGGCATTTATAGACAATTATTTCATGCGATTTTCATGTTGTACAGAAGAAGAAAATTATAAAAATTTATTAAAATTCGAAACGCCTGAAAAATGGGACGTTAGGTATAAATGGGTTAATGAAATTTACTATGGCATGTCCGGTATTGAAAATGAAGAATGTAGCGTTTATACTTCATTTACAGGAACACTCAAAAGAATTCCGTTACATGGCGGTCTATGGAGGGAAATCGTGCGCGGTATATTTTATTGATGTTACTGTATTTGAAACATAAATTATTATATGTCACCGAGGTTCACAACTAGAGGCTTACTATAGAATAGGGTGTGCGTAGCATTCATTGTTCCTTTACAGGGACACACAAAAGAATTCTGTTACAGTACTGTCTAAGTACAAAAATTGCTGGAACTGTGTTTTAAGTTGTAGTATATGTTTTTAAACTAATTATTTGCATACTACTATATGTGTATAACTTCTGTAGAGGATATACAGGGCAGCACAAAAGATCTCGAGTACATTTCCGTTTATTGAAGGAAATTGGTGAATGCGAATTTACAAATTTACAGTTATGCTATGCGTTTCCTAACTGAACTAAAGTAAAGCATACTATGTAGTATGCATACCGGGTGTCCCAAAAAGGACTGATTGATTTTAAAATTCAATAACTTCCAAACGGTGACAGATATTAAAAAAATTCTTGCAGGAGGGTTATGCATAAAGTCAAAAGTTTTATTACGGTGATTTTCGATTTTAGTTCGAATTACAAACAATAGATGGCGCTGTAAGCAATAGTCGCTAAATACAGGCTCGATTTTTGGTCCTTTCTGTTGTTCCATGCAGAAAAAGGAGATGGAAATGTATTATCCGGGCCACGAAGTACCAAAAATCGAGCCTGAATTTAGCCTCTATTGATCCCAGCACCATCTATTGTTTGTAATTCGAACTAAAATCGAAAATCACTGTAATAAAACTTTTGACTTTATGCATAACCCTCCTGCAAGAATTTTTTTAATATCTGTCACCGTTTGGAAGTTATTGAATTTTAAAATCAGTCAGTCCTTTTTGGGACACCCGGTATAAAGCTATAGATCATATATAAGGTTGCACAAAAGAATTCGGCGGATATTTTCCCAATTATTGATGGTAATTCCCGAAATCGGGTTTTCAAATATCTTATGAATTTTTCAAATTGTTTACTTAGACATTGGCTTTCACCTAATTAAACGGTGAAGTGTTGGAAAGTGTTTCATAATCTATGCTTGACGCATGATTTTTCGCTCTTGTTTCAGCTAATCTTGTTTTTACTTTAGTAAAAAATTAATAAAATGCAAAAAACTTTGAAAAATTTCCTAATCTTCAAATATATAAGATTATTAACTTTAAAAAATCCGCATAATATCTGACAAAACATGAAAGGGAAAATCAGACAAATGAACACAGACAAAAAATCAGCATAAATGCATAACATTTCAATTGACTTATTCGGTTCAAAATATAGGGTGCCATTTCCAAGTCGAACTTCAATATACATTCAACTTTATTGAAGATATTTTAACAAATTTAACAACAGACTAGCATTGCTTTATAAGAAATATAATAGCATCACGATAACAGCTGGTTACCATCGTGCCACAGAAAGACTGAACCAGACACTCCACATTTCAGAATGTTGCTAGCAGTATGTGTTGCGTCACATCAAGTCACTGCTTGCTTCCAAATCTTCTTATGATGTCATCATATTTCACACAAAGAAATAAAAATCTGTTTATGATATTGCTACATCTTTATAATCACTTGAGTTCTGAATGAACTTTCGAATTCAGCTTTAAATACCAGCTTTAAATGACAACCTGAACTTTCGTCTAAATAAGTAAATTCTATGTAATTTGTTTGTTTTCACATATTCTTGATTTTTTCCAAATATTTTAAAATTGCCTTGTATAATAGCTGTAAAATATATTGAATATTTACTGCCATCTTTAATAGAAATGTGATATTTGTTTGTTCTATATTCTTGAGTTTGTCAAATATTTTAAAATTACCTTGCATCATAATTGTAAAATCAATGGACCATTTACCGTCATCTTTAATAGAAATGGGATTTTTGTATATTTCCATATTACTGATTTTTCCAAATATTTTAAAATTACCTTGTATAATAATCGTAAAATCAATTAAACATTTTTACCCTTATCTTTAATAGAAATGCGTTTTTTGTTTATTTCCATATTCTTCACTAAATGTAATATTTTAAAATTAGTTTTTATAATAATCGTAAAATCAATGGAACATTTACTGTCATCTTTTAGAAATGTGATTCTTGTTTGTTTCTATATTCTTGATTTTAAAAAATAATTTAAAATTACCTTGTTTAACGAATGTAAAATCAATTTAACTTTAACCGTCATCTTTAATAGAAATGTGATTTTTTTTTCTATATTCTTGATTTTGCCAAATATTTTAAAATTACCTTGTATAATAATCGTAAAATCAATGGAACATTTTTACACTCATCTTTAACATAAATGTGATTTTTATTTGTTCCCATATTCTTCATTCCATGAAATATTTTAAAATTACCTTGTAATTTTAAAATATTTCACGTAATCGTACACATGAACTTTCGTCTAAATATCTTGAATTCTATGTAATTTATTTGTTTTCACATATTCTTGATTTTCCTAAATATTTTAAAATTGCCTTGCTGTAACTGTAAAAAATAACTGTAAAATCAATTGAATATTTCGTCAATCAAATCAATTGAATATTGAATCTTATTTCACATAATCGTAAAATCAATGGAACATTTACTGTCACCTTTTAGAAATATGATTTTTGTTTGTTTCTATATTCTTGATTTAAAAAAATATTTTAAAATTACCTTGTATCACAATTGTAAAATCAATGGACCATTTACCGTCATCTTTTTAATGGAAATGTAATTTTTGTTTGTTTCCATATTACTGATTTTTCCAAATATTTTTTTTAATTACCTTGTATAATAACCGTAAAATCAATTAAATATTTCTACCTTCATCTTTAATAGAAATGTGTTTTTTTTTTTCCATATTACTAATTCTTCCAAATATTTTAAAATTGCCTTGTATAATAATCGTAAAATCAATGAAACATTTCTACCTTCATCTTTAATAGAAAAGTGATTTTTGTTTGTTTCCATATTCTTCATAATTGCCTTGTATAATAATCTTAATATCACTGGAACATTTACCGTCAATTTTTAATAAAAATGTGATTTTTTGTTTGTTTCTACATTCTTCATTTTGCCAATTAGTATTTTAAAATTACCTTGTATAATAAGCGTAAAATCATTGGAACATTTATCGTCGTCATCTTCAATATAGAAATGTGATTTATGTTTGTTTCCATATTCTTGATTTTGCCAGATAATTTAAATTACCCTCTATAATAATCGTAAAATCAATGGAACATTTACCGTAATTTTTAATGAAAATGTGATTTTTTTGTTTGTTTTTACATTCTTCATTTTTCCAAATAGTATTTTAAAATTACCTTGTATAATAATAAAATCAATGGAGCATTTATCGTCATCGTCAATGGAAATGTGATTTGTTTATCTCTATTTCCTTGATTTTGCCAGATATTTTAAATTACCTTGTATACTAATCGTAAAATCAATGAAACATTTACCGTTATTTTTAATGGAAAATGGACCTTTCATATTTTCTTGCGTGAGTGTTTGTACATCATTAAACAATCTACTATGACACATTTTTGAATAAATATTCACAAAATATATTCAGAGGAAATAATTCGTATTTTCACGAAACTTTCATGTGTTTTGATATGCATGATGGTCTTTTGTAATCAATACTATTCACTTGTTTATGAGTGGGAGTGCCTTTTTCGATTTCTGCCACAGAGTTTTTTTTCTAGAAAGTTATAGAATGTTTTTATGCACGCAAGAAACTTATATCACTAAATCGATTTTTTAGTAGGTACTGCGTCATTAATCTTACATCGCTGAAAAAGGCATTGACCTGCAAATCCGTTCTTCGTTAGTCGTTAATAAAAGTTCATTAAAAATTATTACTCTTTATTTTTTTTTTACATTTTAGAACTTAACCCTTAAATGCCGGGTGTTGCCTTTCGGCAACATACCCAATTTAGGCTTATAAATACTATTAGAATAATATTGAAGCTATAATGCCTAATGTTGCCAATAAAATACATTCTGAAAACATTATTAAACTGATTTTCAACATTTAGATGGCAACACTTGTGCCGTTTATGAATAAAGATAGATTTATTTTTCCAATTGTTGATACATGTTCTTTTTGTTTTGTTTGGAAGCTTGCGAAATACCCTATTTTGTTCTGCAGTGAGCAAGTAAAATTTATTTCTTATCATAGTTCTGTAAATTCTTGTGTGTTTAATATTATAGAATTTTATCAAGGAAAATTATTTTTTCAATTAAATACCAGTATTGCCGATTAGCAACAAACAGTTTTTTAGCCGTAAACCATACTTAAAACAAAATATGATTTTTTAAATTATTTTTCCCATGATTTATTTAAAAAAGGAAAGCCGAAGAACATTTTTTAAATGATTTTTGAAAACTCAGGCATTTAAGGGTTAAAATATTTCGTTAGTGCAGTTTCACAGCCAGTTGACCTATTTTAGCGAACGTGGTTTTGTACATCATTAACTCCATTGTTTTCGTAACTTGTAAACAGCTGTAACCATAAAGATTATTTGGCGATTTATCTCCTTCGGTCGGCTAACGAGATAATGTCTTTAACGGGTCTCAGGACTCTTAAAGCTTCAAAATTTTCGAAATTTTATTTTTTTTTATTTTAAACTCCTATCTTTTCTGAACATTTTGATAATAATTGTTTCCTTAAAATTCTATTAGAAAAGAAGTTATGACTTTTAGAATTATACCCGCCCAATAGCTGAAACGGCATTTCGAAATTTCGAAGTCATTTTTCTCCAAATGACGTTTTTGGGCATAATGCCCAGGATAGCTCAAAAACTTCTGAATATTTTGTCATGAAATTTTCGATTCATATGTTTCATGTTAGTCTGTATAAAATGAACCTATAATTTTATTTTTATTGTTCAAAAAAATAATATTTTTTAGGTGATTATACTGTTGAAATTTTCAAATTTTTGCATTAGCTAAATACCACGTTGTATTAAAATATAAAAATGCTTTAAACACAAATTTATTTAGGTTCAGGGTAATTACTACAGTCTGAAGTATAATTAGGCACAAAAATTTCATTCTAGGTGCAAAATTTATTTTATAGTCCTGCGCGTAAGCTATATACCAATTTTCTGCTAGACAAATGCCTGACAGTTTGGAGCGCCCTATAACAACTAATTCTGCATCATGCAATTTTTTAAATGCATGAAATGAAAGAACATAAGGTTAGTTGGGGTAACTGGAACCACGAGGTAACTGGGCCATAGGCTATTTTATAAAAAACTGTTGGTGTTTTTTAAGTTTTAGCTTTTGTGAACAATGCCCCTTAATTTCTACTTCCTAAAACAACGTGTATCAACTCAATCATAACTCTCACTTTGCTGTGATAGGTTGTCAAAAATTTACGTTTCTTTTTTTAAAAACAACGTCTATATGGTGCAACTTCCTCGGCAGATTATTAAAATACTGTAAGTACTCTTATTAAACAATCATTTTTTTTTTAAGATTAGGCATATAACTACATTAATATTATTAGGTATCTATACATATTTACTTCATGTTTCAAATGCAAACCCGCTGTCCCAGTTACCCCATAAAATTTTCAAGAATGGGGTAACTGGGACATGTATCCGGGGTAACTAGACCATGCTGGATCCAGTTACCCCAATAGTTATAAATACTTTTTTTGTGTTTTTCTTACTACGGGAAGTAAATTTTTCCATTGTTTTTTGCTCACAATAAAGAAAATGATAGAATACCTTATTAAAATTATGTAATGAAATTTTAAAAAAGCATATTGAGTGGTATGAAACCAAATTTCTTGGCCCCTTGAAAGGCGGTGATGCCGTTATGGCATCACTTAATTTTAATTCCTAATTGCCACATTGGCACCTGAATTTTGTAATGAAAATTTCACCTTTATTAAGTAACCGAAAATATACTTTTACTTGTTTTCAGATAGATTCTCTTGTAAATATTGATGTCATTAAATTATTTCAACATTTTACGAATGCAAGTACCTTGCCCCTGAAAGCTCATAGCCAGACTTTGAAATTGTACTATACACAGGGGTCGCATTCTATAGGGAAACTTTTATCGTTCCTACCACTATTTTGAAAATAATAACTTCATCGCACCTTTCTGTAAGGGGTCTGGTAGGAACAATAAAATTTTCCCTATATAATGCGACCCCTGGATAAAGTACTTAAGTATTTACGTAGCCGTTTGTTCATAGATTTACCTTGCTATTTTTTTTCCTTAAAATACCCATGTGACGTTTATGCTTATTATCTATACTAAAGTACATAAGTACTTCCTTAAGTTTTATGTTTTTGGTATAAATAAATCTAATATTTTCACTTTTAGTGCTTTTTTTAGACACATTGATAGGAAAGGTTTCCCTTACAACGCTGTTTATTGACATATAATTTACATGATCTGCCTGGTTTTAATTTTTTTAAGTTGTTTACACTTTTTCAAACAGGACCTGATATCCGATATGAAAAAATATGAACGCGTGTGGAACATAGACCCCGCCGCCCCCCTGGTTCAGTTACCCCAGTTTTGGGGGCGATTGGACTCATGAGGAAAGAAAGATGAAATATGCATATTTTTATATTTTTAAATATTAAAATGTAATCTTGAGCATTTTTGTCTGATAGAGGGACCCTAACTGAACACATTTACAGAAGTTCAGACTTTAATTCAAATGAACATTAGTTTTTGAAGCTGAATTGTCAGAAGCTCCAGAGTCACATTGTAAAATCATGTCCCAGTTGCCCCAATTAACCTTATATATATATTATAAATATATTATAATATAAATATATATATATATTATAAATATATTATAATATAAATATATATATATATATTATAAATATATTATAATATAAATATATATATTATAAAATACAGATTTAAGACATGTGATCAAACTATCCACCTAACCACTAAAATGATCAGAATAAAAAAAAGGCTGATTTTAAATAGTGATCTTTGTCGATTTCTACTGCTGTTAACTCCTGGCACGAGGCCAATACAAAATAAGAAAAAAAGTGCCACACAGGCCTTTTTTAGGTTATATGCATTGACAGGGCCGAAACTAGCCTTTTTTGCACCCGGGGCAAACATGGATTTTGGCGCCCCCTCCTCCTCAAAGTATGTTTACACAGAAAATGTCACTAATTTTCTAGTAGCCGACTTATTTTAAAATTTAAAATATGTCATCATAAAATATGTAATACTGAACTACGTAATCTGCTTTGTTAAATATCGATTCATTAAAATCTTGAAAACGGAATCGAAAAAAATTCCGCTTTATACAGGATCCTTATGCCATATCATCCTTGGATTCTTATATGCTTTCGCATACCCCAGACAGGACGATTTTAACAATACCGTACTAAACATAGACTTGAGAAAAATCGACAAACAAAATCTTCATTTGGCGCTCCTTCGTTTTGGCGCTCGAGGCACAAGCCCCCTCTGCCACCCCCCACCCCCCCTCCCTAATCCCGGCTCTGTGCATTGGTACTATAGTTCAGACCAGTTTTTAGGAAGTAACGAAAGTCTGTTTTACGACTGATTAAAGAGTTATAGACCGGCACAACGCTCCCTGAATGCTAGGCCTGAGCGCTGACACAAAAATGGCGGTTTATCGAAGGCGGATTTTTCGGTACTTGTTAGTTATCCCGTCGACCCATTTCGCCAAATTATATAAATCGCCAATCCACCCGCCAAATTATACAAATTGACATAATTTTTATTTTAAATAACGAAAGAACAAATAAATTAATATAACATTAATAAAAATACAAATAAAAAGTCGAAATAAAAATCACTTGATGACGTAAACACGTGTTGTCAAGTAAATGTGACATTTGCGATCAACCATTATTGGCATTTAATCTTACAATTTGGCGACAGTAATTTGACTGACGGGATAACTAACAAGTACCGATTTTTCTCAGCGCATGTACAGTCCTTTAAATTTTGACACCAATAATTTTTAAAAGTTTTTTCAGCTTCTTTTTTTTAGATTAAACAAGTCAAAGAAATCTTTTATAAAATACTGGTGTCAAAATTTAGAGGACCGTACATAAATTAAAAAAAAAAAAAAAAATCCGCCTTCGACAACCGTCATTTTTGTGTCAGCGCTCAGGCCTAGTATTCAGGAGGCGGTGACCGGGAGGCGACGGCACAAACCATCACCTCATCGAGTTGACGGCTGAAATTCCAAGATTAGTTAAAACTCGTATATTAAAATGCAACTGGTCTGCCAAGTCATATCTTGGTGGAAAACAGCTGCAAACTCGATTTTATGGGTTAACTGGTAGGTTTATCAATGTATTTTCCTCAGACCTGATTTTAGTGGCCTATCGATAGATTTATCATTGTGTTTTCCTGCACCCAAAAATATGAAAATATGGAGGACTGGGAGGAGGAAAATAGATTGATAAACCTACCAGTTAACCCATAAAATCCTGGTAATCCAAGTAATCCTGGAATTTCAGTCGCCAACTCGATGTGGTGGTCGTCTGCGCAGCCGCCTCCGAGTCAATTATGATGGTATTTATAAGGCATTCATAAACAAAATATAATATAACTGACAATAGCAGATGTATTCAAGCCCATTCTCAGCCATTAATCCTAAAAGAGGCAAATTAGAAAGATATATACCTTTTGTAACATAAATATGCAAAAACAAAGGATTTTAAAGAGCCCCTTGAGGGAAGATGGTATATTATACATACCACTTGATTTTAATCCCTCAATGCCACCAGAATTTAGGAATAAGATTTTGCTTTTATGATGTGCGTGGAAAAAAAAACTTTTACTTATTTTTAAATACGTTTGTTAGTAAATCTAGTGATGAACATAATGAGTTATTTTTATACTCGAATGAATCATTCGGTCTTGCGCAAAAGCATAACTGCCCAACTTTATATTCTCTTTAATCAATTAAAACCAGAAATTTTGTTTAAAAAAAGAAAAAAATAAGAGTTACACAAAGATGGCATGTGGCTTATAATTTAATTCTAATTCAAATTAGAAACTTTTTTTTTTCTTACAAAATTTCTTGTAGTAAGTGATAAAAAAAAAAAATAAAAAAATTCGAAGGTTCACTGCTTTGCATTTGCATACCCCCTAACATCATTCGCACATCAAAATCCTTAATTCTGCACATCACTAGTTTGAAATAGTGTAACATCATTAAAAACATGACAAACGTTATTTTCCCATAGACCATTATGTAACGGAAATCTTTTAAATCCCCTGTAAACGAGCAATAAATGCTACGCATTTCATTTTCAATGCTAAACATGCAGTAGTAAACCTTAATAACGTATATTAATTACATGGCAATCCTGTATATTTATGCGAGTTAGAGCACGGACAGACACACATAAGACCTGACAAACCGAATTCATAAACACTTTTCAAATGTATTGGAAATTGTTAAAGAAATACTTCGTATAATTTTAATTTTTAAGCAAAATCTCAAGTACTTTGTCTGAATAGTTTTTAATACGTTTTCCAGCATAGTTTAAAAGGGTTTATGAATTCTGTCTGTCTGTTTGTCTACCCTCTGCCCATGCTCTAATTCGCGTAAATATACTCGTATTGCCATCAATTGATATGTGTTATTGAGGTTTACTATGACCTATTCGGTATTGAAAACGAAGTATGTAGTGTTTATAGTTCATTTACAGGGACAGTCAAAAGAATTCCGTTACGTTACGGTCTATGGAGAAAAATCGCTTGCGGTGTATTTTAATGATTCTAAACTTTTTCAAACATATCTAAATTAATATATATCACTAAGGTGCACTACGAGAAGTTTAGTATAGAATATGGTGAGCATAGTATTCATCGTTCATTTACGGGGACACACAAAATAATTCGGTTACAGTACTGTCTCTAAGAACAATAATTGCTGGAACTGCGTTTTAAGTTGTAGTATGCGTTTTAAAATTAAACTAATTGTTTGCCTATTACTTGATATGTATAAATTACATAGATGATATACAGGGCAATACAAAAGATCCCGAGCACAATTTCGTTTATTGGCGGATTGCTGAAGGGGAATTAATAACTGTACTATGATTTTCCTAACTGATATAAATTTTAGCATACCATGTAACATGTATACAAATTTATTGATCATATATACACGGATGCAATAAGAATTCGGATTTTTTTCCCGGCTACTGATGGCAATTACTGAAATTGGGCTTTTAAAAGTGCTATGCATTTTCCCAATTGTTCACTTACAAGCAAGGTCTCCATAAGTGCATATTCAGAAAAATCTGAAAAAAATACAGAATGCTCTTCTCATGTGGGTATATATATATACATGTTTATAAAAATTTACGGCGGAACCTCGATAGAGCGTCCTAAAAAAATAATGAAAATTTTGTTTATTTGGCGATTTATCACCGGTTGGCGACGTAACAAAATTTAAAAAATACACCTTTATGTCAAGTTCTCTTTAACACGTTAAGCGCCACGTCAGTCACGCCGACTGACGCTGAAATTTCCGTTTAAAATACGTCATTCACCGATGACTGACAGTCTAAAATATGTTATAAAACTAAAAATATATATATTGTTTTAAGTAATTACTGGAAAATTATTTAAAATTTACTTACCTTTTATATATATTACAGGATCATACTTTCTTAAAAATTACTTAAAACATTGCAAATTTTTCAGCTTCAGTGTCAGTCACCTTGGCACTCAACTTGTTAAGGAAAAACGTTTTTATGCTGAACTTGTTTAAGTAAATTTAACTTAAATAAATACACCTTTATAAAACTAAGTATTTATCATGTACATTTATATGTATCTACAATGAAATTTAATGATCGTTTTATGCGGTTTAGAAGAAAATTTAATTGGTTAAAATTTTTTCAAACTCAAAATTAAGTTCCGATGGTTCTGTTAATTTGTCTTCGGTATTATTTGTGTCGGAGACAACAGGAGAATAGTATTGTTGCTGTGTAAATAACGACATATTTATTATCAAATAAAATACATTTAAAACTTATTCAGCCAGTAAAACCGTGTAAAATTAAATAATTTCAGCAACGCGTGACTAGTATACTTTACATAAAGTCACAGAAAAAATAATAAACTGTTTCATTTCTTAAATTTAAATTCATGAAGTTCTGCGCATTTAAACACTCATTTAAGTAGCAATTTCAAAATGCATTAAAATCTCTTGCATTTGGCGAGGGGAAAAGTTTTTCGCTAAATGGCATGGCGCATTCGTATTTTCTCGCCAAATATTCGAAAGTATTTTATTTTTTTACAGACTTTCTTCTGGATTTTCGCCGCTAAATTTAACTGATCCTTTATTACATATGTCAGGTTTCTGACGCTAATGAGCAGATAACTAATTAAGATTACTATTATCTGATATTATCTTTTTACTTGTTTATTGTATTTCATATGTATCACTTTCTGCGTACAGGTTTTAAAGTGATATTTTTCCTTATCTTGAAGTTTATCCTATCTGTTTTTAGTTAGATAGGATTGTATGAACAAGTTTATTGTATCAGTGCATTCTAGCTTCACCTTGCTATTCAAAAATGCATACCACAGATAAGGCAAACAAAGAAATCCCCTATCTCGTAAGTAGTGAAGGCTATTTGAGGGAGAAGTTTTTAGTTAAAAGAAGGGATCCCTCTTAACAGGAGAAGAACCCCGTAGGCTGGGTTTGGAAGGCATCGCAGTGAGAGAGAGAAAGAAGTCTGGCGTAGACCTCAAGGTTGGTATTTCCTGAGTGGAGTTTTCGGAGAAAAGTTTGAGTCTCTTGCGGAGATAGCTGGCACAGCGGGGAGGTCAAGGGTGATCCTCCGATAAACATTCAAGATATACTATAGTGTGAGTGGGAAATAGAGTCTTTTAATAAATTAACCCAGTTCCCAGAAAGTACTTGCTATATGTAACTTAGTATTGGGCCAGATCGTCTATATCCGAGCTCTTAAATGTAAACAATGTTTTATTTATGTGTCAATAATTTGTAAATAAATTGCTCGTTAATTTTAATTGAATAAGTTTAGCATTCTTTTTGATAATCCTTCTCACGACGTGCCCGACATCATGTATATATCGGTGGTGGTAGCATATCAAAATAAAAGAACATTTTTTTCGAAGTCTGTACGAGTGGTGATCGTGGGTCTAGGAAACTTCATCAGCATGTGGTCTAAGAAAGAGTGCAGCAACATACATGGTGTGCACATACTGGTGTGCAAAACGTAAGCAACCATCATAAAATGCTAATTTTCGAGCGCGCTAATATTTAAAAGAAAATAATATAATTCAAATGATATGTACTCTCCCTACAGCGCAGCTAGTCGATGTGACATCTCCTTCACGTCACACATGGTCACAAGTGTTGCAGTCACTACGGTGAAACGAAATGTGGGATATTTCACTGTCTCATTATTAGCCTCAAATAATCGTCATATGATGAATCCACTGAGAAGTCACTGTGACTGTTGCTTTGTGATGAGTCACCAGGTAAAAAGTTACAATGAGGTCACCCTGTGATTCTCATGTGACTATCGTTTGAAGACTCAATTTTGAAATAATCGTGAGCATTGCATTATAATGAGTCACCATATAATGTCACAGTCAAGTCACGTGGTGACTTTCAGGTGAGCGAGACTCTACTGTGAAGTCACCATTGCGCTCCTTTGTGAAAAGTCGCCAGATAATTTCATTTTCTCTCACTTGGGAACTCGTCACAAAACAGCTGTCATGATGACTTTACAATGGAGTCTCAAAATGACGGTCACATGAGAGTCACTAGGTGACTTCATTGTAAAGTCACTTGTGGACTCGCCCTAAAACAGCAGTCATAGTGACTTCTCAGTGAAGTGACCAATTGAGAGTAAGAATGAGATGAATAAAAGATATCACATTTCAGTTCGTTTTAGTGATTGTGACGCTTGTAACCATTTGTGACGTCAAGGTGAGTTCACATGGACTGGCTGTGCTGTTAGGGTAGTACCTATTTTCTACACTTGATGTTTGTAGAATTTTCTTTTGAGTACTCACGTGTTCAAAAATTAGCATTTTGTGACTGTTGCTTAAGTTTTGCACACTAGTGTAGTTTCATTAACATTTTTTTTTTCAAAATATTCTGAGAATGTGCCGTAAGGTGACCTTATCTTTCACCTTATTAAACGATGAAGTTTTGTTAAAGCATTCGGGAGTACTGGAAAGTGTTTAATAATCTATGTTTGACGCAGGACTTTTTCCGTTCTTGTTTTCTATTTTCTTTGGTGCTATTAACTTGTTTATCAACCAGAGCCCTCTTTTCGATTTATGCTGAATAGTTTTTGAAGTAATTTATACAATGTTTTTATGCACGCAATAAAGTAATAACTTGATCGATTTTTTAATGTATACTGTATCATGTATCATACATTTCTGAAAACAAAAAATATCAAAGTTATATTTTTGTGAAAAGAAAATTATTTTCGTGATTTTTTTTTTTTTATGTTTTGTGAAAAATAAAATTTGGTAATTAAAAATCCGATCCAATTTATGAAACTTATTACTGTTAACCCTTCAAAACCGGGAGTTTTTTAGTAGAAATGAAAAGTTTTGGTGGTTTCCCCTAATTAATAGGATCATAAAGTGAAACCTTCCTGTGCGACCACCTCCCTGAACGACCATTTTTTCATGGAACGAAATTTGTTCCCATAGGCTCAATACTAATTTTACCTCCATTCAGAGACCATCCCAATTGAACTCCCTTCATGAGCGACCCATTTCTTTGAAGAAAATGACACAAATTCCGTTTTTTTCTGGTCGCTTGAAGAAGGTTTTACTAGAAAAATAATTCCGGAGAGCGCATTATTCATCAAACTTCTAAACTAAGTTTAGAATTTTTTATTATTATTATTCCGGTAACTTTTAAGTTCTTAAACTCTTTTGTGCCTTTTTAGGCAATGGATTGAACTCTGATAACAAATTAAGAATGACGATCAATAAACTCCCCTGCCCTATTTTGTCAGGGAACTCTCAGAGAAATAGATAAATTAATAAAATCGTTTTTCTTTATTCCCGTCCAAAAGAAATTGCATTTATTTACTGAACTTCGAAAAGACTGGGAAATAAAATTTATAAAAGATAAAACCCTAAAATCAAAGTAAACGTCGATGTATTCATTTTTTAAACTCTGCAATAATTAACTTATGTGATTAACTTTTGTTTTGATACTTAAATTTTCATATTTTTTTCTAATGTGAAAAATAAATTTTAGTAACATTAATTGTTACCTTTTTTCAACAATTAAGATCTAGATTTAAACATGACCTCCATTAAGAGACCATCTCTCGGAGCGACCAATTTTTATTGGAAATGGAACGGAACGTGGTCGCTCTAGGGAAGTTTTACTGTATTTGATTGAAAAAAAAAATGTTTTAAAAAATATTCGATGTGAGGCTATTGCCAAGGGAGGGTCCATGTAATTCTGTGGGTGCAGGCTCGACTTTAAATCGCATAAAAAGAGGAAAAGGTTTTTTCTTTTTCTTTAGCATCACCGACATCAGTGGTTCCCAACCTACGGGTCGCAAAACAATCGATATTTGTCACAAAAATATGTATTTTATTTCATCTGTTTAAAAAATATAACAATTTCGACAGCAAATAATATTTCAAGGGGAAATCCTTAATTTCCTTCTGGACGAATATTCGAGCAGAATAGCCCAGGCATGGAAGAGTTTCTCCTAAAGGAGGAATTCCACCTTTTTAAAAGCAAATTTGGACATTCTCTGGATTGATGCAAAAAGGCAAAGAAAATATTAGAAGCATATGGGAGGAATTAGGATTAGAAAACTTAATAATTAGACATTTTATCAACTCAAATCCTTGGAATTTGTTTCTGAATTGCTGTACTTCTATCAAATCAAAGGCGAGCTTTTATTATAAGCATCAGAAAGTCATGTAAATTAAGTTCTTTAACTGGGGAAAGGAAGTTTTCATAAACTTCCATTTTATTATTATATGAATTAGTCCCTTCTGGAGTAAAGATCAATTTGGTGTGCATATATTTAGCATAAAGATTTTTTTAAGTGAAGTCTTAAACAGTCAAATCATTCAAAATAATACATTTATTTTGAAAATTAATCTCTGTACTTCACATAAGTTCATCAGATACATTTGGAAAGATTTTTACTTTTAACAAACTTTCCAATTTTCTTTTTTAATTTAATGAATTCACACATTGTCATTTATTTATTTTCTTTTATACTTTCTAAGATACAAAAAGAAAATAACAATCATATGTACAGTTATAATTCATTTTATTGTGTGAATAACTGTTAAAATGCATCTAATTTATATGAGTTTGGCATTATTATATAGATGAAAAAAAATTTCCACCTTTTTTCCCATTTCCCACTTTCATGCCTGATACCCAAAAATATCTAAATCAGCTTTGAATTCCTTGATGGGGTTCAAAACAACATATTCGTATGAACAAGCTTTTTCTACTTTGCTGTTTTTGAAGAACAAGTGCAGTGGTTGATCCGTTTACGAACAGATCGGTTAACGAGCACTTTCGTGAGAGATTTTTATGTGCGGATAACGAACACATGTTCGGTTAACAAACACTTTACAAAACAAAGCTAAGAAAAATCTGTGTTTCAGATTTGCCGAATTTTATTTAATTGCATTTATTGTCGACGTATAGAATATTTTAACAGTTGTATACGCATGACCTAATTCATTCATGGGCTACCGGGGATTCGGGGTAATCCTCCCCCCCCCCCCCAAAAAAAAAAAAAAAATAAATAAATAAATAAATTAGATTGAACAGATTAAAAATATATATTTTTTTTTTTTACATTTTGTGTCCCTTTTTATAGAAATATTTTTAATTGCAAATTAATTATTATAATTGTAATTTCATTCACAAATTATTAACAGGCTCTATGCTCCACTTGAGCTTTATCGGGTCCTGCAGTAAACACAATATTTTAGGGAACTAAGGAATTTTTGAAAGGTCAAAGGGATAAATTGATATGATTTAATGCTGTAGTCAATGAATATGTAATCCTAAAGATTTACAAAGGGCATGTCATTTATAATTATTTTTTAAACACGTCACGACACGGACAAAAAATCAAAATACAATCTGTCCATATTAAATAAGGACATATATTAACCCTATTATAAAGTGAAGATTTATTATTTTTTATATGTTATTTAATTTTTAAGAACGAATTAATTGATTTTCCATATCTATACTAAATCCATGATCGGATAAAGAACAACAATTCGGTTAGCGAACTCTGTTTTGGAACGGATGAAGTTCGTTAACCGATCAACCACTGTACAAAAACAAATTGCGTGTAAAAAGTGACTTAAGGTTAAAATTAACCAGTTCTAACCCTGATACAGTTTCTCTTATCGGTAAACACCAGTAACAGAAATCTTACTGATTATAAAGCTATCTTTTGATAATAGTTAAACGTATTTTTAACTATCTTTGTAGTTTGTGTGTTATTTTAATTATTATTTCACTTACACACATTCGGATTACAAATTCTTGTTTTTGTTGAAAGTGTTGCACGAAAATTTGCCTTTTTCGTAGGACAGGTAGCTGATAGCTTATAGAGGTCATACAACAATTTCCGTACTAATATTGACCCTTATATTAGGTGAGTCGCGAATTTTTTTTTTTTTTACTTAAAGGGGAATCGCGTACCAACAAAGGTTGGGAACCGCTGACCTACACAATTGAGTAGGTCAGGTCTTAAAGAGTTAAGTAATCAATATTATAGCGAATTAAATAGTGAAATTATCGATAAAGGATTTCTTCTTGTTTTTAAAAAACAATTTAGATTAACTTTCTTTCGTATCGCATTTGCTTAAGTGACAGTTTTAGTGTATTCCAAACACGAAAGTTTCACTTTTAACATCGTGTAAATAGAAAAGAATATTAATAAAATGATTGCTTTATTATAAATGATTATTTTTTGGTTCATTATTGTAATCTCTATTTTATATTTCGGACGCTGATAATTCTTATGCATGATCATGCCTGCGTAATTTAACTACTGAGTGTTTATTTTATTTTTTTGCTTTATATCAACTTATGCAAATATTTAATTTCATTAAAATCTGTCCAGTAGTTATGGAGATAATAGACCAAATCTGAAAATTATCTTAATTTTGAACATGAATGTATAAACTATGACACCTTATTCTACAATTCTTGTCAAAATGTAACATAAGGAAATAGTTAAGGTTTTTCATAGAAAATTGTATTTGTTTTCGTAGAATGGATACATTTTTCTTATTTATTAGTAAGAGTAGATTTTTCAATATGTACAGAATAGTTTTTTGAAGAAATTTACAGAATACTTTTATGCACGCAAGAAAGCAATAATATATTCCATTATTTACTGTATACCGTATCATTGATCATATTAATGATTTATCATTTATCACAAAAAATGTGGCTGGCTTATTTTTTTGTGTATTTTTTTTCATCGATGAAAAATAAATATCACATTAAAACACTCTGACTGACAGACCCATGTTAACACCTTCGCTGAACTGCAATTTTCACTGCAATTCATGCATTATTTAAATTAAGGTAATTTTATAAAAATTTTTGTTTTTTCATTCATTGAGTTATGGTTAAGGCTCACAAGCATTATCTTCAAGTACGCAATTACGTTTGTAATATTACGGTGAAATAATTGTATTGTTTTAGCATTTAAAAATGTATACAATGAAAACAATATTACATTTTTGCCCATTTTCTGGACAGTCAAAGGGTTAATTCCATATTACTCACTATGTTCTGAACGGAATCTAAAAGTTATGTGATAATTTAATTATTTTATACGTACTAGAATGTAAAAAAATGTTGATTTTGTTTTAAAAATAAAATACAGTGATCTCTCACTTATGCGCGACAAAAGGGGGCAACGAAATTTTCGTGCACAAGTGAGATTCGCGCATAAGTGAAAAACCATAAAATAAGCCTAAACGCGAAAAGTTAACATAACACTAATAGTACGCTACTAATACATTAATAAATAAATACGCACATAATTTCCGTTTATATATTGTAATTTAATAAGAATGTAAAAATTCAAAGTTGTTACATACGTACCAAACTTTTATTAAATTACATTTTCTTTACAAAGAAGTCATCAATAAAGATTTGTTTTTGTTTTCGGGAACTGTCGAGAGAATCCTTCAAGTTCATCTAGGTGCGAAAAAGTTCTTTCGCTTCCGGAATTAAAGTGAAAAAAATCCCGCAACCTTTCCATTTTCAAAGAAAGTGACAAGTTCGTACGTTTTGCCATTTTTTTATACACTGTACAGTACGTAATCGAATGATGTAGTAACGCAAACCTAAAGCTTGTTCCGCGAGCAGTGCTTACCATCCACACCGATTGGCTGCGACTTTTAGTGACGTCAACATTTTCGTATGTAACCCGTTCTCCCCTCTCGATGTCAATCACAAGTAAAAAAGAACGCGTTCTTGGAAGAATCTGAACAATGGATTAAGGGCGTGTGAATGCATTCCAAGAAACAGAACAGGAAAGGTACATTCTTGCGATAAGCAAAGCGTGGCGATTTTCCTGAAACTTGAATTTTTTTTTCACGCATAAGTGAAAAGTGCATTTTAGCTTCCGCGTATAAATGAATAAGTGTTAGCATTGTTTCCTATTTCGCTGGCCGGGCCCGCGGGAAAAACGCGCATAAGTGAAAAACGCGATATAACAGGGGTAGCGTGTAAGTGAGAGATCACTGTATGCATTTTCTTTTACTTATTTTGAGATATTTCAATTAATTTTGAAGGTACTGTAAAATTCCTAGTTCAATGCACAGGTAAGTGTAACAGTAGTATGTAGTGCAAAAGGGAATTTAAATACATTTAGTCGAATCGAGTGTACGCTGTCTGGCGTAAGCATGAAATTTTGCTAAAACTAGTTGGATGTGCCAATCCCAAAACTCTCTTTTATCTCATAAAATCTTAATACATCAAAACATAGTTACAAATGTTAATTCTTCAATATTATTAATTCAATGCAATGCCAACTTCGATTTTCAACTTAAATTTCTGCTTCAGTCAATTAGTCGGCGTAAAAACGAGTTACTCGTTATTCTGTTCTACATCACCTGTTTGCGAATAGCTAGCTTAGCAGGATGCAAAGTTCCCGTCCCTTCATGAGCCGTCGATGTACAATAGAACTACGAAAAAACGAGAAAATTATACAAAAATCGCTATTACAGCACCCCCTTCCGGCGGAGTATTTCCAAATTCGAGAAAAACCTACTTGCCATAGCCAAAAATATAAATATGAAATTTGGTTTAATTCTTTGCACAAGTTCAGGCACTTTTCGATAGTACAATAAGGAAAAGGACACAAACATTGCTATTACAGCTCCTCCTTCCGGCTTAATCTTTTCAAATTCAAGGAGAACCTGCTGGCCAGAGCCAAAACTATACTAAAAAAATTTGGTTCCATTCTATGCATAACTTTATACATTTTTCGATGGTACAATAATGAAAATGACACAAAAATCCCTATTCAGGAGGACCTGCTGGCCATAGCCGAAAACATACACATAAAATTTGGTTCTACTCTATGTATAACTTCATATAGTTTTCGATGGTACTATGGGGACATACGAACAGACAGATATTTTGTATAAACACGTTTTTGGGGATATCTGACCCCTAAAACATGTAAATTCGTCAAAAACCGGAAGTCGAAAAAATTTCGATTACAATACTTTCTTCTATTCAAGATAAAATAAAGTAAAAATGGCAAAAAACCTCAACTTTTAAAAATGTTATGAAGATGGTGTTATAATTTTGTTTTATCATCATACTATATTACATATGACTAAAAATATGTGTACTTGTTCAATGTTGTACATTTTAAACAAATATTGCGTGCGTAGAGAAAAAAATATCCGGAAAATTTAAAATTATTTGGAAAATATTCAAACGAAGGCAGATACCATGGAGGAAAGAGATAGATGGAGATGCAGTAAGGTGGCTGGTGGGTGACGCCAAAAAAGTAACCCTAAAATCCGCTACAGTAGGCCTAAACACAATAAACGTTCTTTCACGAAAAAAAGAAGAAAACTTCTATTAATACAGTTTTAAATTCATTTTACAATGGAATGCTGCTTTAGAATGCTTAAAAATAAACAGATCATTTTCATTTAGAGAAAAAAATGTACGGGTGATGTCAAAAAAATTCGGTCCCTGTTCCAGGTGTTTGTTTTGTTTGGGCCTACTGTGGACGTTTAAATTTGAGCGATAAATGGTTTCATATTGCAAACCTTTTTTACGGCATACTGCATCTCCATCTATCTCTTTCCTCCAGGGACAGATACCTTGCTTAAGGAACAAGAGAAGGCGACATGAATATTTGAAAGAACGAAAGTACGATTTCAAAGATAATAGAACTCCATTATACGATACATACGATTCATGCAGTTTTCGATGGTACAATGGCGACATACGGACAGACACATATTTTGTATAAACATGTTTTGGGGGATCTCTGACCCTTAAGACATGTAAATCCGTCAAAAACCGGAAGTCGAAAAAATTTCGATTACAATATTTACTTCTATTGAAAGTAAAAGAAAGTGAAAATGGCAAAAAACTCCAATTTTTAAAGATGTTATGAAGATAGTGTTATTATTTTGTTTTATCATCATCCTATATTACAAATGAACTAAAAATATGTGTACTTGTTCAATGTTGTACCTTTTAAAAAAATACTGCGTACGTAGGGGAAAATATCCGAAAATTTTAAATTATTTGGAAAATAACTGAACGTAGGCAGATACCTTGCTTAACGAACAAGAGAAGGCGACATGAATATTTCAAAGACAGAAAGTACGATTTCAAAAGTTAAAGGCACGCATTATACGATAAATGCTTATATATACTTCTTTATTTTTAACTCAATAAAACTTAACTGTATCGGTATGATTACGTTAAAAAAATTAATGTATATTGAAAGTCCAGTAATCAGAAACGTTTTTTTTTATGTGAAAGTTTAATGGAAGAAAATTGGCCCCGTTACAATTTTGCGCATAAAGTTTAAAATACACTCAATATGTTCCTTGCTAATAACCGAAAAAATCTTGCCTTTTTTTTTTTTCCCTGCCGAACTGAAAGTGAAAAATGAGTTTCTATTTTTGCAAAGGATCGATTTGAAAAGGGCGACACCCATATAAAAAGTATATATATGAAGAATTCTGCATGAATATTTAATTATTCTGGAACAAAATCAATGGATCATGCATCCCATGAAAAAATTTCATTATCAGTATACGTAAGTTATCTCAAACGTTTTGAGGCTCTTATATCGTCCTCAAAAAATGTTCGAATGTTACTTATGAAATGGATAAAATCAGTTACCATACTAAACAAAATTCAGAAATAGTCCGCTCTTCTAGATTAAGATTTTTCAACTCTTTTTAAAAATTAAAACTGTTCCATGATGAGAGGTAGCGGACACATTCCAATCAGATAACCTTATTGTCAATATCATCTGGTTTCTCATGCTCAATAGAATAAAGTGTGACCTCGAAAATCCGACAACTTCTAAAATCCGGAATCAAAGTCATCCCCCCCTTTTATTTTAACACTTTCCAACTAAGTTGAAAAGTGTTTATGCATTCGGTTTGTCTCTCCGTCTGTCCAAGCCCTAATTCCGTAAATATACTCGGATATTTATGCAATTGATAAAGGTTATTTAGGGTCATCAAGCATGTTTGGTATTGTATATGACGTATGTAGGATTAATCGTTCATTTACAGGGTTACTCAAAAATATTCCATTACATTGTGGTACATGGAGGGGGGGGGGTCGTTTGCAGAGTATTTTAATGACATGACGCTATTTCAAATATATTGAAACTGATATAAATCACTGAATTTCACTACGATCACGTTAGAACAGGGCATTCATGGCATTGTTTATTGCAGTACTGTTCTTACTGGTTGCAGTACTGTCTTTGAGTAATAATTACTGGAGTGTACGGTTTAAAATTCGATATGCGTTTTCAAATTTAATTAATTTTTTGTACGTTACTCGTCATATATAAATTCTATACCTCAAATACAGGGCTGCACAAAAGTATTCACGTACTATTCTTCTTATTAGAGGAAATAGCTGTAGAGAAATTTTCAACTGAAGTATATTTATCTCTTAAGTGAACTAAATTTTGGCATGCATATAGTTAACAGACACAAATATATGTATCCTATGCAGAGCTACGAAAAAAATCGGATAATTTTCCGATTGTAGATGGGAACAGCTGATATTGGGTTTTGAAATGTGTTATGCGTTTCGGTATGGTTGAATTAGACGTAATATTTTAATTTTTTAAATGGTGCAGTTTTTTTTTTTACATTATTCTGAATGTGTTGGAAAGTGTTTCATAATCTATCCTTGACGCATGATTTTTTCTAATTTGTTTTGCATTTGCAACTTATGGGGAAAAGAAAATAGCAATTGTTTATAAATTTAAAACTTCGAGATCGAAACCAATGTGTTAGTGGACAGCAAGATCGCTGGCACTGTGCTAAATAGAACCTTCGATAACGCTCGTAGCAACTCAGAGGTACGAGGACTAAGATCCGGCAGAAAAAAATATGTCACTGGAAAAATGCATAAATTTGTTCGGAAAATAAAAATGTGCTTTAGTGAAACAATTTGTATTTCCGAAATCGATATTCTTCACTTATATAAAATACATGAAAAACATGTTAAACACCCTCGAAAAAATCGAAGCAACTAGAATTAACATCGATGTTTTGGAAATTATACGAAAAGAAATGACTTCACTGTTTATAAGATTTTTGTTGTTGTTGTTGTTGTTGTTGTTACATAGAAAATATTAAAGTAAGTTTTTATTAAATATTTAATTTTATCCTTTTTTCACATAAAGATCAATTAATTATGAATAAAGACATCATTAAGAAAATCGGAAGTATTTTTGATATTCTTTCAGAAATCCGTAATTTTCAGAAATCCGGCTTAGTCCCAGTCCCGACGATGCCAGATTTATCCATTAAACGACGGATACGTACATACGACCTTATTATTTTTAACTCGATACTGAACTCTATCGGTATGATGGAGTTAAAAAAAAAACAATGTATATTAAATGTAATAAAAGAAAATATAATAAAGAAAAGGTAAGTCCAGTAATAAGAAACGTATCTTCTACATGGAAGGTTTAATGGAAGAAAATTGGCCCCGTTACAATTTTACATATAAAGTTTAAAATACACTTAATATTCTTCCTGCTAATAACCGAAAAAAAATCTTGCCTTGATTTTTTTTTTTTTTTTCCCCTGTCGAACTGAAAGTGAAAAATGACTTTCTATTTTTGCAAAGGATCGATGCGAAAGAGGCGACACCCTTATAAAAAGTATATATATGAAGAATTCTGCATGAAATATTTAATTATTCTGGAACAAAACCAATGGATCATTCACATTTTCATGCATACCTTAATGTGGTCTGCTTTTGCGAAATTTTCTGTCCCGCAGAGATAATTTTGGGAGGAGTGAGATGTTTGTATTGTAAGATGAAACAATTCGTATACAGCCTACATTACAGGGTCTGACTAATGCAGATGCATACAGGGAAACTGCCCCCCCCCCCATTTGAGGAGGCCCCCTGGGAGTAATCGGGATCGTTGTTAAAAGAATGTCAAATAGTGAAAATTGACCAAAATGATTACATTTATAAAAAATTTAGGAAGAGAGTGCGGTCCTTCGCTTCCCTTCTCTGCTTCTAGTATCTCCCTCCTCCATGGCAAAGAAAAAAAAAACTTACAACTGTACTTACAGCTAGTACAAAAAAATTACCACCATATATTTAATTGTCAACTAGACGCAGAAGAAAAGGAAAATAGCCATTCAGTTGGGAATTACGTTGTCTTGAAATATATATTAAAACAAGAAAAAAATCATGCGTCGCGCATAGATTATGAAACATTTTCCAACACTTCCAAAATATTGTAAAACAAATCTTCACTATTTAATAAAATAAAAGAAAATTCCTAAATAACGCATAGCAAAGTTAAATATTTAATTTCAGATATTGATGCCAACAGTATATAATATCAAATTAAAAATGATATGTTATAAACCATTTTTGGTGTCAGTTCCATTTAGCCACCACCTTTCCATCGCTGGGATGGTATACTCCTTTTGGTTGCCTTGGCAACTTGGTGAAGTTTGGTGCGCGCTCCAGTCAAGTTTCGTCAAGGACTCAGACGTTTTCATCCATTTTTAAAATTTTAGACTTATGTGCATCATAACATCCTGAAGACGTTCGCAGATGCGAAATGAAACGTTAATGTTGATTGTATTTTAATGTGTATACCTTTTAGCATAGAGTATTTGTTTTTAATACATAATTTTTAGTATATAAGGTATTCGAATTCTTTTAAGAAGCCGTGTACTTGATCTAGATTTGCTATACTCCACATGGCTTATTAAAATTTAATTCAGCTATAAAACGCAAAGAACAAGAAAAAAAAGCAATTCAACATTTATCTCCCAAAATTGGTGACTTGAAATATTTTGTGCAGCTCTGTATATAACCTCCATATTTTTATACTGGATTTTTTATTATTAAGCTAAAATTTCATTCAGATCGGAAACGTGTAACACGACTAAAATCTCACTTCCAGCAATTACTGTCCATATTCAGTTTTTATGTAGTCCTGTATATGAATTTATTTATCTAGAAACATATCTTAGTATATACTAACAAAATATACTTAAGCATGGAAATTCATAAGATAATTAAACAAGAAAGACAAATCATGCGTTAAGCATAGATTATGAAACACTTTCCAACACTTTCTGGATGCTTTAACAAAACTTTGTTATTTAGGAAAATAAGGTAAATAAGATAACTAAGTAAACATTTTATAAAACGCATAAAACATTTGAAAACTGATTTCAACAGTTACCGTCCACAGCCAAATATGTATTCCAATTCTTTTGAACAGCCCTGTATCTGTAGGTTGATATATATACTATGCAATGGGAAAATTTAGTTTAGCAAGAAAACGCATAACAAAATTTCTCTTGAAATTTCTCTTTCAGCAATTTATACTAATAGATAAAAACATACTTGAATACTTTTGTACAACCCTGTAATTTACCTAGTACCTTTATTACGCGCCACTATATAGCTAAAATTTAATTCAAACTAAATCACTCTTAACACTATTGAAATCACATTTCAAGAAATTATCATCCATAGACGGCCTTGAATCAAATTCTTTGCGTGACCCTGTGTATCATTTTATTTATATTCTACAAACATTTCTTAGTAAACTAAATGCAGTTTAGCTTGAAAATGTATAACTCATATAAAACCCACCTTTAAAGAATTTCCGTTCATACCCATTAACCCTTAACAATTCTTTTTTTTCCTACATATTAATTATAGCATCTATACACACCATATAGTATGCATAACTATAGTGAAATCTTTTGTGTGTCCCTCTAAATGATATGAACTTTGCATTATATGTGAAATAACTTATAGAAAACCTGAGCGACGTATATTAATTTCATTACATACGAAATAGTTTAACATAATTAAAATCCGCCGCAAACAATCGCCCCACCCCCTATGTCATTATGTAACGGGATTCTTTTGTATGGCCCTGTAAATGAATAATAACTATTCTTTGCACCGCATATTCTACAGAAGGCACATTTTAGTAAACTTCATAAATGCATATCAATTTTACTATGTTTGAAAGAGTGTAACACCATTAAAAATCAGTTGAAACGATTTTTTCCCATTGGCCGTAATGTAACGGAACACTTTTGACTGTCCCTGTAAATATTTGAAACGATTTTGTCCCACTGGCTGTAATGAAACGGAACACTTTTGACTGTCCCTGTAAATGAACTAAATGCAGTAGCATGCAGTAAACATGCTACAAACTTCACTTGAAATAGGGATCGTGGTATGGTAGGGGTCACTGACATCCAAAATTTTCAGAACAATCGATCCTAGTATATTTACGTGAATTAGAGCGCAGACAGACGAACAGACAAACCGAAGTCTTAAACACTTTTCAACTTTGTTGGAAAGTGTTAAAAACACCTTTAAAAAATGCACGCTCATAGACAGTAACGCTTACGAATTTTTTGCGCATCTCTATATATGAGCCATAGAATTTATGATCATTACACAACATACTAAAGTTTGGTTAAGATTCAAAACACACTTCCATCGGTTGTCGCTCATAGTCAAAATTGTAACAGAATTCTTTTTGATGCCCCTGTAAATGAAAAAAATAAACGCTATGTACTCCATATTCTACAACAAGCATCTTAATTCACCTCACGATCATTTTTAGTGTGCTTGAAAAAGTGTAACTTATAAAAAATACACTGCAAATGTTTTTTTCCCCATACTCCATAATGTAACGTAATATTTTTGAGTATCCTTGTAAATGAATGATAAATCCCATCATGCACTCCATATTCTGCAGAAAAGATATTGTATAGCACCTAAATAATGTATATAAATTTAAGTGCGTCTGAAATAGTGTAACTTTATTAAAATACACTTACTAACGATTTTCCCCCATTACACATTACATTGTCAATAGGGAATTTTCTATGGTATACGTCATTATATTAACCCCTTGAGGGGCGAGCCAGAATTCTCACCGGAATAATCGAAAGATTTTATTTTTAAATACGGAAAAGCAATTTTTCAACGATTTCCTCCAAAAGTTAAAAATATAAAATTTAGTTAAAATTTTCTGGTGAGAATCTTGTTTAAATTAGGTGGGATATATTTTATCCTACCGTCCCTCAAGGGGTTAACATATACCAAGTTCATGGTAATCCCAATATATTTATACGAGTTAGACCTTGGAGAACCAGACGACCAGACAAGCCAAAGTCAAACACATTCCAACAATGATGGAAATGTAGTAACATTTTCAAAAGTATTCTGTATTATTTTCATCTAATATATAAAAATGAAAAATTGTCTGTCTGTAATTCTATACAAATCCACAGTTTGGAAATCAGAATTGTGAAATGTTGCGTACATGTGTATTAAAACATGGCCGAGGCAACTAAAGTAATCCGGAATCGAAATAATTTATCGTTAAATTTTAATAATAAAAAACCACCAATTTAATAGCATTTTCCTATCAAATTTAAACATTTTTCATTATAGCGGTTGCCAACAATTAAAAATAAAAAATAAAATTCTTACCACAACAATTACTTTTCTATAGCAAAATTTCCACTTGAAAAATAAAAATTATATAAATAATTTGGCGAATTTAAAAGAAAAGGGAATATTACGTCATAACTTTTCTATTGCAAGGTTTTCAAATGAAAAATGAAAATGAAATAAATAGTTTGACGAATTAAAAAAAAAAAAAAAAGGTGAATATTACGTCGTATTGGAAATGAAATGGGCGACAGCAGGTAAATAAAGATCGTCATATGAGTTTGAAAAAAACGTATTGAAACATGGAAATATTGGCATATTTTAACATTTTGAGGTCCTCTGAATTTGTTTTCGCCATTTTTAAATATATTATATTATATGTATATACCGGGTGATTATAATTAAAGTTACGATTTTAAAAATCGATAATTTTAAAACTACTGATCAGAATGACTTGATATTTGAGCAGAACAATCGTGAGGCCATGAAATTTTGTTTGGCGAAGAAAAAAACCCAGTTCCAAAATGTGCCGATAGATGGCGCTGTCGGGGTTCACATTGTCTGGAGATATGCAAATTACTAATATGTGACATGCGCACCGCAGACATAGCTGCCATAAAGATGCAGAGCACTAGCTCTTTGCCTGAATGCTTCATCATGACTCTCACTATGAAGGATCGCGCTATGCTCTTGAAACTTTTTTATAAGAACGATGACTGTGCACTTACAGCTATTAGGAAGTTTCGGACATTAAAATTCATAAACAGGGGTCCAATAACCACAAATGGTCTGTGAAAAATGATTTCTAAATTCGAAGAGACCGGTTCATTTGACGTAAAACGGGGTAGAGGAAGGAAACCAATTTCGGCTGCGGCAGTGGAAGATGTGGCTACAGCATTACAAGACCAGACTAACAGTGAGGCTGGAATCAGCAGTGCACGGGGAATTGGCCGAATACTGGATATGCCGAACAGCACAGTGCGTAAAGTCCTACGGAACATCTTGCCCTGTTATCCGTACAAGATAACTCATGTGCAGGAGTTGATACCTGCTGACCTGGAAGAACGTCAATCTTTTGCACTACAGTTTCTTGCCCGGATGGAAGTGGACAACGGATGGCCATGGAACATCCTGTGATCTGACGAAGCCCGCTTTCATTTGCAAGGTTCTGTAAATACGCAAAATTGCAGGATATGGGCGACCGAGAATCTGTCCCTGCTACAGCCATTGCCTCTTCAGTCTGAAAAGGTCACTGTGTGGTGCGGAATAACGGCAGCGTTTATCATCGGTCCTTTTTTCTTCGAGGAGATCACACCTTCGGGTCCCGTTACCTGCACCGTTACTGGCAAGCGGTATGAAGCATTTTTGCGTAACCATGTCCTTCCGGCACTTCACCAGCGTCAGTGTGTGGATAGCACAATATTCATGGAAGATGGCGCTCCTCCGCACATTGCTACTCCTGTGAAGCAACTACTGAGTGCTAATTTCGGAGATAATAGGATCATAAGCCGCCATTTTCCAACAGCGTGGCTGCCACGTTCTCCTGACTTAAACCCGTGTGATTTCTGGCTTTGGGGGTACCTGAAGAATGTTGATTACAGCGGGCGGATTCAGAATCTAGCCGACTTGAAGGCAAGCATCACACACCACACCCATTGCATCAGTACAGATACCCTCCGATCTGTTGTGGAGCATGTCGTTTTGCGCTTCCAATTAGTAGCGGAACAAGGCGGAGGGCATATCGAACAACTTATGCCTTAATCATAAGTAAGGTGTTTGTTCCATGAAGCTCTTTTTTCCCCTTTTTTTGTCATTATCGTTGTTGTCGCTGTAAACACGTATTCTTGGCTTTTCGCTAATAAATTTTTAGTAAATCCCTGAAGTCTATTTTTTCCTTTTGGCTAACAACATTCCTGTGTTTAACGATTACATTTTAGGTCTTTCCCCTGACATTGCGCTGACAACGCCATCTATCGGCCCATTTTTGAACTATTTTTTTCCTTCGTAAAACAAAATTTCATTGCCTCATGATTGTTCTGCTAAAATATCAAGTCATTCTGACCAGTAGTTTTAAAATTATCGATTTTTGAAATCGAAACTTTAATTATAATCACCCGGTATATATATATATACGTGTATGTATGCGTGTATATGAGAATTTCCTCAAAGGTTTAGGTCCCTAGAGATCATTCTTAGTGAGGAACTAAAATAAAGATTTCAGATTTTTTAAAAATAAAATTCATAGAATTTTTGAACTTGCCCTTTTTCTGTAATTATGAAAAAAAAAATATTTAAATACTCGTAACAAGAACTCGGAAACAACTTTTCATCAAAAGGTTTTAATCTCGGTGTCAATCCACATCACAGATTATATTTACTAGTAAGTAGGTAATCTATCGTTTGGATTAGAGGGGGGGGGGGGAAACAGTGAAAATTACGTAAATTAACACGCAATCGTTGATTTTTCAAAACAAACATTCTTAAAATTCCAGACAACGCCGGGTACTTTAGCTAGTGTTTGATAAAAAAATGCTACATCCTCTGGCGGCTGAAAGAAAAAAGCAAATCTTTACTTTATTTTCATTTTATTGAATTTTTGCCAAAAACTGGGTTTTGAAATAAATTAATACTATTTGAGAGGCGAATTACTTTTTACCCGACTACCAAGAAGGGTTATGTGTTTCACGCGTATCTGGGTATGTGGATTTCTTTATACCCTCGAAACATCCCAATGGCTGGATGGATTTTAATGAATGAGTTCTCTATCAATTCGTCTTAACCGTCCGATGGTTATAGGCTAGGTTTTGTTTTTATAAATTCAAAATGGCGGCCGTAAAATACAAAATGGCGGTAGAGACGAGGAAAAAATTTACGCGCACCTATTGAGTGGCATATCATTGGATAGGTCTTTCAAAATGAAGACGATGTTTCATTGACTATTTTACAGTCAGAAGCTTCGTTTAAATATTACACAACCTGGAAGTTGCGTAGGTAGGATCTCTATAGCTTTACTGCAACTCTAACCTTCATAGACATCTAGAAGCCTCATCAAAACAGTGTTTATAGATAGGAACTAACAATTAAACGCAACTTAATCCTTTAGTGCGCAGCTTTGCATATATGCAAACAACAGTGTTTTGAATTTAATAGATTTTTTTTTTATTCATATATACCTAATTCACACTAGAAAATTAAAATAGCAGTATTTGCTTTAATTAACAACTGACATTCCGTATTTAAATAAAGCGAAGTTAACCATTGAAACTTTCTGGTGTAGAGTCAGATTCTCTGAATTACGTAATTTCTAGAAGGTATTCTATCATGGGAATTAAAGGGTTAAAGGTTATGTTTTATAAAATAAATAATTATATAAAATAAGGTATTTGGAGACATACTTATTAAAATATTTACTAATTTGCACTATTTTAGCGTAAAACAGTCACACGACAGTAGTTTTTACTTGTATTGCAGATGTGCAACATAAGAAAAGATCTATGTTTATGTGGACAATGTATCTCTGATTTTTTTCATTATTTTTCCTGTGTAATAAACCTTTCAGAGAATCATATATAATTTTTTCGAAACAAAATAAAAAATTGCGCATTTAAGGGTTAAAAGTCATTAATACAAGCAAATAAAAAAAACAGTAATATAAAAAATAGTTTCACATTGATAAGAAATAATTAGTTCTCTTTTTACGCAGTCGGTTTTTTTTTTAATATAATATATTTTATTAAGCAATAATTTAAAATTAAATTTGATATTTTCCTTACAAACAGCCGAGAAAATAGGATTCATTTTTTTCCTCTGTGAATTCAAAGTGGAAGATAACTTTCTATTTTTGAAGAGGATCGATGTGAAAGAGGTGTGACACCCATATAAAAGTTATATATATGAAGAACTCTGCATGAATGTTTAATCATTCCAGAACAAAATCAATGGATCATTCACATTTTCTTGCGTGTGGTATGTTTCTACGAGAGTTTTTCAAGCGCAGAGATGATTTTGGGTGAAGTAAGGTGTTTGTGTTCTAAAGAATAGTTAGCTTATTTAACTCGTATTATAGTATTTACATGAGAAATAAACTAGTAAATTTAAAAAATCAAAAAACCCGACTGTGTAAAAAGCGAACTAATTAATTATTTCTCATCAATGTGAAACTGTTTTTTCAATTTCTCCTATTAGTTCACACTCTCTCTATATTTATATATCTTGTTCATATTTTCAATCGTTAATAAAATGCGTATTATTCATCCTATCAAGTTGAAATAAATTTTTTAAAACTTTTAGTGGATGACAGTTGTGTTAATCCAGTTTTTTTTCAAATATTAATTCATTAATTTAATTAAATTAGTTAATTTCCAATAACCGAGAGAGCCCTCTAGTTCATCAAGGTATTTTAAGACCGAGAGAGCCCTCTTCTTGATCAAGGCATTTTAAGCGCCACTCGAGAGGAAAGAAGAATGGGAGAAAAAAATTCTCTTATTGACCTAAGTAGGAATTGACTTAATTTTTTTTATTATATTATTTATTTATATTACTTACCTATTTTTTTTTTTTTATTTACTTGTACTGATGACTTTTAAGTTGTGTTTAATTGTTAGTTCCTATCTATAAACACTGTTTTGAAAAGGTCTATAGATGTCTATGATGGTTAGAGTTGCAGTAAAGCTAGAGATCCTACATACACAACTTCCAGGTTGTATAATATTTTAACGGGGCTTCTGACTCTAAAATAGTCAGTGAAACATCGTCTTCATTTTGAAAAACCTATCCAATGATATGCCACTCAATAGGGTGCGTAATTTTTGTTTTCCGTCTGTACCGCCATTATGTATTTTAGGACAGCCATTTTGAATTTATAAAAACAAAACCTAGCCTATAACTATCGGACGGTTAAGACGAATTGATAGAGACCTCATTAATTAAAATCTATCCAGCCGTTGGGATGTCTCGAGGGTATAAAGAAATCCACATACCCAGATACGCGTGAAACACATAGACATAACCCTTCTTTTCAGTCGGGTAAAAAGTATGGCAAACGTTAATTTGCTGAACTTGTTATAACTCGATTGAGATTAAATCTTTAATTATTCTTTAAAAAAAAAAAGTAACTAATGCTGTCACCGCCGTAAATGTCTTTTTTGTGATCGGAGTCATTTCTAGCCTAATATTAAAAAAACTATTGCGTATAAAATTATGAAAATTCACAGTTTATAGAGAAATTGTAGATAAATATGCCGAAGCAGGCAGTTTTTAAATCGAAGAATTATTTTAAGTGATATTTAATGTTGAAGTCTGTCAAAATAGTTCCATTAAGAACGATTTATAGGAACAAAAACTACGCATAGCAGTTTAACCATCTTTTCCAGGGTTATACTTGACTTGACAGACTTGCGGTGTGGAGTGTACAATTCTTTTTTTGTTAATTTGCCTAATTGTTTTACGGTTTCTTTCAATTTTTTTGTTCAAAATTTCATGATTTCATTAGAAATTTATTTGATTTTTCGAAAAGGTCATTTTTTTTTTTTTACATCGTTGCCAAATTGTAAAACAGGACAAATAATAACATTTCTGTTCAATTCAAAAAGGGATTTACACGTGACTTTTAAACACAGAAAGAAAACTTTAAAATAAAAATTAACTGATCACGTGTTAAAAACATTAAATGAGAAAAATTGCCTCATATTTAAAATGTCCAAATACTAATATTGTCAAACATTTCAATTTAAACAGATATTTACACGAAAGATTTATTTCATATTTCAAGATATCTTTTTCCCAATTAAAAAATTTATTTTTTACGCGAATAATAAAGATAAACCAAACTTTGGTGAAAATTACATCATATTTAAAACGATACATTTAAAATGTCTTCTTTAAGACTATTTTCTTATAGCGTCGTTCTAAAATTCCTGGAGGCAGCAATATTGTTTACATTTTATACAAGCTTATTTTCAAATATTTAAATAATCACCGAAACAGTCACCAGCTGCGTCGGCGGCAATTGATTCGGAATTAAAACCTCTCATTCCAACCCCTATTCAGAAACTACAACGCTAATTTTATCTGCTTTTTTTAACCTTTGCTATCTTTTTAACCCTTTCGTGGGCGGTGGGATTTATATGTCCCACTTCATTTAAATTACCAAATGCAACAATGGCACCAGAAATTTTAAACGGAATTTTACATTTATAATGTATGTGAAGAAAAAGCTTTTACTTATTATGGAACAAATTTGATCTTAAAACTTGGTGCCATCGTTCAATCATTAAGGCCAGGCGGGGTGGCCTAACTTACGGCTTAAGCTCCACAAGCTCCACCTAGTCATCATTGAATCATTTCAACATTTTAGCAACTGAAGTATTTTGCCAATGAAAGGGTTAAAAAGATTACAGGAGACTGAATCATTGTTCGTTTAATTATAATTCAATCTCCTGTAACAATTTTAACCCTTTCATTGGCAAAATACTTCAGTTGCTAAAATGTTGGAATGATGACTGAGCGGGGCTTGTGGAGCTTAAGTCGTTAGGTAGGCCACCCCGCCTGGCCTGAATGGTGACACCAGGTTTTGCGAACAAATTTGTTCCATAATAAGTGAAAGCTTTTTATTCACATAAATTATAAATGTAAAATTCCGTTTAAAACTTCTGGTGCTATTGTTGAATTTAGCAATTTAAATTAAGTGGGACATATTTATCCCACCACCCACGAAAGGGTTAACTCCTTCGAGGGCGGTGGTTCATTTTTGGACCACCTAAATTTAATTCCTAAATGCCACATTGACGCCAGAATTATGTAATGAAAATTTTCCTTTTACCAGAACTCGAAGGAAAGCTCTCACTCGTTTTGAAACAAATTTGGTCGTAAATCCTGGTGTCAGTCAATGAGTCAATCGTTTAAAAATTTTACGAATAGGAGTGCTTTGCCCCTGAAAGGGTTAAAGCAGATCAAATTAGCGTGTTTTTAAGAGTCTGTAGTTTCAGAATAGGTATTAGCGAATAGGGGTCAGAGCCAACTAGTTAGGTACAATTTACTATTAAATTTTAGTGGTAAGAACGTACATTTTTCTAATAAAATGGTATAGTATATATATGTGTGCATGTGTGTGTGTGTGTGTAACTATCTAAATTAAAAAAATATATTTAAAAAAATTGCACCTCGGACAGTATAATGTTGCCGAATTCGACCGAAAAATTCAAAGTGGTCATATTGGGAATCAAGAAGATGAAAATAGAACATGGGATCGCAAACCACTTATTTAGACACAAATACAGTATGTTCATCATAACTGAACTTGGTTGATGTTGATAATTTTGAAAAGAAAAAAAACATTGCAATTAAAATGTAACGATGTGTACCCTTTTTAGGCGCGTTCGTAATTATATAAATACGTAGCACCTATAGTCGTCGTTCAGTCCGTCTGTCCGTCTGTCTGCCCGCATATAACAGAGCAAAAACTACCCAACTGAATGGTCTGAAATTTTAAATATATAATTGCTGCAAAATTTCGTCGAGTCTTTCCAAATTTATGAAAATCGGATGTATAGTTTAATTACAGGGACAATCAAAAGTTTTCTGTTACAAAAAAGTTACCTCAAGTGCATTTTAATGATGTTACAGCTCTTCGAACAGAATGAAATTGATATGCACTTATGAAGTGCACTAAAATATACATTCGGTAAAACATGCGGTGCAAAAAATTATTATAAAACTAGTTATAGTACGAACGCACCTCATTTGCCACGTTTGACGAGCAATTTCCAACTTGTTGTTTGTGAAATGTTATAACATCACGAAAAGTTCTGGAAAAACAAGGTGCTCAAGCAATCGATGATACCGTATGAATTGGTAATCGCAGTCGAAAAGGTGGAGCGTCAATTGCATACTGTTGGCGTACAATGAAAACCTTCTCTCTACTTTTCTTTTTAGGTGCGTTCGTAATTATATAAATACGTAGCACCTATAGTCGTCGTTCGGTCCATCTGTCTGTCTGTCCGCCTATAACAGAGCAAAAACTACCCAACCGAATGGTCTGAAATTTTAAATATATAATTGTTGCAAAATTTTGTCGAGTCATATCAAATTTTATGAAAATCGGATGTATAGTTTAATGGCAGGTGACAGTCAAAAGTTTTCCGTTACATTACGGCCAATGGGAAAAAAATATTTCAAGGGCATTTTAATGATGTTACTGCCTTTCGAACAGAATGAAATGGATAGGCACTTATGAAGTGCACTAAAATATACATTCAGTACAATATGCGGTGCAAAAAATATTTATAAAACTAGTTATAGTACGAACGCACCTCATTGCTCACGTTTGACACGCAATTTCCAACTTGTTTATATTATCACATTTACAACAAAGGTGGGCATCTCTATTAAAGGTTTTATTATAACGAGTTGCAACCCGTCGAAATTCGACGTACTAAAATGTTTGAAAGGAACTGTCAGATCAAAATTATAATAAACCTACAAAAATAATTACAACAAAAAAAATCATCTTACATTGGTTGTCTAACTCTTAAAACCTTAAAACAAATAATATTTTAAACCCAAAATTACCAAAATATTATTTCTACAAACTTCAACTGCTTAAATTATTGAAAAATTAAACTGTATTAGATTACGTAATCAAGATGAGTAATTATGATGAAGTTATCGATGGAGCTCTTATGTTTGTTTTTATACGGGATGAAAAATCAGTAAAAAGTATTTCACTTTGTCACATCATAAAATTTTTCCCCCATAAAATCTAAACTGTACGTTATTTTCACATTCTCGTAATTTACATACGCACCACTCAAATTCACAATTTGAAAGTATTTTAACGCTCAAGAGAATAGATTATTAATGAATGCATTTCCAAAGTTAAAGTCACGTTTGTCCGATACAACTTTTCATGTGAACATTCGCACAAACCTTAAGTTCTAATCTTAGTACCCGCGAAAAAAAAATTCAGAAATTTGACTTTAGTTGTCATAGTATTCGCCATTTATAGTATTGGTCAAATATATAGTTTTATCAAAAAAAAAATGATCGTTTTGTTTTAAATATATCATTTTTACTCAATGAATCATTTTGCCGAGCGCCTCAAACTCATTTATCAGCGCAATGTAAAAATATTAAAAATGTAGCTGATTTATGAAGAAGAATGCGTGTTTTATTTAATGTCTGACATCATTTTCTGTTCAAAAATTATAAAAAAGTTACTTTTATTTGTAATGTGAAAATGGCATCAATAAGGATATAATGAATAAAAATAATAAACCATGAATATTTTCCCTTTACTACTTTCAATATAAATGGAGTACTTCAGTTGCCACAATTACAAAATTTGTATTAAAAACTACAAAAAAATTAATATCTCAAAAACAAATTGAGATACAGCTTTCAAACAAATAGTATTTAAAAGAGAATTTTTTTCCTTATATGACGGTGTAAAAAGTTAAAATGTGTGATGCATAGAAGTTTAAAAATTTGCAGTAGAGAAAATGCAAAACCAAAATTTTATTTCAAATTTCAAAGTGTTGCCATTCGCAAAATGACGTATGCGTTACGCACAGATATGTTTGTCCTTTATAATATAGAAGATATGCATAAGTTTACTGAAAGTTATTACAATCAACCGAAATTGAATTAGGGTGGAACAACCTGTATTTTTGATTAAATACGTGGTTTGTGACGCCATGTTCTGTGGTCATTTTTCATCCTCTTGATACCTACCATCACTCCTTTGAATTTGTTGGTGGAATTCGGCAACATCCTGTATATGTGTGTGTGTAACTACGTGGGTGGTTCAATAATTATTGTCCCTAATGTATATAACATATTTGTACTGCAATGGTTTATGTGGAATATCGAAGCCCAATCTCTTAAATGCCTATATGCTCCATTTCAGAACCGTAGCTGCTATATTAACATAGTTTTGGAGGGAGGGGTGAAGTTTTAAAAACCTATTTTTGGGGAGTTTTTAAGAAAGGGGGTGAGGGTGAAATGCTGGTTCGGAGCTTATAAGGCTACATTTGGACAGTGGATGAGATGTGACTACATCACTATGATCCCGAGTCCAAAAGATAGTAGTGACGTCTCACCCACTGTCACAAATCTAGTCTCATACGCTAAAAATCAGCCTTTCACCCCCCCTGCCCACCCCCTTTCATTCCTCCCTCCAAAACTATGTGAATATAGCAGCTACGGTTCTGAAATTGAGCATATAGGTATCTAAGACATTAGGCTTCGATATTCCACAACAACCATTGCAGTACAAATATTTTATATACACTAGGGACAATAATTATTGAATCACCCTCGTATAATATAGGCGACTTATAATTCAATATACACAAATGTGGAAAATAAAAGTTATAAAGATAAAAGATAAACTAGTATACCCGTTATAAAAAATATCCAAAAGAGGAAAAATTTGTGAAATTTTGATCATTATTAAGCTCAAATTATCATAGATTCCACAAAACTTCTACGATTTTATCCTTGCACAAGCTATAATAACTTACATTAAAAAAAAAAAAAAAAAATTGTATGAATGTAGATATACTGTCAAAACCTGCGGCTTTGCACGCGTAATTTTGAAGTATTCCAAGTGCTATTTCTGCACCTTTGTAAAATTAGTTGATTAACAAATATTATTTTTAAAAAAATTACACAGAAATCGTAATTTAGAACTTTTCCGCTCATTTCATCCTTTTAAATTTCGAATTTTTTTAGAAATTATTCCTAGTGAGCATTTGTATCTTAAAAGTAACCACCATGAAAAATTTCTAGTTTTTATTTCCTCCAGTATTACAAAAATCGGAATTTAGAATGTTTTTTTTTTCTCCTGCACCCTTTTAAATTTAGATTATTTAAAAAAAAAAAAAAAACTGTTCCCTGTTTGCATTTGCCTCTTAAAAGTAGCAACCATGTCAAATTTCAAGTTTCTATCCTTTACAATTCCATAGAAATCGTAATTTAGAACTTTTTAGGTTTTTCTCACATTTACCCCTTTTAAATTTCGAGTTTTTCCGAATTGTTCTTAGATAGTATTTATACATCTTATAAACAACTACCATGCCAAATTACAAGTTTCTAGCTGTTCGATATCACAAAAGTCGCAAGTTTAGAACGTTTTTTGCCCTGCACCACCTTCCGAGTAACGGCACCCAATATTACTTACTGCATATGTTGGAGCAGCGACTCACGGTGGGTGATTTACCGATTCTAGCTAGCCAAAAGTCAATTTTTAAAAGTTTATCCTAGCGTAATTTATTTTTTCCCTGTTATATCTCAATAGTTAGGGCGTTGTACCCTGCTATTGGTTTTGATATAAATATAATTGTATGGTCCATAGACTAGCGCAAAGTTGGTGCTTCTTAGTTGGGAATGAATCAACCAATTTGAGTATAGTTCCTTAATCTGTTACTTGAAGCGGTATCAAATATACTGCTCGATGATGTACGCTTTTAAACAAAATATGGACTTTATTTTGTCAGATTTATGTGCATAAAGTTTGCACATATCAGCTGTTATTTCATATTTAATGTCGCAAAAAACTCTGTGTTTGTTTTACAATTTTTCAGTTTTAATATAGAAAAAGTTGTATGATAAAGCACGATTAAGCTCAATTTTTGATATGATTCAATAGTTTAGATTATTACCTTTTCGTTCCAATTTAATTTGTCTACCCTTAGGTGTCCTACCAGTTTTTAGATTTTTTTTAGCATAATAAGTCTAAATATTTTTTTTTAATTGTAGTTCAAGTACCATTTTCTTTTTATCAAAGACAGCAAAATTTATGTTAGTCACATAAATAAACTTTTGCACCATTATGAAACGGCAACAAGATTTAAAATTTAACGAAAATGTGAATTTGGTAGAAAATATTTTGTTTATGGAGGAAAATTCCAATGAAGAGCACATGAAGTTTTGCAAGAGCGAAATGTTTAAATTTATGACCAAATATGGATAAAAATTGCCAGTTGTATGTAGATATCTCAGGACAAAATGATTTAAAATATATTACTTGGCTGCGAATTTCGAGTGATTACAAAATTGATCCAGACAAATTCTCCACATTCAGATTTGATACAATACAAAATCTAATGTAGGCGTTTTCTCATGATATCTTATGATTCACATTCTTAGCATAAGGTTCCTCTGTGCAGAGATAAATATAAATATACAACAGAATATACAACACAGCAATTTTCATTAAACCTGTCGAATGTTTGCCCCGTATCTTAAATTTTAGAAAAAGAAATTTTAGGATTTGTTATAATAATACAAAAATAGTTTTATCACTTTAGCGTCCATACCGTTAAGAAAGTATCATTAAAATCATCAAGAAGAACGCAAAATTATGCGTCAATCAGACTATGAAAGATTTTTCATCGCATTCGCACTACTATAATAAAACTTCATAGCTTAATAACGTGTAAAACGATGTATAAGTAATAATTTGTAAAACATATAACACGTTTGAAAACACAATTTCAACCAAAGTCGAAACAATAGCTGAAAATTTTGTACACCCCTGTATATGAAATATAGATTTATCATATAATTCGCAATATGCTAAAATTTAGAACAGTTAGTGAACGCATAGCACAGTTGAATATTCCTAGTCAGCAATTTCCGTCAATAAACAGAAATGTACTTCAGATGTTTTGTGCAGCCTTGTATATGATTTATAGAATTTATACATACTAAATAGTATGCAATTTTTATAATTTCAATAAGTATTCCACAACTGAAAACGCACTTCCATCAATTATTGTTCATACAGAGCAAAATATAACTGATTTATTTTGTGTGCCCCTGTATATGAAAGATGAATGGCATATCATATTCAATAGTAAGCATATTATACAGCAGCTCGCAGATATATATCAATTTAAATACTTTTGAAATAGGGTAACATGAACAAAATACACTACAAACCATTTTTCTCCATAGACCGTAATGTAACATAATTCTTTTTAGTGTCCCTGTAAATTATCGATACATGCTATCCATACCATATTCTATAGCAATCATCTTGTAGTGCACTTCATAGATATGTATATAAATTTCAAAGAGTTTGAAATTATGAAACATCATTAAAAACCATCGCAAACGATTTTTCCACATAGGCCATAATGTAATGAAATACTTTTGAATGTCCCTGTAACGAAATTATGACTGCAACACGCTACATTTTGCAATACCTAACATTCAACAGTGAATATCAATAACATTTTTCAATTTCATGGTGATCCGATATATTAACGCCAGAAACAATTTTGGCCAACTAGAATCGGTAAATTACTCACTGTGCGACTGTGACCTTCAATTTGCGACTTTTTTTTTTTTTTTTCAAATCGGTTCGATAGTTCCAGAAATTACCCCTACAAACAAACAAACGTTACTTCTTTATAATATTAGTACACATATATATGTAGAGAGAGAAAGAGCGGGAAAGTAAGTATCCATTTCAAGAAACAAAAAAAAAAAAGAAAGAAACGTGTAAAAAAACGTCTAAATAAAAAAAATGAAAAAATGTCTCGGACACTTTAATGAAAGAACTCAATTAAGAACTTATAAAACGCAGCGCATATTTGTAAATCATGTTTTACAAAATCTCTTAAAGGTCATTTACAATCTTTTTATATAACATTTGAAAGAAAGTGTTAATTTTAAAATAAACTGGCACTCGCAAAAGGCCTTCAGAGAAACCAATCTTGATGACTTCCTGCAATCTTTCAGCATGTCAATTTTCTTTTTATTAATACATGTAGTTTATAATGTAGTTTTGGCAACATGCGTTGAAGGCGGCAGCAGTGATTCAAAATCTTTCAAGCATGTCGAAAATGGTTTCAACTTGATGGTGATTGACACTTACGATGTTATTTCATTTAATCAAATACATTTTGCGAACGAGTTCTTGCCTTTGTTGAAATAATTTGGGAAAATTGTTTCAGTTCTGGGGTTCGTTTAACCTTTTCTAAATTATAAGTTTAGGAAGAATTGACTTTCGAGAGCATTTTTCTTCAATTACTTTTTTTTAACTACGCTAGAAAATTTTTGCAACTATTAAAAAAGTGTTAGAAAGATTACAGCTATCAAAATTAATAAACTAAATCGGCATTTATAAGGGTTTCGTAGATTATATACAACTCTAGTGGAATCCTTTCTTTAAAATATTGGTTTTATGGAATTAGAAAATGTGCAAATGTGAAAAAATGTGTACAATTAGTTTTAAAAAATAGAAAAGAGGAATTCTGCTTTTCTAGAATTAAGTATCTCTCCCGATGAAAAAACAAGAAAGAAAAATCATGCGTACGGCATATATTATAAAACACTTTCCAACACTCCCTGAAAGCTTTAACAAAACTTCGTTATTTAGGGAAATAAGGTAAATAACCAAGTAAACATTTGAAAAATTATTTCAGAAGTTACCGTCCATAGTCAAATATGCATTACAATTATTTTGAACAACCCTGTACTTGATCTGTATGTTGATATATATATATATATTATAACGGGAAAATTTAGTTTAGCAAGAAAACGCATAACAGTTTGAAATTTCTCTTTCAGCAATTTATAGTAATAGATGGAAACATACTTGAATACTTTTCTACAGCCCTGTAGTTTACCTAATATCTTTATTACACGTCACTATTTAACTAAAATTTAATTCAAACTGAAATCACATTTCCAGAAATTATCATCCATTGACGGCATGTATCCAATTCTTTGCGTGACCCTGTATGTCATTTTATCTATATTCTATAAACATTTCTTAATAAACTAAATACAGTTCAGCGTAAAAATGCATAACTCATTTAAAAATTATTTTTAAGCAATTTGCGATCATACCCAGTAACCCTTACGAATTCTTTTGTGTAGCCCTGTATATAAATTACAGCATTTATATACATTATATAGTATGCATAAATTAGTGAAACATAAAAGCGCATATCATAATTGAAAATGCATTTCCAACAATCACCGCTAATGTACAGTATTTCTGATACATTATAGTATCTGAAATCTTTTGTGTGTCCCTGTAAATGCTATGCACTTCGTATTATACATGAAATACCTTATAGTAAACCTCAGCGACGTATATCAAATTCATTATACATGAAATAGTTTAACATAATTAAAAGACGCCGCAAACAATCCCCCCCCCCCCTTATATCATTATGTAACATAATTATTTTGTTTGGCCCTGTAAATGAATAAAAACTATTCTTTGCCCACCGCATATTCTACAGAATACATATTTTAGTGCACTTCATAAATGCATATAACTTTTGTTATGTTTGGATGAGTGTAACATCGTTAAAAATCATTTGAAACGATATTTCCCCATTGGCTGTAATGTAACAGAATACTTTTGACTATCCCTGTAGATGAACTAAACATGCTAAAAACTTCACTTGAAATATGGATCGCCCATGGTAAACGTCAATAACATTCAAAAATTTCAGGACAATCCGAGTATATTTATGAGCGTGTACAGACGGCCAGACAAACCGAAGTCATACACACTTTTCAACTTTGTTGGAAAGTGTTAAAAAAAAAATCTATATATATACATTATATAGATAGATAGTAAAAAGCATATTTCAGTTTTGAGACTTAAAATATACACTTTTATTTTATATAAAATGACGTCATGTGCATCCGCTGAAGAATTCCACGTTTACGATCCAGTCTTAAATAACTTCTATGGAAAAGTATGCAATTGACGTCACTATCGCGGAATAATACACAAACGCAGCAAAAAGCGATGTTGTCATTCAAGAAACTCGACAAAAAAATCAGGTATCTAATGAGTCATATCTTCATTTGTTTGTAACATTAAGATGGATACTGAAAATTAAATATAGTTTATAATAGCTCCATGTTTTATTGGAAATCATTTATATTTTTTCAAAATTAGGAAAATGTTATAACACACGGATTAGTAAAATTGTATTCTTTCAGATTTATTTTAGGAATTAAGTAAATACGGAGAAAATAAGTGACACAAATATTCTTTAAAATACACTTTTATAGCAGACGATATTCTTGGCACAGAATTTTAATTATATTTTTTTCGGTTGTTATGAGGATATGACAACAAAAAGATTAGTAAGCTACTATTTTCCCTTTGCTTTCTACAGAAATGGAGTACTGCAGTTGCCACCATTACAGAAATGGTATTAAAAACTACAAAAAAAATTAATATCTCAAAAATAAATTGAGATGCAGTTTAAAAAAAGTTACATTTAAAAGCAGTGTTGCCTCATCTGGCTAATTTATTTTTAGAAATATTGAATTCACACTAGAAATTTTTGAATAGCAATTTATTTTGTTTCATTTATGGCATATCTATTATATTTAAAAGCAAAAATAACTATTAAAATTTACTGGTGAGAATTCGAAATGCCTATATAAGGCTGATTTTTTTTCACAAAATATCAGCCAGATGCGGCAACACTATTTAAAGGTACTTTTTTCTCATACGACAGTGTAAAAATTGAAAATGTGCAATGTTTAGAAAATTGCAGTAGATTACCACTATTTGATCGTACAATGATACACTTGCTTCGTTTTACGGGTGTCTTATAGTTAGGTGTACCGTTATTTTTTAGTGACGACACTTTAATTGTTGTCGAAAAGATATAGCATATGGGAAGTTAATAAATAAAAAATAACGAATTTGAGTTTTTAATGTAATCAATTACTTTCTTGAAGAAAATAGCACGAATCACAAAAAGATATATTAGAATTACATAAATAATAAATTCAAACAAAAAACAAGGTAAACTGTAAACGACGAATGGAAATCCAGTGTTGCTAAATGACTAAAATTAAACCTGGAATAATGAAAAAATTTCACAAGATTTTCCGCAAGTTTATTGATATTCCCCATATATTTCCCTACAAATACTTATCCTTCAAACATTCCCCTGAAGATTCAAATTTGTCCAAAATGAGGACAAAATCTCCAAACTGGGAACACTGAAATGTCTGTCATTAAAGAAACAAGTCGGTAATTGTACGTCAAACGTGGCAAATGAGGTGCGTTCGTACTATAACTACTTTTATAAATATTCAGATCTTGGTGCAATAGCTGTTGCACTCTTATGCAAAAATGCATGAATACAAAAAATTATTACGATTCTATATATTAAATTCAGTAATATGGAAATAATAGGACTCCATCTTAAATAGGACGTCATCACCATGGCAACCTGGAATCATTACCTATCCTGGTATATCGTTGAATTAATTACGTATGATGGGATTTAATAGAATGAAGAAAACATTTATTAATATCTTTAAGTTTTGATTCGATTTTCATGAAATTAGAAATGACTCGACAAAATTCTACAACGATTATATACATTAAATTTCAAACTATTTGGAGGGATAGTTTTTCGCTGTTATATGCGGACAGACGGACAGACAGACAGATAGACGGATCAGACGACGGGTATAGGTGCTACGTAACGAACACACCTGAAAAGTACTATCGGAATTTTCCGTTATGAATTCAGAATTTTTGAAGAACAAGTTGGAAATTGTACGTCAAACGTGGCAAATGAGTGCGTTCGTACTATAACTAATTTTATAAATATTTTTTGCACCGCCTATTGTACTGAATGTATATTTTAGTACACTTCATAAGTGCATATCCATTTCATTCTGTTCGAAAGGCTGTAACATCCTTCAAATGCACGTGAAATAATTTTTTCACATTGGCCATAATGTAACGGAAAACTTTTAACTGTCCCAGTAATTAAACTATACATCCGATTTTCATAAAATTTTAAATGACTCGACAAAATTTTGCAAAAATTATATATTTATAATTTCAGACCATGCGGTTGGGTAGTTTTTGCTCTGTTATATGCCGACGGACAGAACAACGACTATAGGTGCTACGTATTTATATAATAACGAACGCACCTAAAAAAAGGAGACTGAACTGACAACCTTGTGCCTACGTTAGCATAAATTGATGCATATTATGTTTGCTGTGTCCACAATGCGGCTCTTACAACTACCGGTAAGATGAAACACCTGTGTCAATGAAACCCGTACAGGAAACGCAGTAATTACAAATATGTCAGGATGAGCGTGTTTCCAAACTTCAAAAGGTAGACAAAAGACTCGAGTCGACACATAAAAATTGCAATCGTGTCGGTAACCTTTTTAAATGGGAAGTGGAGATTTAAAATTGCCTTATTTTATTTATTCATCCACTGTTTCGGACAAAGAATTGTTAGTGCATTATTCAAACTGAATTAAATAGCAAACATGTTAATAGCATAAAAATTACATGAAAACAATTGTAAGTGAAAGGCTTTCCCGTAACATGGTGTGATTGTGTTTCCGGATTTTCGTAACCCCTAACTTCGTGTCCAATGGTGAAGAGTAACGCACTACAAGTAGAAAAACTACAGTAGTCGCTACAGTTTTCAGCCCGGTAGCAGAAAGTTCGAGACAGGAGACGGGCGTCGCAGATTTTCTTTTCTCTCTTGCAGATTCTTTTTCTTCGAACCTTTATTTTGCTTTATATTATGTTTAGCTCTTTATTACTTAATACAAAAACTTAAGATTATTATTAATAAAAATTTATAAAATGCATAAAAGCGCTACAGGTAAGTGATTGTTTGCCTAATTAACGCTTCAATTGTAAAAATATTTTATCTGCAGATTACTTCTTGTTACTGAAATATCTGTCGCAGACACTTGTAGAATTTTTTGCTACTGGGATTTTCAGTAGTTTTTTGTGCAGCGCGCTACAGTTTGAAAAATGTAATTCAGAAAATAGCGAAGTTAAAAAAAAATCAGTAATTTGTAGTGAACAGTCGCGTTATTTTTAACGCTACTTCGTTGGAAAAGTATGTCACAGGGCCCGATTAGCCTCTGAAGCTATGGAAAGCGCATTGTCATTTCGGGGGCCCCTTTCATTCGTGAATTTTTTTTTAAATTCTACACACCCAGAAACTCAGCAATGATAGAAATATTATTCTAAAGAGTGTCTCTAAATTCACATTTACTACATTAAACTGCTGTTTTATGTTCCCAAAAATTAGATAAAACAAAGGAAAATATGTAAAAATCATTTTACATAGTATCAGGGCTTAATTTGCGCCGGAGCACTCCGGAGCCCAGCTCCGGTACTTCTCTGTTTTTAGTAAATATTTAAATATTGGTCGGAATTCACCGGAGCTCATAAATACAGGGCTCCGGAGCCCAGTGCAATTTGTAGCTAATCATTTTTTGCAAAAATGCATAGCTACGAACTATTCCATTTTAGTGTTAACACTATTTTCGAATCATAATCCTTATCATATTTAATCGCAGAATTCTGCAATTAATTAACACTAAAATTAGGCAAAGTTTACGATTCGGAAGGAATGATAACTAAAAAGTGGAATAGTTGTCACTTAAGTATATGCTGATTGATATTTTAAAATCTTTTATTTTGCTAAAGAAAAAATGCTTTAAATTTTGCAAATAATGTACGAAATATAAATATGCAGATTGGTGTGACAGAGCGGGGAGGAAGGGGGGAAACGGTACAATTGTAGTACTGGTACCACATAATATTAGGGCTCCGGTACTTTTTTTCTTAGAAATTAAGCCCTGCATAGTATGAGCATAAACTGTTAAGTTGGATAAAAATGTTGAATTCAGCACGTATATACACAACATAAAATATCAATATTTTGATCTATTACATAAATAATTAATTTCTTATGAAAGGTATATATATTTATGAAACACTTTAAAATTGAGTTAACAATTCGAAAAAAAATTAGATACAGTTATGGAATGGAATTAATTCACTATAAAATTTGATGTTCCCCCGTTTTCTCAGTTTCGGGCCCCTTCAAAATTTTCTAAGGGAAGCACGTGCTTCTCGTGCCTATTCGGTAATCAGGGCCTGTATGTCATTTGTCTAGTCACGTGATAATAACTTGCTTTTTTGTGCAAAATGTGTCCTACGCAACAATTTTTGAACATCAGCAACTCAGTCGCAGCGTTTAACAATGCATCGTGTAACAGGATCGATTTTTCCGGTGACACTTGATGGTAAATTCAAGTGCTAAAATCCAAATCAATGAAACTTAAAATTCAAGGCACAGGGCCCACCACACGGAAACCACAGGGCCACTCAAAAGAATTCCATTACATTACGGTCTGTGGGGGGAAATAGTTTGCGGTGTATTTTAAAGATATTACACTATTTGAACATATTGAAATTGATATTTATCACTGAAGTGTCCTAAAAAGCTCTTATTACACAGCGTGGTGAGCATAGAATTTATCGTTCATTTACAGGGATACCTAATGTAATTTTTGTAAACACTTGACTACTTACTCATTATTAGACCTTTATGTTTTAACCTTTTGCGGCCGAAGTACTCCTCCCAGGCACAATCATCTCTTACACAAATTTATTCGTTTGGCACCACGTTTTTTTAAAGAAACATTTTTACTTGTACTTTGATAACATGTGCAAAAGAAACACCTCAATTCTGTTCATCCCCTGTTCAAGAGAAATGTACTCAAAAATGTACTTCTAAAATACAGTGGTCCGTATAAAATATAAAAATAAAATCATCTATATAAATCTTGGCTGGCTATTTGCCGCAAAGGATTAAAGCAACATTTCGTCTTTTTGCCCGACTGCCAAGAAGGGTTATGTGTTTCACGCGTATCTGGGTATATGGATTTCTTTATACCCTCGAAACATCCCAACGGCTGGATGGATTTTAATGAATGGGGTCACTATCTATTCGTCTTAACCTTCCGATGGTGATAGGCCAGGTTTTGTTTTTATAAATTCAAAATGGCGGTCGAGACAAAAAAAATACGCACCCTATTGAGTGGCATATCATTGGATAGGTCTTTCAAAATGAAGACGATGTTTCATTGACTATTTTACAGTCAGAAGCCCCGTTTAAATATTACACAACCTGGAAGTTGTGTAGGTAGGATCTCTAGCTGTACTGCAACTCTAACCTTCATAGACATCTATAGGCCTCATCAAAACAGTGTTTATAGATAGGAACTAACAATTAAACGCAACTTAAAAGTCATCAATACAAGTAAATTAAAAAAAATAGGTATGTAATATAAAAAAATAGTTTCACATTGAAGAGAAATAATTAATTAGTTCGGGGTTTTTTTATATTTTAAAAATTTAATTTTTATTACCCGACTGCCAAGAAGGGTTGTGTGTTTCAAGCGTATCTGGGTATATGGATTTCTTTATACCATCGAAACATCCCAACGGCTGGATGGATTTTAAAGAATGAGGTCTCTATCGATTCCTCTTAATCGTCCGATGGTTATAGGGTAGGTTTTGTTTTTATAAACTAAAAATGGCGGTCGTAAAATAGGGGAGAGGAGGGTACCTTTGAACTGGGAGCACCTTTGAACACTCTAAATATTTTCCTTTAAATAAATTATTTTTTTTAAATATATATGGCAGCGCATTACTACTGCTTCAATGTAACAAGAACACAAATCTTTACTATTTTCAATGCACACTACTGTCTAAGCAAGATATGTATATTTTGCTTTCTTGAATCTAAACTTAACAAAATAAAGTTGTAAGCTTTTTGTTGATAATCTTGTATCCCTAAAATTATAATTTACTAGTTAATACCTAAATAAAGATGTTCGCTTTAACTTATAAGGTTTGTTTTATTCAAATTTTCAAACCTAATTGAGTAAATAGTTATAATGCTAAACTCCATGTGATGGGGCACCATTGAACAATTAAAACTATGAAGTAAAGAGTTATAGATGTATCTAAATATTATTATTGTTGAAATTTTTTAAATATGAAAATTAAGAGATTAATTAAGTTTTACTATACTTAATATGAAAGTTGTGCTGATGCAGGACTTCAACTACAGGCAAATTCAGGACACACAACAATAATTCATGATTTAGCATATTTGTCTAACAAACCCAATACTGTTTCATTTACAATGGTAAACATTATTTCTGGATTACATAAAACAGGGTTTTATCCATTTTCTATAACAATTTGAATGTAAAAGGATTTAATTTTAGTTCAGTTTCATGCAAAAAGAACTCTTCATTACGCCGGTCATATTAAAATGCTTAATGTCAGGTTTCTTCGTAAAAAAAAAAAACATAACATATATTTTCCAGAGTCATCAGATATCAATTTGGAGGGTTTTTAAGGATTTTATATAAAAAGGTTGCCACAATTAAACATAATTGGAGGGATCCTCCATTCTGTCTCAACAATGTGCTTTGATGGATACAAATTTGGTTAAATAATAAAAAATAATACTAATTTCAGTTAAATCTAATTGTGTAATTTTATTCTTATTATTTTATATTTTGGAAAGATACGCAGATTTTAATAAAAACTGTCAATATTTTCATGTTTTGTTTATTTGTTCAAAGGTGCCCCTAGTTTGTTCAAAGGTACCCCTACATGGGGCAGGTTTGAAAAGAAAACTTTCAGCTTATTAAAGCCTCACAACATATTTAATTTATCTGAAAAACTGTAATTTTTTATTTCATATGATGCAGAACTACATTCTTTCCCTCACGAAATATTTAAAATTCAATAAATATAATTCAAGTAAGAAATATGTAGATTTTTTAAAAAAATGTTCAAAGGTGCCCCCCTCTCCCCTACAAAATGGCGGTAAACACGAAAAAAAAATTTACGCACCCTATTGAGTGGCATATCATTAGATAGATCTTTCAAAATGAAGATGATATTTTATTGACTATTTTACAGTCAGAAGCTCCGTTTAAATATTACACAACCTGGAAGTTTTGTAGGTAGGATCTCTAGCTTTACTGACATTCTAACCATCATAGACGTCTATACTATAGGCCTCATCAAAACAGTGTTTATAGATATGAACTAACAATTAAACACAACTTAAAAGTCATCAATACAAGTAAATAAAAAAAATAGGTAAGTAATTTAAAAAATAGTTTAACATTGATGAGAAATAATTAATTAGTTCGCTTTTTACGCAATCGGGTTTTTTGATTTTTTAAATTTAATTTTTACATGTGGAATTGCTTTACTTACAGACTTATTATTTTTAACACTTTCCAACAAAGTTGAAAAGTGTTATTGACTTCGGATGTCTGGCCGTCTGTCCGCTCTCTATCTCTCGTAAATATATTCGGATTGCTCTGAAGTTTTTGGATGTTATCTACGTTTACCATAGCACGTGCCCTATTTTAAATGAAGTGTGTAGCATATTTAACTCATTTACAGGGACAGCCAAAAGTGTTCCGTTACATTACGACAAATGGGAAAAAATCGTTTCAAATGACTTTTAATGATGTTACACGCTTTCAAACATAATAAAATTGATATGCATTTATGAAGAGCACTAAAATATGCATTTTGTAGAATATGCGGTGCAAAGAATAGTTATTATTCATTTACAGGGCCATTCAAAAGAATTCCATTACATTACGGTCTGTGGGGGAAAATCGTTTGCGGTGTATTTTAATGATATTACACTATTTTGAACATATTGAAATTGATATTTATCACTGATGTGTCCTGAAAAGTTCTTATGGGCATAGAATTTATCGTTCATTTACAGGGATACCTAAAATAATTTGGCTCTAGAAGAAAATGAACAATAATTGAACTATTGAAGACTACGAACAATAATTGCTGGAAGTGCGTTTTCAGTTGTGGTATGCGTTTTTAAATTTAATTACGTATTTTTTAAATATTACTTGGTTTGTATAAATTCTGTATATCATGTACACGGCTGCACAAAGCTTTTCAACAACATCCATTTATTGGCGGAAATTGCTGAATGGAAATTTTCAATTGTGTTATGAGTTTAACTGAACTAACTTTTAGCATACATTTCTGTAGATCATATACAGGAATGCACAAAAGAAATCGTATATTTTACCGACTGTTCATGGTAATAGCGGTGAAGTTTTGTTATAGTATTCTGAATGCGTTGGAAAGTATTTCATAATCTATGCTGTACGCATGATTTTTCGTTCTTGTCTGATATTATAACAGAGAAAATTGATACAGAATTGTAATGATTAATATATGCTTAAAGTTAACACTTTTTTAAATAATGCAGTTAATAATTCAGATATTTATCGTAAGGAACCCTCTGAGCGCGAATAATACGCGCACTTGACCGTTTATTTTAGCAAAATTAGTCAAGAAATTTTAAGTCTTGGAACTGTAGTTAAACGTCGTATGACCTATTATAATGAACCTAATTCTAAAATATAATGATTTGTTTTTTAAAAAGTAATAATTTCTTGAAAAAAATCCCCTGCACGTGACATCCAAACAAACCGAAAGCATAAATTCTTTTTAACACTTTCCAACAAAGTTGAAAAGTGCTAATGACTTCGGTTTGTCTATCCATCTGTCCGTCTGGACGCGCTCTAACTCCCATACATATACTCGGATCGTTCTGAATTTTTTGGATGTTAGGGACCTCCACCATAGCACGAACCCTATTTCAAATGAAGTTTGTCGCATGTTTAGTTCATTTACAGGGGCAGTCAAAAGTTTTCCATTACATTACGGCCTATGGAAAAAAATCGTTTAAAATGATTTTTAATAATGTTACATGCTTTCAAACATAATAAAATTGATATGCATTTATCAAGTGCACTAAAATATGCGGCGCAAAGAATAGTTATTATTCATTTACAGGGCCACACAAAAGAATTCTGTTACATAATAATATACGGGGTGAAGGAATTTTTTCCGGCGTATTTTAATTATGTTAAATTATTTCATGTATAATGAAATTGATATACATCGATGAGATTTACTATAACTTATTTCATGTATAATACGAAGTGCAGTTTACAGGGACACGCAAAAATTTTAAAGAAACTATATTATACAGTAGCGATGATTGCTAGAAATGCATTTTAATTATGTTATGTGCTTTTATGTTTTACTATATTTATGCATTGTATATGGTGCGTATAAATGTTGTAATTGATATACAAGGCTACACAAAAGAATTCGTAATGGTTACTGGGTAAATTGCTTAAAAGTGGTTTTTAAATGAGTAATGCATTTTTACGCTGTATTGCATTTAGTTTACTAAGAAATGTTTGTAGAACATATATAAAATGATATACAGGGTCACGCAAAGAATTGGTTAAAAGTGGTTTTTAAATGAGTAATGCATTTTTACGCTGTGCTGCATTTAGTTTACTAAGAAATGTTTGTAGAACATATATAAAATGATATACAGGGTCACGCAAAGAATTGGATACATATCCATCTATAAATGATAATTTCTGGAAATGTGCTTCTAGTAGTTTTAAGAGTGTTTTACTTTGAATTAAACTTAAGCTAAATAATGGCGTGTAATAAAGGTACTAGGTTAACTACAGGGTTGTACAAAAGTATACAAGGTTGTTTCCATCTATTAGTATAAATTGCTGAAAGAGAAATTTCAACCTGTTATGTGTTTTCTTGCTAAACTAAATTTCCCCATTATATAGTATATATATCAACTTACAGATCAAATACAAGGCTGTTCGAAAGAATCGGAGTACATATTTGCTGTGGACAGTAACTGCTGAAATCAGTTTTTCAATTGTTTTATGCGTTTTCTAAAATGTTTACTTACTTCTCTTATACACCTTATTTCCCTAAATAACGAAGTTTTGTTAAAGCATTCAGGAAGTGTTGGAAAGTGTATCATAATCTATGCTTAACGCATGATTTTTCTTACTTGTTAATTATTGTATGGAGAAATGTTAAAACGCGCAAAAAAAGTAATATGACACTTTAGTTTAAGTATTCACGACATCGCGTTTCTTCATAATAACTCATATGGTATTCAAACAAGCAACGCCGTACTCGTTGAATATCACCCCTTCATTACTGAAGTAACATTTTATGCATTATCCATCCATATAAACGTTGCGCTGCTACCATTAGACGGATAGCTGATAATGAACCGAAAAAGAAAAAAACAAATATTGAAATAGAGCTTAAATGTTTTCGCACAGATCGACTTCAACTACATTAAGTGAGCGATTTGATTGCAGCTTTGTGGAAATTTAATCCTTATGAGTGTTTGAGAATACTGGAATAAAATGACAATTATGTAACTTACAATTGTAAATAAGATACCCATTCGTAAAATAGAAAAGCTCGCTTTTCCGGTCACGTTCAAGGGCGTATATTGTCATGTTTTTCTTTAGTAATTGACTGTTATTATTTTTGTTTAACTTTCATTTTCTAATGTGGTTCAAAGTATTTTGCTGCTTATTGCTTTCAATTGCCGTGAAAATGTTGCGTGATTTATGATGAAAGCGTGTGATCATGGGATCTTAGGGTACCATAAAAGAGAATAAACCTAACTGTAAACTAAACTACATAAGAGTGAGTACACTATAACTAATATTATAAAGAAGTAACATTTGTTTGTAGGAGGTAATCTCTGGAACTACCGAGCCGATTTCCAAAATAATAGTGACCATCTCTGCACCAACATAGGCTATATTTTATGTTGTTACAACCACTCCCAAGGGTGTGAAAAAGCAAAAAAGTTTTAAAATTGCTGTTTCTATGATATTATTGAGGCTAGAAAATTGAAATTTGGTGTGGTGGTTATTTATAAGATGTAAATATTCACTATGAACGGTTTCAAAAAATTTCGAAATTTAAAAGAAAGAAACGAGTTAAAAACGTTCTAAAAACATTCTAAATTACGATTTCTTTGGGTTAGAAACTTGAAATTTGGCATAGCTGTTACTTTTAAGACATAAATGCCTACACATAATATTTCTTTATCAAAATTTAAAAAGGTGCATGAGCAAAAAACATCCTAAAATTATAATTTCTGTGATGCTGTTGGGGTTAAAAACTTCAAATTTGGCAAAGTTACTTATAAGATGTAAATACTCGCTAAGAACGGTTTATAATAAATCTGAATTGTAAAAGGGTGAAATGTGCAGAAAATATTCTATGATTCATATGACTGTTTCTTTAAGATGTAAATACTCGCAAGAGAACAATTTATAAAAATTTCGAGTTATAAAAGGGTGCAGGAACAAAGAATATTCTAAAATTGCTATTTATGAGATACAACTTGGGGTAAAAACGTGAACATTCGCATAGTGGATACTTATAACATATAGATGTTCTCTAAGAACGGTTTCTAAACAAGTAAAAATTACATTTAAAAAATCAAAAAACCCGACTGCGTAAAGAGCGAACTAATTAATTATTTCTCATCAATGTGAAACTATTATTTATATTACTTACCTTTTTTTTATTATTTACTTGTATTGATGACTTTTAAGTTGTAATTAATTGTTAGTTCCTATCTATAAACACTGTTTTGATGAGGCCTATAGATGTCTATGATGGTTAGAGTTGCAGTAAAGCTAGATATCCTGCCTACACAACTTTCAGGGTTGTGTTATATTTAAACGGAGCTTCTGACTGTAAAATAGTCAATGAAACCTCGTCTTCATTTTGAAGGACCTATCCAATGATATGCCACTCAATAGGGTGCGTAAATTTTTCTTCGTCTCTACCGCCATTTTGTATTTTACGGCACCATTTTAAATTTATAAAAACATAACCTAGCCTATAACCATCGGACGATTAAGATGAGCCGATAGAGACCTCATTCATTAAAATCCATCCAACCGTTGGGATGTTTCGAGGGTATAAAGAAATCCACATACCCAGATACGCGTGAAACACATAACCCTTCTTGGCAGTCGGGTAAAAATGTAGACAACTAAAAAGGTAACGTTTGACCTTCTAAATTACGATTTGTTTGGAGTTTTTAAGGCTAGAATTTTGAAATGTATAATAAAACTAGCCTTGATTTTCCCTAAAAATATCAAAAGACCTCATGCAATTTAAGTGCAACACAACTCGTTTCTACGCAGAATAAAGATAGAAAAGCGTGTAGCATGGGATTAAAAATGAGAAATAGGGGAGACCGGGGGTATGGCGCCACTCGGTGTTATGCCGCCACCCCGTCTAGTTTAAAAACTAACGGCAGTTTGAGATATTGAATGCGCCTGCACTGTAGCGGCCAACAATAGAAACAGTGCCTAGAGTGAGAATGGTTTTGTTGTATGTCGTTCGCTTGTTCTAGTGAAAAATTTAGTTTTCATAGTTGCTTCTTATTTTGGAGCTTCAAATGAGTAGATGTAAACACCTTTTATTGGAACATTAGGTACTTAAGATAATATTACCCGTAATCTACATGCATTCGCCGACATTTTAATGCAATTTGTTGAACAAGTTCGGTTCTTCTTTCGGCTTTGCTGAGGGTTTTCCACTATATTGTCCTCTCGGGGTAATGCCGCCACCATGGCAAAAGGTGAATTTTCCAATTTGAGTTAAATTGTAAGCTTAGCACATTAATAAATCTAGTTTAACGAACATTGTAATTATTAATTATTTTGATAAATTAATGCTTTCTAAACATGTTTAGTTAGTTATGTGTTTCCTAGTATCCATTTTACGTATTTACTAGGTCATTAAAGAGTGGCGTCATTACCCCGATACAGTGGCGGAATGACCCCAGTATCCTGGGTAATCCCGCCACTGTACAGAGGATGAAAGAATTTTTTTTTATGTATGCTTACTTTACAGTTATGATTACGGTTAAATTTATACATATACTAAAGATAATGATTCAGCTTTAGAATTTTTACTATTAAAAAATGAACATTTTTTTGAGGTGAAAAAAATTAGATTCCCTTAAGGTGTCGCCATTCCCCCGGTCTCCCCTACAATTACATTTAAAAAACATATCGTATGCTGACATTTAAAAAGGGAGAATAAAGTAAAATGCTAAAATGTTCCATTGTTCAAAACAGTAGACATGAAGAAGGAAAATTCCAAGAATGCAAGGCCCTTTTTAGTGATACCCATACATACTTTTTTTTTAGTAGTAGTAACAGTATAGATATAAAAGTGAAAAATAAAGTATAATAATTTTATTTTTTAATAAAACAAAAAATGTTAACATGTATTAACCTTTAACTGATGTTACTCTCAGACCGCGGCTTCTTTCAATTTTTATAGTTTAACTTGCAATTTTCAGTTTAACTACAAACACTACCGAAATTTTGTTCCGTTTGGAACTTTAGTACTATCACCAGAGACTTTTGAATAGGTGAATTTTAATTATAACAGTCCTGTACAAAAAGGTTAGTACAAAAACACCATTCTATGACTTAATTTTGCCTTTTATTCATCTTTAGATGGAGCGGTCTCACAGACCGCATCACACTAGTTATGTGACAATTTCGGTGACATCAGTTAAAAGTTAATACAGGTCTAATACACTCTTATACTGCGATTAGCAGAGAAAATAGAAATGTCCCTTGGAAGATACTTGCAGTAAAAAAATTGTGTTTTGAATTCATAAGACATCGAAAAGTCAAATATTTGTGACGGACGACAGTTCTTTATTAAACTTCTTTTCAATCAATGTAAACTTCGTTAAAAAGGGGGGGGGGGTGGAAACTTTCAAGATAGCTTTCAGTTGAATAAGATTAAGAGCAAACTTTGTTAAAAGAAATAACTAAGTAAATTATTAAAATTATCTTTGATTAAAACAGGATTAAACCCACATTACACCTGGAATTCTTCAAAACAACTTAGATTTAAATCATAACTAAAAACCGTTCATTTAATATTTAAACATCCTAAAAACTAAAAAAAAAATCTTATTGTAACTTGATGAACTCAACCAAATAAACTTAAGCATATTAAAATCATAACTTTCAAAGAAACGAAAAGAAAGGGTGTTTAAACCGGCTGATTAGCTAACAAAAATTAATAATATGTTTAAATTTAATATAAGTTAAACATAGTTTTATATTTTAAAATTTATTTAACAAAGCACAACTTATTAAATTGTTTGGTTTAAAAAAATGTTTATGACCTCAAATTTACAAAATTCGGAAAAAAATTATCAGAAATTTCTGGACAATCCAATAACACAAACTTTTGTGCCTGTAATTTGAAGTTGCAGAGATTTTGAATACCATTTGTAGATATTCTGTTATTCAAGCGATACAAATGCGTTGAATATTGTTAGTTCGTACTGTTTCGAATGATTTCACTCGAAAAGCATTCATTTAGCGTAACGCTTTTTAATTTACAAACGCTTTCAGCATTAGATGTATTTCTGTTAATAAGCTAAACGGAAATAAAATATTAAAATAATGGTTGCGCCTGATCATTCTTCCACGGTTGGGTGAACGATTATTGTTTTAGAATGGAGAAAATTGATGCCTTTTGAATATTCATGAATTTCCGAATAAAATTACAGCTGCAATTTGGAAGTAAAGAAAAGTTCAGCCGTAGAATGTCAATGTCAGAGATACCAGTCACGTGTGGAAGACAAATGTCAAGGTTTTTAATCATTAATAAATTATTCTGTGTAACATTAATTTATTGATGTGTGATACCTATATATTGAATTTATTCTTCTTACTAAAATAGTGTAATTAGGGTTTATTAAGTCGAGGCTAACCAGCAAGACAGGCTACCGCACTATCTTTCGCGTTAGACTGCTAGAATCACGTGATGCTCTTTTCGCGCACCTGCATTCGTGCATTCTGGTATCACGTGACTCAAGCGGTCAGGAAAAAGAAACACAGCGGCAGCCTGTCTTTTTCGTTAGCCTGGGGTTGTGTGTGTGTGGTTTTATGATGGCCAATTATCAATACGAGGAATATAGGCCCGAAGAGGGGATGTGCCCTCAATGGGGGGTCTTTCTAAGGGAAACTAACCCGTATTTACGCAAGGAAATCCAAAGTTCGAAGAAAACCACGGTAACTCCAAACGATTAGGACGACGGGCGCGATTGGGTTCGAACCCACCACTTCCCGTCTACCAGCTTCGAGAGCGTTAGCCTCGGATTAAATTTATGGGACGTAAATTCGTCTAAAAGCTCTAGTACCATCTGGAGTCTTGCACTCGAATCGAAAATTCCATTTGAAGTCAATCCGATACTAACTCGGCAAAATAATTTTCGTCGACCCGAAACCCGAATTTTTCTAAAAATGTATGCATTTTTAATGCAATTGCGGAAAAATAGTCTCAATTTATATTTATTTAAAAAGCACTCCATAATGCAAAATGTCTTGTTATCGAAAACTTGAAGGCCACTATTCTATTCTATTCTATTAAGATGTTCATCTTAATAGAAGTTCTGTTTTTCAAACGACAGATATGCATTGAATATTATCAGTTCATTTCGTATAAATCAGTCGTTCCCAACGTAGGTCAATTTGACTTTTTAAGTGTGTGTGTGTGTGGGGGGGGTGGGGGGGATTACAAACTTGTAACTCGCCCATTCGCTGTCAATTTTTTTTCCTTGAAAAATTAGTGTTATATACTAAAAAAAAAAGTCATGCATGCAAAATTTAAAAATAAAATTAAGAAAATAAGTTTTTTTTTTTAATTTTTAAAATGTTCCCAATCAAAAGTTTTAAATAAAACCAAAACCAGAATAATTATAATGAACAACTTTTTTAAATAAATGTTACTTTTCTGGTTAATCAAGTATTTTACAATTTTACGTAACGTTTTTGTTTATTTATTGAATGTCTTTTATTTCAATTTGCTCTACTGAGTGTCTTGAACATATTTAAACTAAAAAATATTTGAAATATCTAAACAAGGTACTACGAACTTTATAACATGTTTAAATCTTAAATAATATTAGAAAAGGAAACGGCTTAATGGAAATAAAATATTGATATATGATTAAACCTTGCGACTTATCTTTTTATTGCGATTGAATGGACGTTTTTTGATTTCGAATGAGGTGAATTGGTGGATTTTGAATATTCATGAATTTCCGGATAAAATATACAGTTACAATTTAATATTAAAGATAAAAAATTCAGCTGCGGAATGGCAACGCTAGCGACACCAGCCACCTATAATGCTAAATGTTAAAGGACATGAATGCAGGGCTGCGGAGACGGTGGGGAAATAGGACGGCTCCGACCGGGGCCGTCGCGAAACAACTTTCTTCTCTAACAAGGAGAGGGCCAACCTTGTTATTCACAGATTTTGATTATTTTAATATATGTTGTAGGGTAGAGACCCCTTAGTGTCAGGTTCAACGGATTTTATCCAACGCTCCTTAGTTCTTGAGAAACCAGGGGGTCTAAGAATAGTACAAAACTTAAATACTTACATTGCAACCGCAATGATAGGTTGGTCGTGGCTCAGTTGGTACGTCGTTCGCTGGCTGATCTGCCGGCCCGGCCATGAATTAATTAGGCCATACGTATACAAGTGTTAGAATGTTCTCTAAATCGACAAGAGATGCAATTAAATACAGCTCTACAAATCTGAAACACAGCATAGCTTCTTCTTGGCTTTGTTTTATGAGATGTTCGTTAACCGAACATGTGTTCGTTTTCCGAACGTAAAAATCTCTCCCGAACGTAACCGATCTGTTCGTAAACCGAACAGTTCGTTAACCGATCACCCATTGTATTTCTTTTTCAAAAAAGTGGCGCAAATAAGCAATCTGAATTTTTAAACCGCAATTTAATGCGATCGTTAAGGGGTAATGTTTAGTTTCAGGGCAGATGGATTTATCTTTCGCAATCGTCCGCACGTGATATAGATTTTTTTTAAAAAATCATGCTTGAAAATTATTTAAAAAACAAACAAAAATTGAGTAAATTTCGATACAGTTTACAGACAAATTGAGATATAGTTTTCAAATAATTTGCCTTAGAAAGTACAGTCGTGAAAAAAAAAGTAAACACCCCCTACTAACTCTGCAATAATTTATTTTAGAAAAAAGCTACTGGTACCAAACAATTGGAAATAAAGCCTATTTTTAAATGGTGTATATAAAATTTGCTTAAGGGGACATATCAAAACGAACTCAAACTTTTTTTTTTTCAATAGCAATTTACGGGCAAGTTTGGCACCATAAATACTACAGCCTTCGATTAGCTTAAATCCAAATTTTCATGGAAATCGTATGTTTACTTTCTGAGAAATTAATTATTTTAAAAGTCCTTCCGGCCAGTGCCGGGAGGAAGAGGTAGCTTTCACATTCCTTATTTTAAAAAAGCCAACTTATATTATTCAAACACACGAAGCTCAATTTAGTGGAAACCGAATATAGAAGATTCAATACTAATTTTTATCAATACTAAATCATTATGAATGAGAATTTCGCGAAATCAGTCAGCTTTATCCAAGCTGCTTTTATTTAAAGTAACTTATATTTGGCTGAGATGTTGATGTATACTATCCACATTAGACTGGGTCGAAAAAACCGAAATATTTATAATCGAAATGTAATAGAGCGGAAAAGTTGCCTTTTGTAATAAAGAATAAATTCGTAAAATATTACACCTATCGGTTAATATCTTTTACCGCCGCAACGGGGCCTAAATTTCCAAAAATCGCAAAAAACATGTTTTTTACAATATTTTTTTTTTAATTATACAAACGTACTAATACAATTTCTAATAGGACGCGATAGCTACATGAAGATATAAAAAAATGTCCTGGTAAATGTTCATTATGATAAAGCAATATCTTTTACTGCCGCAAAAGGACCATATTTTTAAAAAAATTGTAAAAATTTCAAATTTTTATTTTTTTTTAAATTTTTATAATTTCTATAATATCCAGAAGTAAATAAATTTACTTCATATCTATTAATATTGTCGTAAATTTTGTTAACTATTTGTTATCGACTGGAAAAAAAAAACGGTAATCATTCATTATTTTTGACGATCGCTTTATGTACTACTGTTTTACTGCATATCAGCAGTTCATATACTACAAATCACAAAAATGATATAAAATGAACAAAATATTTTAGTATTTTATTAATTAAAATACAGAAATGTTTAACCGAAAAAGATTGAATAAACATAAAATGAAGAAGTATTTAAAATAATTGAATTTTATAATATGACTTTCTTTCAAATAAAGCCATTGTTCCTCGAGAGGCCAAAATTTATCATATGTGATCCTCCGTCTGTTCTGGTCCACAAACTTTACCAGCACTTCAGAGACTAATTTCACGCATCTTTCTATTGATTGAGTGGGAAAGGAAAATTATAATAGCTGGTATGTTTAATCGAACATTCTAAATTCACCGGCGTCGTTAGATCGTCAGTTCATAGACAAACCGTAACAGGTGGTTTCGTTAGTTTACAGTTTTGCCACTCGACTAAATCCATACAATTTTAAGCTTCAAACTTCAATTCTGAAATGACGAAGTGACGAAAGGCACTATTCGCGCCACAGAACTTCGTGCTTTGGCAATTTTCTTTATGGCTGGGGTTCTGATGTCCTCTTCTTCATATGCTATCATTCCAATGAGGCTATTTTCATGATTTGCGAAACAGGCATTTCGTGAAATTATAGGAACTATAATATTTTGTAGATGATATGGCAAGTAACGAGGGTTACTAATTATAGTTCACAACTGAAAAACATGATGGATTCATTTTAATTGTGAACCAACTGATGCAGTACACTTTCAGGATGTACTCATTGAGTACATCCTGATCAGCCGATTGCCAAAATTAAAAATTTCCAAAGCACGAAGTTCTGTGGACACGAATAGCGCCATCCGCCATTTCGTCATTCCAGACTTGAACTTAAAGCTTAAAATTGTATGACTTTAGTCGAAAGGCAAAACTGTAAACTAACGAAACCACCTGTTACGGTTTGTCTATCGATTGACGATCTAACAACGCTGGTGAGTTTAGAATGTTCGATTAAAGATGCTATTATAACTTTCCTTGTACCACTCAATCAGTAGAAAGATGCGTGAAATTAGTCGCTGAAGTGCTGGTAAAGTTTGTGGCCAGAACAGAGGGAGGATCACATATGATCAATTTCAGCCTCTCGAGGAACAATGGCTTTATTTGAAAGCAAGTCATATTATAAAATTCATTTACTTTAAATACTTCTTCATTTTAAGTTTATTTAATCCGTTTCGGTTAAACATTTCTGTATTTTAATTAATAAAATAGTAAAATATTTTGTTCATTTTATATCATTTTTGTAATTTGTCGTATATGAACTGCTGATATGCAGTAAAAGAGCAGTAGATGAAGCGATCGTAAAGAACAATGAATGATTACCTTTTTTATTTTCCAGTCTATGACAAATAGTTAACAAAATTTATGACATATTAATAGATATAAAGTAAATTTATTTACTTCTAGGCATATTATTAAAATTATAAAAATATAGAAAAAATGAAAATTTGAAAATTTTTACAATTCGTTTTTTAAATATGGTCCCTTTGCGGCAGTAAAAGATATTATTTTATCATAATGAACATTTGCCGTGACATTTATTATATCTGCATGTAGCCATAGCGTCCTATTAGAAATTGTATTCGTACGTTTGGATAATTAAAAAAAAATATTGAAAAAAACAAGTTTTTTTGCAATTTTTTGAAACTTTGGCCCCCTTGCGGCGGTAAAAGATATTATCCGATCGATATAATATTTTACGAATTTATTCTTTATTACAAAAGGCAACTTATCCGCTCTATTACATTTCGATTGTAAATATTTCGGTTTTTTCGACCCACCCTAATCCACATGCTTTTTTACATGGAAATAGGCGAATACGTGTGTTATCGCGTGACAAATACAAGATCGTTTCAAAATGTTAGCCATACTAGAAATTCAAAGTGCTATAATTCAACCATTTTTTAAGATATAAACAAAAGAATAAATTTTCAGAAACAAAATCTGCTCCGGAATCTTTGTATCAAGGCCAAACACATAAAAAAATCTTTTTCATTTTCCAATTTTTTAATACCTCATTTTAAATTTTAAATTTAAATTTTTTTAAATGGCAACCCTTTTGAAACAAGATGGCGAATGAAGGTGGCCAACGAACTCGGTCGAGACATTGGTATGTACTATGTACAGACCAAGTAACATCCAAATCGGCTCATAAATACGCTTGTTATCGCGTGACAAAAATCAGGTCGTTTTAAAATGTCAGCCACAATAGAAATTCAAAATGCTATAACTCAGCCATTTTTTTAGATATAGACGAAACAAAAACTGTTTCGGAATCTTTGTATTAAGGTCAAACACATACAAAAAAAAATCTTTTTCATTTTCTAATTTTTTGGTATCTCATTTTAAATTTTAAATTTTTTAAAAATTTTTAAATGGCCGCCATTTTGAAACAAGATAGCGGATGAAGCTGGCCAACGAACTCGGTCGAGATATTTGTATGTACTATGTACACTCCAAGGTACATCAAAATCGGTTCATAAATACGCCTGTTACCATGTGACAAATATCAGGACGTTTCAAAATGTCAGCCACACTAGAAATTCAAAATGCTATAACTCAGCCATTTTTTAAGATATAGACGAAACAAAAACTGCTCCCGAATCTTTGTATCGAGATCAAATACATAAGAAAAAAATATTTTTTCAATTTTAAATTTTTTGGTACCACATTTCAAATTTAAAGTTTTCTTAAAAATTTAAATGGCTGCCATTTTTAAACAAGATGGCGAATGAAGCTGGCCAACGAACTCGGTCGAGACATTGGTATGTACTATGTACAAACGAAGTTACATCCAAATCGGTTCATAAATACGCCTTTTATCGCGTGACAAAATTCAGGACGTTTCAAAATGTCAGCCACGCTAGAAATTCAAAATGCTATAACTCAGCCATTTTTTAAGATATAGACGAAACAAAAACTGCTTCGGAATCTTTGTATAAAGATCAAATACATAAGAAAAAAATATTTTTTTCATTTTCAATTCTTTCTTACCACATTTCAAATTTAAATTTTTAAAAAAAAATTTAAATGGCCGCCATTTTGAAACAAAATGGCGGATGAAGCTGGCCAACGAACTCGGTCGAGACATTGGTATGTACTATGTACATACCGAATTACATCCAAATCGGTTCATAAATTCGAGAGTTACAGTATGACAAATGTCAGATATATATATATATATATATATATATATGGATATATATATATATATATATATATATATATATATATATATATCAACTTTTGAACGGAGGGTGGTTTCTGAGTCTGGGTGTCATGATCGATGAAAATATACCAAAATTTTTTGAAATCGCTTTCCTCCGAACGGCTGCAATAGGTAGCTTTTTGTAATGAAAGCTACCTAAAATGAGCCTATTTTAGGGGCTGTATCCAAATGGAAGTTCGGTACTCGATTGTTGAAATGCTACAGAATGACTATGTCACTTCTATTAATGTATTATTTCTTGGCAATGAACATCTCACTCGCTTAATATGGTTCGACTATTCCCAGCTCAAATGCTTCATTAAAATGAGTAAAATATCTTTTTTTTTTTTTACAAATTATGCTTTTCTGGACATCATAGATGGCCCCTTAAATCGTCATTTTGACGTTTTTTATTCCTAATTCGGAAACTACTTGAAAGAAAATTTTTGAAATTGAGAATTTGTATAAAGAAGGACATAATAAATATAAACCTATAAAAAAAAGTCCTTCCGGCCAGTGCCGGGAGGAAGAGGTAGCTTTCATATTCCTTATTTTTAAAAAGCCAACTTATATTATTCAAACACACGAAGCTCAATTAAGTGGAAACCGAATGTAGGAGATTCAATACTAATTTTTATCAATACTAAATCATTATGAATGAGAATTTCGCGAAATTAGTCAGCTTTATCCAAGCTGCTTTTATTTAAAGTCACTTATATTTGGCTGCCAAATTCGGCGATTTCTTAAAGTGCCTGCCATTTTAAGACGACATGGTAGATGTGGCTAACCAGTGAACTTGGTCGAGACCTTAGTAATTGCTGTGCACATGCTCACTCATATCGGAATCGGTTGATATATACGAGTGCTGTCGCAGGCAAAAAATCAGATTTTTCAAAATGTCACCAACTTTAGAAATTGAAACTGCTATATCTGAGCCATTTTTTAAGATAAAGACAAACAAAAAATGCTCCCGAATCCTTATATCAAGGTCAAATACTTAAGAAAGAAACCTTTTTCAATTTCTAATTTTTTTGCACCTCACTTTAAATATAATTTTTTTTTTATTTAATGGCCGCCATTTTGAAACAAGATGGCTGATGAAGCTGGCCAGCGAACTTGGTCGAGATATTGATGTATACTATCCACATGCCTTCCTCCATCGAAATAGGCGAATAAGTGTGGTATCGCGTGACAAATACAAGATCGTTTCAAAGTGTTAGCCATGATAGAAATTCAAAGTGCTATAATTCAACCACTTTTTAAGATATAAGCAAAAGAACAAATTTTCAGAAACAAAAACTGCTCCAGAATCTTTGTATCAAGGCCAAACACATAAAAAAAATCTTTTTCATTTTCCAATTTTTTAATACCTCATTTTAAATTTTAAATTACATTTTTTTTTTAAATGGCAACCCTTTTGAAACAAGATGGCGAATGAAGCTAGCCAACGAACTCGGTCGAGACATTGGTATGTACTATGTACAGACCAAGTTACATTCAAATCGGTTCATAAATACGCCTGTTATCGCGTGACAAAAATCAGGTCGTTTTAAAATGTCAGCCACAATAGAAATTCAAAATGTTATAACTCAGCCATTTTTTTAGATGTAGACGAAACAAAACCTGTGGTGGAATCTTTGTATTAAGGTCAAACACAAACAAAAAAAATCTTTTTCATTTTCTAAATTTTTGGTATCTCATTTAAAATTTATTTTTTTTTAATTTTTTTAAATGGCCACCATTTTGAAACAAGATGGCGAATGAAGCTGGTCAACGAACTCGGTTGAGTTATCTCTATGTACTATGTACACACCAAGGTACATCCAAATCGGTTCACAAATACGTCTGTTATCACGTGGCAAAAATCAGGACGTTTCAAAATGTCAGCCACGCTAGAAATTCAAAATGCTATAACTCAGCCATTTTTTAAGATATAGACGAAACAAAAACTGCTCCCGAATCTTTTTATCAAGGTCAAACACATAAGAAAAAAATATTTTTTCAATTTTCAATTTTTTGCTACCACATTTCAAATTTAAATTTTTCTTAAAAATTTAAATGTCCGCCATTTTTAAACAAGATGGCGGATGAAGCTGGCCAACGAACTCGTTCGAGACATTGGTCTGTACTATGTATAAACGAAGTTACATCCAAATCGGTTCATAAATACGCCTTTTATCGCGTGACAAAATTCAGGAGGTTTCAAAATGTCAGCTTCGCTAGAAATTCAAAATGCTATAACTCAGCCATTTTTTAAGATATAGACGAAACAAAAACTACTACGGAGTCTTTGTATAAAGGTCAAATACATAAGAAAAAAATATTTTTCCATTTTCAATTTTTTGGTACCACATTTCAAATTTTAAATTTTTTAAAAAATTTTAAATGGCCGCCATTTTGAAACAAAATGGCGGATGAAACTGGCCAACGAACTCGGTCGAGACATTGGTATGTACTATGTACACACCGAATTACATCCAAATCGGTTCATAAATACGAGAGTTACAGTGTGACATAGGTCAGATATATATATATATATATATATATTGATATATATATATATATATATATCAATTTTGAACGGAGGGTGGTTTCGGGGTCTGGGGGTCATGATCGATGAAAATATGCCAAAATTTTTTGAATTCGCTTTCCTCCGAACGGCTGCAATAGGTAGCTTTTTGTAAAGAAAGCTACCTAAAATGTAGATTGCAATTCATATTTTTTTCTAATATTAATTTCATAATTCATTTTATAAAAATTTTTTAATTACAAATTCAATGTATTTATGTTTGGGGTTTTTAGTATTATAATTAAACAAAAAAAAATATGACATTAGGATTATAATTTCAGGAGATATTAATAAAAATGTGAAAATGTAATCTAACATTAGAAACTCTAAATTTTGAATGTTTATTATTCAAAAACTTATCATCCAAATGATTTGAAATTTCATTAATCCAAATTTTCATGAAAATCATATGCTTACTTTCTGTGAAATTAATTATTTTAAAATGAGACTATTTTAGGGGCTGTATCCAAATTGAAGTTCGGTACTCGATTATTAAAATGCTACAAAATGACTATGTCACTTCTATTAATGTATTATTTCTTGCCAATATGAACATTTCACTCGCTTAATATATTTCGATTCTTGCCAGCCCAAATGTTTCATTAAAATGAGTAAAATGTATATTTTTTAAATTATGCTTTTCTGGACATCAATTGCCCCTTAAACCGTCATTTAAACGTTTTTTACTTATATTTCGAAAACATTCGTATTAGTATAATAGTTTTAGTATAATAATTAAACAAAAAATTATTACGTTAGGATTATAATTTCAGTAAATATTAATAAAGATATGAAAACGTAATTTAACATTAGATGCACTAAATTTTGAAGGAAATTCATATTTTTTTTCGAATATTAATTTCATAATTCATATTATAAAATTTTAATAAAATCACAAATTTAATGCATTTATGTTTGGATTTTTTAGCATAATAATTAAACAAAAAAATTATCACATAAGGATTATAATTTCAGGAAATATTAATAAAAATGTGAAAACGTAATTAAACATTAGATGCTCTAAATTTTGAATGTTTATAATTCAAAAACTTATCATTCAAATGACTTGAAATTTCATTTCAAGGCATAGTTTGAACCGAAAATTTAAAATATGCTGACAAAATTGGGTGTTGCCATTTCAAAAAAATAAAGTTTGGTCTGGCTTTGATTTGTAGATGGCCCCCTAAGCAAATTTTATTTACATAATTTAAACTTTATTTCCAATCGTTTGGTATCTGTAAATTTTTCCTATCATAATTAGTTGCAGAGTTTGTAGGGGGTGCTTACTTTTTTTTCCACGACTGTACATTCTTTTCCCTATTCGATGGTGTAAAAATTGAAAATGTGTGATATTTAGAGGTTAAAAAATTGCAATAAAAGTTAATAAAAGTCAAATCGAATCGTCTGCCATTGCCGCCGTCAAAATGACGTCAGCATTACGCACGGACACGTTTGTCCTTTATAATATAGAAGATAGATAGACATGCGTTGAATTTTTCTATTCATTTCGTACGAATTGTTCATATAGAAATGAAATTATATTTATTAGAAATTACTTCAGAATAAAATGTCCCTTTATTCGAAATTGCAAGGCTATTATTGAACATACAGGGTGATTCAAAACTTATCGTTCCAATTTTGTGAGGAGGTAGGAATACGTCAGGAAACCGATTTTACAAAGGAAAGTATGTCCTCAAATGTGCGCATGCATATGTAGAGGGCGCTGTGTGTACCCAACCTTCCATTGTGTCCCAGTCATTGTTTTGACTTTCCTAAAGCTAGTATTATCTCTTCTATTTCCACTTCTTATTTGGACTTCCACGAAGCCTTTTACATCTTTAAAAACTCCAAATAATCTCGTTAATGACCTTTATTCAACGCCTTCACTATCTGACGCCTGGAAACTTCTCCTTTAATTTTGTTTTTCTGGTTCTTTAAACCTTTATTATTTTTTTTATTATTATTGGTTTGTTTTTTTACTTTTTGCTTCATTTTTATTTTATTTATTTTTTGTTAGCTTATTTTATTCTTTGTTTTAACTTTCTTCGTTCATGGATTTTAAAATAAAGGTCATTAACGAGATTTTGGGAGATTTTAAAGATGTAAAAGGCTTCGTGGAAGTCCAAATGAGAAGTGGAGATAGGCGAAGAAATAATATTAGTTGCAGGAAAGTCAAAACAATGATTGGGATGCAATGGAAGGTTGGGTACACACAGCACCCTCTACAGACGCATGCGTACATTTGCGGACATACTTTCCTGTGTAAAATCGGTTTCCTGACGTATTCCCTACCTCCCCACGAAATTTGAACGATAAGTTTTGAATCACCCTGTATACAGGGAGAGAGGGGGGGGGGGGGGGGTGAGAAATCCAAACCGTAGCTCCAATGAAAAAGGGGCAAAACTTTGCGGGGTGATAGAACGCAGATATACGAGGAAATTTCGTCAGATAATGTATGGTCGGAACGCAAGCGGTGAGAAATTAAAATTTAGTTTTCCACTGTCGCAGTTAAAGAATTAACAGAAGAATGAGAGGAGATACTTCAGAAAACAATTTTATTAACGGGAATGTAATTAGTGTACAAGCTCAAAGCAATTGCTCTAAAGATCTTCCGTCAGCTGTAACGCACGCTTCACAGCTGCGGGATAGGGACTGGCGCACATTTGCGAAGACACATACATTTCCCGACTATCGCCGCCAACAACGGCAATCCTGGCGATTAATCTACAGGTTGTCCATAATTAAACGACCCTACTTTAAAGTTGTTTACAGACGAAACTCTTGGTCAGAAAGTTGTGAAATTTTGTGACGGACATAATGAAGGGATGGAAATTTGTTTGAGCGAAAAAAAAAAATTCAGGTCAAAATTTCGCCACCAGAGGGCGCTTTTCAATGAATTACACTTTCTTTTAAAGTTTTAACGCTATATTTATTTTAAGATTAAATAAGACAAATATACAGACTGCCCCCTGAAAAAAATAAAGCGTAAAAGCTTTTAAAAATTATTGGTGTTCGAATTGGACGGACCGTACAAACTCTGAAAAAAAATTCACCTACGACAGCCGCCATTTTTTTCTCAGAGCTCAGGCCTAGTATTCAGTGGGCGGTGGCTAAATGTGTAATTTATTAAAAAACGTCCTCTGGTGTCGAAATTTTGAACTAAATTTTTAGCGAAAATTTTAGCAAATTTTAGCAATTCGAACACCAATATTTTTTTGAAATTTTTACGCTTTATTTTCTTCAGGGGGCGGTCTGTATATTTGTCTTATTTAATCTGAAAAAAATAAAGCGTAAAACTTATTTTTTTAAGTTTAACTCATTAAAAAGAGAACTCTGGTGGCGAAATTTTGAACTAATTTTTTTTTCGCTCAAACAAATTCTCATTCCTTCATTATGTCCTTCACAAAATTTCACAACTTTCTGACCAAGAGTTTCGTATGTAGACAACTTTAAAGTAGGATCGTTTAATTATGGACACCCTGTATATCGGTTTCAGTGAGGCACTCGTAGATTAGGCTTTTCATATGGTCCCACAGGAAAATGTCCAAACGCGAGACATTCGGCGATCTTGGTGGCCAAGCTATCGGACCACCTCGACCAATACATCGCCCTGGGACAGTGGAAAACTACCTTTTAACTTCTCAAAGCTTACGTTCCGACCATACTTTCTATGACGAAATTTGCTCGTATAGCTGCGTTCTATCAACCCGTAAAGTTTCAGATACACCCTGTATTTGTAGATGTTCTGGTATTCAAAGGATAGACTATAGACATACGTTGAATACTGTCAACTCATTTCATACTAAAGATTTCATGCTTAAACTTATCATTTGGCTTGATGCATTTCATATTAGAAGCGCTTTTACTATTATACACATTTACTTTTAATAGGCTAAAAGAAATAAAATATTGATAAGTGACTAAACGCTGCGTCTGATCATTTTTCCGCAGTTGGATGAGCTATGTTTTCTTCGAATCGAGTGAGCTGATGGCTTTTAAATATTCATGAATTTCCGAATAATATTATTTTCAATTTGGAATTAAAGTATCTATTCGGGGAATGGCAACGGCAGTGACACCAATCACGTGTAAATGTTAAAGAGATGAATGTCAAGGTCTTTAGTCACAAATAAATTAACACATTCACCTGCCGCTAAAAATATTTTCTTCCTCAGAAGCCGGATTACAAAACAGAGTTTTAATGGTTAAAATGTCCTTATATTTTACTAGTAAAACCAGAAAAAAGAAAAAACATAGTATTTTCGTGTTTAGTGCGGTTCATGCTTCGATAACGTTCCTAAACAACCTCTCCGTTCAACTTCCAAAGCCACACTAAAAACAGAGCATATAACCCATCATAGTCGACCGACGCTCTAGAGCGTCGCCGACATACGTAGAAATGGTCGGGCGCGCTAGCGCATTGGTGGCAACGAACGTGTTAAACGGTGTTACGTGATACCTAGATATTGAATTTGAAATTTTCGGAAACTGTGCAATTAGGGTTTTTTTATTCACCCGGGATTACACGCACGTGGTATGACATACCCTACCCAGGGTTGGGACGAATAATTACATTTCTCACAACTAATTTTCGAAAACTAATCAGTGTTACCAGATAATTGAAAGTCAATTTCCCCAAAATTTCTGAAATTTTCCCCAAATAAGTGTTTTTTTTTTTGTTTTTTTTTTCGAAAAAGTCCCCAACGCAGTTTCCATTAAAAAAAGTAAATTTTCAACTTTTTTATCATAAAAAATGTTTAACTAATTTAAACTCAAATTCTTTTCCTCGAATCAAGCATTTTGATGAAAAAATTTCACATTTACAGAAAATAATCATTTAAACTCGGCAGAATTTTGCATGCATATTCGCTGCTAAACGAAGAGAATGAGAGATAGATTTTACAACGACTATTTCGTTTACATTTGTTTTTAGCTGAGTTCGTAATTATATAAATACGTAGCACCTATGGTCGTCGTTCAGTCCGTCTGTCCTCATATAACAGAGCTAAAACTACCCAACCGAATGGTCTGAAATTTTAAATATATAATTGTTGCAAAATTTTGTCGTCATTTCAAATTTTATGAAAATCGGATGCATAGTTTAATGACAGGAACAGTCAAAAGTTTTCCGTTACATTACGGCCAATGGGGGAAAATATTTCAAGTGCATTTTAATGATGTTACAGCCTTTCGAACAGAATGAAATTGGTAAGCACTTATGAAGTGAACTAAAATACACATTCAGTACAATATGCGGTGCAAAAAAAATTTATATAACTAGTTATAATACGAAAGCACCTCATTTGCCACGTTTCTAACTTGTGCAATTTCTAACTTGTTTAAATTGCCAATCGATGATGGTGGCCTATCATTCATTACGTTAGTTGCATCTACGCTTACACCAACAACTTTTTCAAGGTTTAGATCATCTCTAATGAGTTGGAATTTGAATGAATTTGAGATGGTATTATTGGCATCATCTTCTTCTATCTGCTTAAGGCTCCGCTGCACTGAAACTCCCCGATCGCGAAATCACATGTTAGCCTATGGGAAAACTTTCAAGCGCGATTACTCATTACCTAATGTAATTATTAAAATACCATTTTCGCCATCAGAAAGTAGACGTCAGATGCCGATGATGTGCGTTTTTAAAAATTATCTCTGTAAATTTTAAGAACATAAAAAATCCCTATAAATTTTTAAATTTCCGTTTGATTAAATTTTATCATCTTCTTAAAAATACTTAAAATTTACGTAGACAATTTTTAAAAACGCACATCATCTGCATCTGACGTCTACTTTCTGATGGTGTACACGGTATTTTAATAATTATATTAGGTAATGAGTAATCGCGCTTGAAAGTTTTCCCATAGGTTAACATGGGATTTTGAGTTCTGGGAGTTTCAGTGCAGCGGCCCCTTAAACAATAAAACTTTGTTTTCAATTTTTTGTCATCCCTACTGAAGTACCTAATCGTAATGCACTGATGTGTAATAATCGTAGTACACTGTTAAAAATATCGTGAAAAATTACCTCTGTTTTTCAAGGGTATCTATTTTCTGACCAATGAGAACGCTTCATAGGTGTTTATGTAGCGTTCTCATTGGTCAGAAAATAAAGAGCCTTTAAAAATAGATGTAACTTTTCACGATATTCTTAACAGTGTACAAAGCAGGTCGTGATGCATCTTTGAAACGTGTAAACTGTAATGTTGTGAACGATGAGCATGACCACGAGAATTATGATTGATATCTCCGATTTCTGTATTTTATTTTCGTTTTTCAAATCAAAATCGAGTTCGAGCCATTCAGTGTTGTCAGATAACTAAAAGGAAACTTTACGTAAAATAGAGGGGAAAATTCCCCAAGTTTTTTTCAAAAAATGCTCATAGTCCCCAAACATTTCCCCAAGAACTAGTTGTCCCCAAAAAATTCCCCGGGATGTTCAAATTTCCCCAATCTGGCACAACACTGAAGTAACTTTCCGGTTATTTTAGCGCAAAATTTGTGAGCAATGTCAACGATTAAATAAAATGACAATTTTTGTTTGAATTTATTGGTGGCAAAGTATAAATCGTACATATCTTGTATTCGCGAGCATTCCCGGTTTATGTTCACATAACATCAATGTGCCTTAGACCTCTACTTTCATCTGTATTCCTGCACCGTAAAGGAAAATTCCCTTTAAATCAATTCATAACAAACTCTGAAAAATAACTTTCGTTGACCCGAAACCCGAAATTGCAGCACCAATTTCCCACATTTTTTCCCAGACAATAAAGAAGTTTTGAACCAGAAGTTTTACTTAATAAATGAAATCAAATACGTAAAAGAAAATGTAAACCATACACTTTATATTAAATGAATTTTCTTATTCAAAACATATTTATTTGCCATGGAAAAATATTAGAAATTAGTAGCTATGCATAATAGAAGAAAACTAATCCAGTGTGCCGCATACTTGCTGGTAGGTCACAGAGATTTAAAACCACTGAGTCATGAAAAAAGGTCTTTTATTTATTTTCTATACTAGCTCTACGCGTTGCCCGGGCCCGTGAGGAATGGCCCTTAAATGAACCTCAAATTTGTATGATTTTATATCTTTACCTCCGTTTTCTCTGAATTAATATTTTTAAGTGAAAAAATATTAAATTGGAAGTATTTGCTGCTAGTTTGGTATCTTATTTTTTGCGTAATTTGATTTTTGGAGTCTATGCGCACCGTAAGCGAGCGAAACTGCAACGAAACACTCAAGTTCTCACAGATTTCGTCGAAATTTTCACACATTTTATTTTATAAAAAATAGTTCTGCCCGTTCGAATGTTTCAGAATTTTTGTAGGTGATGTAAATCTGGTCAATTGGATGTAAAAAGACTGTGTTAAAATACGGACGTTTAGTTACATTTAGTAGCGTAGAAAAAATATCGTCTCTGTGAGGAGACCTGAGTTCGGCGGTATATTTGAAAGGGTTAAAATTCATAATTTTAAAAACCGATTACGCCATCGGTTAGAAGAAGGTTTCAGCTTTAAGAACATATTTTTGATTTGTGCCCTTAACACGTTAAACGCGACACTAATTTTACTTTAATTTCCGTTTAAGCGACAGCATACACAGAGATTGTGTATATATATTTGTACAAAATTTGTGAATAAAATTTGTAATTCTTGTGAAGGAAAACCCTTTTTATATTTGAAATGTTTTAATAAAATACATTAAAAAAGTGAAAAATGTTTTTAATATTATATAATATATTATTTTTATAATTTTATACCGCCAGTCCCTAGGGACCGGCGTCGCCTAAACGGAAAGATCAATGCCGGTCCCCAGGGACCGGCGTCGCGTTTAACGTGTTAAGGGTCGTTGCAATAAAGGAAAAACATTTTTCGGAAAAACGACCCTTTTTGAAAAAAGAAATTTCAAGGGGTAAACTGCGATATATTTTTTAATTGATTGCGGCGATTCGAGACGTAAAAGAGACATCTTCCAGAATATGTCTTCCGTTTTTAACTTTACTAAGCAGTTAAGCCGACGTAAGTTAATAAATAATGACAAAATACCTCCAAAAATTTCTTTTTATCGTTCTTTATTTTCAACCGATGCGTAAATAAGGTTTCTGCGCGTGCGCCGCGCTTTTTTCCTCTCGCAAGGACCGAGATGAGTTTTTAACCCTTTATGTACCGAATTATGAATTCATGAACATTTTATCTTCCAAAGCATTTTTCGTGAATTTTTGAAACTACATTAGAAGATTTACATAATTATTTAATAAATTTTAGTAGGATTTTAGAATGATTGAAGGATTTAGAAGGATTAATTAAATTTGAATTTATAGGGATTTTGTGCAATATTTATAACCCCACGCAAATCTTTTATTTTAAATATTTTTCTTAGTATTTTGTAGAATTAGGAAATGTACAAATATAATGTTCTTACAATAGAAATATAGAAATATTTCCGAATTGAAAAATATCACCCCCCTCCCCCCCGCTCCAACGCCAAGAAAGTTGAAAATATGGAAAGGCATAAGAAATCATCCTTTTAAAAATGTTTTTTTTTTTTTTTTTTTTTTTTTTTTTTTTTTTTTTTCTGGTAACCAATAATGCTTTTGGAACAAGATAAGGTAATGCATTCATAACTAATTCTAAACTGTATTACTACTAGTCGATGTACTAAATGAATTTTATAACAAGTTATTTTAATGGTACTTATAAGTACCGTCAGTAGATAAAGGGTTAATGAGAGTGAGTTGCGATTTTTAATTTTTAACTCAACTAATTATTAGAATTTTAAAATTCTGTCTCAGTTGCATCAGAAGACACTTTGGGCTAGTCTCACAAAACGTTTCAGCCTCGTACGTGCCGTAGATTTTGGTAGCCATCGCACACAGACAGAGCGAAACTTTCTTTTATTAGTGTAGATTAAATACTTATTTGTGTGTAAGACACACAGTGTAGAATAGAGAAACCAATTCCTCTAGTTTCGAATCACACTGTCTCTGACTTTAGGGGGTCAGATGATTGGCAATTTTACTAGCATGTCTTAAGAAGCGAATTTTTTTTTTTTTAATCACCAAAAAAGATGGAGGAGGTTTAGGTGGGGAGGGGGGAGGAAGAGTACACAATGGTTTGGGCAGACTTTGGCTTGCTTGAGAAAATGTGTATTGCATTTTTTAACGACCATATCAATGTTTCAGATCACCAAAAATTACTTAACAAACAGTTTTTACGAAATTGATTATTAAGTTCAATATCTGAGGATTTCTGAAGAAATTGTGCTTCCAACAAGATTATGCCTTGATTCACCCTACAAATTTTGCGTCTGGGTGTTTTCAAGATCCAGTTTTGTACATACACATTACAGACTAGCTTGATTTAAGCCTTGATTAGAACCCTAGAAATCCTATGGGGAGCACTTGCAAGAGCTCCATATGATATGGTTAAAAAAAATTCAACTCTACAAAGGAAATGAAACAAAAAATTTTGTTTCAGTAAAGTATTACCGGCTTGTATCTTTTCAGGTGTGCTCGTAATTATATAAATACGTAGCACCTATAGTCGTCGTCTGTTCTGTCCGTCTGTCCGCATATAACAGCGTAAAAACTACCCAACCGAATGGTTTGAAATTTAATGAGTACGTAATCGTTTCAGAATTGTGTCGAGTCATTTCAATTTTATTAAAATCGAATTGAAACTTAAAAAGATATTAATAAAAGTTTTTTTCATTCTATTAAATCCTCTCATACATAATTAATTCAAGGCTATCCCATGATAGGTAATGATTCTAGATTGCCATGATGATTACGTCCTATTTAATACAGAGTTCTATTTTTTCCGTATTACTGAATTTAATATATATATATATATAATCGTAATAAATTTTGTAATCATGCATTTTTGTGTAAGGGTGCAACATCAATTGCATCAATATCAGAACATTTATAAAACTAGTTATAGTACAAACGCACCTCATTTGCAACGGTTGACGTACAATTTTCGACTTGGTTGTTCAAAGTTTACTTAACCCCTTGAGGGGCGGTGGTATATATTTTATCCCACCTACGATTAATGAAGATTTGCACCAGAAAAAATTATAAAATTTTACTTTTCTAACTTTGGTGGAAAAAAGTCGTAAAATTGCTTTTTTTTATTTTGCAATAAATCTTTTGCAGATTCCGGTGTGAATTCGACATTACAGAAACAAAATTACTTGCCAAAGGGTTAAATGACTTAAGATAATTAATTTTCGAAATTCAATAAGGAGCAATGTCCTTTCCCTCCCCTTTCCCGGTGCCCCTAGTTTCAGAGTATAAACATTGTTTATCAGTTTTTATTTGCATGCTGTCTTAAAATAAATATCAGTTAGATTCAGAGGGAGTTTTATCATTCTCATGTTGTTTGTAACAAACGAAATATTTCTCTTTTACTTATCTGTATTTTATCATTTTTTTTTTATCTTTTCGTCTTAGATTTGCTCTGCATGCAGATATGAATAACCAGCGGCCTATAAAGTGTCCTTTGCCTGCTTACGCAGCATGGAAACGCTTTCCACCTTGAGATGTATTGCCAGAAGGACCGTCATCTGCTTCCTCATTATTTTAATGACATTTTTTGCGTGTGCCTTCTACACTTTGTTCTCCGAGCCTAAGAATTCAAGTGTGCCGCCTTTCATCAATGACATCGAAGAAGAAATCCGTTCCAGCCTTACTGAAGCCTCGGAGCTCCGTGATACTAAGTTAATTCTAAACGAAGAATCTCCTTCTTCTATTCTTCAAGTATCTAATCCTGTGTTCCAGTCCACTGTGTCCATCCATCCTAAAATCAAAAATGGGAATGCCGTCCAAGCCGACACCAAATATATATACCTCAATAAGTCGACTTCTGTTAAATCAACTTCTACTTCAACTACAGTACGTCCATCTATTGATACGTGCAGTTTGACAATGAAGGACTCTAAACTTATTCTTCTTTGGACATCGTTTTTTGAATATTGGAACTACCTCCCAAAAGAAAATTTTAACCAGTGTTCGAGGTGTAAGAACTGCGAAGTTACTACCGATAAATCGAAACTTTTAGAAAGCGATGCTGTGATATTTCATGCTAGAGATATGTCCGTAACAGATATGCCACCTTTCAGACTTCCTCATCAGAGGTGGATTTTTTATTGCCTGGAATCACCACCATATTCCGATTTTCCTGGACTTCTATATACAAGTAATATGTTTAATTGGACAATGACTTATCGTGCAGATTCGGATATACCTTCTCAGTATGGATATGTTACAAAGGTAAGTATTTCTAGAGAACGCTTAAAATTCGGTTTCGTTTTCGGCTCAAAATCTAAGTTTCGGCGAAAATGCTGTCGAAAATTCGGCCGGACCGAATCTCGACCGAAACTACAGTAAAATCTGTATATGGCGGAATCGATCGGGACCGAGAAAATTTTCCGTCGTAGACAATATACCGCCTCATGCAAATCAGTAAAAAAAACTGTCTCGTATTTTTAACAAATTTTAAAAAAGGAGGAAGTTATCAATTCAATGCGTATGCTTTTTTTTTTTTTTTTAGTTTCTAATTTCGCATTTTATGAATTTGATGAAAAGTATAAAAAGCAAAAATTTGCGCATTTTTATTTGTTTAATCGACATTTTCCTTTTATTTACGATTTTTACAGTTTTTTACACAAATAAACTCCTAGTTCTCTCAGCGAAATGGATAAATAGGGAATACGGTACATAAAATTAAACTATACTATTTTAATTTATTTTTTACCCTTATCCTAATAATTTACAAAAATAACGATTTTTAAGAATTTGCTTTTTAAATTTTGAATGTATGACTTTTTTTTTTTAATTCCGTAATCTTATATTTTTAGTTAGAATAATGGTCTATATGTATTTTTTTTATTATTAGGGTAATGGAAAAAATAAAAATGCACATTTTAATTTTTTTTTACCTTAAAAAAACAGAAATTTTTTGGGGTTAAAAATTTGTAATAAAAAGAAAATTTCGTCGTGTGAACAAATACAAACTGCATATTTCCTTTTCATTAAATCCGCAAAATTTCATAATTAAAATTCTTTCTATATGAGCAAATGGATGCGTAAATATATGTTGTTATTGATATTTGTATTTTATATGTATTTGATCTATCTATCAGTTTTAAAGTTTGATATACCAGAGGCTTTTACTTTTCAAAATATCCTTTTTTCCGTCTTATCCAAAAATTTGGGTTTCGGCGGAACCTTAAAAACCTTTCCGTTTCCGCGTTAGGTAGATTCCGACTTATGGAGCACGTATTAATGTTATTTTCTATATACACACCGGGACTTGAAAATCTTTCCGCGGTAGACAAATTTTCGGCTTACACAGAGTCCGCCTTAGACAGATTTAACTATATCTGTATTCCAAAAATCTCTTTTCTTCCTTCGGAAAGTTTGAACATGACTCATTGATTTGAGCTGTATCGGCTCAAATGAGACGCTCTTTATTTATTGCTAAGACCTTCGCTGTTTAGAATTATCAGTCATGACTGATTCAAGACGTGAGTGCAAATTATAAAACAAGCAATGCATAATATCACTAAATATATGTGCAACTAAACTTTGAAGACGCTTTCCATGTTCTCATTAAAAACTGCAGACTGGACGGTAATGGAAAATTCTTAATTTGAAACCGCAGAAGTATTTTGAATACTCTTTGGGGAAGTTCGGTAAAAACAGACGATCATTTACAAAAATCATTATAAAAGATAAATCGAGATACGTATATCTAAAATATCTTTTAATTAGATGAAATCTGTATAATTAGAAAATCCTTCTGTGCCGTTGATGAATGAATTACATATTATTTTATATGAAAATAAAAAAGTTTTGGTTAGAGGCACAAAGAGCGAACTTCGGCCACACGTATAATTAATTAATAAGTATGTATATTTAATAAACAAGTATGATTAATTAATAATTATGCGTTTTATGTATGTTTTAATTACTTTTAAAAAAATTAGACGCTTTCGTTTTCGGCCTAAAATGGGAGCATTACCTAAATTCGGTTTCTGTTTTGGTCTTAAAACCTGTTTCGGTCGATCCTTATTTATTTCTTTACTTGTTTTCATAAAATATCCTTAGTAGCCATAAATATTGGCCCAATATTGCTTGTATTGAGTATACCAGAACCAGGGCCAATATTAGCATGCAATATTACCTTAGCATTGTGTGCAACATAAAAAGTAAATAGTCTTGTTTACATTTTACCAATACTAGAGCAGTATTGAGAAGAAATTTCATTGCTAATACTTTCCGTGTAAAACCGATATTGCTTTAATAGTGGCATTTCATTTTAAAATTTTCCAATGTAGGGGAGAGTAGTGCACCGTGAGACAGCAGCCACTTTAACATGTGGATGTAGTTTCGGCACTTCAGTTACTCGTCCGACAAAATAGTGAACAATTCTTTATTTTATAGTGGTTAAAGTTACATAAACGTCTATTTTAGAGTTTATTTCCTTCAATATGACATGCATTTATTTAACCAAACCTAGCTATATCTAATAATAGATTATTTCCACAAAGCGACATAAACTTTTTAAAGCGATGAAATTGATGTAACAGATGTGGCATCCATTTTGTTACAACGTAATGAAAGTACACAGTGAGACACACCGTTGAGGTACACAGTAAGACATGTCTTATTGTGTACCTACTATGTAGTTCTGATGTTAAAAAAAGTTTTTCATTTAAAAAAAAAAAAAGAAAGATTTCTCTCTCTCTCTCTCTTTCTGCCTGTTTGTGTGGGCGTGCAATGGCTATGGGAATCTACTAAACGTAAGAGGCTGAAAATTTGCATGAAGGTAGCCCAAGGTCTGTCATTGTCCATCCGAGGCTCATATTTTTAATATTTTGAAAATCTGGAAATTTAGAAATCATAAACTGCAGAAAATTATTGACAGAATGTAAAAATGTATGATTTATGAAAATATAAACATTGTCTCACTGTGTACCACTTCTGGTACACATAGACAATTTCCGATACTCTGTTATGCTGCTTCCGTGCTTTTATAAATAACTTTTTTAAAACCATTTATGCATTAATGTGTAGCATATTTGTGTAGCTTAAAGATGTAGCAAAGTTTTTTTTCAAAAGAATAAAAATCGTCGCCATTCGTTAAGTAATAGTAATTTTCGTCTCACTGTGTACTACTCTCCCCTAAACCAGAAACTGAAATTCAGGGTGGGATGTTAGGATTCATGTGCATACTTTAGAAATTAAGCCCAAAGGAATTTCACATGTGGGAACTTCTCGCCCAAGAATTTTCACCAATTATTGGAAATTTTGCTTTTTAACACTTTCCAACAAAGTTGAAAAGTGTCTACGAATTCGGTTTGTCTGTCTGTTTGTCCATCTGTCTCTCCGTGCTCTAACTCGCGTAAATATTCTCCGACTGCCATGAAATTCATAGATGTTATTGGGAATCACTATCGCATGCTCGGTATTGAATATGAAGTATGTAGCACATTTACGGTAAATTTACTGAGACACTAAAAAAAATTCCGCTACATTACGGTCTAGAGAAAAAATCGTTTGCGGTGAATTTTAATGATGTTACACTATTTTAAACATACTGAAGTTTATATATATCCCTGAGCTGTACTACACAGCGCTTTCAGTAGAATAGGGTGTGTATAGGATTTATCGTTCATTTACAGGGACACACAAAAGAATTTGGCAGAAATTGAAACCAGAAGAAATTGAACAGTAATTAAACTGTTGCAGCCTATGAACAATAATTGCTTGAAGTGCGTTTCTAATTGTGGTAAGAGTTTATAAATTGAACTATTTTTTTAAATATTACTTGGTATGTATAAATTCTATAAATCATATACAGGGCATAAATCTATAGGGTAAATTGGGTGAAGATGTCGTAGTTTTTGACTTTATTATTTTAAAAATCGCCTGTTGTTTTTATTTGTTGTTCATTCATTTCTTGTTGAAGTTTGCACCCTTATGTATCATTTAAAACCTTATTTCATTTTACAGATATTATATAAAGCATGAAAAATGTTGTTTTTGTAAACACTTGCATTTCGGCATCTTACCCATAGCTATGGGTAAGATGGCCAACTGTCTAGGGGTAAGATACCTTGTGGAGTTTCAATGTAAACAATAATTTTTGTGAAGCAGCGTAAAACATAATGGGACGAATAAAAGTAACTTTAATATTTTAGACATACTAAAATTGTTAACTTACTTAATATTAGGAAATTACAAAAATATGAATGTAACAAACGTTTGCAATTTAATAAAAGGAGAAACTCATGTTTGGAAAAAAATTATGTTCTACTTAACATTTAAAGAAATTATGGCTCTTAAGTATGCCTATTTTTAAACATTATACAGTTGCGCTCAAAAGTATTTTGACAACCTTATATTCTCTCTTATTTTATTTAATATAAAAATGTAAACGAAAATATATTCCCTATACTTGAGAACACTATGACTGCAGTTATTCAGATGCATCAAGTTTCAACTTGTTTGTTTACATTCGGCGCCACCGAAGAAACATGACTCCTCCTTAGCTCAAAAGTATTTTGACAATTAGTTTGCTTTTAATTATTGAAGTTGTCAGTGGCGCTATAGCTTCGATTAGTGTTTATAGTGACTTATTGTGGTTAATTTTAAGGATCAGGAATGCCAAAATGTAAAAAATATTGAAGTGATTCTAGAAAAACCGCTGCAAATGCACTTAAGAAAGGTAGACTGCAAGCAGAATTAGTTCGTTCTTTTAACGTGTCTCGGCAACTTGTTATTACATGGAATAAAGTTTTTAATAAACAGAAATACTTCGAAAATAAGCCTCAAAGCGGCCATCCGAAAAAAACAACTTGCAATGTTGACTGTACTATAAAAATGATATCTACAAGTGATTGTCGTAAGTCCACTGTAATAATAAAAAATGAATTGAAAGAAAATTACGGCATAGACATACACGTTTCATCAGTCAAACGACGCCTAAGCCTCTATGGTTTACATGGCAGAAGACCAGCAAAAACACGTTTCTAATCTACTAAGAATAGGAAAACTAGAGTTGCATTTGTAAAACAGCACAACCCTTTCAAGGGCAAAGCAATGCTATTGCTGAAGTATTGAAATTAATGACTGACACCAGGATTTTGGTTAAAAAAAATTGGTTTATTATGTGTGTTAAATATAGCTTTTTCGTATTTAAAAATAAATTTGTTTTCAAATTCCGGTGTCAATCATTAATTTCAACACTTTAGCAATGGAATTGCTTTGCCCTGAAAGCATTATACCGTTTTACAAATACAACTATAGCCTTCCTATTCATAGTAGATAACAAACGTGTTTTTGCTGGTCTTCTACCCTGTAAACCATAGAGGTCTAGGCGTCGTTTGACTGATGAAACGTGTATGTCTATGCCGTAATTTCCTTTCAATTCATTTTTTATTATCACAGCGGAGTTACGATAATCACTTGTAGATATCATTTTTATAATGTAGTCAACATTGCAAGTTGGTTTTTTTCGGATGGCCACTTTGAGGCTTATTTTCGATGTATTTCTGTTTATTAAAAACTTTATTCCATGTAATAACAAGTTGCCGAGACACGTTAAAAGAACGAACTATTTCTGCTTGCAGTCTACCTTTTCTTAAGCTCATTTGCAGCGGTTTTTCTAGAATCACTTCAATATTTTTTACATTTCGGCATTCCTGATCCTTAAAATTAATCACAATAAGTCACTATAAACACTAATCGAAGCTATAGCACCACTGACACCTTCAATAATTAAATGCAAACTAATTGTCAAAATACTTTTGAGCTAAGGAGGAGTCATATTTCTTCGAAGGCGCCGAATGTAAACAAATAAGTTGAAACTTGATGCATTTGAATAACTGCAGTCATAGTGTTCTCAATTATAGAGAATATGTTTTCTTTTACGTTTTTATATTAAATAAAATAAGAGAGAATATAAGGTTGTCAAAATACTTTTAAGCGCTACTCTAATAAGTTTAAATATGATAAAGCCACTGTGGTTAAGTGCTTTAGAGTGCAGATTTTTTGTTGGTGTTTTTCATATGTCCCTTTGTTCTTTTTCAGTTATAACTCAGATTTGCCACTGACTGCCCATTTGTTTAGGCACTTTGAGCAACTTTTATATAACCAACAGTTTCACTGAATGCATTTGATCCAATCACATTTTTCAGAGGTTTTATTGTACTCTGCTAGACACTCTTAATACTGATTCTCATTCACTTAAAAAAAATCCTCATCTTCTGAATCTTGGTAGGAAATTTAATCCGTTATCTTTTCAAAACAGATCGAATTAGCGTATTTTTAGAGTTTGCGGTGTCTTGATGGAGGTTGGGAAGCGTAGCTTGTAGGGGGTAGAAGACCCTAGTTATCTAAAACTATATTATATACTACCGATATTTACATTTATTAAAATTATTTATAACTGCATTTAACATCAAATTTTTAACAATGATTAAAATTAATAATTATTAAACAATTATTTATAAGGCCAATAAAGTTTATTTATAAGGCAGAATACATAATAGAAACCTTTCAAATTATGTTCCCTCAGATTTTAATATTTCTTTATGTCATTTTAAACATTCAGAAAATTTATAATTTTAACTAATGATTTTTTTAATCAGTTGATTAAAATCACGATTTAATCACTTATTTAAATTATCTGATTAAAATTGTTGACAAGTTAGTTAATATACAAGAGTAATTTAATGAAGAAACAACCAGGCATTTGACCGCAACGGAAAATAACCAGCATCTTACCCCAAGAGAAAACAACCGGCATCTTACCCCCAAAAATTTTCGTCGACTCACCCCAAAGTATTGGGTAAGACGCCGGTTCCCCCACTGACGTGAAGAAGCGGGAACCGGCCACCATTTATGCTTTGCAGAAAGGTCAGGTATCAGTTCTTTCTAAAAATATCAGATTTATTTCTCTGGCGTTTAAACTAAGATTTATATAGGCAAATAAAGAAGTCCCGTAAAAGATTTTTGACACTTACTGCCAGAAGTGTTTTGATGAAATAGCAATAAAAAAGTACCACTTAATTTTTTTTTAAAGAACGCAAACGGAAATCAAAATATCACTAGAGAACTCTCTTCCTTACAACTGAGCGGCGTTTCCCTACAGCACCTGCGCATATGAAAACTACGTGATTCGGCGTCTTGTACCAACACGGCATCTCACCTCAAGTTACCCTATATATGATTTTTTGGAAATTTTTCGTGGAAAAATATACAGGGCTGCACAAAATTGCTCAAGTACATTTACTTTTATTCAAGGAAATTGCAGAATGGAAATTTTCAACTGTGCTATTCGTTTAACTGAACTACCTTTTAGCATACTATGTAATATGCATACAGATCTGTTGATAATGAGCAGAGCAGCATAAAAAAAAAAGGTCGGATATTTTCCCGACTATTGATAATAATAACAGAAATTGAGTTTTCAAATGCGTTATGAATTTTTAAATTGAACTATTTTTTTTTTTTAAATACTACTACTTAGCGTGTATAAATTATATAGATCATATGCAGGGCTTCGCAAAAGTTCTCAAGTACATTTCCGTTTATTCACGGAAATTGCTGAATGGAAATTTTCAACTGTGCTATTCGTTTAACTAAACTAAATTTTTTGCATACAAATCTATAGAACCTATAGTGGGCTGCAGAAAAAAAATTATTTTTCCAACTATGGATGGTTATCGGATTCACTCTTGGTCCACACAACCTCGAAGAATGTTCCTTTTTGGATGATAAACTGCCACCCCCGATATGATTATATGATATCGGGCACGCTTTGAGAGGATTATCGAAAATAATACTGACTCATTCAATTAAACTTAACTAACAATTTATTTACACATTACAGTAGAACCTCGATTATCCGAAGTAATTGGGACCGACCCTCTTTCGGAAAATCGAAATTTTCGGATAATCGAGAATGCTTCAATTTTAAGATTAAGGAGAAATATATGGGCTATTTCTTATTATGGTAACAAGTGCCTAATAAAAATAAAGCAATAACAAAATAGAAACAAGAATAAATTGCCTGAATTTTAATTTCGAAATCAAGTACCTTTTACATATCTCACAAGGGTTTTAAACACTGTTTTGTTTGTCGCAGTTTCGATTGCTTTTGCTTTTAACTTCTATCACGAAGTTTTTTTAATATTATTAGTTCACAAATATCACAGTCTTTCTGCTGCTCCAGACATGCCAAACCTTTTGCAAAACATTCAAAAGCTTTAGAATTGCTTATTTATTGTTTTGTTCGTTCCACTTCGCAGCTTACGGGAGCTCAAGTCAAATTCAAAGGAACTCTAAGAAAGGGAATCGAAGATATTTATATGTACTCGTGCTTTAGAATGGACCGCTTGCACACAAGGAATATGATAAGTAAAAAACTAAAAAAAACTTTGAAAATGGATTTTGCATACAAGAAATGTGATACTACTTTAAAAAAAAAAGCTTTAAAAATGGATAGAGGTTCTACTGTATTTACAAGTAACAAAACAATATTTACAATTAAGAACTCGAATGTAGATGATCCGGTCCGACATTAAGTTACATATATATGATACTTTCTGCGTACTGGTCCGCTTATTAAAGTATTCTATATCCCCCTCACACTATGTTAGTTAAATTAGATTTATTGGAGACCCCGTTTGATCTCCCGTTATATCGGCTCTATCCTCCAAGAGCTTCACACAACTTAACACATGCTTTGTCCGAAAACTCTACTCGGCGGAAAAGTGACCACACACTTCCAGGTCCACGCATGAACTGATTTTTTTTTTTCAGCTCTCTCCCTCATCTCCCAAGACAGCCTGTACGGGGTTTCCCCTCTGACACCAGGGCCCACTCCCCTTCGTCGAACCTCAACTGTCACATTCCCGTGACGTCCATTCTTTCGCTTGACACAAACTTCAAGATGAGAAATAAATGTAATCTTAAAACTCCCAGTGCATAGAAAGTAACATGAATAAAATATATTAATAAAAAGATAATGTCATCTAACAGAAATTCGAAATTGTATTGCTCATCAGAACCTGACAATGGTAATAGCAGAAATTGGGTTTTTAAATTAGTTATACGTTTTTCAAAAGTAAAGCTTTAGTCCTCGGGTAGCCATCTAATTGAACTTGTTTATTTCACCTTATTCACATCTTTCACTTTTATAAACTGTGATACTGTGAAGTTTTTTACAGTATTCCTAATGTGTTGGAAAGTGTTGCATAATCTATGCTGGATGCATGATTTTTCATTCTTGTTTGAAATAACAATCAAGTAGTAGAAGTAATGCAATGTCCATTATGAAATTAATTAAAACCAAAAAACTGAACAAACCGCAATTATTATTTGTACATAATTTTTCGCTAAAATTCTCTGAATTGTTGACATAATTTTTTTAATGATAATTTTCCATATGTTAATATTAATGTTTAATTTAAATAGCACTAGGGGGCTCGGCCCCCTACGAGCTACTCTCGCCAACCCCCGTCCAGACACAGCAGACTCTAAATGCACGCTAATTTGATCGGCTTTAAAAAGATTTCGAAAGATTGAATTATAATTTAAAAAACAGTGGCGATCTCCCTATAAACGGTTTTCTATTCATTTCTCTTTCATAGGGAAATTTTAACGCCAAATCCGCTGCGGTACTACATACTTGATTATCCAGTCGACCAAGTTCGCCAAATTATACAAATTGACATAATGTTTATTTTAAATAACGAAAGAACAAATAAATTAGTACAACATTAATAAAAATACAAATAAAACGTATGAATCAAAATAACTTGATGAAGTAGACACGTGCAACAACATTTCAAAATAAGCTAATATAAAAGGAATTAAATAAACAGAGTCTTTGTCTCCTGGTATTTTTTAACAAAGCGAAAAGAAAGTTCTTTTAAATGAGACATTTTAAATTAATCGTTTTTAATCTGACGTAATTTTGACCAAGCTATTCTTTCTCTTTTATATATTCACGTGAAAATACTTTTGTTAGAAATGAAATATTATTTGCGCTTTCCTAACAAAAATAGTTGAAAAGATCCTCTCAAAATATCAAATAAATGTCTAGCACAATTTCTAAATTTAAACTGTTTTGCAATATTATTTTGTGTTTATTTTATGTAACTAGGGGGCTCGGCCCCCTACGAGCTACGCTCGCCAACCCCCGTCCAGACACCGCAGGCTCTAAATGCACGCTAATTTGATCGGCTTTAAAAATATTTCGAAAGAATGAATTATAATTTAAAAAACAGTGGCGATCTCCCTATAAACGAATTTCTATTCATTTCTCTTTGATTGGGGAATTTTAACGCCAAATCTGCTGCGGTACTACTTGATTATCCCGTCGACCAATTTCGCCAAATTATATAAATCGCCAAACCACTCGCCAAATTATACAAATTGACATAATTTTTATTTTAAATAACGAAAGAACAAATAAATTCGTACAACATTAATAAAAATACAAATAAAACGTCGAAATAAAAATAACTTGATGACGTAGACACGTGTAACAACATTTTAAAATCAGCTAATATAAAAAGAATTAAGTAAACAGAGTCTTTGTCTCCTGGTATTTTTTAACAAAGCGAAAAGAAAGTTCTTTTAAATGAGACATTTTAAATTAATCGTTTTTAATCTGACGTAATTTTTACCAAGCTATTCTTTCTCTTTTAAATATTCACGTGAAAGTACTTTTGTTAGCAATGAAATATTATTTGCGCTTTCCTAACAAAAATAGTTGAAAATATTTTCTCAAAATATTAAATAAATGTCTAGCGCAATTTCTAAATTTAAACTTTTTTGCAATATTATTTTCTGTTCATTTTGTGTAATAACTATAATGTGACGTAAATATGACGTAATTTCTCCTAAGACTTCTAACGCATTTAATGAATTTATTATTTTACAATATCCTTTCTCTTTTAAAATTCACGTGTATACTTTTTATGACGTAATTTTTAATAAGTTCCTGCTTTTTATACATAATTATTTAATTCTAATTTGAAAGCTTTTTTCCTGTTCATAATAGTCACGTGTAAATAAATTTTTAATTTGAAGCAAACATTATTGCTTGCGCTTTTTATACAGTTGGCAACAGTTTAAATAAGTACAATTTTCTGAAATCTGTAAAAAATATCTCTAGAAATGCTGAAAATTTCAATTTAAAACAAAAATAAAACCTGAAAAAATGAGTCAAAATAAAAAAAATTAATGCAATCTGCACTCCGGCAAATTCTAACGCATAAAATGATCTAAAAATGATTACACTGCCATGTATAGTTTTTGCTGCTATAAAACTTTTTTAGTGGAACGATTTTGTCCAACTTTAGCATTAAATATCTCTTAAAATAATTCTTCGATTTGAAAACTGCCTGCATCAGCGTGTTTATCAAACATTTCTGTATAAAACCACTGATTATCATATTTTTGTATGCATTATTTTTCTCAATATTAACGAAGAAAGACCTCCGGTCACAAAAAATTCAAAACCGGCGGCGGCGGCGGTGACAGCGGTAGTTACTTTTTTTTAGAATACAGAGATAACTGTAATGTGACGTAAATATGGCGTAATTTCTCCTATTTAAGACTTCTAACGCATGTTAATGAATTTATTATTTTACAATATCCTTTCTCTTTTAAAATTCACGTGTATACTTTTTATGACGTAATTTTCAATAAGTTCCTGCTTTTTATACGCAATTATTTAATTTTAATTTGAAAGTATCTTTTCTATTTATAATAGTCACGTGTAAATAAATTTTTAATTTGAAGCAAACATTATTGTTTCCGTTGTTTATACAGTTGGCAACAGGTTAAATTAGTACAATTTTCTAAAATAAGTAAAAAATATCTCACGAAATGCTGAAAATTTGAATTTAAAACAGAAATAAAACCTCGAAAAATGAGTCAAATTAAAAAAATAAATGAATTCTGCACACCGGGAAATTATAACGTATAAAATGATCTAAATATGATTAAATTCCGATGTATAGTTTTTGCTCCTATAAAACTTTTTTAGTGGAACGATTCTGTCCAACTTTAGCATTAAATATCTCTTAAAATAATTCTTCGATTTGAAAACTGTCTGCATCAGCGTGTTTATCAAACATTTCTGTATAATACTACCGATTTTCATATTTTTGTATGCATTATTTTTCTTAATATTAACGAAGAAAGACCTCCGGTCACAAAAAATTCAAAACCGGCGGCGGCGGCGGTGACAGCGGTAGTTACTTTTTTACTTTCTTCTATCTTTACAAGAAGAAAGTATTGGATTCATGAAAATTTTCGAATTCCGGTTTTCGACGGATTTACACGTTTTAGAGGTCAGAGAACCCGAAAAACATCTTTTTACAAAATGTCTGTCTGTCTGTCCGTCTGTCTGTGTGTCTGTGTGTGACATAAATTTTGTGGGCGCTTTATCTCAAGAACTAATGCACGGAATTTAATAAAAATTCATATTCAGTTACTCCCTGATACAAATTGATGCTGATTAGTTTTTGGTGCAAATCGCTCAACAGGTGGCGCTGCTATGCTGCATTTTTTATGATTTCCGAAATGGCTCTATCTCAATAACTAATGCACGGATTTTCATGAAACTTCAGATTCAGTTAGTCCTTGATATGACTTGAAGCTGATTACGTGTTGGTGTAAATCGCTCAACAGGTGGCGCTGCTATGCTGCATTTTTTTATGATTTCCACAATGGCTCTATCTCAAGAACTAAACCACGGATTTTCATGAAACTTCAGATTCAGTTAGTCCTTGATAAGACTTGATGCTGATTACGTGTTGGTGCAAATCGCTCAACAGGTGGCCCTGCTATGCTGCATTTTTTACAATTTCCGCAGTGTCTCTATCTCAAGAACTAATGCACGGATTTTCATCAAACTTCAGATTCAGTTAATACTTTGCATGAATTGAAGTTTTGTACAGTTTGGTGTAAATCTCTCAACAGGTGGCGCTGCTATACTGAATTTTTTACAATTTCCGCAATAGCTCTATCTCAACAACTAATGCTTGGATTTTCAACAAACTTCAGATTCATGTATACTTTGATATGAATTAGTGCTGTTTGTGTTTTGGTGCAAATCGCTCAACAGGTGGCGCTGCTATGCTGCACTTTTCAGAATTTCCATTATAGCGATATATGAAGAACTAATGCAACAATTTTCACTAAACTTCAGAATCAGTTAATCCTTGATATGATTTGACATTTTGTACATTTTGGTGTAAATCGCTCAACAGGTGGCGCTGCTATACAGCATTTTTCACGATTTCTGCAATCGCTGTATCTCAAGAACTAATGGACATATTTTCATCAAACTTCAGATTCAAATACACCTTGATAAATGTTGATATTGATTATGTGGTTGTGTAAATCGCTCAACAGGTGGCGCTGTTATGCTGCATTTGTCATGATTTGCGCAATAGCTCTATCTTAGGAACTAATGCACGGATTTTCCCCAAACTTCATATTCAGTTAGACATTGACATATGTTGATGATAATTAGGTTCTGGTGTAAATCACCCTATAGGTGGCGCTGCTATGCTGCATTTTGATGGATTTACACGATTTCATGGGCAGTAATATCTCAAGAACTAATGCACGGAATTTCATCTTTTTAGAATCCTCATGATGAGCATAGATGCACTGTGATAATGAATTTTGAAGTATTGACAAGTATGAGATAGAAGAAAGTTTTGTGATGGCCACAACATACTAGTTTTAGAATAGAGAGAGAGAGATGCTGTTAAAATCAGGAGATCAACCCTGGATTTGCAGGGCTCGAAATGGAAAAATCCACTAACTGGAACTTATTTTTAAATTACTGTTGAGTTTTTTTTTTTTATTATTATAAGCAAATTTATTTCAAACCTTACAAAAGCATTTTAAAAATCCATTCAAGTTTCTAAATAAAGAAAAACAAGAGCTAAAAGTCATACGTCCAGCATGGCTTATGAAACACTTTCCAACACATTCAGAATAATGCAACAAACTTCGCAGTTTATTAAGTTAAAAGATGTCTAAATAAACAATTTGGAAAACGCCTTTTCAAACTCAATTTCTGCAATTACCATCCATAGTCGGTAAAATATCCATTTTTTTTTGTGCACTCCTGTATATGAGCTGTACATTTCTGTGTATACTACACTGTATGCTAAAAGTTAGTTCAGTTAAACGCATAGCACACACAGTACAGCTGAAAATTTCCATTCAGCAATTTCCGTCAATAAACAGAAATGTACTTAAGAACTTTTGTCCAGCCCTGTATATGTTCTATAGAATTTATAAACACCAAGTAATATGCAAAAAAAAAAAAAAAAAAAAAAAAAACTACAGAACAGGAATTCTGCTTTTTCAGAATTTAGTGTCGCCCCGGCATTTCCATTACTTCATTTTCTTCTGGTGGACTGGTGGCTTCTATTATTATGAAACAGCCATTATAAATGAAGCGTTAAAAAAAAAAATATGGCCATTTTTTTTCCATTCTGACCAGGAAATCAGAGTTCTAACTTTTTACGTCAGCTCTTTCATCTTCACCTAATGCTTCATTTATAACGGCTGTTTCATAATAATAGAAGCCACCAGTCCATCAGAAGAAAATAACTCGGTTAAGCGTGACTCGGATAATCGGGACCCTACTGCAAAACATATTTCAGTTTTAAGACTTAAAGCACACGCTTTTATTTTATGTAAAATGACGTCATTTGCATTAATATAGAAACTAAAAATTAAATATAGTTTATAATAGCTCCCTGTTTTATTATAAATCCTTCATTTATATTTTTCTCAAAGTTGCACGTATTTTAATGATTTTTTTTTTCAATTTAATTACTTTTAATTATTTTTTTTTCCATTTTATGAGAAAATGGCAACAAAAAGATATAATTGCTATTTTTCAGCAATTTTTCCTTTACTTTCTACAGAAATGGCGTACCTGAGTTGCCAAAATGAAACAAATGTCGCTAAAAACTACAAAAAAAATTAATATTTCAAAAACAAATAGAGATGCAGTTTTCAAACAAATTGCATTAAAAAGTACTTTTTTTTTCCCCAATACCATAGTATAAAAACTGAAAATGTTCGATGTTTAGAAATTTAAAAAAATGCTATAGAGCATTTAATTGTACAATGATACATCTACTTTGTTTATTGCTAGCGTCTGTAAGCTAACGTTATTTTTTGGACACAAAATAAGCTGGGAGAAAGAAATAGCATACCGTACCGGGGCTAAAAAATAGTTCAATTAAAAAACGCGCACCACAACTGAAAACACACTTTCAGCAATTACTTTTCATAGACAGTACTGCAGCCAAATCCGTTTGTGCGTCTCTACAAATGAACAATAAATTCCATGTACAGCCATATTCTACAGTAAGCTCCTTGTAGCTGTAGCACATCTCAGTGATATATATGTCGTAGGCTAATTGAGAAATCAGGATCTTTGCAAACAGCATAGGCTCATATGTGCTACAGCTATATATACCAGGTGTCCTAAAAAGGACTGACTGATTTTAAAATTCAATAACTTGCAAACGGAGACAGATATTTAAAAAATTCTTGCAGGAGCGTTATATATGATGTCAGGAGTTTTTTTTTTTTTTACTGTGATTCTCTAATTTAGTTCGAATTACAAACAATAGATGGCGCTGCGAACAATACGCGCTAAATCCAGTACCGATTTTTGACCCACTCAATACATTTTAATCTCCTTTTGTGGCGTGAGAGCAGAGAAAGGCCAAAAAAATCGAGCTTGAATTTAGCGCCTATTGATTACAGCGCCATCTATTTTCGTAATTCGAACTAAATTCAAGGATCATGGTAAAAAAAAACTCCTGACGTCATACATAACCCTCCTGCAAGAATTTTTTTAATATCCGTCACCGTTTGCGAGTTATTGAATTTTAAAATCAGTCAGTCCTTTTTAGGACACCTGATATATATGTATATAAATTTCAATATGTTCAAAACAGTATAATGGACAGTATTCTCGTGACGTCACAGTGGGAATCACGTGGTGTAAAAATAGCGGCTAGTGGGTTTGTTTACCTCATTGCGTCATTTGATGCAGCAGAAATACAGATAAATGCATGTGTAAAATACTGCAGATTTATTTTGTGCGAACTATTTTCGATCAATACTTATATACATATTCATTAAAATCCATATATACGTATTAACTAAAATTTAAATTTTTTATTTTATAAATAAAATGTAAAATATTCATGTCATTACTTTAAAATTGAGAAAAGAATTCATGTATAACGCGTACCTGCCCCTGAAAAGCTCTAAAACTCCGTATAAAATAAAATATAAGCATAATTTTTTTAAACACAGTGCTTTTCAATAGCGCGCTTATAAATGTTATTCCCAAGCAGACGAATTTTTGTAGTCTCGAACCCGAGGGGAGAATATGGTCCATACATTGAAAGGACCCTATTCAGGTGACGTCAGACGCCAGAGCTGGTGGTATGTCGATCTGTTATTCTAGCCACTGCACCGCCAGAATGTCAGCAGTATGCGCAGGCGCAAACACCGCTAGCAGACGACTTTAGCCTTGACCCAGGCTACATCCGTACATTTTAACTGAAAATTTGCAAACTTAGGAAATTTTCTCGCAAACAGAACAACATTTTGAATTTATATTACAATATATTAAGAATATGCTGCTACAACAAAGAATTGTTTTGCAGTCTTTTTAACAAACAAGCATTAATAAATCACACTCCATAGTCTGCTATGCTAAACACCACCAGTAAATACCGCCAGCAGACGAATTTTAGTCTCGACCTAAGGTCGCATGCATAAGGTCCAATACACCGCAAACGATATAGACCGTAATGTAACGGAATTCTTTTAGGTGTCTCTGTAAATGAAACGTAAATGTTACACACATCATTTTTACATGCTTTCTTTTAACTTACAATTATGTTTGCAAGTCGCAATTAAATCTTGTGACTCATTTTTCACCCACTTCCTGTTGACACAGAGCTTTGAAATTTGGAATATATTCCTGAGGGCACATGAATTGGACATTCCTTTTTTTAAAAATCGATTCCTAAGAGGAGCAACGGTTGATTTCCTATGGAGAAATCAGTATCAGCTTCAACAATGAGTATTTGTTGAAAAGTACTAATGGCTAGGTTACCACAATAGCGCCAGATTTTGACCAACTTGGCGAGATATCGCCAAATTTTACGACAAAAATTAATTGCCATATGAGGCGTTCATAGAAGACAATCCGACTAATTCCATTTTAAGAAGCGTTTTTTTAAGCGAACATTGAAAATTCTCTATATATTTAAACAGTGATAAAAAGTTACCCTTGACTAAAAGAAAATTAATGAGTTCAATCAAAATATCCCAAGAAAAAATATTATATAGATACACTATTTTTATAGTTACAATAACTTTTATCGGTTTATACTGAACATTTTCATTTCAGTTGGGTGGAGTTCATCGATTTCTGCACTGAGCGGCTCATATATGAAGCCAACTTGGCGATAGCTGGCTAATTTGGCGAAATTCCCAATTCTACTTTTTAGTGCATTAAAAAAAAAAATCAACATTTTTGTGAATTTTAATGAAAGCAGTTTTTAAAAGACAGAATTCATAAACACTTTTCAACTTTGTGAAAAGTGTTAAAAATACAATTATTAGCAGAAAATTAAAGTGTAGTCATGTATAGGATCTACAGAATTTATACATACCAATTAATATTTTAACAAGTTGGAAAATGCTCGTCAAACGTAGCAAATGAGGTGCGTTCGTACTATAACTAGTTTTATAAATATTTTTTGCACCGAATATTGTACTGAATGTATATTTTAGTGCATTTCATAAGTGCATATCAGTTTCATTCTGTTCGAAAAGCTGTAATGTCATTAAAATGCACTTGAAATAATTTTTTCCCATTGGTCGTAATGTAGCGGAAAACTTTTGACTGTCCCTGTAATTAAACTATGCATCCGATTTTCATAAAATTTGAAATGACTCGACAAAATCTTGCAGCAATTATATATGTAAAATTTCAGACCATTAGGAAGGCTGTAACATCATTAAAATGCACTTGCAATAATTTTTTCCCATTGGCCGTTATGTAACGAAAACTTTTGACTGTCCCTGTCATTAAACTATACATCCGATTTTCATAAAATTTGAAATGACTCGACAAAATTTTACAACAATTATATATTTAAAATTTCAGACCATTCGGTTGGGTAGTTTTTGCTCTGTTATATGCGGACGGACAGACAGACGGACTGAACGACGACTATATGTGCTACGTACTTATATAATTACGAACGCACCTAAAAAGTAGTACAATTTAAAAACGCTTACCGCAACTGAAAGCGCACTTCCAGCAATAATAGTTCATGAAACTTTAATAGTTCAATTATTGTTCAATTTCTTCTGTAGCGAAATTCTTTTGTGTGTCCCTGTAAATGAACCATAAATTCACTCATCAAGTTCTGAAGCAAGCCCCGTGTACACCTCATTGATATATATAAATTTCAATATGTTCAAAACAGTATAATATCATTAAAATACACTGTAAACGATTTCCCCCCATAGACCGTAATGTAAAGGAATTCTTTTGAATGTCTCTGTAAATGAACAGTAAAGCTTACACTTTTCATTTTTTATGAGCTCATAGTGATGCTCAATAACATCTATGAATTTCATGGCGATCGGACTGTATTTACGCGAGTTAAAGCACAGACAGACAGACAAACCGAATTCATAAATACTTTTCAACTATGTTGGAAAGCGTTAAAAGAACACAATAAGCTATATAATATAAAACACTACATTTACGTGGCTGAGAAGCAGAGATGTAGTCGTAAAAAAACCAGAGGGTATACGCTAGAGCCACAGTCATGAACATCATGCCTAGGGTATACGCTATAGCTTTATTTGAGAAAAAGGGGTATACGGAGCTTCTTAAAAGAGCAGAAGGTATACGCCGTATACATGCATATACCCTCCACTACATCCCTGCTGAGAAGGGGAAATAATTTCTCTTTTGCCGATAACAACAATCGGAGTGTAAACAAACTCCGCGTCTCCGGTAAACCCTAAATTCAGACTACTTCCATCTCTGTTATATCAAAAGATTACAATTACAAAGCGTAAATGTGTGGCCTATCATATTTATTTAGTCATTAAAATGTTTACTATTCGATATAAACTAAAGTGCACTTTTATTATGCAGAAAAAGGCTGTTTCATGCCATAGTAACAGCATTATCTTTTTTGTTCAAAGTTTACTTGAATGTTTGTGTTTTTGTCGTTTTTAAAACCCAACCCCAGAGATCTGCACCGGCCCGGGCTTAACCCGGGGCCCGAACCCAGCTGTAACGCGGGCCGGGCTGATAAAATGAAAGAAAACTTTCAAATTGACTGGGCCGACAAAAGAATTAAACGGGCTTGCCGGGACGGGCCGACTAAAAAATTAAACGGGCCTGCCAGGCCAATTAAAAAAATAAGCAAGAAGACCGGTCCGGTATAAAAATTTAAACGAAGCCGATGAAATAAGAACCATTTTCAATGGATATGACTTTTGCGAGAATAAGTATCAATGTGCTGCACGAGGCGATAGTAGTTTGAAAACATCAATACAGAAATATAACACGTACAGCATAGAGATCGACATCGGGTAGTTACATCATGTCTGAGCACGGGTTTCATTTTTTTAGCAGACTCGTACCGGACCGAGATCAGGCTTACATTTCTTTTTCTATGCATAGTCGAACCGGGCCGGAACTGGACTTAATTGTTGCCAGGATGTACCGGGCAGGTAACATATTTTGTAAAAATATTGATAGCTATAAGGAACTTTTGTTAACGGAATCTTTGGAAATATAAAATATCCTGCTCTGCAACACGAAACTTTCTGACGCATTTTCTGACTCATTTTCAACCGTAAAGGTATAAAATTGACAGGCCTGATTGTTGAAGCGATATGGAATCGAGTAAAGATTTCCATTTTTTTTTTATAAATAAATTACTTATAGTGTTATAAGCGATTCTTTTCACGTGACGGCAGGTTTTTCTCCTTTCCCGATCTATCGCATCCGAAAATTCGATTCAAACTGCTAACTTTGACAGTATTTTTTCAAAGATCTATTGTCTTTTTCAAAAAATAGAAATCACGATTCGATTACATAGTTTCCGAATAAGAACACCTGCCAATTTTATGCGTTTCTAAAAAGAAATGAATTCAAAAATGTGACAGAAAGTAGCTCCTTTGGAATTGAGAACGGACAATAAATTACAGAAAAATATTTTCAGAAATCTACTTTTTACTATACAGCTTCAAAAGTTGTGATGTTTTAACCCTCTTTTTTTCTTTTGTTCTAAACTACATTAAATTTTTAATTAATCCTTATTTGAATGTTAAAAAAGCCTAAGAGTCTAAGTAATCATTAATGTTGCCATTGCGGTTTTTACAGAATTTTTAATCTTTTATCACCAGTTATTCAAAACAGAAATTTTTGTCTAATTGAGTCGGAAAAATGCTCGGATTTAATAAGGCAAAATTTACAATAAAAATTTACTGGTGAGAATAATCACGGATTCTGAGCACTTACGCGGCACGTATATCAGTCGCTCGTCCCCAAGGAGTTAGGAAAAATCTGAATTTTTGTAGAAATTGAGTCGAGCCGGACCGGGCCTGATTTAATTGATTTTTGCACGGGCCGGGCGCCGGGCCTGTTTTCACTAATTGTTCTACGGTCTAGGTCCAGATCTTTAACCACTCAGATTCTAATGTTTTTTTTTTAATCAAATCAGCCATCTAAGGTTTTAATCTATCTTAAGAGGAGTCCTTAGATTAAAAACTTTCTGAAGTTTCAAAAAATAAGTTTAATTTATTTTGAATCAGACATACAGGTCTGCACGGGCCGAAACTTCCAGGCCCGGGCCCGCTGAACGAAACTTACCTCAGCCCGCCTCGGTGTAAAAACTAAAAAGTTCGGCCCGCAAAACTAAAAATTCTGCAGTTCGCAGTCCAGCCCGTGCGAAAAACAATGAAATCAGACCCGGTCTGGCCCGGCTCGATCTAATTTCTGCAAACAATTCCGATTTTTTTAACATACAATTAAGGGGTTTTTTTAATGAACTAGGGGGCTCGGCCCCCTACGAGCTACGCTCGCCAACCTCCCGTTCAGACACCGCAGTTTCTAAAAGGACGCTAATTTGATCGGCTTTAAAAAGATTTCGAAAGATTGAATTATAATTTAAATACAGTGGCGATCTGCCTATAAACGGGTTTCTATTCATTTCTCTTTGATTGGGGAATTTTAAGGAAAAATCAGCTGCTGTTAAAAGATACTATGGCTGTTTTCCTCTTTGATTAAATAAAACCAGTTAAGCATTGCAAAATAAACTAAAATAAAATGAATTAAGTAAACAGAGTCTTTGTCTCCCGGTATTTTTTAACAAAGCGAAAAAAAAAGTTCTTTTAAATAAGACATTTTAAGCGGGCTCTCATGTCAAGCACACAAGTCGTATTTATTTATTTATTTCTTGAATAACAAACATACGACTTGTGTGCTGGACATGAGAGTCCGCTTATAAGTCGGAGACAAGATAGCACAAGTATAGCGACTAGAATACATAGTGTGGAAATCGGCTATCTCTGTAATGCTTAAAAAAGTGCTAAAATATTGTATCCCTTAAATATACAACGATGCTGCTGCCATATACAAATCGCAGCGACATCTGGAGGATATTTTCTACAACTGCAAGATATTCCTAGTCTATACAAAGTAATACTAGTAATACGAAAATCCTACAAATGTCGTTGCGATCGACACTTGGCATTTTAGCAGTATCGTCGCACATTTAAGGGATAAAAAATTTTAGCACTGTTTGGATAGCATATTTCTACACTAGGTATTCTAGACGCTGTAGCACAAGGAAATATTACAACACAAGAGAAATACACCCTGGGAGTTCCACACAAAGAGTGTGTGCAATGGAACCAGCGGGAATCGAACCCACAATCTCTTACGCTCGCAAAAACAAGTCGTATGTTTGTTGTTCAATAAATAAATAAATAAATGAAAGACATTTTAAATGTATCGTTTTTAATCTCACGCAATTTTCACCAAACTTTTATTTCTCTTTTTAATATTCACGTGAAAATACTTTTATTAGAAATGGAATATTATTTGCGCTGTCCCAACAAAAATAGTTGAAAAGTTCATCTCGAAATATCAAATAAATGTCTCGCGCAATTTTTAAATTTAAACTGTTTTGCAATATTATTTTTTGTTCATTTTACGTAATAAGTATAATGTGACGTAATTTCTCCTATTTAAGACTTCTAACGCATGTTAATGAATTTATTATTTTACAATATCCTTTCTCTGTTAAAATTCACGTGTAAATATAGTTTTTATGAAGTAATTTTCAATAAGTTCCTGCTTTTTATACGTAATTATTTAATTCTAATTTGAAAGTTTTTTTTTCTGTTTATAATAGTCAAGTGCAAATAAATTTTTAACTTGAAGCAAACATTATTGTTTGCGCTGTTTATACAGTTGGCAACAGTTTAAATTAGTACAATTTTCTAAAATAAGTAAAAAATATCTCTCGAAATGCTGAAAATTTGAATTTTAAATAGAAATAAAAGCTCAAAAAATGAGTCAAATTTAAAAAATAAATGCATTCTGCACACCAGGAAATTATAACGTATAAAATGATCTAAAAATGATTAAATTCCGATGTATAGTTTTTGCTCCTATAAAACTTTTTTAATGGAACGACTTTGTCCAACTTTAGCATTAAATATCTCTTAAAATAATTCTTCGATTTGAAAACTGTCTGCATCACGGGGTTTCATCAAACTTCAGATCTAGTTAGTCCTTGGTATGAATTGATGCGTATTACGTTTTGATGTAAATCGTCCAACAGGTGGCGCTGTTATAATGAATTTTGCAGGATTTACACGATTTCCCCAATAGCTCTATCTTAAGAACTAATGCACGGATTTTCATAAAACTTCAGATTCAGTTAGTCCTTGATATGACTTGGTGCTAATTATGTGTTGGTGTAAATTGCCACCAGGTGGCGCTTCTGTGTTGCCTTTTTCACGATTCCCGTAATAGCCCTATCTATAGAACTAATGGACGAATTTTCATCTAACTTCAGATTTAGTTATACGTTGACACAAGTTGTTGCTAATTAGGTTTTGGTGTTAATCGCCCAATAGGTGGCGCTGCTATGCAGGAATTTTCAAGATTTTTTGCAATAGCTCTACCTCAAAAACTAATGCACGGATTTTCTCCAAACTTCAAATTCAGTCAGAAGTTGACATAAATTGTTTCTGATTAGGATTTGGTATAAATCACCCAATAAGTGGCGCTGCTAGGCTGCATTTTGCTGGATTTAGACGATTTCAGTGATAGTCCTATCTCAAGAGCTAATACACGGAATTTTATATCTTTAGAATCCTCATGAGATGCATAGATTGCTATTTAATTTTGGCAGTATGATAGCGAATTTTGAAGTATTAACATGTATGAGATAGAAGAAAGTTTTGGGATTGGTACATCCGACTAGTTTAGTCTCTGCGAAGAAAAAGGGGAACAGTCTTTTCAAGCATCTCCCATTGTTTTTTGCTCAACTTCACCTCATGAATCCCCTATGACTGTGAGTGCATCTGAGATGTTAAATTTCTTCCAAAAATCTTCAAAATAGTGTTAAGTGCGTCTTAATTAAGGATTTTTTTTTCAGTCTAGACGACGTAAATGCGGGGGACGTAAGTCGAGAGTAAGTCGGGGTATTACTGTATGGTAATCCAGCTCTGCCTAATCCTGGAATTTCAGCCATCAACTCGATGAAGCAATGGTTTGTGCAGCAGCCTCCGGGTCTACAGGGCGGCTACTAAATACTGTTACAGATATTCAGTCATTTTATTTTACAAATATAAAATAGAAAATGATAACTACACTAATATGATGAATATCAGAGATGAAAGTTTACCGAGAAATAATTTTACTCAAATTGACCGCCATCTTTATCTATTACCAAGGATAATCTTTTATGCCATAGTCCGACTGCGGCACGAATCATTTTCAGAGGTAATCGGTACCATTCACGCAATATGGAAGCTTTGAGAGAGTACAAACTTTTATATTTGTAGCTATTTACTTTAGCCTCTAAAATCCCCAGACGTAATATCTAAAGGATTTAGATCCGGTGAAGAAGGTGGCCAATCTTCTTGCATGATAAAGTTCGGGCAATTGACAGGGAGCCAAGCTTGCGTTGATTTAGCTCGGTGCGAAGGTGTAGAATCTTGCTGAAATATCCAATTCTTTTTGGGATACAACCTGCCAGCAAGTAGAAATAAATGTGTAGCCAATATGCCCTGTTTGTAATATTCGCATTGATTTTTATCCCTCTATCTATGAACTTTAAAGGCAATTTTCCATTGTTTGACACTGCAGCCCAAAGCATAACAGAATTCTTGTTCTGAAAGCGTTTAACAATTCGAAAAGTTTCAGGTATATCCTCGGGGGTTGCTGAATATACGACATCATTTTTATAACACTGTTCAGTGAAAAATAGCTTCCCATCGAAAAAAATTATTCTGTCAACACTTTTCCTACCATGCCGCTTCATCACTTTCTTCCTTCTTTGTAATCTTTTTATTATTTGTGCAGCAGTCAAACCTTGAATTTTTCTTTTGCGATAAGGGCAATAACCCAGATCTTCATTTATAATAACTTGCATAGTTCTGCGACTCACGTTCTCCTCTGCAGCCATTTTATTTGCAGAACGTTGTGGACTTCTTCACACCTTTTCATGAATTCTTTTGATGTGCTCTATTATGCGAACTGAGCGTGGACGACCAGACCTAGATCGATCTTTACTAGGGATGTAACGAATAGTGATTTGGCCGAATAGCCGAATACCGAATATTCGGCCAAGTTTTAGGCCGAATACTGACTTTAATATAAATGATTTTTATTTTAATTGTTTAATTTTTTTTTTCAATTTTAAAATAAAAAACTAAATTAAGGACTAATTGAAATTAATTTTTTGTTTGAGTTTTCAAAAATCATGTATTTTTTGTAATACTTTAAATGGCTTAAAAAATACTTTAAAGATAACATATGACTTTTAAAAATGTAAATAATTTAATTCATAATTTTTTATTTAATCCATAGATAGTTCTAGTAATTTATATAACATACTATCTAAAATAGAACTCATTACTCCTGTAAAAATGAAACTTTTTTTATTTTAGTAAAATCCTTTCATCCCCTAAAAATAAGAACTTGCATGTGTCCTCTGTCTTTTTATATCCTTTTTCATGCAACTTAAACTTAGTAAATTTACATTCTGTATGTAAAAAAAAGGGTTATTTTCTTAAAATATAATTATTCATTCCATTAAAATATTATATATTCTTTTCTGCTACCAAGATATACTTTTCTCTTTTCCTTCTCTCAAAATTAACAAGCCCCTCATAATACTTCCTCCACCCCATATTTCAGAATGAGATCTTTTTCTTATAATAATTAATGTATTTAGGTATAATTTTTTAATATTGTTTGTCGAAAATATTTAAAATCACATTTTGTTTTGATTTTCTGGAACATATTTAACCAAATATATTAAAATATTCGGACAAATATGCCACTATTCGGCTACAGGTATTCGGTCAAATGTCCCACTATTCGGCCACAGGTATTCGACCGAATATCTGTTCAATATTCGGCCGGCCGAATAGGCCGAATACCGAATAGTGGCCGAATATTCGTTACATCCCTAATCTTTACATAGCTATTAGTATCCAATAATGGATTTATAGTTCTATATATAAATGTTCCATTAAAACCAAGGCATTTTAATTGCTTAAAGATTTTACCTGCGGAAAATCTGCGATCACAAAGCTATTTAATCATCATACTTTTGACTTCCCTCTTTAAAATTATTTTAAATATTTGCTTTATAACAGAATTCTTCTGCACTAATAGAAGATTGCCAAACGCTAAAATAGAGAAATAAATTGTTTTACCAGACGATTAAAATTAATTCGTATCTTTTGGAGTGTTACAGTATTTAGTAGCCACCTTGTATAAGGAATGACTTTAGTTTAATCTTAGTTATGAATGGCCCAAAAACTCTCTTTTTCATACATAAATGTTTCCTTCTTCATACACACTGTTACAGATAAAAAAGGTAACTGAAAAGAGCATAAAAGCTTCAAAATACATATTAAATTATCATTTATTTAGAATTAGTTTTAGTTATTCCCTTTAATTTAAGACTCATTTGCGCTTAATGCAGTGTAATAATGAAGCTTAGTCAAACTGTGGCTTAATTAGTAATTTTTGAATTATTCGTAGCAGTATAATTTTCTCTAATAACTAGTCGGATGCGGAAATCCCAAAACTTTCTTCTACCTCATACATATTAATACTGCAAAATTCGCTGTCACAGTGCCAAAATTAAATGACAAACTATGCCCATCATGAATATTCTAAAGATATGAAATTCCGTGCATTAGTTCTTGAGATACGACTACCGTTAAAATCGTGTAAATCCTGAAAAATACAGCCTAGCAGCGCTGCCTGTTAGGTAATTTACACCAAAACCTAATCAGCAACAACTTATGTCGTCTATGTCTAACTGAATCTGAAGTTTCGTGAAAATCAGTGCATTAGTTTTTGAAATAAGAGTTTTTGGAAAAATCGTAAAATCTGAATAGCAGCGTCACCTGTTAAGCGATTTACACCAAAAACTAAACAGCATTGATTTGTATCAGGGACTAACTGAATCTGAAGTTTGATGAAAATTCATGCATTAGTTCTTGAGATAGATAATATATAACGATCTCTATAACGATAATCGTGAACAATGCAGCATAGTAGCGCCACCTGTGGCGCGATTTACACCAAAAAATAATCAGCACAAAGTTTTATCAGGGACTACCAGAATCTGAAGTTTGGTGAAAATCCGTGCGTTAGTTCTTGAGGTAGAGCTATTGCGATAATCATGAATAATGCGGCATGGAAGCGCCATCTGTTGGGCGATTTAAACCAGAACCAGTTCATATCAGGGACTAACTGAATCTAAAGTTTTATTAATTCCACTAGTGAGTTCCTCAGATAGAGCGCCCACAAAATTCGTGTCACATGCAGACATTTTGTAAAAATATGTTTTTCGGGATCTCTGACCCCTAAAAACATGTAAATCCGTCAAAATCCGGAATTCGAAAATTTTCACGATCCAATACTTTCTTCTTGTAAAGATAGAAGAAAGTAAAAATAGGCACACAAATACCATTTGGCATATTTCCGCAATTACAACCGCAGATTTTGCTAGTAATAAATACAATATGCTTTTCTTATTTTCTTCTATCTTTACAAGAATGTATTGGATTCATGAACATTTTCGAATTCCAGTTTTTAACGGATTTACACGTTTTAAGGGTCAGAGAACCATAAAAACAAGTTTTTACTAAATGTCTGTCTGCCTGTCTGTCTCTGTGTGTGTGTGTGTGACACAAATTTTGTGGGCGCTCTATCTCAAGAACTACTAATGAACGGAATTTAATAAAACTTTAGCTTCAGTTAGTCCCTGATATAAACTGGTGCTGATTACTTTTTGGTGTAAATCGCTCAATAGGTGGCGCTACTATGCTGCATTTTCACTATTTCCGCAATTGCTATATCCAGAGTTATATAATATAGACGCACACGCGCACGCAGTGCGCGGAAAATTTTCCGCAAAATTCGGAACTTTGCGAAAAATTTTTTGGGGGAAAAAAAAACAAAAAAAAAACGTAATTTTTGTTCTTGTAACTTAAAAAAAAATACCGAAAAATTAAAAATATTCCCCAATTTTATGTACGATTTAATTATTGTTTGCTATGGGTGATTCTGTTCCGAATTTTCCGAAAATTTAAGGCATTCGGTTCCGAAAATTAAAAAAAAAATCGGCCATCATTCCGAAAATTCAGACACTAAAAAATATATCACTGAAAAATATTGCGAATTTCAGCAATTAATCACCGAAAAAAACAATTTCGTCAATCGTTCGCAGTAAAAATCACCAATTTCGTCAAAGCATCTCGAAAAAATGCGAATTTCGTCAAAGGACCGCGGAAAAAACGCGAATCTCTTCAAAGAATTGTGAAAAAAGAAAGATAATTTCGTCAAAGAATCACAGAAACGCAAATTTCGTCACAGGAGCGCAGGAAAAAAACGAATTTCGTAAAAGCATAGCGGAAAAAGCCCGAATTTTGTCAAAGGATCGCGAAAAAAAAACGCAAATTTCGCAAAAGAATAGCGAAAAAAAACTAATTTCCTCAAAGGGCCGCGGAAAAACACTTAATTTCGTGAAAAGATCGCTGAAAAAAGCTAATTTCGTCAAAGAATCACGAAAAAAGCTAATTTCGTCAAAGAATCTTAGAAAAAACGCAAATTTCGTCAAAAGAGCGCCGAAAAAAAAACGAATTTCATAAAAGCATAGCGGAAAAGGCGCTAATTTTGTTAAAAGATCGCGAAAAACAAGCGAATTTCGCCAAAGGGTCGCAAAAACACGCGAATTTCGTCAAAGGATCGAGAAAAAACGCGATTTTCGTCAAAGGATCGCGAAAAAACACGAATTTCGTCAAAAGATCGCAGAAAAAAATACGAATTTCGTTAAAGGATCTCAGACAAAACGCGAATTTCGTCAAAGGATCGCGAAAAAAACTGGAATTTTGTCAAATGATCGCGGAAAAAACGGGAATTTTGTCAAATGATCGCGGAAAAAACGGGAATTTCGGCAAATGACCGTAGAAAAAAGCAAGAATTCCGTCAAAGGGCCGCGGTAAAAACTCATTGGATTCTTTAATGATGATACCTATGAATGGACCTCTCCTTATAAAATGTGATTCAGTTGTTTCAGAAGCAATGCCACATTATTTCTGTGAACAGATTGACTGGCATTTTGTGTGAAGAGGTCATAGTATTAAGGATTGGGCTGTTTCTAAATGCATTGACAAAAGAATTGATACGAATTCACCATTTCTTATCATGGATTTTTAGCTTTATTATTTTTTTAACCAAAACAATTATTATTTAATTAATATCAATTTATTTTTAATGTAAAATGGTAATTATTTTAAAACTACTGTTTTTAATTCATGCCGTCAAAATAATATAACACGTTATTTTTAAACATTAAATTAATTTGCAGAAAATTTTTGACCCAATATTTGTGTGCGCAGAAAGTTTTTGGTTTCATACAAGTCTGGCTATATCTCAATAACTAATGCACGGATTTTCATCAAACTTCAGATTCAGCTACAACTTGGACAACAACAAGCTTCAGCTAGAATTGGACTTTAGGTTTGATGTGTGCCATTTAAGTAAAGGTGCACCAATTGAGCATTTGTAAGAAAAACTAGGTTTCGTTTACCTTCAGTTTGTAGAAATTAATAGCAATTTGTTCCAGAAAAATAGTAATGTGTGTGTCAGGTGGGGCCCCTTCCTGAACCACTGGGAGGCAAGTCTGACCGGTGTCGACCAGTCTGTGTGGGAGCTTGATTCGTGGGCCCACCGAATTGTTGAAGGTGAGAGTCGGATGGGTCAACTAAGCTCTAGTGTGGGGTGCCTTATTTGGAGGTGTACACGCTGAGGTTGACGAAGTGCCGCGGATCGGTGTCGACTGCGGCCGGTGATGGTAACATAATCACGAAACTTAGCCAACCTGTAGAAGGTGTGTATCGGCCGGATTACCAAGTCCCTTCTCGAGTGTCTCCTCAGCTGTTTGTGTTGATGTTGTGTGGGTTTTATTTGCTCGAGAGTGGCGGCATTGTCGCCCTAGTCTCAGAGGCAAGGCTAGTCAAGCGTGTTTTTGCGCAGGCGAGATTTTTTAATGCATCCGCCGGCCAGATGAGCAGTTTTCTTACTTTCTCCTGTCTGATGTGCTCTGGCATGGTGGCGCGTACCAGAGTTGAATAGTACTGATGTGTCGGGCCTGGGGCCTTGGCGCGGTCTGTGGCTGGGTGGTCTGATAGAAGCGAATTCCGCCCGTTCAGTTTCTGTAGGCCCCTTTGACTGGATGACTATTTCGTCATCTGAGGAGGCATGGAGACCTCCTCGGGGCGTAAAGCCTGTTGATGTTTTGAGCACGCGCTGGGCGCGGGCTCTTGCATCTGTTGTTTGTTGGGAACAACTCTTGATATGTACGCACCTTGCTCAGCCGTGGATCGTGTTGGGGTTCTAGGTCCCGGCTTTTTACCTAAGAAGCGAACCGCCCAGTTCTGTTCACCGGGCCTTTGGACAGGGTGTGTGGACTAGCTCCGCACCTAAAGGGGCTTGTGACCCTTTGACGTTGTCAGCGGCAGGTCTCTTTGCGCTGGCTAGCCTCGACTGGCCACTTGGTGGTTCGTCGAGATGAGCCGCTTGTGCGGCGTCGCCCCCGGTGCAGACGTTTTCTTGAGTATCGAACTCGTCATAACATTCCATGGGGCGAACAAAATCAGGCCGCAGGAAAGTCTTTGCGAAGTTCTAGAATGCGTTTTGGCCAAACGTGTCCCGCGCGGAGCTGTTCCGACTGGCGGGTTTGTTGTCGTGACGACTGGGCGTCGTTTGGTGCCTTGGAGTACTGAGGGTCGCTACGCGACCGTCTTCGAAGGACCGCATGGATCCATTCGGATCTGGAACGGTAAACTTTAGTTTTACCTTCAATTTGATCTATAATTTGTTGCAAATAGTCTAAATTAGACTATTATAATGTACCACAGAAACAAGGACATTCTTTTATGGACACCGTGTATTATTGATTTGATTGATATATCCACATCCGGTATGTAAATTGAAATCTTCTGATTTATCGTCCAATCTTGGCGAGACACCTTCTTCTAAAACTTTAAATAAAAGAGATATTTCTGAAATTATTTTGAGAATTTTCTGAAGAGGTAATTAAAATGGTAATAATAATATATATTTTAGTAATTATTTTTCTTATTTCTTTATAGATTCGCCCACCACGGAAACTGGATATGGAAGACCTCGAATGGGCTTGGACCAATAAGTCACGATCCGTCGTCTGGATGAGTAGTCATTGTCCAACTCACGGTGGTAGGGACCTATTTGCGAAAGAACTAAGCAAGTACATCGATGTAGACGTCTATGGAACTTGTGGCACACACGTTTGCCCAAATGGACAAACAGAGCAATGTCTTCTGAAATTCGCCCAAAATTACAAATTCTTCCTCGCATTTGAGAACACTCTGTGCAAAGACTATATCACCGAAAAATTTTTCAGAACGTTGAAGTACAAAATTATCCCTGTTGTTTTCGGTGGAGCTGATTATGATAAATTTGCACCTCCTGGTTCTTTCATTGATGCACTAAGTTTTAAATCTCCAAAGCACTTAGCATTTTTTCTTACGGGAGTAGGGAAGAATTTTAAACTTTATAGTTCTTATTTTAAGTGGAGGAAAAACTATGCGGTGACATTAAGAAATAAAAAAGAATGTCAACTTTGCTCAATGCTGCACAAAAAAAATAATAAATCATCATCTTATAAAAATTTAAGAGACTGGTGGGTTAAAGATTCTAGCTGTAAAACTTGGAAACCTCCCCCTTAGATCAGGGCTGTAATTTTAATCTGTCAAAACTCATTTTTATCAGGGCAACTGTCAAAACTATTTTAATCGTCTAAAAGTGGTCAAAATGTGGGTAATGATGTAGTGTTCGAACTATCGCTTTTTAGTTATTTACTTGTTTCTTAGATGGCGCCACTGAAATTGGTTGTTGTTTCAATCCCATAAAGTAAAAAAACCTCTTTTAATCCGTGTTCAATCCACATGTTTTTTCCGCCATTTTATCGCATGTCCGAATGTTAAAGCCAATCTCGCAGAAGCATGCTGGAGATGCGTTTATAAAAGTGATAACTATTTTTTTTTTACCATGTTGCACGACATGCGTTATGTATGTGGCTGAACGACTCATAAAAACGATAATTTTAAATGCCACTCAAGATTTTGTTTTGTAAAATTGAAATAATAAAATAATGGAATCATTTTCATTTATTTATTCTTAATTATTTGTTTTTATCTTCATATTTAAAAATGGTGGGTTTTTTTTTTCTTTTGTATACGACTCGATAAAAAAACCAATATAATTTACCAATTTTAGTGGTGCCATCTACAAAACAACTAACCAACTAAAAAGAGGTAAATCGCTCACTACATCATTACCAAAATTTGTTTTAGCCCCTCAAAAGTGGTCGAAAGTTCTATTTAAGTTTAGCTTACATGAATTGCATCAACTGTGCATTTATGTGTGAATATTAATGTCATATTATGTTATATGTTTAATATTAATTAATATTACTAATATTTTGATAATTATTAAATATAGAGGGAGATTCTATGCCTTGTGCAACGACATTTCAAGCAGAAAATATTTCCTAAATCATATTTTCCTTGAAATGTAACTGATACATTATGACTTGGCATTTGGTGGGCAGGAATGAAAATTTTGAAAATATTTATTTGAAATTCGTAGATTTCATATTGCACCCTATGAATGTATTGTTATGCAAAATGTTCATGTGTACATAGAAAGAACTTTGATCTGATCTAAAATAAACTGTGTAATCGTCGTAGCTTGATGGCGCAAAACTTGTTTACTTATAAAACTTTGTTTTTCAGTTTTAAATAAAATTTTTAAATTGTTTTTTAATTTAACAGGGTTACTACACTTTCGGCTGAAATACCAGTATTTTTAGGTAAAAAATCTCGACTTACGTAATCACACTGCTCAGAAAGGCAAGATTTTCTCTAAGAAAATACTGGTGTTTATTTGACCTACAGTCAGGGAAATTCCCTGACGTGTAGGAAGCCTGTTTAATGTGATTAAGCTTCCTGCAGTTTTTTGTAATATAAATTTTTATATGTAGTCAAATTATCAAAAATATATATTTACAATAATTACTCATCTTTAGAAATTTTTGTTCTGTTAAATTATAAAGTAATCAAAAAGAAAGAACTGTACAAAGTGAAATATTTGCAAACCCTTCTAAATGTTGCATAAGAAAACGTTAGCATTTTTGACAACCTTTTAAAATGTTTCGGAACTATCAAATTTCGCAGCGAGTTACTTTAGTTCATGTATAACTCGGTAGGTGACACACTCATACGATATCTAATCAATGTATATAGCATTTTCAAGGAATTCTGTTATGCCGTTGCCCCCGGAAGGTAAAGGTCTTAGCTCTGAACTTGTGATGCCACGAAAACGAGGCGATTTCGCAAGTTTCAGATCAAGTCGCTGTCCTTGGAAAGCAACGACCTGATGTGAAGCTTGAGAAATTACTCTTCTGACTTTATAAATTCAGCACTACAGTTTTATCTTCCGTTTAAGGCTCTTGTCCCTGCCGGCGAAGGCACTCGCGAGCTAATGCTAATCCTATGGGGAGGGAGTTTTCTAAAATCTCGTTTGCATTTCGACACTTTTAAATATATATATATATATATATATATATATTTTTTTTTTTTTTTTTTTTTTTTTTTTTTTTTTTTTTTTTTTGCTTTGGATAGCCGAGGTCCGTCTCTACATCGCACCTTTCTTACTTTTTCGATTTTGGTCGCAGATATTTTTTATAAAGTTACTTCCACTTTCAAAAGAGGTTCTGAAAGTGAAAGTGTCATTCTAAAAAATATCTGCAACCAAAATCAAAAAAATAAAAAATGTGCGATGTAGAGACGGATCTCAGCTATCCAATGCAAAAAATATATTTAAAAATGTTGAAATGCAAACGAGATATTAGAAAAATCCCTCCCCATAAGATTAACATTAGCTCGTGAGTGGCTTCGCCGGCCGGGAGAGGAGTCTTAAGAGCACAGCGTAGTTCAGATATCAGTGACCTTTCCCTGTGACCTTTTTCCTCTGGTAATATCTAAAGTAGAAAGTCTACCTGCAGAAACCAGAAAATTGGTGGCAGCTTCAAGCGACCATTGTGATTTTTTTACGGATGTCAATAGAAAGTAACTCTTAATTACGCCTTTTTGAATTTGCGCCATTGGGGCGCAAATTCAAAAAGGCGTAATAACTTCATATATTAATCAGCCCTTACTTTTGTTTCAGTTAGTTTCTAGTTAAGGCGCTGACAGAGGACTTGTAGAGTAAAATTGTTTTAAATATAAAGGTTCGTCTCCTGATAGTTCCACACAAAGAAAATATACATGTTGAACATCAACATAGTCCTCATGCCAACTAATTGTGCACATTTCAATTACTATATTAACATTAGTACCGCAGCGCATATAGGATAATTTTTGCACTAAATATATTCTGTACAGGCTGTTTCGCTTGCCACTTGTATTTAAGTAGAATGTTAAATATTGATATTTGTGTCCAAGCAGGCCAGATCACTTTTTCCAAAGACAGTTTCCAATTTTAAGAAGAATCGCAAAAAAAAAAAAAAAAAAAAAAAAAAAAAAAAAAAAAAAAAAAACTGGGAATAAATTAATAAAGAAGAAAACAATGTAAGGTAAAGCAGTTTTTTTCTTTCTTCAAAACATGTTCGCTCAGATGAACAATAATCTTATCGTTCGGTCAATTTTTCAATGTAAACGATGGAACATTTGCCAATTGCTTTGAAAAATAGACGCCAGCGTCTGTATTAAATTTTCTTCCACAAAACTATTGTTCGAGCAATACAGCTCTAGAAACAACTGCTGTCATGAAACAATTTAAGCATTGGGAATTAAAACGGCTTATAGAGGCGCTGCTCGCAGCCTTTTGTACAGGAAAATTGTCTCTTTAATTTCCCTTTAACTAATGCTAAAGTGCCATTGAAATAATTATCTATTATAAATGCATTTGAAAGTTTTAGATATTCAAATTCTGATAATTTTTACTTTGTCTTATAAGACAGAACACAAATATCACATGAAATCTGAAATTGTACAAAAGAATAATCATTCTGAACAAATTAAAAATACATGTAATGCAATGTGCTTGCACGGCAGTATCCTGAAGTGAGACGTTATATGTTTTCTTCACCAGATGGCATATTCGAGCGCTTGAATTGCCAATGGTTTAGTGAGTTTTTAAAACCTTTACGTGTTTTCTTTTCATTTGAGCGCTTACTATTTTAATCATTGATAATGGACAATATCCATGAAACGTCACAGTGGTAATCACGTGGTGTAAAAGTAACAGCTAGAGCGTTTCTTTACATATTTCATCACCTGATGCAGCATAAATATAGCTGAATGCCTGCGTAAAATACTTTCGATTTATTTGGTACGATAAATACATATTAGAAATTATTTATACATATTAATTAAAATTAATAACTTTCATTTTATAAATAAAATGAAAAATATCCATGAAGTTGCATTAAAACAAAGAAACAAATTCATATGTAACCTGTTCCTGCTCCTCAAAAGATCTAAAACTCCATATAAAGATAAAATATAAGCGTAACTTTTCTGAACGCAATGCTTTTCGATGGCGCGGTTCTGAATGTTATTCCCAAGCAGACGAATTTTTGTAGCCTCAAACCAAAAGGAAGCATACTGTCTATAACATAGTAAAACCATTCGAGCTGAATTGTAAATGGAGGATATTCCAAATCTAGGTTCGAGGCTGAAAAAAGTCACGTGATACCGGTAATTTACCCAAGGAACTTCCAACTGATAAGAAGGGAAGATACTATTGATTTGCCTCATGAACTGTTTCATTGGCTAGCGGGTATTTATATTACACGTCTACAGAGCCTTCCCTTCTTTACGCTAGAAGTTTTTACCTTGACCACGTGATCAAAACGTAGATGAAATATCCTCCATTAAGTAAAACATAAATACCAGAAATCGTCTCCTCTTAACAGATACCAAAATTAGTAGTGACAGTACTCACACGTGCTTGTAGATATATATCCTTCTATATATAAAAAAAAAGTAACGATTTGGAAATAGACAAATAAAAATCTGCATAGATATTCCCGATAGATCGGCATCCATTTGAACGCTTATGCTTAATCATGGTCTTTCTTCGTTAATATTAAAAAAACTGTTGTACACAAAAACATGAAAATCGGCAGTATAATAGAGAAATTCTTGATAAATATACGATGATGCCGACAGTTTTCAAATTGAATAATTATTTTAAGAGATTTTTAATGTTAAAGTTGGTCAAAATCGTTCCATTAATTAAGTTTTATAGGAGAAAAAACTATACTTAGGAATTTAATCATTTTTAGATCATTTTAAACATTAGAAGTTCCCAGTGTGCAGATAGCATTTTTTTTTTCAATTTGACTAATTTTTTGAGGATTTATTTCCATTTTAAATTCAAATTTTTCAGCATTTCGAGAGATATTTTTTACATATTTTAGAAAAAAGCACTACTTTAAATTGTTGCCAATTTTTAAAACAGTGAAAAGAATAATATTTCCTTCAAATTAAAAATGTATTTACACGTGGCTATTATAAACAGAAAAAAACTTTCAAATTAGAATTAAATGATTACATGTTAAAAGCAGGAAAATATTGAAAATTACGTCATAATAAACTATATTTACACTTGAAGTTTGAAAGAGAAAGAATATGTTAAAATAAAAATTTATTATTATGCATTAAAAATCGTAAATGGAGGAAATTGCGAATTACATTTAAAATGACCAAATAATAATGCAAAGCAGTTTAAACTTAAAAAGATATTTGCGCGAGACATTTATTTCATATTTTGAGATAATCTTTTCAACTGTTGTGAATTCTAAGACAGGGCAAATAATAATTCCTTTCTAACCGCAAAAATATTTTCACGTGAATATTAATAAGTGACAGAAAACTTTGATGAAAATTACGTCAGATTTAAAACGATACATTTAAAATGACTTATTTAAAGGAACTTTCTTATAGTATAGTTAAAAAATACCGGTAGACAAATACTCTGTTTAATTAATTCATTTTACATTAGATTATTTTCAAATTTTTAACTAATTTTTTTTAATCAAAGACGAAAACAGCCATTGTATCTCTTAACAGCAGCTGGTTTGGTCTTAATAATCCCCAATCAAAGGAAAACGAATGGAAACCCATTTACAGAGACATCACCACTGTTTTTTAAAATTATAATTCAATCTTTTTAAAGTCGATCAAATTAGCATGCTTTTAGAATCTGGGGTTTCTGAACGGGGGTTGGCGAGCGTGGCTCATAGGGGGCAGAGCCCACTAGTTTTGTAAAATAAAACTTTATTAATCAGTATATTCATATGTTGCATTATTATCGTTTTTGTTGTTGTTTTCTAATCTGTTATGAAGGTTATCTTTGTGTTTCATTTCAGTTTTAATCCAAGCGCAATGTGAAAATAAAGAAGTGTATATTTAGGAAACTTTGTAAAAATACTGCATTCTTCAGAATACTTTTTATGTTGTGGAAATAACTTCAATGAATATGGAATAGAAAACTTTATGCAACATTTCATTGATATTTTGAAAAGGATTTGATTTTATCATAAAATTTACATTCTATGAAACTTCGTATATACGAAATATTGTTTGTGATAGAATATATTAGGACGTGAGTTTCAAAACTCGCCTTATCCAAAATTTAAAAAATCGGGTTTTCTCTGTCAATCTATTCTATTGGTGAACCTGCATCGAAAAAACACTACAATCTGCAAAACACTAGTTTTATCGTGTATTTCTAGCACTGTAAAATCTTTGTTTACAATGAAAACAATGGACGCAATCAGAGGTTTTTCGCGATTTCCCAAAATTTGATATTCTGGATAAGGCGAGTTTTGAAACTCATGTCCTCCTATGTCATGCAAATACATTCCATGAATGATAAGATAAGTAGTGTGAATAATAACAAATCTTTTGATATTTATAATATAATCAAATGAAAAGTGCCCAGTTAAACTGATGGCATTGAGCTCGCAGGCTATTCACACTAATTGTATATTATACTCTTATTTCAATGCCCCTCGAAAAATAAATTAAAGGGGGGGCAACTTCCCTACGTTTCCCCTCTTTATACTTAACCAATGAGGCTCCAAATGTCGCCTTATCGAAATAAACGGGTATACCAAACTTGAAGCAAATCGGATACAACAACCCATTTATCTAAATTAAGGGGTATTAGCCCCCCCCCGTTCCCCCTTTTATATTTAAACAATGAACATCCATATCTAATCAGAGAAGCGTCTTATCAGGATAACCGGTATACCAAATATGAAGCAAATCGGATAGAAAAACCCATTTATCTAAATTAAGGAGGATATTAGCCCCCCGACCCCCCCCCCCTTTTCACTTAAACAATGAACCTTCAAATCTAATCAGGGAAGTTCCTTATCAGAATTAACCGGTATACCAAATTTGAAGAAAATCTAATGATTCTGCATGAAAAACCTATTTATCTAAGTTAAGGGGGGATTAGCCCCCGTTCCCCCTCTTTATACTTAACCAATGAACCCCCAAAACTAATCAGGGAAGCGCCTTATCAGTATGAACCTAGAAAATTTTTTGAAGCAAATCGGATATTTCTATCAAGATTTATTGCGTTACGTACATACGTACGTAAATACATACATACATACATACAGAACCGGCGGACACATTAGATCTTCAGGCTTTGTTAACCTGTGAGCTAAAAACTAATAATTTTTTTTAATTGGTAATGTGATTTGTATTGCATACATGAAAACTCTCTTTACAGAATGTTCCAAAACTCCGCGTGCAAACTTTCAAATGTGTTAAAGCGCTTCAACATAAACTATATTATACATAAGAAAGAATTGCCAGAAACACTATCAGTAAGAAATAGATCAAACATAAAAACACATAAATAAGGCAAAGCAGAAAGCAATGTGTTTCGAAAATAGGTTTCGTGAGTTAAAGGTCGAATAAAAAGAATGTTTTGGGCAATATTCTATTTATTTTCGAGAATATTCCAAAAAGAACAGAAATTTACAAAAGCAGATAAACGTTATTACGCAGAAAATGACAACGCAACAAACAGAAATTTCAGGAACCAGTAAACCAAAGCAGAGACCAAATCGCCTCAAACAATCATCTTCGCAGCTACAGCCTAAACGGAGTTCAGTATTCGAGTTAGACCGAACTCCACATATGCGGATCTGATCTCTTAAGGCCCAAATAAATGTGTATTTTTTGTCATATAGCATATTGACGCCTTTTTTGTGATCACGCGATGTTTTCATCTTTAATGACTTTAAAAGGAAACTGACGGATATCTTGCAATAGGAAAACTTTTCCTTCAAGTCGAGCTAATCCTCTTATCTCCTGAACCATTGTGAATGTCCCTATCCTTTTGTAAATAAACCACAGAAGGGTGGAAAAGAATACTTTTCAAGGAAAAGTTTTGAATGAAGGCAAAACAAGCGTCTGAACTCATCCTTATACTTCGCCAAGAAATGCCGAACCGTCCAGATATTTCGGGAAGTTTCTCATTCTAAAAAGTTCTATCGAAGCTCTGCCTATATTGCCTATATTGTGCCTTCTAGGGAGCATAATCAACTTCAGAACCGCCCGTTTTCACGGTCACATAAACGTAGACATTTTCGCTAGTTCAAAAATTTGCAGCATTCTGGCAGGTCATTTGACCGTTTTTTCCGAAAACGGTTACACAACCGTAATTTTAACACTATTCTGACCGTATTATTGGCTCTTTTATGGTCAGAATATAGTTAAATTATGGTTATGAAAACGTTTTTTCAAAAAACGTTCGAATGACCTGCCAGAATGCTGCAAAATTTTTAACAGTGTAGACTTGTTCACTACACTGTTAAAAATTTGCAGCATTCTGTCCAGTAATATCACCGTTTTTTCCGAAAACGGTTACACAACCGTAATTTAACACTATTCTGACCATATTATTGGCCATTTTATGATCAGAATATCGTTAAATTACGGTTATGAAACCGTTTTTTCTAAAAACGGTCAAATGACTGGACAGAATGCTGCAAATTTTTAACAGTGTTAGTTCACTTAGACTTTATACCGTCCTTTATCTCATGCATTGACACTGGTCATGAAATATATAAATAAAATAACATTCTATTGGATTCGCTCAGCCAGCCTATCGGGATCGCTTCGAATTTTGCAACAAATGTAAAACTATTTATTAGGCGAAACTTAACAGGACAACAGCTGATAGAAATATAATATTTTTTTCTCAAGAGGTATTCAGATTTCAATCATTTGTAGTGCCGGACGCTGCGCTGTATGGATTGCCATACATTTTAGAAGAGTCTCGGAGTATTACAGGTACTTGATGCAGCAATGACGGATTTTGTCGCGAGGTCCAGTTCAGAAATTTGTTCACGTTGGGGCGAAAGCCCTTCAAAAAGAAATCAATGTGTGATAAATCAAGTTAATATGGAGACCATGCGATAAGCCCATCTCACCAAATCTACACTGAAAAAAAAATGAAGTACTCGAAAATGAGTAAATCGATGTACCCATATCGAATTGAGTATGTTTGTATGAAAAATGAACCTATTGTTTTTTCAATTTTGAAACATCACATGCTATCAAACACAAATAAAACGATAATTTTGTACTCTGTAATGGTTTATTTCATTCATGGAGCTGGCAGCATAAAAGATGTTTATTAATATAAATATTAAATTATGCTCAGTATTTTTAAATAATTTAAAAGTGCTTGCAACTAATGCTCTTGTCTTAAAAAATTCGATTTGGGTATCTTGATAATAAATTTATTATTTTCCTTAATGAATAATCAATTAAACGTTTCTTGTTAATGATTTTAAAGATTTTGAGCAGAAAATATATGTTGGCACATTTTTACTTTAATTTGTACGTTCAAGGGGCGGTACATTGGATTCATATTTGAAGACAACCATGGTATCAAAAATGAGTACATGTGTTTCTCAATTTTAAGTGCATTTGGATCGGAGCTATTTTGAATATGTGACGTATTTAAAACTGAGTACTTTTTACTCAATTTGGAGAACCCATTTTTTTTTTTTTTTCAGTGTAAGTGCTAGTGTATAGCGCCATGTATTTGTTTCCGGCCATGCTTTTCGATGTGAATATGGTTCCCATCAATGTTACCTATCTCCCTTTAAAATTTGTACGTAAAGTTTTAAAACACCCTGTGTAGTGTATTTATAACGCAAAAAGCAGTAAAATATATTTTTAGTTTTGTATGTTTTACTAGGGGGCTCGGCCCCCTACGAGCTACGCTCGCCAACCCCCGTCCAGACACCGCAGACTCTAAATGCACGCTAATTTGAATGCACGCTTTAAAAAGATTTCGAAAGATTGAATTATAATTTTAAAAAAAGTGGCGATCTCCCTATAAACGAATTTCTATTCATTTCTCTTTGATTGGGGAATTTTAACGCCAAATCCGCTGCGGTACTACTTGATTATCCTGTCGACCAATTTCGCCAAATTATATAAATCGCCAAACCACTCGCCAAATTATACAAATTGATATAATTTTTGTTTTAAATAATGAAAGAACAAATAAATTCGTACAACATTAATAAAAACACAAATAAAACGTCGAAATAAAAATAACTTGATGACGTATACACGTGTAACAACCTTTCAAAATAAGCTAATATAAAAGGAATTAAGTAAAGAGAGTCTTTGTCTCCTGGTATTTTTTAACAAAGCGAAAAGAAAGTTCTTTTAAATGAGACATTTTAAATTAATTTTCAAAATATCAAATAAATGTCTAGCGCAATTTCTAAATTTAAACTTTTTTGCAATATTATTTTGTGTGTTCATTTTATGTAATAACTATAATGTGACGTAAATATGACGTAATTTCTCCTAAGACTTCTAACGCATGTTAATGAATTTATTATTTTACAATATCCTTTCTCCTTTAAAATTCACGTGTATACTTTTTATGACGCAATTTTTAATAAGTTCCTGCTTTTTATACGTAATTATTTAATACTAATTTGAAAGTTTTTTTCCTGTTTATAATAGTCACGTGTAAATAAATTTTTAATTTGAAGCAAACATTATTGCTTGCGCTTTTTATACAGATGGCAACAGTTTAAATTAGTACAATTTTCTGAAATCTGTAGAAAATATCTCTAGAAATGCTGAAAATTCGAATTTAAAATAGAAATAAAACATGAAAAAATGAGTCAAAATAAAAAAATTAATGCAATCTGCACTCCGGCAACTTCTAACGCATAAAATGATCTAAAAATGATTACACTGCCATGTACAGTTTTTGCTGCTATAAAACTTTTTTAGTGGAACGATTTTGTCCAACTTTAGCATTAAATAACTCTTAAAATAATTCTTCGATTTGAAAACTGTCTGCATCAGCGTGCTTATCAGACATTTCTGTATAAAACCACCGATTTTCATATTTTTGTATGCATTATTTTTGTTAATATTAACGAAGAAAGGCCTCCGGTCACCAAAAAATCAAAACCGGCGGCGGCGGCGGCGGCGGTGACAGCGGGAGTTACTTTTTTTTAGAATAGAGAGATATTGCCAATGAGCAAAATTTTTGCATCCATGATCTATATTTTAATGAATCTCAATGGAATGAATCGTATATTGTTTACCATCACTGATTGCTGGGTGATACCATTTTCAACGCAAGATATATCGTAAAACATGCATATTTCGATGCAGTTCATCACTCGAGTTGTTTTGTTTTTACAATCTTTCTAAATAATGCAGCTTTATTGAAAAAATGAAATCTCTGAAAATTAAAATAAAATGGCTAATTTTAATGAAAGATTATCAGGATCCGGATGAGTTCACTCCGGAAGTGGTATACACTTAGCTCTATTATATATATAATATATATTAATAACTTTCTATTCGATAGGTAATAAAAAATTATATATATATATATATATGACCATTAAAAAAAAATTACAAATTACCAACAAACATAAAAAATAAATAAAATGAGCAGAAAAAGAATAATGGATATTCGTAGAGCCTAAGCAGAATTGTCAGGTCCCAAATGCCTAACGTTCCACAAATAAAGTGTGTGGTTTCATCTTCATATTAGCCATAAAAAAGCTAAAGAATATGAATTTGGGGCTACCAATACACAAAAAATGGAGAAATAAATTGTGAAAAACAAATAAGTTTAAGGTAAAACATGATTAAAAAGGATTAAGAAATAAAATACACATTACTATATTGAAATATATATATATATATATAGGGTACTTAATTCTTTGTTTTTTTACTCCATCTTCCCTTAATTTGAGTATTTAAAATGTAACCATGTTAATTCAATATTCTTTTGAATAAAATGTTTGATAAAATGATAAGCAGCCTCGACTGTATATGTATATTTAAACACTATACCTTTGCTATATAAAATGATATGTGTGTGAAAAATCATAATTATTGTTATAATATAACTTTGTTTTTGTTGCAAGAAATAAAGCTCTTTTTGTATATTATTTTATTAGACATATCACCTGTAAATAAAAACTGGTTTATTTTTAAATAGCTTTGTGGACATTTCTTTTCTAAAGCAACAGCGTAAGTATTATTTTCGTTTGCTGAAAAAGAAAGCTGAAGTGACTCCACTCGAAATTTTACACAATACATTACGAAATACACAATACATTACGAAATTTTACACAATACACGAACATTTTACACAATAGCTTGTATTCAGATACCAGGCAATCCAAAAGTAACTGTAAAAAGAAAGAAAAATCATGCGTCAAGCATAAATTATGAAACACATTCCTACACTTCAACAAAACCTCGTCTTTTAATATTTTAAAAAGTCACTTAAGTAAACATTTTAGAAAACATATAACACATTTAAAAACCATATTTAAGAAGACTCTTCACTCACTTGAAAACACTCGCTCAGTAATGTTAATCCTATATATATACAGGGTGTATCATCACAGCGGTTACAAACTTTCAGGTCAGATAGAGTACACCTGTAAATAAAAACTGGTTTATTTTTAAATATCTTTGTAGACATTTCTTTTCTAAAGCAGCAGCGTAAGTATTATTTTCGTTTGCTGAAAAAGAAAGCTGGAGTGACTCCACCCGAAATTCCGAACATTTTACACAATAGTTTGTATTCAGATACCAGGTAATCCAAAAGTAACTGTAAAAAGAAAGAAAAATCATGCGCCAAGTATAAATTATGAAACACATTCCTACACTTCAACAAAACCTCGCCTTTTAATATTTTAAAAAGTTACTTAAGTAAACATTTTAGAAAACATATAACACATTTAAAAGCCAGATTTAAGAGGACATTTCACTCACTTGAAAACACCCGATCCGTAATGTTAATCCTATATATACACAGGGTGTATCAGCACAGCAGTTACAAACTTTCAGGACAGATAGAGTACACCTAGACGATGGGAAATCAATAGCAATGGATGGTCGGAAAAGCTTTCCTGGCGCGCTAATGACGACACAAAACACACGAAAGACAGGACACGAATAAGAGGAGAAAACGTGTTTATTATCCTTAGTACAGCAAAAAACTAAGAAAAAAACAACATTAAAGAGACAACGGTCGTCATCAAAGTACAGGGTGTCCAGCGAATAAGACCCTGATTTCAAAATTAAATATCTCAAAAACAAAGATCAATAGATTTATGCGGTAAACGATTTGTTTACTAGCTAAGCTGTAAAAATGTTGTACAGAGGTTGCAAAAATCGCTAACAGATGGAGGTGTAATCGCAATACTTGTAAACTGCTTGGAAGTCGAGAGCCCTAGCGTCTCATTCCTAGATGGCTCCCTATGTAAAGACGAATATTGGGAAAGTCCATTTTTTCAATGGAGTGATGTGCAGAAATGGAAACATCGGGTCACAGAATTATTCAGCTTTAATTTTAGAAAATTTCAATTAATAGAATTTTCAATAAAAAGTTTAGAAATCATTATAAGAATTTTTTAAATATTTTATTAAATTCAATCTTTAATGCCATATAATTATTTAAATCAACATGCATATATTTAGAAAAATAATTTTGTACTTTTTATTTATTTTTTATATTTTTAAATCACGGCATAATATTTTGGTATTATTGTTTATACCTGAATTATTATAAATAAAAAAGTAATTTTTCACTTTTGATTTATTTTTAAATCACGGCATAATACTTTGGTTTTAGCACAACACATATATTTCTTTTCTTTGTAAACAAAGTTTTAGAGACAGAAATTATGCGTTAAATTATTTCTTTTTTAAAAGGAATTGATGATAAGTCATATCATCAACGTCAAAGCAAAAGTATTTTGGAAGCTGCATGCCTTTCGAACATTTCGGATCCTGTCGCTAGAAGTTGCACCATATTTCTGTGCTCAATGATTAAAAAAATGAAAACCAGTTTTTAAAATTAAAATTACTTTTTTAACTTAATTAAGTTTTTAAAAATAGAAACTTTATATTTTTTTATTCAAACTATTCTCTACAATTAAAAAAAAAACAGATTTATGAATTATTATTGTAAATGCTCAATGATTTGTAAAAAGGGGGTTTCGTTTAGCTTAATTAAATTTTAAAACCAGAGACTTTGTATTTTTTTATTCAAAAATTTTCACAGTTTAAAAGACATACCACAGAGATATTGGTATTCGGACTGAAGTAGCTTATAACAAAATTTGAAACAAATCTCAATTCTGTCAACACATGGCTCCGCTTCTGCACATTACCCAAATAAAATATTTTTTAAGTTCTTATATAATGATTGCTAAACTTTTTATTGAAAATTCTATTAATTGAAATTCTCTAAAATTGAAACTGATGCAATAATTCTGTGACGAGATGCCTCCACTTTTGCACATCACCCCGAAGAAAAAGCGGTCTTTCCCAATTTTCGTTCTTCCATAGGAAGCCATATAGGAATCAGACGCTAGGGCTCTCGACTTCAAAACACAATTTATAGGCATTGCGATTACAGCGCCATCTGTTAGTGGTTTTTGCAACTAATTTTTGAAACTTCTGTACAACATTTTTACAGCTTAGCTAATAAAGCTACCGTTTACCGCATAATTCTATTGATCTTTGTTTTTGAGATATTTAATTTTGAAATCAGGGTCTTATTCGCTGGACACCCTGTAGGTGTTCGAAATTACGGCCCCGGGCCGTGGTGCATGGAAGCGCTTCTCTGGCGAATGAAAGATGTAATGTTCTCAAAAATATCGGGCGTGTCTCGGACTTCCCCAGCAGCTGGCACGATCAGTGCAACAAGTTCCCCAGCACTTTCCAGCATTGTCCCGGCATTTTTGAAGCACTAAGAATAATAAACATGTTTTCGCTCCCTGTTCGTGTCCTTCTTTTCTTGTGTTTTGTGTCGTCACTACCGCGCCAGGAAAGCGTTTCCGACCCCTGCATTGCTATGTGATTTCCCATCGTTTAGGTGTACTCTATCTGTCCTGAATGTTTGTAACCGCTGTACTTATACACCCTGTATTGAGATGTGCTTTTTACGAATAACTGTGATATATCTATCGAATGGTGTAATTATTAGGCAGATGGATTTATAATAGTGGCGAATTTACTTGAATATATGAATTTTCACCCTAAAAATTTGAGACTTGTTCTAGAGATTGTATAACATTTAAATTGGGGACATTTGGGTGTTTTAAGCCAGAAACTATAAAATAAACTGTCAAGTGCGAGCATTACTCGCGCACAGAGGATTCCGTAGAATAAATATATGAATTTGTAATAGTATTATAAAAAACAAACAAAAACGTTGCTAAAAGAATACTAAGACTTTGTAAAAAACTATACAACGTAGGGTTGAGTATAACTGTATATATTAGAAAAGTGTAAATGGGTTTACCATGAAAGTTCAAAGAAATATGGAACCTAAATGATATCAAATATAGCTATTCGTATAACTCTTTTTTTAATATTATCCTAATCTGTTTATGATGAACTTAATTCGGTACTGACAATAAAAGCAGTGCATACTTAAACTTCATTTGGCATTTCATGAAACTAAATTCAGCGTAGTAATAATCTTTATTTCTACAGTGTAGCTAAAACAAAACCTTTGTTCAAAGTTTAAATTTGGCATTGTGCTAAGCGCGCTTCGAATTGAGGTCTCAAAGTTACAACGCCGCCTTGGTCAGTGCCGCGTTTTTCCAGATAGGTGTTTAATTAACTTTTAAAGTCACTCGAGGCGTATTGAGAGATACAATCAATGCAAACTATCGCGAATCCCGCAGTATTTATGCGATTCATTCTAATTAAATCTTTCGAGGGCGATGCCCTTAATAAACGGACGCCTAATTTTAATTCTAAAACAGACAAACGGCACCAAGAATATTTAATTAAAATTTTCCTTTTATCATGTACGTGAAAATAAGCAAGCTCGCATTTTCTAATAAATTCGTTTATAAATTCTGGTGTCAGTTCATTATTTCATAAGTTTATAAATAGAATTACTCCGTGCCGGAAAGGATTAAGTGGTCGCAGGACTCTTAAAGCTTCAAAATTTAAGAAATTTTAATTTTTTTAGATGTTAAACTCCTATCTTTTCTGAATATTTTGATGTAATTGTTTCCTTGAAATTCCCAAGCTTTTAGAATTATACCCGCTCAATAGCTGAAGCGGCGTTTCCGAAACTTTAAAGTCATTATTTTCCAAATGGCGTTTTTGGGGCATAACGCGCAGGATACCTCAAAAACTTCTGAATATTTTTTCTTGAAATTTGCAAAACATATATTTCATGTTAGTTTGTATAAACTGAACCTAAAATTTCCTTTTTATTGTTCAAAAAAATATTTTTTAGGTGATTTTACTGTTTAAATTTTCAAATTTTTCTATTAGCTAAATGCAACATTGCATTAAAAATATAAAAATACTTTAAATATAAATTTATTTAAGTTCAGGGAAATTATTACAATCTGAAGTATAAGTAAGCACCAAAATTTTCATTCTAGTTGCAATATTTATTTTGTAATCCTGCGCGTAAACTGTTACGCCAATTTTTTGTTCGACAAATGTCTAACAGTTTCGAGCCCCCTATAAATACTAATTCTGTATCTTGAAATTTTTAAAATACATGAAACGAAAGAACATACTTATATCTTTCATCCCAATTAAAATTGTGTTTTAAAATCATATACATTTTAAGACATTAAATGTTGAAAATAGTCCTTTTTTTTCTTTTTTTTCCCACTTTTTAGAGTCACGAGACCCCTTAAATTAGTATGTTTTTAACAATTTGACGTTTATTGCTTTTATCCTGTTACTGGACATTACATTACACATATATATCATTAAAAGTTGTTAACTAGGCATAGAGTACGCCGCCCCTGTCCTTGTGTATGTCCAATCTGACCGTACCTTTAAGGGTTAATATCTCGGCTAATTACCGATGATTTTTTTCAAAAATCAGTATCAACAATGCTTTTATTCTTCTGCAACGATAGGCATATTCAGCGATGCTCAACAATTTTTCTGAATGCACGTAAATCGAAATTTGTGTATAACAGAAAAATGCTAATTACTCAAAAACTATGTGACCTAGGGTAATCGCTATAATTTTCCGGCAAGGTTTACATTAACGTCTACTACCTCTAATTTTTTCATAATTTTACTTTCAGTAGATTCGGAATTAGATGGGGGGGGGGGACATATTTTTGCACTACATTTTCAACAATATCTTTGAAAATATAATACCTAAAATTAAAAGGAATGTATTTTTGATGTCAGCGTTACAAAAACTTTCACAGGATACCCCACATGATATACAAAGAAAAGATTTTTTTTTCAAGTAGCATAATTATCCCCTCTGCTTTTCTTATTAAATATATTTATGAATGTTCATTAATCTGAAAATATGTGGGTCAATGGTCTTTATTACTTCCCCGAATTTGAACTTTCCACGTTCCGTAGTTTACGAGTAAAATGGCTGTGAGAGATAGACAGACAGACGGACAGACACAGGAGTGATCTTATAATGGTTCCGTTTTTACTTTTTAAGTACGGAAACCTAAAAAAGAAATATATTTTGTACCTTTCCCTTGTCAACAGATGCAGATTGTAGGTAGATTCCTTAATTCTGTTCGGAGCATGTTATAAGACGCGTTGTGATAATCTAAAACTAGAATGCTCTAGCAATCAAAGAAGGATCGTGTTGAATATAGAATCTAAAATATTTATCTCTTTTAGCAATCATATAATACTGTTCAGTGTTTCCTTATCTCCAATGCGGAAGTTCGAAAGTATGTTTTGATCATTCGTAAATATTAACGCTACGTTTTCATTCTGAGCTTAGAATCTTTTTTCAGATACTAATATTTCGAAAAAGATAAAATGTGCAAAATGTTACCCAAAAAATGCAAAAAAATGTTCAAATACGAATATTTATTCAAAATTCATAAAAATGCCCAACATTCAAAAAAGGTCTTAAAAAGGAAAAAAAAAAAATCCTAAAAATGCAAATTTCTATTCTTTGGTATTATATAATTAGAAACCTGTTACCAAACTTATGCTGTAACGATGACACCTTTTAACTGAAATTAATACTGCGTTCAGAATGAGATAGTTGAGTCCAGGGTTACCAGTTTGGTCAACCACTTTTATTCTGAAATTTCAAATTCGTACCAGAAATGTTGAATGAAGAATCTTTACTTTATGTACTCACAAAATTTCTGTCGTTAATTAGAGCAAAAATACTATATTTAATTTCTGGCACGAATTCTGATTTTCTGAATAAAAACGGAGGCCATACTGGCAACCCTGATTGAGCCACTTAACTTGAAGTTTTTTGAAGCGGACGTAACCGGAATTAAGATTTCGACTTGAGCAAGTTTCTGAAACTTACTTAACTTTCGATATTCTCTTAACCCTAGATCTACCGGGAATTTTATTCAAGTTTTAATAAAACGTTCTACACCAGAATTTTTATTTAAAACTATTTAACTTATTTATTTACCTTATTTTTGTCTGGTTTATATACTTAGTTTATTTTAAAGAAATTTCTGGTTTGAATGAATATTTTGTATGTACCTGTCGGGTCCAATGGACCCGTCTGGTAGACGGAGGGTTAACTATGAGTTGACTGGAACTGTGCCTTCTGAACTCTTGTCTTATTTCAAACTATTTTAAATTTCGAGTTAAGTTCTACAAATAATTACGAATGTTCCTTTGAATCGTTTATTTATTTAACATGCCACAAAGAATAAAAACAATAACAAACTATGTATGGATAAAAGTTGTAGTTACAAATTTAACGTAAGTACCTTAAAACTTTTGGCAGTGTGAACTGGGAAGCCTAATTCCAGGTTGTACGGTTCAAAAAAGTTAAGCTGAGTGACTAAACATTCATAATATGAACGTAGTACTATATCTGTTTCTTTTACATACACCACGTTTGGGATACATTGCTTACACTATAAATGTCCTGAAAATAATAAATATTGAAGCTGAATATACATAGTCATGCAAATGAGAGTTTTAAGTTGTTTTAAATACATATATTTTGCCTTTTAACTTTCCGGGTACATACATAAGCGCCGATTTAACCGGAGCGACGCGACGGAAGAAAATCAGGCAAACTTTTACCTTCCAACACAAATTTTAAAATATTATTTTTTTCTTAATTAATTACAGTGATTAAACAGAACCAAAAAACCTTGTTTTAAAACTGTGGTAGAGGTATGCCTGGTTGCCTAATTCTCCTCTACGATGTCGGCCAGCTTCTTGAGAAACTTCGCTAGTGTGCAACGGACCCTTAGAATCTCATTAAACCACGCCCCATTTCCAGTTTTCCAAAATTGACATGTGATCCAACAGACAGCCTTTTGATTTTCATTAAACCACGCCTTCTTTTCTGATTTTATTTTTCACCTGATCAGAAACTGAAAATTCCATACCTCTTTCAGACCGGCAATAGACAATATATGGCCATTAATCACCGGACACTTTCCATTTTAAATATTTTGTTGAATATTTAAAGATATATTTTCGGAGTTTTTTGGAACTTCAAGATTATGAAGACTTCGTATTTATCAACGGCGATTTGGTCAGAAGGACAATTAAGGGGCCGACAAAAAAATCAAAGAAAAATAATAATGTTTGGGATCACCCTGTAAAATAAAATGCACGAAATGATCTATCGCTATAGCTTACGAATATGTGGATAGTATACAATATATATATTCATTTGTGGCATAATAGAACGTATATTCATGGAGAAATATTCGATTTTTTTTTTTAGTTCAAAAAATTATTGTGTTTTTTTTGTTGTTGTTGTTTTGTGTGTGTGTGTGTGTGTGTGTGTTTCCGAAAATTTGACAAAATGTAGTAGAAATAATATGGTGTAATTGGAATGTAAATGTAGTAAATATTTGATGAAATATGAGCAGTGGCGCCAACTTACATGGGCCCGTGGAGTGCGAGACCACCCAATATTTTGATCTTTCTCGCCCTCTCCCCACGAATTTCCATCGATTTATTTCGTTATTTATTTAACTGCTGAAATAAAATTTGGTTTTACTGACGTTCTCAAAATAATTTTGTTTGGAAAATAGTAAGAGCATCAATTAAACTTATGTATAATAATTTTTTTTGAAAAAACAAATTTCCTGCATATTTTGCCATCTGTTTTTTGTCTTGATTCGATAAAACACTTAGGTGACTAAATTGTATATGTTTTTTTTTTTTTTTTTTGACATATAGTTTTTTGCCCTTTCAATAGCAATTTTTATGCTATTTAACCCTTTATCTACTGAATTATGAATTCATGAAAATTTTGTTTTCTAAAGCATTTTTCGTGAATTGTTTAAACGACATTAGAAGATTTACATAATAATTTAATAAATTCTAGAAGGATTGAAAGGTTTAGAAGGATTAATTCAATTTGAATTTATATGGATTTTATGCAATATTTATAACCCCATTCAAATCTTTTATTTTAAATATTTTTCTTAGTAGTTTGTAGAATTAGGAAATGTACAAATACAATGTTCTTACAATAGAAATATAGAAATATTTCTATTTAAAAAATTCACCCCTCCAACGCCAAGAAAGCTGAAAACATGCAAAGGCAAAGAAATCATCATTTTTAAAATATTTTTGTTTTGTGTACCCAACATTGCTTTTGGAACAAGATGAATTATTGTGAAATATGGTTCTCCAACATAATCCCCGAGTATCCAAAACAAGAGAAAAGAAAAAAAATCCTAATGGAGAAGATCTGGGTAAAGCTACGATGACGTCGTAAGGTCATCGACCTAAACCCCAGATATCCAGGACTCTGAGAGAAAAAGAAAAAAAAAAGCAAGAACTGCGTATATAGACTCTTTCTCTCGTCAGATCATCTCGTGTTTTTATCTGTGTATTACGTGTTTTTAACTCGCTCCTAAAGCGACATTCTTATTTTGTAACCTGTGAATCCTATATATCTGATTTAATTAAACAGGATTCAAATAGAGAAACCGTCCCTTCTTACTGATTTTTCGTGTGCTTGACACCCAATTAAATCATCTACCTTTTATTCCCAAACAGCAGCAGAAAGAACGAAAACTACGGTGGATCGACTGTGAAAAATTACTGGTTTGTTACTTAACGAAATTGACCTGCAAATTAAAAGAGAAGAGGTAAGCCTTTTGCCATATCATTGTATAATTGAAACTAAATACATATAACTGTATAGAAGAGCATAAACAATCACGTAGATAGAAAATGCTCAGTAAATTATTTAAATAGAAATGTTTGTAGTCATTACCTAAATGATAAAGATTCGACAATGTCTATTTAATATTACTAACAAAATAAGATTATGAGACTGATTTTGTGCTCGATAACAATAACAAATACAAAAAAGTAAAATATTGTAGGTCAAAAAAAAAAAACGAAAAAATATTTATTATGACATCGTATAAAGATAATCAATTTATTGAAAAACTGAATGCATCGAACTACGCCAACTGGCGCTTCAAGATTCAGATGCTGCTAACCAAAGATGATCTCATAGAAGCAGTTACAGAAACTGCTCCTGCCATGACCGATGCTAAATGGGCAGATTGGAACAAAAGGGATAAAAAAGCGCGTGCTCTTATAAATTTGAGCATTGAAGACGCGCAAATAATACACATAAAACACTTAGAAACTGCTCGCGAAACTTGGGATAAACTAAAAGAAATTCATGAAAGACAATCACTTTCTAGTAAATTATTTCTTCTAAGAAAATTGTACAATACTAAACTAAGTGAAAACGGTGACATGCAACAACATATTACTAACATACTCGAACTGATTGACAAATTAGCCGCAATTGGTGAACGCATAAGCGATTCACATATATCAGCGATAATGCTATGTTCATTGCCCAGGTCATACGACGTTTTGATCACCGCTCTTGAATCACGTCCAGAAACTGACCTGACGCCTAATTTTCTGAGAACAAAATTAATAGATGAATACCAGCGAAGAATAGAAAATACTGACATGTCACAAAATGCATCCAAAGCATACAAAATTACGAAAAATTCGGCATACGCCAGTAATAGAAAAGAAAACAAATACTGCACTCATTGCAAAATGCGGAACCATAATACCGCCCAATGCTGGTTCATCAAGAAACAAAAACAAAATTCTTACACTCAGCAGCATGGCAACCATCCTCATCCAAACAGATATAATTTTCAAAAACAAAACTCAACACAACTTTGCTTTGAGAAAACTAACACAAATGATAGGAATGAAGCATACAATTTCAAAAATGAAAAACGTAACGACGTGGCATTCTTAGTGGAAAAAAGTGATACAAACACTTGGGTAATTGATAATGGTAGTTCAAACCACATAACAAATGATAAAACATTGTTTTCAAGATTTAACGAAAATGCCGAAACTGAAATAACTGTTGCTAACGGTAATAAATTAAAGGCATACGGTTCTGGCGACATAAAAATTCAAACGGAAGATAACAGTGAACAAATCACGCTCAAAAATGTGCTATACATACCTAAAATAGAAACTAATCTACTTTCAGTCAGTAAAGCGACTCAAAACGGTTGTGAAGTAACTTTCGAAAAGGAAAAATGTAGCATAATAAACGATGGCAAAACAATATTAGAAGGAAAATTGAGAAATAACCTGTATGAAATAAATTTCGCTAGTGATACGAAAAATCAAAATTACGTAAACATGGCATACACCTGTCAAAATCCCAACTGCATTGACCTATGGCACCGCAGAATGGGACACCGCAGTTATCAAGCAATTAAAGAAATGCAAAATAATCAACTGGTCACCGGTGTGACAATAAATAACTGCAAACATGAAAATATATGTGAAATATGTATTAGAGCAAAAACAACAGAAGCTCCGTACCCCAAACAAGCAAAATACAGGGCTACACGAAAAACCGAGTTAATTCACTCTGATGTATGTGGGCCGATACAGACCCCTACAATAGGCGGCAAAACATACTTCGTAACATTCATAGATGATAAAACCAGATTCTGCATAATATACTTAATGTCTAGGAAATGTGAAGTATTCGAAAAGTTTAAAGATTACGTATCTCTAGTATACAACAAATTCGGCAGATACCCAAACATAATCAGATCGGACAATGGTGGCGAATACACCAGTGCCGAAATGGAACAATATCTTAAGGATAAGGGTATAGAACATCAACTGACGGTTCCACATTCTCCCAGCCAAAACGGAGTTGCGGAACGCAAGAATAGATATTTACTTGAGATGACCCGCAGTATGTTAATTGAAGCTAATTTACCGCACAAACTATGGGGAGAAGCGATAACTACAGCCAACCACATTCAAAATCGCTTACCTACAAAATCTAACGCCATCACGCCTTACGAGGGATGGACAAACAGAAAACCTAATCTTCACTACCTAAGAGTATTTGGCTGCCCGGCCTATACTCACATTAACAAATCAAAACGCGGAAAACTAGACGAAACTGCACAGCTAGGAAAATTCGTCGGATACGACAATAGAAGCAAAGGTTACCGAGTGTATACTAATGATGGTAAAGTAATATTAACCAGATCAATAAAATTCCTCGAAAGTAAACTCCCATACATACAAAACGACAATAATGCAGAAGTAACCAAACCAAAAAATTCAGAAAACGAACAACTAATGGAAGACAACCCACACGAAATACTAGTAAAAATCACACCTGCAGAATGCGAACCATCAGTGCCCAAACAATCAACTAACGAACCGCGAAGATCGGAACGATCCAATAGAGGAGTACCGCCCGATCGCTTCGCGTACACCGTTAAGACAAACACAATTTATGAACCCAAAGATTGGGATGACATGATAAGCATTCAAAATCCAATTGAGAGGCAGAATTGGCTAAAAGCCGCTCAAGAAGAAATAAATTCGCTAAAGGAAAACAACACCTGGAAACTAGTGGAACCCCCACAAGGAAAGAAAGTCATCGGCAGCAAATGGACTTTCAAAGTCAAATACGATGACCAGGGAAACGTTAAAAGGTACAAAGCACGCCTCGTCGCGAAAGGCTTCCTGCAAAAATATGGTGAGAATTACGATGAGACATTTGCCCCAGTGGTGTCTCACACGACAATCCGAACCTTTCTAGCCGCAGCCGCATACCACGGATTTGACGTACACCATCTTGACATTAAGACCGCTTTTCTACACGGCGAACTTGACGAAGACATCTACATGACACAACCCGAAGGTCATGAAATATCAAATCAAAACAACAAAGTATGCAAATTGTCAAAGGCTATATATGGCCTAAAACAGGCAGCAAGAGCCTGGAACATCAAAATTAGCGACACTCTAAAACAAATTAATTTTATTCAAAGTACAGTAGACACTTGTTTGTTTACGCGAAAGAATGAAAACAAAGAAGATACCATTTACATAATAGTTTACGTTGACGACCTTTTGATTGCAGGAAATAAAGAAAACATTGAAAAATTCATAGAAAGATTGAAAAGTCAATTCAAACTTAGCGATTTTGGTGAAGTGAGCAACTATCTAGGAATAAACATAAAGAAGATAAACAAGTTGGAAATTGCTCGTCAAACGTGGCAAATGAGGTGCGTTCGTACTATAACTAGTGTTATAATTATTTTTTGCACCCCATATTGTACTGAATGTATAATTTTTTGCACTTCATAAAGCGCATAGTCTGATACATCATTAAAATGCACTTCCAACATTTTTTTCCCATTCCCCGTAATGTAACGGAACACTTTTGACTGTCCCTGTAATTAAACTATACATCCGATTTTCCTAAAATTTGAAATAGCTCAACAAAATTTTACAAAAATTATATCTTTAAAATTTCAGGCCATTCGGAAGGCTGTAATATCATTAAAATGCACTTGCAATAATTTTTCCCATTGGCCGTAATGTAAAGAAAAACTTTTGACTGTCCCTGTAATTAAACATACATCCGATTTTCCTAAAATTTGAAAGGGCTCGACAAAATTTTGCAACAGTTATATCTTTAAAATTTCAGATCATTCGGAAGGCTCTAATATCATTAAAATCCACTTGCAACAATTTTTCCCATTGGCCGTAATGTAAAGAAAAGCTTTTGACTGTCCCTGTAATTAAACTATACATCCGATTTTTCTAAAATTTGAAAGGGCTCGACAAAATTTTGCAACAGTTATATCTTTAAAATTTCAGATCATTCGGAAGGCTCTAATATCATTAAAATGCACTTGCAATAATTTTTCCCATTGGTCGTAATGTAAAGAAAAACTTTTGACTGTCCCTGTAATTAAACTATACATCCGATTTTCCTAAAATTTGAAAGGGCTCGACATAATTTTGCAACAGTTATATCTTTAAAATTTCAGATCATTCGGAAGGCTCTAATATCATTAAAATGCACTTGCAATAATTTTTAACATTGGCCGTAATGTAAAGAAAAACTTTTGACTGTCCCTGTAATTAAACTATACATCCGATTTTCCTAAAATTTGAAAGGGCTTGACAAAATTTTGCAACAGTTATTCCTTTAAAATTTCAGATCATTCGGAAGGCTCTAATATCATTAAAATCCACTTGCAATAATTTTTCCCATTGGCCGTAATGTAAAGAAAAACTTTTGACTGTCCCTGTAATTAAACTATACATCCGATTTTCATAAAATTTGAAATGGCTCGACAAAATTTTGCAACAATCATATATTTGAAATTTCAGACCATTCGGTTGGGTAGTTTTTGCTCTGTTACATGCGGACAGACGGACGGACGGACAGACGGACAGACGGACGGACAGACGGACGGACGGACTGAACGACGACTATAGGTGCTACGTATTTATATAATTACGAACGCACCTAAAAACGGATATGCTCTAAATCAGACAACAAAAATTAACGAAATAACAAGCAAATTTAACTTAACCGAAAGCAAGCCATATAGTACTCCTATGGACGCCGGATACCTGAGAATAAACGATAACAGCAATTTACTTCCAAACAATCATAAATACCGGCAAGGAATCGGTGCACTATTGTATATAGCGACCGTAACAAGACCCGACATCCTGACCGCAGTCAATATACTCAGTCGAAAAAACGAAAATCCGACAGAGACCGACTGGAAAGCTTTAAAGCGCGTCATTCGATACTTAAACGCAACAAAAAATCTACACTTAATAATAGACACAGAACTGGCCCCAGTCCTTGAGGCATATTCAGACGCGAACTGGGCACAAGATCCAGAGACAAGGAAATCAACATCGGGAAACATATTTTTAATTGGAAAGAACCCCATTCATTGGCTGTCTAAACGCCAATCATGTATTGCCCAATCGTCCGCTGAGGCGGAATATGTTGCAGCTGCAACTGCTGCAAATGAAATCGTCTGGCTAACAAGACTTTTAGAAAATCTAGATCTTCCACAAAAACATCCAATAACTCTCTTCGAGGACAATCTTTCAACAATAAAAATGACAGAGTCAGAAAAGCACTCCAACAGGACCAAACACATCGACGTAAAGTTCCACCTCATAAAGAACTTAGTGGAAACAGGCATCATAGAATTTCAATACTGTGCCAGCAAAGCCATGGTCGCGGACGTGCTAACTAAGCCCGCACCCAAACCTGACTTCCTAAAAAACCGCGAAAGACTCAAACTATTAGACTTTCCTCCACTCAGGGATTAAGGGGGTATATTGTGAAATATGGTTCTCCAACATAATCCCCGAGTATCCAAAACAAGAGAAAAGAAAAAAAAATCCTAATGGAGAAGATCTGGGTAAAGCTACGATGACGTCGTAAGGTCATCGACCTAAACCCCAGATATCCAGGACTCTGAGAGAAAAAGAAAAAAAAAAACAAGAACTGCGTATATAGACTCTTTCTCTCGTCAGATCATCTCGTGTTTTTATCTGTGTATTACGTGTTTTTAACTCGCTCCTAAAGCGACATTCTTATTTTGTAACCTGTGAATCCTATATATCTGATTTAATTAAACAGGATTCAAATAGAGAAACCGTCCCTTCTTACTGATTTTTCGTGTGCTTGACACCCAATTAAATCATCTACCTTTTATTCCCAAACAGCAGCAGAAAGAACGAAAACTACGGTGGATCGACTGTGAAAAATTACTGGTTTGTTACTTAACGAAATTGACCAGCAAATTAAAAGAGAAGAGGTAAGCCTTTTGCCTTATCATTGTATAATTGAAACTAAATACATATAACTGTATAGAAGAGCATAAACAATCACGTAGATAGAAAATGCTCAGTAAATTATTTAAATAGAAATGTTTGTAGTCATTACCTAAATGATAAAGATTCGACAATGCCTATTTAATATTACTAACATGAAGTACTCTATCTATAAATCATTCTAAACTGTATTGCAACTAATCGATGTATTAAATGAATTTTATAACAAATTATTTTAATGGAACTTATAAGTACCGTCAGTAGATAAAGGGTTATTATAAATATTAATGTATTTATGAGGAAGAACTCATGAGGATATAATTTAATAAAATTATTTATTAAATTATAATAATTTCATATTTTACTTAGAAAAACCATAATTTGACTTCGAATTATCCTTTATAGTGATTCGATTTTTAGTGTTCCCAGATTGGGGACTTTTTTGTCCCCAGACTATTGATTGTCACCGCTTTTTTGAAATAGAAATATTCGGCCTATTTAAAATATATTAAAAATTCTGAAAAATAAGGCGAACTATATTATTTTAGAAAAGCGGTGACAGTCAAATAATCTGAATTAAAAAAGTCCCCAATTTGGCAACACTGGATTCGCTCCTCCCAAGTTCCTCGCTCCACATAGACGTACTAGGGAAAGAAAATGTTATTTTAGTCACATGTTTTCGAGTCCACCCAATATTTTTCAAAAGTTGGCGCTGCTGAATATGAGCAGTTGAATGATTTTTTTTTTATCTGCGCATACGCGCACGATAGAAAAAATATATTTTTTTTTTTCATGATTTGATAATCAACTCTATGGAGCAACTCTAAAAAAAAAAGCCAGTCAAGCATCATGAAAATTCAGAAAGATATCGGCAATATAGTGAGCGAATTTTTAGTTCCTCTCTAAAAGCTGCTGAATGATAAGGGATTTTCCACAAATTGTTATTTTTTATTATCTTGCTTTCAGCAAAGAAGTTTGTACTTAATGAATGCCAACGGTAGACTTTTGAAAAAAATGTTTAGATTTTGATAGAGGAGAAGGTCCAAATACAGGATAGGTATTCTGAGAACTGGGTACAGCGCAGCCTAGCGGTGATAGGCGAAGTTTGTAACTTTAATTGAGAGAAGAAAGTTACGAAAAGTACGTCGCTGAAGTCTGTGTCATTTACAAATAGTAAATGCAAAAGTGTCGAATCTATGTAATCTGGTACATCAAAAGTTTTTCAGATATGTGTTTCTCATTTTTTTTTTAAGTATACTGATCGTATATTGGCTTGAATCGTTGATTAAGTTATTTTCTAGACATATTTAGCTCTCAATTGCCACGCACACATTATTGGTATTTTATTATATGAATGAGTAATACCGGTGTTTTAACTTAAACATAGCAGTGGTCCGAATACCGGCTACCTAGAGTGGTCTAAATACCGGCTAGCCGGTAATTGGACCTCTCTTGGTTGCTCTGCTTGAAGGGGAGGAAAATAAATTAATTTAAATAGTTCCATAATTAATAAATTAATTTAAATGGTTCAGAAATAAATCCAGTCCCATTTCGCAATATGAAAAAAGCAACTATGGCCGTAATTCTTCAGTACCGACCCTGGTTACGGGATCACTTTCCAAAAAAGCGCTGTTGGACACTACAAAATTGCTTGTAATAAATGTGAAGAGAAAGAAAAATAATGACGGAGTAAACCAGGCGAAAGAAGCTGAAATTTGATTTTAATATTCTCGCTGCGCAACCCGAGATTTCCTCAGGCAACGTAAAAGTAGCAAAATTTGCGCAACCCGAGATTTCCTCGGGGATGCATTTTTTCCGTCTAATTAACCCTCTTTGATTATTCCCACCAGTTATTTTTTCATTGTAAATTTTGCCTTATTTAATCGGAGCATTTTTCCGGTTAAATTAGACAAAAACTTTTGTTTTGAAAAACCGGTGACAAAAGAATAAAAATTCTTAAAAGACGCTCGTCGCGAAGGGGTTGAATACGCTATTTTTGAAGCTGTTTTGATAAAACAATTACGCAGCGAGAGGGTTAAAAAAGTGAAAAGGAAAATATCCAACCGAGGAAGATGATAAATTTGTGTCTTCTGCATGGATGCTTTCTCTGTGGACAAGAATGGGGGAGGGGATTCTGGGTTCAATGTTAACCCCTTCGGGACGGGAGCCTTTTACGAAATTTATAATCTTTTGTCACCGCTTTTTAAAAACAGAAATTTGCGTCTTCTTGAATCGAGAAAATGCGCTAATTAAATAGGGCAAATTTTACAGTAAAATTTTACTGGTGAAGAAAAACAAGGATTCTGAGCGGTTCCTGCGGCACGTATACGTGTCGCTCGTCCCCAAGGGGTTAAGAATGCGATATGTGGGTTGATAGGGACTATACCGACGCAGAGAGTAATATTATGCTTTTGATTTTTTCAGATAAAATAATTCTCATTTCAATCAGCAAGCATTTTTTTTTGTTTTACACGTTAAAAAACAAAATTAGAAACATAATAGGAAGAATACTGTGAGGGATAGTCGTAAAGAATTTTAGAAATTTGACAAAAATACTTATTTATTAAAAATTGCGTATTTTTTCTGTGCATAGGAAATGTTATTAATCAATCAATTTATTAAAATAATATTCTTATTGCTTAATAACTGTCATTAGCTCTATTTGTGTGATCTTTTGGAAAAAAACTTATAGGTAGCCGGTATTTAGACCCCATTTCAAAAATTCAAAATTTCAAGACTTTCGGAATTTTGCTTTTTATAAACAGAAAACGCCTTTTAAACTGATTTTTTTTTTCTCAAAACAGGTGTAAAACATGTTAAGATACACTGCTGTCACTTTTTATTTTATTAATTTTGAAAATTGTATGATCTAGATTGGAAACAAGAGTGGTAGCCAGTATTTGGACCTTTTCCTCTACTTCTTTTTTTCTTGGAATACGCTCATTCTGGTGGTTTTCCAAGAATGAACTAAAGCATCAATAAAAAACAAAAAGTAAAAATTTAAAACGACAATTTATGGAAAACCCCTTATCATTTAGCTAGTTTTAGAGAACAACTAAAAATCAGCTCAGTCTATTGCCGATATATTTCTGAATTTTCACGATATTTGACTGGCTTTTTTTTTTAGAGTTGTTCCATAGAGTTGACTATGAAATCATAAAAAAAATATTTTTTTATCGCACGCGCATGCGCAGATAAAAAAATTTTCATTCACTCATATTTCATCAAATATTTAATAAATTTACACTCCAATTACACCATATTATTTCTACTACATTTTGTTGAATTTTCCGAAACTGGCGTTAAATTTGATAAGAAACCCTGCGTGATATAAACAAAAAGCATGGAAGAATTTTTTTAACTTAAAAAAAATCGATCTATCTCCATGTATATACGTTCTATTCTTTCACAAATGAATACATATATTGTAAAATATCCATATACTCATAAGCTATAGCGATAGATTATTTCGGGCTTTTATTTTACAGGGTGATCCCAAATATTATTATTTTTCTTTGAATTTTTGTTGATCTTTAATTGTCCTTCTGATCAAATCGCCGTTGCTAAATATGAAGTCGAACATATTCTTCATAATCCTGAAGTTCCATAAAAATCCTACAAACATATCTTTAAATATTCGACAAAATGTATAAAATTGAAAGTGTCCGGTGATTAACGCCATATAGTATATTTTAATCTTCAAATTTAATTTTTGGTTTTGTTTTTAGGTAACCACTGATCCTATTGGCATTGGAAAAATAATTTAAAATAAAAAGAAAAGTGAGCTCACAGGCTACACACTAATTGTATATTATTTTCTTATTTCAAAGGATAATACCCCTCAAAAACTAAATGAAGGGTATTAACCCCCGTTTCCCCCCTTTATACTTAACCAATGAACCTCCAAATCTAATCAAGGTAGCTCCTTAACATAATATACCGGTATACCAACTTTGAAGCAAATCGAATAACTCTGCATAAAAAACCCATTTATCTAAATTAAGCAGGGGATCTAGCTCCCCTTTCCTCCCTTTATACTTAACTAATGAACCTCCAAATCTACTCAGGGAAGCTCTTTAACATAATAAACCGGTATACCAAATTTGGAGCAAATCGAATAATTCTGCATGAAAACCCCATTTATCTAAATTCAGGGTGTGAGGGTGTGCCACCCTTTCCTCCCTTTATACTTAACTAATGAATCTCCAAATCTAATCAAGGCAGCTCCTTAACATAATAAACCGGCATACCAAATTTGGAGCAAATCGAACAATTCTACATGAAACACCCATTTATCTAAATTAAGGGTGATCAAGCTCCCCTTTCCCCCTTTATACTTAAGTAATGAACTCCCAAATCTAATCAGGGAAGTCCCTTAACATAATAAACCGGTATACTAAATTTGTAGCAAATCAAATATTTCTGCATGGAAGACCCATTTATCTAAATTAAGGGGGGAGGGGACTAGCCCCCCCCCCCTTTATCCTTAAACAATGAACCCCAAAATCTAATCAGGGAAGCGCCTGATCAAAATGAACTGGTATACCAAATTTGGAGAAAATCGAACAATTCTACATGAAAAACACATTTATCTAAATTAAGGGGGGTAGCCACTTTCCCCCCTTTATACTTAAGTAATGAACTTCCAAATCTAATCAGGAAAGCTCCTTAACATAATAAAACAGTATACCAAATTTGGAGCAAATCGAATATTTCTGCATGAAAAACCCATTTATCTAAATTAAGGGGGTGACTAACCCCCCCTTTATCCTTAAACAATAACCCCAAAAAATAATCAGGGAAGTGTCTTATCAAAATGAACCTAGAGAAAAAATTTGAAGCAAATCGGATATTTTTATCAAGAGTTATCGCGTTACGTACATACAGAAGAGGCGAGCACATGAGCTCTCAGGCTTTGATAGCCTGTGAGCTAAAAATTTAGCAACCTCTTAAACACGGCCCAGCAACCACGGGGTTACCAGTTTGGCCTTCATTTTTATCCCGAAATTTCGACTTGATACCGAAACTTTTTGCAGAAGACCTTTTACTTTAAGTAATTCAGAAAATTCTGACCATTAAATAAATCTAAAAATACTTTTTGCATTTTCTGGTGTGAATCCGATTTTTTTAAAATAAACTTTGAGGTCAAACTCGCAACCCTGAGCACCCGCACGATTGTACTGGTTACGCGTTTTGTATGTAAACGTCATGTACAGTTTTCTTCACCGCCCCCTGAATACTAGGCCTGAGCGCTGGACCAAAAATGGCGGCTGCCGAAGGCGTATTTTTTTCAGTGTGTGTACGGTCCCTTAAATATTCCTGCCAATAATTTTTTGAAGTTTTTTCCGCTTCATTTTTCTGAGAATAAACAAGGTACAGAAATCTTTTATAAAATACTGGTGTCTACATTTAAGGGACCGTACCTACGCTAAAAAAAATCCGCTTTCGGCAGCCGCCATTTTTGTGTGAGCACTCAGGCCTAGTATTCAGGGGGGCGGTGGTTTTCTTAAGAGTTAAACTTTCTCCCATTCCAAGTTTATTGCAAGAAATAGTTAACTATTATAGTTATCAATTTATAAGTTACAAAAAAAAATGAAACTGGCAGGTAAGGAAATTACAATCTCAATATATTTTTATTTTCTTCTAACTTTACAAGAAGAAAGTACTGGATTCATGAAAATTTTCGAATTCCGGTTTTCGACAGATTTGCACGTCTTAGGGATCATGGAACCCGAAAAACATGTTTTTACAAAATATCTGTCTGTGAGTCTGTCTGTATGTCTGTCTGTGTGTGTGTGACACAAATTTTGTGGGCGCTCTATCTCAAGAACTAATGAACAGAATTTAATAAAACCTTAGATTCAGTCAGTCCCTGATATAAACTGGAGCTGATTACTTTTTGGTGTAAATCGCCCAACAGGTAGCGCTGCTATGCTGCATTTTTCACGATTTCCGCATCTCAAGAACTAATGCACGGATTTTTATAAAACATCAGATTCCGTTAGTCCTTGATATAATTTGGTCCTGATTATTTGTTAGTGTAAATCTCCCAACAGGTGGCGCTACTATGCGGCATTATTCATGATTATCGCAATAGCTCTATCTCAAGAACTAATGCGCGAATGTTCACCAAACTTCATATTTAGTTAGTTCCTGATATTAATTAATGCTGTTTAGTTTTTAGTGTAAATCGCCCAACAAGTGGTGCTGCTAGGTTGCATTTATCACGATTTCCATAACTGTATCTCAAGGACTAATACATGAATTTTCATCAAACTTCAGATTCAGTTAGTCCCTAATAGAAATTGGTCCTGATTAGTTTTTGGATTAAATCGACTAACAGGTAGGGCTGCTATGTAGATTTTTTCACGATTTCTGTAATAGTTCTACCTCAAATACTAATGCGCAGATTTTCATCAAACTTCAGATTCAGCTACAACTTGACATAAGTTTTTGCTGATTAGATTTTGGTGTGAATCGCCTAACCAATGGCACTGATATGCTTTATTTTTCAGAAAATATTAACATGTATGAGGTAGAAGAAAGTTTTGGGATTGCTACATCCGACTAGTTTTACAATAGAAATATCTGAAGCAATCTTTAGTTTCTAAGAGACATAAATACACATTACATTTTTACTTTCTATCTTTAGAAGAAGAAAGTATTGGATTCGTAAAACTTTTCGAAGTCCGGTTTTCGACAAATTTACACGTTTCAGGGGTCAGAGATTCCTAAAAACATGTTTTTACAAAATGTCTGTGTGAGTCCGTCTGTCTGTATGTGACATAAATTTTGTGGGCGCTCTATCTTAAGAACTAATGCACGGAATTTAATAAAAATTTATATTCAGTTAGTCCCTGATATAAATTGTTGCTGATTAATTTTTGGTGTAAATCGTTCAACAGGTGACGCTGCTGTCAGCATTTTTTACGATTTCCGCAATAGCTCAATCTCCAGAACTAGTGCACGGATTTTCATCAAACTTCAGATTCAGTTAGTCCTCGACATGAATTGACGTTTTATTCATTTTGGTGTAAATCGCTCAACGGGTGGCGTTGCTATGCTGCATTTTTTTCCATTTCCGCAATAGCTCTATCTCAAGAACTAATGCTTGATTTTCAACAAACTTCAGATTCAGGTATACCTTGATATGAATTAGTGCTGTTTATGTTCTGGTGCAAATCGCTCAACAGGTGGCGCTGCTATGCTGCATTTTTCAGAATTTCCACTATAGCTCTATCTCAAGAACTATTGCACGAATTTTTATCAAACTTCAGATTCAGGTGTACCTTCATATCAATTAGTGCTGTTTATGCGATTTATATAGAAGAAAGTTTTGTGATGGCCACAACATACTAGTTCAAAATGTATTTCTGAATGGCTCTTACAGTATTCCTAACGACGCGACGTTGGAGCCTTGAAATGTCATCATAGTGTGGACGGCGGTTGTACCCATCATATATTTTATGTGCGCATGATTTCTTTGCTGGTAGATTATAATATTTTTTCTCTTAATTGTAGATTTTCGTGACTTTCTTCGTCCGTGTTTAAGATTTTACTACAATCAACTCGAGATGCAACAAGAGCTCAATCCGCAATAAACCTGTATGATTTCTTTTTGGAACTTTGGAATTTTCTTTGCTGCCACTTCGCGTCTGTATAGATCAGTTTCAACCACGTGCCCCCAATTTTCTACTAATCAACCAAAATCACAGAATTTTTAGACCATATTATCTCTCAACCAATCAAAGTGGAAAAGCCCCGGAAAAACTCGATAGGCAAACAAAATACCCACGAGGTTGTCAATTTGGTTTTTAGGGTGTGACGTCGGTTGAAACTCATCTATTGGAACCATGAATTTGCTACTGCTAAATTTATAAAATGCAATATAATTTTCAAAGTCTTGTTTTTGGATGTAAAGCATGTCTTGTAGCACTCTATTTGCTGATCGCTAATATTTATACCATCTACGCATTGATTAAATTTTTTCACTACTGAAGGGCATGATACTTCAATATATTCAGGTTTCTTTTTTGTCCAACGTTTAACTTTATCTATTCGTTCAGTACCGCAGTGATTAGACGCCATAATAACTTTGTTGCTATCCTTCCATTCTAGAATCGTTATTTTTCTGTCTCATGTAGCACGTTCTATATATTTACTATGATCAATGGACTTTACCCATGTCACGTCAGCTACTGGTATCAAGAAGAAAAACGCAAAAACGATTTAACACAGCTTTCCCTTCGTCCTTTAAACAGTCTTTTTCGCAGGATACATACCCGCAGAGGCGTGACTATTGCCACTCGTGGGTAAAGTCCATTTTGGTTGCACTAACTAGTTTTAAACCTCTAATGCGATTATCCATAATAGTGCGTGCTCCATAAATATTCAATTCATTTTTAACTTTTCTAAGGAAGGCAATGTAGTAAAATACAGATCCAAAAACACTCGCACGAAAGGACGGGCTATGAAATGTTACATCATGAAAGCAAAATAATAATACAAAATTACACATTTTTCCATTCCCCGCTTATTTTAACACTAAATAAAAATTCTCCAAGCAATTAAAAATATACTGACAATTACCAAATTACGATAGATAAATAATATGCGTACTTATAAATATTCGTTTGAAAGCCGACTGTAACTCAAAAACGGATTGAAGTTGCTACCAGTTAAGCAAAATAGGTATTACTGAGTTTCTAGAAACTAGCAACTTTGTTAATTACATACAATTAATCAGGAAGTAAAAATATCAGATGACGTCTCGGACTACACCAAGCCTGAACGCAACAAAATAATATTCATCGACCCGAAATGAAAAAAAGAGCCATATTTTAATGAAATTAAATGTAAAAATAGTTTACAATCAATGTCTCTATTATTAATTTTAACTTTTAGGAGCAAAATGAGAATTAATATAACTTATATTCAAATATATAATCTTTTTACTTTCTTCTATCTTTGCAAGAAGAAAGTATTGGATTCGTGAAAATTTTCGACTTCCGGTTTTCGACGAATTTACACGTTTTAGGAGTCAGAGATCCCCAAAAACATGTTTTTACAAAATGTCTGTATCTGAGTGTCTGACTCTGTCTGTATGTGACATAAATTTTGTGGGCGCTCTATCTCAAAAAATAATGCACGGAATTTAATAAAAATTTATATTCAGATAGTCCTTGATATAAATTGGTGCTGATTAGTTTTTGGTGTAAAGCGCCCAACATCTGGCGCTACTATGCTGCATTTTTCACGATTTCCGCAATAGCTCTATCTCAAGAACTAATGCACGGATTTGCATAAAACTTCAGATTCAGTTACTCCTTGATATGAGTTGATGCTGTTTACGTTTTGGTGTAAATCGTCTCACAGATGGCGCTACTATGCTGCATTTTGCAGGATTTACACCTTTACACGATTTCCGCAATAGCTCTATCTCAAGAACTAATGCACACATTTTCATCTAACTTCAGATTCAGTTAGTCATTGATATGAAATGATGCTGATTACGTTTTGTTGTAACTTTCCCAATAGGTGGCGCTGCTGAGCTTCATTTTGCACGATTTTCTCTAGAGCTCTATAAGAACAAATTCACGAATTTGCATCAAACTTCAGATTCAAGTATACCTTGATTAATATTGCTGCTGATTATGTTTTGGTGTAAATCGCTCAACAGGTGGCGCTGCTATGCTGCATTTGTCAGGATTTCCGCAATAGCTCTGTCTCAAGAACTAATGCACGAATGTTCATCTAACTTCAAATTCGGTTAGACGTTGACATAAGTCGTTGCTAATTAGGTTTTGGTATCAATCGCACAATAGGTGGCGTTCCTATACTGGTTTTTTAACGATTTTCGCAATAGCTCTATCTCAAAGATAATGCATGGATGTTCCCCAAACTTCATATTCATTTAGACGTTGATATAAGTCGATGATGATTAGGTTCTGGTGTAAATCACCCTAAAGGTAGCGCTACTATGCTGCATTTTGCTGGAGTTACACGATTTCAGCGATAGTCATATCTCAAGTACTAATGCACGGAATTTCATCTTTTTAGAATCCTCATGATGTCATAGATTGCCATTTAGTTTTGGCACTGTGATAACGAATTTTGAAGTATTAGCGTGTATGAGACAGGGCCTGGTTACAGAATAGGCACATGAAACCCGTGCTTATCCGCTGAAATACAAAAGGGCCCCAAAATTACTTTTCAAAACTAATTTTTAGAAAAGAAAATTCAATCAGGGTGAAAAATGCATTTTTTTCCTTACTAAACTTTTCTTTTTTCTTACTATGCTGCGATTTGTAAGTCATAAAACATACTTTGAAGTTCAATGATTCTCTACTGTAGTTCCATATTTGACGTTTACAAAATTAATTGGTTATGTATAATTATGTATATAATAAAATTAATTTTACATGTATATAGGTAGTTAGTTTGAGTTTAATATTAAAAGTATTATTTACTCGAAATTTTGATAGTAAAATTTCAAATTATTTAAGCATAGGAAAAATGGGTTTCGTAAATAAGAGCAATAGGGGCCCCCTGTGTGACGCCGGACTTCCTCTATTTGTAAGTCTTAAGCAGGCCCTGGTATGAGATAGAAGAAAGTTTTGGGATTGGCACGTCCGACTAGTTTAATCTGAAAGACATCTAAATCTAAATGGACAAAATCCTCAAATCAACACAGATGAGAGTTTTGAGGTCTTCACTGGCACGGGCTTGGCCTGAGGCCCGTACCCGGCCCGGGCCAGCAACATGAAGGTCAAATTTTAAACGGGCCAGCAGAATTAGGACATTTTTTTTCAACTGGTCGATAAACAGAATAAACGGGCCGGGCCGGGCGAAAAAATATTAAGCGGGCCTTACGGGTCTGGACGACAAAAAAATTAAACGGACCTGCCTTGCCGGTAAAAAACATTAAGCGGCCCGTTGTAAAAATTTACACGAAGCCGATAAAATATGAACCATTTTCAATAGATATCACTTTCGCGAGAATAAGTATATATGTATATGTACGTCATGAGCCAATGCTAGTTTGACAACATCAACAATGCCCCGCGTAGAGATCGGCATCGGACTGTTACATCGTGTCTGAGCCCGGGTTTAATTTTTTCAGCAGACTCGTGCCGAGCCGAGATCAGACTTACATTTTTCTTCTGCGTAGTCGAGCCAGACCGGAACTGGACTTAATTGTTCCCAGGATGTGTCGGACAGGCAATATGTTTGTAGAAATATTAATAGCGATAATGAACTTCTGTTAACGGGTGTCAGGCAGGCAATATGTTTGTAGAAATATTAATGGCGATAATGAACTTCTGTTAACGGAATCTTTGAAAATATACCGTTAGGTGGTTCTCAAATTCCCTGCTCAACAACTCGAAACTTTCTGACATATTTTCTAAATCATTTTTAACTATAAAGACATAAAATTAACAAGCCTGGCTATTTATCGAATACCGTTTTCCATATTTTGATAAATAAATTATTTATCGAGTTATAAGCGATTCTTATCACGTGACGGCAGGTTTTTCTCGTACTATCGCATCCGGAAATTCAATTCAAAACGCTAACTTTGACACTATTTTCTCAAAGATCTGTTGCCTTTATCAAACAAGTTGGATGTGCCAACCCCAAAACTTTCTTCTATCTCATGCATGCTAATAATTCAAAATTCGCTATCACAGTGTTAAATTCAATTCACAAAATTCAATGACAATCTATGCCCATTATAAAGGATTGTAAAGGTACATAGGTTGGTTGAGTTGGATGCATTTGACAAGGAGATATAAGCATCGCATTGTTTCAAATAAATCATTGAATTTCGGAACCATCCTCTTAGATGACCGCAACCAAAATTTCCACCCCAAAGAAAATAAAATCGACACCTGTTGCACAATATAGACCCAAACGTGAAAGTGTAACAGGATATTAAGTTTGATTAAATTGTGCGCATTAGTTTTTGAGATACAGCATTAGCGAAAACCGCGAAAAATCCAGCATAGCTGCGCCACCTGTTGTGCTATTTACACCACAACCTAATCAGTTACAGCTTACGTCAACGTCTAACTGAATCTGAAGTTTGATGAAAATCCTTTGCATTAGTTCTTGAGATCGAGCTATTGCAGAAATCGATAAAAATGCAGCATAGCAGCGCAACCTGTTGGGCGATATACACCAAAAACTAATAATCAGCACCAGTTTATATCAACGTCTAACTGAATCTGAAATTCCGTGCATTAGTTCTTGAGATAGAGCGCCCACAAAATTTTTCTAAAAACCATCAAATCGTGTTCAGGACCTTCTAAAACTTATAAATCTATTGAAAACCGGAAGCCGAAATTTTTCACGAATCCAATACTTTCTTTTTGTAAAAATGGATTACGCCAGGATTGCCTGTTTGGCCTCCAATTTTAATTCGAAATTTCAAATTCACACCAAAAATTTCAAAGGAAGAATTTTTACTTTATGCGATCGCTAAATGTCTGTCATTAAATAAAGCATTCGATTGCATAGTTTCTAAATAAGAACACCTGCCAATCCTATGCGTTTCCGAAAAGAAATGAATTAAAAAATGTGTTAGAATGTAACTCCTTTGGGTTTGAGAACAGCCTTATTATACTCGTATTACAGAGAAATATTTTCACAAATCAACTTTTTATTACACAGTTTTAAAAGTTTGATGTTTTTAGCCCTCTTTTATACTAAACTACATTAATTTTTTAAAGAATCCTTATTTAAATGTTGAAAAGTCTAACAAGGAAGGCCCCATACGGGCATACTCAGAAAAATCTAAAAAAATTACAGAATGTTCTTCTCATATGGATATATATGTTTATAAAAAAAATTTTGGCGGAACCCGATACAGCGTCCGTAAGAAAATAACGAAATTTTCGTTTATTTGGCGATTTATCACCGGTTGGCGATGGATAAAAAGATACGCTTTTATCTAGGAAAACACTTTTTATGTTGAATTTGTTTATATAAGTTTAATTTAAATAACTTTAGTTTTGTCATTTTTTATTTATTTTAACTATAGTTTTGTCATTTTTAGTTTGTTTTAACTACAGTTTCTCATATATATTTATATGAATTTATAATAAAATTTAAATATCATATTTTACGATTTAAAGCAAAATTTAATTGATTTAAATTATTTCAAGCTCAAAAATTAGACAGATAGAACACTGTCGATTTGATTTTGTTGCTATGGAAACGACTTCGTCTTTGATATAGAAATGTATTATGGCAATCAAATGTCAGCTGACTATAACTTAAAATAGATATTTGCAATTTGCAAAGCATAGAAAATATTGTTACAGTGATAAAATTAAATAACTACAGTAACAAGCAACATATATATGTAATATAAAAAATATATAATAACCTCTTTCATTGATTAAGTTTAGATTAATTAAAAACCGTGCATTCTAAAAAACTATTAATAAACAATTTTCAGATGCATTAAAATCGTTTGCTTTTGGCTAGGAAAAATCCTGCTCGCCAAATTGCGTGTCACTTTCGTATTTTCGCGCCAAATATTCGAAAGTATATTATTTTTTTATAGACTTTCTACTGAAATTCCGCCGTTAAATTTGACTGATCCCTTATTACATACATGAGTAGTTTCACTAGCATTTTTTTTTCAACATATTCTGAGTATGCCCTGTATGGAGACCTTCCTTGTAAGAAATCATTAACCTTGCTATTGTGTATTTTCTGTCTTGCGAACAAATAGTAATTTTAAAATATACGGTAAAGTTATTCCATAAATATGTATGCAGTGTTCTTTAACCCTTTCCAGCACAGTGGTCCCACGTTAGGACCACTTAATTTTAATTCCAAACTTACAAACGGTACCAATAAAATTTTACTTTTGCAATGAAAGTTTAAAGTAGCAAGTTTTTAATTTCTAAAAAAGTCGTATGTAAATTCCGATGTCAGTCATCATTTCATCATTTTACGAACAGAATTTGACTGTGCCGGAAAGGATTAAAAGAATCTTAATTGTATGTTTAAAAAAAATAAAAAAAAATTTCTAGAAATTGAGTTGAGCAGGATCGGGTCAAATTTAATAGATCTTTGTACGGGCCGGGCCTGTTTTCACTGATTTTTTTACTGGCTGGCCCGTGAACTGTGAAAATATAAACGGGCCTGGCCGAACTTTTAATTTTTACACCGAGCCGGGCCCGGGCCAAGATAGATTGACGTTCGGGCCTGGAAAATCCGGCCTGTGCAGATCTCTAAAGGAAATACACATTAATATTTGTAAGAGATCATCCTTCAGACAAAAAAAAATTCTGCTGGAAAAGTAAAAGCTTTGTAAAAGTTAGCTTTTTAGGAAGCATGCACTTTTATTATTTCTTCAAAACAATAAGAATTTTTTAATGTTCCTGCAAAAGGAAAAAATGTGTTTCAGATCCATCAGAATTACTGCAAAGATGAAACATAGACCGAACAGTGGCTAGACAAACCATCACCTCATTGAGTTCACGGCTGAAATTTCAGGATTAGATAGAACTAGATTAGCATATTAAAATGCAACTGGTCTGCCAAGTCATATATTGGTGGGTACAACCTGCACACCCAATTTTAGTGGTTGATGAGTAGTTTACCCAAAGTGTTTTCCTGCACCCCGTCCTCCATGTTTTCATATCTTTGGATACAGGAAAATACACACGTCTGTTTGCGCAATGGAGGATATTCCAAATATGGGTTCGAGGCTGAAAAAAGTAACGTGATACCGGTAATTTACTCAAGGAACTTCTAACTGATAAGAAGGGAAGATGCTACTGCTTTGCCTGATGAACTGTTTCATTGGCTAGCGGGGATTTACATTACACGTCTACGGAGCCTTCCCTTCTTTACGCTAGACATTTTTACCTTGATCACGTGATCAAAACGCAGATGGAATATCCTCCATTAAATGGCGGCGGCGTAAGTCAGCCGCAAGGAGGATCCATTAGATATAGGAGTAATAAATGACGTCACTTGATGCCGTTCGAGGCTAACGAAAAAGACAGGTTGGCGCACTACATTTCGTGTTACACCACTAGAGTCACGTGAAACTCCTTTCGTGCACCAGCATTCGTGCATCACGTGACTCAAGCAGTCTTAAAATTGAGACAGTATTGTAACGTCTTAAAATTGTAACGTACCGCAGTAGCCTGTCTTTTTTTCGTTAGCTTCGGTGCCGTTGCTACACCCCCCCCCCCCCATCCCGCGTCCACCATATTTAGGCTGGGATTACGGTGCCTCACTTAAGATCAACTTAGAGACTCACGATATAAACAAAACGTAAACGGCATTACGGTGCCTCGCGATCTTACGACAGCTTGTAAGCAGCCGTAAGTTAAGACAGAAGTGGATGCGCGCGCAACCACAACAAATGTAACTGCGGCCTGTGATTGGCTGACTGCAGGAGGACTTACGCCGAAGCACGAGGACTTGCGCCGAGGCACCGTAATACCAAGTTACGACTGATCGCAGGAACGCCTATCCTACGATCGAGCGTAAGATACGGTCGAACGAGGCACCGTAATCCCAGCCTTAGCCGCGTCTTGCACTGCACTGTTAAAAATATCGTGAAAAATTACCTCTCTTTTTAAAGACTATCTATTTTCTGACCAATGTGAACTCTCCATAGGCGTTCTCATTTGTCAGATAATACAAGCCGGGATCCAGATAGATTTTTCGCTGTTAGCGAAACAAGAATGACCAATCAGCAGCCTTCATTTTTGCAAACACTGAAAAGTTCGCAAAAATGCAGGCTTCTAATTGGTCAATCTCGTTTCGCTAACAGCGCAAAATCTATATGGATCCCGGTCATTGTCTACAAAAACGGAGATAACTTTCATGACATTTTTAACAGTGTGGAGTCTGCTGATTGGACTGCTATCGGTCAGTGTCTAAAATGTTTGATGCAGTAGAAGGGGAAAGAACTCGTTTTTCGGCATCAGCGCTTTCCACAGAAGAAGATTGTTATGTCGACACCTCTCTATTCATAGCCTCCATGGTCAGCAGTGACCAGTGACATACAAGTCCAGTTCATGACGTTTAAAACATCACACGGAGCGGATTATCTTTACACGGTGATTGGTACAAAGCGGCGCACCTATCGTTTTCTGCCCATCGCTGTGTAAAGATGATACACTGCCTTGTATCTCGTTGGTCGCAGTTGATGTCCTGTTGGTCAACAAGCATTCGGATACGCCGCCTGGTGAAGAAAAGATAACTTCTGGTTTATGATTTCTTTTTTTGAGCAATTTGAGATTTCATGTGACATTAGTGTTCTGTGTTATATATCAAGGTAAAACTTATCAAAATTTGAATGTCTAAAGCTTTCAAAGGCATTTACAATAAATAATTATTTCAATGACATTAGTTAAAGGGACAATTTTCCTCTACCAACAGCTACGATTAGCGCCTTCTATAGGCCTTTTTAAGTCCCAATTTTGAAAGCTTGTTAGTTTTTCACTTTGTTACTGCTGATGCTAGTTGTCGAAGTGATTTCATTGCAGATTTTAATGTAACTATGCCTTGTCTTGTTGCTTAATCAATATCGTAGGATAACTTGAAAGCTATCTTAAAAACCAAACTACGGCATTTGATTGGCTGATTTTACGCCCATCTTACGATTGAGAGGAATTGGCAGCAAGGCACCGCATTCCTAACCTACACATAATTTACTCTCTAAATCTCATTTAAATGGTTGATATGCACTTTCAAATCAATTTTAATATAATTAAAATAACTTTTGAGGCAGGTTTCCTGATAGATTTTTTTTTTTATTTAGAAAGGAAATCGACCAATCAGAAGCCAGTGTTTTGAAAAGTTTACAAGAAACTTTCATATGTCATAATCATTGCTTTCATTCGTCAATGGTTACTTTTACTTTCGTTTTGCAGAAATGAAACAACTCAAAATAACATGCCGTAATCTTTCGTTTGTTTAGCGCTCAACGTGATTAGCTGTTGACGTATGTAAATATTGACCTAATTTATAATTAAAAAGGTTAGAAATAGAGATTTTCTCTCATTTAATTTCGATACTTTTAGCTGAATTAATTGCAACGGTTCATGATTTTTCTGTAAATGTATTTTCTATTTTTAAGTTTTTCCTAATTTTCGTATATGAAAGTTGAAATTGTTTACTGAATTTCATCAGTTTTTGTTGACATACCTGTTCATGTTTATTTTTGACCTTGCCGAGCTGTAAGAAAACTTGCGATTTCTTCCACGTGTAATCTGGCCTTCTTCTCTTGCAGAATAACTTAAGAATGGATTCCAGCTTGACATCTAAGGAAATTAGACAGCAGTTTCTCGACTTTTTCATCGAAAAATATCAACATTTATATGTTCATTCATCTCCTGTTATTCCCCACGATGACCCCACGCTTCTGTTTGCTAATGCTGGAATGAACCAGGTAAATATGATTGAGTTTTTATTTTTCAAATTAAAGGTGCAACAATTGTACTAAATTTGTTTGTTGAGCTACAGAGTTTATCTGCTTACCTTTTATGTATATTTTATATTTAAGAGAATGAGGGGTTTTTTTTTCAGATTTGTTTATTACTGTGTGGTTATCTTAATATTTTTGTTATACTAATTCCTTCGTTCCTCTTTTTGTTTCCCCTCTTGATGTTGGTGTATCATACAAGTCTTTTTTTTTTTTAACCTGAGTGATCCCATGACATCTCAAGTTAAAATTTTAAGATAATTTATTGAAATAGATGAGAATCGGCATAGTTTTTTAAAAAAATTTACCCTTATTCATTTTTTTTTTCAATTTTGAAATTTTAAAAGTTATTTTTGAAACAATTTCATCTTGTGACATAGATTACAACTTATGATGTTCTGAGGCAGGGTTGTATTGGTTTTAACCATGGTTAAAACTGGTTTTAATCGTCCTAGTCAAAATAGAATTTGACCGTCAATGGTCAAAACTCACTTTGATTGGGAAAAGAAATTAAAATTTATTTTGTTAAATGATATTTGAAAGGGTTTGTCAAAAAAGCTTTTAACAATAATTAATACAACTTTTGGGAGTGTTTTCAAGTATTTTACTTGGTGTTAATGCTTTAATTTCCATAACTTTTTAATTTAAGGGCACATTTTTTTAAGGTAGGCAATTATCATTAAGTATTGAAATATTTTTAATAATTTGAATGCATATCTACTTTTATATAAAAAGTGCAGGAAACTAAATCACATTAACTGAAAGAAACATAAAAAAAAAAAAAGTAGGTATTCTACATTTTTAGTTTTAATGTCTGCTTTACTACTTTATTATTTATATGCCGATTTGCCACACATCATTACATATTTACTGAGTAGTTACTTGTCTGTATTTATAAATACCTATAGCTTTAATGTATAATGTATTTATAAATATATCTTTAATGTATTATGTATGAACTACAAGACATATTTTGAGGATGTTAAGTCTACTATTCTTGTATATATTAAGACATTTTAACATAGCCCGAACAACATATCTTTTAATGATAATAAAGATTTTAAATTTTGGAAAGCAAGTTAATTGATTTTTTATAGGCTTACATTTATGAATAGAGAGTGGTAACTACTATAAAGTGAAGAGAAAATATGTAATGATGTCTAACAAACTGGTATATAAATAATAAAACATTAAATTTTTTTTTTATTTATAACTAAAAAAATTACATGTGTTGTTGTATTAAGTTAAGATGACTTCATAGTTCATTCTGGGTTAAATCAAATTTTTCTACTAATAAATGAAAATAATTTTTCTACTGATGAAGAGTTAGCATAAACATTCATCAGGTGCAATATGTAATTTTCAAAGTCAATATTTTCCAATTTTTCATTAGGCTGCCCACCAAATATTCTAAAGTATTAGTCACACTTTAAGAAAAATAAGATTTAAATGAAATGTATGTTTCTGTATAAAATATTACATAAGACAAAAAAAATTCCATCTATATTTAATAATTATTAAAATGAATTATTTTAAGTGCAGTGAAATACGTTTAACGCTAAAATGCTTAATATGAGAAATCGGTTAACACGTAATGATACAGTGGTCTGGACAGTATACTATGCAATTTAATGTGAAAAAAAATTTGCTTTTGATCTAGTTAATTTGAGTTGAAATTGTTGAATTTTGTGTTAAAAATACTGAATTTTGGGTGAAAATCAGTGAATTTTGATTTTTTTGCAAATTAGCTTATGTTTGATGAGCACAATGGCTGAGAAATCGGTGCGAAAACAAACTGCTATTTCACTTCAAATAAAGATGAAGCTGCTTAAGTCAGCTGATGAAAAAGAATGATGAAAACAGAAATCTGCAAAGAGTTTGGCATTGCCAATTCAACTTTATCAACAATAATAAAAAACAGGGTTCCTGTTACTTTAATGTTTGAGCGCATTATGTTTAAGCCAGAGAGAAAACACATGAGAACTGCTAAGCACGCAGGTTTAGAGACAGCTTTGCTTATTTGGTTCAAACAAGCTAGATCTCAGAATGCTGAAAAGCTACTTCAAAAAAGAAAATAAAAAGATACCTAATTTCCCCCCCCCCCCCCCAAAAAAAAACAATATTTTTTAAATTTGTTTTTTATCGTAATGGATGTAACTTAGTAGTAGTTTAACAGGAAATCGACATAAAATTTGATGACATCTAAAACATTTCAAAATTTTGTTCTTTTTTTACGAATCTTTTAACGCGAAATTCTTTTAGCACGAAAAATTTTTCCGGTCCCTTCAATTTCGTGTTAAACGTATTTTACTGCATATATATAGAATACGAAATTAATATTCTTATAAAATTCGAGCAATTTATGTAGGCTAAAGTTATTTAATAGCGTTTAGACCACTTTTGAGTGTCAATTTTAACCACTTTAAACAGTTAAGAGCAAGAATCTGAGAGAGTGTCACACCTGTGATTCATGACATCTCAGATTTTCTCCAAAAAATTACCAGTTATTACTTACCTTGTTAAAAGACAAAATCTAGAATTTTTTTTTCCAAAGTTGAGTTGTTCATTTTTTATGGGCCCCCAAAGGTCACCGTGCAGTGCAAAAAATTGAGCGTTTTTTAAAGACATTAAAATTGCTATGACCCACAATTCTTTGCGCAAACAACTTGCCACAAAATTCTTGTTATGTATGGGATGTAGGAGGGTTCAACTTTATATAATAGATGAGAAGTCTGTGGCAACTTGTTGCCGCAAGGTCACTGAAGGTCACAAAACTTATGCATTTTCGCTGTTTTTTATCATTTTTAAGGCCCAATAACAGCTTGCGCGTTGAAGTTGCCATGGCAAAAGAGGTGTCATTTGAAAGACATGTATTAGCACTTTTGAAAAATGTACATATAATTGAGGCAAGTTTGATGCACTTTTAGTAACAGAGCGCCAAAATGTGAAAAATGTCATATTTGACCGATATTCAAACTGTCATAATTTCCTGCGGCAATGACATTTTGAAATAATTCTTTTGCCATTCTTTTATTCTATTATTGCTCTTTATGAAAAAATAAACTCCATTGAGGCATGTACCTTTAAGAAAAAAAAATGATTTTTTTAAACATACTCTATTCCGGTAGTCAGGACTTTTTTGCTTTTCAGAACAACTCGTCTGAATAACATATTTTATATTTACTTGGCTATATGAATGGATATATTTTAATATATTGTGACACATATATGATAGATGTTATTTATTTAATTTGACAATCAAAATTCTTGGCATTTATAATCTATATTGATAATACAAGTATATTCAGCTAATGCTAACACTATCAATAATTTAAAAAAAAAAAAACCCACAAACATATAATTGTTCTTTGTAAGACTCTTGAATGTCTTTTAAGTATGGAACTGTAAAAGAATCAGCCCCAGACAATTGTATAGGACCAAAGAAGATGGTATCGCATGTGGGTAACATGTTTTAATCCACAATCATATTTTAAAGTTGTTCCATAAGCAACATCTTGTAGAGAATCTGTTGTAAACAAAAAATCTAAAAAATGATCAACCTTACTCATGTCAAGACGGTTTCTACTAATTTTGTGTACAAGAGGCATATTGCCAGCTCTCAATTCTCTTGCTCTCCTTACCATTCTCTGTGAGCATTGGAATTTCTCTATAACTTCTAATTTTGTGTATTTTTGAGGATCCAATAAAGCTAGCTTCATCTTTTGAGATGGAGTGCTTTTAACCCTCCGACTGTCTTGGAAAAGGGCAAAAGTGTAATGTTGTTTTCTCAGCATTATGTTTTAAATGCTAAAAAAATGATTCTTTGAATATTTTATATAAAAAAAATAATAATAACGCATATGAATGGAATCCTTAGAAGTATTAATCATTGTTCAATGTATTAAAAATACATTAAATCAATAGAATTATATTACTTTAAATATTGCTTGTATTGCAGTGAAACCTGCAGCTTAGTGAACGTAATAACACGTGCTTGTCAGTGAGAGGGTTAAAGGCTGCTACTATCTCTTTTAGGCATTCATTTTCAGCTTCCATCTCGCTGCAGCTGCTACTGTCTGAAACAACCTTTCGAAATTCATGTTCTTGCTCTGGGGCCAGTTTCTTGGTTAGAACGTTGCTTTAAAATTATTGGTAACTTCAGAGTATTTTCGTTTCATATAGCGAATGGTACTTGCAGAAAGTTTTGAAACAGGAGATTTCAGTTGAAATTTAACAGGGCTTACACCTTCTGTTGATGATTTTATAAATGAATTTGTCTCGGTCTTATCAGTTTCCACTAACAGAGAATTACGAACTTCAAATGTTGGATCGCTGGAAGTGATGTCGGCTATCTCAACTTCATCGTTCATTTGATGTAGATCTTTTGAAAGAAGATAATCTCTATGCTTTGGACAAACAGTTCCTCCAGTTGGAAAGTTTACAGAAGAATTATATTTAAATATTAATTCATATGTTGCCCAACTTGCAGACCTAACACCTTTTTCTTTTCTTTTCCTGTTTTCCTTGTAATAAGGGTGTAAACATACAGCTGGAACATTCCAATAAGTACCAAAACCAAAACGATGCTTTGCACAAAGTTTAAATCCTTCAGGTAAAACTTTACCACTTCTGCTAGATATTAGTTCTTTTTCAGACACACTTCTATCAGGTGCTTTAACATTTATTCTTTCTAGATAATTTCTTACATCTGCTGCCAAGTCCTGTTCTGAAAACAAATCATCCTTACACGACTTTTGCCGGGTCTTCCACAGTTCAATAGCTCATTATAAAAAAAACAATCTGTATAAGGATCCGAATTAAGTTCTTCCATGTTTTGTAAAACAGTTTTTTTAACTAAGAATATATAAACATAAGTATGAAAATATCCAAATTAAAAATTCACAACTTTATTTTTTAAATGGATGAACAAAGGTAATTCTTATTCAACAGAAATATTGTTCTGATATTCCAGAATAGCCAACCATGTGATAACAGTAATGCAAACAAGGGAAGAGCTGAGTTGGTTTTTTTTTTCTCTGTGCAATTTTATTTTACTAAAATTATTGTTGCAAATGTAAAATATTTTATCAGTAATACTTTTTTTAAAAAATACCCTTTATAAACAAAAAAGAAAATAATAATTTTATTTTTTAATGGATGAACATAAAGAATTCTGATTGCACAGAAATATTGTTCTTATGGTTCTAGAATATTTTACCAAGTAGTACTAGTAATACAAAAAATAGAAGAGTTGAGATATTTTGTTTTTCAGAATTTTGTGTTGCTGAAATAATGTGATTATAAACTTAAAATATTTTATCAATGATTTTTTTTTTTAATACTTTACAAAAATTAATCTTATCATCAGATACAGCCTTTTTTTTAAAATGAAGGAGCATTATAAATTCATTCATATTCCAGAGAAATATTGTTTTGAAGTTCGGCATTTTTCACTATGTAGTAATAGTAATACAAACAAGGAGAAGGTTGGAATATTTTGCTTTGAATAATTTTATGTTCTGAAATTAATGATTTTAAATTAAAAATACTTCATCAATAATGATTTTAAAATGTACCTTATATTAATAAAAAAGACTAATATCTTTATATCTGTGCATTTTATTCAGTTATAATTTTGTACAAGTTTCATGTGATTTTTTAACAAATGTTAAAAATTAAACAAAATATTCCAAAATATGTAAAAATTAAACAAAATATTCCAAAATATGTATAAAAGTATAAAACTTTGTAAACCTTTTGCTTTTAGTCTATTAAATGTGAAAAATTATAGTAAATTTTTAAAAAGTAATGGAAAAATCATATATGCATTTCACAGGTATATACCAAATAGAGAACATGTCGGTGATTTTTTGAGATTTTAAAACTAAATAATTGTCCTCAATAAATATAAACGTAACAATGTATAAATTATATCAATTCATACAGCCAAGTAAATGTTAAAAAAATTGTTATTCAGACGAGTTGTTCTGAAAAGCAAAAAAGTCCTGACTACCGGAATAGAGTATGTTTAAAAAAATCTTTTTTTTTCTTAAAGGTACATGCCTCAATGGAATTTATTTTTTCATAAAGAGCAATAATAGAATAAAAGAATGGCAAAAGAATTATTTCAAAATGTCATTGCCGCAGGAAGTTATGACAGTTTGAATATCGGTCAAATATGACATTTTTCACATTTTGGCGCTCTGTTACTAAAAGCGCATCCAACTTGCCTCAATTATACGTACATTTTTAAAAAGTGCTAATACATATCTTTCAAATGACACCTCTTTTGCCATGGCAACTTCAACGCGCAAGCTGTTATTGGGCCTTAAAAATGGTAAAAAACAGCGAAAATGCATAAGTTTGTGACCTTCAGTGACCTTGCGGCAACAAGTTGCCACAGACTTCTCATCCATTATATAAAGTTGAACCCTCCTACATCCCATATATAAAAAGAATTTTGTGGCAAGTTGTTTGCGCAAAGAATTGTGGGTCATAGCAATTTTAATGTCTAAAAAAAACACTCAATTTTTCACACTGCACGGTGATCTTTGGGGGCCCATAAAAAATGAACAACTCAACTTTGGGGAAAAAACTTCTGGATTTGGCCTTTTAACAAGATAAGTAATAACTGGTAATTTTTTGGAGAAAATCCGAGATGGCATGAATCACCCCATAATGCTAGGTGTGACACTTTCTCAGATTCTTGCTCTTAAAAACACTTTTGACCACTGTCCTGGTTAAAATTAGTTTGTTTTGACCGGTCGAAATTACAACCCTGTTCTGAGAAGAATGGTATTTTTATATTTTAAATTCTGGCCTGAATTATTTAAATTTATACACAGGCAGGTTGGGCTAAAATTACAATATTTTTGTAATTTTAATCCATCATAGCTCAAAAATGGCAACACATAAATCATTATTATTGTATGCATATTCTTACTTTAGGCGATGGATCTTCAATCTTTCATGCTCAAGGGGCAACATCAATAAATTCTAAAAGTTTCACGGAGCATATGTCATAAGTCAGTTAAATTGCGCAGATATGAGATGTACACGCATAAGAAGAGAGGTGGGTTATAATAGGCATTGTGGAATGTAAAGGTTAAAATTCAATATTTGCTTTAGTAGCCAGTGGCCAGTAGAGGCTGTATGCTTAGTAGCCACTACTGTCAAGTTAGTGGCCACTTATCGTAGTTTGTACATTTAAATAGTTTTGCAAGTAATATTTTACAAATATTAATGTTACGAAGACATCTTTTAAAATATATAAAAATAAAACTATCCACAGCGTCAGTTTACTTACCCCAACAAAAACAATTAACAGTTATTACATTTAAAAAAGAGAGAATTTATCGAACGATGTCGTACAAGACTGAGGTCAAAGATTGGTTCACATCTCCAATATGTCACTACGTAGCCCAAGACCAGAATTCTTTCTGAAAATAGGCCTAAAATATTTCCCGTTTGACGAAATTCGCAATTAATTTTTGAAATAGTTTTAAGAAATTTGTGATTATTTTACGCAACCCCTTTGCTAAAATTTACAACTTTTCCGGCGATCGTTCGACGAAAGGGACGATTTTATTATGTGATCGCAATGATGAAATTCGCGATTTTTTCCATGATCAATTGACGAAATTTGCGACTTTATTTCCATGATCTTTCGACAAAATTCGCGATTTTATCATGCAATTGTTTGACAAAATTCGCGATTCATTTCTGCACTTGTTTGAGAAAATTTGCGATTTTTTACCTAACCCCTTCACGAATTTCGATTTTTTTCAGCGATCGTTCGACGGAATTCGTGATTTTATTCCGTGATCGTTTGACGAAATTTGCGATTTTTTCTCTGACCGATTGACGAAATTTACAATTTTTTCCACGACTGATTAATAAAATTTACGATTAATTTCAGCACTTGTCTGACAAAATTTGCGATTTTTCCCGCAATCTCATGATGACTTTTGAGATTTTTTCCACGATGATTCGACTGAATTCATTAATAATTTCTGTACTTGTTTGACAAAATTTGCGACTTTTTACTTGATCTCTTGATGAAATTCGTGATCTTATTTCGCGGTCGTTCGACGGAATTCCCGATTTTAATCCATGATAGTTTGACAAAACTCGAGATTAATTTCTACAATTGCTTGACGAAATTTGCGAATTTTTTATGTGATATCTTGATGACTGTCAAGATTTCTTCTGTGATCGTCCGATGGAATGTGATTTTTTTCTTGTGATGATTCGACGGAATTTGCGATTTTTTTCTACGATGGTTCGATGGCATTCATGAATAATTTCTGTACTTGTTTGATGAAATTTGCAATTTTTTACTTGACCTCTTGATGAAATTCGTGATTTTATTTTACGATCGTTCGACGGGATTCCCGATTTTATTCTGTGATAGTTTGATGAAATTCGCAATTAATTTCTGCAATTGCTTGACGAAATTTGAGATTTATTTCGCAATCTCTGTGCAAAATTCGCCATTTGTTTTCCACGATCGTTTCACGAAATTTGGGATTTTATTCATCGATCATCCGACAAAATTTGCATTTTATTCCGTTATCTTTTGACAAAATTTGCGGTTTTTCGATATCCTTAGTCGAAATTTACGTTTTTTCGCGATCCTTAGGTGACATTTGCAATTTTTTCGCGATCTTTTGACGAAATTTGTGGGGTTTTCCGATTTTTTGATGAAATTTGCAGTTTTTTCGCGAACTTTTGGCAAAATTTGCGGTTTTTCGCGATCTTTTCATGAAATTTCCGTTTTTTTCACGATATTTTGGCGAAATTTACGGGGTTTTCATGATTTTTTAAAAACGAAAATTGCAGTTTTTTTTGCGATACTTTGACGAAATGTGCGGTTTTTTTCACGATCTTTAGGCGGAATTTACGCTGTTTTCGACGAAAATTGCAGGTTTTTTGCGATACTTTGACGAAATTTGCGGTTTTTTCGCGATCTTTTGAAGAAATTTTTGTTTTTTTCGCGAACTTTTGACGAAATTTGCATTTCTTTCGAGAACTTTTGAAAACATTTGCGGTTATTCGCGATCTTTTCATGAAATTTGCGGCTTTTTCGCGATATTTTAGGGAAATTTATGGGGTTTTCGCGATTTTTTGACGAAATTTGCGGTTTTTTCGCGATCAATAGGCGGAATTTACGGGGTTTTCGACGAAAATCTGTGGTTTTTCGCGATCTTTTCATGAAATTTGCGGTTTTTTCGCGATCTTTTGGCGAAATTTACGGGGTTTTCGCGATCTTTTGATGAAAATTGCAGGTTTTTGCGATACTTTGACGAAATTTGCGGTTTTTTTCACGTTTTGAAGAAATTTACTGGGTTTTCACGATCTTTTGACGAACATTGCAGGTTTTTTGCAATACTTTGATGAAATTTGCGGTTTTTACGCGATCCTTTCATGAAATTTGCATTTTTTCCGCGATGCTTTGGCGAAATTTACGGGGTTTTCGCGATCTTTTGACGAAAATTGCAGGTTTTTTGCGATACTTTGATGAAATTTGCTGTTTTTACGCGATCCTTTCACGAAATTTGCGTTTTTTCCGCGATTTTTTGACAGAAATCGCGTTTTTTTTTCGAGATTCTTATGAAATTCGCTTTCTCCCGCGATTTTTTGACGATCTTTCTGCGGACGATTGACGAAATACATTTCTTTCGGCGACCATTTGTCGAAATTCGCGATATTTTTATGTCCGAAATTTCGGATTGATGACCGATTTTTTTTAATTTTCGGAACTAAATTCCTTCAATGTGAACATCAACGCGATTTTCTTTTTCTTTTACGATTCCGCGGAAATCGCTGATCAATTAAAAAATATAAAAAAGGCGGATAAGTGGCATTTCTGACATGTACTATTACATGAAAAATAAACATCGCCACTTTGGCGATCAGATGCACATCATAAAGTCGCCAATTTTTTACATTTAGTCGCCCTGTGGCCGGTGGCGACTGGGAATTTTAACCTTTAGTGGAATGGCGGAGTTATCACTTTCATGTGGATTAATATTTAAATTTAGGGTCACCCGGGGTAATTCCTGGCCAAAAAGCATCAACATCTAATTATTATAAAAACTATTAAAGGTATTCCCAATTTTTTTTGTGGAATAAGCCCCCTCTGATGGCTATATTATAGAATGCTTACTTAAATATATATGCACTTATAATTAAAATAATTGTAATTTTTAAATGACCAAGAATTACCCAGACATGGGATAATTCTTGGTCACTTCTGGGGTAATTATCGGTCAGCATCCTTTGTCATGTAAATTAAGTAGTACAGTTAATTTTTTTACGACCGAGTAATACAATAAGTAGAATCAACCTTCTAAAAGTTTTGTTCATCTCATAATTGTGGAATAATAAATCATAGATTTTGTTTTGGGCATAAATATCAAGTTATTTAATGTGTAAAAGACTCTTGTACATTTTACAAAACATTAATTAGCCAAAGAATTTTTATGCGTTTTACAACATTTATAAGCAGTATTTATTACTTCATTAGTATCCATTGTGAATTGGATTTATTAATAACTTGCAAATTTATTGGTCCATAGGAAATATAACTGAATGTTTGTTATCAATTTTATTTTGCTTGTAGGCCAACTGAAGTTTTCGGCTCCCTTTCAAGAAAGTTTCAATACAGACCTTTAATATAATACACAGCATAATAATTAGGTTCCTCTATTGCATTATGTATAATTTTATGCACCATTTTGGCATTTTGCAATGAGATATTATTTCTACTTAAATTGTTCAATCATAGAGTGTGTCTTATTCTCTGAGCACTTACTGTTTTCTACTTTTAAAAGTGTTTAATATAGTAGAGGGAAATTTTATAATCTTTTTTAAAAGACTGTGATATGTGATTAGTTGAAATAAAATAATTAAAACTGCAAGAATGACAATGATCTGTTGTAAAATGTGTAACAATCAAGATCGATGTTTTGCAGAAATTCGAGTAGCAGTTTTGAACATAATTTTTTTTTTAAATATTTAATTTCAACTAAAGGAATAATTAAGGCATAGATTTCAAAGCAAAGGATTCAAAGTATCTTTGAGATTTTTTACAGTTTCATAAATTGTTATTTTTATAACAATATAGGTGAAAACTGGGAAATTGAGTTAGTAGCCAGTGGCCGGTAGACACAGTTTCATTAGTGGCCACTATAATGTTTCAAACTTTCTTGACATCTAGATAAACTATAATCGTTGTATATATACGCATTTTTATATAAATCAGAGTTTTATACCAGCTAACTATTCGTGATAAAAATAGGGAAGCAGTCGAAATTCAAGAAAATTACACTTTAAAACTACAAAATCTATTATCATATTGATTATTTTTAGAATATATTTTTAGATTATTTGTATATGTTCATAACACTATTATCAATCAAATTACTATTACTTTCTTAATATAAAAAAAAAAATAACTAAATCAAAATTCCAACAGTTAGGTGTATACAATAAAAAATAATCAAATAAAACACAATAAAATGTTATTTGTATTTTATTTAATAAGTAAATGTGTTATTAACATACTACACACATTATTTACATACAGCTGAAATCTAAGCTGGTGAGTGTATTTCGCAGGATTAAACAATATCTCTTGAAGAAAAATAATCTAACTGGTGAGCATGTGGCAGGAGTCGAAATATTGAAAATACTGCAATGTTCTTAAAACACGTTTGCATCCGGTGGAAAAAAAAAAAAAAAAAAAAAAAGGAATAAATTATTTGAAGTGCATGTGGAATCAAAGCTGATGAATATATTTTGCAGAATAAAACTATTTCTTGAAAAAATAATCCAACTGAAGGGCAATGGCAAAAAGCCGAAATATTGAAAATACAGCTAAATCACTGTAATCTACTTGCATCCGGTAGACAAAAGAATTAACCTGTTTGCTAATTAGATGTAATCAAAGTAGAGACGCATATTTCTATGAAAAAAGCTATATTTCACTTGGCGATCGATAACAGATTTTTTATCGCCACTTGGCGAGTGGCGATCGATGGCCGATTTTTTAATCGCCACTTTTACAACTTTAATCGCCACGTGGCGACCGCCAATTTTCACCTATACATAACAAAAGCGAAAATGATCAAGAATTACCTCAGAAACTCAGTGACCAGGAATTACCACGGGTGACTCTACTTTATTAAGAACCACAATTAACTAAAATGTGGTGAACAGTGTGGTTGCAGTTAATTCTCAAAGGGTTTGTGAAAATAAAAATCACTAAATATGATAATAAAAAGGAATTAAATGATGATAAAAACATTGACCAGGAATTACCCCAGATACATGGGGCAATATTTGACCAACCTCTGTAAATTATTTAAAATAGTATGAAAATTTTCAAGACTATTTTCTAATAGCTAAAGTAGTTGGTAATTGAACCAAAAAGAAAGAAAAGAAAAATATTTAAAATTTGAGTTGTGACCAGTGACCCGGAGCCGAACAATTTTTGATGCTCCAGCTCCAGCTCCGCTCCTAGAGAAAATACTGTGGCTCCAGCTCCGGCTCCGGCTCCAACTCAGCTCCGACTTCGCGCTTTTGAGTTGCAGATTTTAATTTACAAGTTTAATTTTTTGCTCACAAATACTTTCTTCCTTCATTAAAGATCTGACAAAATGCTTTTTTCTTCTCATCAAACTTCAAATGCTTGTTCAGAAAGTATGACATCTTTTAGCTTTTGCTTTTAAAATAGAAAGTTTGGTGGATTTTAAACACAAAAATCTTAAATTTCTTCTACACTTTTCAAACAGTCAAAATTGTACAACTACACATGTAAACAACAGGCGGCCATATTTGTTTTCGAATAGTGATGTCACTTAATTCAAGTAGAAAGTAGAAGTAAAGTAGTGTTACCATGTTTTGAGAAGGTTTCCTTCTCTAATAATAATAATAAAAACCTAAAAAATGATATACAGTAGAAGATCTTTATAACGCAATTCTATATAACGCAATTCTCCATACAATGCACAACTTCTCAGATGTAAACAATGATTTTTGCAGTTAAAAAGCACCTGCACTTTCACATTGTAAAATATCGCTACTCTCTAGATAACTAAATTTGATACATTAGTTCAACTTTATCTTCTAATTTAAGACCTTTTTACTGAAAAAATGCTATTATTACAATAAACATTTTTGAACATGTCTAATATAAGGGATGGTTTGGTCAGTTATATTTGGATCATGTTTATAAAGTAAATTTAACAATGTCTGACCTATATTATGAAAAAATTTATAATTTGATAACTCTTGGTAACAAGGAATGCAGTATAAAGATATTCTAATGTATTTTGATGTGTTTCAGACATATTTGGCCATGTTTACAAGGTGAATTTAATGATGTGATCCATATAACGCAAAATTCTATATAACGCACAACCTTGTGTTTTTAGGTTTGCGTTATAAAGATCTTCTACTGTAATTAAAATACTGAATAATGATGTAATTAAAATATTTTAAGCCTAGAAATTTCAAAGGCTGAAAAAAAAAGATTTAAAAGAATATTAAAAACTAAAGGAGCCCTGGAGCTGGGGAAAATTTAGAGCTCCGGCTCCAGCTCCAGCTCCAGCTCCAGGGAAAACACAGCTCCGGAGCGCTCCGGCTCCGGGCTCCAGCTCCAGCTCCGGGTCCCTGGTTGTGACAAAGATCTTTGTAAAAATGTATCATGACTAAGGCCAATGTTGTTTTACAGAAATTTAACAAGTCATTACAAAAAGATGTTTTTTTCAAAATAAATAAACAATAAACTCATAATTAAGTAATAAATTCCAATGAGGATAGTTCAGAGTACCTCTATGATTTTTTTCATTTTGGTGAAGCGTTCTTAAAACATAAAAAGGACTGTGACCAGGAATTACCCCAGAAACTTGCTGACCAGGAATTACCCCGGGTGACCCTATTGCCAGAAATTCTATGCAATCACCTTAATTTTATAATAAATAGTAGTACTACAGTCGAACTCGGTTATAGCATCATTCAAGGAACCATAATAATTATGACGCTATAACCGAGGTCAGGTCAGAAGCATGGAGTTTAAGTAAAACGCATGAATACTACCCTTTTCACACCTTATAAAAAAAGAATAGTAGCATAAATTGTATAATAAACTATAAAATGAGTATAAATTACTCTTATTATATTTTTCCGAGAAAAAATGAATTTATTCATGCACAACATGATAATATTGGAGCTTGGAATATATATTCGGAGAGAAAAAATCTTCAACGTGTTCTTTTACTTTTTGAGCAAAATAATTTTCGTTCTATGCTATCTTCAATGTGTCTGATAAATTTAATGATCGTTGTACCTGTGATTTGGGATTCATAAAAACGTGACAGCAATCTTATTGCTTGCTGAGCTTCTTTGATTCCAGGTGGCGATACTACTTCATTTTCCTGCCCTTCTTCATCATCACTGACATTCCTTTCTTGCACTTCCTGGGCAATTTCTTAGTCAGATTTAGGTTCCGAAATTATCGAAACGTCATCTACAGCAACAAACTTGTCCAAATTTTCATAAATAGGTAAGCCATCAGATCTTCCGGATCGACGATTCCACTCTGATAAAGGCAAATTTTCTTCATCTTCTTCTTCTCTTTGTGGGATTTCACTTACACTTTCTTCTGTAGTAACAAAACTGGCATTTCAAAATGCGTTTTGAATCGTTTTTTCTGTAACTCATCTACAAGCTTTATCAAAAAAATTGCATTTAACCCTTAAATGCCGGGTGTTGCTTTTCGGCAACATACTGAATTTAGGCTCTAAAATACTATTAGAATAATATTGAAGCTATAATGTTTAATGTTGCCAATAAAATACATTCTGAAAATATTATTAAATTGATTTTCAACATGTAGATGGCAACACTTCTGCTGTTTAAGAATAAAGATAGATTTATTTTTTCAATTGTTGCTACTTCCTCTTTTAGTTTTGTTTGGAAGCTTGCGAAATACCCTATTTTGTTCTGCAGTGAGCAAGTAAAATTTATTTTTTATTATAGTTCCTAAAATACTTGTGTGTTTAATATTATAGAATTTTATCAAGGAAAATTATTTTTTCAATTAAAGACCAGTATTGCCGATTAATAACAAACTGTTTTTTATCTGTAAACCATACTTAAAACAAAATATGACTTTTTAAGTATTTTTCCCATGATTTATTCAAAAATGAAAGCCGAAAAACATTATTACAATGATTTTTGAAAAATCAGGCATTTAAAGGTTAAAAGATTTATACTTCTTATTTTCGTCTGACCATTCTAAAATGTGCATAAGCACGCACTTCTGATAGTTGCTCTTAAGGCCTCTGATTACACCTTGATCCATAGGTTGCAACTTGCTTGTTTGGTGGTAGAAAAACTCATTGTATTCTCAGTAAAATTTTCACATCAGGATGGGCAGGGCAGTTATCTACTAAGAGTAGAATCTTTCGCTTTTGTCCGCAGAGTTCCTTATCCCATTGCCTCACTTCAGCTTCAAACAACTCAGATGTAATCCAAGCCTTTCGACTGTGCTGGTAGTTGACTGAAAGCATTTAACGTTTTTAAAACATCTTGGATGTTTAGACTTTCCAATTACGGTCAAGTTTTTCTTCTGTGTTCCAGTCATGTTTCCGCACATAAGAACTGTAATTCTTTACTTTGACAACTTCCCACAAGAACATTTTCCATTCTTAAACGAAAGAGTTTTGTCAGGAATAAGCTTAAAAAATAGGCCAGTGTCATCTGCGTTGAAAATGTCATTGTCTGCGTAGCCTTGTCATACTTTTGGCCATACATCGCTTAGCCAATCCTGAACACACTTATCGTCGACACTTTTTTCTTCACCATATACCTTGTGAAACGCTATGCTGTGATGCGCCTTAAATCGATATATCCAAACGTTGGAGCAAACAAAATTTGCATACCCAAGCAACTTGGCAAGCTGTTCTGCTTTTGTCATCAGCATTGGACCACTGATTGATACGCTCATAGTTCTTTTCTGTTTAAACCATTTTAGCAATGTCCCATCAAGGTCTTCCTTATCTGGCTTCCTCATTCGTTCAACATTCTTGTCATTTTGTTCAAAGGCACTTAAAATTACTTAAAGGAACTTAAAAAATACTGGCATTTAAAATTTTCTTTTTGTTTTTCCAGATAGAGCACACAGTTGAATTTACTAACCCAAATTCTCGACAAACTTCCGCTTTCTTCATCCCTTTATCCAATGCAATGTTATAATGTTAACTTTATCTCCCAAAGAAAGAACTTTTCTTTTTATGGATGCCATAATGATCAAAGTTTTTCACTCAAAGCACAAGATAACTGAAAACCAAATGAATCATGTAACTGTCAGTGCAGAAACGCTATACTCTTTTATAATTTTTTCAGCCGAGTGTTATTTGATTCCTCCCTGTTTCACCACCATGTCTAATTTAACTGGTCTTCTACGCTATTTGTGTAGACAGATAAGGAGCAGAAGTTTCACCCGGTTCACTGCCTACCCTCCAGAGTCATTTCCTGGCCAAAACTGCAGGACAAGGCTGAAAAATTGCGTGTAGGCGCAAACTTGAGCCATCTGTGATCATCAGTGACGAATTAACCTTCCTTGTTGTGAAAACAGATTATATTGCCCCATTTTCTGAGAATAAATATATTAGTTTATGCATATTTTTTGACACAATAACCGGGATTGCCGTTTAAATTATGTCGTTATTTCCAAGTTACCATAACATTGATGTCTATGGAAGCTTCGTGGGGACTGCAGAATTCGACGTTATAACAGAGTTGACACTGTAACCGAGGACGCTACTATTGGGTTCGACTGTAGTAGTAGTATATAAGAAACAAATTAATATGCTGTGTTTCCGAAGAGATCAAAAGACGATTACAAACTGTGTTCTATGCTGCCATGTTGATACATGAGAAAGTCTAAATATAAGCCATCAGATGCTATTAGCACAAGTTAGTACTGTCCACCTTGCAAAGTTTTCCCAAATATTTTTCATCACAAAATGAGTAAATTTATTTCATCGGCAGTTGTGTTGATGAGCAAGAAAAGCGTTTATACTGAATGACTGTTCTCCTGATTTCTTTATCTTCTTTAATTTAAAGAAAAAATTTGTCCTAATATAATGCTTCAAAAATCTTTTATTTCTTAGTTTGAAATAACATGGTGGGCCTCGTGTAACCCGTTGGACACGGGTTGAAGATCCTTACTTTATGCTGTTCAACAAATGTAAGAAATTATAAAAGAGTAAGATAATTTGAGGTTTAAAAAATCTTTTAAAATTGAATCATTTCACAATGACTCAAAATTGATATTTGCAATATTAGTATTATACAAATTAGAAATGTATAATACACAAGTCTCTTAATCTTTTCTTTATTTCAAATTTTTTTGTGTATGAGTATTGTATTGAAATTCAAAAGAAAAGTCCTTATTTTCAAAGCTAAAATTTAAAGTGTGTCTGATCTTTGTGTAAATTTGGTGGTACATTAAAAATGTGGGACACTGTGATCCCTGTTATAGGTCAATGAGAATTTCAGCTTTGTCTTCAAATTTTATTTAAGTTTTCCTCTTCCCATGAAATTAGTAATTACCACCTATTATAAAATTAACAATTTCAGTTGAGGCATATCATTTTAAAATAAAAATTGGGATAACTGACAACCCTGCCAGGCCATAGCCTATGGTCAAACAAATAAAGAGATTTCTTTTTTTTTTTTTTTTTTTTTTTTTTTTTTTTTAAACATTTTCCAACATAGTTTAAAAGTTCCTGATTATCCTATAGTAGTTTAAAAGTGTTTATGACTTTGATTTGTCTGTCTGTTCGTGCTCTAACTTGTGTAAATATAGTTGGATTGCCTTGAAATTGATGTGTGTTATTGATATTCACTATGGCATGTTTGGTATTGAAAATGAAGCGTGTAGCAGCTACAGTTCCTTTACAGGGACATTCAAAAGAATTCTGTTACATTTTGGCCTATATTTAAAATTCATTTGCAGTGATTTTTAATAATGTTTCAAAAGTTCAAACTCATTGAAACTTATATATATCTCTGAAGCACACTACAAGATGCCTACTGTTCGATATGGTATATGGATAACATTCATCATTTATTTACAGGGACACTCAAAAGAATTCCTTTACATTATGGTCTAAAGGAAAAAATTGTTTGTGGTGTATTTTATTCAGTTCAAACACATTGGAATTGATGTAAAGTAGAGCTCTGATTATCTAAACAAGTTGAGGCCGACCCTAGTTGGGATAAGCATAAGTTTGGATAAATGGACAGACAATTTAAGGGATGTTTCTGACTATACTAAAAGCTTCACACGTTACCTAAGTTTAGGACTGGCAGCACCAGTTAGTGCTGCCATGTTTTACATTTTTATTATTAATTTTTTTTTCTCTTTACACCATTTTCTGAACTCTAGATATTATATTTTAAGCAAAAAAGCTTTTGATTGTTGCTTGCTTCAACGAATACATTCTTTTCAATGCTGCCATATCTCTAATTCTTCTTAAATACGTTAGTTGAATAGAATCAAAGTTCTTCTGCCATTTGAGCCATTTCATAACTGTTTCCAAACATTCAAAGGCAGAGGTCGATCCAGACAAAATTTGGGGCCTATTTAGGGTCCCTTCACAAAAATTAATTTAATAAAATGGGCCCCTTCACAAAAATAAATTTAATAAAATGGGCCCCTTCACAAAAATAAATTTAATAAAATGGGCCCCTTCACAAAAATAAACTTAATAAAACAAGCCCCTTCACAAAATTTCTTTTAATAAAATAGACCCTCTACGTAACATTCTTTTTCATAAAAACTGTTTTAAAATGTGTAATTTGTAAATAAAACCACGTCATGAAAAACAAAAAGTTTAGCAAAGGGATTTAAAGAATGTTTTTGTTCATAAATTCTTGGTTCAAATTTTAGTGACTGGATTTCAACTTTCGTTACAAAATGTTATTTTTCACAAAAATATAATAAAATTCATAAAAATAACTTCTACTTTTCACAAAATGGGCCCCAAGAATAAAAATCTGCATCGACCCCTGAAAGGCTTCATTATGTGATGGACTTGGGTTATTTTCAGAACATTCGTTTTCATTTTCTTCAAATTCTTTTTCATCATGAATCTCATCCACAATCTCATCATCATTTAAAATCTGATATCTAGGGTCATGTACTTCACTATTTAACCACCCGTTAATTTCATTTTTTTCATAGCTTAGGATTCTTCCCATGTTCTTCTCCTTTATTGTTTTATATTCCTCACTTTCTGATTCACTATCGGTTTTTTCTTTATTTATAATTTTATTCCGCCAATGGATAATTGGGAGTTCGGTTTTAAAAAAATTTTGGGAGAAATAGGCTGGTCGGATAACTGGAAGTTCAGTTTAAAAAACGTTTTTGAGAGAAAATAGGCTGTTTGAATAATTGGGTTTCTGGATAACTGGAAGTTCAGTTTAAAAAACGTTTTTGAGAGAAAATAGGCTGTTTGAATAATTGGGTTTCTGATAATCAGCGTTCTACTGTATATCTTAGGTGCACTGCAAGGTATTTACTAAAAAATATGATGCACAAGCATTCATCATTGATATACAGGGAAATATAAAATAATTCAGGTGTAGTACTCTCTATGAACAATAATTGCTGGAAATGCATTTTCTTTCATATTACATGTTTTAAAATTACACACTTTTTTTTAAAATTTTTTTTAGTGTGTATAAATTCTACACATCACATACAAGACTGCACAAAACACCTGAAGTACAATTCCGTGTATTGATGGAAATTGCTGAAGGGGAATTTTCAACTGTGCTATTTTTGTTGTTGTTGTTACTTTTCGATGGGAATTGATGTGTTTTTAAATGTGTTATATGCATTTTACAAATTGTTTATTTAGACATCTTTTACTATATCCAGTTTATTAGTAATGCTTTTATTAAAAGTTAAACATGTTATAATTATACATTTTCACTTTTGAACCACCTATTATGTGTGTGTGTGTGTTTTATGAATATGAATTTTTCTGTATAAATTTTTTCCATAACTCTATACCTTAAATTTCTGTCAGATAATTTTATGTAATTTTCAGTTTAAACCAATCTTCTTGGGCACTGTTGATCCAAGTAGTGATGCTGCAAAATATAAAAGAGTTGTAAACACTCAGAAATGTATCCGAGCTGGTGGAAAGCACAATGATTTAGATGATGTTGGGAAAGATGTATATCACCACACTTTCTTTGAGATGTTGGGCAACTGGTCTTTTGGAGATTTTTTTAAGGTAAAATAATTTGTTTCTTTAAGTTTTTACAAAAAATTTCATGTAAAAGAGCTGATATTGATACATTCTTTACTTATAAACTATATTCCACTAAAATTACCAGTGAAGGACTTAAACGAAACGAGTTCTTAATTAGACCACAATCTGAGAGAAAATTGTCATTCATTTTTCAATGATGTTTTGGCAGCCACATTGAAGGACTCGCTCAAGAATATGCAGCCATTTAATAAGGACGGCTATCTGCATTAATTGTTATAAAATAGATTTGTGACTGTTAAAATATAATCGGTTCAGAACAAGGTTGCAAACAACCAAATTATTTAACAGTGGCAGTGTTGTTCTTGATATACACACTTGAATTCTTTTTAAAAGTTTTTTATTAACCGTAGAAACATCACACTACATGCACAAGCATAAATTCTGGAATGTGATTAGCATAATAATAGCTTAAAGTTGGTTATATTTAATATCCACCTTGTGAATTGGACGGATTGTAAAAATGATACATGGATGCTTATCTGATCCAACAGTGTATTAACATTTTTACAGATTGCCCGCTAGGTGGAGCCAAAACATACATCCAGGACTGAACTTGCCACCTGAGGATGAAATATGATGGAATATTTCAGCAACTAATTTAAAACATAACACAAGGTACAGTAGACTCAGTGTGACCCTAAAATCCACATATTTTTTCACATGCAAACAATGAAACTTACAATTAAGTTGCAGGAACAAAATTCAAGATGGTGCTCAAATCAGTAGTGATTACAATGTTTTTTTTTTTTTTCCTAATTTTTTTGTTAATCATGCTACTGTTTTTCCAAAACATTTTTTAATCAATCAAACTTTTTCGTTTATTAAATCTGGATAAAAGTGACATAAAGTTTCGTTATTTTATGATTATAATCTAAATTATATTCTTATCTAAGATAAAAAAAATACTGCATAGCAGTAGATTTCGCACAATATCTGCAACCATAATTTTTAAAGAAGTATTTTTTACACAACTATACTTTTTAACAACTATACTTATAAAAAGCTGGCTGGCTTTTTTTGGTTTTAACCACTTGAAAAAAGCCGGTTTTTATTTTTTTAAGTTGGTTTACAGCTTGTTCATTTTAAATTTGGATCAATTAATTTTTAATACACATATAAATATTATAACATATTCAGAATTAAGGAAAAATGTTAAATGAATGATTTCTGTTAAAACATGGAGCTATTATAAATAAACAAATGAAGGCATATGAATCATTAGGTAATCGATTTGCTTTGCCGGGTTTCGTAACTGATGACATTGCTTTTTGTTAGGTTTGTTTATTATTCCGCAATTGCGATGTCATATGCATACTTTTCTACAGATGTTGTTTAAGACTGGTCGTAAAAGTCGAATGCTTTAGTGGATGCAAATGACATCATTTTACATAAAAAGGTATCTTTTTAAATTCTTAAAACTGAAATATATTTTGTAAAGGTGCGTCATTTTCACTCCAGTGACATTGAAATTCTTCACAGGTGGAAATGCTTCACTTTTGAAAATAACGCAATTGAAATCACACACTGATAAAACGCAAAGTTTTACAAAAAATTAGAGTGCCTTTATAGAAGAGCAGTGACCTTTAGGTTAAAATAATATTTGTTTGAGAGTTAGACTAACTAATATAGGTTTGTTTTCTTATTGTAATTAATTTTGTTGGTTTATTATAAGTTAATGAAACAGTTCCTTCTTAAACATTTTCTTTCGTCGAAATTCGGCTGGTTCCACCTCGTATATTTAAAAGACAAGGCTGTTTTTTAGCCATCTGCCCTGATCTTTCTACTGAACCGATTTTGATAATTATTTTTTTTAATGAAAGCTGTTAATTTGTACCTGTACCTGCTCTGTCTGTTTTTTAAAATATTCTCATGTTTAATTTTATTTTTAAAAGTTGTTTAGGAAATTTCTTCAAAACGTTGCCAATCGGATTACTTCCCTTGTTGGAGAGAAATGAGAAATAATTGAGAACGTTAGACTTATTTTTTAATTTGCAAGTTAAATTTCAGTAAAAAAATATTTATGCACGTGTACTGTTATTTTGATAAGTGAATAAAAATTTGTACTTACTGTGACGTCCCAAGAATATTGTTTATTTGTTTTCTTTTATCTTTATGCATTTTAATTTTATTGACGTCATTTTTTTCGTTGCAATGAAATAGAATTTTTTTTATGCATGGTTAAACATGAAAATACGTATATAAAGTGTGTGTGAAAAGTTTATGCTGGTGAAAGTGGCTTTTTGTTTAGCTTAAAATGTATTTTTACCTTAACAAAACTAAAGAAAAAAATTGATATGATGGTGTCAACATAACGTAATTTTCAGTTTTTCATTTCTTTATTGTAAGGTTTATAATTAGAGACTTTGTTGATTATTTCATCTTGATTATAATATCCTCTTGCTTAAACAAAAAAAAAAAAAAAAAAAAAAATTAGTTATAGGTGAGATTAATTAAATTTTTAATAAAGAATTCAGAAAAGTAAAGAATTTAAGGAAAATTAAGATTAATAAAAAATGGTGTTGCAGTAAAAAAAAAAAAAAAAAAAAAAAAGCCTTGAAACAATAATTGTTAATGTAAGGCTTATATTTTATAAGAATAATTTTTGTAGGTTTATTGTAAGTTCTTTTAACAGTTACTTATTATCGATAAAGTCTTATTTCTTTCACTGTCGATTTCTGTGTTGTCGTCAAAAAATAGTTTACTTTTGGACGCCAGCCAAAATCCAGTTGCAATTTTAGAAATGTATCACGATAGTGACAACAAGCGGTGCTATCGCTTTTGTTTTAATCGCTTTTACATTTATTCTAAATTAGGGATTGACCGAAGCAGCAATTTTGCTGAATACCGAAGCTTCAGTATTCGGCAACCGAATACTTGAAACTTTTTAATACGTATTTTTTCATATGTTAGCTTTTTTAATAAGTTTTAATTGAAATTAAATTCTCAATAATTTAATTCAGTTACATTTTTATTCTTAAATCTAATTACACAAAAAAATTTAATGACTTCTTTCCACTCACAAATTCATTAATCCATCACTGATTTTTTATTATTTTATCACTAGTCAATAACCTAAAATAACCTATGAAAGTATTAAACTATACAGGGTATTATTAAGGATAAGGATTGTCAGAAAAACAAAAGTTCATTCAAATACAAAGAAACAATGTTGTCATTAAGCTGATTTACTGATTGTCTAAGTCTAATTATAAACATATTGAATAGGAATGTTCTCAAAATACAAAAGGTATCATATCAGTTTGTACATTTAACTATTTTCTGTCAAATTATTGATAGAATATTTATATTTTGATTAATATTTTTACATTGTGGTGATGAAAAGAAATTTGAGCGATTTTGATATAATGGTTATAAAAGCTACAGGAAAGGCATAGGGGTATACTTATTTGATGTGTGTATTTTCTTTAATACACACCTTAGGTATACAGATATGAACTCTGGTATACTTATTTGATGTGTATATTAAAGAAAATACACATTAAATAAATTTAAATTAAAAAAAAAAACTAATGTAGAAGTAAATAAAATTAAATGATAAGGGAAAGATGCGCATCTTCCTTACTTTTTTTTTTCTCTGTAGTAGACAGTTGTTTTGATTTCACACCTATGTAGACTATTTTAGGAAGGAAAAGTTTTCTTTTAATTAAAAATGGCCTTTGACTTGTTTTTTGTAGTGCAGCTGAACTCTGAATTCATGCACATAATATTGAAACTCTCTATTCTACTGCTAAGTAAAAGAGAATTCTTCTACTTCTAAGAAAATGCTCATCTGCAATTATTCGGCCGAAGCCGAATATTTGGTTTACATGCTGAACCACCGAATACCGAATCAACTATTTGGTATTCAGTCAATCCCTATTCTAAATACTGTACAATTTCAATTCTTCTATTATCATACAGAAACAAAAATAACTTTCGGATGAAATTTATTTGAAAACTGACGCCCAATTTAACGATTTTTTAAATAATTTTCAATCATGAATTATTTTTCAAATCTATTTCCACCAACTTAAAGAGTGGAGGCAAAAAACGATTATTCAAAAGATCATATTATCCATAAGATGCATCATTTTGGCACTAAAAATCTGCCAACTAAAAAGACAGATTTTCAGTTTATGTTGAACATAAAATTAATATCATGTTAAATTGGTTGAAATATGTTTTGCATCAGAATATGTTAGGAATTGTATTTCATCATTTTTTTAAAAATCCAATGGGTATGTTACTTTATAATAGCTAAAGTATCCCAATTAAGGGACATCCATCCCAGTTATGGAAAGAAAACAAACCATACAAAAAAATTATCAGTTGAAAACATTAAAAATATGTTTCATCTGCAGATTGACCTATTATTAATAATTTTTCCGTTTTTACATAAAAATGAGTTAGCTTGAAACAGTGTATGTGTTTTCAGAAAATACAAAATTGAAACAACAATGATTGAAGAGGACATTTTAAAACTTTTTTTACCGTCAAAATTTGACGGTTTCCACCTCGTTCCATAAAATAGAGTTCTATTAGATGTCATTATTAAAAAAATGAAATGTTTATTGCAATGCTAAAAGACATTTACAACTTCATGCCTACAGTTTCAATTGAGTTTTATATATTTATCATATAGTATTTATTTGTTCTTTTATTTTAAGAAGTATATATATTTGTATTGATTTAATAAAATAGTTTGTTAAAGTGTGTAATTTTGAAATGATCTCTTTCTCATCAACAATGTTAATTTTTTTCATTTGGCGTTAATTATTCTGCTTGGCGACAATAGTGTTGGTATAACGGAGAAATACCAATTAGTCTCTTTTATTGTATTATAACGGGTAAGTCAAATTGAATATAGTGATTACAAATGGCTATAACTATTTAATGGAAAATAATTTATCGATAAGATTAACACAGAATGTAGACGGAACTTCAAAATTTCTTTATGTAAGACACAGGTGCAGTGAAGCGGAAGCCTACGAATGCTCAAGTTGAAACTTCACAACGACAAGGAACTTGTTCATTGCGGGCGTCTCGTTAGTAAAAATGGCGAGTCCCATGCTTAAGCATTCTGCGTGTTATAATTTAACAAATGTCATTCTGTTATCACAGTGCAGAGAAGATTTCGTCAGCGTTACAGTCACGAACCTCTAAATACGAACAACATACGCACATGGCATCGGATGTCTGTGCAAAGGGTAAGCTAATGGAAGGCCACATGTTTCAGTGGAAAACGTTGAAAGGATTCACCTCACGTATGAACGATGCTTACGGAAATCGACGTACGAAGGCAGTAGGGAGTTACAAATGCCCCAAAAAACAGTATGGCGTGTTCTCAGAAAGAGGCTGAAAATGAAAATGTGTTCTGCGCAATCTCATCACGTAAATTGTACGATCCTTTTTTCTTCAGTAGGCGAAGTGTTATATCGAATGTTTACCTTGACATGCTTGAGGTATGGTTAATGCCACAGCTAGACTATGATTCCACGGATTACATCTTTCAGCAAGATGGAGCATCCCCACACTGGAGTAAAGAGGTTCACACATTTTTAAACCAACATCTTCTAAAGCGTTGGATCGGTCGAAGTGGAGATGCCGACGATGTCTTCTTCTCTTGGCCACCGAGATTTCCGGACTTGACACCCTGCGATTTTTTTTCTATGGTGTTATGTGAAAGACTATGTATGTGTCTCCCATGCCCAAAACATTTGAAGAACTCAAAGTACGCTTGTAATGCGCTTGCATCGGTGACTGAACAAATGCTTCAGAATGTATGGCGTGAAATGGACTACTGCCTAGATGTTGTCTGTGTGACCAAGGGAAATCACATAAAACATCTATGATGTATGTATACAAAATTTTGAAGTTCTGTCTACATTCTGTGTTAATCTTATCCATAAATTCTTTTCTATTAAATAGTTACAGACGTTTGTAATCGCTATATTCATTTTGACTTACCCAGTATATAAGTAGATTCAGGTCATTGCATACATTAAAATTATGAGGGAAAGATGAAATGTTTGTGAAAATCACTAGGTATAAAAATTATTAAGCTTAGATATATTTTCAATTGCTAAATATCTTTTGAAACAAATTTCCAATAATGTATAAACAGAAAAAAAAAATATTTTCTTTTATTAAATTTATAATAGATGAGGTAATAATAAAAATACTTTCTTTGATATAATACTTAAAAACCTGGTGATATTTATTGAAGAACGCTGTTGAGAAAAAAACAAGATGGTTTATTACTGTACTCCTGTACAAAGTATTCTAGACCTTTGTAATGCATGTATTGAGTAAATAGGGGCAAATTTATAGTAATATGAGAGTGTCAATTATAACTGACAACAATAAAAAGTGTTCTAATTTCTGCATAAAATATTAATGTAATTAAGTTGGCTAAATATTTATTTAATGGATTAAAAATATATATATAAACATAAACTCCATTATGGCACAGAAATCATTTTCTTTCCTACAAGTGTAAAAGGAGACATAGTGAGGGAATGATAGTTAAATTTAAAAATATTTTTAATATTATATTTCAATTTTAATAAACAAATAATCATAGTTTATGTGTATAACTGGTTAATATTGATAATTTAAATCGTTGCTGGGCAACATATAACTATGATATGTTCCCGCACCATGTTGGTTAAATCAAAGTAAAATTGCGTAATTTGTTATTTCTGTTTGTATAAATATTTTTTATAAAATATAATTATGAGTGTAAAATTATAATGTTTATATATTTAAGTAAAATAAGAGTGTAAGTTCATACAAAAATTATTAAGTTGATTTTAAATAGTAAATATATTTTTTTTAAAAATTGTTGTATTGTAAAATGAATGTATAATATTGAATTGAGTTCGGATCTCAGACAACAACAATAGCCAGACGCCATGGTGTCGTTTTATGACAAGCCAATGGAAAGTGGTGTATAATTAGAAATCGTAAAATCATAAAAACGTTGGAATCAATTTATGGCCTCAATAAAAGTGTTGGGATAAATTTATGGCTTTTCAGACAACCCAAACTTTAAGGCAGATAATAATATTAAAGTATATGTAAGGGGCCATTTGCAGACTGTTAGCTAATAGGCCTATCGAAGTATAATAAAAAATCTTCTCACATCCAATAACAGTGGACTAGACAAAAATAGTTCCACCCACTGCAGGAGCTGGTGTGCAAGAAGAATAAGGTTTAAAAAAGATAGTCTGAAAAAAGATGTAGAGGACGCAGGAGCTCTCCTGAAAGCCCGTGCAATGAGTCCCGTAAGCCCTAGTAAAGCCCAGGCGAGATGGACATATCGGAGCGAGCCTAATCGAGCCTAATCAAGCCTAATTGAGGATGTCTTCCTGAGGTACCTATCGGAGTGAGCCTAATCAAGCCAAATTGAGGATGTCTTCCTGATGTACATATCGGAGTGATCCTAATCAAGCCAAATTGAGGATGCGTTCCTGATGACACATTGCCATGATCCTAAGCAACGCAACAACTCGGAATTTGATGAATAAAGGCCACCATCCCGTATATTAAAAGAAGGTACTATTTTAAACATTTTCTTTTACCACTTAAGATCATATGAAAAATCTTAAAAAATACTTTTCTGATATTTTACGGTAGAGAGTTATCTGAGATCCGACAAAACCAATAATTAAATAAGATTAAGGTAATTTTAAAAATGAAAGAGAGTTATTCTTTTAGCAAAAAGAAACAATTATAATAATTAGAGTACGTGAAAATATTGTCTTTTTTTTTAAAAGATTAAACATACTTAAAATAATGAGAAGCAAACAAAAGTATTGCTTTCTTTTTTTTGAATTAATATTATGTTTTTCTGTATATAGTTATGTTCAATGTAAATAAAATATTTAATCAAGTTTTAAAAAGTTTCTGTAATTATTTAATTAATAATATTTAAAGTGTGTCAATTTATTTTTTACAGCTTAAATTTTAGTTTAATTCATAAGTGGAAGAGTTCGTCTAAATAATTCACAACGCAAACTCTTAATTTTATTAGTAATTATTCAAATTTAATAATTACATTTTGACGCGAATTATAATTTAATTTTATGAATGCTTCGCGTTGCTCTTCTACTAGAATTTAGGTAAATACGATCACTTATATTATTTGAATTTATCTAAGGTATATAAAATTATATACCAATTTGCTATGAGGTTGCTTGGATGATTTGGACCAATTAACAATTTCGGATATAAATTTGATAGAAAATAAACAGGTGTAATTATCTGTCCAGCAATCGTCTTTTCTTTTTGTAATTTTAAAAATATCTCCACCATTCCTGGGACACAAAATTGCCAGTTTTCTAAGAATTACTCAACTGTACAAATATTTTTGGTTTGTTGAAGTATTACTGTGTTATTTATTATGCAGTGTAAAATAAAATTTAAATTGTTTTAAACTATTTTGGAACTAAGGGCTAAAATAATTTTAGTTTTATATTTAAATGATGAATAAATTGTGTCTATTTTTAATTTAAAAAATGTATTGTGTAATTAAATAGTTCATTTACTATTTTCAGCATGAAATTTGTCATTGGTCTTGGGAATTATTAACTGAAGTCTTCAAATTGCCCAGCGATCGTTTATATGTTACATATTTTGGTGGCAATTCAGATTTAGGTTTAGAGCCTGATGATGAATGTAAAGAGATTTGGAAAAAAGTTGGGTAAGTGAATTTAATTTGTATTACTATTTTTTTTACCTACAAAAAATTGAATAAAATATTTATCTTAACATTTTTCAAGTTTCAATTATAAGCAAGCATTAAAAAAAACAACAAAAAAAGAAATTCTATAAAGCATATGACTTTGTTACTCATGAGTTTATGCAACAGTCAATCCAGCTTTTTATTTTTGAATTTTAGTATTATGTAGAGAAAAAAAATAAAATGAGCTTTTTTACTTTTGTGAAAAAGAATGGCATCATCCAAAACGTTTTATTTTTATCATTCAAAAATAAATGCAATTTCTTAAGGCACCACTAGGCAGATGATCATGTTTCATATTTACATTCCTTAAGTTTGTGTACATTAGTATCAACAATTCATAAAATAATCAATAAAGAGTAATTAATAGAGGTCAAACTCTTGTTGCATGTAAACCACTTGCTAAGGACACTTTACTAACACTTATATGTGAATGCTTTATCCAGATTATTTTTTATCCAGGTTTCTATTTTTATGAATTATTTTTCAGCTCTGCTGAATTTTGTATAGAAGTCCCCTATATTTTAGTGTATCATTTGTATAAGATCCTGATAAATTAAAATATTTATAACTTGAGCTGTAATTATCATAAAACACCCGTATTTTGTATGGTAATCTTTATAAAGGAGAGACATTATTGGGTTTTTTAACTGAACCAATCTAAATTTTCATATAATGTGAATACAGGGACCCAAAAATCGCACACACTTATAATTGGATCCTAATTGGATCGAAATCCATGCAGATTTCATTTGGTCGAGTAATTGTTTTCAGGAGGGGGATAATAGGGGATTAGTAAGTTTTTTTTTTTTTTTATAAAAGCATCCCATATTTTAGTGTATCATAAATATAAAGTCCTGGTAACTTAAAACATCTATAACTCGAACTGTAAAAGTTAGCGGTCGGACAAATAGAAGAGCAGTACTAGTCGCAATTAGACTATACAATCCTTATGAGATACCAATTCACAGTACAAGTGTCGAATTATTTAAAAATATCTATAGGATGAATGCAATTAAAAATTTAAACAGCAGATATGAATGTGTAAATATATCTTTATTATTATTATTATAAATAAAAACAGGAAGGAGTCACTCCCTATCATGAAGATTCTAGCAATGATGAATATGAATGATTATCTATGTTCAATTTATTATTATTATTTTACTTTGCACAATTATATTTTTTTTAATTTTGGTTACTACAATGTTATTAACTTCATTAGGATGTATAAAAATGATAAGAATTCTGGAGGTAAATATGTTGTGTATTTATTTATTTATTAGTTAGTTTAAAATATTTATATATTTATTTTGCTCTTTAAATATAATTAATTAATAATATCTTGATCTCTGCAAATTGTAAACTATAACTGTGCTTTAAAAAAAAAGTAGATCAAAATTCATATCTGGACAATAATATCACCCAAATTAATAATTACTTAGACTTCTGACTAATTTTTCAAAAATTGCTTTTTTATTTTTTGGGAAGAATAAATAAAAAAAAATTCGAATAAAAACATAAATTGATGAATAATTCCTATTAATTAATTATTAAAATAGTTAATAAGTTTAGTATAAAAAATAAATTGCTATTTATTTTTTTAAAATTTAATATATTCTTAATTTATTAATTTAATAACAAGTATAAAATTTTAGTTTAAAATAAACTTAATACATAATATAGTTATGTATTCAGTTTATCATTATATTTGATAGTAGCTATAAACTGAAATTTATACTTTTGCACCAAGCTTTTTAAAAACATGCCAAGGCCCTTATACTGAAAAAGTGTTCATAAAATACTTTCCTATTCATGTAAGTAACCATTATTCAATATATATACTTTTGCTACATCTCTTACAATGTAGCCTCTCACTAATTCATAAAAAAATTGTGGATGTAAAGAATATATTAATTGGAAAGTCCTCGTCTCGTATAAAGTTTTTTCTGTTTTTTACTTTCTTCTATCTTCAGAAGAAGGCGGCATTGTAATCAGATTTCTTTTGGATTTCCAGTTTTTGGCAGATTTATACATTTTAGGAGCCGGATATCCTAAAAAACATGTTTATACAAAATGTATGTCTGTCCGTGTGTCGGCATTGTACCATCGAAAAGTGTATGAAGTTATGCATAGAATTGAACCAAATTTTTTGTGTATGTTGTTGGCTATGGCAAACATGTCAACTCTGAATTTGGAAAAATTCCACCAGAAGGGTGTGTTATAATAACGATTTTTGTGTCATTTTCATTATTGTACTATCGAAAAGTGTATGAAGTTATGCATAGAATTGAACCAATTTTTTTGTGTATGTTGTTGGCTATAGCAAGGGGGTGCTGTAATAGGGATTTTTGTGTCATTTTCATTATTGTACCATTAAAAAGTGTATGAAGTTAGTTATGCATAAAATTTAACCAAATTTTTTGTGTATGTTTGAATTTCAAATGAATTTCTTCCTTGAATTTCAAAATATTCTGCCAGAAGGGGGTGCTGTAATAGCAATTTTTATATAATTTTCTCGATTTTTCATAGTTGTATTGTACATTGGCGGCTCATGCAGCAACGGGAACTTTGCATCATGCTAAGCCAACTATTCACAAACAGCTGATGTACAACAGAATAACAAAAAACTATTGACTTTAATAAATGTCATGATCGAGATTTACTCATTTTATTTCGATTTTAATTGACTGAAGCAGAAATTTGAAAATCAAAGTTGGTATAGTATTGAAGTATTAATATTTATAACTACTTTTTGGAATATTAAGATCAGTGGTGTAGTCGTAAAACAAACAGAGGGTATACGATCAAAGCAGAGGGTATACACTCAAGGCAGAGCGTATACCCTAGAGTGTATATACTATAGCTTTCTTGAGAAACAGAGGGTATACGGTATTCCTTAAAAAAATCCAGAAGGTATACGGCGTATACCCCCGTATACCTTCCACTACATCCCTGATTAAGATGCATGAAATAGAAAATAGTTTTGTGGTTGGCACATCCAACTAGTTTTTAGTTAATTATAAAATATCCCTTCATGTTATTTATTTTTCGATATATCATGTTCATATAGAGTTCCTGAAGAAAGAATTTTACCTTTTGGAATGAAGGACAATTTTTGGGAAATGGGTGAAACTGGACCGTGTGGACCTTGCTCTGAAATTCATTTTGATCGCATTGGTGGAAGAGATGCCACAGATCTTGTAAATGCAGATGTACCAGATGTCTTAGAAATATGGAACCTTGTGTTCATTCAATTTAATCGGTATGTTTTTTTCCCCTTAAATCAAATTTTTAAAATGTCTGTATATGCACGCTAGAAAAATAGTGAAGTTTTCTTATTTTAATAAAAATTTTTAGTAAGTTTTTTAATTGTGTGGGTAGGGTGTCAACGATTTTAATCAGTTGATTTAAATCAGCAATTAAAATCATGATTTTAATCAACCGATTTTTTAAAAAAAAATCACTGATTTAAATCAAAAATTTTCTAAATGTTTAAAATGTCAAAAAATATATTAAAATCTAACATAAACATAATTTGAAAGTTTCTACAGGTATTTTGACTTATGAATAAACAAAAAAAGAGCTTTAAATAATTGTTTCTAAGCTTAATTCATGAGTATTGTAAAAAATTAAAAACAGTTGAGTTTATAAAAAGCATTGTTTTTAAGTTTTTATCCAAATTAAAACAGTTTAATTTAAAAATGATATTTAAATCTAATATAATTTGCAATGTCATAAATTCCTTTAGATAATCAATTTATGCATTATTTTAAATAAAATTACACATAGCAAGTGTAATACATTTCTACAAGTAAAAGAATAAATAGTAATTAGTAGCAATCTCAAGTTAAAGAAGAATGAAAGAATGACATCTTTTCAAAGCTAAATTGTAAATGAATGCATAAGAGAAAAAGAAATAATTGGTATAAAAATGCTAAGCTCACCAAGAACTTCTTCAGTATAGGTTGAATAAATGTTTTTAACTTTGTAGCTCACATAATACTAAATAAAAAATAATGATTAGGGATTGAAAAGACAGCAAAATTTTTCTTAAAAAGAAAAAAAAATTGAACCATTGAAAGCTAATAATCCACACTGAAAGGTTATAATGCTGTTACTTAAATATTTTGAGGATTTCAGATATAAGTGGCTAACTTTATTCTATATGAATGGGTTTAACTCATTTTCATAATTCTTTTGGTTATCATACACATACGCGTGTGTAAGTTTATATTTTGGTGGTTTACGGTAATTTTCCTAAATACAAATGCAAAACGAGCTGCAAATAATATTTGTTAGTTTTGTTATTTGTGTTACTAACTAATGAATTACTTATTTGCTGTTTTTCTTAATCCTGTAATTACTTATACTATTTCTTCTAGGACTTTTTTAAATGGTGCCGCACGATGCCCCTTTTAAAATTGGCAAAATGCACTGTGCCTTAAAAAAAATAGTTGTAATTCACCTGTAGTTATAGCCAGAGATTTCTTGTAAAAAACTTCCCCATTCAACAGTATTTCTAAATTCATGTGGCCAAGATCTCGCAAAAACATAGAACTTTATTTCTTTAGGATTACAGGATATTATTAAAATATGTTATTTAATTGTATTTTTCAATTTGTTATTCATAAAATTATTAAAAATTAAGGACACTTTATTCATCATACTAAAAATTCTTTTTTTTTTTTTTTTTTTTTTTTTTTTTCTTATATCATTACTAATATATTTCCTCATGAAATAGTACCCTTTTTTGGAACTAGCATCCTGTCCCTTTTCCTTTCTAAAATGAATACTACATTATTATCATTTTAATAATTAAGTCTTAAAAATGTATAATATGTTCCTAATTAGAGATTTAATTGTTTAATAATTATTAATTTGAAGTAGTGTTAACTATTTAATATAAAATGCAGTTAATAATTTTAATAAATGTTAAATATCACTAGTATTTATAAAGTTTTACATAATTATTACAATATTAATTAATATAACATTATTGTATGATACTACCTAATGAAACTACTAATTTGCAGTTTTTATAATTTCTGTAATAGCTAACTAATAATTATAATTTTATTAATTAAAGTGTAAAAACATAGATTATGTTAGCAATTAGTGGTTTAATTGTTTTGGAAACCTAAAACTCTTGGTAGCTATTCTGTATTTGAACGTTGGAAAAAAAATCATAAAAATCCGATTTAAATCAAAAAAATCTGATTTTTTTTATTTAAAAAAAAAAATCATGATTTTTTTACACCCTATGTGTGGGGAATGTGGGTAATAAAGCTGGTATTTAATATTTTGGGAAGGTAATGTGGATTGCAGAATATGGCTGGTCATTCTTATGATTGATTATAGTTACCCTGTGTGCATGTATAAAATTATATATCTAATTAATTTTTTTTCTTATGTTAGCATACATATATATATATATGTGTGTAAGTTTAGATTTTATGCAGCGGTAATGTTACAAAGTACAGGGGAAAGAAGAACTACCAATAATATTTGTGCTATTAACTAATAAAATTACTTGCAGTTTTATTATTTCTGCAGTTACTAATTATAATTTTATTAATTATAAAGTATAAAAATATAGATTGTTTCTTAATAACATCTAATAAGAGGCTTAATTGTTTTAGAAATACCTCAATGTCCTGGTAGCAGAAAGTTCAAGACAGGAGATGGATGTTCCAGATTTTCTTTTCTCTTTTGCTGATTCTTTTTCCATCAAACCTTTATTTCACTTTATATTGCATTTAGCTCTTTATTACTTAATACAAAAACTTAAGCTTATTATTAATAAAAATGTATAAAGACATTACAGGATTGTTTGATTATTTAACGCTTCAATTGTAAAATATTTTACCTGCAGATTATTTTCTGGCCCTGAAGTATCTGTCGCAGACACTTGAAGAATTTTCTGCTACTGGGCTCAATGCAAGAAATAAAATCCTAAAAATCTGATTTAGCATAGTTTAGGCTTATTACAACAGACCAAAAAATGTCCAGATCAGGACTCGAACCTGTGTACCTTGGATTGCCGTGTTGATGCTCTACCTAAGAAAAGAAAAAAAAGGGGGGGGGGATTATTCTCTTCATCTGATTTAAATTTTTTTAAATCATTTTTTTTTTTTACACCCTAGGTGCCCTAGGAAGAATATGTATCATTTTAGATATGTGTTAATTTAGGTTTGCTTATTAATATATTGTATTCTAATGAATTTCACTTAACATTATATACAGTAGAGTCTTGATTATCCAAATCCATCTTAATTGAGTTACTTAATTTTTAAAAAAAGGCCACCCCCCCCCCTCCCCCATCCCACCCATTCTGGCCAGAAAATAACAATTCAAGATTTTTACAACTGCTCTTTCATCTACTTTTAGCACTTCATTGACATTGATTGTGTGTTAATGATGAAAACAATGAATATCAGAGTAAAATGGTATTTTCCAAAGGTTTATGTTCAATTGGAAAAACTATTGAATACAATGAGTAGTAAGAAGAGGCTACATCTGCAATTCTGATAATACTTTTAAAATGGCATAGCTGCCAACTTGTACAAACTTTTTTTTAACCACTAAAATTTAATAGAAATTTTTGTCTTATTTAATCATTAAAATTATTTGATTTTGGAGATAGAATTGGGAAAAATTTACTTTAAAAAACTTACAATTTGGCACCTATGCAATGGTGTAATATTGCAGCAAAGAAACATTTATCATCCAACATATAACAAACTATCATGGAATTCTTTAATTTTAATTTCCCATTTTTATAAAAGCAACGGAAGTTAACATCAAAGAACTGTAAAAAGTACTTTAAAAATTAATAAATTGTGTGTAAAGTAATGTTTTATCTCCTTAATTAGTGATGATTTATATAGTTCCAGTTTATCTGAGTTTTTTCTTATCCAAGATGAGCTTGGTTCATATCAACTCGGATAATTTGGGACTCTAATCTATGTATTTCACAATTTTCTTTTTTTTCCTCTCAACTTTTTGCCATTTCTCTGATAAAATACAATTTTGTTTAAAAATATAGTTTTCAAAAGACAGCTTCTGGACAATATAGTAAAAACCGCAGTTTCTTTTCTTTATATCAAACTGGTGGCAACTAGTTTTGATAAACTAATGATGACTGACTAGCCTTCAGTAGCATGTCTACTATTGCAGAATTAACCACTGTTGTAAAGTGCATCTACATATTCAAAGTATTCAGTAAAGGAAGCACATACACTGAATTTTGAATAGGTTGTAGGCATGCATTATTTACATTAAAGTCAGTAGAGTATTTTGAAATTAGATGAAAACTAGAGACACACACGGTAATTTACTTTTTTTTTCCCTTGGATGAAATGGGTTATTTTTCTTTACCCAAAAAATTTAATATGCTATTTACTTTGTTCATATTATTAAGAAAATGCTTTGATTATATTTGTAAAAAAAAAAAAAAAAATTAATTTGACACCAGCTTGAGCAATTTGAAAACTTGTCACCAGCTTTTATTTATAGATTTTTAAACATACATAAATGTAAGTTTGTTTATTTATTAATGTGTCTGAATCAGTTGCACTTTGCTTTTTAATAGAGAAAATGATGGCAGCTTGAAGTCTCTACCCAAAAAACATGTTGATACTGGAATGGGTCTTGAAAGATTGGTGTCTGTGATACAAAATAAAACTTCTAATTATGATACAGACTTGTTTGTTCCATTATTTGATGCTATCCAAAAGGTTGGTATTTAAATTTATTACTGATTTTTAAATAGCTTTATTATTCTAAAAATAAAAATTGTAAACATTAATGTAATTTCATATATTTATTTTGTGTTCTTGCTTAATAATCTTTCAAATTTGAATATAACTAAATATGGACCAGAAATGAACTTAGAATCTTGAACTTAATTTTACAGTTGAGTTGAATTTCTGCCTTTTAATATGTGTTCATACATAGTAAATATTCCATCTCTAACACCTAATTTTATTGTTTGTCGCATTGAATGTTCCTACTAGTGAAAGATAATCTGGCAGTGCAAAAATTACAACAGAACTTGAGAAAGAGAAATATTTTAGGAAGTATAGTAGAACCTTGATTATCCGAAGTAATTGGGACCGACCATCTTTCGTAAAATCGAAATTTTCAGATAATCGAGAATGCTTCAATTTTAAGATTAAGGAGAAACATATGTAATATTTCTTATTATAATAACAAGTGCTTAATAAAAATAAAACAATAGCAAAATAGAAACAAGAAAAAATTACCCCAATTTTAATTTTGAAATTAAGTACCTTTTACATATATCACAAGGGTTTGAAAAACAGGGTTCGTACGCGACTGGAAAACCGGGAATTGTCAGGGAAAATGACAAGTGCTCAAAAAGTCATGGAAAAGTCAGGGAAAATTGCAATTTTTTTCTAAAACCTGGAAAAGTCAGGGATTTTTTTATGTGGTATCATGTCTCAAGATTTTGCCAAATTCCGAGGTTCGTCCGCAAAAAAGTTCTTATTTTTCACTTGGAAGTAGAATTTTCGCTAAATATTTTACTAAATTCACATTTTGACAGGCAAAAGTTTTAGCTATACAAATTTGTCGCCAAATGGGCAATATCTTTGCCAATGATGGACTCTGTAAAAGAGCGAACCGCGCAATAGAATAGAGTTATTTTCCGGTTTCTTTTGTCAGCTTTAAAGTTGAATGTCGCCAAATAATTTCGTTTGTTATTTAATGCAACCCTTTTTCATGAAGAGTGAAATAGGCGGAAGCTGAAGGGCTGGTTAAAGCGAACGGAAAGCCGCGATCTTCTTGTCTTCTGCTGACTGCTGCTGAGTGAAAAGGTGATTTAATTTCGTTTTGGTGACGGCATGATTCTTTTCTGAAACCGAAAGTTCTGTTAATTGCAGGTAAGTAATCTTAATTAAAAGTATTCTTTAATAGCCCTAGTTTTTTAATAATAAATAATATATAACAACTAAACGACTTTTTCAGAAACGAGATTGTTATTATTAAATATCTATTCTGAAGATATGTTTTTATCCCCTTTTATCACATTATTATATGCAACTTTGCTAGTAAAAAAATAAAAAAGGTGAATCCTGGAAAAATTTAATTTGGTTGCACTATTCTAAAGCTAACGTAATGCAAATATTTCGCATGAACTCATCTATTATTCTTCACTCGTATGTGTGTCATTTTTCAAAAATTTAGATTTAAATATATTTTTAATATATAGTACAGGATATATTATCCGGAACGCTAAACGATCTGAAACCGAAACTTAGTGAAAGCTTTCATTTAAGAAAAATTTGCAGTTTTTTTTTCCATATTTTATTGAAGAGTTAACAGGTTTTATAAATCGATATTTTGAATATTTTAAACTTTTTCTCATACATCTCAAGGTACCGTTATATCCGATTAATCCTCCCCCCCCCCCCCCCCCAAACACGGCAAAAAATCATAAAGTAATCGGAGAGGACTCTTACAGGGATTAAAAGCGGCTATCGAAATCTACCGCCTGTAGAGATCCGAAAATGTGTATAAGAATAGACCAAAGACTACCCTGATATTCTTTTTTTTTTTTTTTTTTTTTGTTAACCGAGATAATTAAAAGTCAGAACCTAAAAAGCACGAAATACGCGCTCTCCCTGCAACACTCTGAGCCTACTTATGACGCTCCTATGAAAGATAAGAATTGAATGTACGCGATCGTCGCACATAAGTTTCTTTTGGATCATTTTTATGACTTCTCATTGGCATAATTCTTTTAGAAATATGGGAAAACTAACTACATATTTTTAAATTTCGTATTTTTCTGTTTCAAACGCTAAAATCCATTGTAAAAAAATTTTATTTTTAACCTTTTGAAAAAAAAATTCGAAACATCACTTAGAATTTGAATACGTTTTCCGCGATCGAAAATCTGTCGGCAAGCCTCTGGTCTGAAAATTCCGAAAAATTAAGGTGATCATTTCCGAAAACTAAAAAAATCGGTCATAAATCTTAAAATTCAGGCATAAAATTTATCGCAAAATTTGACGAATGATCGCCGAAAAAAATCAATTTCATCCATCGTTTGAAGAAAAATTGCTAATTTTGTCAAAGGAGCGCAGAAAATGCGAATTTCATAAAAAAAAAAAAAAAAACGTGAAAATTGGCAAATTTCATAAAAGGATCGTGAAAAAAACGGCAAATTTCGTCAAAGAATCGCGGAAAAACGGCAAAAATCGTCAACAGATCGCAAAAAAACCCCTCTAATTTGTTCAAAGAGGCGCAGGAAAAAAAAAAAACACTTAGTGCCGGGAATTTACTCCTTTCAGAAAATTTCCTTTGTTTGTTTTTTTTCCTTGTTTAACCAGAATAATTATTCTCTAATTAATATTAATTAGTTTTTAATTTTTTATGGTAATTATTTTAAACCACTGTTTTTAATTCATAACGTAAAAATAATATACGTAATTTTTTAAGATTAATTTGCAGAAAGTTTTTGACCAAATATTTATTTCTGCAGAAAGTTTTTGGTTTTATACAAGTCTGGGGTAGTGTTGCCAGTGGGTTACTTTTTTTTTTATTATTCAAATTTCTTGATTGGCAACACACTTTTTTGAAATGATAAAATTTCTTCTCTTAAATCTGTTGTTTAATATTTTCAGCATTCTAAAGAGCATTTTTAAGCAGGTTCATGTGCAGTTATTTATTTAATTAAAGAAATATGTAATTTAATATCTAGCATTAAAAAGAAATCTGGCAACATAGTATAAATAAAATAAGTACTGTTATTATAATTTATTTTGCCCCACCTAACCCTAAATTAAGATTTTATAAATTAAATTTTGCATTGATTGTTTTGGAGCTACTTTTGATAGAATGTAATAAATATATAAAATCAGTTTTTTAAAAATGATTGCAGTATAATTGTGTATTTTCTTCTTTTAGGAAAAAGTATATATAATATGTCTAAGAAAAGAACATTATTTAATCCAGAGTGGACAGACAAGGAAATAAATCCAGAATGGTGCTCTTGGTTAAAAGAAGTAAAGAGTGATCCATTCTCTGCCCATTGTTCTATTTGTCGAAGATCATTTCAACTCAGTAATATGGGTAGAACAGCCATTACCAGCCATGAGGAAGGTTATAAACATCAGAGAAACGCAAATTCTGCTAAGGGTTCTTTGCCATTAGAAAAAGTATTTCAGACTGATAAATATACGAAAGAAAATACAATTAATGAAAATAAAAAGTCCATATCTGAAGAAAAAATCATAGCAGAAACGAATGATACTTCTACTGCAACATGTGTTAAACCTTATTGTAGTAATAAACTTTCTTTAGAGAATCATGTTTCAAAAGAAGCTGTTTTAAGAGTTGAAATTCTCTGGGCCATGAAACTTGTCATGTCCCATAGTTCGTATAATTCCTTTCACGATGCTTCCAGTTTGTTCAAAACAATGTTTCCAGACCGTAAAATAAGACAAGCAGTTACTTGTAGTAGTTCAAAAATGTCTTACATGATTTGTTTTGGCTTATCACCATACTTCTCTGAACATTTAAGAAGGGACATAGGGAATTCAAAGTTTGTTATTTGCTTCGACAAAGCTTTAAATAAAGTAGTTCAAAAAGGTCAGATGGATATTGTAATTAGGTATTGGTCAGAATCATTTAAAAGAATAAAAACTCGATATCTGGATTCTGTTTTCCTTGGGCATTCCACAGCACTAGATTTAATAGCTAAACTTCATGAAGGAACTGAAGGCCTTGACCTTAGCAAACTATTACAGTTGTCAATGGATGGCCCCAATGCAAATGTCAAAATGGCCAGACTATTGACAGATGAACTTGCCACTGAACATTTATGTGAAGTTCTGGATATAGGGACTTGTGGGTTGCATGTAGTTCACGGTGCATTTCGTACGGGCCACAAAGCTGCAAATTGGTCTTTAAATACTGTGTTCAGAGCTATGTATCAATTATTTAAAAATTCACCTGCAAGACGAGCAGATTATATTGAAATTACAGGCAGCAACAAATTTCCTCAAAAGTTTTGTGAAGTACGGTGGGTAGAAAATGCAGCTGTTGCTGAAAGAGCTATTGAAGTTTTCAATTTTGTAAAAACGTATGTTCAGCAATCGACACTTCCTAAAACACAAACTGTTGAAGTATTACAGGAAGCGTGCAATAATAAATTGATCTTGCCACAGATGGCCTTTTATTCATCCATTGCTACACTTTTGCAACCATTTCTTAAAAAATACCAATCTAGTGATCCACTTTGCCCATTTATGCATCAAGACTTGCATTTTATAATTTACCAACTTATGAAAAGATTCATTAAATCTGATGTTATGAGATTAGCAGACACTGCCCAGAAGTGTATGAAAGTAGATATCAATGATAAAGACAATTTATGCAGTCTTCAGGCTCTTGATGTAGGAGTAGCTGCATCAGGTCTTCTTGCAAAATGTGGTGCCACAGAAAATGAAAAAAAAAAACGATTCTGGCTTGATTGCCAAAATTTTTTTAAAGCAATAACATCAAAAATATTTGAACGTTCTCCGCTGACATATTCTTTACTTAGATATATCTCATGTTTAGATCCTAAGCTAATTCTATCCAATTCCAATACTTCAGAACTGAGAATGAGTAAATTATTAGAAGTTTTATACACAAAGCAGCATGTGACATCTGCTGAAGCAGACAGAGCTAAACAACCATTTAGTAAGCTTTGCTTTGACGCAAAAGCTGAGAAAAAAGAATATTTTGAAAAGTATTCTTATGAAAATGAAAGTTTAGATGCATTTTATTGCAACATTATTCCTGAAGATAGCTTTAAGGATTTATGGAAAGTTTTAAAAATTGTTTTAGTTCTTTCAAATGGGAATGCGTCTGTGGAAAGCGGTTTTTCAATTAACAAAGATGTATTAATAGAGAACTTAGCAGAAAGATCTGTGTGTGCCCTTAGGACTGTTTATGATGCTGTTAAAGCAGCTGGTGGAGTTGAAAAAGTAGATATTAGTAAAGAAATGTTGAGCCATGTTAAGGTGGCTAGAATGAGATACCATGACTATTTAAATGAAAAAAAAAAAAAGAAAGAAAATCATGAAGCAAGCAAAAAAGAAACAGAAAAAAGAAAAGCTGTAGCAGAAATTAAACTGTTAAAAGAAAAAAAAAATAAACTGACACAACAAACTGCTTCTGAAACAGTACATATAAACAATATGATTGCAGAACTGTCCAAAAAAATTTGAATTTTTAATATGCATAATGTAAATTTTGTTATAGAAGTAAAAAGTTACTTTGAATCCTTCTGAGTTGTATTTTAGTGTTTTTTTTTCTTTCTTTTTTTAATTATTATAAGTTATTTTCACTTTCAGAGGTAAGTTCACATTTTATTCTTATTAATGTACCTCTTATGCTGTACAAATTTAATCATTAAAATGTAAAATTGAAATTCATATTTCTAAAAAAATGTCGTGAATTGTGGAATTTTAATGGTCAGGGAATTTTAAGAAATATGACCTGGAAAACCTGGAAAAGTCAGGGAATTTCGTAATTCAAAAAGAGTATGAACCCTGAAAAAATGTTTTGTTTGTTGTAGTTTCGATTGTCTTTGCTTTGAAGCTTTGTCACAAAGGTTTTTAATATTATTGGTTCACCAGTATCACAGTATTTCTGCTGTTCCAGCCATGCCAAACATTTTGCAAAACATTCTAAAGCTTTTCAGAATTGCTAATTTGTTTGTTTTCTTCGTTCACTCCGCAGCTTATGGGAGCTCAAGTTAAATTGAAAGGAACTCTTAGAAAGGTGATCGAAAATATTTATATGTATTCTTACTTCAGAAAGGACCGTTTGCACAGAAGGCATATGATAGTTAAAACAAAAAGCTTTCAAAGTGGATTTTGCACACAAGGAAAGTGATAGTTAAAAAAAAAAAAGCTTTAAAAATGGATTTTGGTTAACCAAGAGTTTCGGATAAAAGAGGTTCTACTGTGCATTTAAATTTATAAGATGTACATACCCAAATTTACAGTTTAATGTCAATTTTTTTTTAAATCTATATATTTCAAACACAAAATGAATCTGTTTTAAGGTAGCTTTCAGCTTAACTGGTCATGCACAATGAGCACTTTAGGGGGCTTTTCTGTCAGTGAACAGAGTGGTAAACTAATTTTGGTTTCATTTCAGAGGGACGTTCAGTTTAGGTGGCCTAGTAGTCAAAGGCACCAGAAAATAGAATTCTAGTTCTCTAAAGGAATTGTGGAATCAAACACTGCTTCTGGCATAAGATGTTTCTTGGACATTGTTACAAAGGCGGATCTGGAGAGTCCTCAAGGGGGGGGGGGGGTGCAATTTTAGAAATTTGGAGACTCCAATATGATGCGTGGGTCGGGGCTAATTTTTTACAGGTCGTGTTACTTCTACTTTTTGCTGTGGGTCGGGTTTGGGTCCAGTTGACTTCTATTTTTTGTTGCGGGTCAGGATTGGGTCCGGTTGACTTCTTTTTTTGCTGCTGGTTGAATTAACTTATACTATTTTGAGGTGGGTTGCATTTGGGTCCGGTTATCTTTTACTTTTTGCTGCGGATCGGATTTGGGTCCGGTTGACTTCTACTTTTTAGCTGCGCGTTGGGTTTGGGGCAGATTGGCATATATTATTTCGGATTTGGGTCGTTTTTGGATTGGGTTTTCACACTGGCGAGTAGAGTTCGGGCCGACTCCTAATTTTGAAAAGAAAGTCTAAATATTTTTGAAGATAAAAACTATATACAGTAAAAGCTCCATAACGGGTTCGCCCGAACAATTATTTAATAATAATTTTAAACTTCAGGATTATGTAAAAAAAACTAATTTGGTATAAGACTGCTTGACTCGTTATATCTAAGATCAGCTGTAATTCAGTAAAGAATGCTTTGAAACTTGCTGTTTTCGATTCTGGTCGATTTCGGGCTGAGTGTAGATTCCTGCAAGCTGGGTTTGGGTTAACCCATTTTCTTCAAAAGTTAGTTCAGTATAGTATTTCAGATTTAAAAAAATATAATAATAAACTAATAATAATAATAATAATAATAAACATAGGTGTATGAATGTGTGCTGTTTTCTAAAGAGACCACTGTATTTTTTTCATGACTCTTTGGTAAAATTCGCATTTCTTCCACGACTCCTTGACAAAATTCGCGTTTTTTTCTGTAACTCTTTGACGAAATTTGCGTTTTTTCCATAACTCTTTGACGAAATTCACATGTTTTTCAAGCCCTTTGATAAAGTTCGCGTTTTTCCGTAGCCTTTTGATGAAATTCGCATTTCTTCCATTACCATTTGACGAAATTTACGTTTCTTCCACAACCCTTTGACGAAATTACTCTAATTTTGCAGCCCTTTGATAAAATTCGCGTTTTTTTCCCACGACCATTTCGACCACAAAATTAGTTTTTTTCTACGATCTTTTGACGAAAATCGTTTTTTTCAGCTATCAGTTTACGAAATTCGCGTTTTTTAAGCAATTCTTTGACGAAATTTGAGTTTTTTTAGAGACCCTATGACAAAATTCGCGTTTATTTCGCGACCGTTTGATAAAATTTGCACCTTTTGCAATCTTTTGACGAAATTTGTGTTTTACACGGTTATTTGAGAAAATTTGCGTTTTCTCCGCAATCCTTTGACGAAATTCGCATTTTCCGTGATCATTCGAAGAATTTCGCGTTTTTCTGCGGCCCTTTGATCAAATTTGTGTTTTTTCCACGATTCTTTGGCGAAATTGAGGTTATTATCTGCGAACGTTTGACGAAATAGGTTTTTTATGGCGACCATTTGTCAAAATTTCGTAATTATTTTTATGTCCGAATATTCGGATTGATGAACTTTTTAAATTTTGGGAACCGAAAGCCTTAACCCTCTCGCTGCGTATATATATATATATTATGAAATTAGGTTCAAAAATTGCACATTTATTTTATTACATATTTCAAATCTGCATATATTTTCGATTTTAAATATGTCCAAGATCTTTGTGAAAGAATTTCTTTTTTAAATAGAATTAGATCATAAAAAAAGATTTGTTGCGGAAATTGTGGGTTGCACAGCGAGAGGATTAATTTTTCGGAAAATTCGAAACAGAATCACCCCTTCTCCTGACACTTTACATAACCCTCCTTCAAGTATTGTTTTTGTATTGTATTGTAGCTGTCATCATTTGCATGTTATTGAATTGTAAATCAGTCGGTCCATTTTAGGACACAGCTATGGGATCATGGCTGAAAGAAGCATTTAAAAAAAAAATAAAGCTGGCTTTGATTGGTCAGTTAGAGGTTTACTCGGGCTGAAATTTCCAAGTCTAACACACACAAAAAATAATTATTGGCCGGGCCCGGTATAAAAGCTAAAAAATCAACCCATCCCAGTCTGCATTTTGCACTTAAAATTATTCATAAAGCACACTTACTTATGCTCATATTTTATTTTAGATTATGTTTGAAATTCATGAATACAGAAAAACATTAATGACTATTAAAGCAATTATGTACATAAACACTACGTAAAAATCATTACTTAGACAAATACATTCAAATGAAAATCCAGAAAGAAAATCAGTTTAGAATGAAAGAAATGGATGATAAAAGAAAATCACAATTTTAAAACTGCACAAAAAAAAAGTAGATTTTTAAAATACATCTCTGTAACTTATTAAATCAAATTAAATTTTTAAAGATTTCACTAAACAAATGTACAACAAAAATATAATTTTTACGAATAACATATAAGTAAGGTGCCAGACCAACTTGTGTTCGGGGAGAAGAATTTAGAGAAGTGCACGGGTTACGGTCGGGCCAATATTGTTTATCATACGAGCTAACACGGACGGAAAGTTTAGCTTTTATTACGGGCCGAGCCCCGCCTTGGAAATTTTGGCCAGTGCAGACCTCTAGGAAGAATGTAGTCCAGGCCAGGCTCGACCTAGAAGAAAAAGAAGTCTGCCCTGACCCGAATTTGCAGAAAAATTTAAGATCAGGGCACGGCCCGGCTCTAAAAGAGAGAAGATCTTACCCAGGCCGAGTCTCTTGGATTTAAATTGGCGCGGCCGAGCTCGAGCTTCGCCCAAAGTCATTTCCCATGAGGATGCATAATGCCGTTTTGCAAACCCATTATTTGCCCAGGAGGGGGGTGTAAAGTTGTTGTTTGTTGTTGCACAGGTGGTTCATTTTGGTAAGCTTCAATACGGACTCTAAGGCAAAAAATCAATTGTTAATTATTTTAAGAAAGAGGCAAGGAACTGCTGAGATAATAAAAGGCAGAAATTTTCTGAAGGTCTTTATTGTGCACCGGGATCGTTTCCACCACCGCCGAGAATTACACGGCCAATGTTGGAGAAGCGAGCTAAGAGTTACATTTCTTTTTTATTCACATCATGCGAGTTCAGAAGGTAGTCTGGTTCAAAAAATACACTTTTTCGAAATCTGGAGTGTTGGCAAGCTTACATACACAATTTCGCCAAATATGTACACTATATGGCGAGATTAAAGAGAGGAAGACATGTGGTCAAAGTACAATAATTGAAATTGAATGGAGAATGTAAAAGATTAATAAGAAATATTTAACGCCAATGGCTGTGAAGGAATTCTAGCTCATAAACCGCATTCTATAGGGGTTGCTAAAGTTCTCATGGGATTGAAGCGGCCGAAAGAGCACGTTAAAAAAAACAAAAACCAAATAAAGACAGGGTTAATAACTAAAAAGACACATCTATCTAACATCTGGACCAACGGCTAAAAATGTAGAAGTAATATGTCTGACTAATTTCTGCATATCATCAAACTAAGGCAGAAGGATGAAAATTAGAATCCAGTTATTAGGCGAGAAAAGGAAATGATTTCTTTTCTTTTAACTGCAGTGCGCTGCGGTTAAAATATTAAAGAGACTGAGAATTGAATGCTTAATTTATGAAGGGAAAAGAGCGCTAAAAACAGATTGAATTCGAATGCAGACAGATAATTAAATTTAAGAATTTAAAAAAAAAATGTAATTTTAAAGGGGGGGGGGAAGAGGAAAAGTCTTAATATTAATATGTGAAGGTAGGCGCCTTCACATATATCTCCCCAACAGCCGAAAAAGAACGAAGTGAACCGCGAGAGAAAAAAAAAGTTACCCCATGTCTTCCCTCAAATACATTACACATAAAAAAATATGTAAAAATGTAATATTTTGTAGAGGGAACCCGGTGACCAACAGTTTATAAACATATACAGAAATACTAAATATGTAAGGAACAAATAAATTATGTCTCATATAAAAAGCATGCCTATAAGCATGACAAAGCAAGTTGGTACCAAAGACTTGCCAAAAATAAAAATATCTAGAAATTATCTTTATGAACTGCAGTTTACTACTTCTGGACAGCTGTTTTCTTAATATTTCTTTTTTAACGTGTGCACACCATTATTTTTTTTATAAAATTCCAGAAGATTTTAATATATAAATTGCTTGAACTTTCACTGCAAGCGAGCAATTTCCACAATTGCTACAAATGTTGGTCATACTCCAACTTATAAAAATATTTTGAGACATGAACTGTATATAAATACAAAACATTACATAATATAGTAAATATAAAATTGTAACCTTTTCAGCACTAGTTGTGACATCTCTAGTTTTTAAAAGTAATGTAACTAGTAAAAGGAGAGGAAGATGGGGTTAAATTATTTGTTGTAAATTGAAAGTTGCCATAATGTTATCTAGTAAACAAGGACTGAATGTGTTTTACTGAGAACCTAATTTAAGTAAAGGGAATTTTAAAACACATTGCACTCCTATAAGGTATAAACAAGAGGTAGTAACAACTTTCCAGAGAAAGTACCCCTTGAAAAAAAATGGTAAAAAGATTTACATTAAATTTAATGAAATTTAATAAGCATTATACAACAGGTGACACAAAAGTATGTGTGTGTGTGTGAATGTAGTCATAAATAACACCGTTAGGTGTTACGACTGGTATATACCAGTAATAAACCACATGTGTCAATGAGCATAACAAAAACCAAAAAAATAATGCACACCTGTGTACTGAGTGATTGGAAAATCGTGCATAAGAAAACTACCTTATCACGTGAAATACCTTGAATAGCCAAGAAAGGTACCGAATGAAAAAAATAAAAGTAAAGTGTAATCCTGTAAAGTTACCAAAAAAGAAACCCTTTTTTTTAAATATCTAGCATTAAAAAATAACAAACGTGTGCTAGTATACAAATGAACACTAGAAGTGTATCACAGTGACCTCAAGTGAAAAAAATATATAACACTGAACCAAAGAAATGTATCAATGAAGTAAAATGCCTAAGTGTTTTGAAAATCAGTTGTAAAAACAGTGACAATTAGTCCCTGATGCACGCAAAGAATTGACAAAGCAATGAACTCGTGTAAGGGTTTTTTCTATGAACTAAGATAAACTATGAACTACTGTGTGTGTTAACTATGAACAAAAATTCTCTACATGCACCAAGCACCAAACAGCAAAATGTAACTGAAGAGAAAAAAAGTGTACCGTATTTAAAAAAAATCGTTACCAAAGGGTTAGATTTAATTTTTTTTTTTTTTACTGTAAATTTCATAAGATATTGCTGCATTCGTTGAAAATATATATATATATATCTACTCAAAACGCATCAGTGTAAAATTGACAGGATCCATACCTTTACGTTAAATAAACAAAAAAGGAAAAGGAGTGTTACCGCAAAAGATAAACTGTCTCTTGCAAAATATAGAAAAAGAAGTGTTGTTTACCAAAAAGAAATCCTTAAAATCCTGACATATGAGTGTGAAAGAAAAAGAAATTTCCCTCGATAACCAGTGAGAATCAAACACAGTAAATGAAATTTGCCACAAAAAAAAAGGATATGTAAAGGTTTTAGTTTTGCTGAATTTTCGTGTATAGACCATCTGTGTATTTATTAAAATTTAACCCCTGGCAAAAATATTAAAAACATTTACTAAGAAATTGCATACGATTTAATATAGTGTGACAAGATACCTTACTCGATCTGCCACCTTCAAGTAAGAAGTATCTAATGAAAGTGTTAAAAAAAATGTTACATGTTAAAAGTAAACAGATTCGAAATGTGTGTGTAATTTAATATGTCATGTGACGGATAACTCCTTGAAACTTTAAAATCTTTGTACATAGACAAAGTGATGGTGTCATTGATATGTTATGGCATTATGCAAACACACAAAATAAACAAAAAAAAACTCTGTTAAAATTTTAAAAAAATAAAGAAAACTGATAGAATCTTTTAATATCGAAAAATGGTGTAAAGTTTAAAAGATAGAACAGTAACAGGAAAAAAAGGAACTGTATGTGTGTGTAGGGAGGGAAAAAGAAACCTCAAACTCATGAACTACATGGAAAAAAAACACATGAACAAGTGTGTACGCAAGCATACACAACGTGTAAGTAAACACATGAACAAATTGTATAATTCCACATGAACTACTTGTAATAATGTCTCAATGAACTAACGTTTTTTATGCACTTTGCCAAAAAAATATACGGACAGTATGTGTGTGATAACCCAAAACACTAACATACGAGTGAGATTCACTTACATAATTAGTGAGTTAATCACCAAAATGTAATGAATAAGGGTTAATAAAGGCAAAGAACTCCGTGTAATGTGTGAAAACTCTGGTTATACTCTAAACCAGCCAGTGTGTATTACTCAATGAACTACTTGTGAGAAAAAAAAAAGGAATACTGTCGAATAGATCGTAAGCAAAGTACAATGTGTAAAAGCAAGTGAACAAAATATGTAAATCAACACATGAACTAGTGTAATGTATGTATATGAATGGACAAAATTGTATTCAAAATGAGCAAATTTTGTGTAACACAAACAAAATACCCAACACATGAAGTACTTGTGAAAAGAAAAAAAAAGTTGTATAAATGGTTAACAAAGGGTTAAAATTAAAATAAAGTTGTATTTGCGAGAGTTATTACTGTATGAAGTTAAAAGAAGCGTGCATACAATGTACGAGTGCACGACAGATTGCATAACTCTACGCTAAAATGTAGAAGTAATGCCAAGGCACGCATGTTCCAAGTAACGGGATGGAAAAGAGAAAAAAATGAATAGCAAAATACCAAGCTTTATACTTTATGGTATATGAGTGTATGTATCCGTCACAAGACACCTGTGAGACTATAACTCACTAACTGAAAAAATTTAAATCTGAGAAATTGCCAAATATTTAGTTTAATGACTATATGTGAATAGCCTTTTTTTAAAAAAAATAAAGTGTACATAACAGCTCACATTATGCATTTGAATAACTTTTATAAAAACAACCCCTAAAGATATCAAATATCATGTGAGTTATAATAAAATACCTTATGTTATAAATAAAATAGCAACAATTCACCAGCCGCGCGTAAACAAACAAAATTAACCAATGTGTAAAAAATACTAGCTAGAAATTAACTCATGCATGTAAATTTAAAATGCATGTGCAAATATTGTATTGAAGTACATTATGTAAAAAAATCCGTAACCATCCGAAAATAAAAAAAATGTCAAGGCAACAAAAATACACAAACTTTAAAATAGTGTAAAACTATGTATTTGTAAAAATATCCACTAATGTTGAAAGAGTATGTGAAAAAAAGTACAAGCACACAGAATCATGACCATGTTTAACCAAGGTGAGTTTTATATAAATATTACCAAACAAGACCATATGAAGTGCAAATGTAAATATGTGTGTGTGTGTAGTACCAGGTTAAACTTGAAATCATAAAAATGTGTACATGAGATTTTAAAAAAATGATGAAGGGAAACATCTAACTTCACTATCTGCCCATAGTAAGCTAGAGTGGGGGGGAATCATGTACGGAGTATCAAATAGTATGAGAGATACGTCATTATGCATTTAAAAAAAATAAAAGAGAGCGCGAACGCCTTGTAAATTAATGTGAGGTATTGAACATTTGTATCATGTAAGTAATATATTCCACTTTTGAGAAAGTGGACGGCCGATCCACTTAGCCAAAACTGAAACATACACCTTTAATCATTGGGCTACTTCCAGATCATAGCGCAATGAAAAAAAAGCACTTACACAACACAGGAAACAATAATTAAAAATTTACCTCAAGTAATATAATCGCATGTAAAATGTAGTGCGCGTGTAAGTTGTGTGTGTATGCAGTAACAAGCATACTGATATCTAACACATGCATAAAATGTTTACGACTCATGTTATAAAAATTTTTATAAAGTAGAAATAGAAATCAAAAGGAAAAAGAGACTTTTATGAAAAAAAAAATTAAGATATGATGACTCGAGCTATATTTTAAAACGAAGGGGCCTAACTTATGCTATAGAAATAAATTAATGAGACGTGAATAAAAATGTATAAAATCCGTGTAAATTGGACTATGAGAGATGTATATAAACAGAACAGTGTACTGTATAGATCGCAAATGGAATTTTCTCAAATTAGTAGCAACCAACTGAAAAAGATTAAATACTGAGCAAATTTAACTGCCATTAATGGTTAATTCCTCTCTCTTTTTTTTTATATGTCACTAGTGCTTATCCTTAAGTATAAAAGTTGCAAGACCTATATTTATAGTAATCTAGAGTATTAAAATTTTCATATCTTATTGATATGGATGACTGACAAAACATCTAATACACACATAAAAAAACATATAATATGCACATAAAAAAAAAACATATAAAATGTTATATATAAAAAGAAATTACCTGTAGGAAGTGCTACCACAAGAAATATATTAAGCACAAGTAAGAAGAAAAAAAAAAATCAAAAATAATATCAGTCCAGTACCAGTTTAAGCCTTTTCATTTTTTTACCTTATTTTTTTGTATCTAAATTACATTAAGCTCTGGGAAAAAATTACCTTAAGTTATTTTATTTATCTTTTTTTTATACACTATGCCCCTCTTTTTTATAACTAAGTTTTCACTTTCATTGTGAAAGCTTGCCTGATTACAACAGGATTGCTGAGTTTTAAAAGCTACCCGAACAAAAACAGAAAAAAATACTGCCTGTGATCATAAGAGATAACATTTTTATGTAAGATGCAATGTGACACATATCTGGTGCAGACGCATAATGTCAAAAAGGAGAAAAGAAAAAAATGCGACCAGCGCCTAATTACGCGAGAACAACCATATCGACAACCCTAGGCCAACAGAGATAAGAAAAACAGCATCTCATCTCAGGATTGTGACATTGTGTGACACTGCAAGATATATATAATGAATTAAATAAGAATCGGAAATGTGAAAAGAAAAAAAATATTTTGGACAATCTTTTATCTAAATTTTAAAAACTTTGAAACTGAACTGGATATGAAGTGCATCCCTAGACATACAAAATCTTAGCTTGCTACTAATAAAAAAAATGCTTAATTTTTAGTAAGAAGATATAGATATATATTAAAAGACCAATATAATCCAGTCATGAGGATTTTTTTTTTACATATTTTTTTTATCTCAATATATATATAGCAAAATCAATCCTCGTAACTAAAACATCATTATTTGAAATACTTTAATATTTTCAATATCCACTGTTAAAAGGTAGCAAAAAAATTTTAATCAAACAGTATCTATACTGTATTACTTAGGAATCAACATAAAAGTATAATTCTGCCTTTAGCACAAGCACAAAACTGATAAGGACAGAGTAAACATTACCTTTAAAAGTGAAAGAAAGAAAAAAAACTTTACAATTTACACTGTAAATATACATAAAACTTGCCATCTAACTATCAAATTTTATACCTTAAAGAAAATACAGGTACAAGAACCAAAAGTAATATTTGAAATTTCTTTTCATTGCCCCTTTTTTTAAAAAAAAAATTATATGATGTATTCATCAAGAGTTCATACCAATTTATATTACTTAAATATAGCATGCCTCTATTTCATAGGAGCCATAAAATGTAGTTATGGGAGTAACATGACTTGAATACTGTAAAAGGAAAAAAAGAATAGCTTACCTGTTATACTAAAGACAAGAAAAATGATTTTTTTTTTTTTTAATGTAATTAATTTCCTGTGTTTTCACCTTATATTAAATAGAGAAGAAAAAAATATTGATTTTGTGTGCGCCCCCAGTGAATTTTACTTGTATTTAAAGTTTTTTTTTTTTTCTTTAGCAATAAACGTTCATGTTAATTTTGTGAAATCAATCAGTTGCTTAAATTCACACGTTCATTTGCAGATGTCTCAAAACACAACGCACAGAAGCGATGAATAATTAAAAAGGCTGCGACTACTGAAAGTTTGTAAAACGGCGCATCCATCCAACACACACAAAAAAAAAAAAAAAAAATCTTGCTTCGGCAGCGAGAGAAAAATATACTTTGAGTCATCGTGAATGATAATTTATTCCTTTCTCTTCTTGCCGGAAATAAAAAGGAGGTGTTTGGTGGACTTTGTGACGGAATCCCCCGGCAAGGCGATGCATGGATTTTCCGATGACCACCAGGAAATCTGCGGTACAGTGCTGTACGAGGGCGTCTTTCATTTTCACATTAATTCAGGATCACGGGAACCAGTTTTTTTTCTTTTTTTTTTTGTATAGCAGGCAACATTCACTGAACCTCTGTTCTGGAATAGCAGAAAATAGTTTCAGACATCTGTTTTGGATAGCACACTCAAAGATCAAACTGGCTAATCGGGTACTACAGGTGTCATAATTATTGCATCTCAGTACCGGGGTAGTGGACATTTCAGGCTAGATAAGCGTGCAAACAGCCACTGTAATGAACATAGTCCATAATTGATAGTCCATGAATTTTGCAGTTTTTTTGTTAAAGAAATTGAACAGTTTTTTTTTTGTAATAATCCAGTATTAGTAATTATTTTGAATAAGAAATATATATATATCACGTGCTCCGCTTCTCCAAATGTAACCTCGGCAATGCCGGCTTTAAGCACCAAGTATTTGTAAAGTTGTTGTTTGTTGTTGCACAGATGGTTCATTTTGGTAAGCTTCAATACGGACTCTAAGGCAAAAAATCAATTGTTCATTATTTTAAGAAAGAGGCAAGGAACTGCTGAGATAATAAAAGGCAGAAATTTTCTGAAGGTCTTTATTGTGCACCGGGATCGTTTCCACCACCGCCGAGAATTACACGGCCAATGTTGGAGAAGCGAGCTAAGAGTTACATTTCTTTTTTATTCACATCATGTGAGTTCAGAAGGTAGTCTGGTTCAAAAAATACACTTTTTCGAAATCTGGAGTGTTGGCAAGCTTACATACACAATTTCACCAAATATATACACTATATGGCGAGATTAAAGAGAGGAAGACATGTGGTCAAAGTACAATAATTGAAATTGAATGGAGAATGTAAAAGATTAATAAGAAATATTTAACGCCAATGGCTGTGAAGGAATTCTAGCTCATAAACCACATTCTATAGGGGTTGCTAAAGTTCTCATGGGATTGAAGCGGCCGAAAGAGCACGTTAAAAAAAACAAAAACCAAAATAAAGACAGGGTTAATAACTAAAAAGACACATCTATCTAACATCTGGACCAACGGCTAAAAATGTAGAAGTAATATGTCTGACTAATTTCTGCATATCATCAAACTAAGGCAGAAGGATGAAAATTAGAATCCAGTTATTAGGCGAGAAAAGGAAATGATTTCTTTTCTTTTAACTGCAGTGCGCTGCGGTTAAAATATTAAAGAGACTGAGAATTGAATGCTTAATTTATGAAGGGAAAAGAGCGCTAAAAACAGATTGAATTCGAATGCAGACAGATAATTAAATTTAAGAATTTAAAAAAAAATGTAATTTTAAAGGGGGGGAAGAGGAAAAGTCTTAATATTAATATGTGAAGGTAGGCGCCTTCACAGGGGGGGGGGGGGGCTTAGATCCACCATTACATTGTTAGTGGTCTGATAACTCAGTTTAAAAATGTAAATTATCTTTTATTTCACAAGGAAAACTTATAGATTTTTTTTTTCTTTTTTAAAGGAAAATTTACCATCACAATATTTTTTTTTATTAATGATTTTCTGTTAAAATTATAAATTAAAAGTTTTGGCATGTAATTATCGATTAATAAAATAAAATGATCTACAATTTTTGGTATATTTTTTTATTGCAATTGATTGATAAGGCATATGTAGTAAGAAAAGTAAGTGATTATTTTTTGTAAAGAAAGTGTTAATTGACTATGAAATTTTTTGTTATGGGGGTTTTGATGTGAACGATTTAATTTATATATATGAACTATAAAACATAATAAAATTTTTGTATCATTTTTAATGTTTAAAACTGTCCAAAATAGTTTTGATTTAATTTCTTTAAATAACAAAATCTGAAAACTTGTAAAAATCTAATAATAGGAGAAAAAATTTAAATTATCCAACAAAATTTGCTAAATTAAAAGATAAGTTTGGGTCCAAAGTTTGGTTGTTAGATTAAATAGCTCAGATTCACCAACAGTATGTAAATTAACAACTGATAATATGCATTTATTTTTTTTTTAAGTTAGTTTGTTTTCATTCATAATGCATCTCAACTTTAATTGCATTTGATTACAGAAAATATCCTAAACTTTTAAATGGGGGCTGTTACAGCTGTTGTCGCACTTCACCATTGCTTTTAAAAAGGACTCATAGATGCTTTGTTTGGTGAAGAAACTAATTAAAATTATTTCTGTATATACCCTTTCCATGTCCTTGAAATATTCCTTTACTGCAGAAACCCCACAAGTTGTATCACTTAGAACAGTGGTATTATTAAAATTTCTTGCCGAAATTTTCTAAATTGAGCTCAAGAGCGGCACTACATTTTCTGTATCTATATATCTATTTATTATAATGAATGCCTATTATATGTAAATATTAATTTTAACTGATGTTAACTTTAACCTGACTGTATGGTAAATAAGCTAATTAGCTGAAAGAGAATGTTTCGGTTAATTTTTTTTATTAAAAATTTCTTTTAAATATTTAATTTTTTATAAATTCTTGCTTTTTAACAATTGTAATATTGTCTGATAATGTTTCATGGTCAGTTACATTTTTAAATAAAATGTTATGCAAAATAAAAAATAATAATAAAAGAAATTAGTTTTTTTTTTTTTTTTTTTTTTTTCAATATGAAAGGCAACAAATGCTCCTGCTTATGGTGGTAAAGTAGGAAGTGATGATGTCACTGGTATTGATATGGCTTACCGAGTTCTAGCCGATCATGCCCGAACTTTGACAATAGCTTTGGCTGATGGTGGTAGACCAGACAACACTGGAAGAGGGTAAATAATGCTTTTCTGTATGATTTTTGTTACAAAATTATGAACTTTTATTACTATTTTTTTATTATTATTATCGCTATTGTACTGATTGGAAAAGATATCATAGGAATTGAAAATTTCCCAACGGAGTGAAAAAGTACCCAAGCTGCGAGTCAAACCCAATATCTTTTCCCGTATTAATGGCATTGACAATTCAAGCTAAAGGTTCTTTTATTCAACTTCCAGCCTAGAGAGATAAAATTTCCAAAAATTTTGAAGTGATTGAAAAAAATCAGCTTTTTTGAAAATTTATTCTGACAAACATTTTTTAAAACAGTAACTTATATTTTGATTTAAAAAAAATAAATATAGAATAATAAACATTTTTTTAATTTCTGTACACTAAAAAAAAATTTCATTTTACATGAATATGTTATAAAAAGAAGAAAAAAAAGCCAGCTTTTAAAAGTTTTGCCTTTCAATCTCAGAATTTTCACAATAGCTTTCCTAGCTTAATTTAACACCATTGTTTGTAATATATCCTGTCTCTGTTAAAATGATTTTCCTCATGATATCTCTCAGTGACTCACATGATTGATAATTAAAATTTCTTGTAATAGATGGCAAATGCCACTTTTTAAAATAGCTTTAAAATTAAATACCAAGTTACCATCCTTTTTTTTCATAAAAACTTTTACTTATAATTTTCCTTTCCTGAATGATAGATAGTTTCCAAATCTTGTCTTAGTATCATAAGTATTTGAGCCCATTTGAATTAGATTAGAATTTGTAAATCTGTAAGCTACAGTTTAAATTCTTTAGTTTCCATTCAGTAGATTTTAGATGAGCTCATCTTATTTCACTTTGTATATTTTGTCACTTGTCACTATGTTGATTTAAAACCTCTACCAACATTCTGAAGAAATAAAACTGTTGCGTGTTGTTCTTGGCATACACCATTTATATTGTATATTGCATGGTTTTTAGTTCTTAAATACATAAGTATATCTAACATTCTGTTTTCAGTTATGTTTTACGAAGAATTCTTCGACGTGCTGTCAGATATGCTACTGAAAAATTAGGTGCAAAACCAGGAATGTTTGCCAGTCTAGTTCCTGTTGTAATTTCAATTTTGGTATGTTATTCCAAATTTTGTCTAGTTTGGTCATTTTTTGTTTAGTTTTTATGTACTCCTTATTTCAAAAATATCAGTTGAACTTAGACAAAAATTCTTCTTGTAATACATTTTACTCATTTTAGGGTGATATTTTCCCTGAACTCAGAAAAGATCCCCACACTGTAAGTAATTTTTTCAATTAAAATAAATAATAAAATCTATATATATGTAGGATTTTATATCTACTACCTACTTAAACTTAAAGATTCACTTAGCTTATAACTACAAATAAATGCTTATATTAACTTTTAAAATTTTATATAGCATTTATTATTCACACGAACAAATATAGCTAGCTCACAATTCAACCAAATCAATAATATAATACATTCATAAACATAAATGTTGAAATTCTCCTCGTATTCTTACTTAAGCCTATTATTTGACATTCAGTGGATCTTCAACCTTTATGTTGAAATAAAAAACTATGGAGCACCAACAACCTTTCATGGTACTTTTATTTAAATCTTCCATGATTGTGATTTCTTCATGTTCCTCGTTGCTGGACAGAAATAGACACTCTATTTTGCAACTGGTAATTTTTTATAATATCGGTCCAACATTGCCAAACACCATCAAGAAGGCTGCGGTGGTACATTTTAATTTACATAAATAATCAAGTTGTTGTGAACCTATATCAAAAATAAATTCTAGTCATAGGGCAACGCAAGCTAAAAAAGGGAATTAATACAACACTCACATTAATTAGGTTAATTAAAATTAGAAGTGATTTTACGATGGCCCCATCACTTATGAATTTTCCACCAAATCTATTATCTATATTATAAAGGACAAACATATCTGTGTGTAACGCATACGTCATTCTGCGAATTGCAACACTTTGAAATTTAAAATGAAATTTCGGTTTTGCAATTTCCGCTACTGCAATTTTTAAAACTTCTAAACGTAGCACAGTTTCAATTTTTACACCGTCGTGTAGGTAAAAAAATGTACTTTTAAATGCAATTTGTTTGATAGCTCTATGTCAATTTATTTTTGAGATATTAATTTTTTTATAGTTTTTAGTACCAATTTTGTAATTGTGGCAACTGAAGAACTCCATTTCTATTAAAAGTAAAAGGAAAATAGTCATGGTTTATTTATTTTTATTGATTATATCCTTATTGATGCCATTTTCACATTACAAATAAAAGTAACTTTTTTCTAATTTTTGAACAGAAAATGATGTCACCCATTAAAAAAAAACATGCATTCTTCTTCATGAATCAAAAGATTGGAGAAGATATTTCAGTATTTTTACATTATGCTGATACTGAGTTTGAGACGCTAGGCAAAATGATTCAGTGAGTAAAAATGATGTCATATTTCAAACAAAACGTTGATTTTCATTGATAAAACTAAATATTTGACCAATGCTATGGCAACTAAAAGCAAATTTCTGAATTGTAAATTTTCGCGGGTACTAAGATTAGAATTTAAATTTTATGTGAATATTCACATGAAATACATTCATTAATAATGTATTGTACGTTAAAATACTTTTAAATTGTGAATTTTTCATCCCATAAAAACAAATGTAAGAGCCTCAATTGATAACTTGAACATAATTACTCATCTTGATTACATTATTCTAATACAGTTTATTTTTTCAATAATTTAAGCAGTTGAAGTTTTCAGAAATAATATTTTGATAATTTTAGGTTAAAAACGTTATTTGTTTTAAGAGTTAGATAATCAATGCAAGATGAATTTTTTATTGCAATTATTTTTGTAGGTTTGTTATAAAATCGATCGAACAGTCTCATTCTAAACATTTTAATTCGGCGAATTTCGACGGGTTCTAACGCGTATATATAAAATCCAAACGGAAATTCGTTCCGAGCACCTATATTTCGAGTTCTACTGCATGGATTTTGATGGAACTTATACTGTTAGATAGGTATCGTTTCAGGGAAAGTTTTAAGCTGTAGCACATCGTTCTACGAAGATTAGTTATAGAATTATGATGGAAAGTTCTGTTATTTTGGACGATAAGGTTACCATTTTATTTCTTGGCAAAATTTATTGTTGATAAAAAAAAAAAAAAAAAAAAAAAAAAAAATAGCTATTACATCTCAAAAAATAAAAGAAAAAACTGTTACTAATTTTATTTAAAAGAAAAAACAAATCTGTTTTAATGAGTGATAATATTAAAAATGAAAATATATAATTTAAACATGAAAGGAAATGTTCGTAATGCTTAAAAAATTACTCAGTTAAAATATTGTAATTGAAATAAGATTTAGCTATTTATCTTTTGCGTCAGGTTAAAAAAAACGCATCTGAAAAATAGATAGGATGATATCAAGGAAGTTTCCATAAGCACATGTTCAGAAATATTTGAAAAAATATCTTCTCATGAGGAATGTATACAATATTCTTCTCATGACATATAATATGTTTAAAAATAAAATCGGCAGAAGCTTGATTTAGCGTTCGTAAAAAAATAATGAAAATTTAATTTTTTTGGCGATTTAATGCTGGTTGGCGACACAATAAAATTTTGAATGATACTTTTTTAAGGATAAATAATTTTAAGTAAAACCTTTTTCTACTCTTCATTCAAAGTTAGTTAAATTAAGTTTAACTTAAACAAATACATTTTTATTACTATAGTTTTTGTCATATACCCTTATATGTGTATATATTAAAATTTTACTATCGTAATTATATGGTTTAAAACAAAATTTAAGTTTATTAAATTTGTTCCAAACTCAAAATTAATGACCGATGCTGTTGTTGCCATGGATACAACTACTTAATATAAAAATGTTTAATGATGGCATTTTTAATTAGCCAGCTACATTTAAAATAAACTTAAAACGGTACTACTTGATTATCCCGTCGACAAAAAAACTATCGCCAAACTATACGAATAAATGCCAATAATGGCTGATCGTAAATTTTACATTCACTTGACATTAAAAACGGTACACGTGTTTACTGCGTCATCAAGTGATTTTTAATTTGACTTCTATTTGTAATTTATTAATGTTTACAATTTTTTTTTATTCTTTCGTTGTTTAAAATAAAAATTTTGTCAATTCGTATAATTTGGCGAGTAGTTTGGCAATTTATATAATTTGGCGAAATTGGTCAACAGGATAATCAAATAGTACCCGTAAAACTTTTCCAGCCGGTGAAGCCATGTAAAATTAAATAACTACTGCAACACGCAATTTGTATACATTATATACGCTTACAGATAAAAAATAATATGCTAATCCTTCATTTAGGTTTAAATTCATTGAGTTTTAGGCATTTAAACATTTATTTAACAAGCAATCTCCAAATGCTTTTAAATATCATGCATTTGGGAAGGAAATGTGTTGGCTAGCTGAATAGCATGGAACGTTTGTCTTTTTTGCGCCAAATACTCGAATTTATTTCTTTTTTCAGATTTATACTGAGATTCTGCCGCCAAATTTGACTGATGTTTTAGTACATACATGAGTAGTTTTATAAGCATTTTTTTTTTTTTCTTTTCAAAATAATTTGAGTATGCTCTTCAAGGAGACCTTCCTTGTGAGTAACAATTTTGTTTTTGATTTGTTCTTTTTTATTTCTAACTTCTCCCTCATGTGACTTACAGACGAAACTAGCAGATGTAATTGTAAAAATGATGATACTTATCATTTACATGTTATATGTTTATTTATGAGTTATTATGAGTTCACTTTTGTCGCCAAACAATTTGATTTTAAGCCAAAAAGACGTAAGCGTGACATAGGTTGAAATGATGTTTACAATAAAGGTGATTTTGTAAGTGTACGAAAGCACATTTAGAGTATTTTTTAAAATTGAAATATACAATATATAAATAGTAATTAATATTTTAAAAATGAAGTCAAATATTTAAATTTTAGTATTAACGTTTCCCACGCAGGCACATACATATTGTAAAATAATTTAATTTCAGACATTTAAAAAATTTCTCACTATACTTTACTCTGAAAACATGTCGGTTTGTTTCCCCAAATTTGTGACTTTTATAACCTCGAAGACAGATTAGCTAATATTGTCCACTCTTTTTTTAATAAAAAACATATCTCTAATTTCCCTTATAGAAACGTTCAATGCTTGCAATGCTAAGTAGTAAAGATTATTCTTAAGGAAATGTAAGCAATTATGCGTTATTACTATCATGAAAGAAAACATTTTGCAATAAAAATTGCTTTCTGCTGCAATAAAAATCACTTTTCGATATTCCATTTAATTCGTCATTTTTTTTTCCCATATCCTCCCTTCTTTTAGAAATGTTATTAAAAGATATTGGATGAATCTTCCATAATCAACCATGGAATTTACTATATAATGTCGGAAGATTCGTTTATATTTGAAAGGAACCGTCGACGGTAAATCCGATTTCAGAAAATTACGCGAAATTTGTACTTAGCGATTAGTAAATTTATGTTTTTTTTTTTATTATGGATCAAACAGATAAAATAATATTTACTATTATATATTTTTCATCTGCAGTTATTTTACTATCACTAAAAAAGCATAACTTTGAATGTACAAAAAAAAAAAAAAAAAAATCAAATGCCAAAGGTGGCCAATGGAACAATATCTGTTCAATTAGCCTAGGTTTAAAAAAAAGAACCTCAGATTCAAATAAAATTTCAATCATTATAAAGCAATTTTGGCTGATGCACAGCCCGAGCAGCTGACCGTAGTCACAAATTAACGTTTTTAGTTGTATTTAGGCAATAGACTGATGAATAATGACGTTTTGAAAATAACAAGCATGTTTGTTTCTCTGTCTTATTACGCGAGAGAAATGCGAAAAAAATCTTCAGTTTGCCAAAAAGATCATTACTGAAAATTTTGCATAACTAACTTTATTTATCAGTTTTGATAGTGAAAGATCTAAAATTCAATCAACAGCAATTTGACATTATATTATGGAATGTAGTTTGGCACGTAATTAACTCTGTTTTATAGCTAACTCTGGCACATTTGTAGCCATAACGTTACAAACATTTCTAACGTTTCACATCAAACTTGGTTGTCGATCTGATTACGGATGATTGGGAAGATTTTATTGAATGAAAACTAGAGGTTTACTTTTCTATTTGAATCAGTTAACGAGGTTATTTTCCTAGGTTAATAGTTGCATGATTAAAGCTGGTATATAAAAAGAAACGGCAGTTAAAATGACATCGTTTTAATTTTATTCACACAATTCAGCTTTAAATATCCACTTTTACATGATTCACATTTTTTAAAATATAAAAGTTAAATACTGTTTTGACTGTATTTACTCTACTGGGATTCGAAGATAAGAAACTGTAGAAAACCTGCTAAAAGAAGACGTATATTACCAAATATAATGTAACGTAGAGAGAGATTGTATTTATGTTACCACACGGAAAGAACGATTTTGTTAAAACAACAAAAAATTAGTTGTGCCAACCAACTTTTGCTCCATCCAAATATTTTTTGTTGAACTGACAAAATCATTTTGTTAGTTCAATAAAATTTTATTGAACGAACAAAATCATTTGATTAGTCGAACCAACATTTGGTCAGTCCAACCAAACATTTTACCCAGGGCTTTATTAACTAAATCTTTTCTTCCGTGCAGATCCACACATAGCACCAAGCAGAGAATCTCGTAGTAAAAGAACTAACAAACGACAGTGAATAACCCGAACGTTCTTTAAGTTAAATGCTCAATCTCTTCAATCATTGTAATTCTCTCTTTTTTAGTAGTGTGGTGATTAGAGAACATTTTAATTTCTGATGACCGTATTGGCCGCATTTCCTTCCCAAACTCTACATGATGTACTGAAAAGTTGCTTCTGAATTGCCCGAATTTCATCTAATGCATCAGATAATATAAAAGCTGAATGGTGTCCGATGCATATTCAGAAAATGCGGAAGGACTTTCCAGGTGAAGGTCCCTATTAATTTAAAATACAGGGTCGACTTCTCCATTTCGTTAGATTGCAGATTTATTTGAAAAATGGACTAGCGCAGCGGGATCAGCCTGCTAGTATAATTATAAAATATTTTGACATAAAATAGCTATTAGAAAAATTAGTAGTAAAATTGGCGATGCAATTGTATATCAAATGTACCTAAAATAAATTAATTAAAATCGATTTAGCCTGGAAGAGATTACACACATCAATTTTTACTAAAAATAAACAGACTAGGAATAAATCTTGATTAAAGGAATTTATTTACAAATTTAAGTATAAACACAATATTTACAAAATTAAGAAAATTAAAAGCCAACAAGAATATTTTTAACAAGAGCTTACGCTTCTACAACATGGAATATTGCTTTTACAATTATACTGTATTTATAAATATTTGATAAGGAATTATGAAGTAATAACATTCATATGATTTTATTGTTTTTCAATTTTTTATTCATACTTATTAAATATCATTTATTTTCTTTTTTTATTGCACTATCTTTTTACATTATTAATTTTTGGATAGCTTGGATCCCAGGCGACGAATGCCCTAATTACTCAATAATCTATATCAGTTACAATTTTTATTAAGTGGTAAATACCTGGTAAGCCTTGGATTAAGAATGATGGAAGAATTGCTTATTGTTGTTCTGGCTAGGCAGGCTTGGTCATCAGGGAAGTTATTATAGGTTCATCAGACTTCTATTTTGTGGCCGGGCACTTGGATCCGTCTGGAGAGAACCTTCACTCTCCGCTGTGCATCTTAATTCCTCCGGGCTCGCTGCTGCCTTGAAATAAGGAGTACCCCTTTTTAGGTGCTACTAGTTTGAGAATCTTATGAAAAAATTATCTCATTAAAAAATCTTATTAAAAAAATATTTCTTTCCTGCGAGCCCCTCCAATTTCAGCGGGCCGTGCTACAATCACAGCCGCCCTCATTGGCTGTAGAATCTCCAATTGCATGAGCGCTGTTCTTAAATTGGGTCAGCATAATTTTCCCATATGCATCTCTTTAACCAAATTAGCATCCCTTCAGGGTTCCTACTCATCAGGGGAATCTCAGGGGATAATGCAAAAAATTTCCCAAACCTGGGAAACCCTGGCAAAGTGATTGGCTACTTTGGGAAATTGAGGGCAATTGCTGCTATTCGCATGCATTATAATATCACATCTGTTGACATCCATTCAGTCACTAGACGCACCTTCTAACATCGTGAGGTTTGACAACAGTTCAAGACGAATTAAAAAAAAATAAAGGATATTTTTTAATTGATATTGGTACTTGTTGCCATCATATTATTCATAATGCTTTTCAAAAAGGTAATAAAATCATGAAGTTGAAATTAAATTAAATACTTGCAGCAAGCTATCAAGTTTCTAAGGACAGCTCCACAAGACATACTGACTTCATCTCTGTTTTACACATATTAATGTTTTTTTTTTTTTAAAGTTCTATTCATATTGTTTATATAGGTGATGTATAAATTTTATTTTTGAGATTATCTTGTTTTATTTTATTTTGAGGAGGTGGGAGTGTCATGATACTGGTTTAAAAAATGTCGTTAATTTTTGACAATTTTGGAAAAATTATACATCCCGAAAAATACACCAGGGGATTCTCAGGGATTTTTTCTTGGAAAACCCTGCTTATTGAGGTTAAAGGTTAGATGCCATAAAAATAAAAGAGGATCATTTTATTGCTCTGTTATAAATTTACCATAAATCTCTATTAATTAAACTCTTGAGTTTGTTAAGTTACATTGTTGAGGATATTTATTATTCCACACATGATATATATATGTAGGATGGTTATATGTAAAATGTTAATTTATTGATGGCTTGAATAACAGGGTTGCTATGCAACCTGGAGAACTTGGAAAAGTCAGGGAATTCAGAAATTTGTCTAATAAGTCATGGAAATGTCAGGGAATTTCTATATTTTATCCAAAATCCTGGAAAAGTCAGGGAATTTAATAAAATTTCATGGAGGTCGCCAAATAAGTACAACCTTTGTCCCACGGCAAATGAAAAATCTTCCATGTTTTTGCAAATAAGTTTTATTTAATCACCTCTTAAAATTTCCCCTTTCCTTTTTCTTCCTCTTTTCTTTTTTCCAACTGTCATCTCCACACATACTTTAATACAAAAATAATACAAAAATTTTAACTGTTTAATATAATTTTTTGAAATTTTTCTGCAATATTTTTTTATTGATATTTAATGTAACTAATAAATCATTTCAAATCTGCTTAACCTCCACCCTGAAATGTTTGCTTCTCAACCCCTTTTACCTAAAGTTGAACTTAAGTCAGATTGTGATAGATGGTGAAGTAAATTATCATTCATTGCAAAAATATTGTATTATATGTATATATATATTTTTTCATTTTACAGGACACTTACTTTGAAATACTCAGACATTATTAAGAAAAGCAATTTCTATTGCAGTCTTAAGAGCATTTTTTTTTTGTGTGTGTGTGTGAAGTGCATATGTGAAAATTTTAATTGGGATATATATTTGAAAATATTTATATTTTCATGTGGTACAATATTTATTTTACTGTCGTCTTGTCCAGTTCACATTACACCGCTAGACTGAAATTTTCATAAAATGCACCTGGAAAAGTCAGGGAATTTCATTCTCCTACATGAGTAGCAACCCTGGAATAACTAGACATTGGAATAACAACACATGAACTTTAATACAATTCTCTAAAGATAATTTTACACCACTCTGTTGATAGCTTCTTCAAATACATTACATTTCTCACTTAAAACCTATAATACACTTTCTTTCGACCAATCTGATTAGGCCTAACAGTGCCTCCTTTGGCATTTCGTACGCCGATGCTTCATGAACAATATAATTTAATAGACTTGAGTCTTTTCTAATTTTGAATATCTTCAAACCTTGATCTCGTGATCGTGAATTTTCATTACTCATGCTTTCAAATCTTGGCTTATTATTTTTTTAGGCTTAAACAGCGAAACTTTTGAGACTTTTATATATTTTTCTTTCACATAAAATTTTGATTACATGTTCAATATACATATACTTAATCTGTCTGACCTATCCAGGAGTTTAACCCATAGACCACGGCTTCATGTATTCGGCCCCAGTTGACGTCTTTCCTGGACCTTCATGATCTCCTACTTACTCTACTTCATACCGATCATGATTCTTGGCTGCAGTTATCTCCTATGGCCCCATATATTTAAGTTTGATAGCATTGCCAAATTCCGTCCTCTTTATGGCGACGATATCTCCTATTTTGTATTTTCATGGCTGTTTTCTTTTTTTATCAAACTGCACTTTGTTTTCTTCTTGTATTTTGAGTATATTTTTCTTTGCTCCTTCATTTTAATTCCTGTCATTAATTCAAGGGGACTATACTTGGAGCTTAGTGTTATTGTGCTATTTATAATTCTTTGTAATTTTGGTACATATTTATACCACTTGGATTTGTCATCACTAGATAATTTTGACAAAATGGATATCATCACTCTGGGTATTCTTTCCACCTGTCCATTTCCTCTTGGCATCCCAGTTGTTATCTTTAGATGCTCAATTCCTTCTTTTGTACAATATTCCTTGAACTCGCTTTCAGTAAAAGCTTTTCCTTTATCGGTTATAATTCTAGTTGGGTTCCCAAAAGTTGTTTGTTATAGTTCCAATTTGTCTATTACCTCCTTGGCCGACTTTGATTTCTTTGGATAAAACCATGTGAACTTCGTAAATACATATACTACGGTGAAAATATATTAATATTTTTTATGTGTGAGAGGTAATGGATCGATGTGATAGGTTTCCATTGATTTTGTCTCCTTTTGGTATAGGGTTTAGAAAACCTTCAGCTTTTCCCTGCTTTCTATTATATAAGATACAATCAACACAGTTCATGATTACTGTTTCTAATTTCTTCCTTAATCTAGCTATGTAAAAGTCTTGCTTCACTAAATCTTCTATACAGCAAAGTCTCCTCTTTCATGAATTTTTTGTATAATTTCTCGTTTCATCTCTTCCAGCACCACCAACATTTTTTTTCCATTCTCAAATCTGTATAGTACATCATCTTTTACTAAGTAATTATCAGACAATCCATTTATAACAAGCGACTTGATGCATTGTATGGATTCATCTAGGCTTTGCGCTATTGCGATCTAGTTATCATTAATACTGATTGTGTTATCAGCATGTTTCGGCTTAATGCATCTACATGTTTCATTCTTGTTGCTGCTCTATGTTCTATATCATAGTCGTGCCCATCTTGCTACTTTAGGTGCTAAATCTTTTTTATTTAATATTTTCTGGAATTTAGCACAGTCCATTGCAATCTTGAATTTATCTCCCATTAGGTAATTTGTGAATTTTTTTAGAGCTTCTATTATGGCTAATACTTCAAGTTCATAACTTGAATATTTCTTCTGTTGTGGCTAAGTTTTCTTGCTCATGTATTGTAATGGGTGAAAATTTCCATCATCTCCTTTCTGTAATAAAACTTTGTCGAATCCTTGGCTGCTTGCATCAGTATGGAGTTCCAGCGTGTGTCCTTGTTTATATAACTGAAGAACTGGTTTTGTTGATAATATTCTCTTTATCTCATTGAAAGCTATGAGCTGCTCTCTTTCAAATTTGAAACAATTTACTTTCCTAAATAAATCACTTAAAGGCTTGGTGATTTTGACATAATTCAGGATAAACTTTCTGAAGTATCCTGTTAAACCTAAAAAGGATTGTAATTGTTTTGTTGTAGTTGGTTTAGGGGAATTTTGCACAACCTTTGTTTTCGCTTCGGATTGTTTTATTGTCCCATTTTCGATTATATAACCCAAGAATTCTATTTTCTTTTTAAGAAATTGGCATTTTTTTAAGTTAATTTCTATACTCAGAACTACTGGGGCCGCAAAATCTGAGTAACTTTGTCTAAATGATCCCATCTTCCAATCACTATTGTATTTGCTTACTGATAATTTCCTGCTCAACTAGAGGTAACCTCCTTGGCCATTCACAGATAGGTTTTTCATCCACCAATAGTACTTTCATCCTTAACCCAGTATCTTTTGTTTTATTCGGTTTATATGATTCTATTAATTCTCGTATTTTTTCTCTGTTAGTTAAATTTGTAATATGATTCAAATCCACCTCGGCATTTATGCAGTTGATGTTAACCGCATCTTCCCAACCTCGATTATCGTTGTTTATATTTGATGTGGCTGCTTCATCTGTTTTGGAAGGGACTTCATTAATTTTAATGCATCCTACTTGCACTGTATTGTCGTTCATTTTTTTAACATCATCTTCCACTACTTTTAACATCAAGCCTTTGACTGCTTTTCTACCTACTATTAAATCATAATTAGTTTCTTGTACCACGTAAAATATATCCTGTATTTCTATACCATCTACATAAGCTTTATACAAAGAAAAAACCTGTTGGCTTAATTTTTTTTCCACCTATGCCCAATTTAGATATATTGTCGCGTTTATTGCAGTATGATATCTTCAATTGGTGATTGAAATATCACTCCCTGTATCGATTATTATGTTTGTTTTTATTCCTTGAATATCCAGGATTCTGCCTTTCTTACCATTTAACTTGCCTACATTAACTACTTTTCTTTGAGTGTTTTGGAACCAATCTTGGTATTTTGTTTCTCGCCAATTTTGAGTACGTTGCAGGTTATAATTTGAATATTCTTATTCTGTTTTACTCACTCACCATGGTACATTTCCCATTCACGTGACCAGGTTTGCCACAACAAAAACATTATATGCACCTCATTTCTTCTATGATTCATACTGTGCCTGTTGTCAACTTGGCGCCTTTTCGAATTGCCATAGTCAACCGCTCGATTGTTTGTCCTTGAAACTGCTGTTTGTATTCCTTAGTGATTGTTTCGTGCAAACCCTTCGAGCCGTTTCATAAATATCTAATTTGTTAACTAAGTTTATCTTTTTTATTGCTGACAATTCTTCTGCAAAATGTGTCTTTGTTTCTGCAGGTAAATTATTCCTAATTTGATTAACTACAATTAATTCCGATAACTCCTCAAAGTTATCTATTTGAAGACCGTCAATCCATTGTTGGAAGTACACCTTGATCTCATAAGTGAAATCGCGCCAATTAGCTAATGGCTCCATTTTAAATGAGAAAAATTTCAGCCTAAACTCTTCTGGCGATAGTTTGTATCATTTTAAAAGAATACTTTTTATGTAATCATAATCATGCATTTTGGATACATTCTCTCTGGTTGTTATATTAATCACATCTAATGGCATTAGGTTAATTAAATAGTTGACCCACTCTTTTTTGTCAATGCCCGTTTGTGCCATTTGCCTTTCGTACATAGCCAAATATAAACTAAATATCATTCGTACTATCATATTTTGTTAATAATCTAAACAATTCATATTGCTTACGTGGATTTGTCTTTGGGTTCACATCGATGTGTTGTCTTGAATTTTCCTGTAGTTGTATCTTCTTAATCTCAAACTCTCTTACATGATCTTTTTCTTCTAATTCTACTCCATTTTCTCTCTTCTATCTGCAATTGCAATTTCTTTTCTTCAAGCTCAGCTTTTTCTTTTCTAGACTTTTCTTCAAGCTCAGCTTTTTCTTTTCTAGCTGTCATAATTACTTCTAAGCAGTCCTTCATAAAATCTTTGTCATAATCCTCCCAGCTTTTAATTAGCTTTATTAGTACAGGGATTGTTGATTTTTCTGGCGGTTCAATCCCGCATTCCTTGCAAAAAATTATTATATCAATTCTCTTAGCCTTGTTTAGGGTTCCCATATCTATTTTTCAATATTGTACTTGAATAATTATGATCACAGTTTTTACGCTTGCCTTACTAATTAACTATCCAACCTTTGGCACAAGCCGATTTCCAACAGTTTCATTTTGATTCATATTTGACTACTTATTCCACTGCTAGTTGCGTAAGATTCCGATTATTTATTCCACTACTAGTTGCTTAAGATCCTGGCACCGAGCCCCCAATTTTTTGTAGGATGGTTATATGTAAAATGTTAATTTATTGATGACTTGAATAACTAGACTTTGGAATAACAACACATGAACTTTAATACAATTCTATAAAAATAATTTTACACCACTCCCTTGATAGCTTCTTCAAATAAATTACTTTTCTCACTTAAAACCTATAATACACTTTCTTTCGGACAATCTGATTTGGCCTAACAGTGCCTTCCTTGGCGCCTTTCTTATGCTGATGCTTCATGAACAATATAATTTAACAGACTTGACTCTTTTCTAATTTTGAATATCTCCAAACCTTGATCGTGAATTTTCATAACTCATGCTTTCAAATCATGGATAAATAAAAGCCGTGAAGAAACCAGAGCATCAGTTAATTTTCTGATCATGCACGTCATAAAGAAAATAAACGATGTTTAAATTCAAATCCTACATACATATACACACACAACTATTTTAATCAGTATTAATCCATTTAGGCTCTTTTTTTTTTTTTTTTTTTTTTTTTAAGTAGTCGGGCATATGAGAAAAGCTTTTATGGCAATTTGTGAAATATTTTCCCCTTTAAAATTTTTCCCTTTTCATGTAATACACTACTCAAAACAATTAAAGGATATTTGAAGTTTTATATAAAATAAAGATATAAACGAAATTTTTTTTGCCGAAAATAGAAGAAGAGAATCACAAATGCAAATTTTTCTGGTTTTCAAACTGTGGAGTATGCAAATTTTGAGTTCGACGTCAAAAACGTCGCTTCAGCGGCAGCGAATGAAATTTGACTTTCAACTGGATAAAAGAGAATGAAGACAAGGATGATCGGTATTCAGTGATTGCTTTGTTTCGATGAGTACGATGTCTCAGCGAAGTCATTTGACAGATTCAGAAGCTTTGAGAATTGTTGGTAGGTTAGAAGGAAGCCAAACTCAAGCCGAAGTAGCGCAAGCCATTGGAGTGTCACAAAGTGTCATTTCCAGGATCTGGAACCGTTTTTTGGAGAGTGGATGTGCAGGCCGAAGACCAGGGCAAGGTCGTAGACGGGCAACAATGCCCAATGAAGATCGGTATTTAGCATTAACAGCTCGGAGACACCGAACCATGAACGCTACTCTTCTCCAACAACACCTTCGCCCGGCTACAGGCACCACGATTTCAACTCAGACTGTTCGAAACCGACTCCATGCTGTAGGTCTGTATGCTCGCCGACCGATGGTATGTGTTAGATTAACATCAAGGCATCGTCGCGACCGCAGGGAGTGGGCAACCGAGCATGTCAACTGGAGGAGAAATGAATGGAGCAATATTCTGTTTTCTGACGAGTCCCGTTTTTCTGTGCATCCGGATAATAGGCGTATTTTCATCTGGAGGGACCGTGGCAGTAGGAATAATCCTGCGTTCGTGCACGAAAGTGTCAGATTTGGTGGTGGAGGAGTGTTGGTGTATGGTGGCATCTCCATTGACGGGCGCACTGACCTCTACATCATTCGAGATGGAGCTCTGACTGGTCGCCGATATAGGGATGAGATCCTCAGACCTATTGTAGTCCCTTACGCTGCAGGAATTGGAGATAACTTCATTTTAATGGACGATAACTGCAGGCCACATCGTGCAAACCTGGTGGAGGATTTCCTTTTCGAGGAAGGAATCGTTCGAATGGAATGGCCAGCGTGTCCTTCAGACATGAATCCAATCGAGCACGTTTAGGACGCTCTAGGAAGACGAGTTTCTGGCCGCCAACAACCCCCACAAACTCTCCAAGAACTGGAAAGAGCTCTTCTGGAAGAGTGGGACAGAATACCCCAACTCATCATTAATAGCCTCATTGAGTCCATGCCTCAAAGGTGTTCAACGTTGCTGGCCGCCCGTGGAAACCATACCCCCTACTGAAAATGATTTTCTTTGAAGAAAACACCTTTTCTTATTCTTTTTTTCTCATATGCACAAATTGTGTTTTTTTCCTTTAGTACACAAATGCGCAATAAAATGCATTTTTTTCTGCCAAACATGTGTAATTTATTCTCATATAACCTACTATGTCTGTCGACCATGTATCAATCAGCTAAACAGTTTACCAGATACAAAATCCACCTAAAACTGCAATATCCTTTAATTGTTTTGAGCAGTGTATTTTACCTGTTATACTGTTTAATTTTTCATTATGTGTAGTGTAAAGAATTCTCTTAACAATTACTGTGATTTGAGTTATTGGTTTGTCAGATTTCTTATGTATTCTTTCTAGATACTGGATATTATAAATGATGAAGAAACTCAATTTCTTAAAACATTAAATAGAGGTAGATTGTTGTTAGAAAGAGCCGTGAAGAAACTAGATTCTGATGTATTACCAGGTAAATAAATGCTTTTTGGCATTGTTTTCTTGAGTCTTTTCAATGTTTATGTATTTGTTTTATTATTATTTAAATGAAAATTAATTTGTTAGATACTTCTTTGTTATAAGCACCTTGGCACAAGAGAAAAACAGTCAGATTGAATGGTGAGCAATGCAAGCAATTAAAAGCAAAATTTTCCAAATCTGACAACTTTTATTTACATTTTAAAAAGTCATCAAATCGTTATATCTTAATTAAATATCTATGTATGTATCAAATGCATGAACAATATGTTTTATATTACCATTTAAATATGAGGACGTGAGTTTCAAAACTCTCCTTATCTAGAAAATCAAATTTTGGGAAATCGTGAAAAACCTTCGACTGCGTCCATTAGTTTTCATAGTAAACCAAGATTTTGCATCCCCAGACACACACTATAAAACTAGTTTTTTTGCAGATTGTAGTGTTTTTAGTGCTTAATCCAAGCAAAATTTGGAGCCTATTTAGGGCCCCTTCACAAGAATCCATTTAATAAAACAGGCCCCTTCACAAAATTCGTTTCAATAAAACAGGCCCCTTCACAAAATTTCTTTCAATAAAACAGGTTTCTTCACAAAGCCTTTCAATAAAATAGGCCCCTTCACAAAGTTCCATTCGATAAAAACACACTTTTCATTATTTCTATTTAAATGTTTAATATTTAAACAAAATAAACTCACCATAAAGGAAAACTTTAGCAGAACTTAAGGAAGTTATTAATAAAAATTTTGTTTAATTTAAGAAACTGTATTTCATTTTTCGTGGCAAAATGCTATTTGTCACAGAAATAAAAAATAATAATAACTTTTCACAAAATAAACCCCAAGAAAAAAAACCTTTATCGACCCTTGTTTTTTTTTTTTTTTTTCCAATGCAGGTTCACCAATAGAAATTTTTAAGAGAATTTTTTTTTTTAAAATTTTGGATAAGGCGAGCTTTGAAACTCACGTCTTCGTAATATAAATATATATTGTGAAACAATTTGCTTAATTTATATATTGACTAGCAAGCTTCACCTGCTACACAGGTTGGTTTATTCAAACAAAATGTATCAGTGAATAGGAACTTTTATTTGGAATGTCCTCCCACATTGCTGATAACGATATGAATGCCATTGTTCTGTTATATTTACTAATTTGCAGACAACATTTCAGCTTGTTAAGGTCCAACTCTTTTAGTCAATCAATCATGATAGGATTTGGTAAAGAACAACAGCAGAATGTGCAATATATTAAAACCATCCCTGAAAAATTATTTAACTAACAGTGCAAACAAACGGACAAACAAAATTCATCCAGTAAAACTTTTAAAAAAAGCTAAACTTTCATATTCGGGTTCATCTTATTATAGAACTTTATCCCATATTTCTGTAACTTAGCAACATAGAATGATATGCAATATACTAAAACCATCTTTAAGCATTTCTAATAAACAGTGCAAGTGTCATCAATATCCGCCAACTAGAACTTTTTGAAAAGTCTTATCTTTTATAATCAGTTTCATTTGGTTATAGAACTTTCTGCCATTACTCTATGACTAAGCAATCTGCTCAATACTAAAATCATCCCTGAAATTGCATCTAACTAACAATGCAATTCCTATCAAAATCGCTCTGTAAAACTTTTTAAAAAGGCTGATTTTTCATAATCGGGTTTGTTTAACTGATTATGGAATGGTATTGTATATATTAAGACTCTGCCTGAAAAATTATCTAACTTAAAAAGCAGGTTCCATCGAAATCCATTTGTCAGAATCTTTTAAAAAGGCTAATCTTTCATAATCAGGGTTCGTCTGATTATATAACTTTAAAACATAATTCTGTGTCTAAGCAACTTAGAACGATATATTATGTATTAAAATCTTCCTTGAAAAGTTATCTATCTGACATTTTAAGCCTCATCAAAATTCATTCTACAAAACTCAAGTTATATGCATCCAGAATAAAATTTCCACTTGCATTTTATATATGTAGTAGAAGTAGATAGATTTAAGAATATTGATCATTAAAATTTATGAAACTGCAAGTTATTTTTTGTTGCCTCTGCTGAATAAATAATTGTTTAATTATTAAAATTCTATTCTTTTACATATAAAAAGGACTTCCTGAATGTGTGAGCAAATTCATGTTGTTTGAGCGCGGGAAAAATAAATTATTGAGCTGCAAGCAAACAGAAAAAATAATTAAAAGAAAAAGATTGAAAAGCAAAACCTGTTTTTTCCTTATTAATTTAAAAAAAAAAAAAAAAAAAAAAAAAATCATTATTTTTAATCCCTTGACTATGTTGTTGACAAAACCGACTTTAGTTTCAATGGTTTCTACCATGTACGCATGGACGTAGTCAAGGGGTTAATTGATAGATTGTGTTCAAATTTTCAAGAAGTTGCAATAATAGTGCTGTGTACCAAATTTTTATTGAAATTTAATAAGTTATTGAAAAATTCAAGTACTTCGCGAAATTGTATGGTATTTTCTTTTTAATATTGAACAACTCAATGAAAAAAAGAGAGATTAAAAAAAATTGTTCTTTTACAACTAAATATCAATTTTTTTTTTTTCATGAATTTTTTATACACGCTTAAAAACCAGTAATTTTTTTACTAATGATAATTTCAAAAAGTTTGAACAGTAATTACTTTTTTCTTTTTAACTATTAAATGACCCGATGTGGAAAAAAAGTCTTCTTATCAGCACCTTTGCAACTAAATATCAATATTTTCATGAATACAGGCCTTGAAACTGTTGTATTTCAAAATTTTCAAATGGATTGGACTAAATGAATTTTTTTTCTTTAAATATTAAATGAACCAATGTGGAGAAGAAAAAAAAAAATCTGCACATTTTAAAATTCTGAATCTTGTTTTTTTTTTTTTTTTTTAGGAACAGCATATAAAACACATAATCAAAGAGAGAGTACATTTTATGCTTTAAAAGGACATATTTTGTTTCAAAATATTAAATGTTGTGTGATTCTTGATACAGCTTCTGTTTGGAAAGATTTTCATTTTAAAATATAAATTTTTACAAAATTAGAGTTAAAAATATAAAGTCATAGAAATTTGAGGTTTATTTAAGATTATTATCATGGTCCCAGGCAATAGTCATACAATTTTGTGGTTTATTTAAGGATTTTATCAGAGATCTGCACAAGCCACCTTGGGCCTATTTTCATTCACAGTACTCGCGCCAGGCCTGGTCCCCACTCTTTTCGGGCCGGGCCCAGGCCATACTTTTTTTCTGAAGGCTCTGGCCTAGTGACTACTCTTTATGGGTCATGTTCGGGCCTTACTTTTTTCCTAAAGTATCAGGCCGGGCCTAACTTATTTTTTCTGTGCAGAGCCAGGACTGGTTTCATTCCTAGTCTTCACTGCCCAAAATTTTCAGTCCTAGTTTTGACCCTGCCCCTATGAAAATCATTGTCTCAGCATGGCCTGGTCCATTCAAAAGTCAGTGAAATTAGGCCTGGCCCAAAAAAATTTTTCAAAAAATGCATACATTTTTAAATTATTATTCTAAAATTAAACATTAAAATTTATTCTTTTTAAAGAATAGTAGATTTCTACGCTTATTAAAATGTAGCTAAATTAAAATATAGTAAAACGTGTGAAAAAGAACCTGCTTATTACGTAATCCTGTTTTAAATTGAAAAACGTGTTGATCCATGCAAAATTAATATACTAATGTGTAAGAAAAGAATAAATAATATAATACATTTCATTTGCTAAGAATTTCTTGCTAAGAAGATTTCTATAATGCATTTTTTTTTTCCCTTTTCTATGCCATTGAGTCGTAGATTTTACTGTATAGCATTTTTCAGATTTTTAACATTTCAATACATGGAATATGGATTAATAATATTAATAACTGAAACATTTACATACAAGAAATAGATATTCATTAAAATAAATAAATATTGCAGCCTGCAGCAGTTCTATAAAATTGAAGATTATAAACATGGGAAAAAGAGTTAAGATAAATATTTTTGGTCAGAACTTTTCGTACGAGACTAATTTTTAACCAAATCGGTGTAAAAATCAATGTTTTGTACAAATTCACTCGGACCGAGATTTGAACTTTTTTCCGGGCCGGACTTGTCTCGCGGCGAACTTTTATCTGTTATGTCAGGCCGGGTCAACAATTTTTTTCTATGGGCTGGGTTCGGGCAGAACTTTTAACTTTTTTACTGGGTCGGGCCAATATTTTTTTTTCTACGGGCTAGCGCCAAACTTTTAAATTTTGTGCCAGTCCTGGACATTTTGACCCGTGCAGACCTCTAGATTTTATCATGGTCCTGGGCAATGCTGAGAGGTCAGCTAGTCATAAATAAAAGCGGTAAATTTTCCACAATTGGAGGTTACACAGAATTTTATATTTATTTAAATCTACTTTTGTTGTTGTTGTTGTTGTCTCATAAAAATTGTCAGCATGATCATTCATTACCTTTAGTGATTTATCAGGGGACATTGCATGGAGGCTTTATGATACCTATGGTTTTCCATTTGACCTGACCCAGTTGATGGTAGAAGAAAAAGGATTAAGAATTGACATAACTGGATATGAAGAAGCTAAAAAACATGCTCAAGTTAGTATTGCATTATTTCTTCATTGTTTTATCGTATTTTAAGTATTCAAGTTTTTATATTTATGTACTTATATTTGAATTGTAACTCTTTGATATAACACATGTGGAACTAGAGATGCTTTTGGTTTTATTAATGAAATAACTGTGTGTTTGATGCATATGCAAGGCTATGCAAAGGATTAGATATATTGCTGATATTTGCTGGGATTGTGTTTTTAGTTATGTTGTGTACTTTTTACCTGGATTTTAGCTTAACATGTTGGATGTTTAAAAGTCTATAGACAACATACAGAGTTGAATAAAAACATTCATTTCTGTTTTTTTTTTTTAAGAAAATTGCTGAAGATGAATTTTTAATTGTGTTATGTGTTTTTTATGTGAATTAAATTTTAGTGTACTGTGTAGTATATACAAATTACATTTATAGATTATATACAGAACTGCACAAAAGAATTTGGATACCTTTCCACTATTGGAGGAAATTGTCGAAATTTGGTTTTTAACTATGTGTTATGTGTTTTCTAAATTGTTTGCTTAGTATCATGTTTTATCTTATTAAATGTTGAAGCTTCATTACAATATTCTGAATGTGTTGGAAAGGGTTTCGCAATCTATACTTGAAGTATGATTGTTATGAATATTTCGTAATAAATCTTATTGCGTTGATCCAAACACTGGTTTCATATTCATTCTAAGTGTTTGTTGGTTGTGGTAAATGTCCATCACTAATCTGTATCGTAAGCCCTGAAGCAGTGATTTAATGGTATCTCATATTTTTTATATGATGGTTTTAAATAGATTTTTTTAACCCTATTTATTTCCTTATCTCTTTTACTGGGACTTTAAAAAACTGGCTTTATATGTAGAGTGATGATTTAACAAGGTTTTACTATATCTTTTTTAATACTTGTTTTTTCTTTCTTTCTTTTTTGAAAACTGGAAAAAGTCTTTGCAAAAAAAAAAACGAGGGCTGAGGGGGTGGTATTTTTCTTCTGCACGGTATTATGCTAAAAATCATGTAAAAAACAATCAAAAAATTCATTTAATGTTAAAAGTGTCATTTCTTCCTCTCTGAGAAATTACTCTGCATTCAGTTTCTATGATAAATTATTTTCTAAATGCAATATTTTTATTTATTTTTTAAATATAAGTTTTTCTAAAAATATTGTTCTAATACACTTGTAATGCTTATTCTTTCCTATTTTGAACTATTTATTATTATTATTTTCAGCTTATTTCACAAGCTAAAGGAGAAGGTACCATTGATGAAATCAAACTTGATGTCCATGCTATTTCAGAGCTCCAATCTAAAGGTGTTCCTGCTACTAACGATCTTCCTAAATATTCATATCGTACCTTAAATGATAGTCCTGATTCTAAATATGGTATGTTAGTTTCATCAAATTCATTTTACAGCTTTGTGTTCTCCAAAATATGTTTTATTATTATTATTTATTTTTTAGACACACTGTGGAGCAAGTCTACTGCCCCCCCCCCCCCCTCTCCAATCCAATAAAAGTTTTGAAGCTGATCAGTGATGCTGCTAGACTTTTAAAATCCAAAATCCTGGGTCCTTGTGACTTAGACACTTCTAAAAAACTGGGTCCTTTTTTATAAAAGTGGGCCCTTTTTCTTAAAATAAGACAGATTCTATGTATTTAATGCAAAATATGCCACTTTTATAATCTTTCAAGAGGAAAATTATGCTTCCCAAAGGACCGATCATAATTTTTTTATGTATCCCTTCTCTAATTTTTTGCTTAAATGATGTGCTATAGATAACACATCCCCAACATCACTGCTGCTGCATTACAACTAATGAACTACAGATACACACTTTATATACTCCCGTTCCCAGAACAATTGGGCTGAAAGAACACTTTTACATTACTAAACATGAAAACCTCATATTTTAATAGCATCTTTCGAGCATTTTCCAAGTCTTCTGTTTTTAACACTAATCTCTTTTCTTGCTTTTCAATTTTCTCTTATCTGCACTCCCTGAAATGAATAATTTAAAATTAGTCTTAAATTTATATTTAGTCTTAAATATTAAAATTTAAATCATTTCAGCTATAACAATAATTTTTTTTTTTTTTTTTAATCTCTATTTAAACAGCAACATAGTGAAAAAAAAAAAATCCATAAGGTATATGCTGTAGCTTTGTTTGAGAAACGAAAGGTACGGTAATACCTCGGTTTTCGTTAACTTCGTTTATCATCACTTTCGGTTTTCGTCGATTTTTTCAGCGGAAAATTTGTCTCAGTTTTCGTGTGCTGCCTCGGATTTCGTTGGTGTACTTTAGTGACATCGCTGTAGTTTCTGTAAACAAAGGGAGTGCACCCTACAAATGTGGTGCAGTCGATTATTGATTTTGGGAAGTCTATGGGTTTGGAGGTGGGAGGTAAGAATGTGGAAGATTTGTGGCTAATCACAGTGAAGAATTCACCGCTGAAGAGCTACAAAACCTTCACCTAGAAATGCAACACACGACAGATGAGGAGGAAGAAACAGGGATGAATGTGCTTTCTTCAGAGATTAAGGACATCTTCTCTATACAGAGTAAGGCACAGGGCTTTGTGGGAAAAAAATCATCCAGATAAATCTCTTGTGAGTCGTGTCTGCAACTTGTTTAATGGCAATGTCTTGCCACTGTTTAGGCAAATCTTAAAGAGATGGCAGAAACAGATCACTTTTTTGCGGCATAGGTCCTCTGATTCTGAAACTAGTCCTACTGCCTAAACACCAAAAACGGATGTGGCCCCAGAAATAGTACCTTGATACCATACGCCAAGAAAACTATATTAATTTTTTATTGTTTTTAATATCAAACTCTATACTTATTCTCTATAAAATGTGATTTTGGTGCATATTTTGGAGTGTTTAGAACGAATTAATTTGATTGACATATATTCATATGGAAATAATTGCCTCCGTTTTCGTCAGTTTCGGATTTAGCCGATTTTTTTCTAGTGGATTATCGGTGAAAACCGAGGTATCACTGTATATGAAATTCCTTAACAAAATACAGAAAGTATGTGGTGTATACCACTGTATACTCTTCAGTACATCCCTGAAGTCAAGTCATGCATTCCTTTTGCTTGCATGTCAACTACTTGCATCACAAGCAGTGATAAATTCAGGGGCTGATCTGGAGAAGGCATTTATTGCTCATTTTCTCTTGCATTTTTAGTTTTCTGCTCATTTCTATGTGGTGTGTGGGGGACACTTTTATTTGTTGCAAACATTGCCAGAAATTTTTGCTGTAAAATTTGAGGTAATTTTATGTAAAATTGTGTCTTAATTTTATTTTAGTGATGATGATGATTTCTTTAAAAACTATTTTAAAGGTTTGGTTGACATAAGGTTAATCTCTTCTGTTTCAGAATTCGACCCTTGTTCTGGAACAGTACTTGCGTTACGAATCAAGAAGCAGTTTACTGATCAGGTTGACAATGGTCAAGAATGTGGCATCATTTTAGATCAGACATCATTTTATGCAGAAGCTGGTGGCCAGATTTTTGATGTTGGTTTTATGGTCAAAGAAGATGATGAGGTAATATATTCAGATTTTGCATATCATATTTCTTATATGTGTGGTCTAAAGTTTACTTATTAAAATATTTAAATTTGTGATAATTAAAATAGAAGCATTATATTTTTCATTTGTCAGTTATCTAATTCTGTAAAATACAAATAAAAAAAAGTTCGGATTTTTTTTATATACTTACTTTTTTATTTCAATTTTCTTTTTATTAGAACTAATTTTCACATGCCAAGATTGATAGCTAAAATTAATTTTTTTTAAAGTATTTTTTAAATTAACATCAGTTAGCAATCAACTCTATTCACCATGCTTTGTCATTTATTTTGAAAAATTAATTCTAGAATATAACCGAGAGAGTTTTTACTTTGAAAATGAGTGTTACCCCTTCATGATTAAGTTTTTTTTTTAAACTATTTTAGATTAGATAAACTGTAAGTAACTTAATGCTTTGAAAATTTCAATATATCTATAGGGGAGACTGAGGATACTTGGTCCCTGATCATAAAGTATACTAATATATATCAATATGTAGAGTTTTGAAATCTGGCAATACATTTTAAGATGCATTATTTTAGATAATCTGGTAACATAAAATCATTTAAGCCATTTTATTTCAGCATGAAAAGGAAATATTTAAATGTTGCAAGTTCAACTTTTTTAAAGTTTTGTTTTAATTTTCTATTGTTGGAAATTTGATAAATTTAATTGTATTTCATTTTAAAGTATAAACTTTACTATTCTCAATATACTTCTTTAGCAAATTAGTTTTGTTTATTTACCACCTAAAATATACATATGTTCTAAACACAAAATAGGGATACTTGATCCCCTTTTCTAGGGATACTTGATCCTAGTGATGTAACGAATAGTGATTTGGCCGAATAGCCGAATACCGAATATTCGGCCAAGTTTTAGGCCGAATACCGAATATTCGGCGGCCGAATACTGACTTTAATATAAATGACTTTTATTTTAATTGTTTAATTTTTTTTTCAATTTTAAAATAAAAAAATAAATTAAGGACTAATTGAAATTAATTTTTTGTTTGAGTTTTCAAAAATCATAACAGCTGAATGTAATTTTTGTTATACTTTAAATGTCTTAAAAAGTACTTTAAAGATAACATATGACTTTTAAAAATGTAAATAATAATTTAATTCATAATTTTTTATTTAATCCATAGATAGTTCTAGTAATTTATATATATGTACTATCTAAAATAGAACTCATTACCTCTGTAAAAATGAAACTTTTTTTATTTTAGTAAAATCCTTTCACCCCCTAAAAATAAGAACTTGCATGTGTCCTCTGTCTTTTTATATCCTTTTTCATGCAACTTAAACTTAGTAAATTTACACTCTGTATGTCAGAAAAAAAAGGTTATTTTCTTAAAATATAATTATTCATTCCATTAAAATATTATATATTCTTTTCTGCTACCAAGATATACTTTTCTCTGTTCTTTCTCTCAAAATTAACAAGCCCCTCATAATACTTCCTCCACCCCATATTTCAGAATGAGATCTTTTTCTTATAATAATTAATGTATTTAGGTATAATTTTTTAATATTGTTTGTCGAAAATATTTAAAATCATATTTTGTTTTGATTTTCTGAAACATATCTAACCAAATATGTTAAAATATTCGGCCAAATATGCCACTATTCGGCTATAGGTATTCGGTCAAATGTCCCACTATTCGGCCACAGGTATTCGGCCGAATATCTGTTCAATATTCGGCCGGCCGAATATTCGGCAAAAGGGCCGAATAGGCCGAATACCGAATAGTGGCCGAATATTCGTTACATCCCTACTTGATCCTAGGGATCATGTATACCCAAAATATTTCAGTTTTATTACTAAATACAGAACATTAGCATGAATTTAGCAAAAGGTGTTTGCGATACTTTAATTTTATTACAGCATTATAACAAAAAGTGGAACTTTTTGAATATGAGATCAATTTTTTACGAAGAAAAGGTATGCTTAATCAATTCTATTTCCCGGAAAAAGTTGATAAAAGCATAGCTGATGAGTCAGATTGCATTAATAAGTTGCTTAATCCACGTATGGTAGGAGGAATCTTAAGAACTGCTACAACTATAACCTTTTACTTTGACTTTTCAAAGTTTCAAAATACCGGCTGATAATGCAGCTGTGTCATTTATTTTTTGAAAGCTTTATTCATTACTTTTGCTTTGCATTATTGTATACTTGTATTATTTATTAAAATAAAGTTTAACTATCTGTTGATTTCTTTCTAGCTTTTGTTTCTAAAGTTTTCATTTTAGCTTTTTTTAAAATTAAATTGTGCTTATAGTTTTTTTAAATATCTACATGTCAAGTCATCAACAATGTGCTTAACTATTCATCTTGTAGTCATAAATGAATGAAATAAAAGTTAAAGGTTTATTGCTAACTAATAATACTGTGATGTATGCATAATGAAACAATATTAACTTGATTTTTGACAGGGAACAAGTGTCCCTTTAAGTGGGGATACATGATCCCCCTTTTGAAAAATTGAAAAATGCAATTTTCTGAAATTAATTTGTTTTTTATACCAAGAAAAAAATTATATTGTATAAGAAATGGACACGTGATTATTTTGGTTAAAAAATTTCTTAAAAATGTCAAATGACAACTGAGAAAAAAATGAAAACAGAAAGTGGGGATCAAGTATCCCCAGTCTCCCCTAAGGTGATTCTTCTTATCATTGACCAATAGCCAATTCCTATTGGTCAGCAATTCCTTTTGTTAGTTTTAGAGGCATAGTTCCGATTTCAAAAAATAATCAACAACCAATGATAATTTTTTTTTTTATCATTATTATTATTATTATTTTTTTTTTTTTTTTTTTTTTTTTTTCAGAAAAACAAATTACTGAAAATATCTTTGTATTATCTTTTACCCTTATTTGTTATGATCTTTTTCATATTTTTGCTTAAACAGTATTAAAAATAAATATTGATTTTTTTAAATTTCATAACAAAGCTTTTTTGTTTTAGGATACTGAATTTGCTGTTAAAGAGGTTCAGTTACAAGGAGGCTATGTCATCCATATAGGAACTCTCTGCGGAACCATTAAAGTTGGTGATAAACTGAAACTTATTGTAGATGAGGTAAGCATTGAATTGCATGTTACAATTTTAGTTCTTTTTCTTTGCAATTTATTACTCTTGCTTCTGTGCTCTTTTGACTAAGGTTTTTTCTCAAATCTAAATTTGTTACTTCTGCCACATTTATAAAATTTGTATGTGCATTAAATATATAATTTAATAATATAGGTAAATTTTTTTTAGTTCAAGGAGCTGAACATTTTTAATTTTCTGACTGCATGGATTCTGAGACTTGGATATGTTTATCGGATTGCAATAATAAAAAGGTGTATTGGTTCAGAGAAAACAAGAAAAATTTTGCTAAGTGTTTTATGGTTACTGTTGGATTCTCTTATAAAGGAAAACTTAAAATAAACAAAGTAGAAAAGAGAATATCAAAATTAATTCTGATTACTATAAAAAATATTTTTTAACACCTGTTTTCAAGGGTGACATTCCACCACCTTACCCAAACAATCTTCATTGTGTTAAGTTCTATCGGGATAAGGTTACCAGCCATAAATCTAAATCTACCTCTATAATTTTAGAAAAAATGAGAAGTGAAACTGGGATTGTGGCTATCCCTTTAAATGCATCTCATCCGATTCTGTCAACATCTTTCATATGTATTACCACATATTTGGACTTATAAACAAGTTCTTTATAGGCAACATTCCAAATCATTGGATGAACTCTGGAAGTTTGTGGTTGAGGAGTGAAACACAATCAACCTTGATATTTTAAGAAAAGTCCTTTTATCTTGGAAATCAATTTTTAATATGATAGTTCAACAAAAGTGCAGATTGATTATATTAAAAAGGAAAATTCCTTATGTATTTCTTTTTCAAAATTGTTACAAAAATATGAGAGCATGCTATGTATGTCTCACTTACTGGAACGTAAACATTGTTCATTTGTTTGTCCCATTAATTGTAATACTTAAAATTTTCTTCCATATCAGAATAAAAATAAAATTGAGAACACCTTTAATTTTAAGTTATTAAAAGTGACTATTTCTTAATTTTAATTTAATAAAAAAAAAACCGTTTTTGTAAATTTAATGTAAATTTCCTTTCTTTTTCAGGAAAGAAGAAAATTAGTTATGAACAATCATACAGGTACTCACATTCTCAATTTTGCCTTAAGAAAAGCACTTGCATCAGAATGTGACCAAAAAGGATCTCTAGTTGCTCCTGATAGATTACGATTTGACTTTACTAACAAGGTATTGTTGCTTTGTTGATAATTTATTATTATTATTTTATTTATTTATTTTGCTTACAGGATTCCCACATAAAATACTTACAAGTCTGTTTTTTAATGTAATTCCTAATTTTCACCAATAGGCTTCAAGTGATTCAATTTCAATTCTTTTTGGTATTTATATATGGCATACTATTTTATAATAAATTTTGAATAATGAAATTTCTGGATTTTTGTTCTCAAAAACTAAAAACAAAGCAATTAATGACTTTTTTACCCGACTGCCAAGAAGGGTTATGTGTTTGACGCGCGTATCTGGGTATGTGAATTTCTTTATACCCTCGAAACATCCCAATGGCTGGATGGATTTTAATGAATGAGGTCTCTATCAATTTGTCTTAACCGTCCGATAGTTATAGGCTAGCTTTTGTTTTTACAAATTCAAAATGGTGGTAGAGATGAAATTTTTTTTTTACACATGATATTGAGTCGCATATCTTAGGATAGGTCTTTCTAAATGAAGAAGATGTTTCATTGACTATTTTACAGTCAGAAGCTCCGTTTAAATATTACACATTCTGGAAGTTGTATAAATAAAATCTCTAGCTTTACTGCAACTCTAAAATTCATAGTACATCTATAGTCCTTATCAAAACAGTGTTTATAGATAAGAACTAACAATTAAACACAACTTAAAAATCATCAATTCAAGTAAATAAAAAAAAATAGGTAAGTAATATAAAAAGTAGTTACCGTATATATTCGCGTATAGGTCAACTCGCATATAAGTCGACCCCCTAACTTTCCAATGCAAATTCTGCAAAAAATCAAAAACCCGCGTATAAATCAACCCCCTAATTTTTTACTTCAATTTTGCGCAAAATATAACCAAATATTTCACTTGTCTATGCGAAAAAGTAGTAAGAAAATAAAAATAAATCATTGAAAAAATTTTTGATGATAAATTATTATTATTTGTATATTTTCTGCAATATTTTATTATTCATACACATAAAAAGTCAGAATTTTGCAGTATTCGAAGTTTTATTTTTTAATTGACTCACGTATAAGTCGACCCCCGAAATTTGCTTGCCAAAAATTGTCAGAAATTCCTCGATTTATACGCGAGTATATACAGTATTTAATTTTTACTTGTTGTTATTCCAAACTCTGTACTTTATATGTCCTTAAAAAAGTAATTTTGTCATTAAAAGGGACTTAGAAAATCTTTAATTTTTGTTTTGAAATTAATAAAAGTACATTAAAAAAAAATTATGGTATTTATTTTTTATTTATATTTTAATTTCTACATTTTAGTATTTAAAATATTTCATTGTTTCAGTTTTGCATTCAGTTGGCTTATTTTAGCAAGCATGGTTTGGCACATAATTAAATTAATTGTTATTGCAACTCATATACAGTTGTAACAATAAAGAGTATTTGGCAATTTATTATCTGCAACAGGTAAAAGAAAAATGCCTTAAAATTAAATTATTAACCCTTATTGGATGCTAGCTTTTTAAACATGACTCGCCACCAGGTTGTAATTGTATTCAGTGAATATCCACAGGGCTACCACAAACGACTATTATTATATTCTGTTGCACCATTATATTTAAAAAATAAATTTTATGGTACATTTCTCTTGCTCATGTTGTCAAAGTACAAATGAAAATGGTGCTTTAAAAAAAAAGTGGCGCCAACTGAATAAAATTCGTTTAAGAGATGCTGTTCCCGAACAGGTCATGTTGTCAGCGGAAATGCACATATTTTTTATAATTCTGACACATCAGGAAAAATTAAAAATTGATTACAAAATCCCATATTTATGTACAAAAAACAAGTTGAGTAAAATAAAAGCGTTCAAAAAGGTGGAAACTCTCTGTTAGGCAATACTTTGTCAATTTTTAAACATACAAAGTATCCAAAAAACAGATTTTTTTTATAAACTGTCAACTGAAAGTTAGATTTACAGAATATAATATTTGTAATATTAATATTATAATAATATTTTTATCTATTAAATGTTCCAAAATTATTATTCATTTTGTAGCCTAACTTACAACTATACTAAGTATTCCCTCCTAACTAAACACATGTAATCTTAAAGATACAAAATACTTTTTAAGCGTGTAAGTAAAAATTCTATATTTTTCAAAACAACTTTTTCATCAAATTTTCTTTTGTCTGCATGCCGTTGGAAATCTTGCACTATGTATGCATGTATCATAAATAACATTATTTTGCATCATATTTATGTATTCTCTGGTGGCAGTTGGTGAACCAAATAAGAGAAGAGGGTAAGGTCAGCACCAAAAAAACAACAACAACAACAAAAAAAAAAAACACCTTTCCCTTTTTCTCATCTCTAACTTACCGAAATAAGACTTGCAGCTGTTATAGGCACTTGTTATTGAAATAAGATGTTATGTATTTGAACTATATATCTATGGTTTATTTGTAAAATAATAATAATAAATTCTTTAAAAAAAAAAATCTTAAAAAATGCACTGATTATACTATTTTTAAAAAACAATAAATAAAAATGTGTTTAAATATACTTATTCACTTATACAATGAATTTACTTGTGTGAAAATCAATAGAGAAATAAACAAATCCTCATTTAAATATATCGAAAATGGTGGTGTGTGAAAATTGGAGAATGCATAATAGGAAGTTATGAATGAGGCTCAATCAGGGTAATCCTAACCCTTTGTTTTGTAAACCGGAGGCTAGACAGTAGGGTGGAACTTAAGTATAGGGTAAAAAAAAAACTTTTTTGTTTTAATGCGTAATAGTGAAAACTTTTTTCCTTTTTGGATGTCTAAAGTTTTGGCTGAAAAGGTTTTTTTAAATTGAGTTTTTTTCCGGTTCCTCAAGGAGGTCAAAGTTTTGAAATTTCAGTATAAAGTAACCTAAAGTAAACAACGTAGCTGTTAGCTCATATCTACTTTTATTTAGCAAATACTATCCAAAAATCACCACAAGGAGGTGGTTAAATATCGACTTCCACCCTCCTTACCTCCCTTTGTTATGTATTAATTCAATTGGATATTCAACATACTGTCTTTTAAGGCAAACTTTTTCATTATATTGTAGGAATTCAACTTTTCCAAGATTAAGCCATCTTTTGCTTAATATTTAAAGACGGTTGACGTAGCTTGCGGGACAATTTTGACACACGTTTCCACTGTTTGAGTATGACAAGGAAAATCTAAAATTCAGGTGTATCCCTTGTTTGTACTTTTTTTAAGTTCTTCATCCGATCAGTCCGTCAAGTTAGGATTAATGTTTTTATAGTCTATAATTTCAATATGTTCGCATTTTTTCAAGGCGCTTTCCTACTGATCCAGAAAATCCTTTTGTACCCGTAGTTTTTCCAACAAGATGTTGAAATAAGTATCTAAGAAAAAAGTTCATTTGCATGTAATAATCAAATTATCCATTATAAAGTTTTTAGGGTATTGCTTCCGATGTTTTAACAACTCCAGATTTGCATCCTGCATTAAAGGCGTTTTTGTTTCACCCAATAACTTTCAAACTTGAAATGTCTGTATTATTATTTTGAAAATACACCAAAATTGCAGTGGCTATATTAATATCAGAAGAAAATGTCAATGAAATATGACCAATATATTTTTATCCTGGTTTTTGAACTAAGATCAGGTGTTCGTCTTTAATGATTCTTAGTTATACTTTTTTCTCTCTGCTTCAGTTATCATAGTGCTATTCTTTCTGCCATCAAAATACTAACCTTCTAAAATTAACTCATTTCGTCTTTCCTGTTCTTTCAAATTCTTCCTTTTCTTTTCTCTTTGTCGTCTTCAAGTCCTTCTTTCAGTTACCTTTTCTTTATTATCATCAGAAATACCTATATCGTCTAAGGTGCCATTTGCAATAATATTTGCATTTCTGTCTAATTCTCCGGTTCTTTCACCTTGTTGATTATCAAATTCAGGTTTTGAAAAACAACCAATTGAACTATTTCCTTCCGAACTATGTTTTACACTTGATGATCATTCAATCAAAACATCATTTTTTTGTTTTAAAATAACTTTTTTTCTTGATATTTCCTTTTCCAGTCTTGCTACATATGTTTTGTAGTTTTTATATCTATTTATCCTATTGCCATCACCCCATCTCTCTTTGGTCTTTGAGAAAGTGACGTTCTTGTTTTGATACACGATAATATTTAGTGCTTTTACACAAAGAAATGTTTTTTGCAGGATTACCTAACATTTTGCAATTTTATATTGGATGTGGGATTATTCTTTCTAATCTTAATATTTTTCTTCAAATTTTGACATTTCTCGCGCTAGTCTCTAATCATTTTTTTATGATTTGTGTATCAGAAACCGTTGGAATTGAAGGTCTCAGCAATACACTTTTAATTGTATCATCAACAGCTTTAGTTATTTTAGAAATAGTGTGTACCAGATTCCAGCTGTCAGATTTTAAGTTAAATTGAACACAAAAATAATGTTTCATAACATCTTCATATGTTCGTCAAAGATGACCGTCTAATGTTAATTGTTTTGGTTCATGAAATACAGGACACTTCAACAATTATATAGATTTAGGTACGTTAACAGACTTTGTCACTTTTGACACCGAATGTTTATTGAAAAATAATTAAAGAAACTGTTAACACACGTTAAATCGGACTAAATTGTTATGTGTCGCAGCCAAATAAATCAGAGACAATGAATGCCGACGCCCACGACTCTGGCTTCTACAAAAGTCAAATAAAGTGGGGCTAACTTTTCTAAGGCACTCAAACTAAATTATTTTCTTTATTACAGGACATTAACACTTAATTAATTTAATATTGCAAAATATAAATTTAACAATAAGCTTAAAAAGCTTTTCATGCAATTATTGGCTTTTTTTTCGTTTTTTAGGGAAAATCAGGCACTTTGAGGAACCAGAAAATATCATTTTAAAATTAAAAGAAAAATATTTTCTTTTTATGGAGTTAAAAAGGAAAAAAATAATCACTATTAGAATATAAAATTCGAAACTTCATTTTTTAGTTCCACCCTACTAGACAGTAAGGAGCCTCCATCTGTGATTTTCTTTTTGTATTTCTTTATTATTTCCCCTGCTTCACCAAATTTCTCCATTTTTGAATGGTTATACTGCAAATAAGCTCATTCATAGTCTCTGTCTGCCTTCAACCAAACATACATGCTGTTCTGTTATTTCTCACGTCTTTTTGATAGAATGTTTTTTAAATGATGCAACGAGCAGTTTCATAGCATGATTTTAAATTTCATTTATATTAGAAATATTTTATAAAAACTTTTTTTATTAAAGTATTTTGATAAGGGAAGATAGAGGCTAGCCTCCTCCCTTTTTTTTCTTTAAATTTACATACTGTGAAATAACTCTTCAAAATATCTTCCAAATTTTGGGGGTTTTCTTTTTTTTTTCTTTATGTAAAACTTTTGTTTTGCTGAAATTTAATTAAGGAAGGTAATAAAAATTTTAAATATCTATCAGCATATACTTAGCTGTCAACTATTCCACTTTTTAGTTATCACTCCTTCCGAATAGTAATCTTTGCCTAATTTGAGTGTTAATTAATTGCAGAATTCTGAAATGTAATATGGTAATGACTATGATTCGGAAATAGTGTTACACAAAAAAGGAAAAGTTCGCAGCTATACATTTTTATGAAAAAATGCATGAAATTTACAGAAATTAATATTTATATGCTGAAAAATGAAACAATGTTTTTAAATTTCCTATAAAAGGTGCATATTTTAAACTTTAATTGATTCCTTCCGCATAACAATCTTTTGTGGCGAGTCCCTGAAAATCAGATTAAATTAAAAATTTGACTTTGTTATCGGAAAGATTCGAAGCTTTTATAGAAAAAGGGAAAACACTGTTCGATTGCTTTCTATCAGAATAGCAGTACATTGCAATTATATCTGCTTATAAATGAAGGTGACTTCGTAAATGTGCAAAGCACAGCCTTAACATGGGCAGCGTTCATGATACAAAAGAAAACGAAAAATCACTAAAGTGATTTTTATACTCGTATGCAATAGAAGACAAGAAACCTCAAACAAACAAAACATGAAGCTGATGCTCGTTGTCTAAAAACAGAAAATATTCTTTTCAGGTTAGATACCTAAATAATAAAAAAACAGCAAATTAAAAATTATCCTACTGTTACAAAAGAAAATCGAACTGAAAGCAAATTCATTGTTCAGTCTATTGAGTTGTGCCGTATCAACATGTCGCAGCTATCAATGCCAGACATAAATTTGCAAATATCATTAGAATAGAAAAACACAAATTCTGTTTTTCCTTCATTATGATCAAAATAGCATTAAAATGATTTGAAATAGGATATAATACGTAATTTTGAAGGAGGAAAAGTTTTTTTTTTTTTTTTTCTGTACATGAATAAATAAAATTTTGAATGTAAGACAGATTGAGCTTGAGTCACTTCAAGCCCAAAAGTAAAATAAAAATTGAGTCTGTTTTATCTCCATCACCTACTTGTGCGACACATTACGTCACATATAAGCATTTAGATAAAAAAGAATGCAAAAGCTTGCAAATGGGAAGGAAAGTAAACTTTGGTTTTTCAGAAGCGCTATTTCACAGGGCTCCGGAGCCCTGTATTTATGAGCTTTGACAAATTCCAACTAATATTTAAATATTTACTAAAAACAGAGAAGTACCAGAGTTGGGCTCCGGCACAAATTAAGGCCAACCGAAAGTGCATTGATTGTTAAAGCTAGTCCTGGGTACATGTATAGCTTTTTTCTGCCAAATCTTATGTGTTAGATCTTCTTAATTATTTTTATTATTGTTAACAATAATTATTATTTGTAAATCAGGGTGCTATGTCTATATCTCAAGTAAAAGAAGCTGAACACGTCGCAAATGAAGTTATTAAAAAGAATGAAGAAGTTTATGCAAAAGAGGTTGCTTTACCCTATGCAAAGGCTATTAAAGGGCTGAGAGCTGTCTTTGGAGAGGTATGTATGTAAGGTATACATATTGTCTTGATACATTTTACTATTAAGATCTGTAACAGATAAAGAGTGATGCTTGTAGAATGCTGTACTTATTTCTTTTAATATATGTTTGTTTTATTTTGAAAATTTTATAGTGATTTAACATTTTGTACTGTGAAATGATTATTAAAAATTATTACTAAATCTCTTGAAATCATTCTTATGCATGTTGTCAAATCTAAAAATCACAGAAAATTCCTGATAATACAAAGGAAAAATTTTTTATTGCCATGTTTTATTCTGTCTCCTTCCAGGGGTAAGAACATTCCACATTTCACCAGACTTCTGCTATCTTAGTAATTTCATTTACACCCTCCCCCCTCCCTTTTCTAAAATTTTGCCCTCAGCACAAAAGTTTAAAATCTTTAGAGTTCTTTTACTCTTTCTGCTCTATTTTTTATCAATTGTCTAATTTCCCCTCTAAATTTTCCCTTTCACCACCCCCTCCAGTAGCGAGCATGCAGAATCTAGCCTTTAAAACCCTTTTATTTTTTAAACTCTTTTCAGCCCTTTTATTGCTCTTTAACACTACATAAATAAATAAATCATCTAAATTACACCCTCTCTTTAAAATATCTGCTTCTTCCCTTTTGGGATCCCAGTTCACAAAGTTAAAAAATTTTAAAACTGTTAAAACAACAACAACAACAACAAAAAAACTCTGTTCTATTTGTTACATTATCGAAACAATAAATAAGCTAAATGCCATCCCTCTTCCCCTTAATTTTTTCTCTCCCCCCCCCCCCCTCCTCCCTATCTCCCTCCACCATTTAAAGGCTCACAAAGTTTAAAATCTTTAAAATTACAGTCGAACCTCATTATGCCGACACTCTAAGGACCAGAACAAAGTGTCGTCATAAGCGGGGTGTCACAGTAACCGGGGTTGGCGAAAAATGTTCATAAAAAGCTGTATTTTTAAGTAATTTAAGACCATTTGATTTTCATAACTGGTCTTGCAGTTTTAAGCAATAAAACATTATTATTAAACAAAATAAACACAAAAACAAAAATGAAAAGAATAAAAATCAGATTTATGGTGACTTGTTTTTTATTGTTACATGAAATATTAATGAATTAAGGTTTGCTTATCTCTAGATGTGCGTCCTACAATTCTTTTTTCAATATTATACAATGAAGTGTAATCAATATTCGTTGTTTCAGAAATGGATGTTAGATAATTTCTACTCATTTCAATGCAATGCAATGCTTCGGTTTTAGTCAGATGAAAAATGCCTTGTAACCAAAAGAAAGCGCGATCTGACCAGAACAAAAAGACCGCGAGTAGACTGATACGTCTGTTTGGAGCTTAAGTGGGTCATTCATAGAGTTTGGGTTCATTAATTCAGATAAAGGATTGATGCAAAATTTCTCATTTATCTCACTGGGTATTTTGGACACTTTTGTGAAAAGTTTGGCTAAGACATTTCTTACTGCTTAATTTCCATGCTTATAAGATGGATTATGAAAAATTGACAATTTTCCTAAACTGTCGGGATATCCAGAGGTGAAAATTATTCAACGACATAAAATCCAGAGTTTATTTACATTGAAATCATATACAGAAATTTGGGACTTTGAAAAACTGACGTAATAAGTGAAGTGACGTGAAAACCGGGTGTCGGGATAGCGAGGTCTGACTGTATTTTTTTTAAAGAATTTTCTGTGCTAATTGTAACTCTAAAAAGCAGAATTTTTACACATTGGGGGAGGGGTGAGGGCAAAGGTTTCCTCTTCCCCCCCCCCCCCCCCCTTCAGATCTGTTGTTTTTATCCTCATTAATAAAGTGCTGTACATGTGTTTTCTTCATCTTTATGTTTTTACATTCTTCATTTTTTACTTTTTTTCCCTTATTTTCCTCTCTTTTGAATTCTATTGTTATCCCTGATAATAACATTAGGTATATCCTGATCCTGTTCGAGTGGTTTCTGTTGGAATTCCTGTTGATGATCTGCTTTCTGATCCATCTGGTCCTGGGGGAACTGCAACTTCTGTTGAATTTTGCGGCGGAACGTAAGTTTGATTATTAAGAATTTATTTAGATATGTTATTTTCTAAAGTTCCTTTTTATTTCTATTAATTTTATTGGAAATAAGAGAAGTGCTTCAACCTTTTGTCTCTTTCATCTTGAATTAATTCTTTCCTCTTAGATGTTGTTAATATCTAGTAAGACTAAATTGGTGGTTGTGTGAATGTATTAGACTCTGGCAGGGTTCCCAGCGCAATGGAGAGTCAGGGAAAATCTGGAAAGTCAGAGAATTTCAAGGCAGTCAGGGAAATTTCAAAATGTATAGGAAAAGTCAGGGAATTAACAAATATTTTCTGAAAAGTCTTGGGGGAAAAAATGAAAAATGACGTGAAATTTATTAAATAGTCTCGGGGAAAAAAATCATGAAATTCATCAAACAATCGCATTTTTTTTTTTTTTTTTTCCCCCGAGAAATTTGAAGAACGATTGCAGAAAAAAATCACTAATTTTGATAAAGGATTGCGAAAAAAGTAGCAAATTTCGTTGTATGCCTGTTTGGTCAGGGAATTTTTTAGATTTGGTCTGGGAAAGTCGGGGAATTTTTTGAGATTTGGCCAGGGAGTTTGCCAGTCATGTTTTGCTGGGAACCCTGTTCGGTTCTATTGACTTTGTTTCAGACTTCCAATTCCAATTATTGTGAGCTTTTATGCATTCAATCAAAATCTTCTAATGGTAGGCTAGAACAGATGTAGTGTTTTTTTAATATAAGTATTGAAATAATTCTAATATCTCTTCCTTCTTGTTACATAATAGAGCATGTTTTTTGCAGATCTTTGCTTTTTTTATCTAAATCTTCCCTCATCATTCAAAATTCTTAAAACCTTTTAACAGTTCAGATTCTTCCTGCAGTATTTGTTACTTTGAAGTAAAACTAAATAAGTAATCAATCATCTAAATGCACAAAATTTAAATCTTTAAATCTCACACAAAATTAAAATCTTTAAAACTAATTTTTCAAAAAATATATGTTATTTGTTACTGTGAAGTAAAAAGTAATCAGTTATTAATTTATTTAATTATCTAATTGTATATTAAATTTCAGTTTTGTTTATTTATTACTTTTTTAAATGCACAGTTTTTTAATGTTAATTTAAAATTAATTCCAAATTCTGCAAACTTTTAAAATATTTTTAAACATTTGTTCTAATCTTTAAAAAGCATTAATTATGAAATAAAGATGTCAATGATTAAAACCTTTTCTGCTGTTCACATTCTGAACAAATAAATGTGGAAGTATTATATATGAGACATCTGAAGTAAAGTTGAAAAACATAATTTTTAACTATTACTTTTTTTTTTTGGTCAAAGGAAAATTTGATGTATTACATATTACTTTTAAATATTTTTGAATTTATTGTCAGAGTATGTGTGTATATATAGATAAACGGATATACAGGGGTTGGACAAAAATATGGAAACACCTAAAAAATATATATTATCATGTCCTGAAAATCCCTTCTTACGGAGCTCCTTTCTTATTGTTTTGGTGCTGACAGGCTTTATGAGTTCGACATTTAGTTCAGCAGTGACTTTTGCAGCTGTTGTCTTCTTATTTTTCGTCACAATCAACTTCAATGACTGTCTGTCATAACCATCCAACACACACTTTTGTATGCATTGTGACTTAATGGATGATGTTTTTCGCTTTTCCTGTATGCGGTATAAATCTTCGATACAGTGCCTCTTGAAACATGAAAAGCTTTGGCTACCTTGGTAATGGAAGCACCCACCATACTAGCACCAACAATTTGTCCAAGTTCAAATTCACTTAGTTCAGACGCAAAGAGCTCACAACTACACAGAACACTGTTCTGAAAATGACTGACACTTGCAATGTATTGATGGCATTGTACAGGTGACGTTAGTAAGAAAATACGACGGTGCCACTCACAGGATTGGGTAGAATCACCACTTACGTTCAAGCATGACCACATCTTTGTCCAACCCCTGTATGTGTAATATATTAGGTGTACTCCTACTTATATCATCTTTGTAGGTTAGTTATTGTAGCTGTGGATTGTTCTAACTAATCATACACAGATAAGTTCTTTTGGGAACCTGACTTTATTCCTTCTTCAGTTTCATGTTATTTTAAGTCAGATCTGCAATTGTGAGAGCATGTTTATTATGAACCCCTCATTTTACTGAAAAAGTGCTCCTTTTCTCTCGTGCAGGCGATTTTATTAACATGCTTCTAATTTTTCAAAGTAGGGGGTAGGGGAGAGGAGAATCAATGCATAACACTATTGTTGATTGGATTGAGATCTTTTGATTCATATCTGGTTCATCCAGCTGCAGAATTTTCCGGAGATAGCTCTATCAGAAGTTTGAAAAATCTAGGAATTTAAATTTAAATTTTAAAAGATTTTATTTTCTTACCCTTGTTAGTTGTAGCCATAGATTAAAAGTAATCATACAGACAAATTCGTTTGGAGGTCTGACTCATTCCTTTTTCAGTTTTGTGTTATTCCATTTGAGTCAGATTCACAGTCTTGATACTCATGATTATTATTACCAAGTAATGTTTTGAATGATCATTAAAATATAAATTAGCTGAAATATTTTTATGTTTGTAGTTGAGCACTTTTTGTATAGGTTGTGTGTTTCTGTAATAAATATTTGAAATTTGACATATTTTTAAAATGTGTGAATACTAGTTTATTTTGCATTTTTGCACAGTTAATTTAGTCATTTATTTTTTATCATAAAATATGAAACATTTTTGCATAATCTTGTATTGTTTTTTTATAAATATATATTTTTATAAAAATTTATTTCTGCTCATTTGCTGGAATATGTATGATTAGAATCACATCTGCTGTTCACATCCTGATTTCATTTTGATGATTTTTAGTTATGAAAATTCCAGCTAAATGTTAACATCTTAAATGAAAGAATCTTGCATGTCTTTACCAACACCTGGTTAACTAGTCAAAATATGTGTTTAATATTTTAAGTGTATGTACGAATAACAATAAAAATTTTATGAACCCTTTACATTTTGGCAAATATGGATATTTGCTTATCAACTACTTTTGCAATTTAATTCATCATTTTTTTTTTCCTTTTAACATTATTAGTAGTTGTTAACATAGGATTATTATTATTAATTTTATTATGTTTTTCTTTTTTCTAGAACACTATAGCTTCTTTTTTTCTACCTTCACTCAGCAGTGCAAATTATTATTATTGTTTTAATGTAAATGTTCTGGAAAATTAAAGCATGCCAAAAGTTGACGAATTGTGCACTTATTTAATAAAGTTTCATCTGTATAGTTATTGATAGCTGATGAAATTACTATTGTTATTTATTACAATAAGTTTGATTTATTTTAGTTGAATTAGTTTAAATGTCCTTTTACTTGTTTATTGTGTAATTCTAAAAATATTGATTACAATGGACAATTTCATAGTTCCTTTTGAGTTTCTTAATGCTCATGAATCTATTGATGTAATCAAATTTTGATTTAAGGTCACACAAGGGAAATGTGCAAAAAAGCAAGCCCCTATAAGTGAGGCTTGTAATAACCATTAGCAGTGAAGTAACGTGACTATCATTAGTAGTAGCGTTACTCCACTAATACAATTGTACTCTGTCCGTGGAAATGAGAGAACAAAAATAAACAAACTTGTTGCAAAAACATCGCCAAGAAACTACACATTTGGCCCAAATCCCTAGTTTGGCGAAATTTATCTTTCCTTTCGATTTGTTAATTTTTTCTACATTTATTTTGATAAATTTTAAAACACTTACCTCAGAAATCACTTTCAGAAGATGATGTTGATGTATTCAAGGAGAGATTAATCATCATGGAATCAACTATATTATCTATAGCATTGTCTAAATCCCCACTTCATTGGTTACATGTTGAATGCATTTTTCCCATTTTTCAGCGCCAATTCAACTGGCACTTTGAATGTACAAATCTTTTACATGAGGTATTTTAAATGTTTTCTTTTCTTTCGCAATGAGGTTCTTAACTTTTGCTCAAATCAGTTCTATAGGATGAAGTTCACAATGGTAGGAGGGTAATCGCAAAACAGTTTTATTTCGGGCTATTGCCAATTCATTCACAGCATACTTGTCATATTTATTTTTATTTCACTTCGTTAATTGCAATAGTGCTGCTTTTAACATTCCATCCTCAAAAACGACATTTTTTGTTAAAAGCCAATCGACAATTTTTTGTTTCCTACACGAAGTATTTGGTTGCTTTTTTAGAATAATGAGTATTGTAAATTACAATTACACAGTTAGCCTTGAGTCAAAATAAAATATCAGCAAACCTCTTTTTAAACCTTTTTTTAATTCATGTTGTCATGATAATCTGTATTTTTATTGGATTTGAGTATGTTAAGCCCTTCATCCACAAAATGAGAATTGCTACCGATATGAGTAATTATCATCTCTTTTCCTTTTCCTGAAAGAAATGTTAATCCTGAAGAAAGGCCAGATAAAAATGCTTGTTTTGAAGATTTTATTAAAGTATCTTTCCAAACTTTACTAACTGTATATCCTGCATTCAAACAAGTTTCATCCATATAGTATATTTTAGCCCTTCTTCTCTTAAAGATTTTATTTGCCTTAAGTATTTTTTTCTTCACACAATTATTTCATTTTTATCAATAAGATTAAGAGTACTGTCCCGTCGTCCTCTTCGTGAATATGTAAAATTTAGTCTACAACTTTCAAAACTTTATTTTTAATGAGCAATTCATTTTTAAAAAAGAACTCATGGTCTTTTCTCCTACTCTTCTTCGGTGGACTCAAAGAAGTTTTTTCACTCTCCACTTGTGTATATGAAATAACAAATCACTCGAAAAAATCGTCAATTTCAGTACTGAAAAAGACAATGACAAAGAGCGGAAATGAAAAAAAGTTGAAACTCTGGCTGTCTGCTTGGCACGCCTGACAAAGGGCCAGTTGTTGAATCATCGGCAGTCTGTTTTCTGTGTATTGAATCCTCGCCGTTTGCTTAGTTTCATTCTCTCATTTCGATGAAAAAAGTACAGTAGTATTATTATGAAAAATAGAAAGTGAACTCAAATTAGCAGTGTAAAATAATAATTTTTCTAATTATATTCACTTAACACTAGCTTACTAAGCTATTTGTAGTCTGAACTTTTTCTTCTTCGTTTTCACATTTTTTTCTAATTAATTTGGAAATTAGAATTAGTCAGTCAGGAAATAACATTGAAAGCAGCCGGAGCTTTTTCTTTTGAAACAATCTCTGCTCAATCATTTAACTTTGTTTTATTTAATTGCAAAGTTTTAAAATAAAAAGTTATTTATTACTCCTTTATATTCAAAACTTTTTCTAATTTTAAAATATTTGTCGAAATTAGCTGAATATTTCAAAATTATTCATGTTATAAAGAACTGCCAAAGCATTTGTGTTTGAAACAGCTACTACTTAATCATTTTAGTCTTTTTGACTTCTTCCATCACTGTATTTCTTCACATTGTTTATTTGGGATCCAGTATATCATATTACAGCTTCAGTATCTTGTAACTATCAAGTCAGAATTTTCTTATCACATTCACAAATCCTTCAGTTGAATAATGATAATGATATAATAAACTTATAAATGATATTTTTAACTTACACATGCACTGTATACAATAAATTTCAGTACAGAAGTTATTGAACATTCACAGGGAATTATTAAATATAATGCTGTAGGCATGATTGCTTTGTAAATATATATTTTTCTTATGTGGTGCTAAAATGAGGCTGAATTTATAGCTTGCTATTTGGCAACAACCACAGTGACAATTCTCACTGGTTAATTTATGGTCACATGACCCAATTCATTCAGACAATCAAAATTCAGAGAGTATCTCTTTTTGAAGACTGATCGTTTGATCGATGTATGAATAGCAATGCCATTGGTTCATTTTACGATAATGTGGGCATTTAGTGAGTCAGCTTCCTGATAAGATTGTTTTTTTAGACACAGCAGTAAGTGTTTTGTTTACATTTCGTTAGTGACAGGATAGTGTTAGTTTTTCAAAGAGTTGTAAATGAATTGAAGCCATGCTGTTCAAAGAGTTGTAAATGAATTGAAGCCATGCTGTGCAATATTATGGGCAAAAAAATACACTGTTATTTGCATTTGCGACGAATTTTCTCATTACTTTTTTAGACATTAAAAATATTTGTAAATTCCCTGTGTGAAAATGATTTACGATAATATTAATTCTGGTTAGAGTTGATGCAAATAGTGGACAGCGAGCGAAGCAGTCCCTATGTGAATTGCATTGCAATTCACAGGGGTTGGGTTGGCAGGCGTAAGCGAGCAGGGGGTTGAGCCACCTAGTATTTTATAAAAGTATTATGATGTATGTATCTATATATATATAAAAGAAGGTCTGGATTTTGTATTAATAAATGCGCAGCCAAAACTATTGAACCTAAAATTTTGAAAATTTGGTTAAAAATACTTCTTATGACATAGAGTGCTGCTAAGAAAGGATTTTCCAAAATTCCACCCCTAAAGGGGGTAAAAAAGAGAACGAACTTTTAAAAAATTCCTTAAAAATCTGATTTTATTGTTATTTTACAACTGATAACATATTTTAGGGTATTTTTGTATGCTGAATCGAATGGTATTAACGAAATTCTTTTAAGTCTAATAGTTCGTGAGATATTTCATATTTTTCTAATTTGGCAATGCCTTTGGCATCAAAACCTCGAAATATCCAACATTACAAGTGATCATTTATCCATATTCATTCATATTGTATGTCCGTTACTGTAGCAACGGAAGAAATTCAAATTAAATCTTTTTATTAATTTTTTTGGTAAAGAATTAAAATGGCTGTATGAGTTTGAAAAAAATAAATAAATACAAACGTCTTGGGGGAAAAAAAAAAAAAAAAAAAAAATATACTGATTTTATTTAAAATGCAAGGAAGCAATCCACTGATAAATTAACATTATAAAACGAAAATATTTAAAAATGAAAGCAATGTTTGTGCAACGGAAAAGAAATTTTGGTACTTACATCCGGGCCATGTCAGATACAAGACAATTACACTAATTACAGCAACCCTTATTTTTTGTCCCTTTGATAGCTTATTTATTATAGTTTTAAATTTATTATTATATATATTTTTTAATTATAGTTTATAGTATGTAGATTTATGTTATATGTTTTATTTATTTATTTACTTTAAACAGTTTGCTATTTTTAACAAGGTTATGTAATTAAGAATTTTAAATTACTGTTTTGAATTTAATTTGCAAACGATAAACAAGATTGGCGATTGTCAACTATTTTTGGCGATCTATCTCATGGTCCAGATAATAAGTAAGTAACACTTTTTTCAATGGAAGAAATTGGAATTGAAATAATTCATCGCAATGTATCGTTTGCTCCTGGATAAGAAGAAATAATGGGTACTTTTATGCCAGCCATGTGTAAATATCGCCTTTATAAGTTATGCCATTATTTCCTATTGTTTTACTTTTCAGTTTTTTCAATGAAATTACTGTAAGGCATATATTTTAAATGAAATGAGTGAAACATTTATATTTTGAATGAAAATAATAAAATAAGAATAAGGTATGGAAGCAGTCTTTATTGATTTATTACTTGCACCCAGTTAACATAAATGTATCACAAAAGCCATATATTCACCTTTCTTTGGGTAGTTGTTCATGGGATTCCTGGTTAATCTTCCGTAATCGGATACCTCGCCAATCGCTGTATTAGCTACAATGTCGAAAGCATCGTTTACGTATGAAGCGAAAACTTCACGATGAATTCTATTACAGAAAATCATATCATTATCATCTACTGCATATTTAAAACGGAAATTTGCATTTCATTCCGATTGTTTATAATATTTTGATAAGATATGCCACTATTAGTTAGGTAATGTTTTTGGAACGGGTTTTGTGTATACACAGTGTTCACGTTGCTTAGTTATAGAGATAAAGGAAAAAGTTAAAAAATTAAGTGAACCTGATTATTAAAGGTTAGCCTTTAAAAAAATTCTATTGAGCAGATTTTGATCAAGTGGCACTGTTATGAATGGTTTTAGTATTCATTATATGTTGTTATAGTGCTATTGGAAAAGTTATAGAGAAAGTTGAATGCAATTATGAAAGATACATCTACTCTAATTATATAAAATGCAAATTTGTCTTTCCTTCCACCCGTTTATAATTTGAGTTTTGCTGGATGTATTTTGATGAGACTTACCACTGTTAGTTAGATAACTTTTGTGGATGGGTGGTACTTCTTTCATGATTGGTACTTCTTGCATGGATGGTACTTCTAAGTCGCGAAGTTTTGTTCTGGGTTATTGTTTTTTCTGGAGCACAAACTTGACAACAAATCAGATTACAGAAAATTACATTACAAGGGAAAGTTCCAAAACTAGGTGAACCCGATTGTGAAAGATTACCTTTTATTTAAAGTTCTACTGAACGTATTTTGATTGGAGTTGCACAGTTGAGTAATATTTCAGAGATTGTTTCAATATTTAACATATCAATCTATTTTTTTTTTTTTTTATATGGAGCTACTACGAGGAAAGTTCTCTGTGGTGTCGTTGTAATAAAAGTAGGATAAAATCTAAAGGCCGAGGGTATATATGTTATAGCTATGAGGGTGTGAGGAGTTTCTAAAAAAATCCAGAAGGTCTACGGTCTATGCTGCATTCCTGAAAGTTCTACAATAACGCTAGCGTTATTATGAAAGATATATTTAGCTATCTACTCCACATATAACATATAATGAGCGATTTCGGCCCAACCACTTATAACTTGAGTTCTTTTGAATGGATTTTGAGAAGACTTGCATTGTTAGTTAGATAAATTTTTAAGAAATGGTTTTGTATATAACACATATCAGTCTACATTGCTTAGTTATAGAATTATATGTGAAAGTTCTTTAATCAGTGAACCCTATTTTTAAAGATTAGCCTTTTAAAAGATTCTACTGACTTGAGTTCGATAGAATTAGCACTGGTTGTCACATAATTTTTCAGGAAAGGTTTTAGTATATAACACATATTGTTCTACATTGCTTTGCTATAGAATTATAGGTGAATGTTCTATAATCTGGTGAACTTATGAAAAATTAGTCTTATTAGAAGGCTCTACTGAATGGATTTTGATGAGATTTGCATATACAAATTTTCAGGGATGATTTTAATGTGCTACATATTGTTCTTCCATTCTTTTCCATGTTCATTTGCAAATAATCAACTAGAAGATTTGCTTCTTAACACTCCAAATTTTGTCATAGACATTAGAAGATATAAAACCGTAATGGCGTTCATATTGTTTTCAGCATTGTGGAAGATCATTGGAGATAAATGTATATATTGCTATAAAACACAAGATTAAATACACCGATATATTTTGTTTGATTAAAGGTTCATTTGGAGAAACGGACCAGCGTAGCGGGCAAAGGCTGCTAGTATCTATATATATGTATCTTATTTTTTGTTGAAGTATGTGATTTGTTGGACTTGGTTGTTTAAAGTTGCTTCAATAATTATATATATATATATATAATACCTTTGAATAAAAATTTATCTTACAATTTCATGTAACAGTATTAACCAAAATTCTGAATGAAGAGGGCATGTTATAATTTTATACATTAATTGTTATACTAAAAGATATATTTATGTTTAATTGTAAAGATAATAGATTTGGATTACATATTTGTATGCTTTTGCTGTAAAGTTACTTCACTTTATCAAATGCTAAAGAAGTCTATGATTATAACCCTTTCTGCTGTTCACATTCAGAATTATGTGTTGTTGAAACTTAATAAACATGAGACTTCTTAATGCATACCTAAAATTAAGACTATATACTTTAAAGAATCGATTGTTATTTGTTATTATTCAATAGAATTTAAGATTTTAAAACAGCATTTCTGCTGTCCCTTAGAAAGTGCATATATGTTTTTTAAGGCCTTTAAGCAGTGTCGCAGTGGTGATAAAACTGCTTACTTTAGTATGGAACTTTTTCTTAAAATATTTTCTTAAAATTGTATGATTGTAAAAAGTAAACTTTATCAAATTTATTCAGCTATTGGTGAATTTTGCATTTTTTGAAATCTGGGCATATCTTGATTGGCTCAGTATCTGTAATAACGATGCATAATCATGTAAAAAAAAAATGTATGTCATGTTAAAATTTCTCAGATTCATAAGTAAATTATATTTCAGCATGGTGTTTTCCAATTAAATTTTAGTTAAATATTTACTAAATACACCTTGCTATCCCTGTCTTTTTTTATTAAGATTATCATTTAATTTAGAATTGTATATGTACCACCATATTTTGTAATAAAGGTTTGATTTATAAACTTTTCAATTTTAGGCCTTAAAAACTGTAAATCTTTAAAAAGACCTTATTTTTTTTTAATTCCAAACTAAGCACTACTTCCTTTATTTCCTTTCATAGAAGTTATCTTTAAAAATTGCTTAAAAATTCCTTTTTTTGGGGGGGGGGGGGGGGAGTGAAAATAGGAAACCCTGTTTAAAAAAAAAAATCATGTAACAAAATGATATTATAAAGGGAATCAAACTTAACATTATCGTTTATTAAAAATGCAAAATACTTTTTAATTTTTACTTAAATTTTTATGTGTGTGTGCAATATTTCTTATATTTCTTGAACGCAGAGTAAAATTTATAAATCTAATTTAATTGTTTTTATGTATAACATCTGAGTTGTTTATTAAAAACATTGCTTTAAAGTGTTGTATGTTTTATATTGGTTATTTGAGCTTAGATTACTTTTATCGACCAATTTGTTGATACAGGTATTAATAGTGTCAATTCATAAATTTTTTAATAGTATAAAAATCTAGTTCATGAAGTGAATTTCATCTTTGTATAACTAATGCTTTTCTAATTGCATAAATGAATAATTTTTCTCTTTTGTGAATCTCTAACACTTCATTTGTATGAATGTCATTATAATCAAAAGAGATCAGTCAGTGATGAAGATGAAACTGATGTGAAAATGCTTTGCCAAACAAAGTAAAGATGTTGGCTGATATTTTCTGTAACAAGTGTTTTTATGCAACCAGTGGCAGATTTCTCTTTCCATTTCTTAGTTATTTTAATTCAAGTTAAAATGTGAGAGGTTAATTTTTGCTCTATTCATATTTTATAAATCTAATAATTGGATATTAAATCATATTCTTTGGGGGGGTTTTATGATTATATTGCATTTTCTTTTTTTGACCTGATATTTTTTTTAGATATCTTTGTTCTTTTGGATTATGTGTGCAGATCATTTCTTTTATCAGATCTTTTCTTGAAATTATTTGATTATGTTCCTAATTGTTCTAGGATCAAATTATTTTAATTTAAATGTCCATTGTAAATGATTATATTAATCAATTTAGGCTAGCGATAAAACATGTTGGAACCAAAAAACATGTAGATAATTACAATGGATAAAAAAAAATAGCTTAAATTTATGACACAGATCAAAGAATCGTTAAAATAGAATATTTCTTTTTGTCATTGTTATTAGATCATAGTTTACTACTAACTGCCTTAGACTGTGCAGCATCCCTATTTAAAAAGATGTTCCTGAATAGTTCTGCAGTGAAAAAGTACTAATGCAGAAAGACAAAAACAACTGCTGTGACCGAAATGTCCTGCATAGTAAATATCTGCACATGGCCGAGTTTTGGAAGGAAAAGCTTCCAAGTTTACTTGAACACTAAATACATAATCATTTCCTCTCTCTTCCCCCCCCCCCCCCCCCCAACCTCATGCTGGCTTGTAAGAACAAGTTTTGTGTTGTAGGGAAAAAAACAAACAAACATGTTTTCTTTCTTTGGGTTTCCTTTCTTTACTATGCATGTTACCCATATATGCAGGTACATATTGTATGAATAGTTATAGTTGTTCATGTTGTTGTTCTTGTATAGGTTTAGAAACACAGTTTACCATAAATATAAGTAAATTATTTTTACTTTAATAATTTAATACATTTTATTTTACACTGTTAAAGTATTTGCTTTATAATCTGAAAATTTTAACATTAAGTTTAATGAAAAATAAAAGCATACTAAGGTTTTATAATTTTAGACCCAGGTGCACTGTCAAATAATCATAATATCTGGCTACTGCTAAATATCCAGCACTCTTTCTGGCTCACCTGCATGTAATATGTTTAACAGATATCCATTGCAATTTCTGCCTAATTTCTACTGTTGCTAATGAGTTATTGCTTTCTCTTTAGTCATGTGAAAAGGTCTGGGAATATCGGAGATTTTGTGATATCTTCAGAAGAAGCTATTGCTAAAGGCATTAGACGTATTGTTGCTTTAACTGGCCCTGAAGCAACCAAAGTATGTAAGAAAACAATAATTATTATGCATTTTCTGTATGTTACTGCATTTACATTTGATTAAGTTAGTCCTTGATATGACTTGCTACTGATTAGGTGTTGGTGTAAGTCGCCCAACAGGCGGCGCTTCTCTGCTGCCTTTTCCACGATTGCCTCAATAGCTCTATCAATAGAACTAATGGACCAATTTTCATCTAACTTCAGATTTAATTGTATGTTGACACAAGTTGTTGTTAATTAGGTTTTGGTGTTAATCACCCAATAGGTGGCGCTGCTATGCAGAAATTTTCACGATTTTCGCTATTGCTCTATCTTAAAAACTAATGTACGGATTTTCTCCAAACTTCAGATTCAGTCAGACGTTGACATAAATTGTTGCTGATTAGGATTTGGTATAAATCACCCAGTAGATGGCGCTGCTAGGCAGCATTTTGCTGAATTTAGACGATTTCAGCGATAGTCATATCACAAGAACTAATGCACGGAATTTCATATTGTTAGAATCCTCATGAGATGCATAGATTGCCATTTAATTTTGGCAGTGTGATAGCGAATTTTGAAGTATTAACATGTATGAGATAGAAGAAAGCTTTGGGATTGGTACATCCGACTAGTTTGTATGTTACTGCATTTACATTTGATTATTAATTATCAATGTTCTTAATTTTCTTAACTAATAACTATTTTTTTTATTATTAATAAAATAATAGTTTATCTATGCAAACCTGCCAACTGCTACAAAAAAATCGTAGTTGCTACGATTTGGACTTACAAACTACGATGCTACGAAAATCAGTCTCAAACTATGATTTTTTTCATGGAAAGTGGAGATCGGGGAAAGAAAACATGAATTTCGCCAAAGGATCGTGTAAAAATCGTCAAAGGATCCCGGTAAAAAGAAAAAATGTGAATTTTGTGAAAAGTTTGAGGTAAAAATTCACTCATTCGAGGATTTCAACCAAGAATCGTAATGGAAAAAAAAAATAATTATGATTGTGGGAAAAAATTGTGAATATCGTGAAATGGACGCAGAAGAAAAAATCGCGAATTTTGTCAAAATTTACTGCATTGGGCTAAAAAATTGAAACTGGGCTCCTTTTACAAATGTAAAAAAAAGAAGCTGCAAAACGAGAAGAAGCTGTACAAATCGTATAACAATTTACAGAGGAAAAAAATTACTATAGTTGTAAGACTGAAACCTTATTCCATTTACGAATGTAAAAAAATAGCTTTGAAACACAAAAAACCAACCAACCAACCTCCAGATTAATTTGAATTTTGTGTGCTACGATTTCTCATTTACAAAGGTTGGCAGGTCTGCCTATGTCTCACTTTTTTTTTATGTGTTTGATTTTGAACCATTAATTACAATCATCAAATCACTGAATAAAACTTTTAGTATTAAATTAGCTTGATTTTTTCCTTTTCACTTAGCTATATTTTAAAAGTTTTCAAATACAAACCCACAGATTATTTTGCCCTACTGTTATTTTGTGATTATCGAACAAATATGGAACATCCTTGTTTCATGTTCAAAAATAGTATTTCCATCTTTTACTTCAAGTATAATTAAACACTTTTTTCTTTCGTAAATTAAAAATTGACATAAATTCATTATTATATAATAATGTAGAAAAACATTTAAAAGTTATTGTTTTTTTACCAATGTGAAATCTTTCACAAAATGGCAATCTTACCTTTGTAATGTTATTGATACATTGTTTTTTGTTTGTTTGTTTGTTTGTTATCTTGGCTTAATTAAAAAATATATGTTGTCAAAAAAATATGTTTTTTTATTCAAAATTAAACTAGCTTTGTTTTAATTCCAATTTGTTTTATCAAATAATTAATGCATGTGATTTTTTAAAATAGAATTGATCTGAATATGGTCTGTTTGATTTCATTAATAGTATGACATAATCCATCAAATCATCTCACGTTTGAAGTGTTAGTGATTTAATTTCCAAGTTATCTTAACTATTTTGAACTGTTGTTAAAAATTTATCTGACGTATCATCTGGTTATAATTTTTATTTGTTTTGTTTGGGGGGTTTCCATACTTAAAAATTAAAAATGAAACCATTATAAGATCACTCGTCTGTTTGTCACAGTCGTTTTCCTCGAAAACTGTGGAACATGAAAAGTTCAAACTTGGCATACTTATAAAGGATATTGACCCACATATTTTTTATTATTAGCCATTCACAAATATTTTTATATATAATTAAAAAGAATTGATCTGAATATGGTCTGTTTGATTTCATTAATAGTATGACATAATCCATGAAATCATCTCACGTTTGGAGTGTTAGTGATTTAATTTCCAAGTTATCTTAACTATTTTGAACTATTATTAAAAATTTATCGGACGTATCATCTGGTTATAATTTTTATTTGTTTTGTTTGGGGGGGGGGGGGGGGTTCCATACTAAACATTAAAAATGAAACCATTATAAGATCACTCATCTGTTTGTCACAGTCGTTTTCCTCGAAAACTGTGGAACATGAAAAGTTCAAACTTGGCATACTTATAAAGGCTATTGAAACACATATTTTTTGATTATTAGCCATTCACAAATATTTTTTATATATATTTAAAAAAATAAAGAATGCTAATTAAATTGTTTGCAATTTTATATGTATAATTCAAAAGAGCTGGGCATTTACACCATCAAAAGTTCTATATAGCATGTGAAAATAAAAATCACAAAATTACTGAATGGTGTATACAATGGCGGATCTAAGGGGGAGGTCTTGGGGTCATGACACCCCCCCCCCCCCTCTCATGAACGAAGAGAATTTCTAAAGGACATTTTTAAAAATTATATATTAAATTTTTTCAAATTTATCCCTTGCTGAACAATGAGAATCGTTCTAACTCTTTAAAGCTCTACTTACTTAAATCCAAAGTAGGTAATTTCTGACGTATCCATGAAGTTATTTTTAATCTCAGATGCAAGACATTTGCAAGTGCACTTATTTACAAAAATTTGATTAGCGTTTTCTATTTTTCGATAAAAGCAATAATTAAGCAAATAAAAGCAAAGCATTTATTCAGTCTTTACTGAAGAAGCTATTGCTATGCTTAACATTTTATACCAATTGATTCTTTTTCTCTTATACATTCTTTTACAATAGCAGTTCAGCCAATGTCATTCTTTCCTTCTTCTTTAGCTCCAGTATTTGCTATAAATTTATTATTGCAAAAGTAGAATGAGAAAATAAGATTCTGATTATTTTATTCTTTTACTTGAAGAAATTTATTATACTTGCTATGCTTATTTTATATAAAAGAATGAATAATTCAATTACAAAACAAAATTATGGTCATTTTTAAATGAAATGCTTTTTATGTTATGTTAGATTAAAGTAGGCTTTTTACAAACTTACTGTACTTGAACTTTTTACAATAGTCAGAAATTAAGCTCAGAAACAATTATTTAAAGCCTTTTTTGTGTATTCGTAATCAAAATTACCTGTATAAACTTTCTAAATTATGTTCATCTTAGATTTTAATACTTATTTTTTGAGTCATTTTAAACATTTAGAAAATTTGATATTAATTAATGATTTAAAAAAAAAAAATCAGTTGATTAAAATCCCGATTTAATCGCTGATTTAAATCAACTGATTAAAATTGCTGACACCCTACTAGTATATATACTATATAGCTATACCCAACCCTACATTATATATTTCAAATGAAAATAATTTCAAATTAATTGCTTAATAGGCGCAAAGGCCAACCTAGTGTAAAAGATTCCATGCCGAGACTCGAACCCGGGCTATCAGTATAGCGCACTGACGTTCTACTGACTAAATCACATGGAACGATACCCAGCCTGGAACTTCTCGTTATTAAAGGTTGGCAAGGCTACAAACGCAGCACAAGATGGAATATATTTCCGTGAGCCACCGACATGGGGCAAACATGGAACTCAATTAAATCCAGCAGAGTTTCGTGTTTGCCCCATGTCGGTGGCTCTTGGAAAGATATTCCATCTTGTGCTGCGTTTGTAGCCTTGCCAACCTTTAACAGTGAGAAGTTCCAGGCTGGGTATCATTCCATGTGGTTTAGTCGGTAGAACGTCAGTGCGCTATACTGATAGCCCGGGTTCGAGTCCCGGTATGGAATCTTTTTCACTAGATTGGCCTTTGTGCCTATTAAGCAATTAATTTGAAATTTGATTTCCATTTGAAATATTGTATGCAAGGCGAATGTTTCTCTCTGGAAAAATTTCCATGAATTAATATACCTACATTATATAGTTTTTTACAGAGTAATGATTTTTTGTAATATTGCAGTTAGCAATTAATAAATTTATTGTATGAATTTGTGCATGAATAAAATTCATTTTCCTCACAAAGTAAATGAAGTTTTTTACATTATTAGAAACATATGCATCCAAATGCACCTTTCTTTTAAATTTGTTATTTATTTAGTAACTAAAATTATAAGGCTTTTTTAAAAAATAGCAATAACTCAATTATAGTCAACCCTTTTATTTACTTACAATTGGAAATAAATTAAAGACATATTTGAGTATTGTAAAATTCCATTTACACTAAAATGCATTGAATACATTTTGTTGGTACCATAAAATAATTAAAACTTTCAAGTTAAAATGAAAATATACTGTTTATGGACAAAAAGCCCCAATGATTGCAAAAAAAAAAAACTATAAATGTTAGCTTATCGGAAGTAGCAGTTAGTTGTTGCAAATCCTTTACCATCAAATGATGAAATTTGGAGAAATATACCTGTATTTATACATACATCTAGGAAGGAGATTGTATATGAAACATATAAGTAGGGGGAAAGAGAAAGAAAGGGGTATTAAAGAAAGAAAGAATTAGGTTAACTCTGTTAAATGACTTTTATATTTCTCCATCCTATACATTTCTGTAGATGCCAACCCTCTGGCCTTTTTTTCCCCACTAAATCAAATCAAACAGAAATTGTATTAAATAAGAGACGTTAATTAATAACAAAATATATAACAATTTTTTTAGTTCAAATTATGTTTGACTTGAAAAAAACTGCAGGTTAGCAGCTATGTATTTTTTTTTAATAGTGTATATAATTATAATATATATTATTACATTATATAATATAACTATGTTCAAATATTTATGCCAATCATACAGCCAATTTAAGTTGTTTTATGGAAACAGCATTATGAGGCAGATGCTTAGAGGGTTAAAAAGGGTTCAATTTCTTTATTATTATTATTATTATTATTATTATTATGATCTGCTTCTTCACACAAGTAACTGAATTTTTGCTTTTAATTGGCAATTGGAATCCTTTTTAAATTTCAAATTGTAGGCAGGAGTGGTAACTTTATAAAACAATTTTCCAGTGTGTGCTAAGATATTCATACATAAGGTATCCATAATTAAAGTTTCCATATTCAGAGCTGCATGCAGTTGTAGTGATTCATCAGAAAACTGTGAGGCTTTGTGCATTACTTAATAAAGGAATTAAAAATCTATATAGAGGAAAAATTTTCAAATATGGCTATAAGAGTAAATTATATTAATAAATTGCACATTTAGTTACCCTTTTAGTGAAGTGTGTGTTTGAAAATGTTGAGCATGATGCAAAATTCTGTCTTTAAGGTTGGGTAACGTTCTTTAATCGTCAGGACTTGCCAGACGTTTCAAATTCTCCCAATGTGAAAAATCGTTTTAAGGTCTGGGAAGATCGGAGATGCCGCATGTGATTAAAGTGCCGGCTGATAGCATATTCCTTTGTAAAATGCCTTTTCAGATCATCCTTAAAAGACTAATGTTTATAGGTGTTTCTAACAGCTGATTTGTGACAAAAATTTCATGTGTACTGCAAGTTATTATTGTAATATGCCCTCTCATGACCATATGTATATTTCGGACTGTTTTTTCCATTTCTTTTTTAAGTCATCCACAGAGTTTCACATTTTTCTAATGAATGATTATGATCTTAGGTTGCTTTGAATAACGGAACTTTAACTATGGACATCCTGTATATGTAAAGCACTTTCTAATGTAAGGTCTCATCTATGCATTAAAATGAGTACAAATTCAACATTAAAGGTAACACTTGAATAAAACGTTTAACAATTTATTAAGTTTTAATTAGATGTTACAGTAAATCCAAAATTCTAATAATTTCATAATATTTAAGGGTGTAATCTGTTTTCTACCATTAAAATGAGTAGTTATTTTTTCGTGTTATTAATTTTTACTTTTATTATATATTTTTTAGGCTGTCAAACGAGCTGAGCTGCTACAAAATGAAGTAGAAAATATTAAAAATTTAATTAGTAACAAAAAACGAACCATTTCAGAGAAAGATATTGTGAAGAAAATCGTAGAGCTTACTGAAGTAAGTAATGCTTATTAATACCATTCTGTCTATGTGTTTGTTTAAAAAAATATATTTTAAAAGCATGCAAAATTATGCATTTTCTTGGATAATTTATTTCTTTTTACTTTCTCTTATTTAGGAAATTTCTCAGTCCAATATTTCTTACTGGAAGAAGGATGAGTTAAGGACTAACCTTAAAAATCTCAAGAAACAGCTAGATGATTTAGACAGAGCCAACAAAGCTGCCATTGTACAAAATGTAAGATGTGTCTTTTCTTGATTACTTATTAAATTTATTTAAAGTGCCTTTAAATTTCTTTAACAAGTATGCATATCCTTTCTATATCTTTTTGTTTTTCATGTCTTCTTATCCTTTTTTGTTACTGATAATTAAAATTTTGAATTTAACGTTGTTCAACATCAATTCATAATTTCCAAATTTTCTTTGTTCCATCATTTGTCTTTTTTTTTTTTTTTTTTTTTTTTTTTTTTAGATCTGCCCATTTTTAATAAACTTAGTAACTTACTTACTCATGGTTCTTTTTCATGTTGAGGTTTTTATATTTATTCACTGATTTTTTTTTTTTTTTTTTTTTTTTGTCTAAAAATGAGCTTGTTTTCAAGCAGTTACTTTTGCTTTACATTTCACTAACTCATTAATTCAAAAAAGGAATCCTGTTACTAACGATGTATTTTTTTTCTCATTTTTATGATTGAAGAAATTAACTTTCAAAGGATGTTGTTTATTTATCGTTAAAATTATCTTTAATTTTTTTATATAGGTTACAGAAGAAGCCAAAAACATGTTCCAGGGTGATTCTAAAAACAAGTCTTATGTAGTTCACGAATTTAAAGCTGGACTAAATGCCAAGGTAATCCATTTTTAGCAATGTAATTTATATATATTTCTCTGAACTACCTATTCTAAAGAAAAAATAATGAAAAAAAAAATTGGCTTTTTAAATTTGATATTCCCCCTCCCCACACATACACACTTTTTTTTTTTTAAATAAATATAATTGTGACATTTACAGGATGTGCACAAACCCCTTAAATTTTTCCTATGAAAGAAAAAGTGTTGAAAACTCGAATTTCACATATTTTCATGTTGCCTGACAGCAGAGCTGCAGCAAAGATGGTGTGCAGACACCAAGCCAGATAGGCACTTCATTAATGCCGTCAATTATCATTGATACACAGAAACCTTGATGATCATTAGGAAAGAAAACAGTTTCTTTGCTCCAAATAGAGTGACTCCAACACTACCTAACAGCTAGTAAACCTTACCTACTGACTTAATTCAATTACCTTATTATAATTTCTTTTTATGTGCATTAAGCAAAGTAGGGACCCAGTTATATTGAAATAACGAAATACCTTTGAATTTCAAATCTTTTAAGAGTAAAAAAGTTGGAGTGTTGGGTCCAGCAATCTGGTTATAGTGATTGCTGAAAGAATGAATATCACTTAAGAAAAACCTTTTGCATATTTTTTTTAAACAGTGGCACAGCGAGGGGGGAAGGGGTTCGGGGTTAACCCCCACCCCCACATCAGAGCCAAGACAAAAATACAGAAATTTCCATTTTTTTTATGAATCAAATAATTTAAAACAAAACTAAAGTTAGAATTATATTTATTTTATTTGAAATTCGCCGCTTTATTGAATCAAATCCTGCTGAATAGTTTGATTTGTTTAAACGGCGGTAATGTATTTTATTTTAAAGATGGGGAAAACATATGGTAACAGATATCAGCTTTTAACGAAAACTGGTCACTCATTTCGAGGACAGCATTCCTTCGCACTATTGGAAATCAGCCGTAGGCTTAAAGGAATAGTCATTTCCTGTCCCTATGAATGCCCCCTTGAGTTTTCAAAACTGCACCATTGGGAGTCTTAATTAATTGCATCTGTTTCTTGCTCTTTTTTTGGAAACGGGACTGGACCCTCGAATTCCAGGAAAAACACAAAATGCATGCTTTGAAGAGTAGACTCCACACATGTTCTGTTATCAGTTGCTGTTGTACTAAGGTATTAGTTTGATATTAAACCCTCTTCAGAGAAGAAAATTATAAAAAAGATGGTAAGAAAACATTTTTTTAAGTCTTTGACTTCCTCCAAGCTTACATTAATTCAGATATGTTTGAAAAGTATATAATTCTTTTATATTTATGTTTCTGGGAAGATATAAACGTGCATGCTTTACAAGGGCGCCCATATTGGGGGGGGGGAGGGCAAGGAGGGGCTTAACCCCCCCCCCCCCCCCCCTCCTAGATTTTTTATAATTCAGTTGCAAGATATGAAAAATTTTACTTTATCTTGTACAGACAAGGCAGAATAAAACCTGCATCGACAAGATCAGAAGGCACAAGAACAATTTTGTGTTTTAGATGGGTTTCTGTCTTAGCAGGTATAATTACTGGGAATTTATTTTGTCATACCATGATTTTTTTTTTCTTCTTTTAAAGCTGGATTCTTTAATTAGTGCTTTCGAATAGGGTGCTTCTTACAAAAAGAAAAAACACAAGATGGGAAACAAATTCCATTTTAGACAATATTTATCTTAGTAGGTGTTACTGTGTGGGTTTTTTTCCTACAAGACAATAACAGTTTTTCTGCATAAGCTAGGATTTCGTTGTAGACAGGATCCATTTTCACAAGTAAAACTGATTCTGCATAAACAAAACACTAAGAAATTAGAGACAGATTTAACAATAATCGGTCATCAATCCAAAAATTCAAACATAAAGCATTTCACTGAAGAATATTGCAAATTTTGACAAATGGTCGCCGAAAAAAATCCATTTCGTCAATAGTTTCCAGAAAAAAATCACCAATTTCGTCAAAGGATCGCTCACGGAAAAGGTAGGAATTTTGTCAAAAGATAGCGAAAAAAAGCAAACTTCGTCAAAAGATTGAAAAAAAAAACGAATTTCATTCAATAATCTCGGGGAAAAGGCAATATTAGTCAAAGAATCGCAAATTTTGTCAAAGGATCGCAAAAGACGCGAATTTCGTTCAACAATCACGGAAAAAACGAGAATTTAGTTAAAGAATAGCAGGAAAAATGCAAATTTCATCAAATAATCATGGGAAAAAAACGCAATTTTTGTCACAGAATGATGGAAAAAACACAAATTTCATCAAAGAATCGCAAAAAAAAACCACAAAGTTCTTCATAGATTCACGATAATATCTCAAATTTCATCAAAAAGTTGCAGGAAAACAATCAAATTTTGTCAAAAGATCACGGAAAAACACAAATTTCTTGAAAGAATCGCAAAAAACGCAAATTTCGTTCAACAGTCAAAAAAAAAACGTGAATTTCGTCAAAGAATCGTGGAAAAAAATGCAAATTTCGTTCAAGGATCACGGGAAACGTGAATTTCGTCAAAGAATTGTTTCATCAAAAGATCGCGAAAAAACGTAAAATATCTTAAATATTTACTAACATGTAAGTTAGCTTTGGAGGAAGTTGAGATTTTTCTCAGCCCCCCCCCCCCCCCTAAAATTAATCATATGGGCGCTCTTGATGCTTTACAGTTCGGGTATATTGTTCTTTTGTTAATGCTGTTCTCAAATCCAAAGGGACTTTCAGACACTTCTTTTAATTAATTCTTATTCAGAAGCACATGAAATAGGCAGGTTTTGTCATTCAAAAACTATGTAGCTGAAAGACATTTTCCATTCTTTGATAAACGCAAAAGATCTTTCAGAAGATATTGTCACAGTGGATGTTTTGTACCGAATTTACAACATAATACCGACAAAAAAGCGAAAAAACCGGTCGTAACGCGATCAAAATCGCTTATAACTCAATAACTAATTCACTGGCGCAGTGAAGGGGGGGGGGGGGGGGTGGATTCAGGGTTGAAACCTCTCCCAGAGCTACAAAAATTACTATAATTGCCGCTTATGTGAATCACTAGTTAATTCATATAAGCGGCAGTCAAAATTAATATTAACATTTTTTGGCTTATTTGGAATCTGTGACTTTGCTGAATGAAATTAAATTCAACAAAGTGATCCAATTAAACGGCAAATATTGTATTTAAAACTGTGAAAGCGTATATTACATGCATTGGTTAAGTGAGAACTAGTCATTTATTTTGAAAAAGGTTAGTTACCCTAAAGACTTACCCTATACTACGTATCATGGGTAAGTAAAATAGATGCAAGTTTCGAAAAAGTTGTTGGGCCGGGCAAAATTTTACTAATTTTTGCACGCATATGTAATAGTGCCAACTATATTCTAAAATTCAGCATTGCTTGGATGCGGATGATATTAAACTTCACCAATTCTCGTAGTATTGTTACATCTGACACAATGCAAGGTGTGTCTATTGAAAATTTTGCTGAAATTGTTTTATTAATTTTTAAGTTAAGAACAAGAATTCAGGATTGTCTTGGAGTGAAATCCCGTGTGTATTTTTGACTGAACAATGGTTTCCTGATTTTCCGTACAAAAATTGTTTGCTATTCTATTTCTTAATGTTTTCCTTATCGTTTTTTAAACGCTTTATATAAATCTAACATAGTAGTAGTATAGTTATTTCATTGGTGTATTTTATGTTTTGCAACTGTAGTATTGTAAACGCTGTTTAAATGAATCACAACCAACGTAACAAGTGATTCTACTAACCGAGAAAAAAAGCATTCATTAACTAGACTGATTCAATTAACTGGCGATCACCATTATCAACATCTCAAAACTCCCCCCAGAGCGGATTTCTGGCTGCGCCACTGTTTTAAACAACTTTCTTTGTTGTGCACTTTTACCAAATTAGATAACTTTATCTTTATTTCTCATGTCTTATGTATGTCATGTTTAATCTTTGCCTAAGTGTCAAATTTAATGATTATTTGCTTCACCTTCAAATTTTTGTGAACAAAACCATTCTTTCAAACCAATCAATTTTTGTATACAAATGGGTAATATACCTTACAATAAATTTGCATCCAAATTTGGATCTCCAGTCAAATGTTTTAGAATGTCAAAACTTTGGACTCTTTCGTGCCACATTTTAATAGAAAATGAAACATCTTTATTATATAACTACTTTGTGAACAGAGTAAGGAATTTATGCATCTATCTTGGGAATTGGTCTTTGTTTTATGGAAGAATTGTTTGTGAATCTTTACAATACATTTACATGGGAATAATTTGCATCCTTAAATCTTGATTTGCAATTTATATGCGAATTAATTTGGAAATTACTTTTTAGATACATTGTTTGGTGCAAATATACATGCTATTTGCAATTAAATTCTGCTTCAAAAATTTTATAAATATTAAAAATGTACAGTAATTTGTACTGGTGCTTCCAGAAAATAAGTGTAAAGTTGTTCTCAGACTATTAGGAAAATTAAAAATTGCACAAATATAACACAAGTTTTTAACAAAATCCTTCTATTAGTACTATAGCGATCCAAATCTCTATTCTAAAAATTTTTGTCAGAAAATAAAGATCTTAATTTTTAACCTCTGTTAATTTTTCAAGCACTTTCTTTTTCAATTAAACATGAAAGGGAAGTTTCAAAATCAAGTTTATGCTGGATGAAACAAATCTCCCAAGTTGACTGTGAGCATCCTCCCACTGTATTTAATCATTGTTCCGTATTTCGCTAATTTTCTTTAATAATTTTTCATTTGATTTATTAAGTTAATATGTAATTCATATCTATTTATATAACACGCCATCGGGTCTTACTCATCTTCGAGAAAAGCAACTTATGATGGCCATGTTAGGCATAAGTATGTAGGTGCTGTAAATATACCGACTGTGCAACTTACGGAAATATGCACATAATTTGCTTTGTACCACATCTATTCTCCTTCTTTTCCTCTAAGACCTTAAAAAACTATCCAATTATGATGTTTTAAATTCTAAATTAATAACAGATAACCAGCTATTATAAACAACGGATAACCAGATGTAAGCAAACCAACATTGTTTTGGCGGCATCTGTCAGCAATCCATATAAATGAAGGATTTTTTAGTTTTTTATAAGAAAAATACAGGACGTAATGATGTAATTAGATACCAATTTTTAAAAGCTTCGGTCATATAATTTTAAAATTTCGTTCAATGTAACTCGTTAAATATTAGAATTTAAATTTAGTTTTATTAATCTTTAAGAGCTTAACATTTATCCGCTTAAATTTTGTAATTCTGTTTGCATTATAAATAAAAGGAGTTTTTTTTTTTTCTAAATATAATTGAAATGTAAGATTGCTTAGTATGACTGAAAATTATTTTTTTCACATTCTCTTATTAAATTATAGTTTTCATTCCAAAGTTATGTTCAAATGTTACTATGTAAAAAATCAAAATTTTATCTGCATTGACATAATTAATATATATATAGTTCATGGTATTATGTATTCCTTACATTTTAATTACATTTGATAAGAAATATAAATTTTATTTTCAATGCAAGCAAAATTGAAGTTGATGTGAGCTAATCTTTTAAGAGTTGATAAAATTGAATTAAAATTTTTCGGAAAAAAACAATAATAATAATAATTTTGATTTTATTTATACGGAATGAAATTTTAAAATTATATAACTGAAGCTTTTGAAAGTTGATCTTAAATTAAATCAATGAGTCCTGCATATTTCATGTAAAATGAATTACAATTTTAAAAAAATTCTTTTGTTTATATTAATTGCTGATAGATGGCACCAAATTCATGTTTAGAAATGAAACATAAAGTAAAATGAAACATGAGTAAAAGTGCTGCCACCACTCCTAATGGAAAGTAGTTTTGTCAGTTATTCATTTTTGAGATTCATTCATTTTTATAAAGACAATATATTTTTAAATAAAAAACTTTGATGCATTGAATATTTAATTATAATGTTTGTGAAATCTTCAGAAATTCTGTTTCACCTTCTAATTATTATTATTGCAATAAATTAAATATTGAGTAAAAAACAAATATCTTCATCATTTGTATTTTTAAAAATCATTTGTCACAAAAACTTCAATAATGAAACCTTCATTCTGTTTGCTTGTATGAAGTCTTATGAAAATGAAACACAGATCATTCCGTCATTTTTGACATGGGTTACATACTAGTTAAAAATAGATAGCTTCATTATTTTACTCATTAAAACTCTGTGAAAGGTTTTGTGTTTAATTAATTTCATTCTCTTGAACCAAATTATGAATGACGTAAATTATATGTTATTTAGTCTACTTTTTCTCCTGCTAGGCTTTAGACGCAGCTTTAAAACAAGTAAAAGCTTTATCACCAGAAACTTCTGCTATGTTTTTCACTAGAGATACAGAAAGTGAAAAAATCCTTTGTATGAGTTCTGTCCCACAGGTAATATATTATTCTGTAACTGTTCTGAATTTCTTTTTTTATTATTACATCTGTGTTATTATGACTATTATTTTTAATTTACATACATTAATATTATTTATAGTGTGCCATTAGCAGTCTGTTTTACATTTTTTAATTTTGCTGATGTTTCGTGTGAACTTAATTTTTGTCGGAAAATTTACCTATATATTGTAAACTAAATATTTTATTGTGTACTTTATTATGTGTATAAAATATTTAGGAAATTATTACTTACACAAAAGTTTTGAAAATATTATGAACCACAAGTTTAGAGCTCCAAAAAGTTTACTGTTCATCGGAAAATGCAGAATTTTACGTTAGTTTTTTTTTTTTTTAATAAAACCAACCCAAGGCGCTTTTTTACCCCAAGTTTTTTACATCCCTGATTTTAAGTATCCATTATTGCCATGAAAACTGACTTATTTTTTCCCTCTCCGATTATCGTTAATTAACTGCCATGTATTATCGCATTTTCAGATTTATTGTATATGTTATATATTCATTTACCGTGTAAGAGGACTGCACTACAGTCATACATATTTACTATTTATCAATTTCCTTTTCTAATGCTATTATAGATTTATACATTTTATAAAGTTAGTATTACCACATTTTGTTATTTCAAATAATTTTTAGGTTAAAGGTATGCCTACTCTTAAGTAATTTCACATGTAAAAGTTTCTTCACTTTAAATACAGCAGAGCAAATAGACAAAAATAGCTCATTTGATCAATGATTGAGAAAAAAATGTAAAATACATCAGTAACCAGAAAAATTATAAAAAGTAAAAGAATTAATAAAACGACAGTGGCTTAACAGTGTTAATAAAAAAAAATGTATGGAGGCATTTAATGTATTTTATTATGTGTATAAAATATTTAGGAAATTATTACATACACAAAAGTTTTGAAAATATTATGAACCACAAGTTTAGAGCTCGAAAAAGTATACTGTTCATCGGAAAATGCAGAATTTTACATTAGTTTTTTTTAAATAAAAACAAACTGGGCTGTTTTTTTTTACCCCGGGTTTTTTACAACCCTGATTTTAAAATAAATGTATTATGTACTTTGAGGGGCTTCCAAGTTGACTTCAACTTTACGCCCAGTCTGTTGAAAAATGTCTAAAGTGAATGAGCCATTGGGATAGAAAGTCTAACTGTAGTATAAATACTATGTAATAATTTTATTAAAAATAAAAATATAAAAAATGTAAAATTATTTTTAAAGAAAAGTAGTATTATAAATGTAAAATAGTAAGAAACCTTACTGATTTAGAATTGAGAGAGAAATTAATTAGAGAAATAAAAGTAAATAAGTTTAGTTTAAGAATATATAAGCACAGTTAAGAGAAACAAGCAGCCTGGCAAAGCTGGTAAGGGTAGATCGGCAAAGAGTGTGACAGATGTTATGTCACAGTAAAATAAAGGCGCTTTTCAGATTCCATACATTTTTTTTATTATTTTTTTTCCCCTTTGTTACAAAGTAACAGTATAATGATCATAAAATTGTAATTGTTATAATAAGTTTTTTTTTTTATACATAAAAAGTTAAGCAAGGAATAATAGAATATAATATAGTAGAAAATAGACAGTAGTAGGGAACTCAAGGTCCCTCGACATCCATAATAATGGAAAATTTAAGTCTTTTTCTGTGCTCAGGCTCGCAGGAGTTGTAATCAGGCAGCTCAGCACGTATTTCTGGGAGGTTATAAAGGTTTTTGTAAAATTTCTTGGAGAGGTCAACTACTCTTTTTCTAAAAGTAGGGACATTAAGGTCTCTACGGATAGTGGTATTACGTTGATAGCGGGAGGCATTACGAACAATGCGGAGGTGTTTATTATGAAATCTACGAAGATTGTCCATAGAGGAGTTACAAGTGAGCCCCCAAATGGGCCAGGCGTATGTCATTATAGGCAGAATGCAAGAGTTATAAATAGTCAGTTGCTGTGTGTTTGTTATAAATAGTCAGTGTTGATGAGTTGTTTAAGAGAGGCTTAAGTGCCTGAGAAGACCCAGTGACTTTCCCCCTGATGATTCGAAAGTGATATCGCCAAGTAAGTCTTTGGTCAAGAGTGACTCCCAGATACTTAGCAGTATTAGTCCAAAGGATTGTAGTGTTATTGATAGTGAGTCTGTTAGGGTAGGTAAGTCTTCTAGAAAAATATACAGCCGATGTTTTACTTTCGCTGATGTGAACATGCCATAGGTTACACCAGTTAATGAATAAGTCTATAGAGCACTTTTTCTCAACCTTTTTTACATCACGGCACACTTAAATCTTGAATTAAATGTGTGCGGCACACTAAAATTATGATGACTTAAAAAAGGGAAGTATTATCAGCGGTCGAATTGATTAAAAAAAGTCACTGGTCCCAAGGACCAGTAAACATCAGAGTTTACTGGTCCGCAAACATAGTCACCTTTGAGTGACATGAGAATATAAGCCAAACTTGCTTTCAGTTACCCAAAATTTTCGGCATATTAAAATGTAAAATTATAATTTCCTAAAAATTAAACAGTACATAAACATAAACAAAAACTAAAATTATTAATTATGTATTTTATTTCCGATTATTTATTTCAACTTACTATAACTTTTAATGCATTTTTTTATTTAATTTTTTAAATAAAATAAAATTCTGGGGTTTGTGTTTGGTTGCGGTTTTCTCAGGAACGGGAAAATGTACGTTTACCTGTCAGTGAGGGATAAAAGTTACTGGTCCTGCGGACCACTACATTTTTTAAATTAGTGGTCCGATTGAATTTTTAATGGTCTCGGACCAGCGGACCACCAATGATTTCGAACGCTGATTATCTATCATTACATAAGAAATGACTTCATATAATTTTTCATTTATTTACTATCACAAACAAAATAGGCTATCCGAGCCGAATAACGGAAACGAAAATTATTTTAAATAAAATTCTTATCAGATGTAAATTTCCAACAGGGCGAAAAATGTCCGGACGAGGATTCGAACCAGGGATCTCTTGGCTGAAGCCGCCAATGCTCTACCGTCTGAGCTATCCCGGATGAATCTGGCTGAACTTTTTCACCCAGCTAACCTTATCTAGTGAAAATTCTTATAACCTTTTTTATATACTCCTCTATAATTCTGATCAATATTTATAAGCAGAAGAAACACCGTTTTAAGCAACAACACTAGTTTCGCTATCATTCAGCATACCATCATCAGTGCAAAGCATAATGGAATTTTACCATATATATGGAGAGGCAGATTCGAGGTATAGGTTTATTGATCAATAGAAGTGCAGGAAATTACAGGCAACAACCTATAGGAAATTGTATAGGGAAAGGAACAGGTAATGTTAAAAAATATCTTAATCTGTCAGTAATTTGCCGCGTTAGCTTAGCATTTAAAGAGATATCTGAGTTTGACTTTTTTAAAAATGAGAAGACTATATGTGTAAGATAAAATCTTCAGATAGGCATGCTCTTAAGCCATTTTTTAACGTTATTTTCTATTGCATTTTAAATTGTGATTTTTTTTTTGCTTCAGGAGACATGATTTTTTTTTTTTTTTTTTTTTTTTTTTTTTTTTTGAAAGAATTTAATTTAAGAGATGTAAGACCATTTTTTGGGTTTCCTTGTATACTCTTATAAAGAATAACAGAAGAAAAATCTCCCAAATAAAGCAAATTTATGACACTAAACTTTATTTCAAAGTAAATCGTATAATAAGAAATCCCTGACATTACATATTCGAATTTTTAAAAAATGCAGCTTGCTTAAAAGTTTTGCGGCACTCCTGAGATCTTTTCGCGGCACACAGGTTGAGAACCACTGCTATAGAGGCTAGTAAAATATTTTTAAAGATTGTTCATATAAATATAATTATTCTGGTATAGATTCTATTTTAATTTGGAAGTTATTTATTTTTCAATTTTGCATGTATTACTTTTATTTTTAGTCTGAAACATTATTTTTTTTAAAAAAGAAAGAGAGTCAGCGAATGAGTGAGTTACAAATTTGAAATTGCTCCACATTGGGAAACACTGGTCTAAAGTGTTATGATTTAAAAAAATATTAGAGCCACTTGTACAAAATGTCTTTTCATGTCTGGCATATGATAGTATATGTCTATATATTTATTATTATGGCTTCATTTATGTTTGAGCATTTAGTAATAATAATAATAATAAATTTGCTTCGTTCTCTTTACACTGTTGGCAATTATTTTGAGATGTATGTTTTACTCTGAATTTAAAATAGGAACAATTTTTTTGAAGGACTAATTTATGATAAAGCGTAAAATAACTAAAAATTTATATCTGTTTAATCCTATTATAATACAACATTTTCCAAACATCTTTAAAAAAAATTTCCTTAGCATAGTGTCATATGAATATTACGCAAAATAACTATATTTGTTAGATTTCAGTAAATGACGTATTTCTTAAATGTCCATAAGCCTTAACTTTTGTGATTTAGATAGCTACTTTTAATTATATTAATGTAAATTAATTTTTTCCTAAAATCGAAAACGATTTCAGATTGGGTTGTCACAAATAGATGCATTTTTTTTAGAATCTGAACTATTACACTTGCTATAAAATTTGTGCAAACAGTTCAGCCATATGTGCTGATTTTCTTTTTTAAACATTTAGAAAAATAGTACAATAACCTAATATAAAAATTGAATTATTTCAGTAATAATGGATAAATGCCATAAAAGTTACAAATTTTGATACATTTATTAAAAATTGGACTGACAATCTTTAAAAAAATTAGCAAACATATTTTGAAGGATATTATGATTCATTTGTTGATTTAAAAGCATCCAACTGCTTAACAGGAAATAGTTTATGCTTTATTTGAAATCTATCAATCAATTTTTGTAAATTGTTTGTTCATTTTAAAAACACAGTTTGTATCAACCTATAATCTTCTTTTATATGATAATGGAAAATTTTGCATTGTGAAATGTGTGCAGGCTGAATAGTTAGATTAGAAAGGATGTTTAGTAAAATTGTTCAATAGTGATTTATTTATAGCTTGAAGTTAGGCTCCTTTTTTCAGAGGTGGAATAAAGACTATCTGAAGATTATGTCATTTTGGCATAATTATTGGAAAATATTTCAATTTTCTCAATTAAAATGCTTTTTTTTTTTATTGTGTCATTTTCACTGAGAAGAGATTCCATTTTAACCCTTTCACTGGTCGAGGGTTTTCCAGTATTTTTATAAGAATGCTTGTAAATTCCAGGATATATATATTTATTAATCACAGTTTGATGCTATAATATCTTTAATATCAGTTCTTTCTATATGTTACGGCGTAAATGCCCTCAAATTTATTTGTTTATAATTTAACTCTGTTTATCTTTCATATTGCGAAATATAATTATAAAACTGATTTCTTTTGACAGAAAAAATCTAATCTGTTTATCTAAATTGTTTATAACCCTGAATCAATATTTATGAGTAACATTATGATTTCAAGGTCATGTAATATAGATTTATTTACTTTATAATAATTTTGAATTGATGGTGATTTATTAGTTTTATAATTACTTGGATGTCATTTAAATGAATATTATAGCTATTTAGAAGATTTATAACTGCATATTGTAATTTTTATTTTGATGTTTATTTTATATAATATGTATCATTTTTAAAATGTTCAGTCTTGACTCTGTAACCAAGCAGAGAACATGTAACATGTCCTGACTCTGTAATCAGAGATGCCAATTGTTAAATCATGGCTCTGTTTAATACAGAGTGTATAGTGGAAGTCCTGACTCTGCAACCAAGCAGAGAACACATTTTTTTTTTTGTATTGGCTCTGTTAAATACGGAGAATTACTATTATGGAACAATTATTAACTTCTAATGATGAATAGAATTTACATGCTATTTCAGTTTTATTTAATAAACTATTTAACCTAATTGCTCTCCCATCTCACTTGGATTTTGAAAATTTATTTGTCAGATGAATTTCGGCGCCAACATTTATTTTTGGTGCCTAGTAACCCGCGAAACATTTTTTGGAAATAATAGTGAGCTATTGTGAAAGAGATTTGTGATTAACAACTGTGATTTATTTTTCAACATGTGATTAGTGTGTGATTTATATTTCAACCTGTGATTAGTGTGGAATTATTATTGTGCCATTTGGATTACGACATGCCATCTACATTACCTGGAATTAACAGGTAAGAAAATATTTTTTTCATTTTCTATGAATGGTTAATGTTTTAAAATAAGAATTATTCTTTATTTAAAATGGAAAATCTTGAAAAGCTGAAAGCAAAACGTTCTGTTGAACGAACGAGTTTCACGAAATTAATTACAAAATTAGAAACATTATTAAATGATGACATTGATAATATGAAAACCGATGAATTATTAGAGCTTCAAGAAATATTTCTCTTAAAAGAAACGGCTTTCCAAAGTTTGAATCGTGATATTGAAGCTCAAATATCCGACTTAAAAGAATATGAAAAGGACATTGCTAATAGTGAAAAGTACACTGACCAATTGATCAGTGCTAAATTTAAAATTAAAAATAGATTAAGAAAATGTAAAAAGGATAATGTTTCTATGATAGCAACTAGTCGTGTAAATTCATTGAATGGTTCTGCTAGTGGAACAGAAACGAGTTCTGCCATGAAATTGCCTAAATTAAATGTTCCAAAATTTTCTGGTGAAATCGAAGAATGGGTCGAATTTTTTAACTGTTTTGAAACATCGATACACCAGAATAAATCACTATCTAAGATAGAAAAATTCGCTTATCTAAAATCCTTGTTATGTAATCGGGCCTATAATGTGGTAGAAGGGTTTCCTTTGACAGAACAAAATTATGATACTTGTATTGATTTATTAAAGGACCGTTTTGGTAAGGTTGATGTTATTATTAATAAACACATGACTAATTTATTAAATATGGAACCAGTTAAAAATTGTTCAAATTTAAATGCATTAAGAAGATTGCATGACATGTGCGAAGTTAATATTAGAAGTTTAAGAAATTTGGGGGTAACATCCAGTTCTTATGGACAATTGCTAAATCCTATTTTGCTAAAGCTATTGCCCCATGAATTAGTGATTGAATATCATAGAAAACGTGATACTAGCAAAGAGTCAGATGTAACCGATCTAATTGCCTTTCTGAAATGTGAAATAGAATGTAGAGAAAAGGCTTTGTCAATGACAAGTTCTAAAAATGATGCATCCTCTTCTTTTGTACATAAAAATAAAACTGAATTTCGTGAAAAGAAAACATCAAATAAATATCAACATGCTAATACCTTAAATGCCACTATTAAAGTTTTTTGTGTATTTTGCAAAGGTAATGATCATTTATCTTCCGAGTGTAAAAATTTAGCTGATGATAAGAAAAGATTAATGTTACGTAAGGAGGGTAGATGTTACAAATGCTTTTTGAAATCGCATTTATCTTCGCAATGCCGCATAAAATTAAAGCCATGTCTAAATTGTAAAAGCATTGAACATAACAAATTATTTTGCTTTAAGAAAAGTTTGAAACCAGAAATTAATGAAAATCAAAATCAAACAGTTGTATCTAATTCTCATTGTAATTTTAGAAATTCTAAGCATGCTGTTTTATTGCAAACATGTTGTGTAACTGCTCAAGGTAATTCTAAATCAAAGGTAGTTCGATTATTACTTGATTCTGCAAGCGAAAAAAGCTTCATAACAAAAGCATTAGCTCGTGAATTAAATTTGCCTGTTTTAAGAAAAGAACATTTAACTGTATTCGCTTTTGGCATGGATCAAGGTCGCGAAGAAGAATATGATGTTTTTAAAATTAAATTGCGAAGTAAAATGAATTATCATCGTTTTATAGATGTTGAGGTGTTAGCTACCGATTTGATAAGTGCAACAACTTTGAAGGTTCCCAATTCTGACCCTCTAGTTATAAAATACATTGAAAGTAAAAGATGGAGGTTAGCCGACCCTACGCCCGAGGAATCCGAAGTACAAATTTTACTTGGAGCTGATTATTTCTGGAATGTTCAGAGAGGTGTCGTTGAAGAAATTAATGACCATTTATATGTAGCTAATACACTTTTTGGGTACACAATAGTGGGAAAAATAAACTCTAAAGGTAACGAAACAGTTAATGCTCATCTTGTATCTGTTAATGAAATAGAAAATTTTGATTTGCAAAAGTTTTGGAAACTAGAGTCTTTGGGTATTTGTGATAGTAAAAATGAATTATTTTCACAAAAGGATTTAGATGCTCTTGATTTATTTAATGATAATTTAAATTTTGTAAATTTAAGATATGAAACTAAACTTTTGTGGAAAGTAAATAAAAATGAATTGGAATCCAATTTTGATGTAGCTAAACATAGACTTTGGGGATTAAAATCAAAATTGTGCAAAAATGAATGGTTACTTAAGGAATATGAGAAAATATTAAATGAACAATGTGGTTTGGGTATAATTGAAGAATGTGAGTTTAATAAAGATGAAATAAACACGTATTACATGCCTCACAGACCAGTAATAAGGGAAGATAAATCGACAACTAAAGTAAGAATTGTTTTTGATGCGTCATCCAAAGATAAGGGGGCAAAATCGTTAAACGAGTGCTTATTTCCTGGGCCCAATCTAAATCCTAACATATTGGACATTATTTTAAAATTCCGTCTCCACAAAATTGCTTTCTTGGCCGATATAGAAAAGGCATTCTTGCAAATCCAGATACAACAAGAAGATAGAAATTTTTTGAGGTTCCTGTGGTTTGACAATATCACTAGTAACAATCCCATTTTGAAGGTTTTTCGCATGACCCGTGTAACTTTTGGTGTAACAACTTCACCCTTTTTCCTTTCTGCAACCATCAAACATCACATTGAGGGGTATAAAGATTTGTTTGGAAAAATAGTTAATATGCTGGATACTTCCTTATACGTTGATGACCTGTTTCATGGAGCTGATTCAGTAAATGAAGCTTTTGTTTTATCAAACGGTGCAGAGAAGATATTGAGTGAGGCCAATATGAAACTCAGAAAATTTAAAACCAATTCTTCCGATTTAAAATTTTTATGGAAGGAACATGGAATAAACTTTGAGGAAGACACTCTTGAACAAAATCTTTCGAAGGTATTGGGAATTATATGGATAACAGAAAGTGACACCTTGAAAATAGACATACAACCACTTTTAGTAGAATTTGACCATAAAATTATTACCAAACGTATTGTTTTACAAACTGTGGCAAAAATTTATGATCCTATTGGACTCATTTCCCCTTTCGTGATAAGAATTAAATTTTTAATGCAAGAACTCTGGGAACATGGAATTGACTGGGATTCTACATTACCAGATTCTTTAAGTGGAAAATTCAGAAAATGGCATAATGAAATAAAAGACTTGGTAAATTTTGAAATTCTTAGAAAATATTTTGTAACTATCCCAAAATTAAATCCTGAAACCGCTCAACTTTTCATATTTTCTGATGCTAGTTTAAAGGGGTATGGGTCAGTGGCTTATTTACGTGATTCTTCTTCTTGTGAAACTTCATTTGTAATAGCAAAGTCGAGAGTAGCGCCTCTCAAGAAAATTACATTGCCGCGCATCGAACTTCTTGGAGCACTTACGGCTGCAAGATTAGCGAATTATTTAAAGGAAATATTTAAAATTGTGAATGAAAATATATTTTGTCTAAGTGACTCCCAAATTACCTTGCACTGGATTAAAGGAAGTGCTAACAACTGGAAGCCCTTTGTGGCAAACCGCGTACGTGAAATTCAGGAACTAGTTGCTCCTGTACAATGGAAATTTTGTAAAGGAAAGGAAAATCCTGCAGATGTTCTCTCTCGTGGTTGCTCTGCATCTGAATTGATTAATAACGAGGTATGGTTACATGGTCCTAGCTGGCTGAAGGAAGAATCGTTACCAGTATTTCCCCCTGAAACTCAACCTAATCTACCTGATGAAGAGGTCTTGCAAGAACAACGTAAAACGCTTGTTTGCTCCATATCCCAAAATATTCCAGAATTTGAGCTTTTATTTAAATTTTCATCCTGGTCTAAATTAAAACGAATTACGGCTTGGTGCCTCAGATTCATCAAAAATAGTACATGCCCATCTGAACGAGTCTATGGTTTTTTGACTGTTCCAGAACTTGAAAGGGCAACAAATGCTATTGTGAAATTAATTCAAAACCATGAATTCGGAGACGAACTGAAAATTCTAAAATCCAGAAAGATCCTAAATTCTAAAAGCAAACTCCTTCCTTTACATCCATTTCTTGACGAAAATGATATTCTTCGTGTTGGAGGTAGGCTAAAAAATGCAAACTTGTCTGAATATCAAAAACATCAAATCATTCTCCCTAAAAGGCATCATGTTACAGACTTGATAATAAAGTATTTTCATGAGAAACATCTTCATAGCGGGACTCAATTGACAATTTCAGCAATTCGACAAAAATTTTGGATAATTAATGCTAAAGAAGCTGTGAAAAGAGAAATAAGGAAATGTATGAAATGTTTCCGAAATTCATCACACCTTTCATCTCAGTTGATGGGAAATCTGCCATCAGCACGCGTGACACAAGCTCGAGTATTTTCAAGAGTAGGAGTCGACTTAGCCGGCCCCTTTTTGATCAAACCTCGTAAGGGACGTGGTGTGAAACCCTTTAAACATTATGTTTGTCTGTATGTTTGTTTCGTAACAAAAGCTATCCATCTTGAGTTAGTCACTGATCTTACAACTGAAACCTTTCTAGCCTCATTGAAAAGATTCGTGGCTCGACGTGGAAAACCTCTAGAAATATTTTCCGACAGAGGTACAAATTTTGTAGGGGCAGACCGCGAAATAAAGAGAATGATGTCTCTAATTGCTTCTGATGAAAAATTGCACAAGTATCTTACTGACGAAATGATAGTATGGAAATTCAACCCACCTTCCGCCCCTCACTTTGGAGGCCTTTGGGAAGCGGGAATAAAACAAATGAAAAATCATTTGAAGAGAACAATTGGTGATCAGATTTTAACTTATGAAGAATTTTTGACCTTAATTGCACAAATTGAGTCATGCTTAAATTCAAGACCGCTTGTCGCTGAGTCTTCTGATCCAAATGACTTTACGGCTCTGACGCCAGGACATTTTATTATAGGAGCACCCTTGACCTCCTTACCTGAGCCTGATATCTCCTCTACCTATGTAACTCCTTTGAAACGTTGGAAATTGCTACAAAAGATTTTCCAAAGTTTTTGGAAAAGGTGGTCGTCAGACTATCTCTCACAATTGCAGCAACGTACAAAGTGGTTTAGAAGCAACCCGAACTTAAAAATCAATGACTTGGTGTTGATAAAGGAAGAAAACCAGCCCCCCATTAAGGTGGAAATTGGGCAGAATAATTGAACTATTTCCTGGGGATGATAATATTGTTCGTGTTGTCAAATTAAAGACTTCTACTGGTGAACTGAAACGCCCTATCACAAAATTGTCTCCTCTACCGATGGACATTTAATATAATAGAATTTTACTTTATTTTAACTAACTTTATTATTATTATTTTTTTCTATGTCTAATTTTTGTAACTTTCTGAACTATTTTGTATATTAATGTCTTTTTCTATTTTTAGTTGTTCCAGAAACTGTTTTTTATAGAAGTAGTAGGATTTAATTGCATTTCATTTTAGTTATACTTAACATTTAAGGTAATATTTTAAATTTGTATTTAATATTTGATTATTTAGTATGTGATAGTGGAAATTTGGTAAGTTATAATTGTTCGATGAACTCCGTTCATGGAGGCGGAGGATGTTACGGCGTAAATGCCCTCAAATTTATTTGTTTATAATTTAACTCTGTTTATCTTTCATATTGCGAAATATAATTATAAAACTGATTTCTTTTGACAGAAAAAATCTAATCTGTTTATCTAAATTGTTTATAACCCTGAATCAATATTTATGAGTAACATTATGATTTCAAGGTCATGTAATATAGATTTATTTACTTTATAATAATTTTGAATTGATGGTGATTTATTAGTTTTATAATTACTTGGATGTCATTTAAATGAATATTATAGCTATTTAGAAGATTTATAACTGCATATTGTAATTTTTATTTTGATGTTTATTTTATATAATATGTATCATTTTTAAAATGTTCAGTCTTGACTCTGTAACCAAGCAGAGAACATGTAACATGTCCTGACTCTGTAATCAGAGATGCCAATTGTTAAATCATGGCTCTGTTTAATACAGAGTGTATAGTGGAAGTCCTGACTCTGCAACCAAGCAGAGAACACATTTTTTTTTTGTATTGGCTCTGTTAAATACGGAGAATTACTATTATGGAACAATTATTAACTTCTAATGATGAATAGAATTTACATGCTATTTCAGTTTTATTTAATAAACTATTTAACCTAATTGCTCTCCCATCTCACTTGGATTTTGAAAATTTATTTGTCAGATGAATTTCGGCGCCAACACTATATATGGTTCAAAATAAAATTCTGTTTAAAATATTTTTGTCTACAGCCATTTTAACATGATTTCTAGAAACGGAAAAATCCAGGGCAGCTAGTTAAAGGGTTAAATGCACATTTGTTCATTTAAAATATTTATTTAAAAATTTAATGAGAAAATTTCATTATATAATAATCTCCCAATTATTTGCACAACAATGGAATAACCCATAATTCAAATTATGAAAGCTATCATAAAAGCCCCAGAATAATTATTCAAATTATAAAAGCTATCATAAAAGTCCCAGAATAATTATTCAAATTATGAAAGCTATCATAAAAACCTCAAAATAATTATTCAAATTATGAAAGCTATCATAAGAGCCTCAGAATAGTCTATTTCAGCTCACAATTTGTCAGATTTTAATAGTTTTGATCAGCCATACTCAACCTTTTTTCCTCGTGGATGCGGACGCAGACTGGGCTGCAACACAACACTTATAAAAATAATAATAAAAAAAGAGTAAAATTAAAGTAGTAGCATAACATAGTAGTACCGCAAAGCAATATGACAAAGTTAATATTATCAGTAAAGTTGAACTTTTATTGTAAGCGAAGTTTTACCAAAAAAATTTCATCACCACTATTTCCAAAGAATAAACTTCGTGGTAGCTATTTCAAATGTTGTAAAAATATGCCGTGGAGTTTGTTGTTTGGAGCTAGTGGTGTAAAAAAAAAAAAAAAAAATCATGCCTTTTTTTCTGCAACAAACATTTAACCCTAAAAAGCACTTAGTATTAATATATAACATATTAGTAGTAACATATTAATAATAATGCTCACTTTCCAGATTCTAAAGAAAAAAATCAGGATATTTTAATGAAGCAGACTTTTGCTTAATGCAAAAACTTTTTATTTTTTTAATTACAGAAATATATAGTGCACATTTAAATAATTTTAAAAAATGTTTGGTTAGTGTATACACAGCTGTAGCACAAACAGAACTACATTAAATAGAACTTTTGACTAAGCAAACAGTATTTAAGATGGTTTAACATCATTTTAAATTATATATAGAATAGCACAAAGTGTATAATGCTTCCGGGGAGTGAACTCATCCGTTTCCTGATAATCTTTCGTTAAAATTAGCCAAACACGGCCATGTTAGGCTAGCATTCCGATGCCGTATTTGCCGACTGCCTTATTTAATCTGTCTGTCTATTCGTTGTGTAACATATATTCTTCTTTAATTTTTCTAAAAGCTTCAAAAAGTATACAATTATAATGCTTTAAGAGCTAATTTAAAAATAACCAGCTACCAATCTGATGTATACAAGCGATTACCGTTGCCATTCATAAGCGCAAATTACAAATCCAAAAACAAATGAATGACTCTTTCAGCTATTCATTAAATGCTCTTAAAATATTTTGTTAAAGCATATTATTATTTTTAAATACATTTTTCACTTTTGTTTACATATATTTATTACATTACAGTTTGAATTCAGGATACACTGTTAAAAATATCGCGAAAAATTACCTCTCTTTTTCAAGGCTATCTATTTTCTGACCAATGAGAATGCTTCATAGTGTTCAGTGAAATTATAGTGTCCAGCTGTATTCTGTGTTTGTTGGTGCCATCTATCGGTAATTAAAATAAAAAAAGAAAAATTCTTTTGGACAATTTCTTTGAATTCTGAAGTTATTGGGAGAAAATTGAATGAAATATTGGGAATGAATTATAGGAATATATAATGCTGTGTGCTACATATATATATATATATATATATGTGTGTGTGTGTGTGTGTGTATATATATATCGATGCAAAGGAAATTTTGTATTTTGTAGGGAAAAAAAAATTGTAATTTTATAAAAGAATTTGAGAAAAAAATCTGTTAATGCAATTAATAGTTACAATTTACTTATGTGAAAAAGATTTATTACAGGTTTCTTTATGAATGTTTTTTAAAAAAATGAGGATTTAAACTGAGATAAACTTTTTAAAATTTAAGTTATATAAATATTATTTTGGAGCCAGCTATCAACAATTAATAAAAACAAATAAAATTTCTGTTGAAATTGTGTATTATTTTGCATGTTATTCTTTGGAGTGGTATCACGAGTGAATGTTTACTGTTTAGATTTGATTTTTCAATCTTATAACGTGTGTTCTTTTTTACTGTCAGCTAACAAATTTATTTGGAATTTCACTCTTACATTTTTTTTTCCTTTAAGAAATTGAAGCTTATTGATTTTTTCAAATGCAATGAACGAAGACGAAAGTTAATTGACACTATCTTTTAAAATAGCATTATTAGTTCTAATTTGCATGTTTTTGTGAAATAGTTTTTCAAATTTTGTTAGGGAAGTTCATTTACATATTCTATATCATTATTTTACCAATTCAGTTAATAAATTTCTTGCAAATTAAGTTTCAATGAAAACTGGGCTGTTTTTATAACTATTAGACCCCACCTGACCCTATTAGTCAGATAAGATAAAATTTATTCTGTCATAATTCTTTTTAGAATGCAATGCTATATTATTCTTTTGAAAATGCAAACACGTCATTCTGACGGGCTATCTTCTAGTTAATTATAAATACAGTAGACTTCCGATTATCCGCCACCTCCCCCCTCTCCTCTTTTCCCCCCCCCAAGAAATGAACAACAAAAACTCATAAGAAAAATGAACCCAAGTGAGGCAGCACTATTCTATAAGAAGAAGCAGATGCACCCAAGTACTTTTATTACGTAAAATTCATAATCTTGCTGCAGTAAAAATACAAGCAGAAGCAAAACTCAAACAAAAATTTACAATGGATTATTTTGGATGAAAACAGGTGCATTATACTTACTTTGTAAAATTCTAAATCTGTCTCATAAATTTATTTTTATTAACCATTTGGATATGGTTGTTGTTTTCGGTCGAGGATGGGGGGGGCAAATGATGCTCGCATTTTATTTTTTTTTCAACGAAATTCAACGATGTTCTTTGCTTTTCGAAGAATTTTTATTTGAATAGGTAATAGAAAGGCATAAGATCGTTAAAAATTGAAAAGTTACAAAATGGCGCAAATTATCAGATATGGAAAAATCCAAAACCAAAGAGCGACGCCAAAATGAAAATCGTCTTGCAAAGCAAAAATCGAGGTCTTCAACTCATTATGTAGGCCATGAAAATCGAGGTCTTCAACTGATTATCTAGTCCATGAAAATCGAGGTCTTTAAACTGATTGTGTAGCCCATGAAAATCGATTACAGAATAAAAGACGAATGTGAAAAAGGACACAATCTAATGTTTAATCGATTGATAGTAAAAGGCCATCTCTCGAGGGGCTCCAATCCACTAGCCACGGAGTTTTACAATCGGTCGATTCTAACCAGGAAAAATTGAGCTCAACGCAGGTAATTTTTTTGCAATCTGTGGATGATTTGGTGGAACTGCTTTCAATTTGTAAACTGTTTTTCTTCTCGAAACGGGACTTGGAGAGTTTATTGATGAATGTTTTGGTCATCTGAAGTTTGATCTTTGTGATCTGTTGTTGAAGAGGATGCGACGGAATTTTGTGGACGAAATTTAGATTTTTTTCGGTTAAATTTTGTTACAAAGGTGACTTGTCACAATCTGGGGATGATTCGGTGGAACTGCTTTCGATTTTTAACCTCTTATCTTTCTCGGCTTCTCTTGTCGAAATGCTCCAAAATTAAAACTAAGTAAATATTAAGTATATAAAAAAAATCCAAATGGTCATTGTAATCTATTACAATATTATTATTATTATTATTAATTGTGCTTTTTATTCACAAAATACACAGCGAATAAAAAAGACATTTAAATATTGTTATTTTATAAACCAACAAATAAAAAATGTGATTTTAATAATGGTCTTGTATTGTACTGTCTTTCGATTATCCACCACCTCATTGGTCGCATGAGTGGCGGATAATCAGAAATTTACTGTAACAGATTCTATCTTCTCATGAAAATGTATAAAACAACAGTGAAGGTCTTAATTACTTTTATACACATCTGAATTAATTTTATAAATATATAATAGATTAATAATTATGTGACTCTGGTCACATGTAAATGGTCACCCGGTCACAGGATGAATATGGCTTGTTTAGATAAACTGCATAACATGCATGTATATGAGTGTGTATCAAGCTGTAGAACTTTAAACTCTTTTTTATTTTGATTAGAATGCTACATCAAAAGGGCTTAAAGCTAATGAATGGGTGCAGCAAGTATCTCAAGTGATTGGTGGAAAAGGTGGTGGTAAACCCGAATCTGCACAAGCCACTGGAACCAATGCCAGTTCTATTACAGAAGCCATGAATTTAGCGAAAAAGTTTGCTGAAATGAAACTTTCATAATAGAAATAATCAATTATTAAGTTCTAATGATGGACCAAAAATTAATAAAGAATTATTAAGTTATTAAAGCGTTGTCATACTTTTTGTGAATGAAGTTATATTTTACAGATGAATAGAATGGTTTAACCTTATGCCCACATTCCCTGTTATATTTCCATTTTTTCTTTGCCTACGATGATTATTTCATCACCTGTATTGTTCCTAACTGAGTTAATAAAGTTTTTATACAATTTAAATTTTATTTTAACCAAATACACCATGATGTTAAAGTATTCTATATATATAAAAGCCATTCTCTGTGTGTATGTTCCTTATACAAATCTTCAATTTTTGATCGATTTGCACAAAACTTGCTATTCATACATTTTAGAACATGAAAAAAATCTCTGTCAACTTAAAAAAAAATTATCAGTCCACTCTTTACCCCTTTTTCAACCACCTTCCATAATTTAACATTATGGAAATCTCTCTTTTTTTTTTTTTTTTTCTAATTCAATCATTTCTTTCCTGTTGTGTCCCCCTAAAAAAACGGCACAATAACTAAAAAAGAAAAATAGTGTATTTTGTTTTTATAAGCCAATAGAGATTCAGATTCTCTATCATTCTAATCAGAAAAAGGAAAATACTAAATGTGTGTTAAAATGTTGTAGTATCTTCATTTGAATGTCATTGAAGTTCAAAAATCTATTTTAATACAGACGTTTCAATGTATGTATGTCAATTTCAATATGTTAAATGTGGCTAATACCTTTTTCTTTTCCTTTTTTTTACATTTCTTTTATCTCACGAGAAGAGGTCAAAATTTAGGAAATAAAAGTTGGCATCTGTTTTTTATTTGAGTAGTTAAAAAAGAATTTCTTTGAAAATGTTTGTTTTTTGTGGTCTGTGGCTATGAAAGTTTTTAGAAGAATTTTCGTCAATTTTCTGAACTAGTATGGCGAAGTTTAAAGTAGCCCAGAAAGTATAATTATATTAGGGTCTTCTTTTGATAAAATAGAGAGCGGTGATCCATCTTCAAGGTAAACTAAATTTATACTTTGTATATATTGCCAATTCAACATATTTTGAGATGTCCCATGTCTACTCTTTTATATGCATGTAAATAAAATCTGCGTTAAAAACCAAGTTTAATCTACAGAATATTTAGAACCCAACATTGTGTTTGACAACAAGCAAACAGGACCAATCTTTAAAAAAAAAAAAATCTGAAGTGTCGTATTTAAAGGTCCCAGGATTACAAAAGTCTAATGTCTACACTATATAAAAAAAAAGATTGAAACAATAAACTCCTTAAACTACATTAAAATTATAGGAAAACAAATAGAAGAAATATTAAATAGGGAATAGTAATTTTATAGTTTCCTTCACCAGGTAAAGCATATAGGTATATATAGCCACCAGGAAAGTTATAAAGCACATTTTCTGGTTTTTCTCCCATTATGTTGATTTGCTTTGGTTTGCATTATAAAGAAGGCTGTAAAATTATTGCTCTTGCAACCAATTGTCTTTCCCGTTGTTTTTTTTTTTTTTTTTTTTCATGTTATTGTTACAGTTGTATATAGTTTATTATTTGCAACAATATTGTGAGCCAAAAATTATTTTATAAAAAATGTCATTGAAGTATCTTAATTTTTTTACCCAGGCTGTAAGTATTTGAAAGAAACTGTGTTAGTAAATTTTAGAATTTTTTTTTTTCAAGAATGTAAGAATCTACATCAGTATTGATAGACCACTGATTAATTAAAATCTAGAACAAGTCACTCACATGTGGTCAAATCTCCAAAAGCTTATCCAGAGGACAGCGGAGGAGATCCCTGGCATGTTTATCACTGCCTCCTTCTTTTGTTGCTGACTAGAGATGGGCAACATCGTTCCTTTTAAGGAATCGTTCCAGCCGGAATCGTTCACCGAAAGGAACGAGTTCATTGGAGTCGTTCCTTTCGGAATCGTTCCGAGAAAAAGGAACGATTCCGAGAAAAAAAGAACGATTTTGAAAAATAAAGGATTCCAAGGGGAAAAAAAAACTTCCGAGATAAAGAGAACCACATGCAATCCATAATATTTTTTACTAATTTATTTTCTTATGTACCCATCCATTTTCTTAGGCATCCAGTCGCTTTAATTTTGTAATGTTTTGGACAGATGATTTTGTTTTTAAGAGTTCATTTCATTGATCAGCGTGTGCAATTAATTTGCAGTTATTTCTAACTTTATGATTTATGGTATAAAGCATAATTCCTCTTGGAAATTTAAGGGCGGTGCAAGGTCTATTCGATTTTCAGTGTAATCATTGGTTTCTCTTGAAAATATGTCGTCAAATGACCGTCCATTTATATTATTATTTTATATAGTGTGTCTTTGCTCTCAACGATGTTCAGTGGCTAAGTCCTAAACCGTTAGTCATAGACCTATAGTTCCAATTACAAAAATGTTTTAAATAAGGTAAAAAATTATTCTGAAAGTCGTTTGGATCAATAAAAATATTTCTAAAAAAGTTACGAAATTTAATTTTTTATACGGTCCTCCGCCCTATAAGAGATATTTAGTAAAAATTTCCCGTTCTCTTAAAAGAAAGACAAAAAAAGTCCCATTCATCTAACACTAAAATTCATGAAGTTATACGAAACTTTGAAATGCAAGACTTGTGCCACTTTTCTGCATCCGAATACACATGAGTTTAGCCATGCTTCTAGGGGTCGTAAACAAAGTGCTTAAAGTATTTGAAGGATTTATTTCATGTGTAGCTGCGCTTTGAAAGAAATCGTATATTACGACAGATTTTTGTAAGGATTTGAAGCTGTTTCTTTTCATGATTTTTTTAACAAAAACTATGCTATTTTTATAAGCTGGTATTTAACCTATTAACCGCCAAAACTATAAGTAGGAATTTTCAAATTTCTTGTTGAAAGTCGCTTGTCACCACAAATTCAGAAAGGTAATTTCCGCTTTATTAAAATATCAAAATTTCTGCCAATAAATAAGGCAATTTTTTTTAATTGTAAAATAGTGGTGACAAAGTAATTAATGTAAGCATGAGCAATTATTTTGACCGTTGCGTGAACGCAACACCAGCGGGTAACGGGTTAACTTGAAACGATCGTATGTATGTCTTTCCAGTTCAAAATTTGAACTCGAAATTCAACTCACTTTAAAATATGCGATCGAGGTTAAATTTTACATATTGACGTAAATCAGATGACAATGTAATATTATTATGATTTTCAGTGCTTACCATTATGTACTTATTTTACAGGGTAACAAAAAATTTCGGATAGATTACTGCCAACAAGTTTTCTAAAAAGTTTTAGATTAGATAACACAAGACTGCGATGGTTGTGTTCTTTTATTTTTAAAATTATGTATTTTTAAAATTATGATTTTTATGTATTTTTTAGCACTGAATCCGAAAATTATCTTCATTTTTAACCATCATGTCAGAATTTTTCGCAACTAGTAAATTTCAAAATAGTAAATTTCAAAATTGAAAAAATAGCTAATACTATAAAATAGAGTCGATGGTTGTATTTTTTAACTTTTATGACTGATTTGTATGTGCTTTTTAGCACTGAATGTAAAAATTGCCTTCATATTTAACCATCATATTGGACTTTTTTTGTAAATGGCAAATTTCAAAGTTAAACTAGTATGTTGTGGCCATCACAAAACTTTCTTCTAAATAAATCACGTCAATTAAATCATTTAAATAGTAAAAGCAATTACATCAATTTAGAACCAATTCGTATCAAAGTATACCTGAATTTGAAGTTTGATGAAAATTCGTTACTTATTGAGATAGAGCTGTAGGGGAAATTCTGAAAAATGCAGCATAGCAGCGCCACCTGGTGAGCGATTTGCACCAAAACACAAACAGCACTAATTCATATTAAGGTATACCGGAATCTGAAGTTTGATGAAAATCGGTGCATTAGTTCTGGAGCTAGAGCTATTGTGGAAATCACAAAAATGCAGCACAGCAGCGCCACATGTTGAGCGATTTACACGAAAAGGTACAAAACATCAATTCATGTCCAGGACTAACAGAATCTGAAGTTTGATGAAAATCCGTGCATTAGTTCTGGAAATTGAGCTATTGTGGAAATCGTGAAAAATGCTGCATACCAGCGCCACCTATTGAGCGATTTACACCAAAACATAAACAGCACTAATTCATATCCAGTATACCTAAATCTGAAGCTTGTTGAAAACCCAAGCATTAGTTCTTCAGATAGAGCTATTGCGGAAATATCAAAAAACGCAGTATAGCAGCGCCACCTGTTGAGCGATTTACACCACAAGGGGCAAAACGTCAATTCATGTCAAGCATTAACTAAATCTGAAGTTTGATGAAAATCCGTGCATTATTTCTTGAGATTGAGCTATTACGAAAATCGTGTAAATGCTTCAAAATGCAGCATAGCAGTGCCATCTGTTGGGCGATTTGCACCAAAACTTTACCAGCACTAATTCATATCAAGGATTAACTGAATCTGAAGTTTTATAAAAATCCGTGCATTAGTTCTTGAGATAGAGCTTTTGCGGAAATCCTGCAAAATGCTACATAGCAGCGCCACCTGCTGGGCGATTTACACCAAAAACTAATGAAGGTCATTTTCGGATTCAATAGTAAAAAATACATAAAAATCAATTATCAAAAGTTAAAGAAATAACAATCATATCTATTTTATACTATCAGAATCAGATTTCCGAAAATTTTTCACTTTTTAGCTTTCAAATTTACGATTTGCAAAAAATCTGTACTTTGTGACAAAACATGAAGGCCATTTTTGGATTCAGTGTGTAAAGAATCGAGGCTGTTGCTTTTCAACATTTTATTTAACGAAAATTCTATTATTTTTTTTCCTGTTATATGTTTAGTACAAGCTGTATATTTTGCATTAATATTTCAGAATGATTATAGATTTCAAATTTATAATGCAATGTTAATTTTACTATCAACTATATTTTTTATATATCTGAAGATTATTTATATTTCTAGTAAATTTGTAAATGACCCCTATTTCGCAGCAAAAAATATGCTCCAAGTTGAAACAGCCATTACTTCGGTCAGTTTTAGTTGTAGAATAATAGGACTTTTATTTGTCTTACTTGTAAGTATGTAATAGGAAAGTTTTACTAACTATAACTTGAAGGACCGGGGGATCGTATAAAAAATTAAATTTCATAATTTTTCAAGAAATGATTCTATTGACCCAAATCACTTTTTAAATACTTCTTTACCCCCATTTAAAACATTTTTGTAATTGGAACTATATGGCTATGACTAATGGTTTAGGAATTAGCTATTGGACATCGTTGAGAGTGGACATCCTGTATAGGAAATTTTATTATTGCTCTGATATTTGTCACCAGAGTCTAAGTCTCATAGATTCCTCTTCAAAATCTACCTCTAGGTAATCTTAATTTCATTTTTCATTCTGAATCTCATTTTTCATTTGGATGGCCCTACTGGTATGGATATGTAACTAGTTAAAGCAGATTACATTTTTGTTCCAGTGTCCGTACTTTCAATAACTTTATGCCCTTTATCGTCTTTCTCCTTAGCTCCCTAACTTTACGCACACAGGATATTTCGCATAATTCATCAACATTATTATCACCGCCTTCAGGATCTGGTTAACACCCTATTCTATAGCAATCATCTTGTAGTGCAATTCAATGATATATATCAATTTTAATGCATTTGAAATAGCTTAATGTCATTAAAATGCACTGCAAACGATTTTTTCCCGTTGACCATAATGTAACGAAATACTTTTGAGTGCCCCTGTAAATAAACTATTAATGCTACACTCTTCATATTGAATATCAAACATCCCATGGTAAACATCATTAACATATATCAATTGCATGGGAATCCGAGTATATTTACGGGAGTTAGGTATATTACACACTGAGACCACACAACGACACAAAGCGCAACATGAAGTGCAAAAACCGGTCGAAACAAAGAACGAAGTTGTTGCAAACTTGTTTTAAACCAGTTTTTCTAGCGAATTCAAGCGACATGTCTTATGTGTCGCCTTAGTGTGTGACTTGCCTTAGAGTGTGAACAGACGGTCTGACGGACAGACAAACCGCATTCATAAACACTAACTTTATTGGAAAGAGTTAAAAAGTAAAGCACGTTTTTGCACACTGTCTTTCCTGAGTGACTGATGTATGTCTTGTCTTTTACCCTAACATCGCTATTTGTGAACTGCTGTTAACTACGTAGAATTTCAAACTCTTTTTGAATCTCCAATTTCACGAGAACCTACCGGAATTTCTCTAATTTCACACCCTCATCCGCCGTCACCCTCTCTCCACTTATATGATACAGAACCTCAGTTCGGTGTGAGTGAATTGCAATGCTAATATGTTTGTTTGGATTGGGATCTTTGGAGCTTCATAACTCATGAAGTCATGGAACACTTGTGTTACACGAAAGGGTAGAAGTTCCTTCAGATGATTTGTAAACAGATTCATTAGCAGGGCTATGGCTAGTGATATTTATAAGATAATATATGCATTAATATTATAATATATATATATATATATAGTAATATATATGATTTTATTCATATATAGTACATATTATCTCCGCCAAAAGATATAGTGATTCACTAAACTTCAAAGTTCTATTTCTTTAAATTTGAAATTTGCTAATATTTTAACTGAAAAACGGTTTATTGGTTTAATTAAATTAAACAAATTAAAAGTATGTCCATTCATAGGCGTAGCGTCGGGGGGGCACGTGCCCCCCCAACCTTCTGTACCCCGGGCGCCAGAACAGAAAGCGTAGGGGGCGCCAAATGAAGATTTTTTTTGTCTTTACATACAAAAATGTATATGTATATATATCGAATTTGCATAAAAATGTCTCGCAGCCGGAAAATCCAAAAGGAAAACTGAACCAAATGCATTAAAATTTACAAATATATAAAAAGATTCATCTATAATAGAAGACTGCAAATAGGAGAACCACTAACATTTTCCAAGGCCAATAGGTCAGTCCCTACTCCTCTCTTGTAAACTCTCTCTGTGTAAAACTGTCCCTCGCCGATAACCGATTTCCTGGGCGGGGGGGGGGGGGGGGGGGGGGTGCAGAGTCATGTGCCCCGGACATCAGAACGAAAGGCGAAAAGGGCGCCAAATGAAGATTTTGTTTGAATGTGACTTTTCTGTTGAAAAGTCTGTTGTTCCATGAAGGCTATTCTATTCTTTTTGGAGCTTTCTTTTTTCTCGTCTTGCTATGGGCGCGACATCAAATGATTGTCCGGTGCAATAAAATCAAACAGGAGAAGGAGCCAGGGTTTGAAACTATGGGGGGGGGGGGGGGGCTGATGGGGCATGTGTTCTGGGCGCCTCGCGCAGTGAACGTCAGATGAAAATTTGGTTTGCCTTTTTATACAATATATATATATGCGTGCGAAATTTGTGTAAAAAATATTTTCTACCCGAAAAGTCAAAAAGAAAAGCTTAGTACAGTGCATTAAAAATGTCAAATAGATAAAAAGATTCGCGTACAAGACAGCAAATGAATAACCCCATTCTTTTTTTTTATAATTACTTTTTTACATGCATATCACCATATCTGTCCTTAGAGGAGGCGAGGTAAGGTGACCGACTGGGACAATAAAAACCAAGCGGTCAAAAATTCACAAAATAAGAAGTAAAAACTTAATAATTTTGTTGTTGTTGTTGTTTTGAGTCGGACATAAATTTGAAAATTAGCATTAAGTTCAGAAAAGTATCTAGACATATCAGCCTATAAATAAGAAGAGTGGTATAAGTGATAATTCCGAAAAACTGATGTAGATAGTACAGGAAGATATTTTACAAAACTGGAATTCATTTTTATACCTACAGTAAATCCTGGTTTTTAGTTCCTAAAACAATGTGACTCATATTACTATGACATTAAAGTGCCCCAATTGTAATAATTTGTAATGCTAAAACAACAGTAAAATCTCGAAAAATGAAATCCGTCTATAATGGAATCGTGTCTTAAATGAAAAAAACTACATGGTTCCAACAGAAAGAATACCAACAATTATACCTCCTAAGACGAAAACCTGTATAAAGCGGAATTATTTCCGCTTCCTTTCAATTTTCCCCCCAGGTTTTAATGAATAAATATTTGATAAAGCTGGTTATATATTTCAATATTATGTATTTTATTGTTACACATTTTAAATTTTAAAATAAGTCCGCTACTAGAAACTTTCGTAAATTTCTCTTTGTAAATTTACTTTGCAGAGGAAGGCAGGGGAGGGGGGGGCGCCAAAATCGACGTTTTCCCCGGGTGAAAATATAGCTAGTTTCGGCCCTGGAAGGAGTGCACAAAGTAAAATGTTTTAGTAAAGCCTTTTAAAAGAAAAAAAAAAGAGTATAGCATTTGCAGTGGTACAGTAAAAAAATCTCTCACAGGGCGCCATCATGGCTAATAAAGTCGCCCCTGCCTTTATCCCCCCCAAAATGATTTTTTCTCTTCTTTTTGCCATTTCTAGGCGTTTTGCCACCCTAGGCGGAAATTGTAAAATGCAGCTCTGTTCCTTTTGGGGCAATTATTTTTTGCATTACTTTTTGTGCATTACTTTTTGCATTACTTTTGGGGCAATTGTTTTTTGCAACCAACCAAATCCAGCCTTAGAGAGAGAAGGCGAGCTTGGGCGGCTGCCCGTAATTAAAAAAAAACTCATCCAGGGCGCCATCAGCCGCCCCTGCTTTTAACCTTCCCAAATTACGTTTCTCGTCCTTTTGCCGTTTCTAGGCTTCTAAAAATTCTATCCATAACAATGAAAGGACTTTATATGTCCACATTTTATGCTTCTGCTCAAATCAGTGAATAAAGAATAGAGAGATTTCTTCAAATGAGAATGCAAGTTATCCAGAAAATGAGGCCCTAATGTTTCAGTTACGAAGTAACTTGGTTCTTCCACAATAAAAAATATGTACAGCAACCTGGAAACATAGCAGTAAAAACTTCTTGCAGATCATCCAGGTAACTACTTTCCACCAGGCCTTTCATTTCAAGAGTTTCTTGGAGAGAAGGATGAAAAGTTTTATTTGAGGGGCAGGGTTAGAAATAACGTGTGGGATATCGCAAATCCCGCACAAAAAAGGAAAATCCCGCATAATAAAAATATTTGTTTGGATGGAATCTTCCAAATTTATTTCTTGAACAGACATATGATTCGTATGCGATTTTTTTTTTTAATTTCTTGAAAGCCACGATTTTTTTTTCTTCGAGAAATCCACAAAATCAATTCATCAAACATTCGCGAATTTTGCCATTCGGTAACGAAAAAAAAAAAAAAAAAATCGCCGATATCAACAATTAGCCTTAGAAAAAAAGAAGTTTTCCATCAGTCGCGAAAAAAAAACTTGTAAATTTCGCCTAAAGACTACGGAAAGAAAATCGAAAATTTTGTCAAACTGTCGCGAACAGAAAAAAAATTACACCTGCGAATTTGGTCAAATAGTCGCGTAAAAAATCAAGAATTTCCTCAGTCAGTCGACAAAAGAAAAGATCGTTTAAAAGAATCTCGAATTTCGTCAAAAATCCCTGAAACAAATACCGAATATCATTTTCGTCAGCCGGTTGTAGAAAAATTCACGAAATTTGGCAAGGGATCGTGTAAAGAAAATCTTGAATTCCACAAAACAATTGGCGGAAAAAAATGCGAATTTTGGTAATTCGTCGGGGAAAAAAATCGCGAATCTCTTTAAACGCCCGTGGAAAAATATCTTGAATTTTATCAAAGGTTGTGGAAACAAATGGCGATTTTCGTCCTTCGGTCACGTCCTTCATCACAAATTTCGTCAAAAGAATATACAAAATATTACGAATTTCGTCAAACGATGAAGAGAAAAAAATTGCAAATTTCGTCAAATGGTCGCGAACAAAAAGACGGCAGGTGTAATTCTGGGTTTAAAAAAAAAAATCTGGAATTCAGAGCAAATTTTCTAAAAAGTTACAGCAGAGGGAGGGAAAGGGGTGGAAATCTCCTCCCGGCGCCAATTATGTGTTTTTTCCGCAATCCTTTGACGAAATTCGTATTTCCCGCGATCTTTTGATAAAATTTGCGATCTCTTTGTGAAATTTGTATTTTTCTCGCGATCCCTAGACGAAGTTTGCGTTTTTTGCGATCCCTCGAAGAAATTCGCGTTTTTTTGCGATCCCTTGAAAAAATTCGTTTTTTTTGCGATCCCTTGAAAAAATTCGCTTTTTCTGCGATCTTTTAAAGAAATTGGCGAATTTTTTCTGTGAACGTTTGTCGAAATTGATTTTTTCGGCAATCATTTGCCGAAATTCGCGATATTTTATTTTCCCGAATTTTTAAAATTTTCGGAACCGGATGTCTTAAATTTTCGGAAAATTCAGAACAGAATCATCCCTGAAAAGACACGAATTTGATCAAATATTCGCGTAAATAATCGAGAATTTAAACAAATGATTGCACAAAAAATCAAGGATTTCGTAAGTTGGTTTTGAAAAGAAAATCACGAATTTCGATAAACTATCGTGGGAAAGAATCGCGAATTTCGTCAAATGATATCTGAAACAAACAGCGAATACCATCAATCGATCACGGAAAATATATATATCGTGAATTTCGATAAGTGGTGGCGGAAAAAAAAATCAATTTCGTCAATCTGTAGTAGAAAAAGCTGCAAAATTTGGCAAAGGATCGCGGAAAAAATCGCAAAATCTCCTTCAACGATAGTATAAAAAGATCTCGGAAATAAATAGTTATTTTCGTCAATGGTTTAGGGGGGGGGATCCCGAATTTTGGAATTCGTCGCGGAAAAAATCGCGAATCTCCTCAAACAACCGTTGTAAAAGGAAGTTGTTTGGGAAGATGACTTTACAGGCGCTTTGAAGAAAAAGACCGAATATTTTCAGTAAAAATAGTCGCTGAATCCGAAAAAAGTCGCCTACTGCTTTCTTGAAATAGTCACTTTTTAAAAGTTTTCGCCCTAAAATAGTCGCCATATCCGCCGGATGCTGAAAATAGTCGCTAGGTGTAACATTTTAGTAGCAAGAGGCAGCCCTGCAATTGCATGCTAAGAAAAATTGGAATTTTTGAGAAATTGAGTCGGGCCGGACCAGGCCTGAATTAATTGATTTTTTTTTATGGGCCGAGCTTGTTTTCACTGATTTTTTTTACGAACCGGGCCTGACCATAAACTGTGAAAATATAAACGGGCCGGGCTCGGTGGAACTTTTAATTTTCACGCCGGCCTGGAAACTGTGGCCCGTGCAGACCTCTAGTGTTCCCCCCAGGGCCGTGCAAAGAGGAGGCTAAAGGAGCGGTCGCCTCAGGCGCAAAATTTATGCTGCGAACCACGGTTTTATTTGTTTATTTATTTAGTTTTTGTCCGCCGATCATTTTCAGGGGAATTTCTTTTCTCTTTCTTGATCCTTTTTTTTTCCTGTCGCAAAACATCATGAACTGTCTAACAAATAATTGCAATTTTCTCTTATGTTATTTAGTTGGTCTGAATTTCTAAATTAAAATTAAACATTTTAAAGTTCCAAAATAAACGCGAAATATTTATTCATATTATAAATATTATAGAATTTATTTATGTTTCTGCACTTTATCGATTTTATTACACTCATTACAAAGAGAAAGATTTTTTTTATTGGGGGGTGGGGGGGCGCAAAATTGAAAATTCGTTAAGGGTGCACTTCTCACGGCTTTGGTGCCCCCCCCAAAATTTCTGGTCACGCTACGCCTATGTGTCCATTATTATTACAGAGTGTAGTACTATATAAAGAACTATCCTTTTGACGATGTTTCGGCCGTTGAATGAAAGATATCTGTTGTAAACGTATTATAGATAATACCAACCTTAATTTTTTGAGAATTTAACTATTTTTTATTCGGAGTTAAACTTTTTATTGTCAAAACTATTTAAAATAGATAAAACATTTTGTTAAATTCGAACTTTTCAGAAAACTTTATGTAATTTAAGAAAAAAAAGAAAATAAATAAATAAATCTTCTAAGTGAAAAGAATAACAATAAGAAAGGAAAATACATAAAATTTAGTATCGTATTTGCAGTAAGTTTTACCTCAATAAAAACGGAAATTTGGTATTAGGCTTGAAACATTAAATTTAGTTTAGCATGAAGGGAGCCTTGATTTGCTCGAAATTAAACTCATATGTATTATCCATCACCACAGTAACAGGTATTAATCGTGGCATTGATTTCGGGATTTACGAGTATCAATAACGATCAAGAAATCTGAATTATTATAAGAAATTATTACGATAAACGATTTTTTTTTGCTTTTATTTTACGTTGAATTAAAACAAAGTCACAGTTATTTAAATTCTAATTATTTAGCAACAAATAGAAGTAAAATAACAATTGAAAAAACTGTACAAAATCACAACGTGCATTCTTTGGAAACCAATAATTAAATTCGTATATTGTAAAACTTTTTAAATGCAATATTAACCTTCCGCATACCAGACCGGTGCAACAGACCCGATAGATACATTCAAATTGATTTTTCACATTTTAAAAAATGAAAATTTTGTAAATATGTGACTTTTTCTGGAATGTTCTACTCAAAAGAATAGAACATCCCAGAAAAAACCCATATTTACAGAAATTTCAGTTTTTAAAATAAATTAGAAATATCATTGTAAATGTACCTGTCGGGGCCATTGAACCCCTCTGGTAGGCGGAGAATTAACATAAATCTATTAAACCGAAACAAGCATAAAATATGCAGCTTTATATATGTCGCAGTGTTGGAGAAAGTCCGATAATCTATATGTAGCACGTGATTTTTCTTTCCCGTTTTTATACTCAAAACGGCCATTAAGAGAGCGAACCGCGTTTAAATTATTTCAATCCCACCCACCACTATTACTGTTATCTTATTATTATTATTAGACATTATGCTTTTTGAAATATTCATTATCTTAAGAAAGAAAGAAACGTTTTACAAAAATTCCTTGTTCTAACAGATTTTACTCTATGTAATAAACCTCAATGTAAGTTGATTAAAACAACAATCTTAGGGAGTTTCGAGATTTGTTTAATCATCTTCTTCAGGAGAGAAAAACAAGACGCCAAACTGTGGAAATAAAGTGGTACTCGAGCGCTCGTAGCTGGTCATATATTTATTTTGACAAAGAGGATTCTCAAATTGAAATTATGTTTGAGGAAAAAACATGAAATAGTGAAATATGCATGAAAGTGCGTAACTTTACAATTATTAAAATAATTGAAAATCAGTTTTTATTATCCTATTAAAATGCAATTTTTATGACCTAGTGATATATTTCTTATATTATTCAAAACTGTTTCTAGTCAGATTAAAAAAAAATATTTTTCACTAGTAATTAAACAAGCATTTTCTTTGTTTTTCTTAAGGCTGTTCTTAAGTGATCTGCTCAACAAGCGTAAAACGTTTTGACACATTTACAAATTCATTTTTTAACGGAAAGATATAAAATTGGAATGTTTGACCATGGAAGCGATTTGGAATCGAACTGTGTTTTCCATCTTTTGATCAGTAAATTACCTATTGAGTTATAATCGATTTTGATCACGTGACAAACATGTTTTTCACCCATTTTTGAGAAATTATGCCTCTTTCGCGCGGAAATTCGGTTCAAAACGCCCACTTTGACACTATTTTCTGAAAGGCCTATTGCGTTTGCAAAAAAACGGAAAAAACAGCTCGATTACATAGTTTCTGAACAACAACACCTGTTCGTTTCATGCATTTCCGAATAAAAATAAATTAAAACTTTTGTCACAAATTTATCCTTTTGGATTTGAGAACAGTCTTAAGAATTCATTTAGAAAAAATTCATTTCGTATGATACATTTACCAATTAGAAAATGTATTAGTGTATTAAAGTACACATGGTGTTCCATTACCCTCGGGGTCCAGGTACTCAATTGGTAAAGCACGTAAAGTTTCTGGGTTCGAATCCCATCTCGGGCACTTTTTATCTCAGGTGTAAAAAATCCAATTCGTATAAAATATTTTTTTAATTATTTCTTTCAGATTAATTTAGCACAAGAAGATGAAATAGTAATGTTTATTAAACGCCCTACTCCGCCCCGCACTTCAATTTCTTTTTTCTTTCTTTCTTTACTTTTCTTTTTTTTTTGAGGAGGGGGGGGGGGTGGCACACACGTTAGAAGGATATTTTGGCAATAAAGTCAGCTTTAATAGAATCAAAATCTGTTATTTTGAAATAAAATAGCGTATTTTAATTTATTAAAACTGGCCAGTCTACAAGAAAAGAACCGATTCCCGAGGAATCGCTCCTTTTCGGAACGGTTCCTCGGATTCGGTCCTTTTTGGAACGGTCCCTCGGATTCGGTCTTTTTCGGAACGATTCCGAAATGGACCGACTCCGAGGAATCGGTCCTTTTCGGAGTCTGTACATTTTGGACCGATTCCGAGGAATCATTCCGAAAAGGACCGATTCCGTGGAGTCGTTCCTTTTCGGAATCGTTCCAAAAAGGACCGATTCCGAGGAACCGTTCCAAAAAGGACCGAATCCGAGGAACCGTTCCAAAAAGGACCGAATCCGAGGAACCGTTCCAAAAAGGACCGAATCCGAGGAACCGTTCCAAAAAGGACCGAATCCGAGGAGTCGTTCCAAAAAGGACCGAATCCTTTTTACAGAATGGAATCGTTCCTTCAGTTTCACTGCCGGAATCGTTCCTTTGGAGTCGTTCCTCAACAAATGACACATCTCTATTGCTGACCCTAGAACCTTTGAAAAAGAAAGGCCTGGGGAATAATTTCGATTTTTGGGGGGATTGTTGAAATCCACATATAAACTCACCTTAAAAATGCTATATTATTATATATTAATCGTAATATTTTAAAATTGATATCTTTAAAAATAGACCTATTGCAATAATTTCCTTTATATATAGTATATATAGTGCAAATCAGTGTTGAATTCAGGGGGGGACACACTCCCCCCAGAGCAATGACATGTCCCCCCCCCCCCCCCGGAGCCACAGAAATCCCTCCTGGAGAAAAGTGTCTGAATTCAACACTGGTGCAAATCTTGGCATTGCGATAACGTCTGAAAAACGACCTAATTCTGGAACAGTATATTGATCTAGCAGTACCTTGGATGAGTTCATTAAAAGTATGTAGCTGTTATAGTTCGTTTACAGGGACACACAAAAGAAAGAACATGCAAAACAAATTCCTGATAACTCCTGAAATACTGAACCCGTTCAAATATAATGGGACACAAGTGTATTGATGTTATAAGTAAGAATCCCGGAAAAACCAATCCTCTTTAAAGCAAAGAGTATAAAATCAACGAATACATTTTTGCTTTGGGTTATCTGATTGCATGACTTTTTTGCCCAAATTTCTTTGTTTTTTTATTCCGAAAGACGAATCGTAATTTCTTTTGGTGCCCTTTCTACACTGGCCAGGGCCTGATTATCCAAAAGGCATGTGAAGCACGAGCTTACCCTTCAAAATTTAAGAGGAGCTCAAAAATGACTATAATAGGGCCTCTATTTCCCATTTTTAATTTATTTATTTATTGGAGTGTGAAGTTTGCCTATTTTTTACACTTTCAGGAAACTTATCTAACTGAAAATCTAAATAAACTGTTAACAATTCGTTAGGTATTCTGATGTACCGGTTCGAAAGCATCCGAGTAATTGAACATACAACTATATATACTTTAAATATATTACATCCGCAATAGTATATCGAGAAAAGATATTAAAAAAAGGCCGTGTAATGAGATATGTGAACTCGTCTAAGCCACTCCAATTTGAAAAACTTTTCCTGAATGAATGGGGCTTCAAATGTTACTGTGCTTCTCTTCAGAAATTAATTGGGCCCTGACTCTGGCGTCCGGAGCACATGCTCTCTTACTTGTTTCGAATCTTTGTTTGTGGAGAGGGGGAAGAGTTTTCCACATCTGAAATGATATTCTGAAATTTCTTTGAAACATTTGGTGCACGTGAATCGCAACTGACAAGAACCAAAATCCAAATCGAAACTCCCAACACTTCCAGAATGCTTTAACAAAACTTCACCGGAAAACCCAATTTCAAGAATTATCATTAGTCGGGAAAATATCCGAATTCTTTTGTGCATCCGTACATATAATCTATAGATTTGTATATAGTATACCACACAGTATGCCAAAATTTAGATCAGTTAGGAAACGCATAGCACAGTTGTGAATTCCCCTTCAGTAATTTCCGTCAATAAACGAAAATGTACCCAAGACCTTTTGTGCTGCCTCGTATATGATCAGTAGAATTTATACACACCAAATTATAGGCAAAAAATTAGTTTTAATTTAAAAATGCGTATCAGATACCGTAACTTAAAAAGCAAATCCAGCAATTCATGTCAATAGACTGTATTGTAACGGAATTCTTTTCTGTGTCTCTGTAAGTGAACGATGAGTGCTAGGCACCCACTGTTCTATAGTAAGCCTCTTCTAGTTCACCTCAGTGATGTATATCATTTTCAGTTTGCTTGAAATAATGTAACTGACGTTTTTTTTCCTTCCATAGACCGTTATGTAACAGAATTCTTTTGAGCGTCCCTGTAAATCAACTATAAATACTATGCACTCCATTTGCAATACTGAACGTGAATAAACATCATTAACATATATCAATTGCATGGCAATCCGAGAATATTTATGCACAGGGTCTGATTATCACCGGAGCACATGGGCACGTGCCCCGGTTCTCCAGTTATAGAGGGTCCTGAAATACATTTTTTGTACTCCCTAAAAAATACCTTTTTAGGGGCTACTTCAGTCATGCGAGAACACCCGCTCACTAAAGTTAAACCATTGGGCGAAATTTTTAAAGATATCTTGTTTCATTTCAACATTTTTAAATTACCGTATATACTCGCGTATAAGTCGAGGAATTTCTGACAATTTTCGGTAAGCAAATTTGGGGGTCGACTTATATGCGAGTCAGTTAAAAAAGAAAAACCAAACAACTTCAAATACTGCAAAATTATGGCTTTTTATGTGTATGAATAAAAAAAAATACATAAAATATATAAATAACAATAATTTATCATTTTAAAAAAATTCAATGACTTGTTTTTGTTTACTTACTACCTTTTCGCAATGCAAATGAAATCTTTGATTTGATTTTGTGCAAAATTGAAGTAAAAAGTTAGGGGGTCGACTTATACGCGAGTATATACAATATTTCTTTTTTGCTTGTTTGTTTTTGTATTGGATAGGTGAGGTCGATCTCTTCAAAGGCCGTTTTTTACTTTTTTGATTTTATTTGTAGTTTTTTATGGCGATGCTTTTACTTTCAAAACTGGTTCCGACAGTAAAAGTATTGTCATTAAAAAAAAAAAAAAAAAATCATTTAAAAATATTGAAATGCAAACAAGATATCTTAAAAAAAATCGCCCGTTGGATTAACATTAGCGAACAGGTATTTTCATGTGAGGGAAGTAACCTCTTAAAGAAAATTTCTGTTTACAATTGTCATTAAAAAAGTATTTCACCTATTTGACATCACTGTACTATCTGGGTATTTACAAGTAAGTTTAAAAGAAATTGCATATTATGTCAAACATGTTTGCGCGAATAACGAATAACTTCAGTTAACCATGACGAATAACCACGTTTCTTGCATTTTTTTAAACATAAAGACACTGGTTTAAAAATTTAACTGCAGCGTAAGATTCGTATGTATTAATATTGTAACTCGAGGTTATTTTGAAAAGGGGACCCTAAAATAGTATGTGTGCCCCAGGCCCTACGATGAGTTAATCCAGCTCTCTTTACGCGAGTTATAGCGTGTACAAGACAGTTGGGCAAATACATTTCATAAAACTTTTCAACTACAGTAAAGCATGTATTATACGTCTTTCAGTGGGACCGTTCTAAAACGACGTATAACTGAGAAAGACGTACAATCGAAATTATAGTCGCCAAAGTTGTAAAATCTTTGACTGCAGAAATATAATCTGCAATCATTACAAATTTAATTTTGCTACCATTTTCGGTTGTTTAAAATGCACTGTATATTGAAGAAAACTGAAAAATTTGAAAAAGTATATTAAATAAAAATTTCTAAAACTGACAAATTAACGTGAGAATTATCAAACCTTACATCAGGTTTTTTTTATTCCGTTATCGGAACGTACAGATATATTTTAATGAAACTAATCTTTAACCATCGATTGACATGCCAATTTACTTTGACTTAATCAATGCATTATGTAATGGAGTTGGAAAGTTTTCTTACTAGTATTGGGAGAAACAAAAAAGAGGTTATAAGTGTGTCAGTGTCAATGCAGTCATACTGTCTATTCTTCTCGTCCCACCTCTTCACAGGTTCCACGAACTTGAAATGATCTCTGTGTAGCAGTCACACATGTTCTTTGTTTTTCATCTTTCCCCAAATATTACTAACAAAAAAGAAAACAAATAATATAAAAATTTTGTTTTTAAAGTCAATTCCTACTTAGGTCATCAAAGAAAAATTTAATATAATCCCTTAAGCTAATATTAGTTTTTGTTGCTTTAAAATATCTCAATTTGTTGATTTTCTTAGGTTTACAATGGAACTCTATGGGAATTTGGCGAAATATTAGAGATATCGCCAAATTGGCGTCACTTTTGGCGGTATATGACGACAGAACAGGGTCCCCCCCAACCCTCCTTATAGATATGAAGATGCAATAAATGCTGTTCAATAACCAATGGCCGTCATTTTGTCTCCCATATAAAACTAAAATTAATTAATTAAAATTTAATGAATGAATTAATATTTGAAAAATCTGTATTAACATCAATTGTCATCCAGTACAAGTTTAAAAAAAATTATTTCAACTTGATAGGATGAATAATAAGTATTTTATTAACGACTGAAAATTTGAACAAGATATATAATTAAATAAATATAGGGAGAGTGTGAACTAATAGTAGGAATTGAAAAAAGAACGATGCTTGGAGAAAAATTCTGAGAAAATCGGTTACGGCATGAAAGAAACGACGTATAACCAATGTTATGTGTCGTATAATCGAAACATTAAAATACATAGGGATGAATCGGGACCGCACTGAAACGACGTATAAATGAGAAACGTATAAGCGGTGCTTTACTGTATGTTAGAAAGTGGTTAAAAAAAAGAAAGAGAGGCCTTGTTTGAGTAAACTTCTGTTACCCGACCCGAACTCTACCGTCGGTAATATTAACCAACACTTGCAAAAATAAAAAGACGAAGTCCAAAAATAGTAGAATATGATCGAAAACAGCAACTTCGAAATACCGAAATGAGTAAGTAAACAAGTAGAATTGTCTCGTAATAGCAGACGTCTTTTCCGTCAACCTTCGAAAATCTGCAGTCAGACAATTCGGCATCATGGAAATGTCAAGGTACTGGTGAAACCTTACGTCCGATAAGGTCATTCTATCCGGCCTAACAGGAAAAGGTGAAAAGAGTTTTTAAGCCTTATCAGCTGACCTTCCTTATAACAAACTTTCACCCTTTCTCTCAGAGATTACCCAAAATTGCATGGAAGAATGACTGAACTTGTATCTCTGCGTAGCAGACCAGAAACTTATGGCGGAAAGTAGCATATAATAGAAAAAGGATTGTGTTTAGATTAAAAAAGTATCTTTTGACTGTAGTCAACATTGTACTGTTTTCTGAGTGTCAACTCTGTTAAGCTGTTCTTCACAATCATTTTAATATATTCACTAAGGTGTTGCGGGTTAATAGTTATTTGCCGTGAGTTTATGTCGTGCTGAATTCGATCTCATACAAGTCCGGGTTGTTGAATTGCGTGTATTATTTTGCTTTTTAAAAACAAGAGAGAAAAGATACATTTTGAAACAATTTTCACAAATACCAACAAAAGTGTTGATGAGTGTAGGTTGTCTGTCTGACCTTGTGTGCACTTCCGCAAAAATGCACGAAATAAATGACTTCTAACGGAGGTTATTTCGCTCTTTTTAAATCTATTATAAATGGAATACACACCACGTAACATGTTATAGTTTAATTCAGCTCAAAAAACGCATATTATTAAAAACCCACTTCAAAAAGTAAACACTCCAAAAGATGATATTACTGAAATATTAGTAAGGTAAAGTAAATATTATTAATATGTATATTGCAGATTATAATTTTTTAATCCTTAAGTCGCGGTGTTGAATTCAGGGGGTGGGACATTCCCCTCTGGGCAATGAGATGTCCCCAAGGAAGATATGAGATTTTGTGTTTTCAATGGTGAAAAAGTGCAACCCCCCCCCCCCCCGGAGCAACAGAAATTCCTCCTGGGGAAAAGTATCTGAATTCAACACTGTAGGTGCTTTTAGCGGTCTCACTGATTGCTGCTTTTTCCAATTTTCGCTATTTAACTACAGACACAGCATTTTTTTATTCATTTGGAGCCCTGACGCCCTGAGTACTATCGCTAGGAGCGTTTGAATAGGAGAATTTTAATTGTAAAATTCCTGTACATAAAGTTCAGTGCAGGACAAATATCCTATGAATTAATCAAGCTTTTTGTTCATCTTTCGATCAAGCAGTCTCGCAGACCGCTCACAGTAACTATGGGATAATTTTTGTAGGGATATTAGTTAACATACGGTAATGCACAGTCGTGGGAAAAAAATAAACACCACTTACTAACTCTGCAACAAATTATTATAAAAGAAAGTTACTGGTACGAAACCATTGGGAATAAAGTCTACTTTTAAATGATGTATGTAAAATTTTCTTAGAGAGCCATCTACATATAAAAACGAACCTAAACTTTTTTTTTTCAATAACAGTACCCAAATTTGACACTATAAATAGATTCTATGCAATCAAAATATAATGTGCATAATGTATTAGCTAAATGAATAGAGAAACTTTTGTGAAAGTCTGAAAAATATACCTTGAAAATTCTGAAAGTAATCGTAAATAGAATAAGCTTGAAATCCGTTGTTCCCAAAAAGAAACAAAAAGCTGGGGGGCTGTATCCAAACATAGTATATGTTACACACTATTGCCAGTACACTATATTGGTACAATATATTTGGATACAGACCCCTACTTTTTTGCTTCGTTTTGGGAACAACGGATTTCGAGCTTATTCTATCGACGATAATTTTCAGAGTTTTCAAGGTATATATTGAGATTTTTACAAAAATGGCTCTATACGATGGTTCTATGGCTCTAATCGATTATGTATATTTTGATTGCATTCGCGCACGCGCAGTAAAACATTATTTAGTAAACCTGTTCATTTTTCATCCAATTTTTATTATTTTTAATTTTGATTGCAGGTTATTGTGTACAATGTTGTTTGTCATAATTTCTGAAAAGAACATTTTGTTATACTAAAAACTTTTCAAATTATAAGCAAAAAACTTGGCGAAATTAGGACCGTTTTCATAAAAAACCTTAATTTCTCTACGAGTATGCATGCTATCCTCATAAAAATGAACACAGTTTTGTTAAAATAAGGCACTTAATCATAATCTACAGTTTGAACGCATTTGCTACATTAGTTTTTACAGGGTTATCCAAAAGATATTCGTTCTTTTTCAATTTGTTGATGGTCCCCTATAGGGTTTCGGGAAAAAAATCTTCGCGGAAATATATGGCCTATACTATACTGTTTACACACCTGCAGTTTCAGGATAATTCCTCACGTATTTTTCTAGATATTTAAAAAAAAATCTAAAATCGCAAGTGACCGGTCATCCTTGGCCATATAGTGCATGTATTTACAGTTTATTTACAAGGCGTATACATTTTTAAATCAAGAAAATAATTTCGAGATTAAAACTAAAATCATTGATATGTCTTTCACAACTGATGAATGAAGGTTTCTTAAAATTAACATAAAAAAAAAAAATTATTTCCGTTCTAAGACAAATTTCATAAACATTTTGCAATACCAGGAAATTTTGCATCATCTGCTACAACATAATTTTTTTAAACTATTAATCATGTCATGACAGTTAATAATGAACAACCCGTTGTGTTTTGAAAAGTTCTTACCAAGAATAAATTTCTCGATTACTTTGAATTACAAAGGCAGATTTAATGTTATTCTTGTTTTCCATTTTGAAAGTGGAAAAAGGATGATTTAGTTAGTTTTCATTAAGAAAAGCATGAGCAAAAATATTCTGATGTGAAAACTTTATGCAAAATATTTTATGACTCCCTTTGGCTGTAATGAAGAAATGTGCACGCAAAATAAATTCTTCTAATACTTTAAGCACTTTGTGTACGATCCCTCGAAGCATGGCCTAACTCATCCGTGTTCAGATGTAGAAAATTGGCATAAGTCATGCAATTCAAAGTTTCATAACTCGGTCAGTTTTAGTGTAAGGTGGAATGGGAGTTTTTTTTTTGTTAGCGTAGTATAAAATATTTAATAAATATCACTTATATAACTGGCGGACAGCATAAAAATTTAAATTTCGTAACTCTTTAAGAAATCTTTTATTGATCAAAACGACTTTAAAAAAAAAAAAAAAAATATATATATATATATATATATATATATATTTACCTTATCTAAAACATCTTTGCAATTGGAACTATATGTCTATGGCTAACGGAACGTATACGTAGAGAACCGCTTTTACCATATTATATCTATCCAAAATCCAAATTGGTATAATACATTTTATACGTATTAATCGTGAGCACTAGTAGAGATATTAGCCATTGGACACCCTGTATAAACCAAAGGATCCAACTCTATCAAATAAACTGGCGCACCATTCAGAGAGGGGAGGATTGTCATAATACCAACTGTAACCTGAAATGAATGACAACCCGGTTACTAATAACATCCTCGAGTCGTGATAACGTTAGTAACCGGGTTTCGCCATTCATTTCACATTACATTGGGCTGTGCAATATTGCTGTGAGAATATCCTCCGCTCGTGCAACAGCTCACTGGCAATCTCGTTCTGTACAATCTCATCTATCATATATTATATACCAAAATTATCGACACTAAAATTGATTGAAAAAATATGACACTGCCTCCAGGACTGTTACAGTACTTAGCGCAAACAGAGGCGTCGCCATGGAAGATTATGGGAGGAGCCTTCCCCTCTAATGTATGTGAACTTGGAAAATTTTAGCTTAGAGTTGGGAAATTCTAGATTTTTGAAAGACTTTTTTTTAAATAATAGTACAAAAAAAAATATATAAAATGTTTATTGGTTTGCTGACACCTTTTTGAGTTCTGTAACAATAAACAAGTTAGATTATCAAAAGAAATACAAAATGCAGCCAGGTTCATTTTGTCATTGCATTTCTCTGTGCTATGAAAATATCGTGTATCTACCGGCCCTGAATTTCCCTAATGTTGTCAATCAACATTGTCTCTAATCTATTTCCTTTATTTCCTCTCAAACTTTGTTCCTTTCTGAAAAATTTCAAAATAACATGACGCTATTTTCATATGAAGTACGAAATCTTAAATTAATGCTGGTTGGCAGGAAAAAAAAAAAAAGAAAGAAAGAAAATAGTCATTTAGCGTTATATCTCTGAAAAAAATTATTTTTTCAATTAAAAAAAAATATCCTACTGTCAGTACCGTCACAAACAATAATCGATGAACAAATTATTCGCATCTTTTGCGACTAGCGCCATATCAACATCAGGTCATCGTCAGAGCGGTTATACGAGGGCTTTGGACATCGCCGTCAATGCCAGACATAAATCTGCAAATTTCACAAGTTTTCTTTTAAAGCAGCATTCTATTCTAATGCTATAAAAGGAAAGACTTTCCAAGAGATTTGATTCTTCTACATAAACAAGCATTTGGTATTTATTAGAAAGTGAAAACTTTTGATTTGTTGCATATTTTTCTTTTTCTTTTTTTTTTTTTTTTTCAAGAAAAATATCTTCGAGTAAAATAAATTTTAACTGAAATTCTAGAGACATGACATTTCAATGCCATTGACTGTATCACTATAATGAAAAGTATTGTCCAAACCGTACATACATATCAGTTATGATTCCACTGAAATGTATAATCTGATAAGAAATTCGCTGAAAAGATGCCTAGGCCGATTTCCGAAAGCACCATAAGAAAATGGTTCCACCAAAGAGAATAGATAAAAATAATAACCCAGCAATGGAAATTGATGATATATATATAGGTTTTACAGGAAAGAATTTAAAGAAATTTTGGACACTATAATAAGGGGCTTAAATGACAATGTTTCATATATCCAATAGAATACTGCACCAATACATTCCACATTTAAATATCATTCAGCATGGCAAATTTGAGTATCACAAATTTTTAAAAAGTTATTAATATTTTTCCTCCTGGATCTCAGAAACCTGATCCTGATGTACTTGACTTCCAGAGCCAAATAGAAATAATATTTGATTTAGGTTCAAACGATAATGTTAACTCACTTTTCTGCCATGCTAAGAAATTCAGACTATTTGGGTCGAGCCTTCAAACTATGTATCTTAACATTCACAACAGCTAATGGTAGTTGCATCTAATAAAAGAACCTTTAGTCAATTAAAAATTATTTAAAAATGTATTACCATTGCCATGAGCGATGATAAGACTTCACAGCCTAATGCTTTTAAAATGAGAAAGTGAAATAGGGGATTTTATTAAATTGGACGATGTTATCATTAGGAGGACTTTTTTGAAGACCAGAAGAATTAATGTTAAGTGAAACAAGTAATATAAAAATTTTGTTTTTAAAGTCCTACTTAGGTCATCAAAGAAAAACTTAATATAATCCCTTAAGCTAATATTAGTTTTTGTTGCATTAACATATCTCAATTTGTTGATTTTCCATAAGCAAGTAGGTTTACAATGGAAGTCTATGGGAATTTGGCGAAATATTAGAGATATCGCCAAGTTGGCGACAAACTTGGCGGTATTTGGCGACATAACAGGGTCCCCCCTATGGTAACCCCCCTTATAGATATGAAGATGCATTAAATATTTCAATAACCAATGGCCGCCATTTTGTCTCCCATGTAAAACTAAAATTAATTAATTAAAATTTAATGAATGAATTAATATTTGAAAAAACTGTATTGACATCAATTGTCATCCAGTATAAGTTTAAAAAAATTTATTTCAACTTTATAGGATGAATAATAAGTATTTTATTACCGATTGAAAATTTGAACAAGATATATATATAAATAAATAAATTAAAAAAAAAACCTAATTTGCAGAACAAATTAAAAAAACAAAATTTATTTCCTAAATTGTTTAAGCCCGAGAAGGGGCAGATATTGAGATATTTCATTCAATTCGTTCTGCATTTAATGTTAAATTTTTGTAACAAATAAGTTAAACCAATTGAACATTAAAAAATAAAAATGAAATTCATACAACAAAATACTTTAAACACCTATATACTTAGATTCCGATCAAATGAAGACGAAACTCCTAGATTAATTAGGTACTTTAATGCCCTTTTGGCGCCAATTGGGTGCGTATATGACATCTGTGCCTAATATTTTTCTTTTCATTTCATTTAAAAAAAATAAAGAAGTGAAAGCCATTTATTTTAAATGTTTCAGTTTGTCTATACTAATATTATATTATATTATATTATATTATTTATTATTATTTAATCTATACTCCTATTATAAAGAGGAAAAAATTGTTTATTTGTCGGAGGTAAGCTCTGGAGCTACCGAACCGATTCCAAAAGTAATGGTATCAAAATGATGGTGTGAGTCCAACTTAGAACATAGGCTATATCTTATGTCGGTGCCACTACCCCAAAGGGGATGCAGGAGCAAAAAACGTTCTAAAAATGCAATTTTAGCGTTACTGAAGGGCCTAGAAATATGAAATTTTGAGTATTAGTTACTTATAAGATATAAATGATGTCTAAGAACAGTTCTTAAACAATTTGAAATTTAAAAGGGGTGAAAATGCACAAAAAGAGTTCTAAAAAACGTTCTAAATGGTAGTTTCCACACAATCTCAGGAAATACCAAACCTATTTAAAAAATATTGGTGTCAAAATGATGGTGACAACGCTTGCTCCAAGATAGGCTATGTTTTATGTCGGTGTCACTACCCCAAAGGGGGTGCAGGAGCAAAAAACGTTCTAAAAATGCGATTTATGTGTTACTGAAGGGCCTAGAAATATGAAATTTGAAATATTAGTTACTTATAAGATATAAATGATGTCTAAGAACAGTTCTTAAAGAATTCGAAATTTAAAAGGGGTGAAAATGCACAAAAAGCGTTCTAAAAAACGTTCTAAATGGTAGTTTCCACACAATCTCAGGAAATACCAAACCGATTTAAAAAATATTGGTGTCAAAATGATGGTGACAACGCTTGCTCCAAGATAGGCTGTGTTTTATGTCGATGTCACTACCCCAAAGGGGGTGCAGTAGCAAAAAACGTTCTAAAAATGCGATTTATGTGTTACTGAAGGGCCTAGAATTATGAAATTTGAAATATTAGTTACTTATAAGATATAAATGATGTCTAAGAACAGTTCTTAAACAATTCGAAATTTAAAAGGGGTGAAAATGCGCGAAAATCGGTCTAAAAAACGTTCAAAATTGTGGTTTCTACACAATCTCAGGAAATACCAAACCGATTTTTTAAAAAAATGGTGTCAAAATAAGGGTGTCAAAATGACGGTGACAACCCTTGCTCCAACATAGGCTATGTTTTATGTCGGTGGCACTACCCGAAAGGGTGTGCAGGAGCAAAAAACGTTCTAAAAATGCGATTTTTGCGTTACCGAAGGGCCTAGAAATATGAAATTTGAAATATTAGCTACTTATTAGATATAAAGGATTTCTAAGAACAGTTCTTAAACAATTCGAAATTTAAAAGGGGGGGAAATGCGCGAAAAGCGTTCTAAAAAACGTTCTAATGGTGGTTTCTACACAATCTCAGGAAATACCAAACCGATCTAAAAAATAATGGCGCAAAATGATGGTGACAACCTTTGCTCCAAGATAGGCGATGTTTTATGTCGGTGCCACTACCCCAAAGGGGGGTGCAGGAGAGAAACGTTCTAAATTGCGGCTTTTGCGTTACGGAAGGGCCTAGAATCGTGAAATTTGGAATGGTAGTTAGTTTCAAAATGCGCAAAACGCGTTGTAAAAAACTTTCTAAAATGCGATTTCTATGCAATCTCAGGAAGTACTGAACCGATTTCAAATATAATGATGTAAAAATGATGGTGACAGATCTTGCTCCAAGATAGGCTATATTTTATTTTTGTTTCCACTACCCCAGAAGAGATGCAGGAGCAAAATACGCAAAAAGCGTTCTAAAAACGTTCTAAATGCCGATTTGTCGGCAATATCTCAGGAAGAATGAATCTGATTTCAAGCGTAATAGTAGGAAATTGATGCTGACAGCCTCTGCTCTAACATAGACACTATTTTATGTCGTTATCACTATCACCAAGACGTTGCAGGAGCAAAAAAGCGTTCTAAATTTCGATTTTTGTGATCGGTAGGGGCTAGCAACTTAAAATTAGGCAAGGTACATATTTATTAGATATAAATGATCTTTAAGAACAGTTTCGAAAAATTGAAAATTTAAAAAGGGGGGAAAATGCACGAAAAGCATCCTAAAAATGTTCTAAATTGCGATTTCTACTCAATCTAAGGAAATACCAAAGCTATTTCAAAAGTAATGGTTGCAAATAAATGGTGACAGTCCCTGCTGTAACATAGGTTATATTTTATGTTGCTGTCACTACCATCTGAGGCTAAAGGTTGCAAAAGCAAAACATGTTCTAATTTGCGTTTTTTGCACAACTGAGGGGTCTAACACTTTGAAGTATGGCATGGTATTTACTTACAAGATGCAATTGCTTTCTAAGAACAGTCGAAAGAAAATTCCAAATTTAAAAAAATGAAGTGAGTGAAAAGCGTTATAAATTACAATTTTTAAGCAAACTTATAAATTACCAAACCGATTAAAAAAATAATGATGACAAATTTTGGTGATAGAATCTGCTCAAACATAAGCTATATTTTATGTCTGTTCCACTACCACCAGAGGGTTGCAGGAGCTAAAAACTTTCTAAATTGCGATTTCTGTGATACTGAAAAGGCTAGAAACTTTAAATATTACATGGTAGTTACTTATAAAATATAAATACCCTCGAAGGAACGGCGAAAATAAATTCGAATTAAAAAGGGGTGAAGCGAAGAGGAGGTGCAAAAAGCATTCTAAAGAAGTTCTAAATTACGATTCTATGCAATTTCAGGGAATATAAACCGATTTTAAAAGTAATAGTTGCGAATCAATGGTAACAGTCTCTGATCCTACACAGGCTATATTTTATGTCGGTGATTCTACCACCTGGGGTTCACAGGAACAACAAACGTTCTAAAAAAGGGCTTTAAAAGCTTTTTAAATTATGTTTCTGTGGAATATTAGGAAATAACAATCCGATTTAAAAATTAATGTTGGCAAATTAATGGTGACAGTTCCTGTTTCAACATAGCCCTTTATGTTGAGAGAGGTGGTAGGACTTGGAATTTGACATGATGGTTAATTTTAAGATGTAAGAAGATGGTTTCTAAAAAATTCAAAACTTCAAATGAATACTGAAATAAGCGTATTAATTGAGCATAAAAGTTTCAAAATATTTTTTAAATTATCATTTATTTAGTTTTACTTCATTTTATTAATTTAAGTCTCATTTCTGCCTAATGCAGTGTAATAATGGTGTTTAATCAAACTGTGTTTTAAATAGTAATTTTTGAATTATTCCTAAAAGTAATAAGTACGTTTTAATAAAAAAAAACTTTTAATAAAATAAAATATTACCTTTTAATAAAATAAAAATTTAGTTAGTACCTTTTAATAAAAATTAGACAGATAAATATCACTTGGCATATTTCAAATATTACGCGAGCAAAGCCGCGGGGTTTGCTAGTTTAATATTATAAAGAGGTAAAAATTGTTTATTTGTAGGAGGTAAGCTCTGGAACTACCGAACCGATTCCAAAAGTAATGGTATCAAAATGATGGTGTTAGTCCAACTTAGAACATAGGCTATATTTTATGTCGGTGACACTACCCCAAAGGGGGTGCAGGAGCAAAAAACGTTCTAAAAATGCGATTTTTGCGTTACTGAAGGGCCTAGAAATATGAAATTTGGAATATTCGTTTCTTATAAGATTTAAATGAAATCTAAGAACAGTTCTTAAACAATTCGAAATTTAAAAGGGGTGAAAATGCGCGAAAAGCGTTCTAAAAAACGTTCTAAATGGTAGTTTGTACACAATCTCAGGAAATACCAAACCGATTTAAAAAATATTGGTGTCAAAATGATGGTGATAACGCTTGCTCCAAGATAGGCTATATTTTATGTCGGTGCCACTACCCCAAAGGTGGGTGCAGGAGCAAAAAACGTTCTAAAAATGCAATTTATGTGTTACGGAAGGGTCTAGAAATATGAAATTTGAAATATTAGCTACTTATTAGATATAAAGGATTTCTAAGAACAGTTCTTAAACAATTCGAAATTTAAAAGGGGTGAAAATACGCGAAAAACATTCTAAAAAACGTTCTATATTGTGGTTTCTACACAATCTTAGGAAATACCAAACCGATTTTTAAAACAATTGTGCCAAAATGACGGTGACAACCCTTGCTACAACATAGGCTATGTTTTATGTCGGTGCTACTACCCGAAAGGTGGTGCAGGAGCAAAAAACATTCTAAAAATGCGATTTTTGCGTTACTGAAGGGACAAGAAATATGAAATTTGAAATATTGGTTATTTATTAGATATACATGATTTTAAGAACAGTTCTTAAACAATTCGAAATTTAAAAGTGGTGAAAATGCGCGAAAAGCGTTCTAAAAATGTTCTACTTGGTGGTTTCTACACAATCTCCGGAAATACCAAACCGATTTTAAAAATAATGGCGTCAAAATGATGGTGACAACCCTTGCTTCATTATAGGCTATGTTTTATGTCGGTGCCACTACCCCAAATGGGATGCAGGAGAAAAACGTTCTAAATTGCGGTTTTTGCGTTACGGAAGGGCCTCGAATCGTGAAATTTGGAATGATAGTTACCTATAAGATATCAATGATCTCTAAGGATATTTCCTAAAAAAATCGAAATTTAAAAAGGGGTCAAAATGCGCAAAAACCGTTGTAAAAACCGTTCTAAATTGCGATTTCTATGCAATCTCAGGAAGCACTGAACCGATATCAAATATAATGATGTAAAAATGATGGTGACAGATCTTGCTCCAAGATAGGCTATATTTTATATCTGTTTCCACAAACCCAGAGGAGATGCAGGAGCAAAATGCACGAAAAGCGGTCAAAAACGTTCTAAATGCCGATTTGTCAGCAATATATCAGGAAGAATCAAACTGATTTCAAAAGTAATGGTAGAAAATTGATGCTGACAGCCTCTGCTCTAACATAGACGCTATTTTATGTCGGTATCACTATCACCTAGACGTTGCAGAAGCAAAAAAGCGTTCTAAATTTCGATTTTTGTGATCGGTATGGGGCTAGGAATTTAAAATTAGGCAAGGTACATATTTATTAGATATAAATTATCTTTAAGAACAGTTTCGAAAAAATTGGAAATTTAAAAAGAGGTGAAAATGCGCGAAAAGCGTTCTAAAAATGTTCTAAATTGCGATTTCTACTCAATCTCAGGAAATACCAAAGCTATTTCAAAAGTAATGGTTACAAATCAATGGTGACAGTCCCTGCTATAACATAGGTTATATTTTATGTTGCTGTCACTACCATCTGAGGGTTGCAAAAGCAAAACATGTTCTAATTTGCGTTTTTTGCACAACTGAAGGGTCTAACACGTTGAAGTATGACATGGTATTTACTTACAAGATGCAACTGCTTTCTAAGAACAGTCGAAAGAAAATTCCAAATTTAAAAAGAGGAAGTGAGCGAAAAGCGTTAAAAATTACAATTTTTATACAATCTTATCAAATACCAAACCGATTAAAAAAATAATGATGACAAATTGTTGGTGATATAACCTGCTCAAACATAAGCTATATTTTATGTCTGTGCCACTACCACCAGAGGGTTGCAGCAGCTAAAAACTTTATAAATTGCGATTCTGTGATACTGAAAAGGCTAGAAACTTTAAATATGGCATGGTAGTTACTCATAAAATATAGATGTCCTCTAAAGACTGTCGAAAATAAATTCGAATTAAAAAGGGGTGAAGCGAAGGGGAGGTGCGAAAAGCATTCTAAAAAAGTCCTAAATTACGATTTCTATGCAATTTCAGGGAATATAAACCGATTGTAAAAGTAATAGTTGCGAATCAATGGTAACAGTCTCTGATCCTACACAGGCCGATGATTCTACCACCTGGGGTTCACAGGAACAACAAACGTTCTAAAAAAGGCCTTTTAAAAGCTTTCTAAATCACGTCTCGGTGGAATATTAGGAAATAACAAACCGATTTCAAAATTAATGTTATTTCAACATAGCCCTTTATGTTGAGAGAGGTGGTAGGACCTGGAATTTGACATGATAGTTAATTTTAAGATGTAAGAAGATGGTTTCTAAAAAATTCAAAACTTCAAATGAATACTGAAATGAGCGTATTAATTGAGCATAAAAGCTTCAAAACATTTTCTAAATTATCATTTATTTAGTTTTATTTCGTTTTATTAATTTAAGTCTCATTTCTGCCTAATGCAGTGTAATAATGATGTTTAATCAAACTGTGTTTTAAATAGTAATTTTTGAATTATTCCTAAGAGTAATAAGTACCTTTTAATAAAATAAAATGTTACCTTTTAATAAAATAAAATTTATTTAGTCCATTTTAATAAAAATTAGACATATAAATATCACTTGGCATATTTCAAATATTACGCGAGCAAAGCCGCGGGGTTTGCTAGTATTAAATAAAATGATAATGAAATGCAAATTGAATTATGAATAAAAGTAACATGATACATTTCTTAGGATACATTTAAGGGAGGCCAAACTTCTCGCCAAATTAGTTTAAAATAGTAACATTTTCTAAAATCTGAAAAAAAAAAAATATCTGTTATGATTAAAATTTGAGTTGCCATCATTAGAGAAAAGTATATAAAATTAGAAAAAAAAATTAATATTTCGAAAACTAATTCGAATTAAAAAAAGTCCTTCCGGCCAGTGCCGGGAGGAAGAGGTAGCTTTCATAATCCTTATTTTAAAAAAGCCAACTTATATCATCCAAACACACGAAGCTCAATTTAGTGGAAACTGAATATAGGAGATTCAATACTAATTTTTATCAATATAATGAATGAGAATTTCGCGAAATTAGTCAGCTTTATCCAAGCTGCTTTTCTTTAAAGTAACTTATATTTGGCTGCCAAATTCGGCAATTTCTTAAAGTGCCTGTCATTTTAAGACAACATGGTGGATGAGGCTAAGCAGTGAACTTGGTCGAGACCTTAGTAATTGCTGTGCACATGCTCACTCACATCGGAATCGGTTAATATATAGGAGTGCTGTCGCATGCAAAAAATCAGATTTTTCAAAATGTCAAACACAATAGAAATTGAAACTGCTATATCTGAGCCATTTTTTAAGGTAAAGACAAACAAAAAATGCTCCTGAATCCTTATATCAAGATCAAATACTTAAGAAAGAAACCTTTTTCAATTTCTAATTTTTTTGCACCTCACTTTAAATATATATATATTTTTTAATTTAATGGCCGCCATTTTGAAACAAGATGGCCGATGAATCTGGCCAGCGAACTTGGTCGAGGTGTTGATGTATACTATTCACATGCCTTCTTACATCGAAATAGGCGAATACGTGTGTTATCGCGTGACAAATACAAGATCGTTTCAAAATGTTAGCCATGCTAGAAATTCAAAGTGCTATAAATCAACCATTTTTTAAGATATCAACAAAAGAACAAATTTTCAGAAACAAAAACTGCTCCGGAATCTTTGTATCGAGGCCAAAACATAAAAAAAAATCTTTTTCATTTTCCAATTTTTTAATACCTCATTTTGAATTTTAAATTTAATTTTTTTTTAATGGCAACCCTTTTGAAACAAGATGGCGAATGAAGCTGGCCAACGAACTCGGTCGAGACATTGGTATGTACTATGTACAGACCAAGTTACATCCAAATAGGTTCATAAATACGCCTGTTATCGAGTGACAAAAATCAGGTCGTTTTAAAATGTCAGCCACAAGAGAAATTCAAAATGTTATTACTCAGCCATTTTTTTTTTAGATATAGACGAAAGAAAAACTGTTTCGGAATCTTTGTATTAAGGTCAAACACATACAAAAAAAATCTTTTTCATTTTCCAATTTTTTGGTATCTCATTTAAATTATTTTATTTTTTAATTTTTTTAAATGGCCGCCATTTTGAAACAAGATGGCGGATGAAGCTGGCCAACGAACTCGGTAGAGATATTTGTATGTACTATGTACACACCAAGGTACATCCAAGTCGGTTCATAACAGGCGTATTGCCTGTTATTACGTGAGAAAAATAAGGACGCTTCAAAATGTCAGCCACGCTAGAAATTCAAAATGCTATAACTCAGCCATTTCTTAAGATATAGACGAAACAAAAACTGCTCCCGAATCTTTTTATCAAGGTCAAACACATAAGAAGAAAATATTTTTTCAATTTTCAATTTTTGTTTCCACATTTCAAATTTAAATTTTTATTAAAAATTTAAATCGCCGCCATTTTTAAACAAGATGGCGGTTGAAGCTGGCCAACGAACCCGGTCGAGACATTGGTATGTACTATGTATAAACGAAGTTACATCCAAATCGGATCATAAATACGCCTTTTATCGCGTGACAAAATTCAGGACGTTTCAAAATGTCAGCCACGCTAGAAATTCAAAATGCTATAACTCAGCCATTTTTTAAGATATAGACGAAACAAAAACTGCTCCGAAATCTTTGTATAAAGGTCAAATACATAAGAAAAAAATATTTTTCCATTTTCAATTTTTTGGTACCACATTTCAAAATTTAAATTAAAAAAAAAATTTTAAATGGCCGCCATTTTGAAACAAAATGGCGGATGAAGCTGGCCAACGAACTCGGTCGAGAGATTGGTATGTACTATGTATAAACGAAGTTACATCCAAATCGGTTCATAAATACGCCTTTTATCGCGTGACAAAATTCAGGACGTTTCAAAATGTCAGCCACGCTAGAAATTCAAAATTCTATAACTCAGCCATTTTTTAAGATATAGACGAAACAAAAACTGCTCCGGAATCTTAGTATAAAGGTCAAATACATAAGAAAAAAATATTTTTCCATTTTTAATTTTTTGGTACCACATTTCAAGTTAAAAAATTTTTTTAAATTTTAAATGGCCGCCATTTTGAAACAAAACGGCGGATGAAGCTGGCCAACGAACTCGGTCGAGACATTGGTATGTACTATGTACACACCGAATTACATCGAAATCGGTTCATAATTACGGGAGTTACAGTATGACATAGGTCAGATATATATATATATATATATATATATATATATATCAATTTTGAACGGAGGGTGGTTTCGGGGTCTGGGGGTCATGATCGATGAAAATATACCAAAATTTTTTGAAATCGCTTTCCTCCGAACGGCTGCAATAGGTAGCTTTTTTGTAAAGAAAGCTACCTAAAATTCTAATACCAGTTTTGAGATCTGCAGATCAATACGGATTTTTGGTGTTAATTTCATCGCAAAGTATTCCGTATTTTAGAAGAAATCGCCGTGAAACATAATCAGTTGTTTAATCAGTCGTTTCATAGAATCGTTACATAAATTCGTTTCATAATATCAGTTTCATTAGGATTATATATATATAGGGTAGATATATTTAAAACACAAGTGTGTTTTTTAGTCATCTGTCCTGATCTTTCAGCTGAACCAATTTTACTAATATATATATATATATATTAACTGAAAGCTGTTCATTTGTAGATGTAATCGCACTATCTGTTTTTATTTAAATATCCCCACTTTCATATTTTAATTTTAAAAGCATTTTATGAAATTTCTTCAAAATGGTGAAAATTAGATAGGTTTCCTTTTTGGAGACAAGAGAGAAATAATGAGGTATTTTTATCTTTATTCGTGCCATTTTCTGATAAAAATCCAAAATTGTTGATAAAAATTGTTGTATAGGGTTTAGTGGTGCAAAATCCCATTTGGAGCATAATATTATATTAGGGGCATAATAACGGAAAATGACATACTGCTTTTGAAAACACGCATTTTTCCTCATAAATTTTCTATATTGTATTTCCTTCTGCCTGTGTACTGGTACTAAGTTTCAGATACTAAACGAAATGCTTATTTAAGTGAAAATGAAGTCATATTTAAAAGAAAACGATCATTTTCTTAGATAAAACTAAACATGATAACACAAATGCGTCTAAAAAACATAAATTACGGAAATTTTTACTCTCCGGAATTGAGATTAAAATCTCAAGTAAAGAGTGCGTCTGTTCACATAAAAGATGTTGCTGACACTCGTGACTTCAAGTTTTGAGTTAAAATGATTTTAAAATGATCAAACAAATTACAATTTTTTTTTGAAAAGGGTGAATATGGATATGAGAAATGCGTATGCAAGGTGAAGGTGAAAATTGCTGTTTTCCATTCCGGAATACCAAGCATAAGAGCCTCAATTGATAATCATATCCTAATAACTGATTTTTATTATATTTTACTGATTAACTATCTATCTATATTATAAAGAACAAACGTATCTGTGCATAACGCAGACGTCATTTTGCGAATGGCAACACTTCACGATCAAATTTCGATCTTGAAATTTTCGCTACTGCAATTTTTTAATCTTCTGACCATCGTACATTTTCAATGTTTGTCGCATAGGGGGAAAACTTACTTTCAAATGCACTTTGTTTAAAAACTGTATCTTAATTGAATAATGTAGTATGTTTTCTAAAATAATTTTAAGCATGATTTTTTAAAAGTTTATCTTATCACGTGCCGGTTTCAATACATTATAATAATAAACATTTTGCACATAAAGCAACAAACATTGTTCAGCATTTGTTTCTGAATATTTTTGCATAACGAAATTAATACTTCCTTCATAAACAAATAAAAGAAAAAAAAAACATTCTAATATATTTGTGAAAGACAAATTAACAAAATGAACACTTCTTTTATAAACAAATAAAAGAATAATATTGAAAAAACACAAATCTAACATATTTGTAATCGTACAATTTAAATTTTTAGATCACCAAATAGGATTTTTTTTTCAAATGGAATTTGTTTGCAAAGTTCATCTCAGTTTACTGATTGCTTATGATTTTAGAAACAATTATAAAGCATGAAATATTTTAAAATTTATCTATATCGCGGGGAACAAGATTACGAAAGATTAATCCGTTTGCAATTAAAACAAAATAAAGAGTTCATCATTTTTTACGGCTAATATCCATTAAAAAAAACTTCCCTATGAATAAATAATAAAATAATATAAATAAAACACAAATTTAACAGACATGTCTAAGCTCTGAAAGTATCAGAATATAAAAGGATCCCGTAAGTAGCAAAATCTTGGTCAAATAACTCTTAGCATGCGGCTAATAAGAAAATATCGCTTTTGATAAATTTCAAAAAATTATTTGATTGTATAATTATAATTTTTATATGAAAAATGCTTTTTTAATGTAAGTAGGCAATCTAAAAAAATTATTGCATATAAAAAAATATTAGTTTTCAATTTAAAAAAATGTTTTCACCTATATTCTTTAACCCAGGAAGCCCGGGTACGATCCCCGAGTATTTCTAAAATATTTTTTTTTCCCCCTTGAACAAAAGATGGATTTATTAGAGAAAATCTCCTGCATTGTTATATTATTACGTTTTATACTTGTTATAAAGTTAATACTGCTTTTCAGGGTTGAACTTTTGTCGCGGAAAAATTGGCCCCGAAAACATTTTTCATCACTATTGCCAACCAGCAAACTTCGCGGCATATGTCTACAATATTTGCAATAGAAATCCACTACGAAGTTTATTATTTGGAAGGAGTGGTGTTAAATATTTTGATAATATTTTTCCGCGGCAAATCTTCAACCCTAGTGATAATATTAACTTTATTATATACTACTTAAGTTATTTTAATTACTGTTTTCTTTTAACGCTTTTATAAGCGCGTTGCGGCCCGCTTAAAGACGAAAACTTATGTTTACGGCCCGCGAGAAAAAGAGATTGAGTACATGGCTGCTCCAGATCCTTCGCATTTCTAACCAGGGTTCGTTGATATATATCATGATATATATCTTGATATATATCCGATATTTATTTTTTCAAGATCAAGATCTTTGGTATTTTCGATGATTTCATATATTTGATATTTATTTCCAAAACTGTGCAAGATTTTGATATTTTCATTCGAAACAAGTGTAAATGAAATTTTCACATTGACTTTTTAGCCAAAGAAAAAAAAAAATATTTTCCAAGCTTTATGTTTGAAGCTTTTATTTTAAAATGCAGAACTGATAGTTATATGAGACAATTAAGAACAGCGATTAAAAGATAAACTGTCTAATTGAGCTAATCAAAATTATGTACAGTTACATTAGAAAAGAATCTTTTTTGATTTTGGTTTAGTTGAGTCTAAACTGTACAAAATGTTAGGGAATAAAAAATAAGACAAGCTTACATTTATGTTAAAATTCTTCAATTAAAAAAACTATTTAGTATTTAAAGTTTTGTTTTATAAATTCCTGATTAATTGATACTGAATCCAGTAGTTCGGTTTTTTTTTTAATATTTAAATATATAAAGCAAATTGTATCTGTTTTCAATTAGTTGAACTTCAATTTTGTTCAAGTGGGAAAAAAAAAGGGAAAAGCGAAATGCATTTTTAGAATATTGTTTGATTAAGTTTTTATGTTAAGTGCAGTATGTTTTAGTTTCTAATTTATATTATGCTCGAAAATATTTATTGTCAGCACTCAGCAGTGAGTTGATTAATTTGAAAATACCCGATATATATCGAAAATATCGGATATATATCAAAATACCGGAATTTTTTTATATTTTTGAAAATATCATGATATTTACGAACCCTATTTCTAACATAACTGTACGTATAAGAAATCTTTGTTTCTGACTATTCGAAACACAAGTGGTGTGAATTATTCCAGAAGTTTTCGTGTAAAAATCAGCACGTGTTTTGTCAGTTACGTCATCCAGTGATATGTCATTATCTATTTAATGACCTAACATGTACTACTACATTAACATTACTGTCAGCTGTGAATATGTAACCTTGAGCACGGGCTATTTGAATCACCCTTTCCTCTGATCTAATGACTTATCATTAAATGCCATGTTAAACAAGAACAAAAAATCACGCATCAAGTATAGATTATCAAACACTTTCCAACTCTTCCATAAAATTTTAACAAAACTGCACCGTTTAACCCTTTATGTACTGAATTATGAATTCATGAAAATTTTATCTTCTAAAGCATTTTTCATGAATTGTTTAAACTACATTAGAAGATTTACATAATCATTTAATAAATTTTAGAAGTATTGAAGGATTTAGAAGGATTAATTAAATTTGAATTTATAGTGATTTTGTGCAATATTTATAACCCCACTCAAATCTTTTATTTTAAATGTTTTTCTTAGTATTCTGTAGAATTAGGAAATGTACAAATATAATGTTCTTACAATAGAAATATAGAAAAATTTCCGAATTGAAAAATCCCCCCCCCCCCTCCCCCAACGCCAAGAAAGATGCAAAGGCAAAAGAAATTATCCTTCTAAAAATATTTTTATTTTGTGTAACCCATAATGCTTTTGGAACAAGATATAGTAATATATTTGTAACTCGTTCTAAACTGTATTACAATTAATCGATGTATTAAAGGAAGTTTATAACAAACTATTTTAGTGGTACTTACAAGTACCGTCAGTAGATAAAGGGTTAACAAGGTGAAAGATGATGTCTAAGTAAACAATTTGGAAAACGAAAAACGCATTTGAGAACCGAATTTTAGAAATCATCATCAATAATCGGAAAAATACCCGAATTCTTTTGTGCAGTCCTATATGTGATTTATAGATTTTTATACTACATATACATATGCTAACACACTACATATGCTAAAATTTATAGATCAGTTAGGAAACGCATAACGCAGTTGTAAATTCCTCTCGAGCAATTTCCGTCAATAAAATGAAATGCATTCGAGATCTTTTGTGCTGCCCTGTACATCATCTATAGAATTTATGCACACTCAAGTGATAGAGGTTTTAGGTAGCTTTCTTTACAAAAAGCTACCTATTGCAGCCGTTCGGAGGAAAGCGATTTCAAAAAATTTTGGTATATTTTCATCGATCATGACCCCCAGACCCCGAAACTACCCTCCGTTCAAAATTGATATATATATATATATATATATATATATATATATATATCAATATATATATATATATATATATATATATATATCTGACCTATGTCACACTGTAACTCTCGTATTTATGAACCGATTTGGATGTAATTCGGTGTGTACATAGTACATACAAATGTCTCGACCGAGTTCGTTGGCCAGCTTCATCCGCCATTTTGTTTCAAAATGGCGTCAATTTAAAAATTCTTAAAAAATTTTAAATTTGAAATGTGGTACCAAAAAATTAAAAATGGGAAAATATTTTTTTCCTATGTATTTGACCTTTATACAAAGACTCCGTAGCAGTTTTTGTTTCGTCTATATCTTAAAAAATGGCTGAGTTATAGCATTTTGAATTTCTAGCGAAGCTGACATTTTGAAACGTTCTGAATTTTGTCACGCGATAAAAGGCGTATTTATGAACCGATTTGGATCTAACTTCGTTTATACATAGTACAGACCAATGTCTCGATCGAGTTCGTTGGCCAGTTTCATCCGCCATTTTGTTTAAAAATGACGGCCATTTAAAATTTTAAGAAAAATTTAAATTTGAAATGTGCTACCAAAAAATTGAAAATCTAAAAAATATTTTTTCCTTATGTGTTTGACCTTGATAAAAAGATTCAGGAGCAGTTTTTGTTTCGTCTATATCTTAAAAAATGGCTGAGTTATAGCATTTTGAATTTCTAGCGTGGCTGACATTTTGAAACGCCCTGATTTTTGCCACGTGATAACAGACGTATTTATGAACCGATTTGGATGTACCTTGGTGTGTATATAGTACATAAAAATAACTCAACCGAGTTCGTTGGCCAGCTTCATCCGCCATCTTGTTTCAAATTGGCGACCATTTAAAAAAATTTAAATCTAAAATGAGATACCAAAAAAATTGAAAATGAAAAAGATTTTTTCGTATGTCTTTGACCTTAATACAAAGATTCCGGAACAGGTTTTGTTTTGTCTATATCTAAAAAAATGGTTGAGTTATAACATTTAGGTAGCTTTCTTTACAAAAAAGCTACCTATTGCAGCCGTTCGGAGGAAAGCGATTTCAAAAAATTTTGGTATATTTTCATCGATCATGACCCCCAGACCCCGAAACTACCCTCCGTTCAAAATTGATATATATATATATATATATATATATATATATATATATCAATATATATATATATATATATATATATCAATATATATATATATATATATATATATATATATATATCTGACCTATGTCACACTGTAACTCTCGTATTTATGAACCGATTTGGATGTAATTCGGTGTGTACATAGTACATACAAATGTCTCGACCGAGTTCGTTGGCCAGCTTCATCCGCCATTTTGTTTCAAAATGGCGTCAATTTAAAAATTCTTAAAAAATTTAAAATTTGAAATGTGGTACCAAAAAATTAAAAATGGGAAAATATTTTTTTCCTATGTATTTGACCTTTATACAAAGACTCCGTAGCAGTTTTTGTTTCGTCTATATCTTAAAAAATGGCTGAGTTATAGCATTTTGAATTTCTAGCGAAGCTGACATTTTGAAACGTTCTGAATTTTGTCACGCGATAAAAGGCGTATTTATGAACCGATTTGGATCTAACTTCGTTTATACATAGTACAGACCAATGTCTCGATCGAGTTCGTTGGCCAGTTTCATCCGCCATTTTGTTTAAAAATGACGGCCATTTAAAATTTTAAGAAAAATTTAAATTTGAAATGTGCTACCAAAAAATTGAAAATCTAAAAAATATTTTTTCCTTATGTGTTTGACCTTGATAAAAAGATTCAGGAGCAGTTTTTGTTTCGTCTATATCTTAAAAAATGGCTGAGTTATAGCATTTTGAATTTCTAGCGTGGCTGACATTTTGAAACGCCCTGATTTTTGCCACGTGATAACAGACGTATTTATGAACCGATTTGGATGTACCTTGGTGTGTATATAGTACATAAAAATAACTCAACCGAGTTCGTTGGCCAGCTTCATCCGCCATCTTGTTTCAAATTGGCGACCATTTAAAAAAATTTAAATCTAAAATGAGATACCAAAAAAATTGAAAATGAAAAAGATTTTTTCGTATGTCTTTGACCTTAATACAAAGATTCCGGAACAGGTTTTGTTTTGTCTATATCTAAAAAAATGGTTGAGTTATAACATTTAGGTAGCTTTCTTTACAAAAAAGCTACCTATTGCAGCCGTTCGGAGGAAAGCGATTTCAAAAAATTTTGGTATATTTTCATCGATCATGACCCCCAGACCCCGAAACCACCCTCTGTTCAAAATTGATATATATATATATATATATATAGCTTTAATTCATAATATTTGACCGTGGAAGGTTATGTTTAATTAATGGTTATATATATATATATAATAGTTTGCCACTCTTAGTTTAATGTTTTTGAATGTCCCATATTCATACTTTATGGATTTTTATGGATGTCTGAAAATAATCCACATTCTATATTTGTGCGTTTTAAGTAATGGGATTTTAAGTATTATTTAACCTTCTATATACTTCCACATGTTTGATATTTCCTGTTCATTTTATAAATATCTTATATATAATTCATTAAAAAATAATTTTTAGATAATTTTTAATAATTATTTATATTAATTATTACTGAATTTATTTTGTTTTATAGCATATAGATATATGCTATATATTATCAATGTTCTAACATTATTTAAACTCTTAGTTTAGTGTAAATAATTTAGCTAATAGAACATATTGTATGCTTTTAAATTTTATAAACAATAGTTTTAAATAGTTTGTGTGATTTATATTAGGTTTATAATTCTCTATATATAAGGAGTTGTTTGGTTTTGCTGTTTAAACAGTTATTTACATTCAAAAGCTTGCAAATTTTTATCTTGCGATAGATGTTTAATATAATTATTAATAGATGGCAGCACTAAAATTGTATCTTTCATATTGCTCTTATTTTTAATTTTTCTAGCTCCATTTTAGTTATATTTTATACACCAGGGTGTATTTTTGGCTAAATTTTGACGATATTGTTAAACTGTTATCTATTAATTTAATAGTGCATTTTAAATAATGTAATTAATTTCTATATATTTTATATTAGATTAAATTTGTTTTACAAGGTATTTCAAATATTATTTCAAAATGTATTAACTGCATCCTTTGGTATCATTCACTGTGATTTCTTAACTGTTTTATTCACCTTAATCTTTTTGATATACTGGAAGACATGTGCACATGGATTTATGTAAAATACTGAAATATTAATCGGTATGGTGTTTATTATTTCTATTTTATATCCTATAAATATTTAAATACGTTTTATTGATTCTTCCATTTCATATTATTTGTTTCTATTCTGCTTTCATTTTTAATCAATTCACTTGATTTTAGTGGTTGTTCTATAATTCTCTATATATAAGGATTTGTTTGGTTTTGCTGTTTAAACAGTTATTTACATTCAAAAGCTTGCAAATTTTTATTTTGCGATAGATGTTTAATATAACTATTAATAGATGGCAGCACTAATTGTATCTTTCATATTGCTCTTATTTTTAATTTTTCTAGCTCCATTTTAGTTATATTTTATACACCAGGGTGTATTTTTAGCTAAATTTTTACGATATTGTTAAACTGTTATCTATTAATTTAATAGTGCATTTTAAATAATGTAATTAATTTCTATATATTTTATATTAGATTAAATTTGTTTTACAAGGTATTTCAAATATTATTTCAAAATGTATTAACTGCATCCTTTGGTATCATTTACTGTGATTTCTTAACTGTTTTATTCACCTTAATCTTTTTGATATACTGGAAGACATGTGCACATGGATTTTGGTAAAATACTGAAATATTAATCGGTATGGTGTTTATTATTTCTATTTTATATCCTATAAATATTTAAATACGTTTTATTGATTCTTCCATTTCATATTATTTGTTTCTATTCTGCTTTCATTTTTAATCAATTCACTTGATTTTAGTGGTTGTTCGGGCACAGGGGAAAATTAATTTTAGCTTTAGCTTATTTCTCCCACAGAAAACAACCATTTTGCTTATATCATTGAATTCTGTGCCCTCGATAACGTAATTCAATGTATAAGCTTTTCAATTTTTGTCGGTGTCCACTTTTTTCTTTTTTCTTCCATAATAATTCTTATAATATATATATATATATATTTTTTTTAATACTTACAGCTTTAATTCATAATAATTGACGGTGGCAGGTTTTGTTTAATTAATGGTAATAAATATATATATATATATATATATATATATCTGACCTATGTCACACTGTAACTCCCGTAATTATGAACCGATTTCGATGTAATTCGGTGTGTACATAGTACATACCAATGTCTCGACCGAGTTCGTTGGCCAGCTTCATCCGCCGGTTTGTTTCAAAATGGCGGCCATTTAAAATTAAAAAAAAAAAATTTAAACTTGAAATGTGGTACCAAAAAATTAAAAATGGAAAAATATTTTTTTGTTATGTATTTGACCTTTATACAAAGATTCCGGAGCAGTTTTTGTTTCGTCTATATCTTAAAAAATGGCTCAGTTATAGCATTTTGAATTTCTAGCGTGGCTGACATTTTGAAACGTCCTGAATTTTGTCACGCGATAAAAGGCGTATTTATGAACCGATTTGGATGTAATTCGGTGTGTATATAGTACATACCAATCTCTCGACCGAGTTCGTTGGCCAGCTTCATCCGCCATTTTGTTTCAAAATGGCGGCCATTTAAATTTTTTTTTAAATTTTAAACTTTGAAATGTGGTACCAAAAAATTGAAAATGGAAAAATATTTTTTTCTTATGTATTTGACCTTTATACAAAGATTTCGGAGCAGTTTTTGTTTCGTCTATATCTTAAAAAATGGCTGAGTTCTAGCATTTTGAATTTCTAGCGTGGCTGACATTTTGAAACGTCCTGAATTTTGTCACGCGATAAAAGGCGTATTTATGAACCGATTTGGATGTAACTTCGTTTATACATAGTACATACCAATGTCTCGACCGGGTTCGTTGGCCAGCTTCACCCGCCATCTTGTTTAAAAATGGCGGCCATTTAAATTTTTAAGAAAAATTTACATTTGAAATGTGGTACCAAAAATTGAAAATTGAAAAAATATTTTCTTCTTATGTGTTTGACCTTGATAAAAAGATTCGGGAGCAGTTTTTGTTTCGTCTATATCTTAAGAAATGGCTGAGTTATAGCATTTTGAATTTCCAGCGTGGCTGACATTTTAAAACGTCCTGATTTTTCTCACGTAATAACAGGCGTATTTATGAACCGACTTGGTACCTTCGTGTGTACATAGTACATACAAATATCTCAACCGAGTTCGTTGGCCAGCTTCATCCGCCATCTTGTTTCAAAATGGCGGCCATTTAAAAAAATAAAAAAATTTAAATGAGATACCAAAAAATTGGAAAATGAAAAAGATTTTTTTTTGTATGTGTTTGACCTTAATACAAAGATTCCGGAACAGTTTTTCTTTCGTCTATATCTAAAAAAAAATGGCTGAGTAATAGCATTTTGAATTTCTCTTGTGGCTGACATTTTAAAACGACCTGATTTTTGTCACTCGATAACAGGCGTATTTATGAACCTATTTGGATGTAACTTGGTCTGTACATAGTACATACCAATGTCTCGACCGAGTTCGTTGGCCAGCTTCATTCGCCATCTTGTTTCAAAAGGGTTGCCATTTAAAAAAAATTAAATTTAAAATTCAAAATGAGGTATTAAAAAATTGGAAAATGAAAAAGATTTTTTTTATGTGTTTGGCCTTGATACAAAGATTTCGGAGCAGTTTTTGTTTCTGAAAATTTGTTCTTTTGTTGATATCTTAAAAAATGGTTGATTTATAGCACTTTGAATTTCTAGCATGGCTAACATTTTGAAACGATCTTGTATTTGTCACGCGATAACACACGTATTCGCCTATTTCGACGTAAGAAGGCATGTGGATAGTATACATCAACACCTCGACCAAGTTTGCTGGCCAGATTCATCCGCCATCTTGTTTCAAAATGGCGGCCATTAAATTAAAAAATATATATATATTTAAAGTGAGGTGCAAAAAAATTAGAAATTGAAAAAGGTTTCTTTCTTAAGTATTTGATCTTGATATAAGGATTCAGGAGCATTTTTTGTTTGTCTTTACCTTAAAAAATGGCTCAGATATAGCAGTTTCAATTTCTATTGTGGGTGACATTTTGAAAAATCTGATTTTTTGCATGCGACAGCACTCCTATATATTAACCGATTCCGATGTGAGTGAGCATGTGCACAGCAATTACTAAGGTCTCGACCAAGTTCACTGCTTAGCCTCATCCACCATGTTGTCTTAAAATGACAGGCACTTTAAGAAATTGCCGAATTTGGCAGCCAAATATAAGTTACTTTAAAGAAAAGCAGCTTGGATAAAGCTGACTAATTTCGCGAAATTCTCATTGATTATATTGATAAAAATTAGTATTGAATCTCCTATATTCGGTTTCCACTAAATTGAGCTTCGTGTGTTTGCATGATATAAGTTGGCTTTTTTAAAATAAGGATTATGAAAGCTACCTCTTCCTCCCGGCACTGGCCGGAAGGACTTTTTTTTATATGTAAACAATACGCTACATTAAAAAGATAAAAACACTAAAAACAATTTAAAAGGACGTTTCCGGATTCAGGGGCGGTGCCAGAACTTGCCCGACGGGGGGGGGGGGGGGCACAGTATCCCCGACAGGGGGGCCGAATTAATAATATATATTAGAGGTCTCCACGGGCCCGGACCTGTCCCGAAGCCCGATCTTGGTAAAAGTTTCTTTCATTAAACTCGGGTCGGGGTTAATTTTATATAAAAACTCGGTACGGGCTCGGGCTAAATTTTAGCTCTTGAAAATTTGGTCCGGGCCTGAACTTCATTCTTCCCTGCACACATCATGGTGGCATTTTTCTGTAGATTCGGGCCGGACCGGGACTGTATTTATACTTCAGAATTTTTTTTTTCCAACGGTAATGTCGTGGTAACTTTTCTCCTTTATTAGTGGAGTACATGAACAATAAAACATTTCTTTCTTTTTTAGGTAGCTTTCATTACAAAAAGCTACCTATTGCAGCCGTTCGGAGGAAAGCGATTTCAAAAAATTTTGGTATATTTTCATCGATCATGACCCCCAGACACCGAAACCACCCTCCGTTCAAAAGTTGATATATATATATATATATATATATATATATATATATCCATATATATATATATATATATCTGACCTTTGTCATACTGTAACTCTCGAATTTATGAACCGATTTGGATGTAATTCGGTATGTACATAGTACATACCAATGTCTCGACCGAGTTCGTTGGCCAGCTTCATCCACCATTTTGTTTCAAAATGACGGCCATTTAAAATTTTCTTAAAAATTTTAAATTTGAAATGTGGTACCAAAGAATTGAAAATGGAAAAATATTTTTTTCTCATGTATTTGACCTTTATACAAAGATTCCGGAGCAGTTTTTGTTTCGTCTATATCTTAAAAAATGGCTGAGTTATAGGATTTTGAATTTCTAGCGTGGCTGACATTTTGAAACGTCCTGAAATTTGTCACGTGATAAAAGGCGTATTTATGAACCGATTTGGATGTAACTTCGTTTGTACATAGTACATACCAATGTCTCGACCGAGTTCGTTGGCCAGCTTCATCCGCCATCTTGTTTAAAAATGGCAGCCATTTAAATTTTTAAGAAAAATTTAAATTTGAAATGTGGTACCAAAAAATTGAAAATTGAAAAAAATATTATTTTTATGTATTTGACCTTGATACAAAGATTCAGGAGCAGTTTTTGTTTCGTCTATATCTCAAAAAATGGCTGAGTTATAGCATTTTGAATTTCTAGCGTGGCTGACATGTTGAAACGTCCTGATATTTGTCACGTGATAACGGGCGTATTTATGAACCGATTTGGATGTACTTTGGTGTGTACATAGTACATACAAATATCTCGACCGAGTTCGTTGGCCAGCTTCATCCGCCATCTTGTTTCAAAATGGCGGCCATTTAAAAATTTTTAAAAATTTAAAATTTAAAATGAGATACCAAAATATTAGAAAATGAAAAAGATTTTTTTGTATGTGTTTGACCTTAATACAAAGATTCCGGAACAGTTTTTGTTTCGTCTATATCTAAAAAAATGGCTGAATTATAGCGTTTTGAATTTCTATTGTGGCTGACATTTTAAAACGACCTGATTTTTGTCACGCGATAACAAGCGTATTTATGAACCGATTTGGATGTTACTTGGTCTGTACATAGTACATACCAATGTCTCGACCTAGTTCGTTGGCCAGCTTTATTCGCCACCTTGTTTCAAAAGGGTTGTCATTTAAAAAAATTAAATTTAAAATTTAAAATGAGGTATTAAAAAATTGGAAAATGAAAAAGATTTTTTTATGTGTTTGGCCTTGATACAAAGATTCCGGAGCAGATTTTGTTTCTGAAAATTTGTTCTTTTGTTTATATCTTAAAAAATGGTTGAATTATAGCACTTTGAATTTCTAGTATGGCTAACATTTTGAAACGATCTTGTATTTGTCATGCGATAACACACGTATTCGCCTATTTCCATGTGAGAAAGCATGTGGATAGTATACATCAACATCTCAGCCAAACATAAGTTACTTTAAATAAAAGCAGCTTGGATAAAGCTGACTAATTTCGTGAAATTCTCATTCATAAAGATTTAGTATTGATAAAAACTAGTATTGAATCTCCTATATTCGGTTTCCACTAAATTGAGCTTCGTGTGTTTGAATAATATAAGTTGGCATTTTTAAAATAAGGTATTTGAAAGCTACCTCTTCCTCCCGGCACTGGCCGGAAGGACTTTTTTTTTTTTTTACTGTTTTAAATAACAGGCGGAATATGTTGGTTAATCAGGTGAAAAACATAAAATTTTCGCGTCCACATTTCGTATACCCCGAAACAAGCAGATCACTCACACTGTTATTTAAATTAGAGATGAATTGCAGAGGGCCAAACAATTTTTATTCGAAACATACATTTCGAAACTTGTCAAAGAATATTGTATATAAATAAAGTGAAAAAAAGCTCTTAAGGTTATTTTTGAAACACCTCACTAGTCACCTAATCTTTATAGGCGGACGAATCCACAAAAGAAAAAGTTTCCACACTTTTGAGTATTACCCGTAAGGAAAAATCTGATTCGTACTCTTCTTCCACCCAGCAACCTTCCAATAAGAGGTCATTAAATATTACAGATTTTACGTGCACATATATTGCACATACACTACACAGCAATGTGTGGGCGACAAAGTATGGAACAGTTCTCCGGTTATGAGTCGAACCACTGCGGAGCATCCCGCCCCTTAAGAAAATGCAAAGACATCAAAACAAGAGTCCCGCATCAAGTATTGTGGGTAACCAATTTTTTTCGAAACGCTTAAATTTGTTAGTGAAAGTGTCATCGCGAAAACTAACAGTTAAACGTTACACCTAACTAGGGTCCTGCCCGGGTAATAAATAAAATTTGCAGCCCTGCAAATTTTATTTAAAACCAAGCTGCAACCCGAACCGAACCCAATGAAAAATATTCCATCTACCTTGAACCCGATCGAACCCAAAATACTTTATTCCAATCCCAGCCTGAAACCCGGAACCAGAGAAAATTTATCCAGAATATAATGTAATTATAGAAAAATAGACTGTAATAGTATCTCCAATATTAATGTTATCCTTTATGAGAAAAATAAGCATGTAAGAAGTTATTCATATTCAAATACGTAGTTTTGCCTCTGAAATAGATTCCTGCGCTTGTTGGGTTGTACCCGACCAAGCATTCAACTTAAAGTCAATCCGAGATCTACCAAAAAATTTCCGTTAACACAAAATCCGACCTGAACCTGACAACAATTTTTCTATTTACCCTAAACCGAAACATTTCAAACCGAACCCGACTCGACACAAAAAAGATCTATAATTTAGTAGAGTTATAAAAAGTAGTCTGCAAATGCAATCATATCTCTAATATCAATTCTATCTTTTATGTAGAAAATAAACATGTAAAGCGACTCATTCGTATTTAATAATATAATTTTTCATCTAAAACAACAGTTTAGGCTTTCTTTTTGTAAAATTGAGCTATTGAGCTAACTCGAACTTGGCTCGTAAGTAGTTTTGTCAGATCTATGCATCGCAAAAAGTGGGACAGAGGGAAAAAAAAAAGCGGGGCAGGCTCTTGAAAATCGGCACATCCTAAGCACTACAATATAAAACCTGTTAAAACGGAACCAGTGTAATGGGTTAAAGGGTTAATTTTTGACGGCCAATTATCTGCACGAGGGATATAGGGCCGGGGGGAAGTGCCCTCCGTGGGGGTCTTTCTAAAGGAACCTAATCCGTATTTACGCATGGAAAATCCACGGCTCGAAGAAAACCACGAAAACTCCGAACGATTAGGCCGACGGGCGCGATTGGGTTCGAACCCAGCACATCCTGTCTACCAGCTTCGAGAGCAGAACCTCTCGGCCACTGGTGGGGCCCAGTGTAATGGAATAATGCTTTAAACTGAAAAATTTCGCAATATCGGCAAAAATAGTACTATACAATTATAAAGGAACCGTATATTTGCTAAGAATAAAACCTGTCTAAATTGGAAAGTTCTTCCGATTCTTTGTCGTTCCATTCCATCTTAGCAGATTGCTATAATAAAAAGCTTCCTTTCTTCGTATTAAATGTATGTGAATTATACTTTACCCATAAAGGAATGGTGTGAAATTAATTAGTCGGACTAGAGTTTTTTAAATAATTAACAGTAATTTTATGACAATAATGCTCACTTTATAAATACCGCGTTTTATTTTTTTCATTATTCTGCATTTCAATCCTTTTTGAAAAAGCACAATTACTATTACGTACACTTTCAAAAAACATTTCGTCAAACATAAAAAGCACAGGCAGCAAGTTGCCGGAACGCACCTGTGGTTGGAATAGATTTTCCCATTATTTCAAGAAATTTCCGTCTTTTGACTGGTGAAAGAAAAAAAAAATTGAGCTTCGGTTCGCGAACTTTTCGTGAAAGAGACTTTCGTAAAAAATCATTTTCTAATACAAAACAGTAACATGCAGCAGAGTTACTGGGGCACCCCTAGGATTTGACGAAGATGCGACTTCAAGTAATTCTTACGTTAGATTAATGAATTTTCTGTGTTTTGGGGGGAAATGGGCTAATCAAAACAGCAATTTTCGTGTTTTAATAATAAAAATAAAAGCAGTTGAAGAAACACCTTCAACTCGCATATATTTTTTTAGAGTATATATTAATCGAAACCAGGCAGCGTGGTCCTCTAACTTCTGATAAGATACAGAATTTAAATCTGAGACTAAAAGTGAAATATAAAATTCTCAAGAAAAATGTAAGTTAAAGGAAAACTTGTAAAATAGGTTAGAATGTAAAAGTTCATTATTTTAATATCAGCTCAATCATAAAATAAAGTCTTGTTTATCTTTCAAAAAAAATCTTTAAATTCATGTTTATTTCGAAATAGCCAAAGTTTAGAGTTCTGCACGGGCCGGGCTCGGGCATATTTTCATTCAGGGCACTCGGGTCGGAACGGGCCTTACTTTTTCTGAAAGATCGGCCTGTGCCGGGCGTAACTTCTTTTTTCCGTGCCAAGACGGGACAGGTTTCATTCTTCCTAGGTCTTCATAAGTCGATATTTTCAGTCCCGGTCTCGATCCAGCCCGTATGAAAATCATTGTCTCGGCATGGCCTGGTCCGTGCAAAAATCAGTAAAATTTGGACCGGTCCAAAAATTTTTGCAAAAAGTGTATATATTTTTAAATCGACATTATTATTATACAATTAAACACCAAATTTATTAGTTTTAAAGAATAGTAGATTTCTAGGCAATAATATTAAAATACAGTAAAACGTGTGAAAAAGACTATGACGGAATCCTATCTCATTCGGAAAAATTTATTGATCCATGCAAAATGAATATATAATACGTGAGAAAAGAATATAATACATTTACACCTGCTACGAAGGGAACTTGTTTATAACACATTTTTTTTTCTTTCCTATGGGATTCCGTCTTAGAATATTTTACTGTATAGCATTTTTAAGTCTGCAATACATAATATATTGATTAACGATATTAATTATAGCTGAAATATTTATATACAAATGAGGACGTGAGTTTCAAATCTCGTCTTATCCAAAAAATCTAATTTTGGGAAATTGCGAAAAACCTATAACTGCGACCCCGTGCATGGAATACCTCCAATTTTTTGCATACTTATAGCTAGTTGGTCTGCGATATCATTGTGTTAAGTTAAAAAATCTACTTTAATTCATTTAATTAATAAATTGAAAAAAGTTTCGGATAAGAAGAGCTTTGTTGCCAACCAATGGATAAGAAGAGTTTTGTTGCCAATCGTCTATCGTACTTGCTGAAAGAAATTAAGAGTTTCTATTTTTGGTCATCCGATGATAATATTTTGGATTAAAAAATAAACCTTACGAGAGCAATAAGTATGATTAAAATTTAGTATTACGTTTTATTATAAAAAAGCAAACTTATCGATAATCAAATAAAACTTATCATAAATAGCTTATGATTAAAATAACTTTTTTTACTTTCTTCTATCTTCAATAGAAGAAAGTATTGTAATCGAATTTTTTTTCGACTTCCGGTTTTCGACGGATTTGCATGTTTTAGGGGTCAGAGATTCCAAAAAACATGTTTATAGAAAATGTCTGTCTGTCTGTGTGTCCGTCTGTCCGTCCGTCCGTCCGTCCGTCTGTCCGTCTGTCTGTCGCCATTGTACCATCAAAAAGTGTATGAAGTTATGTATAGAATTAAACCAAAATTTTATTATAAGTTTTTGGCTATGGCAAGCAGGTCCTCCCGGAATTTGGAAAAAATTCGCCGGTAGGGGGCGCTGATATAACAATTTTTGTGCGATTTTGAATATTGTACCATCCAAAAGTGTATGGAGTTATGCATAGAATTGAACCAAATTTTTAGTTTAAGTTTTTGGATATGACAAGCAGGTCCTCCCTGAATTTGGAAAAAATTCGCCGGTAGGGGGCGCTGTAAATGCGTTTTTTGTGCGATTTTGAATATTGTACCATCGAAAAGTGTATGAAGTTATGCATAGAATTGAACCAAATTTTTATTTTAAGTTTTTCGCTATGGCAAGCAGGTCCTCCCTGAATTTGGAAAAAATTCGCCGGTAGGGGGCGCTGTAATAGCGATTTTTGTGCGATTTTGAATATTGTACCGTCCAAAAGTGTATGAAGTTATGCATAGAATTAAACCAAATTTTTATTTTAAGTTTTTGGCTATGGCAAGCAGGTTCTCCCTGAATTTGGAAAAAATTCGCCGGTAGGGGGCGCTGTAATAGCGATTTTTGTGCGATTTTGAATATTGTACCGTCCAAAAGTGTATGAAGTTATGCATAGAATTAAACCAAATTTTTATTTTAAGTTTTTGGATATGGCAAGCAGGTCCTCCATGAATTTGCAAAAAATTCGCCGTTAGGGGGCGCTGTAATAGCGATTTTTGTGCGATTTTGAATATTGCACCATCGAAAAGTGTATGAAGTTATGCATAGAATTGAACCAAAAAAAAAAAATTTAAGTTCTTGGCTATGGCAAGGAGGTCCTCCCTTAATTTGTAAAAAAATCGTTCGTAGAGGGCGCTGTAATAGCGATTTTTGTACAATTTTTGTGCCATTTTGAATATTGTACCGCCGAAAAGTGTATGAAGTTATGCATAGAATTGAACCAAATTTTATGTGTTTATTTTTGGTCATGTCACGAAGGTCCTACCTGAATTTGGAAAAATTCTGCCGGAAGGGGGCACTATAATTGCGATGTCTGTACCATTTTCATTATTGTACCATCGAAAAGTGTATGAAGTTATCCATATAATTGAACCAAATTTTTTGTGCATGTTTCTGGCTATGGCAAACAAGTCCTCCCTGAACTTGAAAAAATTCCGAAAGAAGGGGGCGCTATAATTCCGATCTCTGTGCCATTTTCATTAATGTACCATCGAACAGCGTATACAATTATGCATACAATTGAACCAAAATGTTTGTGCTTGTTTTTGGCTTTGGCCAACAGGTTCTCCTTGAATTTGGAAATATTGCGCGGTAAAGGGGCTCCGTGCTAGCGATTTTTGTATACTTTTCTTGATTTTTCGTAGTTCTATTGTGCATCGTCGGGAACTCGCTTCCTGCTATGCCGGCTATTCGCAAACAGCTGATAACGACAGAATAAGGAAAAATTAATAATTTTAACAAATATCATGATATAGATTAACTCGTTTTTAGTCCGTTTAATTGACTTGAGCAGAAATTTAAGATGAAAATCAAAGTTGGTATAGTATTGAACTAATAATATTGAAGTATTAACATGTGTAACTAGGTTTTGAAATATTAAGATGTATAAGATAGAAGAAAGTTTTGGGATTGGCACATCCAACTAGTTTAAAGAATGTAATATAATTTAATCTATATAACATATAATATTATATATATACACCATCTCCTTCTGTTCTGGTTCCTTAGAAATATTATTTTTATAGAAAGTAAGCACCTCCATTTCTGACCAGTTTTCATCAAAATGTTTTTTTGTGTTAATGTTTTCCAATCCGTGGACATCCTTAAGTTTCTCTTGCTTCACGGGGACTCCTTCCCCTTCTTTTAAAAAAGAAAGTCCAGTTTTAGATGGCTCTAGCACAACTCTTATACTCTGAATTTTGATATTCCAAGAATCTTCCGAAATACACTTCCACAAATTTGAAGATGGCCATGTTTCTCAGTCTTTATATAGTACCTTATGGTAATGCATTTGAAAGCGCACTGAGATGCATATAAAAAAAACTTTCAAGGTGAAAATTTTACTTTTCTGGATGTTTCATGAAAGGAAAGAAACCTGGACGGTTTCTTGAAGGAGATGTTTGAGATGTCAACTTCAAAATAAAGTTATCTTATGTAGTTTTGTCTCTGCTTGAAAAAAAAAAAAAAAAAAAAAAAAAAAAAAAAAAAAAAGCTTGGTGGAAGCGTTATACATCTTGCATTGAGAAAGTTGAATACTCGAGGTTCTCTTTCTGGTGAGTGCACTTTGAGAGGACGGAAATGCCTTAGGTTTATGCCTGAGAATAAAAATTAAATCTTTTAACACCTTCTGACAGTAATAAATATAGAAAGTGATTCTCCATATTGAATTTACACTTTAATCTTCTTTTGCATGTATTCTTTACTAGCCCATGTGTTCGTATTTCTTTTTCTCTTCTTCCCCCTCCCCCACAAAATGCAAGAGTTTATTCACAGTCCGTTATACATAAAACATGCTGTAAAACTTATTTAATTAGTTTGTATAAATAGCACAGGTAAAAGCTTTAAACGAAAATAGCAACATGTCGCAGAGAAATGAAGGAAAAATACTGTGATAGTAGCTAATAAGCTAGTCGTCCGTTGGTCTTACGCATGCGCAGGGATAAAGCTAGTTTTGTTGCCAACTCCCTAGTGGATAAGGCCAGTTTTGAAACCAAACCAATATTTTAAGAACCCAAAAATAAAAGATAAAAATATTTTTTTTTACAGATTATAGTGTTTTTACTGTGCAGGTTTACAAATAGAATAGATTGGTAGAGAAAACTCGATTTTTTAAATTTTGGATAAAGCGAGTTTTGAAACTTACGTCCTCATAGAGATTCATTAAAAAAACGTATATCGCAACCTAGGATGCTTCTTTAAAAACGAAGATGATAAACATGAAAAAAAAAAAAAAAAAAAGCTAAACTAAGCATTTTTGGTCAGAACTCTTCCTTTTAACAAAATCGACATAAAAATCCATGTTTTGTAGAAATTCTGTCGGACTCGGGCGAGATTTTAACTTTTTTTTTCGCGCCGGACCATTAATGTTTTTTGTATGGGCCGGGCCAAACTCGGGCCGAAGTTTTAACTTTTATGTCGGGCCCGGCCCGTAAATTTCGGCACGTACAGACCTCTACAAAGTATAACTAAGTTATTAATTAAAATTGCTCATTCTAATAATACAACAAAGTTTCAGTTATCAACTAAGTCGGTATTCTGATTTACATGATTTTTTTAAATTCCTAAATACGAACCTACGACTCTTAACAGGTTCGACAAAATATTTTTTGTCGAGCCTGCAATTTGATTCTAAGCATGAAATGGAAAAAAAAAAATCAATCCATAATTTAACCCCTTGGGGACGAGCGACACGTATACGTGCCGGAAATAGGCCTAAGGATCCTCGTTTATCCTCACCAGCAAAATTTTACTGTAAAATTTGCCTTATTTAATCCGAGCATTTTCCCGATTTGAATAAGCACAATCTTCTGTTTTTTAAAACCGGTAGCAAAGTAATAAACATTTCGTAAAAGGCTCCCGTCGCGAAGGGGTTAAAACAATTCAGGAAAATTGTCTGCAATCACGCTAATGAACCCGACCGCTTTTTCAAGAAGGCTCACGTTTTGAGCACTTTATCGCCAGAGTAACGGTTGGCGCGGGGATGAATTCAATGCTACACACCCTTTCTCGTTCATGACGTCTTACGCGTAACAAACAACAACCCCATTCCTTTGCTGAGAGCTTTCTGTTTATAAAACGAAGAGCTTTTTCGTATTAAAATGCTTTTAATTGCACAATATATATAATTCAAACATAAGTTATGTTTTTCAGTTCAATAATATTCATTTATTTCATTAATTCGTTATGTTAAAAGAAATTGAGAACGTATTTTATTTTTTAGGAAAAATAAAAATAGAGGTAAAGATTTTTTTTGTAATAAATATAATTCTATTGATCATGTTTTTATGAACCAATTGAACTTAGTTTTAATAGCATTACTACTGAATTAATTTAGTTTTTTTTTTTTTTCAATTAAGCGGCATAATTGTGTGACTTGTTGATTGCATTAATAAAACATATTTTCACTGAAATAATTCATTAAAAATTAATTGTTCTTAATTTAATTGCGATTAGACGTTAATAGGAAGTTGAAACTAAAATCAATTCGATTATAATTAGATTGAACGATAAATCATAAATTATTTAGCTGTACCCTGCAATTAAATCAATCAGTTTAAATAATTGCAAGTTGATGCATGCTATTAAATCAATTACTATTACATTTTAATGCTGTTAAATCTTTATCATTATTTGAGTTTTTATGAAAAAAAAAAAAAACATTGGTCTGCCCCTAGTGCACAAAATTAAAAATCTTTAAAATTCTTCAGTTTTTTATTTTAAAATTTTTGCCACATTTTTAAATATTATTTCGTCCTAGTTGTTTTATTTGTTATTTTAAAATAGTCATTCGTCATATTTGAATAAATCATCTAAATTCTCTCTGATGAAATCCATCCCCCCCCCCCCCCCTACACACACACACACACACATTCCATTTTTCGTCATTCTGCACACATATTGCACTATTTATTAACTTGAAGTGGCAATAAAATAATGATCAATCGTCTGAGGCAACCTCCCATTTCGAATTTTCTCTACTCCCCCCCCCCCCACCTCTCCTCTAGCACACTGTTTTTTGACCATTTAAAATTCATTGTTGCCTTGCAGAAAAGATTAGTTAAAATTGTGTTTTGCTCTATCTGTTTATTTTTAAATAACAAATAAATAATTTACCATAAAAAAAAAGAAAAGGAAAAAAATAGAATGAAAGATTAAGAAAAAAAAATCAGGATTAACCTTTTGTGCACACGCTTTCATTTTTTTTTATTAATTCTTTACATTTTTTTAAATTTTTCTGTCCTATTTATTACTTTGAAGTAACTATAAGTAAAGAACCCATTATTCAAATTCTCCCCCCCCCCCCCCCCGAAAAAAAAATAAAAATAAAAATAAGTTAAATATTCCAAGTTTTTAATTTTTTGGTTTATTTTTCTATTTGTTAATTGATAAATTTAACTATTTAAATCTACAGCCCCTAACTATCATACATAGTTAAAAAATTTCTCTAGTGATTTTATTTGTTATTTTGAAGTAACAAAAGATAGTCATTCAATATTCCTTCTCCCCCACCTCCCCTTAAGAATTTCATCTCACATTAAAAAGGCAATTTCAAAACATCCTGGTTGGGGGTGTGATAGGTTTTTTTTTTTTTTTTTTTTTTTTTCTTTCCTGGTTTAGCCTATTTTCACTCGACTTTGGGTACTGTTTCTGCAGAATTATTTGGTATTAAATTAATTATATAAGTTCAACGCAGAAATTATAGTAATTTTCTGTCACAGGTATTTTTTTAAATCTGTGCTTATATAAGACAAAATGCACTGAAACTGCATTAATTCATCATCCCCATAAACCCATCTTTATATATAATCAAATATCTAGATTTATGAAGGTAATGAGTTTTTGTTTAACAGGTATTGAATTAATAACACTCAATTGGATGAAAATGTAGATTTTGGAGGGGATCAAGTACAAAATTTTAGTCTATATCATCAAAAGTAATAAAGGCCTTTGATAAAACAGAGTATAAGAGTTCGTAATACAATTTCTTTCGAAGAAGATTTCTTTCTAGAACACATAATTGAAAATATTTCTTTAATTTAGGTAGGACTGTTATTCTAAAATATGCTAGTTCGTATTCCGCCATTTCGGTTCAAAACAAAACACAAGACGACGATTGGCGTTAGAGCTGGCTGAACGTTCTCGCTTTCGCCAACTCGCCAAGGCTGGTGCTGAAAACGTGAGCCTTCCTGAAAAAGCAACCCGACCCGCAGCAAAATTTTAGAGCCAATGTCCAACACGTTCGGGTAGAATCGGGTTATCTGACCATATTCAAAATTTTAGTTGTTGCTATATATATACAGCTTTCTGTTGTTTACAGTGAAGTTATGTATGTATATAATTATTTTCTCATTTATACCTTCCATTTCTCTTCTATATTATTAAATGGAGATTAATATCTAAATTATTATAAAATGAGACTCTACTGTATATTGAAATGAATGAACAAAGAAGAATTTTTTTGCTTGATACTAATTTAGCTTGAGAAATTATTCAAAACTCTTTTTATTTACTCACTCATTTATAAAAAAAAAATGCTTATCCTACGTTTTTTAATAAGAAGATCGCAGTGAACAGATGAATTTCCACGTCCTGTATCTTCTTGAAGTCGTATTTCTTATAGGTGTCTATAACTTTGAGGTCAATTGAATAAACATTGAACAGAGTGAGTGAACACACATGAGTTCTAGACAAAATGTATAACGATTTCGGTAACATCCGGCCGTTGTGACGACAGACTGTAACCAACATGTGGTTGAATTCTTCAATTTTCTCGACGCAGACTAAAGGAATAACATTTTAATTTAAGCTCGTAAAAATTCGACGTAATTTGGGTATGGTGACAAATCGGGACGTTCCACGTAAATCGGGACACCTGGCAACACTACTCGTAAGTATTAAACTCAACCCCGAAACCGGACCCAACCACAACGAAAAAAGTTATCCCTCAATCCGAGCCGTGTGCCGGGTCGGGTGTTGATTACATCGGGCAATCTGAATCGGTGCAGAACTGTAATCTGAGATATAATTCTGGGCACTTTTTTGAAAAATCAGCTTAAACAAAACCGACGCATAAATGAATCAAAACTCATCTCGAAAGTGAAATATTTATAGCCAAGAAAATTCGACTTCCCAAGAAACGAAATCAGCGGCAAGCTTATCCGAGGGTCGGGTTTTCTAAAAACTAACATAAGATCTTTTTTTTTAAAGTAACCTGCACCCGACTCCGACACGACTTGGGTCGTGTGCAGAAAAAATCCCCGACCCGACGCAGGACTCTACACTCAAGTCAAAAAAATTTCCCCGACAACGATTAAATTTGACCCCGACGGGGGGGGGGGGGGGGGGGGCATATGGAAGCTTGGTACACTAGAACTGCTGATTTAGCAATTAACGAGGCTGCTTCTCTACCAATAGAATGTTCAGTTTTGTTTTAACTATAATTTTCTTTTTAGCAACTTGATATAATGTTTTTCTGCTTGTTGAACTTTAACATTTTAGTATGGCTTTTACGTTAGGAATCAGCAGATGAGGGATTCAGAATGAATCCGAAACGTCCTTTTAAATTGTTTTTAGTGTTTTTATCTTTTTAATGTAGTGTAATGTAATGTCTGTTATTTTTGGGGGAAAAATATAATAGAGTTTTGACAAACAATTATGTTTTGTTAAAAATTAGTTTAATTTAAAAACGCGTATCACAATTTAAAACATATCCAGCATTATTGTTCTCAGACAGTACTATAACCAAATTCTTTTGTGTGTCCCTGTAAAAGAACAACGAAACCTATGCTCATCATATTCTATAGCAAGCCTTTTGTAGTATATCAATTTAAATATGTTTAAAAAAGAATAATATCATTAAAATACGCCGCAAACGATTTTTCCATATAGACCGTAATGTAACAATTTTTTTTTTTTTTAGTGTACCTGTAAATGAACTATTAACGCTACGTATTTCATTTTCAATACCAAACATGCCATCGTAAACCTCATTAAGGTATGCATGGCAATCCGAAATATATTTTCGCGATTTAGAGCACGGACAGACAGACAAGCCGAGTTCATAAACACTTTTCAACTATATTGGAAAGTGTTAATAAAACGAAAAGTGCCCAGTTAAACTGATGGCATTGGGCTCACAGGCTATTCACACTAATTGTATATTATACTCTTATTTCAAAAAACAATGCCCTCGAAAAATAAATTAAAGGGGATTGGCCCCCACCCCACTGTTTCCCATCTTTATACTTAACCAATGAGCCTCCAAATCTCATCATGGAAGCGCCTTATAAGAATAAACCGGTATACTAAATTTGAAGCAAATCGGGCAGAAAAACCCATTTATCTAAATTAAGGGGGGTTTGCCCCCGTTCCCCTTTTTATATTTAACCAATGAACCTCCAAAACTAATCAGGGAAGCGCCTTATCAGAATGAACCTAGAAAAAAAATTTGAAGCAAATCGGATATTTGTATCAAGAGTTATCGCGTTACGTACATACAGAATCTGTGGGCAGATTAGCTCTCAGGCTTTGACAGCCTGTGAACTAAAAAGCAAAAATTTTAGATGCCTACATAAGTCTCGTTTGGTTGGTTTTGAAAATTTAAACGTAGGGTGAGACCCCAGTAACTGACACCTCAAGGATTCTTTCTTGCTCAAATCACTGTAACAAAATTTTAAGGGGTCAGGTAACCTTTGAACCAATAAAGTACATGGAAAAGTGACCTCTGTAAGAATTGCAGTCATTCTTTAACTAATTAACTTTTAATTATAAAATTGAAAACACATGTTAGGAACGTTTTATTTTATCAATCAAAGTTCTTAGAAAAGGTATACACATATATAGTTTTTTTTAATTTATTTTTAAAGATAATACAATTTTTACGGAAGAATTATTCTTGCATGCATTGCGCACAGGATTTTTCCCATTTCAATGGCTGAAACAAGCCAAGATTTTTTTAATGAGTACAGATGTAAAGTGTTTTCAAAATGACCTACAATGAAAAAAATAAAACTTTTAGATCTCAAGAAAAATTTTTTTTTTAGAGAAATTCGAAATATCGAGATTTTTTTAATACAAAAGTAGCCGTGAATTCTAAACTTCTTACTTTATAAACATAATAATAGGTCATTTTGTACTTCTGTACTTTTAATACATCCACCAAAAATTTCGTGGAATTCTAGGCAATCGTTTTTCAGAAATCGTGCGCGCTATGATCAAAATCGTTGTTTTGAGAAAATTGGCTTTAAAGATTGAAAAACCCGTTGATCATGTAGCAAGAGCTCAAAGTGTTTTAGACATAACTTCTCTTCTAATGCGAATTTTTGTATGGGGTTTGATTTTAAATGTACCCAAAGAATCATATTTAATTATAAGCTATTAAAAAAAAAAAATCGATTTTAAGACGCTTCAAAGGTTACCTGACCTATCTATTTTATGCTTATCTTTGTTTTGAAAGTATAGCAGAGATACATTAAAAATTATTGTTGACAAAAGTTTCAAAAATTATACTTTTTGTGACTAAAAATTATTATTATTATTTTTATAAATACGGTCAATAACTCCAGTAATTGACAACATCACTTTTTAGCTCACAGGCTATCAAAGCCTGAGAGCTTATGTGCCCGCCGGTTCTGTATATGTACGTACGTAGGTACGTACGTTCGTACGTACGTATGCAGGGACGCGCCAGTGGTGTTCGGCGCCTGTGTGCAAAACTTCAACTTGCGCCCTATGCTCCTTCCCAAAAAACTACCGTTTTATAAAAAACTTATCAGCGAGTAGAAATGAAATATTACAAAATATATTAATTATAGGCTTACAATAGAAAGTTGAAAATTTAGTGCACAATTCACCTTGATTTTTAATAAACATATATAAGATACACAAAATGTAAATACATTGCTCACAGGTGTCAAGTATGATAAAATCCTTTAAAAAAACATTAAAGTCATTTAAAATTCATAACGTTTTCGACCGACACTTACTCGGTCATCCTCAGTGAAAAACTAACAGCTGTTCTGTCTCCGCGTCTCTAGCCTTGTCCGGAACAGACCATTTCATTTCAAGGGTGGATTGGAAAATAAGGGGGGGGGGGACAGAAATGCTATCCTTTTATCGAAAAATACATGTTTATTAACTATTTATTAATTCTTTCCAGACTGCGTGGATATCATATGATAATATATCGTTACAAACTATTTCTTTATTTGATATTATTTCCAGAGATTCTCTTATGATAGCTTCTTGGTGGTTACTTGTATGGAAAATAATTTTGGCTCTATTGAAATCTACTTTTATTGGTTGAATTTGTGCTAATCTTGATAATGCAGTGTGGGTTCTATTCAATCTCAGATCTGCTTCATGTTCCTTAATTCTGTCACGAAATTTTCGCAGTGTCATACCTATGTACATAAAATCTCTATTTTCTTTCTTGAAGGGTATAATATATACCCCTGATCTATTGATGGCTTGGATCAGGGCCCGACTATCAAGTTTTTGTGCCCAGGGCACTTTAAAATTTTCGTGCCCCCTTAGATTGATTGATTTACTGATACTACTTTTTTCTTTACATATTACACACTTATTCGAAAAGTATCAACTCAAAAAATTAAGCTTTCCGGAAAATTGAAAAAAACGGTTCCAGGAATAAAAGTAAAATATTTTTTCTATTATTAACTGAAATGTGCTTTTAACCATGTATTGAGATATATTTTTGTCATTTCATCGTATCATTATCTCAAATATCACATCTTTTTCACAATTATAATTTTTTTAATGGAAATTTGGATGAAATTATGAAAAATTCTGTGCCCCTCAGATATTTCGTGCCCAGGGCACGGGCCCCGGGTGCCCGTGCGATAGTCAGGGCCTGGCTTGGATAGGGTCAATTTTCGCATTTAACAAATCCTTTAATTTCGGGGGAGGGGCTGCGATTAATGTAATACCAAACTTGAGGAGGGAATGCCTCATACTCTCAAAAAACCTTGGGATGTAATTAGTTTTACAGAATTGGAACAAACACCTTAACACCTTTATGAACAAGCCAATTAATGTTTAATTCCTGGCGTACGTAATGTATGATCAACTCCGTGCGATTTTTTATGTCTTAAATTTTAGTCTTTGAAAAAATCATTTTCCAAATGGTCGTTGTAATTTCTTAAATTGCTTTATTTATTTATTTAATTATTTATTTTTTGCATTGGATAATTGATTTTCACTTTTTCGATTTTGTGTAAAGTTTTTGTTTTGTTGTTTTTTTTTTGCTTGTGGGGGGGGGGGGGGGGAGGAGGATACTAACACTTTCGGAAACGGTTTCGAAAATGGAAAGTATCCTCATAAAAAAACCTGCAAAAAAAATCGAAAAAGTAAACAAGTCAGAAAATGCACGTCAAACGTGTCAAATGAGATGCGTTCGTACGTACTATAACTAGTTTTATAAATATTCAGATCTTGGTGCAATAGTTGTTGCACTCTTATAAGCAAAAATGCACGAATACAAAATTTATTACGACTATATATATTACTAGGGAGCTCCTACGACTACGAGCTACGCTCGCCAACCCACGTTCAGACACCACAAACTCTAAAAGCACGCTAATTTGATCGGCTTTAAAAAATTTTCGGAAGAATGAATTATAATTTAAAAAAAAACAGCGGCTATCTCCCTGTTAACGGGTTGTTTTCGTCTTTAATTAAATAAGATCTGCATTGGTTCAAAATGTCTCAAAATGTTGATTTTCTGTAAGCAAGTAAACCCTATTGATTTACAGTGGAAGTCCATGGGGATTTGGCGAAATATTAGAGATATCGCCAAGTTGGCGTCACTTTTGGCGGCTCATTCTGGTCACCAAATTTGGCGATATATCGCCAAGTTGGCGGCAGAACAGGGTCCCCCCCCCTATGGTAATATATATATATATATATATATATATATATATATATATATATAATATATATATATATATAGATAGATAGAGAGATAGATAGATAGATTAGTTTTAAAAGATTATCTCAAAATATGAAATAAATGTCTCGTGCAAGTATATTTTTAAATTTAAACTGTTTAGCAATATTATGGTTTGGGTGATTTTAAATATTGCGTAATTTCCCCCCATTTACGTCTTTTAACGCATATTAGATTTAAACATGACCTTCATTAGGAGACCACCTCTCGGAGCGACCAATTTTTATTGGAACGGAGCGTGGTCGCTTTAGGGAGGTTTTACTGTATTTATAACTGTTGAAAATCTCAAATATCCGGACAATAAGGACGATTTTTTTAACTACTGAAATAGATCAAGTGAAAAAATAAAAGGGTTCTTACGAGCCGTTCCATAGAGGTAACCAGGGGGACCCCCCCCCCGCTTGCGCAGACTCAAGCACAGTTATTTAGAAAGAATCAAAATCTACAAAAGAAAAAAAGAAGTGAAAACAGAGTTTAATTAGTTTAGCAAATTAGCTTAGTTCAGAAAACTAATAGCCTAAGTTTTGAAATGTGATAAAAAAAGAAACCAACGTTCTTTTTTTCTTTCTTTCTTTTTTTAAGAAAATTATGTTGTTTAACTTTCTTAAAACTAGAATATTTACAAGAATCTGTATTAGTAATGACAGTCAAAAAGGTGGCTTTATAATCCCACTTTGACGTCCTTTGTTTGGGGGAGATTTTTTGTAACACCTTTCTTTCTATTTTATGTTTCTGCAATTTCGTGAGAAATTAAGGCTGTTCACAACTGCTCTGCTCAACAAGCGCAAAACTTTCTGACACATTTACAAATTCATTTTTTAACGGAAAGATATAACATTGGAAAGTCTGACCAGAAAAGCGATTTGAAATCGAACTGTGTTTTCCATTATTCGATCAATCAATTATGTATTGAGTTAGAAGCGATTTGGATCACGTGACAAGCACGTTTTCGCCCTTTTTTGATTGCTCTTTCTTCTTTTGCGCGGAAATTCGGTTCAAAACGCCCACTTTGACACTAATTTCTGAAAGATCTATTGTGTTTGCAAAAAAGCGAAAAAAAAAAAAAAAACAGCTCGATGACATAGTTTCTGAACAATAACACCAGCTAGATTCATGCATTTTCCGAACAAAAATAAATTAAAACTTATGTCACAAAGTTGCCCTGCCCCTGATGGATTTGAGAACAGCCTTAACGCAAGTTCTTAACGAGGATAGAAACTATTTGTCTCTTTGCTTTCGTAATTTAAAATCTAAAAAGAAGCAAAAAAAATTGAAAGGAAATGCAAATGTGAAACGATATTCTAAAATGCGATTAGCCGGTGGAAATAGGAGGGAGGGAGTGTACAGACCCTGCCTCCTTTGAAAATGAAAAATAATAGCACAGAAAATTCAAATTCAAATTAATCTGGAGGTTGGTTGGTTGGTTCAATTTCGTGTTTCGCGGCCATTTTTTGATATTCGTAAAAGGAATATGATTGCAGTCTTTCAAGTCAATATAGTAATTTTTTTCCTCTGAAAATTTTTATACGATTTTTAAAGTTTCTCCTCGTTTCGCAGCGTTCTTTTGAAAGCAAGAAAAGGGAACCCGGTTTCAATCTGTTAGCCCAGTGCAATAAATTTTGACCAAATTCGCGATTTTATTCTGCGATCATTTCATGATATTTACAATTTTTTCTTAAAATCATTTGACGAAATTCACGTCTTTCTACACGATTTTCTGTCGAAATCCGCACTTTTCACCACTAACTTTTGACAAAATTGTATTTTTTACCGCGATCCTTTGACGAAATTCGCATTTTTTACCGCGATATTTTGACGAAATTGGCATTTCTTTAGCACGACCCTTTGATGAAATTCGCGTTCTCTTTCTACGATCTTTTGGTGAAATTCGTTTTTTCTTTCTGCGATCCTTTGACTAAATTCTCGCTTTTACCGTGATCCTTTGATGAAATTTATTTTCTGTTGCGGCCGATTGACGAAACTGATTTTCTTACAGGGGTCATTTGTCGAAATTCGCGGTAGTTTTGCGCGACCGATCGGGAAAATTCTCAATATCTTTCCGTACCAATTAACAAAATTCTCTACTCTGTTCCGCGACATTTTGACGAAATTTGCAAAAAAAATTTGTCAATCGTTTATCGAAATTCGTAATTTTTTCGCAATCTTTTGACGAAATTCGCGATTATTTTCTGCACTCTTTTATCGAAATTCCCGATATTTTTCCACGATCGTTTGAAGAAATTCTCAAATTTTTCCGGTGCGATTCACGAATGGACTTTGAAAAATTCCACAAAAATAAAAAAATAAAAATTGCGGATTTCAAATTTTTTTTTTAAATACTCACTGAAGAATCACTGGTCTGTGAAAGAATTTGGAGGGGGGAAATACTGCCCAGCATTTTTTATTATGCGGGACTTTCCTTTTCTGTGCGCAAATCACGTGATCCCGCTCGTTATTTCAAACCCTATCCCTCAAAGAAAAGTTCATAACTAGTAAAGTTTCGTTGGTTTTTTTTTTTTTTTTTTTTTTTTTTTTTTTTTTTACGAGCGTAGAATTAAACAATTCTAGGTTTGAGGTGGGGACTGACTTTGGCAAAGTACTTCCGAGCAAGCTACGACCTCTTCTGTCTCGAAAGAAGCGAATCTTGAATTATTGAATTATAGCGTTTTTTATTTCGAGCCGAATTAAATTTTCAGCTTTCTTATAAGAACTGATCTGACATTCTCCTAATTCGAATTTAATCACGGCAATTGCAAAAATTACCGAAGGGTTTTTTCTGTAAAAAAACAAAAGAAGTTTGTTCCAAAAAAAGTAAAAAAATCGCCTCAAAGCACGAAAACCACCGCTAAAAATCGCATTAAAAATTCGGAAAAGATTAAAAAACTACAGGGAACGAAATTAACTAATTGGGTAAAAGATTTAAACTGGATTCCTTTTAGGAATGTAAAAAAAATCACCACGAAATGCAAAAAAAAAAAAAAAACCCTCTAAAAATAACATTAAAATATTGTTAAAAATTGAAAAATCGCTGCAAGAATCTCGAAAACATTTTATTGAAAAGAAGACAAAGTTTATACTGGATAAAATATTGAAATCTGATTCTTTTTTACTAATTTAAAGAAAAAAAAATGCCGCAAAATGCAAAAAAATTCGCATAAAACATTAATTGAAAAATTTCAGAAATTGTCTTCGATATGCATGACTTCAGGCATACAGGTCCTGTCAAATCTTACGTCTGTGCGGGCTGCATTGTTTTTACAGAGTTCAGCGCTCGAGCATACACACACACATAGACAGACAAGCACCTATCTTTATTATTACAGTCGCATCATGTTAGTATAATTTTTATCTTGATAAAATTTAGTGTATATTACCAGGACCTACTTATATTAGACACATTTTGTGGTAAAAACATGAATTACCGTAATTCCCAGTCTATAATCCGCGGATCAAACAATTACGTTCGAACCCAGAAATCTTGTTCCATAAAACGTAACTTGTTAAATCGTAATAAATATTTAACTTGAATAATGAAATAAAATTTCTGGATCGAAACATGATTGTTTGATCCACGGATTATAGGCAGGAAATTACGATATTAATGAATAGTATAATTATTTATATAATAATAAAATAGCTATTTGTATAGACTTTCATCCAAAATTTCTTGGGTCTCTCCGGTGATCCCTCAGAAGTCATGGAGTCACATTCTGAAAAACTTTCGTGCATATGTACTGGTATACCGCATGTATTATCTGAGATTTAACATCCTGCAAAATTTCATCTAAGACTTTGACTGAGATAATTTTAGATCTCATGCAGTATTCCCCTGTGCCTATAGAAGTTTCCAGCATGATTAGAGCCCTTTTTTAATCTTTATAAGAAGTTAGGGTGGCCAAAAGATTTTACACTTGTGACCACTCTTAGTCACTGTCTATGTAACTGTTGCAAAGAGATTTATATATTCTTTTTTTTTTTTTTTTTTACCATTAGAATTTAGTTTTAATGCTTTGAATCCCTTCTCATCCCTCCTCTCGCAAACAAAAATCGCGTTTGAGTGCGTTTTAAAAGAAATACCACACAACTGTTTCTTCTATGATGAAAACCTGTCTAAAATGGAAATTCGACCAGTTTTATGAGGTACCGTTTCAGCAGGTTTTACCATGTAAGATATTGTTTGTATCCAACATGTTCAGGTTAAGAAGTCTGGGCACCCCCCCCGGTCAGAAGGCTGGTTACGCCCAAGTGTTTAACCAATAAATATCAATATTTTTTTCTCTATTGTTTCACACAGGCTGCGGAAACATTATGTTTTTAAGCTCTAAAAATTTTAAAGAGTTTCGACGATAACGGATATTTATTTAAGCATTTAAAATGCCGGACGACCCTCCTCTTCCACCCCTCCCTTTTTCAGGCATATTTCAAAATTACGGCATCAGGATCAGGCATATTCAAAGTTACAATTTACCAAAAATTATAAGTATGAAATTGTACGCCAAACTATGCAAATGAGGTGCATACTTACTATAACTAGTTTTATCAATATTCAGATCTTGGTGGTGCAATAATTGTTGCACTCTTATGCAAAAATGCATGAATACAAAATTGATTACGATTCTATATATTAAATTCAGTAATACGGAAATAATAGGACTCCAACTTAAATAGGACGTAACCACCATGGCTACCAAGAATCATTACCTATCATGGGATATCATTAAATTAATTACGTATGACAGGATTTAATAGAATGGAGAAAACTTTTATTGATATCTTTTAAAGTTTTGATTTGATTTTCATAAAATTTTAAATGACTCGACAAAATTCCGCAACGATTATATATATTAAATTCCAAACCATTCAGTTGGGTAGTTTTGCTCTGTTATATGCGGACAGATCAGACGATGACTATAGGTGCTACGTATTAATATAATTACGAACGCGCCTAAAAATACACAAAAAGAAAAATTCAAATAGTATATACTTTAAATTCCCTTTGCAACAATGCAAACCATTTCAAAAAATACGAAAATTAACCCTTTGAAAAAATGTATTCCCCGAAGTCACTTTCGCATTTTGCCGTAGGATTAACATTGCGTACATTTTAATTTAAAAAATATATTTAATTTTATACAAAAGCTCTGAAAATTTAATTTTATGTACTAATCTTAGCTGATGATCGAGTGTCGATTTGGTTCAGGTCTAATCGGATTTAAGTGCGAAAAAAATTAGTCTGAAAATCAATAATTTTCACTCAGGATTTCGATGTAAAAAAAAGAAAAAAAAAAAAAAAAAAAAAAAAAACTGGAGAACAGGAATTCTGCGTTTTCAGAATTTAGTGTCGCCCCGGCATTTCTATTACTTTATTTTCTTCTGATAGACTGATGGCTTCTATTATTATGAAACAGCCATTATAAATGAAGTGTTAGGTGAAGATGAAAGAGCAGCCGTAAAAAGTTAGAACGCTGATTTTCTGGTCAGAATGGGGGGGGGGGGATGGGCATATTTTTTATTTTTTTTTTATGGCTGTTCTTTTATCTTCACCTAACACTTCATTTATAATGGCTGTTTCATAATAATAAAAGCCACCAGTCCATCAGAAGAAAATAACTCGGTTAAGCGGGACTCTACTGCAGTACAAAACATATTTCAATTTTAAGACTTAAAGCACACGTTTATTTTATGTAAAATGACGTCATTCGCATCCGCTTAAGAATTCCACATTTACGATCTACTCTTAAACATCTATAGTAAAGCATGCATAGCACATCACTATCGCGAAATAATGCACAAATGCAGCAAAATGATGCCGTCATTCAAGAAAATCGAAAAAAAAAAAAAAACTGCTATCTAGTGATTCATAGATACTTACAATTAAATATAGTATATAATAGCTCCATTGTTTTAACAGAAATCATTCGTTTATATTTTTTTCAAAATAGCACGTATTTTAATTACATTTTCTTTCGGTTGTTACAAAAAAATGGCAACAAAAATATGTAATTACTATTTTTTCTTTACTTTCTACAGAAATGGCCGTTGCTAATATTAAGCAAATGGCTCCAAAAACTAAAAAAAAAAAAAATTAATATTTCAAAAGTAAATGGAGATACAGTTTTCAAACAAAATGCATTTAAAAGAACTTTTTTTTTCCAATACGACGGTATAAAAATTGAAAATGTGCGATGCTTAGAAGTTTAAAAAATGGCTAAAGAGTATTTAATCCTAATGCTTTGTTTTACGGCTAGCGTCTGTAAGGTAACATTATTTTTTGGACACAAAATAAGCTGGGAGAAAGAAATAGCATACCGTACCGGAGGCTAAAAAACAATAAATATAAGTAGTTACGGGTAACGAAAATTTTGTACTCCATCCTTTTTAGCTCACAGGCTATCAAAGCCTGAGAGCTTATGTGCCCGCCTGTTCTGTATGTACGTACACTATGACGCAAAAGTTTAGACAATGAAGAAATTCTTACATACTTTGAAAAATATTTATTCAATTTTCAAATCACTGCTTGAAATTAATGTGCTGTACATATAAACAATATTTATAACAAAGAAAAGTGGAATTGTGCATATTGCAATAAATTAAATGGTAACAAAAATAAACTGCTGTCTCAAAAGTTTAGACACAAATTAAATAAAATCGAAATAAACAATTTTTAAAACCTGGTTGCGCATCCATGCTTATTTATTACGTCATATACACGAGATTGCATGGAAGAAACTAAATCTTGCATAGTTTGTGGATCGATATCGTACCATGCATTCTCAATAGATGTCTTAAGTTCCTTTTCAGAAGAGTATTGTCTAGCGTTGCTATAAACTTTGCGACACATGATGCTCCAAAGGTTTTCTATAGGGTTAAGATCTGGGCTACATGCTGGCCAGTCGAGAACTCTTATATTATGGGAATTAAACCAAGATTTTGAATGTTTTGCAGTGTGAATTGAAGCATTGTCTTGCTGAAATTCCCGCTGAGGACCCCCTAGAAGCTCAGCAAATGGCAGTAGGTTTTCTTCTAATGTCTGTGTATAATGCTGTGAAGTTTGACGACCACTGGTGAAGGTCAGAGATACTTGTCCATTATAGCAAAAGGCTGCCCAAACCATCACCGAGCCCCCTCCTTGTCTGCGACTAAAAAAACGTCGAGGTTCCTTCCGCAAATCATGTCAATACGATAAACAACCATCTGGACCATCCAGATTCCACTTTTTTTCATCGCTAAATATGACTGACTGCCATTTCTCTCCATATGACATATGCTTTCGAGCCCACATAAGTCTTTGTAACTTATGATGTGGTTTCAGAGCTGGTTTCTTCTGCATTTTGCTATAAACGATTGTTCCTTTTTCCAAAATTCGTCTACGAATCGTATCCTTTGATACAGAGAGTCCCGATGAGCTTTGAACTCCACGTACGCTCATTTGTTGAGTACTCGCTAGTCTTTGTATCAGGCGATCCTCTCGTGCATTTGTCACACGTGGCCTCCCAGACCGACATTTTGATTTATATTCGGAACCACTCGATAAAACTCGATAAATAGATTTTTTTGACCTTTTAATAATAGCAGAAATTTCAGAAACGCTCTTCCCTTCACCTTTCAACTGCCAAATCCTTGAAACCTCATTCACTTGAATTTCTTTAGCTCTCGGCATGTCGACTATGAAGCGCAATCGTTTGCAGAACTTAAGTACTCCAAATTTGTGACATCATCGATTCTAAATTTGCATATGCCAGCGAATATTCGAAGAAATTTAGAATAGTGTCTAAACTTTTGCGACAAGCACATTTGAATTTTTATGAAAAAAATTAGTATTATAGCAAATAAAACGACTGTCTTTTGTACATAGCATTTTAAATCAGTTTTTAAATATATTTACAGGTTTTTGTAATTCTGACGTCATAATTCTACATTTTAAAGCTGAATGACGTCATTGTCTAAACTTTTGCGTCATAGTGTACGTACGTACGTAACGCGATAACTCTTGACAGAAATATCCGATTTGCTTCAAATTTTTTTTCTAGGTTCATTTTGATTAGGCGCTTCCCTGATTAGTTTTGGGGGTTCATTGTTTAAGGATAAAGGGGGAAAGGGGGGTTAATCCCCCCCTTAATTTATATAAATGGGTTTTTCATGTAGAATTGTTCGATTTGCTTCAAATTTGGTACACCAGTTCATTTTGATAAGGCGCCTCCCTGATATTAGTTTTGGGGGTTCATTGTTTAAGGATAAAGGGGGAAAAGGGGTGTTAGTCACCCCCTTAATTTAGATAAATGTGTTTTTCATGCAGAAATATTCGATTTGCTCCGAATTTGGTATACCGGTTTATTATGTTAAGGAGCTTCCCTGATTAGATTTGGAAGTTTATTACTTAAGTATAAAGGTGGGTAAGGGGGGCTAGCCCCCCTTAATTTATATAAATGGGTTTTTCATGTAGAATTGTTCGATTTGCTCCAAATTTGGTATACCAGTTCATTTTGATAAGGCGCCTCCCTGATTAGTTTTGGGGGTTCATTGTTTAAGGATAAAGGGGGAAAAGGGGGTGTTAATCACCCCCTTAATTTAGATAAATGGGTTTTTCATGCAGAAATATTCGAATTTGGTTCGATTTGCTTCGAATTTGGTATACCGGTTTATTCTGTTAAGGAGCTTCCCTGATTAGATTTGGAAGTTCATTACTTAAGTATAAAGGGCGGAAAGGGGGACTACCCCCTTAGTTTAGATTAATGGGTTTTTCATGTAGAATTGTTCGATTTGCTCCAAATTTGGTATACCAGTTTATTATGTTAAGGGGCTACCTTCATTAAATTTGGGGGTTCATTGTTTAAGGATAAAGGGGGGAAAAGAGGGGCTAGTCTCGCTCTTAATTTAGATAAATGGGTTTTTCATGCAGAAATATTCGATTTGCTACAAATTTGGTATACAGGTTTATTATGTTAAGGAACTTCCCTGATTAGATTTGGGAGTTCATTACTTAAGTAAAAAGGGGGAAAAGGGGGGCTAGCCCCTCCTTAATTTAGATAAATGTGTTTTTCATGTAGAATTGTTCGATTTGCTCCAAATTTAGTATGCCGGTTTATTATGTTAAGGAGCTGCCTGGTTTAGATTTTGATATTTCTTTAGTTAAGTATAAAGGGAGGAAAGGGTAGTACCCCCTCCCCCCCCTTAATTTAGATAAATGAGGTTTTCATGCAGAATTATTCGATTGGCTCCAAATTTGGTATACCGGTTTATTATGTTAAGGAACTTCCCTGATTAGATTTGGAGGTTCATTAGTTAAGTATAAAGGGAGGAAAGGGTGGTTACCCTACACCTTAATTTAGATAAATAGGTTTTTTATGCAGAGTTATTCGATTTGCTCCAAAGTTGGTATACCAGTATATTATGTTAAGGAGCTGCCTTGATTAGATATGGAGGTTTATTGGTTAAGTATAAAAGGGGGACGGGGGCTAGCCCCCCCTTAATTTAGATAAATGGGTTTTTCATGTAGAATTTTTCAATTTACTTCAAATTTCATATACCAGTTTATTCCGATATGGCGCTTCCTTCATTTGATTTGGAGGTTCATTGGTTAAGTATAAAGAAAGAAACGGGGGCTAATCCCCCTTCATTTATTTTTTGAGGGATATTATTCTTTGAAATATGAAAATAATATACAATTAGTGTGAATAGCCTGTGAGCTCAATGCCATCAGTTTAACTGGGCACTTTTCTTTTTATTTATTTTTTAGCGATTTTTAATGCAATTTATAGCATTTTTTCGCATTTCACTGTGATTTTCTGACATTCGTAAAAGGAATTCGGTTTTAAAATTTTAGCCTATTATAGAAAATTTTGTCCTCCGCAATTTTTAATGATTTTTCAATGCGATATTTTGTGTTTCTCGTATTCCGCGGCATTTTTTTTTTTTTTTTTTTTTTTTTTAAATCGTGAAAGAAATTCAGTTTCAAAATTTTAGTCTAATATAGTAAATTTTGCCCTCCGTGATTTTTGACGTTTCCCCGATTTGTTAGCGTTCCGCGGTGATCTTTAGTCATTCGTAAAAGGAATTCTTTTTCTAATATGATATTTTAGCTTGATGTAGTGTTCATTTGTCATCCGCGATTTTCAATATGATTGTTAGTGTTTTTCCAAATTTCGCATCGTTTTTTTTTTTTTTTAAGTTCATGAACGAATTCCGGTTACAATGTTTTGTCCAATTGTAAATTCTGCCTTTTGTGATTTTTGAATTTTTAGTAATTTTTTTCCGGGTTTTCGTAATTCTCGGCAAATCTTCCAGAATTAGTAAATGAATCCGGTTTTAATCTTTTAGCCCCAATATAGTTAAATTCCGTCTTCTTTTCAATAAAGTTTTTTTCTGAATTTTTTAGAATATAGCCCAATATAGTTAAATTCCGTCTTCTTTTCAATAAAGTTTTTTTCTGAATTTTTTAGAATATAGCCCAATATAGTTAAATTCCGTCTTCTTTTCAATAAAGTTTTTTTTTCTGAATTTTACATTTTTTTAGCGTTTCGCAAAAAATTTTCGACAGTTGTGAAAGAAATCCTGTTATAAGCTTTTACCCCAATATGACCTTTGCAATTTTTAATACTTTCCAACAAAGTTCAAAAGTGTTTATGACTTCGGTTTGTCTGTCCGCGCTCTAACTCCCGTAAATATACTCGGATTGTCCTGAAATTTCTGGATGTTATTTATTAAGGTTTACCATAGCACGTTCCCTATTTCAAACGAAGTTTGTAGCATGTTTAGTTCATTTACAGGGACAGTCAAAAGTTTTCCGCTACATTACGGCCTATGGGAAAAAAATCGCTTAAAATTATTTTTAATGGTGTTACACGCTTTCAAACATAATAAAATTGATATGCATTAATGAAGTGTACTAAAGTATGCATTCTGCAGAATATGCGGTGTAAAGAATAGTTATTATTCATTTACAGGGACATACAAAAGAATTCCGTTACATAATGATATAGGGGTGGAGGGAATTGTTTGCGGCGTATTTTAATTATGTTAAATTATTTCACGTATAATGAAGTTGTTATATGTCGCTGAGGTTTACTATAAGTTATTTCATGTATAATACGGAGTGCATAGCAATTACAGAGACACACAAAAGATTTCACATACTATATTGTATCCGAAGTACTGTACATTAGTGATGATTGTTGGAAATACATTTTAATTATGATATATGCGCTTTTATGTTTCACTATATTTATACATACTATATGATGTGTATAAATGCTGTAATTGATATACAGGGCTAGACAAAAGAATTCTTTATGGTTACTGGGTATGAGCACAAATTGCTTAAAGGTGGTTTTTATATGAGTTATGCATTTTTACGCTGAACTGCATATAGTTTCCTAAGAAATGCTTGTAGAATATAGATAAAATGATATACAGGATCGCGCAAAGAATTGGATACATGACCGTCTATAAATGATATTTTCTGGAAATGTGTTTCAGTAGTTTTAAGAGTGTTTTAGTTTGAATTAAATTTTAAGTAAATAGTGGCGTGTAATAAAGGTAACTACAGGGTTGTACAAAAGTATTCAAATATGTTTCCATCTATTACTATAAATTGTTGAAAGAGAAATTTGAACATGTTATGCGTTTTCTTACTAAACTAAATTTCCCCATTATATAGTATATATATATCAATCTACAGATCAAATACAGAGCTATTCAAAAGCATTGGAATATATATTTGGCTATGGCCGGTAACTGCTGAAATCAGTTTTTCAAATGTTTTATACGTTTTCTAAAATGCTTACTTAGTTATCTTATATACCTTATTTCCCTAAATAACGAAGTTTTGTTAAAGCCTTCAGGACGTGTTGGAAAGTGTTTCATAATCTACGCATGATTTTTCTTTCTTGTTGATATTTTAACGTATTTTCGCTTACCCCCACTATAGAAAACTTTTTTTTCTTTTCAAAAAAGTTTATTCGGAATTTGTGTAGTGATTTTTAAATTTTTCGCAATTTTTTATTGTTGATTTTTAAGAATTTTTTTGCGTTACGTGCTATTTGTTGACAGTCCTGGAGAACGCCGTGCGCGTCAGCCAGTAACTAAATAAAACCAGCCAAAATAGTACCCGTATTATGTAAACATTAGAATTTTTAGCACATAATCATCATAACCCAAAAATTATTGGGAACGCCAGTAAAGCATCAGAAAGCTTTTACGAAATTGAATTCGGGACATGATTAATAAATGCATCAGTTTTGATCCTTGAATGAATTTTTCTCGCATTCGTAACGTGAGATTCCACCAAACATCTTTTTATTCTATGCTCCATTGTACTCACGCACCGAATTTCAACAAAAGATCTTGAAATCCGTTCTGTCAGTGAAAGAAGTTAACACATCAAAAGAGAAAAATCTCTTTCGATATCATTAAACCAAAAAGTCAGAGTCGCGCCATTGCGTTTCACGTGATGTATATTTAACCAGGCCAGCCAATGAAAATTTGCCAAATAAAGAGCAAGCTTATGATACGAAATCAACTGTTAACACCACGGTATCTCTCTCGCTGTCTGTTTGTACGTACGCTGCTATTTCTGTTGTGTTGAAATGTTGTGTTTAGTTTATTGATTTGTTTACGTACCATATTGTTATACCTCAAACCAATTTCGTTAATCTGCTAGCGAAATAATCGGCAGGTAAATTGTTCTATTATTATCTTACAAGATTTTCATTAGTAGTTTTCTCTCAATGACGTTTTAATTTGTCAGGGTCAATTTCAATGTCTGCAATTTGTAACACTTGCGCATGAAAGTAAATAGCCCTTTATTTTCCTTAATTTTTGCAAATTTAAATGATCGCTTCTAAAGATAGATATTTTATTTGTAACTGTTAGTTTTCTGTTGTACTTAATTGCAAAAATACAGAATGGACGCGATTGCTTTCATTCAGTCTGTTTTGGAATTCTGATGGAGTTAAAATAAAATCATAATAAACTAAAATATTTTATATCAAAACATTCAGTGTATAATATCCGTCAGGCCTTTTTTCAAAGTCAACTGCTTTGATTTTCCATATTTGATTTATGAATGCAATCATTTGTCTAGTTCGAGATTTTTCTCAACATTCTTATCTTTTTATGTTTATCATCTGATCATAATGCAGCTTTCCATTTTTCTTAAAGGATCATGCATCATCGTTAAGAATCGCAAAAAGTTACTAATTCTTTTTACTCTTATACACATATACTTCTCATAATTTTGACTATTGCTCTTTATTTTTCTTATTTTTTTTCAAATTTAAATGCTTGTTTCTAAAGATACATATTTTATTTGTAGTTGTTAGCTTTCTGTTCTCTGTTGTATCTAATTGCAAAAATATCAGAATTGAAGGGCTTGCTTTATTCAGTCTGTTTTGGAATTCTGATGGTGTTATAATAAAATCATAAACTAAAATATTTTATATCAAAACATTTCATGTAGGGATGCAACGAATAGGGATTTGGCCGAATAGCCGAATACCTACTTTAATTTTTTTTTTCAATTTTAAAATCAAAAGTTAAATTAAGGTCTAATTGAAATTAATTTTTTGTTTGAGTGTTCAAAAATCATAACAGCTGAATGTATTTTTTGTAATATTTTAAATACTTTGTAACATATGACTTTCAAAAATGTAAATAATAATTTAATTCATAGTTTTTTATTTAATCCACAGATAGTTCTAGTAATTTATTATATTTTATCTAAAATAGAAACTCATTACCTCTGTAAAAATGAAACTTTATTTTAGTAAAATCATTTCACCCCCCCAAAAATAAGAAGGTACATGGGTCTTCTGTCTTTTTATATCCTTTCTCATTCAACTCAAACTTAGTAAATTTACATTCTGTATGTAAAGAAAAAGGTTGTTTTCTTAAAATATAATTATTCATCCCATTAAAATATAATTATTCTTTTCTGCTACCAAGATATACTTTTCTCTTTTCTTTCTCTCAAAAGTAACAAGCACCTCATAATCAGGGTTCGCAAAAACCCGTTTTTTTTTTTTTTTTAAAAACCCAACGCACGTGGGCTTTTGCTTGTTTTTTCATGAGAAACCCAATTTTCCCCGGGGAAAATAATAGTGTAAATATAAAAACAGTATTATAATTCGGTCAAAGTCGAATGATGAACTTGATATTCGGCTTTGGCCGAATATTCGTTGAATCTCTGATTTCATATGTATAATATCTGTTAGTCATTTTGCAAAGTCAACTGCTTTGATTTCCCATATTTGATTCTTGAAGGCAATCGTTTGTCTAGTTTGAGATTTTTCTCAACATTGTCTTTTTATGTTTATCATCTGGTCATAATGCAGCTTTCCATATGTCTTAAAGGATCATACATGATCATTAAGAATCGCAAGAAGTTGCAAATTAATTTTACTCTTAAATACACATACTTCTGATATTCTTAACTATTGCTGTTTATTTTTCTTAATTTTTGCAAATTTAAATGATCGCTTCTAAAGATAGATATTTCGTTTTGTGTTAGCTTTCTGTTGTACCTACTAGAAGTCTGCACGGGCCCGGGCTTGGCCCGCGGGCCGGTGGTATTAGGACAATTTTTTCAACGGGCCGGGCCGGGTAAAAAAATTGAACGGGCCTGCAGGGCTGGGCCGATAAAAAAATTAATTGGGCCTATCGGCCTGATATAAGAATTCAAGCGAAGCACATAAGGGACTACTTGTGAATACGTCCGGAGTCCGCCATCTTGAATTTGGCGATTTCGTGCTGGCAATGCTTTTCTCCCGATGGGCTTCTGACGATAGTGGTGTTCTGGTAACCCTAAATTTTTTACGTCACTTCCACGATTATTCTCGAAGCGTCATTTGATTTTTGGAGATCGTCCCGTCCAGACGTGCGTTTGTTGTTCCGAGATTCTCAGCTATACGTGGTCAAGGTTTTATTGTTTCATATTGTTTTTTCTTTTATTTGATTAAGAAACTTATATTTAATCTAATTTTATAGCATATTTATTTAATTTAGAAAAAAATTACATTTGTATCTCATTTTATTGCATATTTATTTAATCGAGACAAGAAAAAAATTACATTTATATCTCATTTTATCGCATATTTAATCGAGAAAAAAATCATTTTCTTTTTGTGTATAATGTTACAATACGGCTATTATAAATATACATTGCCTTTTTTTTTTGGATAAATGTTAGTATTTTGTGTTTGGGCTAATCGCAGATTTTGAGTAATCGCCCGGAGATGGCGCCCTATTTTAATTATTATTAATAACGATTCGAGTGCTGTCTTCTGTTCAATGTGCATTGTTTTTTATTTAAAATTGATGGTTAAATGTTAATATTTTGAGTTTGGGCTAATCGCCGATTTTGAGTAATCGCCCGGAGATGGATTCGAGTTTTTTTTCTGTTCAATTTGCATTGTATTTTATTTAACGATTCGAGTGCTGTTTTCTGTTCAATTTGCATTGTATTTTATTTAACGATTCGAGTGCTGTTTTCTGTTCAATTTGCATTGTTTTTTATTTAAAATTGATGGATAAATGTTAATATTTTGCATTTGGGCTAATCGCCAATTTTGAGTAATCGCCCGGAGATGACCACTATTTTTATTATTATTTTAATAACGATTCGGGTGCTTTTTCTGTTCAATTTGCATTGTATTTTATTTAAAATTGAATATTTGGTTTACTCTACTGCTTTAAAAGGGTCATTTATAGCGACTTTAGGCTTGAAAAACATTGAAAATTCAGAGATTAAACAAAGAAAAGCAAAAAAAAAAAAAAAAAAAAATTATGAAAATTGCTGATTTCTGTTAAAAATTAATTTTTATTTTTGCTTTTCTTTAATTGTTTAATCGCTGATTTTTCAAAGTTTTTTAAGCCTAAAGTCGCTATAAATTACTATTTGCTATATATTACTATTCGCGACAATTGCTTGGTGCGAAAACGGGTTTTTCACGCCAAAACATTTTCCAAGATGGCAGACTCCGGGCGTATTCGCAAGTAGTTCCGCACATAAAATACGATCCATTTTCAATGAATATGATTTTCTCAGGAAGTATAAATGTGTGTCATGAGCCGATGCGAGTTTAACAACATCAATACAGCAATGTAACATGTCCATCGTAGAGATCGGCATTGTACAGTTACTAGATGTCTGACTCCGGGTTTAATTTTTTTCAGCAGACTCATGCCGGGACAGAACTGGTCTTAATCGATCTCAGGAGCCGATGCGAGTTTAACAACATCAATACAGCAATGTAACATGTCCATCGTAGAGATCGGCATTGTACAGTTACTAGATGTCTGACTCCGGGTTTAATTTTTTTCAGCAGACTCATGCCGGGACAGAACTGGTCTTAATCGATCTCAGGATATGTAGGACAGGCATTATGTTTTGTAAAAGTATTAATAGTGAAAATGAACTTATGTTAACGTTAACAGTATCTTTGGAAATATACCTTAAAGTGGTTCTCATATTCACTGCTCAACAATGTGAAACTTTCAGACACATTTTCTGACTCATTTTTAACTATAAAGGTATAAAATTGACAGGCCTGACTATTGAAGGCATTTGGAAACGAATAGCTTTTTCCATATTTGATAAATTACTTACAGAGATAACAGAGATTCTTGTCACGTGACTGTACTTTCTTCTCCTTTCCTGTGCTATCTCTTCTGGAAATTCGATTCAAAACGCTAACTTTGGCAGTATTTTCAGAAAGATATATTGCTTTTATCTATGAAAAAACATCATTTACATAGTTTCTGAATAAGAATACCTGCCAATCTTACGCATTTCCAAAAAGAAATGAATTCATAATTGTGTCGAAATGTAGCTCCTTTGGACTTGAGAAATGCCTTAAAATTGAGAGAAATATTTTCACAAATCTACTTTTCATTATACAGCTTCAAAAATTATCATGTTTTTAATCCTTTATTCTGAACTGCATTAATCTTTTAATAAATCCTTATTTGCATTTTGAAATGTCTGTAGAGACGATGACTAAAACACTGTAAGTAATCGTTAATGTTTACTATTGTGTGTTTTCTGTTTTGCGAACACATAGTAATCTAAAATATACTGTAAAATGTTCCCATAAATATGTATGTAGTATTCATTAAAAGAATTTTAATTGTATGTCGAGAAAAAACGGATTTATTTTGTAGAAATTGAGTCGGGCCGAGCCTGTTTTCACCGATTTTTCTGCAGGCTGGTCTGATCCGAGAACTGTAAAAATGCAAACGGGTCAGGCCGGGCTCGGGCCGAACTTTCAATTTTTACACCGGGCCAGGCCAAGATAGCTTTTGCGGCCCGGCCCAGGCCTGGAAATTCCGGCCGGTGCAGACCTTTAGTACCTACTTAATTGCAAAATACAGAATTGAAGCAATTGCTTCATTCAGTGTGTTTTGGAATTCTGATGGTGTTAAAATAAAATCATAATAAATTAATATTTTTTATCAAAATATGTATGTATGATATCTGTTAGGCATATTCCAAAGTCAAGTGCTTTGAATTCCCATATTTTATGGCAATCATTTGTCTAGTTTGAGATTTTTCTCAACATTCTTATCTTTTTATGTTTATCATCTGATCATAATGCAGCTTTCCCTTTTTCTTAAAGGATCATACATGATCGTTAACAATCGTAAGAAATTGCTAATTATTTTTACTCTTAAAACACACATACTTCTCATATTCTTAACTCAATAATATTATCTATTATAAGGTACTATATATTTTTTAGTATAGTAAGTACATCCCAAGATATGAAATGTAGTAATTTAACGAATATTCGGCCCATTTGTTGAATACTGAATTGGTTAGATAATTCTGCTTGTCGCCGAATAGATCTAGGATAAAAATATTATATTTTTCTTTTTTTTTGCTATTATTTTCTCAAAACCAAACTTGATACTTTCTGACGCAATTATGCTGTCATTTTCATGCTCGTGCTTAGATTCACAAAATTTGCAGGTATTCTTAATTATATATAAGAAGTTGATCACACCTTTATTTTTTTCTTCAAGAAAACCCTTAATTATATTTAATTCAAAATATTTCAGAATAATTTTGTATAAAAAATATCTTAACACTAATTCAATTTTAAAATTGTGTATAAAAAAATAACGCTAATTGAAATTTAAATTGTACATAAATTTTAAGTTCTATTGTTAGATTGTTTAAGCTCTCTAATGATGTTATATAAATAAAAGTATTTTTCTTGCTGTATGTTTGCATTGAGTATTTAAAGTAGCTTTAATATTAATTAACTTTAAATAATAAAATAGAGTAACTTTAAATTAATAAAATGCATACGATTATTTATACTACATGTATTTCAAGTTTTAAATCATGAGTGAATTTTTTACGCACAAAACTCCTTCTAATAAAATTACTTCACCAAGGCTATGTCTGGTATTTCACTGATTCTATGGAAAAATAAGCAGTATGAAGACTCCATTAACATTGAATAGTATAAGAAAGGATAAAGCTGTGATTGAATAGTAGAAATGAAGAATATTATTTATATTTTAATGGATATAATACAAGTTCTTAACTTTTTGCATTGGAATACAAATAAGTATACAGAAAATCAATTTGGTATGTCTGAGTATTTAAAAATATAGAATACAAGCTCTTAACTTTTTGCATTGGAATACGAATAAGTATTTTAAAATAAAAAATAAATTAAACAGTGATGATATGAGTTCCTATTTTAGCTAAAATGCATATGCATTTATTTATTTACAGATAAAATTATGCTTTTAGTAATTTAGATTTGATAAAAATATTGTTATTAGCATGATGCTGTTTCAAGTGTATAATAATTTTTATTTTAATTTATTTCCTATTTAACATAAAAAAATATATATATATAGAATCAATATAATACTTTTTTAAAAGCTAGTATTTGTGCAGATATTCAGTGTACGGCCAAATATCTAATGCTGTTACATCCCTGGTTGGAAATTATGAATTTTTTCAATTTTTTAGCAGCTGTATGACTTCTTAATTTATTATTATTTATGCATAAAAGTATAATTTTAGTTTCACCTTCAAAGTTATAATTTGTTTATTATTTTGTGTATAGCTGTGTGTTAAATCTTGACAAGTTCTAAAAATGAGTGTGACTGTTATAATCAAGTCAGCTACACAGTCTGTAGAAGATTTTGGTGTTGAATGCGATTTATCATGGAGCATTGGTCATCTGAAAGAAGTCCTTGAAGAATCTTATCCTAATAATCCTGTGAGTACTTACAATTTTTTTCTTCATTGTCTATTATTTGTATTTTTTGCCTTAAGAGGCTACTTCAGTAAAGTGAAAAGACCCCGTTCCCTAATGCTAATCCTATGGAAGAAATTTAGGCTTAGATGTGTTATTATCCCTCCGTCCGCCATCTTGGATTTTTTTCTTGCGTGAAAAGTCCTTTTCTGCCAAGTAGTAAATGTCGCCAATGGTTAAATATTGTTGATAGATTAATATAATATTAAAAAAACCGGAATATAATAATTATAACTATTAATTAAAAAACAGTTTTTAATTCACGCCCAAAAAAATCCAAGATGGCGGATGGAGGGATAATAACACATCTGTTCCATCTGTACAAAGGTCGTTTTTTTACTTTTTCGATTTTGATTGCAGATATTTTTAATGAGGACAGGACACTTTCATTTTCATAACCGGTTTCGAAACTGAAAGCATCCCCATAAAAAAAAAAAATGTGCAATCAAAATCGAAAATGTAAAAAATGGCCTTTGTACAGATGGATCTCAGCTATCCAATGCAAAAAAAAAAAAAAAAAAAAAAAAAAAAAAAAAAAAAATCATTTAAAAATACAGAAATGCAGCCGAGATATGTTTATAAATTTCTTTCATAGGATTAGCGTTAGCGAACGGGTCTTTTCACTTTACTGAAGTAGGCCTCTTAAAGAAAATAATCAAGTTATTGTGGGAGCACTATAACTACTTTTCCCAAAAATATTAATAAGTTATATTTGTATGAAACAAAAATATTTAAATATATTTCAACATATGTAATGTATTGTGAATTTAATAATATAAGCAAAGTAAACTTTTTTTGGAACAACTTGCAAATACGCCCGGAGTCCGCCATCTTGTTTCTTTGTTGGTCATTTATAACCACTTTATGCTTAATTTAACAACATAAACAACAACAGACATAAACAACAATAAACATAAACAACAACAAAAATAAATAAATAAATCCAAATAAAGAAATTTAAAATCGGCGATGATCAACAGAGAAACAAGATGGCGGACTCCGGGCGTATTCGCAAGTTGTTCCCTTTTTTTATTATTGCTAGAGCCCTGTAATTTTCAATTAAAATTTAAAGTTTATTATGCCAGTTTGTTAGATAATGTTGCATTTATTTAAACTACTAGGCTCGCCAACTTCTGTTCAGACTTTGCAGCTTCTAAATCCATGGTAATGTATTCTGTTTTAAAAAGACTACTGAATTACGGATAATTGAATGATGTTATCATGAACGGCAACTAGCTTCTGAAGTCCTGTCACCATGTTTTTCCATTTGAATGGGGTGTTTTTTGGTTACCATGGTCTCATTTACTGCTGTTGCGACAGTTTACGGCTTTTTTTTGAGGATTGATAAGTAAGATCAGTTACACATTTGAAAATCAGCTTTTATAAAATGGTTAGATGAAAAATGTTGCTGTCTCTTGGACTTTCATAATGACACTATGGACGATAAATATCTTTCTTTTTGGGTTCAAGGTTAAAAATCTGTCTGCTCTGGAATAACATTTAGAACCATGGTAGTGAAAAGTACTGTGTTTTGAAATTTTACTCTTTTATTTTATGTATTGATCGAGTTTTAGATATTTTCAGGTAATTATTAAGTATAATACAAAATTTCTAACATTGTTTATCAAACAGCAATTCATACAAAATAAATCAAAAGTATTTTGTGCATCCATTTACTTGTATTTATGCTGCATCAAGTGATGAAATATATAAACAAATTTTCTAGCTATGGTATTTTTACAATATATTCCCAATGTGACGTCACATGAATAATGTCCATAAGAAAATAGTTTTAAATGTTTTGGTTTAGTATATGACATAGTTTTCACAATTAAATTCATTTTGTGTAAATAATTTAATTATTTTAAAGTTTTTCTCTTCTTTCAAAATTCTCATGTAAATATATAATTCAGTTTAAAAGTGTTTGGGAAAAATTATTATTTGAGCTTTTTTAAATAGGAACTAATTTTCACTGTTAAAAATTTTTCACAGGTAATAATTAAATTATTTTAGACATTTTACATATGACAGTAGTATTTAATATTTGGCGTTTTACATATGACATAATTGTCATAGTGAAATATGTTTCATGCGTTATAATTTATTTATTTTAAGGTTTTCATACTTTTTTAATATTCGCGTGTAAATATAATTTTTATGACGTAATTTACCATATTCCCTGCTTTTAACATGTGATCATTTAATTATTATTTTAAACTTTCATTTCTGTTATTAATGGTCAGTCATGTATAAATCTAAATACTTTTTTTAATTTAGAAGAAATATAATCCTTTGAACTGTTTTACAAATTGGCATCAATATAAAAAAAATGACTTTTTCTATATATGGAAAAATATCTCTTGAAATGATGTAAATTTGAATACAAAATTGGCACCCCTTCCCCCCCCAAATAAATAAATAAAATAAAATAAATTGTCATTTAAAAGTTAAGCGGAGGTTGCACACCACAAGTTTATGAAGTAACTCCCGAGAAAAAATAGTTAAATTCCTATATATAGTTTTTGTTCCTATAAAACTTTTTTATGGAACGAATTTAACCATTTGTTGATATATATCAATGGATATATTATCATGATGCATAATATTTATTTTTAAAATATTAAGATTTTGATATTTTTATTTACTTGATATTTATTTTTAAAATATCCCTGTGCAAGAAAATTTTGATATTTTCAGTCAAAACAAGTGTAAATGAAATTTTCAACTGTTATTGACTGTGTTATTCTGTAGATAAAGAAATTTTGTCACTGGCAATGACTTTTGTAACCAAAGAAGAAAACAAATATATTTTCTAAGCTTTATGTTTCAAGTTTTTATTTTTAAATGTAGAACTAATAATTGAGACAATTAATTCAAAACAGCCATTAAAAGATAAACTATCTAATTTAGATAATCAATTACATACAGCTTCATTAGAAAAGAATCTTTTCTGATTTGGTTAGTCGAGTCTAAACTGTACAACATGTTAGCAAATGAAAAATAAGACAAGTTTACATTTATGCTAAAATTTTTCAATTAAAAAAAAAACTTTTTTGTATTTATTATAATATTGTTTAAGTTTTCATGTTAAGTGCAATATGTTTTAGTTTATAATTTATATTATCCTTGAAAATATTTATTGTCAGACTCAATGAGTTGACTATTTTCAAAAATATGATATTTATGAACCCTGCAGCTCTTACAATAACTATTCAATTTAAAAATTGTCTACTTCAGCGTGTTTATAAACATTTCTCTATAATACTACACACTTTTATATATTTGTATGCAGTAGTTTTCACAATACAGTAGAACCTCTTTTATCCAAAACTCTAGGTTAACCAAAATCCATTTTTTTAAGATATTTTTTTTTATTATCACATTCCGTGTGTACAAAATTCATTTTGAAAGCTTTTTTTATTTATTTTTTATTTTTTTAAAACTATCATTCCTTGTGTGAAAGCGGTCCATTCCGTACTACAAGTACAAATAAATATTTTTGATTCCCTTTCTTAGGATTCCTTTGAATATAACTTGCTTCCGTAAGCTGTGCAGTGGAACGAAGAAAGCTAACAAATTAGCAATTCTGAAGCTTTTGAATGTTTTGTAAAAGGTTTGGCATGACTGGAACAGCAGAAAGACTGTAATAGCCTAAACTAATAATGTTAAAAAATTTCGTGATAGTTCCAAAGCAAAGGCAATCAAAACTGTGACAGACAAAACAGTGTTTCAAACTCTTGTGAAATATTTTAAATGTAATTAATTTCAAAATTAAAATTCATGTAATTTTATTCTTGTTTCTATTTTGTTATTGCGTTATTTTTCTTAAGAATTTGTTACCATAATAAGAAATAGTGCATATATTTCTCCTTAATCTTAAAATTAAAGCATTCTCGATTATCTGAAAATTTCGATTTTCCGAAAGAGGGTCGGTCCCAATTACTTCGGATATTCGAGGTTCTACTGTATTAGCAAAGAAAGACATCTGTTCGCAAATTCATTTATGGCAGTGGTGGCAGCCTTAGTTTCTTTCTTTCTTTCTTTTCCCCCTTTTTTTTTAAGAATAGAGATATTATTTCTTGAGAAAGATAAGATACAACAATTAATGTGATTCTTTGATTTGAAAGGATTGATTTTTAATGTTAATTTATCTTTGATTTTGTCTCAAATGTAGAGTTTTTTATTTGCAGTTTAAATTAATTTTTTCTGTATTTAAAGTTGTATCTATAAGTATATTAATTGCGCTTCTGACAAAAATTATCTAACATTTAACTATGTTTACATTGTATTCCAGAAAAAAGAACACCAGAAGTTAATATATGGAGGCAAGTTATTACCAAATCACTTATCTTTAAAGTCTGTTTTAAATCATGTGAGTATAAAATTTATTTATTTTTTAGATGTAAAATTCCAACTGGGCGAAAAATGTCCGGACCAGGATTCGAACCAGGGATCTCTTGGCTGAAGCCACCAGTTGTCATTAAGGTTAGCTGGGTGAAAAAGTTCCACCAGATTCGTTCGGGATAGCTCAGATGGCAGAGCACTGGCGGCTTCAGCCAGGAGATCCCTGGTTCAAATCCTGATCCAGACATTTTTCGTCCAGTTGCAACTTTACATCTAATATGATTTATTTACCAATTAGAATAATTGTGTTAAAATTATTCTAGTATTTATTTTTTGTCTGATCATATTTTGTTATTGGTCCTAAATGTATATTTATTGCTATTTATAATACCTAAAACTGTGGGAAAGCACTTAGTTTTTCCCTACACAAAGCTATGGGCCGCTGCTTTTGTATTGTTAAAGCTTACTGATCGCAGCGCTGTCTAATGGGATCGTGTGGCTGAGCATGCAGCGCACAGGGGTGTAGTCGTAAAAAAAACAGAGGGCATACGTTCTAAGCAGAGGGTATACGCTCAAGGCAGAGGGTATACCCTAGCGTACATATACTATAGCTTTCTTGAGAAACAGAGGGTATACGGTGTTCCTTAAAAAAATCCACAGGGTATACGGCATATACTCCCGTATACCCTCCACTACATCCCTGTTGCTGCATCAGAGATAGAAAATTCGGAGCTAGAGATGTTCGTTTCTGGGAGCATAACAATTGTGAATTGAAATGAAAGCAGAAATGATGGCTCATTAGTTGATTGAAAGGAACTGTTTTGTTTTGTTTTGATTGTAGTAAAAGAACGATTGTGTATAACGATTAACAAGACGTGTATATAAGATGACCTCATCTTAAATAGTTCCTGTAAATAGTTCTTCATTGTAAATATTCATCAAAATGTACAGATGCTTCAATACATATTTAGTTCATTCTGCAAGTTTCATCTGCTTTTTTTTATAACAAGTCATGACTCCCTTTTCTATATGTATATTTATGTATGTTTCTCAGCAAAGATTATAAAATGCACAAGTTAATATTAGTTCAACACTGGCATGCCATATAATTGATTTGTGCAACTTTCTATGTTATGGATAATTTGAATGTGTTCTGAAAAGTACCAAGATAATTTACATAGATTTGAACTGTCATACTTAAAACAAATATTTTGATCTTTTGGCAACAAAATAGGTTTTTGGCTCTAAAATGAATTATGCATAAAAAAAAAAAGGCTGTACATAGAAGTTGTTCCTGAAACAAGTGTTTAAAAATCATTGGTGGTCCATTAATGCAACACCTCTGAAAATAAGATTGGACCACGAAGGGAAAAAAATTTGGTGGTCTATATAGGGGCTAATGGTTAAAAATAAATCATTAACAGATATATAACAGGTAAAACATTGGCTTAACTCTCCTCTCCCTCCTTCATTCAAAAGCAATTTAAATATAACTCTTAATACTTTAAAATGTGTTTTCCTTTTTGTAATGTCTTTAATTCATTACACTTAAATGTTCAGCTTTATGTTACAATTTTATATTTCATATAGATATTAAATTTTTGTGACTTTATTACTTATTTGTTAATACAAAATTACCTTTGATTGTATTGATAATTAGTTTTTTTTTTTTTTTTTGTTATATTGTATTGTTATATCTTTGTTTCAGTCTCAGGAACGACAAATCATTCATCTTGTGTGTCCCACCCCTTCTAAAGTGAACGCAAATGAATCCAAAGAAGTGAGTTATTTTGACTTATTAATTCATGACAAATGTTCATTATAATCCCCCCCCCCCTCCCAGTTTATTATATTACTTTTAATTGATATAAGTAGAATGAATACAAAACCCAGAGCACTGTGGCCACTAAATACACCCTCGTTTAAATTCATAATGCCTTTACATTATTATTTTAATACTCTAATTATTTTGCAGTTTATAAAAATTAGAAAAACTAAAAAAGTATAAATTTTTTGTTGTGTAACCATATTATTACAAGTTTTATTTTACATAATAATGTATAAAAAATTGTGTGCATTAATTTTTCTTTTGTATGTTTTGTATTTACAATCTATATTTTTAAACAGGCTGCACCTCAGTCTTTTCCTGTTCCTCCAATAAATACTGGATTTGCACCTTTGAATGCTCCAAGTTTTAGGTATTTAGTTATTTTTTATATGTATATGTAATATGTTTTTGTTATCCTTTTGTTTTTGTTATTTGTGTTTATTAAATTTGTTTGACATTTACCACTTCAACGGTCACAGGCATAGGGAAACAGTGTTATTACTCCCAACTTATCTCAGGTCTACCATTGAAGTGGTTAACCAAGGCGTTGAGAACCAGAGTGGACCAACCTAGACAGCTGTCATTTCGAGATAAATGCTTTTGAAAAGTAGTACAAATTTTTGTTAACCTCTTTTATGTCAGTTTTGCCAGTGCCAGAGGGGACCAAGCCACTTGATTCTTGCACTGACAACTTGATGGCTTCTGGGGCTACTTAAAACATCTGGTCAGTCATGACAGCGCAAGAATATTGCGATAACACAAGGAAAGCATTTCCTGCCATTTGCTCAATATTTATAAGAATTTGTTTTGTTTGACTGCTGAACATGCTAGCTTGAATTAACAATAATGCTAACAATAATGCTCATACAGTAATTGTCTTGATAAACCTATTTTACTATGGATGTAAGTTTGTATTTTATCAAATTATTGAAACAATCAATAATCACCCTCTGGTGGTTATTTTTATTTATTTATTTATATATATATTTTTTTCTGCTAAATGTCTTTTGTTTCTCTTCATTTGGACAAACTCCAAATTTCATATTTTTCTGATGAACAATTTTGACTACAGACAGCTCTAAGTAGCTGAGTTTAATATGAAGCAATTCCAAAAAAATTCTTTTCTCAAATCATGACCCCCGGGTCCCAAAACCACCTCAGTTCAAATGTTGATTTTTATGTATATAGGTCTCAACCGAGCTTATTATCCAGCTTCATCCGCCATCTTGTTTAAAAATGGCAGCCACTTAAAAGATTTTAACTTAAAAAAAATGCAAAAAAAAAAAAAAAAAAAAAAAAAAAATAGAAACCCCAAAATAGTGTTACTCTTAAGTGATGCAAGGATACCAGAGCATTTTTCTTTTTTGGCCTTTATTTTAAAAAATTGCTAAGATATAACAATTTGAATTTCTAGGGTGGCTGATTTTTCCATAATTCATTTATGAGCTTTAGAAAACATGATTTCTTCCAAATTTACTTTAATTGTTGTACCATCGTTACTATTCTCATGCACTTAAAACTATGTAATCATATCCACCAGCATCAAATTCTCACCCAGTGTGGTTTTACTTAACAAAGTATCGCCAAATTTGGTGTAAAAATATTTCTCCTCAAAGGAAAGCGGCTTGATAATAGCTATTGTTTTTTAAATTCCCATTCAAATTCAGTATTAATGAAAAACTGAGAATCTTCTGTAATTGGGTTTCACACATTTTTTCTTCATGTGTTTTAATAAAATTAGCTGAATTCGTAAAATCAAAAATTACGGAAGTTGCCTCTTTTTCCTAGTAGAAGACTTTTAAAACTTCAATTAGTTAACTTTGATTAATTGTTGGAAAATTATTTATAAATTTGATTTTTCTTTTTTAGTGCAATGCCTGGGATGACTGCTCCCCCAGTAAACACAGCTGATACTTTTCAGCAGTACCTGGCTATGCAACAAATGTACGCCCAATTTATGACACAGTACTTATCACAGTAAGTACATATCTGTATCTTTATTTATTTTATTCAATTGCATACATAATATATACAGTGTCAGATTTATTAATGTAAACATTAGGGGGAATAAAAAAAACAGCTAGACAATCATAAATCATCTATAATGTATGTTCATAACTCAGTAAGTCGCTAAAAGATAGTTTTGCAAAAAAGGAGCTACAAAGGCCCCAATCCCAAATGTTCATCAGTATCACATCCACCAAGATTTTTAAAGTAAATTTTGAAGGGAAAAACCGTACAGCATTTTGTAAATATGAGAAGACTTTTATTTTACTTCCTTTTCTGTCTGCCCAGAAAAAAGGCAAAATTGCAATGTTGTTTTCACTTCATATTTTTTTAAATGCTAAAACAAGACAATTATACCTCCAACATAATATTAAAAACGTATTTAAATACTTGAAGATAATGATTCTGGGTACTCAACGATTGAAAATAATGCAAAAATTAAAAAATTATATTAATTTAAATAATGCGTGCATTGCTGAAAACTGCAGTTCAGCGAACGTGTTAATACAGTCTTGTCAGTCAGAGGGTTAAGCAATATATTTACTGTAATATATGTTTCACTCAGATTAATAAAAATATTAAATATATCTTCATAGCAAAGGAAATTTATAAAGGTGGTGCTAAGGTAACAATTATTATAAATAACAGTTAAAATAGGAATAATTAAAATAGTATAACATGAAAATATTATTAAAGGCAAGGTTCATACACACTTAAGAGAAAATACAAGGAATCTAGAAAAATTCTAAGGAGTACAGTAATTTTAAAGGACTTACTGTATTTATTCATGTATGCCGACAACTTGAGTAAATTTGCTGTTTAAATCTATGTGTAATATACAATATATATAGGGTTTGTAAAGACTCTTTCAACTCCTTAGAAATGAAAAAGTTAACAAGGAGTCCTTAGAAATCCTTAAAAGCTCCTTGCTCTCTTTATTTTGAGCCAATTGCGCTCAACGGAGAGGTATTAAGTTAGTGTCTGATCAGTTAAGTCAATCTTGTTGTAAGACAAATTGTCTTAAGGCCATGCTTATTTATAATTATTTGAAAGAAATCTATTTAACATTTTTTAAATGCTTCTAAAAGCATTTATGAAATCATTAATTATTTATGTTCTTACAGCCTGTCAAACATTGACTATGAAACTATTAAAATCGCTAAACATATTGCTGCAAGTTTATTTAATGAAGTAAGATTTTTTACATTAAAAACAATGATCATTTTGTGAATTTTTCTTCGCCTAGTAGTCGGGAGTTACGCCATCAGTGAATAAATTTCCTGTTCAGAATGCTATGTGTCTAGCACTGCGAGAAGTGCTCTCATTGATAGGTGAGAACAAGTTGCTGATGTGCAAAATTAAAAGGCAGAGAAAGGACTCTTGTATGGGCCAGGAATAGTAGAGTATGTTAACAGTTAAAACAATAATTTGTCCTTTTGAAGTCTGAAAATTTGGCCTCAAATTCATATTTGGCAACACCACCATCTTAAAAAAATTGTGCAAAACGGATGAATGGGGAAAAAAAATTATGGATCAAAGAATTTGCAAAATGTTTTTTCGAAACAAGATTTTTTCATCTGCATAGGTTCTAATACCTCAACTAATTAAAAAATTTTCATAGTAAACACTTCTGACCATGAAATGAACTTATAATATCCCTAAATTGTCCATATTGAATTACTTTTACAGCAGGTCAAAAGTAAAAAAAAAATTGGTCAAACAATCAACATTACTTTCAAGTGTCTGCCAATTTGCCACTTTTTCCAAACTTTTTTGTGTTTATTCCTTAATAAATTATGTTAACTAATATAAAGAAATATATTTTTGATTTCAGAACATGTTTTGAAAAAGCTGGAACCTATGCAGATCGATTGAGTTTTTCAAACCCGAAATTCGTCAAATCGTCATATTGTACGTCATCTAGAATAGTGTTCATTGTAGGCCATTTTTAATGGGTGCAGCACCCTGCCCTTTTTCAAATTTACAAAATACACCACTGGTTGTACTCGGAAATTTCTAGAAAAATATTTCTCCATTCCGTAGTATTCCTAAATCTGTGTGCCCCAAGAACTTACAAAAATATTAGAACTTTCTCATTTGTTTAGGGAAAAAACAAGAAATTATTCAATCATATTGTAATTTAATTGTACTTTTCTTATATCATAAAATCATTCAAAATTAATGTTACTCAATTTATCATACCTAAAAATTACATATCTTCCCACTTTTTTTTTCTTAACCATATGTTAGGCATGCAGGTGATGTATGTCACCGATGACATCTGAATTATGGTTTTAGAATGTTGCTTTGTTACTAACTTTTTTAAAAAGTAAAAAAAAAAAAGCATATGGGTGACATATGTCCCCTGCGCGACTAAATGGGTGACAAATATTAGCATACCTAGTATTAGTACACAGGGTTAACTAAAGGAAGTAATATATTAAAGATCAAAATTAACACTAGCCACTGGCCACAGGGCCAGTAAATGAGGAAAAGTGGCTAGTGAAAAATTGCCTATTAGCGGCCACCTTCTGGCCACTTTTGTAAAAGGAGAGAATAAAATTTACTTGCATTTCATCAAGAATTCTACTTTTTTTGGTTCCAACATATTTAAATTAACATATTTATCTGGGCTATTCAGTTTTAGATTAATACTTACAGGATTTTTACTGTTTAGTATTTTTAAATAAAAAAGTGGCCACTAGTTCAAAGAAAGTGGCCACTTAAAAAACTAGTCCTACCGCCTAGTGGCCGCTAATGAAATTTCCCAGTTTTGTCCTATATAATATATTTTCTCTTGCAATAGTGCCCTTTCCTGCTTCAGTAGTGGCCTTTTTAGTGAGTTGTAGCACCCTGCCCTTTTTCTTTCTAGAGTGAACACTAATCTAGAATATTTTTTTTATAAGAAAATATGATTTAATTCTATCATGTTGATATATTGTCTATTAAACTTCCCAATTCAATATCGCTAATTTAATATCTTAAATCCCTAGTCTTAATTATTCAATCTTTAATTTTAATGTACAATCGGCTCTCGTTAATTCGAACTCGTCAGGACCACAAGAAAGGTTCGAATTATCCAGAGTTCGAATTATGAAAAGTATGAGAGAAAAACATATTTAAAGGGGTGCTATTACAAAGGAATTAACGTTATAATATATTTTTTTTAATTTATTTCGGCTGTTATCGTTAGAATATGACTTAATATTAAATTAAAAGATATAAATACATATACTAATTATTAATATTAAAAGAATATAAATAAAACATAAAAATTAGTAATACAAGGGTGGTTCAATAATTATTGTCCCGGAAGTGTATAAGATATTTGTACTGCGATGGTTGATGTGGAATATTGAAGCCTAATGTCTTAGATGCCTATATGCTCAATTTCAGAACTGTAGCTGCTATATTAACATATTTTTTTCCTTTTTGGTATGAGAATTCTCACCTAGCTTGAAAGGGGGAGGGTGGGGGGTGACAGTGAATGAGACGTAGCTACTGTTGTTTGGACTCGGGATCATGGTGATGTAGTGACGTTCATCCACTGTCACAAATCTATCACAGAACTGCTTCAGGTCTGGCTCCATTCCAGCCTTTTCCCCAACATCCCCCTCCCCGTTCCACCTTTCACACCTAAAACGAAAAATATTAGTTAATATAGCAGTTACGGTTCTGAAATGGAGCATATAGTCATCTAAGACAATAGACTTCAATATTCCACATCAACCATTGCAGTACAAATATTTTATACACACTCAGGACAATAATTATTGAACCACCCTCGTACAGTATAAAACAGCTGCATTTTTTAATTTTTATTAATTGTACTATAATTTTCTTGCCTGAAATTATATGAACACTTAAGAAATTATTTACACTATTTATCATCACTATGAGAAAATTCATCAATTGTTGTTTGCTTAGTCCTATTCCTTTTTGACTTTTGAAAAGAGGTTTCCCCTATCTTTAACAGATGTCCACTATATGGCTTTCTCGGAATGTCACTGGGTAAAATGCTAGAGAAAAGATTAGGAAGAAGCACAATGGAAGAAGGGGTGGAGGTGTCATTGACGGACAGACGGGGCACTAAGAAAGCGAATATCAAATGCACGGAATTATATATATACTAGTTCAGAACAATTCTGTCAAAAATGAAAGAAAGAAAGTTATTTCAAGATTCCAAAATCCGTAAGAAAGCAAGGAAAAGTAAAAAAATCGAATTTTTGTTAGTTCGAATTAAACGAAGTCAAGAAAAAATGAGTTCGAATAAATGAAAAATTTTAACGTTATTCTGCCATTGAAAATTTCAGGGCTTCATGTTTAGTTCGAATTAAGTGAAGATTCGATTTATTCGATTTCGAATTAATGAGAGCCGACTGTATCATATTTAATCCATCTTAAGTTTTCCCCTTTAATATTCATTATCTTATGTTTTGATCAAACGAACAACTTTTTATCAGCTTTTATCGTTTTAATTTCGGAAGTTCAGTCATAACGCATCATCCTTTTCTTAATAGTACCGTTTTGGCGAAATGCCAATTTCAAATCGTATGATCTTCTCCATGAACACGCGCCGTGTTTGATCGCTTGATTTTAGGCAGTGTGTGCGCGCTTTTTCTCCCCGTGGTTTTCCTTTGGCGAGCGAGCGCCTGCTGTGATATCCATTTTTGGTGCGGTGTCGCTTTGGCTTTGTTTGCCGTACTTTTTCTGCGGTGTTTTTGAAAACGCTCACACGGAAAAAGAGGCAGCCGATGTTTTGTCTCCGTGAAATGTAGACGTAAGCACAGCATTTCAGACTCTACCATGTCGCACGGACCTCGTGGTCTCTGTGCTAGTGTTAATTATGTGCTAGGAAATGCACTCTTGTTCCACTTTATTTTAGTTAACATTTAATTAAATTTAAGATCAACTTCATCTTCCTTAAAAACATGCTTTTTACTAAATATTATGATTTAATCGGAAGCTCCAGCAGTCATCAAGCCAGTCAGCTCAAATAATTGTACTAGTAATTTTGAGACAAACATGCATATAATGAAATTCTCATTATTTGTCTAATGTTTTAAGAGGAAATTATATCCTCTAAAATTAACCTTAAATTTTTCATTTTAGTTTAAAAAAAAAAAATAGACTTTTATTCAGAGTTAGGCAAAATATACTGAAAAACCATTTTCGATACAAAATACATTGGTGTTAGAACCTAAAATACAAAAAACAACAATACAAAATACTTTTCAAAATTAAAAAATTCCAAATACAAAATACATGTATTTTTAAAATACATTTAAAATACAAAATACATTTCGAAATTTCAAAAATTTATTGATACAAGGTATTTTTAGGGAGGTAATTTTGCAGTTTAAAGCAGAGGGGGGAGCATTATCTTGCTCCTGTAGGAGGGTGTCCCAACAGGCTACCCCACTAGTTGTGAATAAGTCACTGAATTAAAATTACTTAAAAATTCACAACATATTCAATATCTTCATAATTTGTATTATAAAACTTTATTACATTATTATTGAAAAAAAATATTTTCTTGATATTTTTTCAATTAATTTAAAAGTCAAATATTAAACAATTCAGAACTCTCGGTACAAGGAACATTAATCTCAGTTTTCAAACTTTTAATATGTAACTACTATCATGAGTTAATAATAAATAAACGTCTTTGATTATTAGTTATAAAACGATACAATATAATGTTTTAATAATATTTTCGATTTTATTTTAAACAAACACATGCACAGCACATACCCACATATACATAATGATGTGTTTCGTAAGAAGTATGAGTTTATGATTAATTATATTAATAACATAGTTGTATATACGTATGGATACTATATTGAGTGGTTAAAATTTCCATTTTCGTTTTCTATTGAAACTCAAAAAAAGAATCGTAATACGGTTTTACACAGTAAAACTTGCTCAGCTAATTTATATCTTCACTTACTTCATAAACAATCTATATTGTAAAGCAAAAAAGATGTTCGTGAATCTGCATTGTAAAGCAAAAAAGATGTTCGTAAATAACTCTAATGTCACATCAATAGTGAAAACGACCTAAATATATATATTTTTTTAATTGAAATTTTGGAACTTCTAAGTATCGCATAGTTGTAATTTTTCCACAGTGGAATAGGAAAAAAGTCCTTTCAAGTGCGATTTCTTTAAAAACTGTATCTCAGTTTACCCAGCTTTTATGGATTTTTAAAATAATTTTCAAGCATGAATTTTTTAAAACCCATCTCGCAAATATTTGTGTGACCCAATTAGGGAAGATTAACCCTTGCACTTAAAATAACGATGCAATTCAGCATTTGTTTGTTTATATGCAATATTCCATAACTAAATTGTCAAACGAAATTAAAATCTCACAAATACATAAATGAAACTCGAATTTAACAGACATGCAATTGAACTATACGTTTAAATGCTGAAATAATCAAAATAACAAGTACTAAGGATTAAAACCTTTCGCTGGCTAATAAGAAAGTCTCAAAAATGCTTTTTCAGTGTAGTTGGTCCGAGAAATGCGAGAAAATATATTAAATTAAAAAACAAATATAAGTTTACAATTAATAAATGATTATCACTTATGTTCTATACTCAGTGCAGTATATTGAGCATCTTTAATCTGAGTGAGATCGTTGTTCTGTATTATAAAACAAAAACATACCTATGAGAAACGCTGATGTCATATTGACGATGGAAACAATCTGAGTCATAAATTTTTTAGCAAATCTATTAACACTAGAACGGCGGGAAAATCTTACTTACTAGAACGGCGGGAAGGGGTCATTTTGACCCCTCGATGAAAATACTGAAATAACAACTCTAAAATAATTTTAAATGCCATACATTGGCAAAAATATGTAATTTCCGTGTATTTCATAATTTATATTTAATATTACTCGATAATTTATTGAATTTTAGAAGTACTGTATATGTAACGCATACATGGCGATTAATTGGACCATACTACAACTACTCAAAAAACTCATTAATTTGATATAAAAATCGATTTAAAATTAATGTTTTCACAAATTAAAACTAATGTTAACTAAAATAAAACACAATTTATAAAATAATATATATATATTTTTTTTCATCTAACTTATTCGCCGAATGATTCACTTTCTAAATCCATAAATGAGAAATTTGTTCTGCTGTTTCCGTTATTTCATTATAAGTCTAGCTGAATGGTTAATATGTTAAGCATTCTGTTTCAATTTTATTTAATGCTTATAATACTCCAAATTGTGCACACGTATTAGGAATTAATTCAGTTGTAATCAAAAAATGGCAATTTTTCGAACACATTTTCTGCACACAACTTTGAAACATGGTGCGCAAAATTCTTGAGATTTGTTTCCATTGCATGTCTGTACTTGACATTTTTTCTCTTCATATCTATTTTATTTTCGTGTTTTTTTTTTTTTTTTTTTCTGAAGACTCAGAAAAGATCTTTGGGAGTTTTGAAACCATAAGATCCATTCTGAACACATCCCCTAAATTTAATAGAAAATCTCTTCTACTGATAGGCTTTCCTGTTACACTTTTATAAATTATCCAGGTGTTTAAATCTGTATGATCCAAAATATTGAAAAAGATGTGTACAGGCCATCGTCTAAAAACCGATTCCACGGAGTATTTTCGGCACATCTGATCATGGATATCCACACCGTACTTCGTTGCGTTGTAATATTTTATTGAATCGGGCAACTTCTTGAGACCATCTTCAGTTTTTATAGTAGAATGTAATGAGCTCAGTAGAAAAACACTTTTTTTTCTTTTGGCTTGATAGATGGTAAGTGTCATATTATCACATTCCACTATCTTCGATGAATAAAGAGTACTGTGCATATTTTTCAATGATATAGGAATTTCTCTTCTGTTCTTTTTTATTGTGCAACCAAACTTGTATTTTTAGCTTTTAACATTTCTGCTAATTTGATGCTAGTAAAATAGCTATCTGTCGTAATATTCCTCCCTTCGTTTAGATGAGGATCTGTTAATTTCATGACAACATTTTCCGATAAACGTAATTAAGGATTGGCTGTTTCATATTTTTCTAGATAAATAAATTCATTCAAGAGGTATTTAGTATCAACGTCAACAGATCACCAAAATTTTATTCCAAATTTATCCGATTTATTTGGCATATATTGCGTAAATTTATATCTATCTTGAGATGGGAACAATTGTTCATCAACTGTAATATTTTGTCCTGGACGGTAGCATGTTTTGCAATTTTCAATAAATTTATTCCACATTTCAGATGCAAGAGCAAATTTATCAGTCTGTAGTTTGCTAGATCTCGTTGTCTTTTCATCAAACCTAAAAAATCTTTTTCTTTCTTTGAATCTATCTCTTGAGATAGTTTCTTTGCAAAATGGCATTCCTCATGCCTTGAACGACAAAGAATAAAAATCTAAACCCTTTTTTTTATTGCTCTCGAACATATAGTATAGCAACAAAAGCAGCTTTGAGTACAAAGAGTATTTTACTAAAAGGGTCAAAATGACCCCCGTCCGCCGTTCTAGGAATACAAGTCAACATTTCAAAAACTAACAAATCTAGAAAGCTGAATTTTTTTTCAGAAATATATGTTATCTATTTAGGAAAAGTCAAAAAATTTCAAATGATTTCGACCAAGCAAACAAAAGTAATCAACGGGCGAAAGTACTCAGGTGTCAAAATGACCCCTCCCGCCGTTCTAGTGTTAATCATCGCACAATTTCAAGTTTAACACTGTCGAATAGAAAAAAAAAAATGTACTTTCAAATACAATTTCTTTGAAAACTATCTTAATTTACGGATTTGTTATGGTTTTTAAAAAAAATTGAGCATGGTTTAAAAAAAGAAAAAAAAAAAAACTACATTGCGCGTAGCCCATCTGCGGAAGATTTACCTGTATGCATTTAAAATGATGCAAATAAGTTCATCATTTGCTCCTAACTAATATTCAGTAACACTATTAAAAGTTCATCAAAAATAAATAATAAACAAACACAAATTTAACCGATATATAATTGAACTACCACTGAAATATGTAGAATAAAAAAAGCTGCTATAATTAGTGAATTCTTTGACGATTTCTTTTGCTATTAAACCTTAACATATAGCTTATGTGAAAGTACTGCTTTTAATTAGAGATGTGTCATTTGTTGAGGAACGACTCCAAAGGAACGATTCAGGCAGTGAAACTGAAGGAACGATTCCATTCTGTAAAAAGGAATCGGTCCTTTTCGGATTCGGTCCTTTTTGGAACGACTCCTCGGATTCGGTCCTTTTTGGAACGGTTCCTCGGATTCGGTCCTTTTTGGAACGGTTCCTCGGATTCGGTCCTTTTTGGAACGGTTCCTCGGATTCGGTCCTTTTTGGAATGATTCCGAAAAGGAACGACTCCACGGAATCGGTCCTTTTCAGAACGATTCCTCGGAATCGGTCCAAAATGTACCGACTCCGAAAAGGACCGATTCCTTGGAGTCGTTCCGAAAAGGACCGATTCCTCGGAGTCGGTCCATTTCGGAATCATTCCAAAAAGGACCGAATCCGAGGAACCATTCCAAAAAGGACCGAATGCGAGGAACCGTTCCAAAAAGGACCGAATCCGAGGAACCGTTCCGAAAAGGACCGATTCCTCGGGAATCGGTTCTTTTCTTGTAGACTGGCCAGTTTTAATAAATTAAAATACGCTATTTTATTTCAAAATAACAGATTTTGATTCTATTAAAGCTGACTTTATTGCCAAAATATCCTTCTAATGTGTGTGCCACTCCCCCCCCCCCCCCCCCCCCCCCCCTCCTCAAAAAAAAAAAAAGAAAAGTAAAGAAAGAAAGAAAAAAGAAATTGAAGTGCGGGGCGGAGTAGGGCGTTTAATAAACATTACTATTTCATCTTCTTGTGCTAAATTAATCTGAAATAAATAATTAAAAAAAAATATTTTATACGAATTGGATTTTTTACACCTGAGAGAAAAAGTACCCGAGATGGGATTCGAACCCAGAAACTTTACGTGCTTTACCGATTGAGTACCTGGACCCCGAGGGTAATGGAACACCATGTGTACTTTAATACACTAATACATTTTCTAATTGGTAAATGTATCATACGAAATGAATTTTTTCTAAATGAATTCTTAAGGCTGTTCTCAAATCCAAAAGGATAAATTTGTGACAAAAGTTTTAATTTATTTTTATTCGGAAATGCATGAAACGAACAGGTGTTGTTGTTCAGAAACTATGTAATCGAGCTGTTTTTTCCGTTTTTTTGCAAACGCAATAGGCCTTTCAGAAAATAGTGTCAAAGTGGGCGTTTTGAACCGAATTTCCGCGCGAAAGAGGCATAATTTCTCAAAAATGGGTGAAAAACATGTTTGTCACGTGATCAAAATCGATTATATCTCAATAGGTAATTTACTGATCAAAAGATGGAAAACACAGTTCGATTCCAAATCGCTTCCATGGTCAAACATTCCAATTTTATATCTTTCCGTTAAAAAATGAATTTGTAAATGTGTCAAAACGTTTTACGCTTGTTGAGCAGATCACTTAAGAACAGCCTTAAGAAAAACAAAGAAAATGCTTGTTTAATTACTAGTGAAAAATATTTTTTTAAATCTGACTAGAAACAGTTTTGAATAATGTAAGAAATATATCACTAGGCCATAAAAATTGCATTTTAATAGGATAATAATAACTGATTTTCAATTATTTTAATAATTGTAGAGTTACGCACTTTCATGCATATTTCACTATTTCATGTTTTTTCCTCAAACATAATTTCAATTTGAGAATCCTCTTTGTCAAAATAAATATATGACCAGCTACGAGCGCTCGAGTACCACTTTATTTCCACAGTTTGGCGTCTTGTTTTTCTCTCCTGAAGAAGATGATTAAAAAAATCTCGAAACTCCCTAAGATTGTTGTTTTAATCAACTTACATTGAGGTTTATTACATAGAGTAAAATCTGTTAGAACAAGGAATTTTTGTAAAACGTTTCTTTCTTTAAGATAATGAATATTTCAAAAAGCATAATGTCTAATAATAATAATAAGATAACAGTAACAGTGGTGGGTGGGATTGAAATAATTTAACTGCGGTTCGCTCTCTTAATGGCCGTTTTGAGTATAAAAACGGGAAAGAAAAATCACGTGCTACATATAGATTATCGGACTTTCTCCAACACTGGGACATATATAAAGCTGCATATTTTATGCTTGTTTCGGTTTAATAGATTTATGTTAACCCTCCGCCTACCAGAGGGGTTCAATGGCCCCGACAGGTACATTTATAATGATATTTCTAATTTATTTTAAAAACTGAAATTTCTGTAAATATGGGTTTTTTCTGGGATGTTCTATTCTTTTGAGTAGAACATTCCAGAAAAAGTCACATATTTACAATATTTTCATTTTTTTAAATGTGAAAAATAAATTTGAATGTATCTATCGGGTCCTGTTGCACCGGTCTGGTATGCGGAAGGTTAATATTGCATTTAAAATTTTTACAATATACGAATTTAATTATTGGTTTCCAAAGAATGCACGTTGTGATTTTGTACAGTTTTTTTAATTGTTATTTTACTTCTATTTCTTGCTAAATAATTAGAATTTAAATAACTGTGACTTTGTTTTAATTCAACGTAAAATAAAAGCAAAAAAAATCTTTTATCGTAATAATTTCTTATAATAATTCAGATTTCTTGATCGTTATTGATATTCGTAAATCCCGAGTTCAATGCCACGATTAATGCCTGTTACTGTGGTGATGGATAATACATATCTGAGTTTAATTTCGAGCAAATCAAGGCTCCCTTCATGCTAAACTAAATTTAATGTTTCAAGCCTAATACCAAATTTCCGTTTTTATTGAGGTAAAACTTACTGCAAATACGATACTAAATTTTATGTATTTTCCTTTCTTATTGTTATTCTTTTCACTTAGAAGATTTATTTATTTATTTTCTTTTTTTTCTTAAATTACATAAAGTTTTCTGAAAAGCTCGAATTTAACAAAATGTTTTATCTATTTTAAATAGTTTTGACAATAAAAAGTTTAACTCCGAATAAAAAATAGTTAAATTCTCAAAAAATTAAGGTTGGTATTATCTATAATACGTTTACAACAGATATCTTTCATTCAACGGCCGAAACATCGTCAAAAGGATAGTTCTTTATATAGTACTACACTCTGTAATAATAATGGACATACTTTTAATTTGTTTAATTTAATTAAACCAATAAACCGTTTTTCAGTTAAAATCTTAGCAAATTTCAAATTTAAAGAAATAGAACTTTGAAGTTTAGTGAATCACTATATCTTTTGGCGGAGATAATATGTACTATATATGAATAAAATCATATATATTACTATATATATATATATATATATATATTATAATATTAATGCATATAATATTATCTTATAAATATCACTAGCCATAGCCATGCTGCTAATGAATCTGTTTACAAATCATCTGAAGGAACTTCTACCCTTTCGTGTAACACAAGTGTTCCATGACTTCATGAGTTATGAAGCTCCAAAGATCCCAATCCAAACAAACATATTAGCATTGCAATTCACTCACACCGAACTGAGGTTCTGTATCATATAAGTGAAGAGAGGGTGACGGCGGATGAGGGTGTGAAATTAGAGAAATTCCGGTAGGTTCTCGTGAAATTGGAGATTCAAAAAGAGTTGTAAGTTTATTGAAATTCTACGTAGTTAACAGCAGTTCACAAATAGCGATGTTAGGGTAAAAGACAAGACATACATCAGTCACTCAGGAAAGACAGTGTGCAAAAACGTGCTTTACTTTTTAACTCTTTCCAATAAAGTTAGTGTTTATGAATGCGGTTTGTCTGTCCGTCAGACCGTCTGTTCACGCTCTAAGGCAAGTCACACACTAAGGCGACACATAAGACATGTCGCTTGAATTCGCTAGAAAAACTGGTTTAAAACAAGTTTGCAACTACTTCGTTCTTTGTTTCGACCAGTTTTTGCACTTCATGTTGCGCTTTGTGTCGTTGTGTGGTCTCAGTGTGTAATATACCTAACTCCCGTAAATATACTCGGATTCCCATGCAATTGATATATGTTAATGATGTTTACCATGGGATGTTTGGTATTCAATATGAAGAGTGTAGCATTAATAGTTTATTTACAGGGGCACTCAAAAGTATTTCGTTACATTATGGTCAACGGGAAAAAATCGTTTGCAGCGCATTTTAATGACATTAAGCTATTTCAAATGCATTAAAATTGATATATATCACTGAATTGCACTACAAGATGATTGCTATAGAATAGGATGTTTAACTTCTGAACCAGATCCTGAAGGCGGTGATAATAATGTTGATGAATTATGCGAAATATCCTGTGTGCGTAAAGTTAGGGAGCTGAGGAGAAAGACGATAAAGGGCATAAAGTTATTGAAAGTACGGACACTGGAACAAAAATGTAATCTGCTTTAACTAGTTACATATCCAAACCAGTAGGGCCATCCAAATGAAAAATGAGATTCAGAATGAAAAATGAAATTAAGATTACCTAGAGGTGGATTTTGAAGAGGAATCTATGAGACTAAAAATTCCTAGACCCTGGTGACAAATATCAGAGCAATAATAAAATTTCCTATACAGGATGTCCACTCTCAACGATGTCCAATAGCTAATTCCTAAACCGTTAGTCATAGCCATATAGTTCCAATTACAAAAATGTTTTAAATGGGGGTAAAGAAGTATTTAAAAAGTGATTTGGGTCAATAGAATCATTTCTTGAAAAATTATGAAATTTAATTTTTTATACGATCCCCCGGTCCTTCAAGTTATAGTTAGTAAAACTTTCCTATTACACTTACACTAAACTTACACTACACTACGACTAAAACTGACCGAAGTAATGGCTGTTTCAACTTGGAGCATATTTTTTGCTGCGAAATAGGGGTCATTTACAAATTTACTAGAAATATAAATAATCTTCAGATATATAAAAAATATAGTTGATAGTAAAATTAACATTGCATTATAAATTTGAAATCTATAATCATTCTGAAATATTAATGCAAAATATACAGCTTGTACTAAACATATAACAGGAAAAAAATAATAGAATTTTCGTTAAATAAAATGTTGAAAAGCAACAGCCTCGATTCTTTACACACTGAATCCAAAAATGGCCTTCATTTTTTATCACAAAGTACAGATCTTTTGCAAATCGTAAATTTGAAAGCTAAAAAGTGAAAAATTTTCGGAAATCTGATTCTGATAGTATAAAATAGATGTGATTGTTATTTCTTTAACTTTTGATAATTGATTTTTATGTATTTTTTACTATTGAATCCGAAAATGACCTTCATTAGTTTTTGGTGTAAATCGCCCTGCAGGTGGCGCTGCTATGTAGCATTTTGCAGGATTTCCGCAAAAGCTCTATCTCAAGAACTAATGCACGGATTTTTATAAAACTTCAGATTCCGTTAATCCTTGATATGAATTAGTGCTGGTAAAGTTTTGGTGCAAATCGCCCAACAGATGGCGCTGCTATGCTGCATTTTGCAGCATTTACACGATTTTCGTAATAGCTCAATCTCAAGAAATAATGCACGGATTTTCATCAAACTTCAGATTTAGTTAGTGCTTGACATGAAATTGACGTTTTGCCCCTTGTGGCGTAAATCGCTCAACAGGTGGCGCTGCTATGCTGCGTTTTTTGAGATTTCCGCAATAGCTCTATCTGAAGAACTAATGCTTGGGTTTTCAACAAGCTTCAGATTTAGGTATACTGGATATGAATTAGTGCTGTTTATGTTTTGGTGTAAATCGCTCAATAGGTGGCGCTGGTATGCAGCATTTTTCACGATTTCCACAATAGCTCAATTTCCAGAACTAATGCACGGATTTTCATCAAACTTCAGATTCTGTTAGTCCTTGACATGAATTGATGTTTTGTACCTTTTCGTGTAAATCGCTCAACATGTGGCGCTGCTGTGCTGCATTTTTGGGATTTCCACAATAGCTCTAACTCCAGAACTAATGCACCGATTTTCATCAAACTTCAGATTCCGGTATACCTTAATATGAATTAGTGCTGTTTGTGTTTTGGTGCAAATCGCTCAACAGGTGGCGCTGCTATGCTGCATTTTTCAGAATTTCCCCTACAGTTCTATCTCAATAAGTAATGCACGAATTTTCATCAAACTTCAAATTCAGGTATACTTTGATACAAATTGGTTCTAAATTGATGTAATTTCTTTTACTATTTAAATGATTTAATTGACGTGATTCATTTAGAAGAAAGTTTTGTGATGGCCACAACATACTAGTTTAACTTTGAAATTTGCCATTTACAAAAAAAAGTCTAACATGATGGTTAAATATGAAGGTAATTTTTACATTCAGTGCTAAAAAGCACATTAAAAGTTAAAAAATATAACCATCGACTTTATTTTATAGTATTAGCTATTTTTTCAATTTTGAAATTTACTATTTTGAAATTTACTAGTTGCGAAAAATTCTGACATAATGGTTAAAAATGAAGATAATTTTCGGATTCAGAGCTAAAAAATACATAAAAATCATAATTTTAAAAATACATAATTTTAAAAATAAAAAAACACAACCATCGCAGTCTTGTGTTATCTAATCTAAAACTTTTTAGAAAACTTGTTGGCAGTAATCTATCCGAAATTTTTTGTGTTACCCTGTAAAATAAGTACATAATGGTAAGCACTGAAAATCATAATAATATTACATTGTCATCTGATTTACGTCAATATGTAAAATTTAACCTCGATCGCATATTTTAAAGTGAGTTGAATTTCGAGTACAAATTTTGAACTGGAAAGACATACATACGATCGTTTCAAATTAACCCGTTACCCGCTGGTGTTGCGTTCACGCAACGGTCAAAATAATTGCTCATGCTTACATTAATTATTTTGTCACCACTATTTTACAATTAAAAAAATTGCCTTATTTATTGGCAGAAATTTTGATATTTTAATAAAGCGGAAATTACCTTTCTGAATTTGTGGTGACAAGCGACTTTCAACAAGAAATTTGAAAATTCCTACTTATAGTTTTGGCGGTTAATAGGTTAAATAAAAGCTTATAAAAATAGCATAGTTTTTGTTAAAAAAATCATGAAAAGAAACAGCTTCAAATCCTTACAAAAATCTGTCGTAATACGATTTCTTTTAAAGCGCAGCTACACATGAAATAAATCCTTCAAATACTTTAAGCACTTTGTTTACGACCCCTAGAAGCATGGCTAAACTCATGTGTATTCGGATGCAGAAAAGTGGCATAAGTCTTGCATTTCAAAGTTTAGTATAACTTCATGAATTTTAGTGTTAGATGAATGGGACTTTTTTTGTCTTTCTTTTAAGAGAACAGGAAATTTTTACTAAATATCTCTTATAGGGCGGAGGACCGTATAAAAAATTAAATTTCGTAACTTTTTTAGAAATATTTTTATTGATCCAAACGACTTTCAGAATAATTTTTACCTTATTTAAAACATTTTTGTAATTGGAACTATAGGTCTATGACTAACGGTTTAGGACTTAGCCACTGAACATCGTTGAGAGTAAAGACACACTATATAAAATAATAATATAAATGGACGGTCATTTGACGACATATTTTCAAGAGAAACCAATGATTACACTGAAAATCGAATAGACCTTGCACCGCCCTTAAATTTCCAAGAGGAATTATGCTTTATACCATAAATCATAAAGTTAGAAATAACTGCAAATTAATTTCACACGCTGATCAATGAAATGAACTCTTAAAAACAAAATCATCTGTCCAAAATATTACAAAATTAAAGCGACTGGATGCCTAAGAAAATGGATGGGTACATAAGAAAATAAATTAGTAAAAAATATTATGGATTGCATGTGGTTCTCTTTATCTCGGAAGTGTTTTTTTCCCCTTGGAATCCTTTATTTTTCAAAATCGTTCTTTTTTTCTCGGAATTGTTCCTTTTTTCTCGGAATCGTTCCTTTTTTCTCGGAATCGTTCCTTTCTCTCGGATTCGTTCCTTTTTTTCGGAACGATTCCGAAAGGAACGACTCCAATGAACTCGTTCCTTTCGGTGAACGATTCCGGCTGGAACGATTCCTTAAAAGGAACGATGTTGCCCATCTCTACTTTTAATAAATATCAAATTTTGTTTAAATGCATAATTTATATATTTCATATAAAATTGTTTTTTTTTAGCATCTAATATTTAAACATCCAATATCTAATATATTCGATGTAAATACAGTTAATGAACATTTTCATACTTTATGAATAAATTGAACTACTTTTATATTAAAGTTCAATCCAAAATAAACTTATATAAATGGTATGGTAAATCATATTAGAACTTCGACTGAATGAATACTAAGAAATTAGGAAAAATTCTGTTAAAATCAATATATGATGGTATAAGACTAAAATCTTACCTTTAAAAAGTTTTTGAAGTTTGTTTTATCATTCAAAAATTTAATTTATAATCGAACATCTTACTTTATACTGGTGGTATTATCCATTGATTTTCTTATTATCTACAGAGTGTTAAATATTTTTCATGTCTAATAGCACACATTGTATATTATTATAATTAACCTGCTTGTTAAATTTTTATTCGGAGATTTAGCTGTTATTTTCATGAGCCTTTGCTGTAACTAACAGCATTTGCATTTCTAATGTATTTTAGATAGGCAGCACCTGCCTATGCAATAATTTTCACACATCAATTTTTTGTAATTCTTATTGAATCTTATGAATAAAAACTATTTTTGTGACTACTTAGCAAAAACGCTTCTGCAGAAGTAAACATCCGATTCATTAATATGCTTATGTATAAAGTTTAAAACAATGTGTAACATATAAACTTCCAGAAACGAATTCGAAAATTATTCAAAACAGACAGGCATGTCGTGTTTCCCTGTCGCAAAATCTAGGTTCTGCAGTTTAGACACAAGAACTCGAAATCTGGAGGAATGTATTTTGAGTATTTTGAAAATACAAAATACTTTGAAAAAGCATTCCAAAATACATTACCAAAATACATTTGTTTTGAAGGTTTAAAATACAAATTACAAATGTATTTTGAAAATGTATTTCAAATACATGTATTTTCGATACTGCCCAACTCTGCTTTTATTGTTTATTAAAGAACATTTAATATTAATTATTTTAGTTATTTTTTCTTGCTTCCTCTGAAAAAAGAAATATACATAACTTCATTCTGATTTTGTTTGTTTTTGGCCCTACCAATGACTGAGAGGTTCGAAGCTGATCTCTTATAGCTGGGTTGATGGGAGATGTTGGTTTTGAACGCATTCGCACCCGTCGGCCTAATTGTTCAAAAGTTTTCTGTGGTTTTCTTCGAACCTTGTGTAAATTCGGTTTAGGATCCGTTAGAAAGACTCCCATGTAGGGTATCCCCTTTGGGCTTATATCTCTTGTGCAGATAATCAGTCATCATAAAACAATACCAATACCTTGTTGATTTTTATTACTCATATGCAGTAGAATCCTCAGTAACTCAACTAGTGATGTAACGAATAGTGATTTGGCCGAATAGCCGAATCACCCGTCGGCCTAATTGTTCAAAAGTTTTCTGTGGTTTTCTTCGAACCTTGTGTAAATTCGGTTTAGGATCCGTTAGAAAGACTCCCATGTAGGGTATCCCCTTTGGGCTTATATCTCTTGTGCAGATAATCAGTCATCATAAAACAATACCAATACCTTGTTGATTTTTATTACTCATATGCAGTAGAATCCTCAGTAACTCAACATCCCATGAGAATAAGAAAATCTTGTCAAGTTAAGCAAGGTTCTACAAATTTTCATACTTAGGAGTTTATTTTAAAGATCATTTACATTTTACGTACTATAAAATATTGTATTAAATAGTAGAATTGAAGAGCTCAGATGATAAAGGTGTGTGACAAAGTAAAAAGAAAAAAAAAGAGCTAATCATATAGTTGAAGATAACAAATGGTCCTATCATCGACTAAATTACTGTTTGAAAAACCCAATACTCACAGAGATTGTAATTCATTATGGAGGCATTTGACAATAAACACAACTAGATATTTGGAATTTCAGGCTAATGCCAGACGAACATCTTTTTACACGCTTTTTCCTCTCTTACACCATTCCTACACATTCGCTAGCATATGTAAGGATGGTGTAAGAGAGAAAAAAGCATGCAAAAAGACGTTTGTCTGACATTAGCCTTACAGCTCATTTTTTTCAAAATGGTGATTGTGTTACTTACCACCATTATCATCTGAACTCTTCAATTATTAAAAGATGAACATTGAACAACTCCCATTTAATAAAGAAGTTTCTATTTATTTCTAGATCAGGGAGTTATAGTGAATAACTCAAAAGAAATATGTTGGAAAAGTATTTAAAGAATACAAGAAATGATTTTTGTAAAATTGGAAGTTAAGTTGGACTATATAGAAACAATTTTAACTGAAAAGTACTGATCAGTGAAGGAGCAATTTTCAAAGATTATTTGTGATAGAATAGTTCAGATTGTCGTAACTTAAGCAGATTTCTTCTAATATGTGTCAATTTAGCATGTTTCTCATTGAAGTTAATATTATACCAACTATGTGAATAACAAATGTTGGGTTATCCAGATGCCAACTATTTGTTATTCCACTGTATTTCATTTTACTGCCTTACATTGTTCTCCCTTCCGTTTGTTTTGAATCTGTACAAATGTGTAGCTACTTATAGTGATTAACGCTGTTTATACTTGTGTGTAGTTTTGCAGATTTTTTTATTTTATTTATTATACATTTAAGAAAAGTATCTGATGGCATGACATGAAGCCTAAAATTAGACATCTGGTCATCATTAAACATACAAATAATTAAAAAAAAGTATATATTTTAAATCTTATCAGATGTATCTTTTGCAGGTATAATGGAGGTGTACCGCCAGTAGTTCCTTATGCGCCTGCAATGCCTGTGCCACAAACACCACAAGGACCTCCTACTCAACAAAATTTGGCACCTAACCGACAACAACGACGAGCTCTAGATGATGAAAGAGACTATTTGGACTATTTTTATACATTCAGTAGAGCTCTGTTATTATTCGCTGCCTTATACTATTATTCTTCTCTTAATCGTATTCTTCTAGTGATCTCCATGTTCATATGTATGTCTATGTAAGTATGAGTCGAAGATGAAGACCTCCTCAAATTTATTTTACAGTGAATGGGTCTTCTTTAATCTGTGAATAGAATGCGTATATCTACTGTGTTTAACCCTTAGGCTGTTACAAACATGCTCAACACGTTCATCAGAATCTAATCCCCTACGTTACTAATGTGACACGTACATCTGTCTGAATTTTTCAATGTTTTGAACATTATGGATATACAGGGTGTCTACAGAATCTGGAAATCAGGGAATCATGGAAAAATCAGGGAGGTTTATCACTCTGGAAAAATCAGGGAAATGTCAGGGAACTTTGTAAAAATACTGGAAAATCAGGGAAATTTGTCTATATTGTGAAAATATTTGCATTTTCACCTTGTCAACAAGACTGATTCGTCTATTTTATGTACCATATTTTTCACATGCTGATTAATCTTTCCCAATATTTTTTAGAGGATGTGCATGGTATGAGTTTTTGATATTTAGCGTAAATTAAGGTGATCAGATTAGAGATCTGCACGGGCCGGCCTGTGGCGCCGATTTTCATTCACGGCACTCGGGCCATACTTTTTTCTGAAGGCTCGGGCCAGGCCTAACTTAATTTTTCTGTACAGAGGCGGGCCTGGTTTCATTCCTAGTCTTCACGGCCCAAAGTTTTCAGTCCTAGTTTTGAGCCAACCCGTATGAAAATCATTGTCTCAGCGTGGCCTGGTCCATTTAAAGGTCAGTTAAATTAAGCCTGGCCCAAAAGTTTTTGAAAAAAATGCACACTTTTTTGAATCGCCATTATTCTACACTTAAACATTAAAATTCATTATTTTTCAAGAATAGTAGATTTTTACGCATATTAAAATATAACTAAATTAAAATACAGTAAAGTGTGTGAAAAGGAACCTGTCTATGATGGAACCCTGTTTTAAACTGAAAAAGTGTTGATCCATGCAAAATAAATATACTAATAAGTAAGAAAAGAACATATAATACATTTACACTTGTTAAGAAGGGAACTTGTCTATAACGCATTTTTTTTTCTTTTCTATGCAATCCCATCTTAGAAGATTTTACTGTATAGCATTTTTCCGATTTTTAACATTTCTATACATAGTATATGGATTAAAAATTTTAATGATAAGGGCGATTCCACGCGGAGAGTCACACACGTAACGCAGGCTTTAATTTGCATTTATTCAATTATTTATTAAATTTTAATGTTAATTCTGATTTTAAGTGGTGGGGTAAGTAAGTTATTAACATATTTTTAAATTTAAATGTGTGTAAGTTAAACTCACAGAAATATATCATTTAATTTCATACTCAAAATGTGCTTTTTTTCTGAAGTAGAAAAAAAGCACATTTTGAGTAATGAAATTAAATGATATACTTCTGTGAGTTTTATTGCCACACATTTAAATTTAAAAATATGGTAATAACTTATTTACCATTCCACTTAAAATCAGAATTAAGATTAAAATTTAATAAATAATTGAATAAATGCAAATTAAAGCCTGTGTTACGTGTGTGACACTCTCCACGGAATCGCCCATAACTGAAACATTTGCATACAAGAAATAGATTCATTAAAAAAATTAATATCGCAGCCTGCTGCACTTCTATAAAAGTAAAGATTATAAACATGAAAAAAAAGTTAAGATAAATATTTTTGGTCAGAACTCCTCGTACGAGACAAAATTTTAACCAATTCGACGTAAAAATTAATGTTTTGTAGAAGTTCACTCGGGCCGGGCTGAGATTTTAATTTTTTTCCGAGCCGGGCTCGGGCCGAACTTTTAATTTTTTTATCGGGCCGGGCCAACATTATTTTTTCTACGGGCCGGGCCCAGACCTGGAAATGTCGGCCTGTGCAGACCTCTAGATCAGATGTCCTGATTTTCTGTACATAGCACTTATATTGAAGGCAATTTACACATTTTTAAAAATTTTAAATGATACAGTAGCATAACCTGACCAGGTGCCCAGCTTAATCCAATTAGTTATCCCTTCAAATTTAAGTCTTAGAATTGAATATTTTTCTGAAAATGAGGAAACTTTCTGGTCACCCTATAATCCATTGGCTTCTGTATGATGTTGGACTAATGAAGTTGAATGCTATGAAGTTAGTTGAGTTCAGATTTATAAAACTGTCAACCAATACTTAATGAATATTAGGCAATTTTTATGTTTTTATCTTGTTTTTTCCCCCAAGATATGGGATATTAGCAAGCTGGATAAGTGTGTTATATGAGGAATCGGCATACATGAAAAAATACTGTATGTGTATTGTTAATAATGGAAATCAGGGAAGTCTGATAAAAATAGTCAGGGAAATCATGGAAAAATCAAGGAACTTTTTTTTAGAATTTCTGTAGACACCCTGATATGTTTACTGCATTTCTTTTACCAATAGATGACAGCACTAAATGGTGCTCAAATACAGTTTCTCCCGATAAGAAGTGGATTTTTAGGTGATTATGTACATCCTTCAAAATATGTTTACTGAAAGACATTGCAGAGTACATGCTTACCTGCAACTGCAAATAAAAAAGAACCAACACAAAGATGTGCAATATACTGCTTACATTTTGTGGGTGAAAAAAAAAACTACGTAAAGAAGCAGATTATGGTGTAAAGATTGTAAAGTGTTTCTGCATATCACCCTACATATCATAACATATACCATACAGTCAGAAATTTCTGAACCATATAATCTGTTTATATCTGTTCCATAGTTTTTGATGTAAATCGCCCAACAGGTGGTGCTGCTATGCTGCATTTTTCATGATTTACGCCATAGCTATATGCTATATCTCAAGAACTAAAGCACGAATTTTCATCAAACTTCAAATTCAGGTATACCTTGATAGTTGCTATAGTTGCTGATTATGGTTTGGTGGCGCTGCTATGCTGCATTTTTCATGATTACTGCAGAAGCTGTATCGCAGGAACTAATGCACGGATTTTCATCAAACTTCAGATTCAGTTAGATGTTTACATAAGTTGTTGCTGATTAGGTTTTGGTGTAAATCACCCTACAGGTGGCGCTGTTATGCTATATTTTGCAGGATTTGCACAGTTTTAACAATAGTCGTATCTCAAGAACTAATGCATGGAATTTCATATCTTTATAATCCTCATGAGGGGCATAGACCATTTAATTTTGGCACTCTGATAATGAATTTTGTAGTATTAACATGTATGAGATAGAAGAAAGTTTTGGGATTGGCACATCTGACTAGTTTTTTCTTTTGCTGTATGTTATTTTAAAATTTTCTAAATTTCCACTGCCACATGGTGAAATCCCCCCTCCTCTTCCCATCCATTTGAGTATTTAAAACTTTTACAAAAATGAAAGAAACCCTTTATTACAAAATGCATGTTATAATTTATTAGTTTATTTAATTTGAAGGTCCTTAAATTTTTTTGGTTTTAGTCCTTGAAAGTCCTTAAAAGTACTTGATTTTTATTTAAAGAAATGTGTACGAACCCTGGGGTAGGAAGGTCCAAAAACTCACCAAGCCAAACTAACAGCAGTTGAAACAACTGTTTGACAAAGAGGGCCGAGTATTATCCATCTCACGGCTGCCAAATTTAGTGTTTCATCCGACCGCATACATAAGACAATCACCAAGAAGCTTAACATCAAATGTCACAACAAAAGAAATAGAACCAAAACAAATAGAAAAGCAAATGGTTGCCACTTAAATGAAGTGTGGTCGCTTGTTCAGAAAATTCTCTGATTGAGCTTTCATATTGGATGACGAGTCATATTTCACATTCACTCACTCCACTTTTTAAGATAATGGTGGTTTCTACATATCTGACCTGGTGCATTTTAAAGCCCTATATTATGAAGTTTGAGAATCGATTAAATTTTTCTGTTAAAATAATATTTCTTGATTTTATAGCAGCATAACTTTCGGAAAATGCAATTTTCGAGACCACTTATCGGACTATTAACATTGAATTTTTTAAAAAAAAAGCATTTAAAAATAAAAATTAGTTAATAATAAGTATAAAATATTAAAAAAGTTTGAAAATTCCTTCAAAAACCCATGAATTTGATTTTGAAAAATTGCAGCATTATATTCATATTTTTGGCGGGGAAACAGTTGGTGTTTATTTTCAAAAGTAGAGCTCTCCAGCAACCCTAGCCAAATGTCATAACTGAATTTGTAATGGCTAGAAATTGTAAAGTCCGATATATTTAGCAACAGTAATTTTTCTAAATTGTGTAAAAATATTAATTTACTTTATGATTACTTTTACCAAAGGACCATTTAATACAGCAACATTTCATTTTAAACATTCGAAACTTTATTCCATTCGATTTCAAAAGAAAATAGATTGCTTATTTTCTATTTCGCTAAAAAATAGTTTTCAATGATCTTCGAAGCTTTTATAGAATTATATTTATTACTTATATATTTATCGTCTGCATAGAAAAAGAAATAAAAACCTAATATTTGCTTCTTATGCTATCAATTATTTAAAAAAAATCGCAATCTGATGTACTAGTAATATGTTCTGTATATTTACTCTTTGGATAAAACGGGTGGAATAAATGTAGCACCATATTTGGCGACTTAACTCACTTTTGGCGTGAAATAAACAAATAAAAATGTAATAATAAAAAATTAAAAGTATAAAAAAGTATATAAAATATGATTTTAACAGAGAAATTTTATCGGTTCTCTAACTTTTATATATAGGGCTACAAAACGCACCAGGCCTCGATGCTTGGTGCGAGCAACACCAAAAGTGGTTCCCTTGTAAGTAGGAAGTGTCTGCTATTCAAGAGTGTCTGTGGTGGAGGTTTTACTGTAATTCATTTTCTGCATTCTAAAACCATGAAATCCATATTATAGAAACGTTCCCTCAGTGAAAATATCACTATAATTTAAAACTAAAATGAACACTTTTATTCATTAAATTTTCATATTTTAATGCAATTGTTTCAAAATGACAGGATTTTGAACAATTTTTTATCCCATTGATACTCGGATTGAATATATAATCTCAGTAGCAAAAATTATGCATTTTCTTTCATAAAATAAAAACAAAAATAAGGGAAAAGTTTACTTTCATCTTTTTACTTGTCAGGATATTATTATTTCCCTTTCTTTTTAAGATTCATAATTTAAGTTTCTTTTTAGTTCTTTTTGAAATAAAAATTTTAAAATGTGCTATTTTTTAAAAAATCAATACCCTTATATTGCAGTGTAGATTCATTTAAAAAAACAAACAAAATTTTTAAGAAAAAAAAAATCTGATTTCAAGTTGTTTTTTAACTTGTTGCATGCCAGTCAGTGTATTCTAGAACAGAGTGTTTTTCATGCCAACTCTTTATTGTTAACACTTTCACAATAAACTACATTGTTACCTGTTGCCTGAATCTCCCAAGTATGCTAGTGATCCTATATCGCATGCCTCTGTAAAAAAAAAAAAAAAAAAAAAAAAAAAAAAATGCAAGATACTGCTTTTAAAGCATAAAGCAGTTAGATCTGTGTATCTTAACAACATGTTTAGTTTTCATGACAATTTGCTAGTGTATACAAAAACTAGAATGTAGAAAAGACATAAAATAAATAAACAGGTAGTCAAGTGTGCATTTTCGTTTATTCTGACTAAATTGTATTACCTCTTTTGTTTGAAGGTGGATAATATGTAAAGATGAATACAGTATAGGATCTATTATCCAAAATGCTTTTGACTGGAGATATTTTGGATAAAAGGTTTTCTGTAATTCGGAACATTTTCCTATAGTTATTAAGAAATGTACAGAAAATCTAATTTCACAAATAGTGAGAAATAAGAATAATATATGTAAATACATACTTTCAAATTTGTTAATTAATAATTTATTTACACAATTATTAAAACATTCTAAATTACAAAAAATTACATCAACATGTCAAACCTAGTTTTGGGACTTGAGATCAGAAGCCTTTGATTTGAATTCTTGGAACATTGAATTTTGGTACCATTTCTTGATAAAACTGTGTAACAATTTTAAAATTCAAAATTAAATGATGTGGCTTTTAGATTTTTTTCTTTTTTCCCCTTCCATACTATTAATATATTTAATGACAACAACATTAATTCCATGCATAACTTTTGAGTTGATGCTCTAAGTTTCATAATTATAGTTGATTTAATTTAAAAAGGGCTCATTTTGCTTGTGCTCCAATTATAAATTTTACCTGGATAAAAAAATGTTATGTTTGTATTTCTGCTTTGTTTATTTGTCTTTGTTTGACTTCATAGTCTCTTGACTTTAATAAAAATTAATCAACCATTCCATATTTGAATATGTTAAGGTATACAGTACTACTTTATGTTTTTAAAATAGTTGTTTTATCGCATACAAATTTTTTAAAAGGACATACCGATAATGTTAATATATGATCGCCTACTTCATGTCAAAATGATGATGTTGGAAACATTGGGAATTAGAATGAAGTTAAAAGGAATGTGGATAACAATAACGGAATGCCTCCCCCCCCAAATAAAATAAAATAAAACCGTTTTACCAAACCACACTTTTTTATAGTTGTTAACTGACATGCAATATGTAAATATCAATGCAGTAAGTTAAGATACAGTCCTTTGGTCTTTTCTTAAAAGTTCTTTTAATGCCAAAATATTTTATCTTTCTTCCTGTAATGAATGTGTTAAAGATGTTTTTGTGCATAATTTGTGCTCTAATAACATGCAGTAATATGTAATAGTAACCATATAGTACCATAGTAAATGCATTTATATAAAATTCTTCAATTTGTAGGTATATTAGAATAAACAGACAGATACAGCATCGGCAACAAGAAATGCAAAGAGCTGGCGAAGAGGCACCAAGCTCTGTTCCATCTGAGCAAGCACCTGCAGATATACAGCCTACTGAAGTGCAAGAGCCTGTAACTGCTGGAAATGATGAGACCGTAAGAAATTTTTTTTTTTTTTTTTTTTTTAGACTTGTAATTATTTCTTTGATTTGATGAAAAGTGTTGTGATAAAAAATTATAGGTCATTTATTTATTTTGGGAGATTTTTCAGATTAAATCAACAATAAACTGTTTGATACAAAAAAAAAAAAAAAAAAAAAAAAAAAAAGGATTTATTTTTATTAGCCAGCAAGACACAACAGAACATGCAACATACAACTGAAGCTTGTTATACAAAATTATGAAAAGTATACTACAGATGAAAGTTTAGTGTAGGATAGAATTTAGTGCCATGCTTATGTAGTGGCAATTGGAAATCTGCATTGTAAATGTCATTATAAAAAAGCTTTTCATATATGTATTTTCTATAGCCTGTAGTTTTTAAGACTATCTGAAAATTCCCTTGCATCATCAGAAAATTTATTAGCCAATGTCAAGTAGATTGATGTAAATCCCTACACCTGTCAGGGGTCCATATGACATTAAAACATGATCAGTTGAACACCAGGGTGTTGATGGAAAGGGTTATTTAAGAATAATTTACATTGAAGAGTAAGAATATAAGAATAAGAAACAAAAGTAGCTGTTACTCTTTCAGCCTGATATCATGATATTATGATACAGTTGATAATGTGTCACCAGGGTTCGTAAATATCATGATATTTTCGAAAATATCAAAAATATCCGATATTTTGATATATATCCGATATTTTCGATATATATCCGATATTTTCAAAGTAGCCAACTTACCGCTGATAATAATTGTTTTCTAACATAATATAGATTAGAAACTAAAATATATTGTACTTAACATGAAAACTTAAACAATATTTTAAAAATGCATTTTTCTTTTTCTTTTTTATTTTCTGTTTTTTTTTTTTTTCACTTAGAACAAAATTGAAGATGAACTAATTGAAAACAGTAACAATTTGCTTTATACACTTAATGGTTGTTCTGAATTAATTACGTCGCACATAATTATTAGTTCAACATTTAAAAATAAAAGCTTCAAATCTAAAGCTTGAAAAATATATTTGTTTCTTTTTTTGGCTAAAAAGTCACATAAAGAAGAGACAAAAGTTCTTTATCTACAGATTCACACAGTCAATAACAGTTGAAAATTTATTTAATTTACACTGAAATATTATGAATTACGACTGAAAATATGAAAAATATCTTGCACGCATTCATATTTTGAAAATAAATATTAAATGCAGAAAATATGAAACGTCTTGATAAATTGATAAATAAATATCAAGTATATATGAAAATATCAAAAATCTTGATATTTTGAAAATAAATATCTGATATATATCCATTGGTATATATCAACGAACTTTGGCTGTATATAAATGATTATCTAAATTACATTTTATCTTTCAAAGGTTGTTCTGAATTAACTGCCTAGCATAATTATTAGTTCTAAAATTAAAAATTAAAGTTTCAAACATAAAGCTTGGAAAAGATTTGTTTTCTTCTTTTCTTAAAAAAGTTACTGCCAGGGGCAAAAGTTCATTATCTACAGAATGACAATATGTGGTCAATAACAGGTGGAAATTTCACTTGCACTTGCTTTGACTGTAGAAAATATCAAAATTATCTTGCACAGTAATATTTTGAAAATTAATATCAAATATACAAAATAACAAACATCTTAATATTTTGAAAATAAATATCAAGAATTTGAAAATATCGAAAATATCAAAAATCTTGATATTTTAAAAATAAATATCGGATATATATCAAGATATATATCATGATATATATCAACGAACCCTGTGTGTCACTAAATCTGGTTTCAGCCATGTTTAACCTTATACAACAAAGAATTGTTACAGACATATTATTTCATGGGGATTTCTCACGAACTTCCAATTCATCACATTGGCAACGGTAATCTATTTTAAAAACTTAAGGAACCAGAATTGTTTGGAAAGAAAAAAAAAATCGATTGAAGCTTAATCATGGATTAGGAATCCTGTAATTCATTTAGACCAGCCATATTCAACCTGCGGTTGGCGACCTTTTATATGTGACCCAAGATGCATAATCATTAATCCATATTTATAAAATTAATTGATGTGCTTTAAGAGTATTTAAGATCTTTACAGTTGATTTGTATATTTTCATGAAAATACAAACTCTGCACTGTTATTTCTATTTACTTTAAAATTATGTAAAACATCTTAAATGCCGTTTTCACTAATTAAATGCAATCCTATTTGTGCTACAGTGGTGCATACATTTCTTAATCTTCAACACCAATGAAACATTTTTCCAAATTAATTAAATTTGCACCTGATAGTTCTGCATTTGAAAAATTAATAAAGTTTTTGTATTGAGCAAAAGACTGATTTATTAAAAAAAATCAAAATTATTTTCTTTAGAAGTAGAAATTCTGTTATTACAGTTTATACTGCTGTTTTTATTTCTTTTACCATTTACTATTATTGTTTATTGGGACTGAAAGTCTCTTGCGAGGAAAAAAAAAAGGCCACCAAAAACTTTTCACACTACCATTTCAAACAACAATCTTCACATCATATTTCTACAATATATCCAATAGAAATCCACTACAAAATATATTCTTTGGAAATAGTGGTGTTAAAATTTTTGGTAACATTTTGGCGACAGACGTTCAACCCTGCTGCTAATATTAACTTTGTTAAAATGCTTTTTTATACTATTGTTTTCTTACTATTGTAATTACTTGTTTTTTACATTATTAAATGAGTGTGTTGCATCCTGCGTTACGTCACACACATATATTTGCGGCCCGCAAGAAAAAAAGGTTTAGTATGGCTAATTTAGACAATTACTCCTTTTTGCATATTTTTATTAATGTTATACAGATTTTTTATTAAATTGTAAAAAACAATAAGAAAAGTTTTAATATTTGTATAGCTAAATTAATCTTACAAAATTAGTTTTCCAAGTCTATTTTTAAGGTTCATATTTTTGAGCTATCATTTCTTTTTTTACACTGCTTATGTTGGCTCTAAACTCTTGACTGATGTACCTAAAAAAACAAACAAAAATTTGTAAAAAATAAAAAAGAATATAACAATTCAAAATCCTTAAAAAGTGATCACATTTTTTGTTATAACTTGGAAAAAAAATTTATTTTTTTTGTCTTTCAGGTATAGCTTGTAGGGAATTTAATTTTCTTTATTAAAAAAACAAGCAAACATGTAAATATGTTAAAAGTTTTCAAAAGTCATCGTAGCAAAATGGCTGATAAAACTGAGTTTAAAGTTTTGTCTTCACAGTTAACTCTGGTCTGCATGGCTCATTGTTTATGGCTTGCACGATTGTAATTTTAGGAAATTTTCTGTCAGACCTACTCTATGACATTCTTAAAGGCTCAAACCAAAAGTAATAATAATAAAAATAACATTTTTTGTTTAATTTTAGACCAGTCTGGTCCTCTTTATAAAAGTATCATTACAATGCATCTGATTTCATATAAATTTGTTAAACGGAGTAGTATAAATAAAAAAGACTCTGAGAAGTTCATAAGCATATTTTTTATTGTTTTATTCTAATTAAAAAATAATAAAATAGTGAATGTGGATAAGCAGTGGAGACATTCTTGAAGGAATTGAGGATAAAAAATGTTTGGTGACCCTGATTTCAATTTTAATTTTGTGATTATGAAAGATTCCCAATTTAAATGTAAATTTATCAGTACTAGTGATATATTTGTTTTAGATGATGATCAAAGTATTGTTAATTATTTTATTTATTTATTTTTGAGTAAATAAAAAATTATGTTTTGTCAGTATATCAAATGCTGCAGTATTTTTTATGATATTCAGAGCTGCCAACTGCTATGTTAAAATCGTAGTTTCTATGATTTGGAGATAAAAACTATGGTACTACGAAAATTGGTCTGAAACTACGATTTTCTGTAAAAAACACAAACACATTTTTTTCCCTAGTTGCTGTTTTTCAGTCTGCACAGCATAAACGATCGGGAAAAATATGAATTTTGTCAAAGATCTCGGAAACTAAGAGCTGTTTTCTTCAATTGGTTGCTGAAAAAAAATCTCAAATTCCATCAAAAGGTTGCAGAAAGAAATTGTGAAATTTGTCAAAAGATTGTACAAAATAATCCTGAATTTTGATAAACAAAATACGGAATAAAACAAAAATATTGCAAATTTCGTCAAAAGGTTGTGGAAACAAGTAATGAATTTTATTAATTGGTCACGGAAAGTTATTGTGAATTTTATTATAATTGGTCACAGAAAGGTATTGTGAATTTTGTCTATCAGTTGCGCAAAAATATCACAAATTTAGACAAATGACCACATAAAAAAATCAATTTTGTTAATCGGTTGCAGAAGAAGATAAATTTCGTTAAAAAATCGCAGAAGTAAACGTGAATTTTGTCAAAGGATCGCAAAAAAAAAACAAAAAACCCACGAATATCATTGAAAGATAGCGGGAAAAAAAAATGTGAATTTTGTTGAAAAATCGCGGAAAGAAAAAACGAATTTTATTGAACAATTGCAGAAAGAAGATGAGAATTTTGTTGAAAGAAAACTCATATTTCATTGAAAGATCACAGAAAGAAAATCCAAATTTCAACGAAAGATTGCGGTAAAAACAGACCTGCAACTGCTACGAAAAAATCGTAGTTGCTACGATTTGGATCTATAAACTACGATGTTACGAAAATCGGTCTTAAACTACGATTTTTTTGCAAAAAACACAAACACACTTTTTGTTTCTAGTTGCGATTTTTATCCTGCACAACATATTTTTCAAGAGTAATTCTGTTCTGAAATTTCAAAGTATTCATTTCCGAAAGTTTTAAAAAAATTGGTCATTAGTCCAAAAAATCAGACATTAAAAAATGCTCATGGGGGAAAAAAATCTGTACTGCGAAACAAACTTTTTTAACATAAAACCCTCTTTATGTATATATTAACCACGAGTGAATTATGTTTCAGTCAATATTTATACAGGAATTCCCTTCCTTAGAAACGGGGTGCCATGTTAAGAATTTCTGGAGGTGGGGAGGTGGTTCTTTGAGGGGCAAGGTTTGAAATAGTATGCAAAATCGCACGATTTGCACACAGAAAAGTCCTGCATAATGAAAAATGCTGTGCAGTATTTCCCCCTGCAAATTCTTCCTCAGACTTATGGTTCTTTCGCGAGTATATTTTGAAATTTCTTGGAAGTCCGTGAATTTTTTTTTTCTTTTATGGAATTTCCTTAAATTAATTCATGAATCGATCGCGGAAAAAGTTGAGAATTTCTTTAAATGATCGTGTAAAAATATCGGGTATTTCTTCAAAGATCTCAAACAAATAGTAATTATCTACAATTGGTCGCCGAATAAAATCTCTAATTTCGTTAAGAGTTCAGAAAGAAATTGCGAATTTCGTCTAAAGATTGCGCAAAAAATCACAACTATCGAGGTAAAAATATTGCAAATTTCGTCTAAAGGTCGCGGAAACGAATAGTTAATTTTGTTAATTGATCGCGAAAAGATATTGAAAATTTTGCCGATCGGTTGCGATAAACTATCGCGAATTTCGACAAATGACCGTGTAAAAAAAATCAATTTCGTTAATTGGTATCAGAAGAAAATAAATTTCGTCAAAGGATCGTGGCAAAAATGTGAATTTTGTTAAAATATCGCAGAAAGAAAACGCTAATTTCGTCAAAAGATCAGTAAGGAAATGCAAATTTCATTGAAAGATCAGTAAGAAAACGCAAATTTCACCGAAAGATCGCGGAAAGAAAAAGCAAAATTCGTTAAAGGATCGTGGTAAGAAATGCAAATTTCGTCAAAAGTTTGCAGTAAAAAGTGCGGATTTCGACAAAGAATCATGATAGAAAAATGTGAATTACCATTGTGGGGAAAAAAAAAACTGTGAATATCCTGAAATGATCTCGGAAAATAAAATCGCGAATTTCGTCAAAATTTACTGCACTGGGTGGGGTAAAAAATTGGAACCAAACTCCTTTTACAAATGTCAAATGCTTCGAAACGAGAAGAAACTCTAAAAATCGTGTGTAAAAATTTTCAGAGGAAATAATTTACTATATTGAGTTGAAAGACTGAAACATTATTCCTTTTACGAATGTCAAAAGATGACTGCGAAACACGGAAAACCAACCAACCAACCTCCAGATTAATATTAATTTTGTGTGCTACGATTTCTCATTTTCAAAGGTTGGCAGGTCTGTAAAAAACACAGATTTTGTCAAAGGACCACGATAGAAAAAGTTGAATTTCGTCAAACGTTTGTGCACAGAAGATCATGAAATGATAACGGGAAAAAAAATCGCATGTTTCATCAAATTTACTGCATTGGGCTGAAAGAAAAAATGGGAGTGTCACAAGTGTCAAAAGAACACCACGAAACGAGAAGAAACTTTAAAAATCATATAAAAGTTGCAGGAGAAAAAAATTACTATACTGAGCTGAAAGTTTGAAACCAAATTCTTTTTACGAATGTCAAAAATAGCTGGAAAGCACTCAAAATCACATAAAATATTTGTAACTAATTCAAAAATACTGGAAGAATTCTGGATTCTTTTTACCGATGCAGAAAATTCTCCATGAAGTGCAGAGAAAAAAACTGACTCATCAAAAAATAAAATAAGAAAACTGTTAAAAAAAATCCTTACACTGGCTTCGATGTACATAACTTCAGATATGAAAGTAACTTCCTGCCAAATCTTGTAACTTTGCGCTTTCTTCAGGAAACGTCACACACAGACAAACATCTATGTTTATTTTTATAATACATATTACCATGTTGATATATTGTCTCTTAAACTTCCCAATTCAATATTTTAAATCCCTAGTCTTAATTATTCAATCTTTAATTTTAATGTATCATATTTAATCCATCTTAAGTATTTCATTTTAATATTCATTATTTTATGTTTTGATCAAATGATCACCTTCTATTGTTTTAATTTCGGGATTTCAGTCATAACGCAATATCATTTTCTCAATAGTACCGTTCTGGCGAAATGCCAACTCTGGGATCGTACGATCTTTTTATCTGAATGGACGCCGTTCCGCATCGCTTGATGGTAGGCAGCGTGCGTGTGCATTTTCTCTTTGGAATCGTTCCTTGGCGAGCGCGTTTTTGCTGTCAGCAAAAACGAGTGTTTTTGGCACGGTATCGTTTTGGCCTTGTGTTTGGCATACTTTTTCCGCGACGAGTTTGAAAAGACTCATTCGGAAAAATGTCAGTCGATTGCTTGTTTCACGTTATGTAGGTGTTTTTAAGGCAACATACGGAATTTTCTATATTGCACGAACCTCATAGTCTCGATGCTGGAGTCATCATGCAAGGGAAACGCTCATCCATATTCCACCTTTCATAGCTATTTATTATTGTAATTTTTAACTTTAAGCCTATTTTAATGCAACTTTAACAAAATTTCCCTGCCGTGACATGTCGGCAGTTTTAATGAAGATCAAGTTAGCAAATATTCTCTCTAAAAGTTTAATAAAGAAAAATGTTCCTGCTTATCTTTTTGTCCTGCTTTCATGACACATCGACACACCTTTACATCTTTGGTTATTCAGGTAAAAGATTTTAATTGTTCCTTTTTTTAAAATGATGATGAATCAGAACCTGGTCATAACAATCACTGATGCCAGCGAACTATGAACACTTAATTCCCATAAACTCTTTCTGAACCATAGTTATAATTATGAATTTTAATATCAAGAAAAACCTCTACAAGTTAACAATTTAACACATAAAAGTTTTTAATCTGAAAGAATATACAGACATAACTTTAGAAAAATCAGGTTAACTTGAACCCAACCTGCAGGAATCTAAACTCAGTCCTAAACGAAAACAATTAGAGTTAACCCGATTTGCAGCATAAAAAGCAGCAACCAACCAACCTCCAGATTAATTTGAATTTTGTGTGCTACTATTTCTCCTTTTCAAAGGTTGTCAGATCTGGATGTTCCTGGCAGTTATAGGAAAATGGCAGCCTAAAAAACTGAAATCTATTGATATATGGCATTGGAATGTATGTGCTGTTTAGAGTCACTGGAAAATAAAAGAAATACCCATAAAGGCAAAAAAGAGCAAAAAGTTTGTAAATAACAGTAATGCAACATTTTCTTTTTATTAACACCTTAGACAGAGACAAATCTATTTCGACAATCTTTGCTAATGGTCAATTTCAGCATAATCTATGGAATTGTGCAAAGCATAGAATTGTGAAACCTAATATTGTATCTGTTCTGTCAGATGTTAAAAAAAGCCAGCACAGTGGATTTTTTTTTTTTTTTTTTTTTTGTTGGAGTTTGCTAATAAGGGAATTTTTTAAATTGTCAATTAAAAACATTAATCTGTCTCATCTGCAGAAGTACAGGATATCCACAAAGTCACTATTTCAACTAAAAGTAATTATTTTCAGTAAATAATTACTAAAAGCTTTTTTTTTTGGTAAAAATTCCTATATTTGCTAATTTATCTTTATAAATTGGGGCGGGATTTGGGAATTTAGCTTTTTAAATTAGGTTAAGTGGGGGCATCGTTTATTATGTATTTTTAAATTTTGAATCGAATGACACTATCCACAAGTCGATAGGATCATTTGTTACAAAATTAGGCAAGTTTTATGAATACAAAGTTAAGAACGGTTTTAAGAATACAGAATTATGAATACATGGATTTTGACAACTTTAATGACCTAAAGAATACTTTTTAATTTGAAGACATTTAGTAAATTTGAGGTTATTTGATATGATATAAAATTTTGAACATAAAATAAATGTGACAAAGCTGTGCTCAATAATAAAGTATAATTTTCAACTTTATATTCATAAAACTTAATATAACTTTCTAATGTATCATCAAATTGACTTGCAGATGGTGCCATTCGATTCAGGATTAATAATAATAATAATAAACGATACCCCACTTGGCCTAATAATAGAAAAAAAGTCATTCTTTCCCCCATCAGAGTTAAAATGCTCCCTTTCTCCCCCCAATTCACAGTGAAACAACTTTATTTTTGGGGTATTTATTGGTTATTATTATTTATTTTTTTAAGAGAAATCTTTTGAAATCATCTTTATCTCACGTTTGATTTGTCTTTGAAAACAAACTTAAAGTTTTAGTTTATACTAAATATATGTAGCAGGATGTAATTTGTTTGTGTAAATGAAGTCTTTGTTGTGGACTTTTTTCAAATGGTCACTAATTTTCTCTATTTTACATGTTTTTTGATGGAAATATGTTTTTCATTTTATTTTAAGAGAAGTGTTTTGCACTTTGGAAATAAGATCTGCCAGCAAGGCAATTTTTTGTGATAACTGACATTCTTATATGCAAACATATTTAATTTTTCTTTTTCAAAAACATATTCTGAATTGAAAATTCATTTACAAATTTATTTGTTGTTCACTTACAAATTTATTTGCTGTAAAAACTTACTCATTGTCAGTGGTGTAGTCGTAAAAAAAGCAGAGGGCATACTCTCTAAGCAGAGGGCATACTCTCTAAGCAGAGGGTATACGCTCAAGGCAGAGGGTATACCCTACAGTGTATATACTATAGCTTTTTTGAGAAACAGAGGGTATACGGTGTTCCTTAAAAAAATCCAGAAGGTATACGGCATATACCGCCGTATACCCTCCACTACATCCCTGCTCATTGTTGTCTTGAAAAGAGACCCCGTAATTTTAAATATTAAGTGATTAAAAAAGAAAAAAAAAAAAGCTTAAAAAGTACCCTTTAGAATCTTAAAAAGTGCCCTTAAGTATAAAATAGTGTCCTTAAATATAAAATAGTGCCTTAAGTATAAAATAGTGCCTTAAGTACAAAATAGTGCCCTTAAGAGTAAAACAGTGTCCTTTTTTTCACCAGCAGCACCCTGACCCTTTTTAAAACTGCAGGAAACTCTTGATTAGGTAGCTTCCATTACAAAAAGTAAGAAGCTACCTATTGCAATTGCTACCAGAGGAAACCAATTATGGAAATTTTCACAGGGTTGTTTGGTTTAAACCACGCTGGTTTTAAACCAAATGGTTTTTTTTTTTTAAACCATGTTGGTTTATTCTCATCTGGTTTTGTTTTTTTTTCTCCCTAATGCTTTATGCATTTATTTTACACATTATTGAAAAATGCAAAATCCAAGTTATGCAGAAGTTACAAGGAAAACTTTACAAAAATGATGAATTAATAAACTTGTAAAGTGACAAACATTTTTAAATCTACATTGCAGATTAACTAATTTTTCTAAAATTAGCTGGGGGGAAAAAAAGTAGTTTTTCTTCTTTTTCAAGCCTTTTATTTTTAAAAATAGCCAAAATGGCAGATTTGAGTTAAAAATACACTTTTACTACTTAGATTGCTTGATTAGTTAAGATTTACTAAGGATTACATTATGCCTCAATGATGACATAATCATAAGTAATTCTCTCCATTGGTTACTCTTTGTTCTGAATGCTAATGAATGATGCTGTGAGTTTTCTTTGTTGTATCATGGCTATTGGGTTTAGTAAGCCTTTGTTTTTCTTACATTCCTACATTGGAATTGGGGTTTTGCATTATGATTTTATTCTGTTACCAGCAGGGTTGGCATGTTTAAATCAATTGGTTAACCAACTGGTTTTTTAGAAAAAAACTAATATAATATTTTCTCATTTTTGTAATTTAAGTGTTTTCAAATTATTGGATATAAATAATTTCTACTTTTAACCAAGGATGTAGTGGAGGGTATACGCAGGTATACGACGTATACCTTTTGATTTGTTTTTAAGAAGTTCCGTATACCCCCTGTTTCTCAAATAAAGCTATAGCGTATACCCTAAACATGAACGTTTAGGACTCTAGCGTATACTCTCTGCCTTTTTTACAATTACAACACTGCTGTTAACAGTCTTATCCCAGCAGTCACCGTGAGACATAGTGAGTCTAGGTTAATTTGTATGCATGTAGAATGCAAATTGCATGTGTTGATGAACATATCTGAAGCTCTAAAGAGAAAATTTAAAACATGGGGATTTAGCAAAGATAAAATAGACTAAAAATATCCAATATTTTGAATAAAATATTTTGCTTTGAGAAAACATAGATTATTTACAATTAATAACATAAAATGACCTTTAAGATTTCAGTCAAGCTGTAAAAGAAAATTTTCATGATTGGGGAGATTATCTTTTAACACTGTTCTCAACTGCTCTACTCAACAAGTGCAAAAGGCTTTGACACATTTACAAAGTAAGTTTTTAACGGAAAGATATAAAATTGGAAGGCCTGACTATGGAAACAATTTGGAATCGAACTGTGTTTTCAATTTTTGATAAGTAAATTACCTATTGAGTTATAGGCAATTTTGATCATGTGTCAAAGATGTTTTTAACCTTCTTTGAGTGGTTATTCTTCTTTCATGAGGAAATTCGGTTCAAAATGCCCACTTTGACAATATTTATGAAAGATCTATTGCATTTGCAAAAAAAAAAAAAAAAAAAAATGGAAAACACAGTTCCATTACATAGTTTCTGTACAACATCATCTGCTAGTTTCATGCATTTCTGAACAAAAATAAATTAAAACTTATGTCAGAAAGTTGCCCTTTCGGATTTGAGACCAGCCTTAAGAATAAAAAGAAACTCAAAATATGAAGTCGAATAAGAGGACATTGAAAAATTGGATGCTAGCAAAGCACCTGTTTACTTTTAACTAAAATATGCAATAAGATATATTTAAATCGTCTATTGCATAATCAAATCCACTATTTAGATTTGACAAAAAAAAGGGAGAAAATCGAAATAATGTTCGAACATAATAGAAAAAAGTCTCATAAAAATGCTTAAAAAAAGGTATATTATTAATTTTTAGTTTAGACATTTAAAAGTAATATGTATTACAACATTGCTTAGAAAAAAAGCCTGTGTATTAAGTCTGATGGCTAGTTAAATGTTTTGGTGGATGACAACTTTTATAAATCTACTTTCCATTTTAAGATCAATGTTTTCAGTAGTCTAAAAAGCTGGTAAGTAGGTAATTCTGTTTACTTTATTGTCACCTTTCTTTATAAAAAGCTTTACTTTCAATAAAAGATAATAATTGTTCATGTAGTAGTGTTAACAGAAAAATCAGATATCTCTGATTGCAAATATTTCAAAGAAATTATTTTGAATAGCCATGGGAAAATATATTGTATTTATGAAACTGCACCATATATTTATTTATAGTACTATAGTAATCAAAAGATTGTTTATTAAGATTTTCCAGGTATCAATGTTTCACTAAGTAGAGCATTTTATTCATGGAACATAAGACATAGCTTTTACTAAAAGTGTTTAAATTATTTCAATTTTCCACATAATTACTGTAATTATTTAATTTAAATTATTTATAAATGAAGTTATATTACTTATATACCCAACAATGTTTATTTTTATCAATGAATATGCATGTATATGTAATAGGAAAATATATTTTTAAAAACCCGGTTTAAACAAAAAAAAGACCTGTTTTTTTTTTAATAAAACCAGGTTTTTTTACCAACCCTGAATTTTTGGCATATTTTCGCCACTGATGATCTCCAGTTCCCCAAACTATACTCTGTTCAAATGTTGATGTATATATATCTAATTTTTCAACTCGTATTTATATGAACCGATTCAGTTGTGACTGAGCATGCAAGGACTTACCAAGTCTACCGAGTTCGTTGGCCATCTTCATCTTTCATCTTGATTCAAAATGACAGTCACTTAAATATTTCAAATTAAAAAAACTATACGAAAAATAAGAAATTCAAAAAGTTTTTAGATTTCCACCTTGATACAAGAATTCCAGAACTTTTTTGTTTCACCTTTATCTTGGAAAATAGCTACGATATAGCAGTTTGAAATTCTAGGATGGCTGACTTTTTGAAATAACATATTGAAAAGGAGGTTGGAGATTCCACCTTAAAGGGGTTATTTATGAGATTTACTAAACTCTATTTCTTGCATTGTTATAATTATTTTTCCTACTCTCATACGCTTAAAAGTATATAGTCAATACTATTAATGTCCGTAAACGTCTGTCTGTCTGTCTGTATGTATGTGTGTAACATTCGCCCTTGTGACCGGAACTCCTTCGCTCCCGGGCCAAGCAGAGCGTCTTGTGATATGTCGATTCGCACCGCCGTTTTCTCGGACACCCGGTGTTTGCGGTTTCGAGAAAATCCCGCCGTAATTACGGACGCAATTAGCTAATTAACGACTCATTGTCGAAGGTAAAATGAATCTTTTTTATCCAAAAGCAGCAGTCTGAGTACATTGGGACCCTTCGTCGAGGCTCGCTTCGGAGCAGTATCATTGGAGGATTCAAGAAACCGGGACCCTGATTTTATTTTACGAGGCTAGCTATTGGGAGATAAAGGGAATTCCCAATCGAATCTCCGGAACTAAGGATCCTAGAAATTCGTAAAAGGTGTAGAAACACGCGGAAAAAAATCTACTTTATTTTGGTATAAATTTCATGTTTGTACGATGTGTAGAACTTAAAAAATCCACTAAAAATCGATAAATCCTTTCAAAATTTAATCTTTTTATCAAAGCCAGGTGTTCATGAAATTCATTATCGACTGCAGGGATTATTCTTTCTCGCCAGACACATCGGCACCTGTCCTCCAGTCTTTCAGAGTACGAAATTTAAACTTTTTAAATATTGAATTTTTAGATTAAATTTTTTTACATCCCGACGTAAAAAATTTCGGCGATTTCATACATACGCAGTTCAAACTCGTAGCTTAATTACGAGCCGAAATATTAATTATTATTTCATTAATTGGATCATTGCTTTGAAACTTTCCTTTCCACGTGTTTTTTATCCCAGACATGACGTCGCGCTCGCGGTTTTTATTTTAATACCAAATTTAAACTTTTTAAATATTAAATTTTTCGATATAATTTTTTGGCATCCTGATTAGAAATTCTTCGCTGATTTCAAACATACCCAGTTCAAACTACTAGCTTAATTACAAGCGGAGATATTAATTATTATTTAATTTATTAGGTTTCATTTTCATCAAATGCGGGTGGCACGTGCTTTTTTAACCACGAAATAATTTAAATTAGGAAATATAACAATTTGCATGAGGTTCAGCGCTATCAGATAAGTATATTCGAGGTGAGAAAAAGCGTGCTTCGCCCACTGTCTATTCGGAAGGGGGGGGGGGGGGGTAATACTTTTGATTAAATATCCCAATTAAATCGCATTACAGATATTATTATGACAAAGACCAGAGTGCTTCGCCCGTTATCGGATAATTTCTGTGCGTGATAGCTTATTTGTAATTTGCGATATTAATTATTATTTAATGAATCTGTATGTGTAGTGGACAATGGGGTGCGTTTTTTATCCTTTTTTGGCAGACGGGGAGGGGCGCTGGATTTCTTTTTTAAAAAATTAGCTTTTATGACCTTTTTAGATACCGTTTCTTGAGGGAGTCCTCAGATATATGCTACTTATTAAATATAAAAATGTCCAATTTTTAGTTACCTCTATTTCTGAATAGTAATTTTAGCAAGTTTCTTAATTTCTAGCTTAAGACCGCCACCAACTCGAGTAACATATCCACTGATAGGTTTTTTAACACGGTTTTGTTCAGATACACTTTTGTTATGAATAGTGTGTGCTCCCTGGTGGTGGAATGCGGAACTAACAGAATTCTTGGTTAATAACGCCACCATTACGACTCATGTATCTACTGAAAGGTTGCGTGAAGGAGTTTCCTTCAGATACGCTTTTGGTACGAATAGAGTGCGCTCCCTGGCGGGGGAATGCGGAACTAACGTAACGCAATTTTGTTAAAATTAGGAAAAATAACAAGTAGATGTGTCTTGAAACTTTAAGATAGTTCATAACACATTGAGATATATGCTACTTATTAAATATAAAAATGTCAAAACTTTAGTTACCACTATTTCCGAATAGTAGTTTGTGCAAAATCTTAAATTCATGCTTAAGACCGCCACCACCTCGAGTAACATATCCACTGATAGGTAGTTTAACGGACTTTCCTTCCGCTCCAGTATTGTTATTAATAGAGTGCGCTCCCTGGTGGAAGAATGTGGAACTAACATAACGCGATTTTGTTAAATTTAGAAAATATAACAAGACGATCTGCTTCAAACTTTAAGATAGTTCATAACACATTGAGATATATGCTACTTATTAAATATAAAAATGTCAAAATTTAGTTACCACTATTTCCGAAAATATAACAAGGCGATCTGCTAGAAACTTTAAGATAGTTCATAACACATTGAGATATATGCTACTTATTAAATATAAAAATGTCAAAAGTTTAGTTACCACTATTTCCGAATAGTACTTTCTGCAAACATCTTAAATTCTTGCTTAAGACCGCCACCACCTCGAGTAACATATCTACTGATAGGTTGTTTAACGGACTTTCCTTCCGCTCCAGTATTGTCTCTACTACTATTAATGTCCGTAATCGTCTGTCTGTATGTTGGTAACACTCGCCCGTGTCGCCGGAACTACTTTTCTCACAGGCGACGCAGAGGGTCTTATAATATGTCGATTCGGTCCGCCATTTTCCGAGAAAAACGGACTTTGTGGTTTCGAGAAAATCCCGCCGTAATTACGGACGTCATTAGCTAATTAACAACTCATTATCGATGGAAAATCCTTTCAAAATTGAATCTGAGACTAGACACCATTAAATTTCCTTCCCAACCCCTCAATATACACCTTAAAATAAAGGTAAAGTAAATTCCGAACTGAATAACATACAAGCTTAGACTTACGAGGCACAACCATAAAGTTATGACCGTTTTTATTGAACTTTTTAATTTAAGCTAATACCCCCCCCCCCCCACACATAATACACCTTAAATTAAAGGTATTAAAATTTCCGAACTGAAAATCATGTTAAATAAGCTTTACGGGTTCTTTCCAGAAAGTTATGGCCAAAAAAAGCAAATTTCTCCAAAATTTTTTTTTCAAAAGACAATAACTCGGTAATTTTTGCCCCTATAAGTAGGAAGTTCCGCCTTAGAAAAAGTTCTAATCAAACTGCTGGGCATCACGAGCCCAGTTTGTCCCCATCTTTCTCTTCTGCCTCCCCCCCTCTCAGCGTGCCCATAAAGAGTTAACTTTTGCAGCTTCTTCTGGTTTTGACTTAACTCAGCGGTGTTTCATATCAAACTGTTGGACATCAGGAGTCCAGTTTGTCTCCCCTCTTGCTACTATGTTTATGCATCTCCGGTTTCCATCCCCACAATTCCCCCCCCCCCACTTTTCTGTATTTATCTGTTACCCGCCATGTGATATATCATAGAAAAGGTCTGTGAAGGTTGATTCAAGTTATGCATCTTCGGTTTTCATCCCCTCCTTTTCACCCCCCTAGAGGGGCACTTTTCTAAATTTCTTGAAATATTGGTTAGGACCGCCACCTTCCCGACCCATGTATCTACGGAAAGTTCTTTTTGTTAAATGTTATGAACTATCTCAAAGTTTCAAACAGATCGCATTGTTAGATTTCTAATTTTAACTATATCGTGTTATGTTAGTTCCACATTCCACCACCAGGGAGCGCGTAGATGTGTCTTGAAACTTTAAGATAGTTCATAACATATTGAGATATATGCTACTTATTAGATATAAAAATGTCAAAAGTTTAGTAACCACTATTTCCGAATAGTAATTTGTGCAAATATCTTAAATTCTTGCTTAAGACCGCCACCACCTCGAGTAACATATCTACTGGTAGGTTGTTTAACGGACTTTCCTTTCGACACAGTTTTGTTATGAATAGAGAGTGCTCCCTGGTGGTGGAATGTGGAACTAATAGAATTCTTGGTTAAGACCACCACCATCCCGACCCATGTACCTATGGAAAGGTTGCGTGAAGGCGTTTCGTTGAGAAATGTTTTTGTTAAGAATACAGTGCGCTCCCTGGTGGTGGAATACGGAACTAACATAACGCTATTTTGTTAAAATTAAGCAATCTAACAAGGCGATCTGTTTAACATATCTACTGATAGTTTTCATACGAATTTGAATATTTCCAACTGAGCGAAAAAATGCCCAGGCCGGGAATCGAACCCAGATCCTTGGCTTACAAGGCCAATGCTTTTCCGTTTAAGCTAACTGGGCCGACAACCAGCCAGCAGTTTAACGGACTTTCCTTTCGATACAGTTTTGTTATGAATAGTGTGCGCTCCCTGGTGGTGGAATGTGGAACTAACAGAATTCTTGGTTAAGACCGCCACCTTCCCGACCCATGTATCTACGGAAAGTTTGCGTGAAGGTGTTTCGTTCAGACATGTTTTTGTTAAGAATAGAGTGCGCTCCCTGGTGGTAGAATGTGGAACTAACATAACGCGATTTTGTTAAATTCAGGAAATATAACAAGGCAATCTGCTTGAAACTTTAAAATAGTTCATAACATGTTGATATACATACTACTTGTTAAATATAGAAATGTCAAAAGTTTAGTCACCACTATTTCTGAATAGTAATTTCTGAAAACATCTTAAATTCTTGCTTAAGACCGCCACCACCTTGAGTAGCATATCTACTGACAGGTTGTTTACCGGACTTTCCTTCCGAGACAGTTTTGTTATAAATAGAGTGCGCTCCCTGGTGGTGGAATGTTGAACTAACAGAATTTTTTGTTAAGACCGCCACCTTCCCGACACATTTATCTATGGAAATGTTGCGTGAAGGCGTTTCGTTCATATATATATTTGTTAAGAATACAGTGCGCTCCCTGGTGGTGGAATCCGGAACTAACATAACGCGATTTTGTTAAAATTAAGCAATCTAACAAGGCGATCTGTTTAACATATCTATTGATAGGTTGTTTAACGAACTTTCCTTCCGAGACAGTTTTGTTATGAATAGAGTGCGCTCCTCCCTGGTGGTGGAATGTGGAACTAACAGAATTTTTTGTTAAGACCACCACCTTCCCGACACATTTATCTATGGAAATGTTGCATGAAGGCGTTTCGTTCAGATATGTATTTGTTAAGAATACAGTGCGCTCCCTGGTGGTGGAATCCGGAACTAACATAACGCGATTTTGTTAAAGTTAAGCAATCTAACAAGGCGATCTGTTTAACATATCTACTGATAGGTTGTTTAACGGACTTTCCTTCCGATACAGTTTTGTTATGAATAGAGTGCGCTCCCTGGTGGTAGAATGTGGAACTAACATAGCTCGATTTTGTTAAAATTTTCAGCGAGGACCCGGTTCGAGGTTCGTTCGAGCGAGATTGCCTTTTTTACAAGACTGTGCAGTCGTGCGCAGCAGGCCTCAGATATATGCTACTCATTAAATATAAAAATGTTAAATTTTTAGTTACCACTATTTCCGAATAGTAATTTTAGCAAGTTTCTTAATTTCTAGCTTAAGACCGCCACCAACTCGAGTAACATATCCACTGATAGGTTTTTTAACACAGTTTCGTTCAGATACGCTTTTGTTATGAATAGAGTGTGCTCCCTGGTGGTGGAATGTGGAACTAACAGAATTCTTTGTTAGGACCGCCACCATCCCGACCCATGTATCTACGGAAAGGTTGCGTAAAGGCGTTTCGTTGACACATGTTTTTTTTAAGAATACAGTGCGGTCCCTGGTGGTGGAATACGGAACTAACATAACGCGATTTTGTTAAAATTAGGCAATTTAACAAGGCGATCTGTTTAACATATCTACTGATAGGTTGTTTAATGGACTTTCCTTCCGGAACAGTTTTGTTATGGATAGAGTGCGCTCCCTGGTGGTAGAATGTGGAACTAACATAACGCGATTTAATTAATTTTAGGAAATATAACAAGGCGATCTGCTTGTGACTTTAAGATAGTTCATAACACATTGAGATATATGCTACTTATTAATTATAAAAATGTCAAAAGATTAGTTACCACTGTTTCCGAATAGTAATTTGTGCAAATATCTTAAATTCTTGCTTAAGACCGCCACCACCTCGAGTAACATATCTACTGATAGGTTGTTTAACGGACTTTCCTTCCGCTCCAGTTTTGTTATTAATAGAGTGCGCTCCCTGGTGGTAGAATGTGGAAATAACATAACGCGATTTTGTTAAATTTAGGAAATATAACAAGGCGATCTGCTTTAAACTTTAAGATATTTTATAACACGTTGAGATATATGCTACTTATTAAATATAAAATTGTCAAAAGTTTAGTTACCACTATTTCCGAATATTAATTTGTGCAAATATCTTAAATTCTTACTTAAGACCGCCACCACCTCGAGTAACATATCTAATGATAGGTAGTTTAACGGACTTTCCTTCCGCTCCAGTTTTGTTAGGAATAGAGTGCGCTGCCTGGTGGTAGAATGTGGAACTAACATAACGCGATTTTGTTAAATTCAGGAAATATAACAAGGCGATCTGCTTGAAACTTTAAGATAGTTCATAGCACATTGATATACATACTACTTATTGAATATAAAAATGTCAAAAGTTTAGTTACCACTATTTCCGAATAGTAATTTCTGCAAACATCTTAAATTCTTGCTTAAGACCGCCACCACCTCGTGTAACATATCTACTGATAAGTTGTTTAACGGACTTTCCTTCTGACACAGTTTTGTTATGAATAGAATGCGCTCCCTGGTGGTGAAATGTTGAACTAACAGAATTCTTAGTTAAGACCGCCACCATCCCGACCCATGTATCAACGGAAAGGTTGCGTGAAGGCGTTTCGTTCAGATATGTTTTTGTTAAGAATACAGTGCGCTCCCTGGTGGTGGAATACGGAACTAACATAACGCTATTTTGTTAAATTTAGCCAATCAAACAAGGTGATCTGTTTAACATATCTACTGATACGTTTTTTTACGGACTTTCATTCCGATGCAGTTTTGAATGAATAGAGTGCGCTGCCTGATGGTTTGCAGTGCGTGCGCAGCACTTCTTCTATACGATGTCGAAGGCAGCGGGGACCCGGTCCGACTTTCGTTAGATCGCCATACGCCTTTTTTTTAAAGTTTGCAGCGCGTGCGTAGCACACATGTTGAGATAATTACCAGTAAGTAATATCTCAGTAAATTAATTTAGCAGAGTGAATTAAGCAAATGGAAACGTAAGTGCTTTATGTCCCGACCTCGGATGAAAAATTACGTTAAACTATTAAATCTATTATAACTCAAATCTTAAATGAAATTAAAAATATTTAAACAGTTTAATGAAATTAACTTGCTGAAATGCAATAAGAAAAAGTAAAACTACTATGTGATCTAAATAACGAAAGACAAATTTAAAAGAAACAAAACATTTATTTAAATTTAGTCAAATCAGAAGAACAAGTTAACTAAAAGAATAAAATACATAAAACATACCTCAAACAGTTTTAACTTTAGAAGACACTGATTATGCATTTACATATAGAACAGACTGCACTGAGTAACGCTCCATGACACATTATTGCAGAAGTATAAAGAAATATAAAAACGTCTTTCAATTCAATGCTCCAGAGCTCGAAGAATAATTTATTATCGAAACGCTATACTTTGTTTTAACTAATTCCAGTACCTCCAGTGACATCTCATAGCAATGTAAAAACAAGAGACATTCCCACCAGGAAAAAGCAGAACTATAAACAACAGTCCGTAAATACGATCGATCACAAGCTCATCCTTCAACGTCGAGGAATTCGGAGACAGCTCAGCTGACACTCCAATACACGAAACGTCTTCATTTCGAACACTAAAAAGGTTCTTCAAAAATAGAGGTCATACTATGTAGCTTCACTATTCCGACGGATGACTTTAAAAAGCAAAACAAAACAAGGACTAGTTGATATCCATAGCAACTTCAAGATTGAGACATACTTTAATATTCAATGTGCGTTTCCCAGTTCTAATAAGCCTCCATGCCAATAAAAATATAAACCACAACTGCTCACATCTTGCTAAAAAGGGTAAATCCCAACTGGCGAGGAAACAAGCTGGCCGAAGCATATTTATATGATTCGGACATGCGTACCAACCGCCGGCATATGCAAAACAGATTGCTTCCAGAAAGATCTGAGACTTACGACGCACTCTACCGGACAACTAACGCCATCTTGTGGCGATCGGGAGTACTGCTCAACTATCATACGTGGAAAACGATCTCCGAGAACCACGATGTTTTGAAAGACAGATGAACAGCAGAAGAAGATACAATTAAAGGTAAACTGTAACTAAGGATGAAAGCAAATCAAATGAAGGATTTTAAGGATATATAACTACGGAAAACAAGGATATGAGGTAAGTAGAATCTGTATTTATATTGTAAATAAAGGAAGGCTGTTTCAGCTAAAAATGTAAATAAGTTATAGAGCTAAAGTAGTACGGTGATAAGATACAGAGGGCTTGTTATTCCTAACAAGTGCCCCCCCTCTTATCACTCGTACCACACCAAGGGCAAATGCGTAAAGAAGCACCGTACACGATCATACAGACCACGTCATACAGGTAATCTTCCAGGCTTCAAAACTTAACAACCCATCAGCTCCATCTTAAACAAAACTCTAAAACAGCAAAAACTCCAATACAAACCTCAACATCCACTTAAATTACCCAGATAAGAAAAATAGCAAGCCAGGGAAAAACCTATTAAAATCAAGCTCCGGAACATTAAAAATATCTTTAAAAATACAAATTACATAACACATAAAAATACTAATTACACATAACACACCTTGAAAAAAAAAAAAAATGCTGTCTACAGCATATAATGATCCAATACAATGCATAAAAATCATCAACTTAATATGACCATCCCAGGTGTTAAAAATTTTACGATGTACTTATAAATCTTACACACTTTTCAATTTTCACATCTTAAAAACTTCTGCCATCAGTCTGCACTTGTTATATAATAATTCAAAAGAAAACTTCACTGAAAAAGTCCATTTTTTTCACTTCAAACCTTCATCACAATTCATTGTCATTACCATGACTCACTATCAATACAAAAACTCTAAGACACCTAAGTAAGTAAATCACTTATCTAAATTAGTATTATAAAAATTCATTTTTTTTTTTTTTTTTTTAATTTTAAATCTGGACCTCTTAATCAAAAATATATATTAACTTTTAAACTATTCAAAAATAAAGAAAATATCCTGTTTCAATTTTAAATTCAAGAAAAACAACAACCTTTCAAAAAAAACTTAGTTTAATTTAAAATTTAATTTAAATCTTAAAAATTCGTAATCTCACAAACAATTATCAAAAACAATTATATATATAAAGATCATTAAAATATTTGGGCAATCCCAGGGCAAAACAACTGGTCATAATTCCAAAATAATCCTCCAATTCCTTACATCATCTATTCCTTCAGCCCTTCATGATTTCCAACAATCAACACTCCCTCAAGGTCATTTACAAGGTATCCTCTGCAACTCAGCTTACATTAACATATTCAACATTGTACAACTTTACTTAAAGCTATACTATCTGTTAATGTCAAATATCCTCCTCTCCAAAAATTTCACTGCAAACTAAAAATATGTACTCATAAATCTTCAGCAATGAAACTCCATCTGGCCATTCCTACATATCTAAGAGCTCTGACAATCGGGACAACACAGAACTAATTATACGGTTCCAATAAACTAGGACAACGAAAAATAGACATATATTGAAATGGTACACCCAAACATTCTAAGCCTTTCAACATACTGAGATCCGAAGGTCAAGTGGCCATTGTCGACCCGGGGATCCCAGCATATCCTATCAGCACAAATGCCTAAGCACGCACGTATTCCAAAAATCCAAAATAATAAATCCATTGCTTCCGGCCGAAAGACTCCATACCACGTATACAACATAAGTACGTAGATATGTAAACCAGACGAAGAAACGCCAAAATATTTAACCTGTAAAAACTTCAAAAAAATTAATTCCATGAAAATCCAAGTATCATTTCCGGCAGAGGAGGTTCAACATCAAAACGCCACAGAAAACTTAAGATTGCATATCGACACCATATTACCATTCAGAGGAAATAAAAATCTGTTGCAAAGAAGGTAGTATCTTATGTCGAGGAACAATTCACTTTAAAAACAGCCAAGTCAGGAAACTTAACTTCTTAAAAATATTTAACCAGAGACCAGCTCCAGTCACAACTAATCCATCTCCTCTCCAATCAAGAAAATTGAATATCACCTAAAAATTCACCCCAGGATTACCAAAAACAAGATTATAATTTAATTCAAATACATCCGGGAAATCTAAAAATATACCTTATAAGTTGGCAGGATGTCTATATCAGTCAGAGAACTCTCCATCTCTATAGAACTTGACACACCCATTATCAGAAGCAGGTAACCCGGGAAATACTTTTTACACCGCCCTCTGACAAAAACTGTGTCCCAATAAAATTCATACCACCAATTGACCAACTGATACAAAACTAACTCTTACAGATTAAATCAAATCCACAGTTTCAAACATTATATCTTTACGGTCAATACTCATTTTTGCCAATCCTAAACTTTATATCAAAAAAACTCTTCAAATATATTAAACTTAAACCATTAGCAAGCTTTCAAAGAATATGGCAAAAACTATCTCAAGACAACCAGTTCTGCACAACTTTACCCAGACACTAAAAATTTAACTTCTCTAAAATTTAATTATTCTAAAAAATTATTCGATCTAAAACATCTAAAAACTCTCAAACTTTAACCATCATAAATTAAACTATTGTAAACCTCAAATTCGTATATATACGGAGCCACATCCAGAATCCCCCTCTCTCAAAAACCAGCCTCCTTTCCTTATTCAAACCATGCTTTATTCAAACATCAAGATCTCAAGTGCCCAACATCACATTAGACAAACTGCACCATTAATTCAACTGCAAAAAAAAATTGAAATTCAAAAGATAAAATATTTTATACAAACTATAAATAACTGCAACATAAAAACCAATATTATATGTACCCACTCAATAATATCCAGCATGCCTCTCACGATCCAACTCCACATTGAGCATTAGCGGAATATCAAACACTATCTTACCCATGATTAGAGAAAAATCTAACTAAGGCAACAGGACATTTACAATCATAGTCCCCATTTCTGGCTATACTGAAGAGCAGGAAAAACAACTTAAAAGTAACTTAAATCATGCCAAAAAAAAAAAAAAAAATTTTTAACTTCACTGAATTGCCCAAATGAAGTCTCACTATAAATAAGTACTGAAGATCCTCCACATTGAGTCTTAACACCGAGAATTTGCCAAAAAGATGTCGTCATACTCAATGGAAACCCTCATATAGACCATCTTAAAAACAGGCAATCCATAAAAGTCAAAGATTTATATCTTATATCTATTGTATTGTAAATTAATCCAAGTCAAACTTTAAATTTAATATTATGCTTCTAACAAAAAAAACATATCTTAATAGCTACAGTCCATCCACTGGTAATGGTCTAAAAACCTCTTCATAAGATTCAAGAATCCTCTTAAACATCAAATTTAAATACAAGAATATCTTTTATTAAATTACAGACACAAACTGGGAGGATCAGAGACAAGAACAAGTCTGAAAAGCACATTCATAGAGTATATTTCAAAAATATGAAAATTCACAAATACCTCAAAAGGTTGATCAAAGCATTAATGAACCGGCGGCATTAAACCACATACAGCATTCAACAAAAAAAAAATGAATTATCAGTTAACTCACGTTTTCAAAGCCTGGTTTAACCAAGACTTACTAAAAACCAGTCAAATACTGTCTTAAAAAGTTTATCAACACCACCGATCCATCAAGCAATAATCCCTTTTAAAATCATATTCAATTATGTTAATACAAGTCAGAAACTAAACTTTTAATGCAGGATTACAGATATTAACGACACTAAGTGACCCCTCACATTTATAAAACCATTAAACTCAATTTACTTTAATCAATTCAAAAATGTAGTGAAAATACACTTTTAAACCTTTGATTAATATAACTTTAAACAATCGTTGTATTTAATCATTTTATTAAAAAAAATGTATCAGAAATTACTTAAGAACTAAAAAAAAATAGACCCAATAATTTAACTTTATCTAGAATTTATAAAAACAAGCTTGCACCACAGCACTCCAGGCAGGTTCCTTAATTTTTAAACTTAAACGTGAAAAGAAAACCCCCAATGCAAAGTACAAGTTGCTCAGTAAGCTGTAAATAAAACCTTTAACTAAAAAAAAAAAATCTATTACAGAAATTAATCTATTAATATGCTTTAGCTTATAAAAATAACTTAGTTTTCTTTATTATTCAATACAATCTCTAAATTGATAAAAGAACATGAGGATCACTAAAAAGTCATGCATGGTATTATGTTTTTAAACTGTTCAGTTAATTACATTCAATAATTTTACAAAGAAATAGAATTTAGCCTTTAACTCTTAACATCAGGCTCTACTACTATAAAAAAATATTGTACTTGTTCAAGCCCCGATACCCAATTTTTATCTAACTTTTGGAAAGGAATCAGGCTGTCTAAAACTTTCTACTTCTTAAAACTTTAAATAGATTATCTAAAAACAGTTGATCTTAAAACATTAAAAATTCCTTAAACATTTTTCAACCGATTTATCTTAAACTTAACGGTAAGACTCCAGATAAAAGCTCCACAGAAAAACATTTTAAAAAAAATTTCTGAAAATATTAATAAAACAAAACGTTTTAATATCATACAACTATAATTTCATTAATTAAAAGTACAGACAAGATGCAGACCTAGCAGATCCAAATAAAAAGTCGAAAATCACCGGGAATCACACTTTGATATTATCTTTCTCCATTTTGTAGCATAATCGGCATTACTTTATACTAAACTTCAGCAGGAAAAACCCAATTGAGCATCGTTGTCATTGTATGTCCTTATAATATGCACAGTTCAATAAACTTTATATAATGTTCAAATTAACACGTGATCAGTTCTCAGAAACTGGAAAATTCACACAGTGACCAGTCAATGTCCTTTTTGCAGAAAAACCTATGCAACGGGCACCAGCACTGCGACCACTGTGCTCAAAAAAATTGGAGCTATACAATCCACACTGGAAAGTACCATCGACATTAATTAACTGATAAAACACCAGCTTTAATGATGACACCATTTCGTTGACACACATGAAAGCACTGAATATGAAGCACCGAAGATGGAGCACTGAAACTTCATTATCCTTTATCTTCTTAGCCTTTTATTTCACTTCTTTATTAGAAAAATTTCTCTTCTGATGAACACTCATTGTGCCATGGAGTACCCAGCATACTAAACTATTTTATTGCATGTCATGGAGCACTCAGTACATTACTTTCAATATCGAAGAAAATTTTTAATTATACTGACAAAAATCTATTACTTTGTCTTAATCAATCAATAATAAACCCTTAAAAATTTTAATATACCAATTCAATTTTCAAACGTTACTTAACTCTTACTAATAAATTTAGAAATTACATTAAACTATTAAACTTTAAAAAAAATTACACACTTAAAATATAACATGCAAAAAAAAAATTTTTATCGTCGGCCCTCCCCTCAAAAATATCAAATAACTTCCGTGAGGGCCGATGATTAAAGTTAAACGCCAGACCGACCACGGTCAAACTGGCAAAAAAAAAACTTGAGGTTTGGAAACTTAAAAATATATCTAGCTATATTATCTTAAAACTTCATTAATTTATAAAAAATTGCATATGCATTTAAAAATTTACTACATATAATCTGACTAACAAAACTTTAATAAACAGAATAAATTTTTAACTTTTAACTATTTTAATTAAATTTTTAAACGGGGCAGGGACGGGCCCATAACCCACATGTTGAGATAATTACCAGTAAGTAATATCTCAGTAAATTAATTTAGCAGAGTGAATTAAGCAAATGGAAACGTAAGTGCTTTATGTCCCGACCTCGGATGAAAAATTACGTTAAACTATTAAATCTATTATAACTCAAATCTTAAATGAAATTAAAAATATTTAAACAGTTTAATGAAATTAACTTGCTGAAATGCAATAAGAAAAAGTAAAACTACTATGTGATCTAAATAACGAAAGACAAATTTAAAAGAAACAAAACATTTATTTAAATTTAGTCAAATCAGAAGAACAAGTTAACTAAAAGAATAAAATACATAAAACATACCTCAAACAGTTTTAACTTTAGAAGACACTGATTATGCATTTACATATAGAACAGACTGCACTGAGTAACGCTCCATGACACATTATTGCAGAAGTATAAAGAAATATAAAAACGTCTTTCAATTCAATGCTCCAGAGCTCGAAGAATAATTTATTATCGAAACGCTATACTTTGTTTTAACTACTTCCAGTACCTCCAGTGACATCTCATAGCAATGTAAAAACAAGAGACATTCCCACCAGGAAAAAGCAGAACTATAAACAACAGTCCGTAAATACGATCGATCACAAGCTCATCCTTCAACGTCGAGGAATTCGGAAACAGCTCAGCTGACACCCCAATACACGAAACGTCTTCATTTCGAACACTAAAAAGGTTCTTCAAAAATAGAGGTCATACTATGTAGCTTCACTATTCCGACGGATGACTTTAAAAAGCAAAACAAAACAAGGACTAGTTGATATCCATAGCAACTTCAAGATTGAGACATACTTTAATATTCAATGTGCGTTTCCCAGTTCTAATAAGCCTCCATGCCAATAAAAATATAAACCACAACTGCTCACATCTTGCTAAAAAGGGTAAATCCCAACTGGCGAGGAAACAAGCTGGCCGAAGCATATTTATATGATTCGGACATGCGTACCAACCGCCGGCATATGCAAAACAGATTGCTTCCAGAAAGATCTGAGACTTACGACGCACTCTACCGGACAACTAACGCCATCTTGTGGCGATCGGGAGTACTGCTCTACTATCATACGTGGAAAACGATCTCCGAGAACCACGATGTTTTGAAAGACAGATGAACAGCAGAAGAAGATACAATTAAAGGTAAACTGTAACTAAGGATGAAAGCAAATCAAATGAAGGATTTTAAGGATATATAACTACGGAAAACAAGGATATGAGGTAAGTAGAATCTGTATTTATATTGTAAATAAAGGAAGGCTGTTTCAGCTAAAAATGTAAATAAGTTATAGAGCTAAAGTAGTACGGTGATAAGATACAGAGGGCTTGTTATTCCTAACAACGCCTGCTATACGATGCCGTAGGCAGCGGGGGACCGAAATCGCCCACTCGTGGACAGCCTACCGTGAGGTATAGGGACAATAAGTCCACGAGGGGAAAAAGGGGCTGCCAGGCAGCGCAAGCAGGGTGGCGCACATTTATTACAACATAAAAAGCATGTTACAAATACTGCCTTATTATTGAAGGCAGTGCGGACACATATGTATAAATAAATATTGAAAAATATTTACAGGTTAAATAGAATGTAAAAAAAAAAAAAAAAAAAAAAAAAAAAGGATTAAGGTTTAGCTATAGTCTTAGAAATAAACGAAAAATGTTTGTTTAAAATGTCGTAATTTTCTAGAAGTCTCTGGAAGTTGCCTGCGTTGAAAAGAGTGTTATTCAAATTTTCTCTCAATGTTTTGTTTCTGTCAAAATGGAAATGATGTTTCATTATGGGGCAATTTCCAAAGATATAGTGTGTAGCGTTTCCGATACTCTTTCTGCATAAACAAAGTGGTGAGTCTCTTTTTTTAATTTTATGTAGAAATGATGGGAAACTTCCATGACCAGTGATATAGTTAGGTAACGTACACAGATGAACTGTATGTCAACTTTATTAATTATACTGTAAGTATCGCGACCCTTTGTCGACTGAGTCCACACAGCGATCACAGATGAACTGTATGTCAACTTTATTAATTATACTGTAAGTATCGCGACCCTTTGTCGACTGAGTCCATGAGAGTTGCCATTCATCCATAGTTTTTTGCCTAAAGATATACTTGAATTTGGATTGTGGAAGAAGCAATTCCTGGCAATCGTTGTATTGGTTGTTATCTATAACCGCCTTCGCCAGAGAATCGGCTCTTTCATTTCCCGGGATACCTATGTGAGATTTAATCCATGAGATATAGAACTTTTTGTTAGGAAAATGTAGTAAAAGATTGTAGATATTATAAATTATATAATTGCGTGGAAATGCAATTTGAAGGGCGTCATAGGATGAGTGGCTGTTTGTAAGGATAAGAATTTCACGATGAGAAGAGTTAATGGACCATTCCATTGCCTTCAGCCTACCGTGAGGTATAGGGACAATAAGTCCATGAGGGGGAAAAGGGGCTGCCAGGCAGTGCAAGCAGGGTGGCGCACATTTATTACAACATAAAAAGCATGTTACAAATACTGCCTTATTATTGAAGGCAGTGCGGACACATATGTATAAATAAATATTGAAAAATATTTACAGGTTAAATAGAATGCAAAAAAAAAAAAAAAAAAAAAAGGATTAAGGTTTAGCTATAGTCTTAGAAATAAACGAAAAATGTTTGTTTAAAATGTCGTAATTTTCTAGAAGTCTCTGGAAGTTGCCTGCGTTGAAAAGAGTGTTATTCAAATTTTCTCTCAATGTTTTGTTTCTGTCAAAATGGAAATGATGTTTCATTATGGGGCAGTTTCCAAAGATATAGTGTGTAGCGTTTCCAATACTCTTTCTGCATAAACAAAGTGGTGAGTCTCTTTTTTTAATTTTATGTAGAAATGATGGGAAACTTCCATGACCAGTAATATAGTTAGGTAACGTAGGGCGATCACAGATGAACTGTATGTCAACTTTATTAATTATACTGTAAGTATCGCGACCCTTTGTCGACTGAGTCCATGAGAGTTGCCATTCATCCAGAGTTTTTTGCCTAAAGATATACTTGAATTTGGATTGTGGAAGAAGCAATTCCTGGCAATCGTTGTATTGGTTGTTATCTATAACCGCCTTCGCCAGAGAATCGGCTCTTTCGTTTCCCGGGATACCTATGTGAGATTTAATCCATGAGATATAGAACTTTTTGTTAGGGAAATGTAGTAAAAGATTGTAGATATTATAAATTATATAATTGCGTGGAAATGCAATTTGAAGGGCGTCATAGGATGAGTGGCTGTTTGTAAAGATAAGAATTTCATGATGAGAAGAGTTAATGGACCATTCCATTGCCTTGTAAATTGCGAATAATTCAGCTTGGTAGATCGAGTTATCTACATGAAGTTTAACTGCATAATCATATACGAATGAGTTTTTAAGACAGACTGTAAATGCACATGCTGCTCCGTCGTTCATGACAGAACCATCGGTATATATGGATGGGTCATAGATTTGGAGTAATTTTTCGTATTTTCCCTCCAAAAAGAAGAGGTTGTTTATCTTGTAATATTGAGAAAAGTCGAAGTTGTTTAGTTTTGACATAATGTGGTTGCTGTTAATGATTTTGCCATTATGGTTATATGATCTTCTTCCTTTAATTAGTTCGTAATAATGATAATCGTTCTTGAGCAAAGTATCGATTGGGGGAGACCCAGTAAGGACACAGAGAGCGTCAGAGGAAGTACTTCGATAGGTCTTGATAATGCTTAAGAGAGCTGTATGTTGTACTGACTTTAATTTTCTTATCCCATGCGACTTGAGGCTTGGAAACCAAATTTCATAAGCGTAGCTAATTTGTTTTAATATGACGGTGTTGTACCAAAATTTTAGTATACTTGAAGATATTCCTCCTTTATGAGATTTTAGGCTTTTGAATCCGTTTAAAAATTGAGTTACCTTTGTTTTAGTATGAGTTAGATGCTCTTGAAAATTAAATTTTGGATCTAGTATAACGCCAAGATAGGGAATAGTATTTTCAAGCTTGATAGTTTTGTTATTCAATTTGAAAATTGGCCGACGTCTGTTAAGAAGAAAGCGGCCAAAAAGCATGGCCTTTGTTTTAGTTTCCGATATTGTAAGGTTGAAATTCCTGCATAAAGTTGAAAAAATTTCGATGCGTCTATTAGCAACTTGCTCCAACTCAGGTCTGGAGTCTCCAGCAACCTTAATTACGAAATCGTCAGCATAAACTATCATGTCTGATTCTATTTTGTAGAACTCCTTTATAATAAAATCTGCAATTAGCAACCAAAGAAGGGGACCTAAGCATGAGCCCTGAGGGCACCCTTTAAATGAAACGAACCATTCTACAACGCTTCCTTCTTTTAAACCAATATATCGATTGGAGATGTAATTTTTTAGTAAATGTTTTAGATATAGAGGGAGAGGAGAATTATCGATTATTTGGGAGATAGTATTCCAATCTATCGAATCAAACGCTCCCTCTATATCGAAGGAAAGAATACCACAGTATTTCTTATTTTCTAATGTATTTGTGATGGCAGCGGGGGACCCGGTTGGAGGTTCGTTCGAGCAAGATTGCCTTTTTTACAAGATTTTGCTGGCGTGCGCAGCACGCCTGCTACACGGTGCCGTTGGCAGCGGGACCCGGTTCGACTTTCGGTCGAGCGCGATAGGCTTTTTAAAGAGACTTTGCAGTGCGTGCGCAGCACGGCTGCTATACGGTGCCGTAGGCAGCGAGGACCAGGGTCGACTTTCGTCATAGCGAAAGTCTCTTTTAAAAGAGTTTGCAGTGCGTGCGCAGCACGCCTTCTATACGGTGCCGTTGGCAGCGGGGACCCGGTTCGAGGTTCTATCACTTCGAGATTTCATATTATTAGAGGTTCTTAAAAAGGAGGGGTTCGTTCTTTAGAGATTTTATGAAAAAGGAGGGGTTCATGAAAAGGAGGGGCCCGCTAGCGGGCGAAGCCAGCTAGTCATATCTATTAATGTCAAATTTTTGCCATGCTTGTTGATACTTGGCAAATATCCCCAAATTTAGAGACAAATATGTTGCCATAAATGAGGCCAAGTTTGGAGATAGCTGACAAATTTTTTGAAACTCCCATCCAAATTCAATATTGATGAAAACTGGGAATCTTTTATAATTGGATCCCATGCAATTTAGTGTTGTGAAAAAATGTGACTCTGAAATCTATTTCTAGACAGGGTTGCCGACTTTTAGCCAGGCCAAAAAAAAAAGCTGGCCGGCTTTTTTTGGTTTTAACCACTTTAAAAAAGCCGTTTTTTATTTTTTAAAGTTGGTTTACAGATAATTCGTTTAAAATTTGGATAAATTAATTTTTAATACACTTACAAATATTTTCTACTAAAAAAATTATAGATTTATATTAAATTTTGTCAAATAAATAAGCCTTTTTTAACTTCTAGAAGGCAACTATAAAGACATTATGTATGAAAAAAAATATATATAAACATTGAAAAGAATATAAGTTAGGCTGCAAACTGCTGTTTTGAAATTCTATATTACATAGCTCCATGTATACTACACATTTTAAAGATTATATTTAATTAATGACAAAATGTAGCACCTCAAAATGGAAACATTCTTATGTGTCCACATGGAGAGATTAAGTTATAAATGTTAAAAGAGAAATTAGAAAGGATATAATATTTGAGGAGAATGGTACATAAGTGTATAAAAAAATAGAGCATTTATTTTGAAAAGCTTCTTGCTAGGCATGTTCATGCATATGCTATTCAAAGTGTTTTTAATAAGTGAAAAAGGGAAATGGTGTTTTTGTTAATATGACTATGTATAATTTTAAATGTGTACTAGAAATAAAATAAGACTTGTGTATTAATAACTCTTAAAATTAATTAAGTAATAAAACATGTAACTAAGTAACCATTGTCCTCTTTAATTTTATAGAGCAGTAAAAATGAAAAAAAAATTGACAGTTGGTATGGCCCTTTTAAAATTTAGCTGACATATTTGCAATTCTGACTACAAATCACTAGCAAAACCATCTAAGTTTTATTCCAGTATTAATGTCCTCATTATTGAGAAATTGGGTTACTTAATAATCTCTAAATCGATTAAATATCATTGAAACTAATTAAAAACACTTTAAAATGTGTAGTTTATAATTACAATGCTTCATTGTATAAAAGCCAATTATGGCCAAAAAAGGCCAATTTTGGCCAAAAAAAGCCAGTTAAAACCAATAAAAGCCACCGGCCTGGCTTTTTTAAATTTTAGCTGGCTTTTTTGCAACCCTGTTTCTAGACCTTCCAAATCCCTAATTTTCATAGAAATTGTTATAGCTGTTTGTATAAAAAATCAATTCATATATACAAATGTTTCATGTTTAATCATATACAATAATCTTTTAAAATTTCTAGCATTTTCTTCTTTCTCATAAAATTGTTTTAGCTTCTAAGTGTGCCCCCTCCTTGTTTTTCTTTTAATTAATTAATCATTATTTTATTTATTATCATTCTCTTGATTTGTTTCTATCTTTTTTATTCATGTTGTTTGTACTGTTATTCGTCGTGCCAACTTCTCTTGTGTTATTTGCCTCCTGTTTTCTTTTGTATGTTAATTTTCATCTCACTCTATCTTCCCTATCTTCTTTCAGTTTTGCTCATGTTTTCTAAGCAGTAGCCTGTCGTTTTTTGCAAGAGGAAGAAACTCGCATTTTTTTAAAATATGCTGTTTTTTTATTTTAAAATTTTTTGGTGCATCTAAGAAGTTATTTCCATTCTATTGTGCTTTACATTAATGTGTCTAACTCATATTTGTTTGTACTAAATATATTTTATGTTAAACATTAGTAAAATATAATAATATTCAACTTTATTTAAAATATCTTTTACACAGGTTTCTAGCCCATCTGCAGAAAATAATACAGACAATGACATGCTCTCTCAGCAAACAGAACAAAGAAATTTTATATCTATTGTATCTACAACTGCATCTTTGATATCAGCTTTCTTCTCATCACTAATTCCATCAGATCCCGTGCCTGTTAATGTTAACTGAGGTTTTAAATGTAAATAATATATATACATATATTCTTTTACTTTATTTTTTTTTTCTTTGTGTAGAAAAAGACTTTCTACATATGTGTATAAATTACACAATACCACTTATTTCTTTTTTGTTTGCAACAAAAAAGACGTCTTTATGTGTAGCAGAAGTCCTTTGATCTGGTCATTATTATTTTAAATTTCAAGAATTACTATTTTTACCTGATAATTCATCAGCATTGAATATCTGACATTTTCCACAAAATGTCTGATTTTTTTATTATAATTTTTATTTATTCATAAAGAATTTGTGAAATATATTGGAAATTTACACACGACTTTACAGTAAATTTAATGCTGTACATTCTATTACGTTTCATTGAGCTTTTACTAATATCGACTTTTGCATTATGTTATGGGTAGAAACACATATGCAGTTTGGAGAATAGGAAAACATGAAAATCTCAAACTGCAAATTGTGAAATCTTTTGTTAAGCATTAAGAAATTCCAAAACAGAATTACTTTTTACTTAATATTATTATTAAATTTTGGTTTACACCATTAAAAAAAAAAAAAAAAAAAAAGTTTGTCTGATGTCAACGTATTGTGTTTTCATAAATTATTTTTAAAATACAACAAATTTTACAATCTTTGCTTGAGCAAAAATTATGCAGTTAGATAGGCTAGTATCAACAATCTACTTTCTACTAATAAAAGCAAAATTAAAAGAAATTATATTAGGCAGAGAATAATAATTTTTAAAAAATCCATAGTTATTAATTAAAATGTTGCATATTTTGTTACCGTTTCAACACTGCCAATTCATGCAATTTGCTATGCACCTCCCCCAGATGGAGATTTCTGCTACATTTTGAATTTTAATCTAGTCTGTGCAAAGCATACAAATTGCAAAAGTATAATTAGAAAGATTTTGTAAGTTACTTGCTTATTAAATCCTGATAATATTTGCTATGCTTAAATTAGAATAATTAGCAGGGTATTTCATTGCTTTTTTATTCTAATATGTTTCTCTTATTTAAAAATAGAATGATTAGCAAGGCGTGTTATTGCTTTTTCATTCTAAGTTTTTGTTATCTTATTTAAAAATGTGTATTTATTTAATATGTAATTTATTTTATTTCACTTATTTTTCTTTATTCACAATTTTGAAATAATCTTCAGCAGTCATCAAATTTAATGATGCTTTATATAGCTGTGAATTCTTTGCAAAAATAAGTACAGTTGTAACTTGCAAAACAAAGACAACTTCAACAATTTTTACAGTGTTTGTATAACTTTATATAATTATTATTTGATAAACATATGTTTTTTTCTCACAACTGCTGTTTTCTGAGGAGGAAAGGGGAGATTCAAAATAAATGGTACTCTCTGTACTTTGCCTAGCTGTAACATTTTTGGATTTTGTAGTACCACTATTTTAGAATAGAAGTAGCTTTATTTATTGATGGAAATTTATAATTAAATAAGACAAAGATTATGAAATAGTGGTACTCAAAAATTGAAATTGTTTAACAGTTGTGACTTTGGAATTGCTTTAAAAAGTAATTTCCTCCAAGTATCACTTTCTCTTTTCCGAGCAGATCTGCATTTCTGTTGTTGAAAAATGCATGTGTGATTTTGCCTAATAAAGAGAAGTGTATTATACTTTATATAAAGTTAGGATTTTTTATTTCTTTCAAAGCAGTACTGAAGTTTAAAGTAATCCTTTACTGTGTGATTCTTTTCTATTATTAACGAAAAGAAAACCCTTTTCTGTTTTATAAAAAGGTAATTATGTTGCTTCAATTTTTATGTTGTTTTTTTAAATTTTATCACTTGCATTGAGTAACATAAAATGCTGTTTTATCTATCCAAAGCAGTTTTACAGATATGGCACAAAGCTCAGTCAAATTAGTAAAGATTGTATATTAACTGAATACATTATTCAAGTTTATTTTTTGGTAAGTAATTTTTAATTTATGCTTAAAAAAACTACTCGCATTGCAGTCTGTTTTGTTGCAATTCAAAATGAATTTAACATTAGGAGTTCCAAATTTTAAACATATACATAATTGATAAACTACGTGACTGAATGATTTGCCATTTAGAATACTAAAGTAAAATTTATTTAAGAACCCAAATCTGATATCAAAATTAAGTGTTATATTGAAATTTTTTAAGTTTTATATAATTTCTATGTAAATGATCCATAAGTAAGTATCATATCAATTAATAGACATTATTACAAATCAGTTGATACCTGTCATATTTTTTATGCAATGATTTGTGTCAGAATTAGTAGGAGGTGAGCATTTCTCTTTTTTCTCCAGGTCTATACATAGGTAAACACATAGCATTTACTGGTTTGTATCAAATATGATATACATTGCAGTAAAGGATTATAGATTCACACATCTTCATCATAGTTTTGAGATTTTTAAGAGTTAGATGATGCATTTTTTTTATTTATGAGCTTCTTATTAATTGAAGAAAATAGATTTTGAATTTAAAATTTAAATAAAAAATTCTTAATAAGTTTACCTAGTGTTTAATAAAACTTACAAGCCCACTTTAAATTGTAATCTCCTTTTTTTAATTGTCTATTCAATTGTCAGTGTACTTTTAAAATACAAAATTCACGTATAATTTTTATTACCTACTCTTTGAAATTGTTATCTAATTGAAATACATAGAATATTACAAAAAGTGACTTGTAAAGTCTTCAGTTGCAATCAAATAATGAGAAAAAATTAAATTTAAGACTTGCAGAAGGTATTTTTACCAATATTTTTAAAATTTCATAGTGTATTAGTTTAAAGTATAGCTAATATCAACCTGTTATCTTTAAATTTTATAAAGCAAATTTAAATTGTAATGTTCTTTTTTAAATTTTATTCAATGGTTAACGTACCTTATAAAATCTCATACAATCTTCTGTATATTTCTAAAATACAGTACTTGTGTATAATTTTTGTACTTTACTCTTAAATTTTTTTATGTTACATAGGATGTTACAATAAGAGATTCTTAAAAATTTTGACTTGTAATAAAAATTTTAGCGAGGGGAAAAAAAAAAATAAAAATAAATATTTGCAGAATATATTTTATCAGTAATGCTTTTTTTTTTTTTTTCTGAAAGAAATGTCAGTTTTAATCTAAACATTATTACATGCAGAGCTATAGTTAGTGTCTATAAAGACACAACAATGGATACTGTTAGTAAATAATGCTTATTTTAGAGATATCATTGGAATTTTTCTTTTAATTGCTAATAAATCTAACTATGGCGCTGGTTACATAATTATTCAATGTTGAAAATTAAGTATTTTACTGTTTACTTTTTTTAAAGCAGTGACACTGTAATTAATATTTTTCTATTTAATGTCAATTTTGAATGTTAACAGTCAATTTGTTGATTGATAAAGCCATAACATTAAAAGTTAATACATTTTTATGTATACTTTGTTTGTAGAAATATCAAACATTTCCTGTTTCAACTAAATTATTAGTAGAGAAAGAAAAAAAAAAAAGATGTGCTACCACAAAGTTGAATACTTCAAGTTAGATGATACTGTTTTTATCCCATTTTTTGACTTTCTGATGGAGGATTTAAATAGGACTATTTGAAATGTCACTTCAGCTTTTAATTTCATTGCAAATAGTTTTCATTATAAATGTTTTTGTGAAAAGAATGTTGTATTTATTTTTGGAAGTTTGTGGATGTATTTCACTTTGTGAATAAAATTTTCATTTTTCGTTTTAGATGGTGTCTTTTAAATTTTTTAGTATGATACTGTCATAATGTATAGTAGAATGTCACTAATCAGCAATCCCATAATCCACAAATGCTGGTAATCTGCAAAAGTTTCAAATCTGCATAATCCTTGGAACCAAGGTATGCTGATTAGTGATCTTCTATTGTTATTTTTATATTAATTTTTAAAAAGTATGACATAGTTAGAAATTCTTCAATATTGAGATTAGTTGTTTCAAGGCAAACTCTTCAATATCAAAACAAAATTAATATTGGTAAAGTCTAAACCTTAGCAAAATATTGAGCTAATATTTTAAATAATGTTTCAACATGGTATAAACCATTTATTCTGCATTATGTATATGTGTCATTAAAATTATTAATAGTAAAATGCATTGCAATTGTACTATGTTGTTACGTAACATCGTACTTTCCCATTAGTTTAACAATTTAAAATCTATTAACCATCATTTATTTAATTAATAAAAAATGAATCCATTCAAAAACTTTTTTTATCTTTCTAAATAATTATTTAAAATATCTATATTACGTTAACATTTCTAACTACTAAAATTTGATTCTAATATCTATTAAATTATTTATTTATCAGTGATTTCTAGATTGTAAACAGATAGATTCAAGTCTTTAAAATTCATCTTTTAAAATGTCTTAAATATTCGTTAAATTCATTGCAAAATATTTTTATTCAATCTAAATAATTATTTACTTTCAGCAGACAAAATTTCATCTATTTTGATGCAATAGATCGCATGTAATCCGAATCTTAAGTTTTATTTATTTTCGCTTCTTTTAAATACACACGCCATCCATTTTAAGACGCACTGAAAATCGCCATGATTTCGTTTCTTCACCGATGCAAGACAACATCGCTACGTCTCAAAAGACGCCATTTTTGCTCGGGGGAGTTGTGATCTCATGACGGGTTCAGTGACCGCACGCTGCTAAGTTGCTTTAGGTTAACGCTGATTGGCGTTTCAAAATTTTAGCGTCCTTTTCGAAATATACTACGGGGTTTTTTCTCCCTCTTTTCGAATATGGACGTTGATGTGCGAACAAGCGTGCATCATCGCTCCAAGAAACAACAATAATTTTTTTCATGATCGGATCTTTGGCTATACGGGTCGAAGGCCGATCACTTTAATTGAATTTATTTAATTCTTCACTTTAACCAAATGTCATTGTCCAATGTAAAAATTTATTGCAAGAAAACAATTGGGGAGATAGTGCCACGTTGCAGCTGATGTGTAACATGGCCAAAGTTACTCTGAGAATTTTCTAAAGCCTGGACGTTTTATGGCTGTTTTCTGGAAGGTAACTGTGTGTCTCTTCCTGCCTGGAATTGGTAATGTTAAATTTTCTCTTCGAATTGTTGCATCACAAATATATCTTTGAGAAAGACTGAATGCAGCCCCTTTTCCTGCTGACGAACTTTAATATATGATTCAGAATGGATTATTATCACCTGAGAATGCATATGTTAGCTTCTCAGAAAAGTTGCAATCTTTCTGTTCCAATGATGAACTGATGGACCATTTAAAACATATCATCGGATGATCTCCTATTATAAATTAATAAAATTGCAGTTCAACTCTTCCAATATTAATATGTGCTCTAATTGATATCAGAATTTGTTTAAGTGCTCTCTACAATCCATTTACCAAATCCACAAAATGAAAATTTCACTTATTTAAAAGTTTATATTTTAAGTGATAAATCATATATATCTTCATCCATTTTAATACTTAACTGATTGTAGGGGTCTGCGCAGTACCTTATCTTTTTATGTGTTTATTTTAATAAATATTTAAAGTAAGTTCAGTTCATGTGTTTCTTCCATGGGTGAGTTATTTTATTTATTTTCCTTTTCAGCATGTAGTATATTTAAAGCATCTTAATTATTTTAGTTAAGTTAATCTTTAATTGCCATGTAGATAATTGCGATGTACGATCATGGCCATACGTTGTGTTAGAATGGCATTTTGGTTACCAGATTTTTCAATAGCATTTTTAATTGTGATTTTAAATTTATTTTTCTGGTAATCAATTTGCGATCCCGACATCGAACGTTATATTACATATGTCAAAAATATGTTCAAAAACTTGTATATGATAACCTCATTCACCCTTCTGCATTTTGTATGTGTATAGAAAAAGGGAAGTTGACATTGGAAATAAAATATATATCAGTAGCTTTGCACTTCACTCCAATATTTTTTAGATGCAGATTTTATATAATCATTGTTGAGCATAATATAATGCAGTATTTTATTTTTGAGACAACATTGGCTTCAGAAAAACCTTTTAGTTATGTTAACAATGCTTGTTTAATTTTTAATTAAATGTAATTTTTAATAAAAAACATGTTTTAACAAAATGCGAGTGTACTGTGTCAGAAGCCGGTTCAAAAATCTTTCAAATGATACCTCATTAATCGTCCTGCATTTTCTAAATGCATGAAAAAGGGATGTTTACAACAGAAATAATGTATATCATAAACAAGAACTCTGATATTTTTTCTTATTCTAATGACAACAGGTGATCATTCCCAGGTTACAGAATATACTGCCCGGTGTGCAGAAGGTGAAAATAATTTTTAATTGAAAATTAAAAAAAATTATTTTCCACTAACAACGCTTAAAAGCATTTTTATATGAAAAATACCAATTATTATTATATATATATAATCAAATAAAGTTTTGGAAAATTATTAATATCGATACTTATGTTTTAGCTGCATGGCATGGTGGTTTAATATCCGAAGAAATTGTCAAAGATTTCATTATTTACAGCAGCTTTTTTTGATTTGTTTATTTCAGTGGTTAAATGCGTAGTTCGATTATATATTTGTTAAATTTCTGTTTCATTTATTTATTAATGAAGTTTTAATTTCATTATGGAAAATTTGCCAGAGACAAATACTGAATTATTTATTTTGTTTTAAGTGCAAATGGATTAATCTTCCATAGTCAGTTAATAGAGATAGATTAAAAAAAAAGAAAATGCTTGAAATTTATTTTAAAAACCATAAAATCTCAGTAATTTGAGATATAGTTTTCAAACAAATTGCATTTGAAAGTACATTTTTTCTTTACTAATTACCTTAATAATTACTTTGTAAAAAATGAAATTCTTTGATGTTTAGAGGTTAATAAGTTTGCAATGAAAGTGAAATTGATTGTTCAGGCCATCACAACTGTTGATAGGATGTCAGCATAATCATGGAAATGTTTTTGCTTTATAGTGTATATGGAAGAACTATGTTATTAAGGCTGTTTTTAAATCTAATCTGACTCCTTTCTGACATATTCATGAAGTCATTTGCATGCATAAATGCATAAAATTTTGTCTTTTTTTACCAAAAAATCAAATAGTCTCTGCTTTCCTTAAGGGTAAAGGGTCTTTCTGAAAGTGTTGTCAAAGTTGGCATTTGTAACTGAATTTCAGGATAGTTGTGGTCTGGTAAAGTTTTAGTAGTAATCAATTATAACTGAAGATATGTCATTTTTATCAGAGAATAATCCTATTTGATTTTTATGCATTAGAGTATTAATGTTTGAACATTTCGGCCAAACAGGAGTGAAAATCAATTTAGGAATGTGTCATAAAGATTCACATTTTTAAATGAGAAAATAAAAAAATTAAGGATACTCTTAAAAAAGGATGACATGAATAGCCTGAATCATACTATTTTTTAATTAGTTTCTTGAAATCAAGTAAATTTAAACTTTGAAGTATTTGATTACCGATTCACATGTAAGTTATTTTAAAGATATTTTAGTGACTAAGAATTAATTTTTTATATTTTTTAATAAAAAAAATGTATTTCTCGGATTCTTTTTAACTTGGAAGTGCAATTTTTATAACAATATTTTGTATAGTTTTGAGAGATGATTTTTTAAACTAAAAGCTTACATATGAATAAAAATCTACAAGTTAAGTTTGAAGTTGGGGGTGGGGGTGGAAAGGTTGCATACCTGATGATGGAGACTGGTGAATGATTATCATGTTGAGTACCAATTTGACTACAAGTTATCTCATCCATATGTATATATATATATATTGAATAATTAGGTTCTCATGTACACATTAAAAACAGCATGTCAATTTTTTATACTCTGGATGTATCTTGCTTAGGATAGTAAAATTTTATAATGTACTGCTAAGTTAATGTTAATAGTCAATCTTAATATCATAATATATATTATAGTTCTCCACAAAGACCGATCTTGACAAACTATAATAATTTAGTATTGTGTACTTAGTGTAATGCAGGACTTGAAAAACCTACTGCCCAACATGCCCAGGGCATGTAAAATTGCCGATTGGGCATGTATTATTCTTATCAACATGGCCGAACGGGCATGTATTTTTGATGGCATTTGAGATGCAATAGATTGCTATTTGAAATGCTGAAGAAACAACCGTTGTCACTCTTCAGGATTTTTAATTTTCATGTAAGGCCAATCAACATTAAATCCCTTTAATGCAGAAATTGTTCTGGTGTGTATTCATTTCAATATTGTACTTGATAAGGAGAAAGCTAGAATGGCTGAACTTGAATGGTTAACTTTCAAATTAAGAGTAAAACTATTAGTACAACTGCATCAATGTGTCTGTTTACTCTGTATACATATATTCTCAAAATGCAGCCAAAAGATTTCACTGGCTATTGAACACGGGCAATCGACTGCAAAAGGTATATGGCACATTAGTGGGCATTCTCTACACTAGCAGTTGAATGTAGAGAATGTAACTTGTAATATAATAAAATAAAGTTTAATTAGTTTTGGGATGTGATTTATATTTATTAAATGAGAATAATTTATTTAAAATTTTTTGAATCATAAGCGTTTCACATTCCCTTGAATAATAATAAAAAAAAGTGTATCTTTTACTGTTTTATAGATTGTTATATTTACCAGCTTTAAGATTACAGCAAAAAAATTTAGAAGTGTGGAAAGTTGGGCATCTAAATTTTTTATTTGGGCATCTATTTTTTTCCTACCACATGCCCGACTGGGCATGTAAAATTTTTCACGTTTTTCTATCCCTGGTGTAATGAAATATATTGAAGTCTGTTTTGGACATAGGTGAAAGCTTTCCGTCCTTATCACAGGATTATGTCTATTTTAAAACATTTTTAATCGGTCTATTATTTATCTATTTTATTTTGGTTAGATGGGACAGGACTGGGAAAAATATTCACCTCTGACTGGACATATGTTTTATCAGAGTTTTATGGAAACATTGCAGTAAAACCTACTGGTACAAAATGTGCACATAATGGAATTCGGCCTTAAATGGAAGTATTTCATGGTCCCGACAAAAAAGAACAGATGAATTTATAATAGACAGAATGTCTACTAAAACAGAAACCTGTCTAAATTGTTAACTTTTCTCCAGTATTTTGTGATTCTGTCTAAGTAGGTTTGACAGTGTATATTTCAATTCTGGGGAAAATTTCTGACTTTAGCACATTGTTTTGAAGTATCCAAACAAATTAACGATTTTGCAACTTTAATTCATTAATTAATAATTATGACAACTGGCGAAACAGCATCGAAAACTGGCGATTTGAAGTAATTAAAATAATAAAACTTTGTAAAAAATCACCATAAAATAAAACAATACACAGGACGCGTTTCGAGCTAAAAACATAACAGCTCGTCATCAGCTACAACAAACACGTGTCCGCGCAAGCGAACAAGGTCAAAAGTGAGCTGAAGGTAAAGAATGTTGCAAAGAATCTGACAGATGGCGCTAGATGAAAGAGGCACATGTAGAAAAGAAAGGTGTTGCCAAAAAAAAAAAAAAATTCCCTATCAATTTCTCTTCTATCTTTTTTGGCAACACCTTTCTCTTCTACATGTGCCTCTTTCAGCTAGCGCCATCTGTCGGATTCTTTGCAACATTCTTTACCTTCAGTTCATTTTTGACCTTGTTCGCTTGCGGACACCTGTTTGTTGTAGCTGATGACGAGCTGTTATGTTTTTAGCTCGAAACGCGTCCTGTGTATTGTTTTATTTTATGGTGATTTTTTACAAAGTTTTATTATTTTAATTATGACAATTGCTTTACTTTGCAAAAACAGTTATGTATATTCAAGCCATCATGAGATAGTTTTTCACGAAGTGTGTTCTTTATTGCAAATGGTGCTGTAATAAACTTACAAATTTATATTGTAAATTTTGAAGCAATTATTTTGTGTGCTGAGGATATTGTAAAGAAAACTAAAATGAAATACTAATTAATAATAGTAAGTAAATTAATTAATTATAGTCTTCTTCAAAATTGGCATTTTGTTGCTTATATCAGTTTGGTATGAAGGGTTTAGTATTTAAAAACTTTTTGAACCAGAATTTTTCTGTATTGTAAATGACTGAAATGGAATCATTGATTAGGGGTTTACAGATTTCCTATGGAGATAATTCCTTTTTTTTTTTCAGTTTTCCTTAATTTTATATTATGTTCCTTTTTAGTCCTATTGTCTTATATTTTATTCATATTGCTGCTCTTTTCATTTATTTTTCGCGATGTTGCTGTACACAAATAAAATTTATCACTTTTTTTTTTTTTTTTTTTTTTTTTTTTTTCTGTATGAAAAACATGGTTCGTACGCTTTGGAAAAAGTAGAAAAAGTGCTGGAAAAAAAAATATTCATTTTCAAGGAATGAAAAGTGCTGGAAAAAAAGTATTCATTTTCAAGGAATGAAAAGTGCTGGAAAATATCGCGAACTTCGACAGATTGTTGCCAAAAAATATCAATTTCAACAATCGTTCGCATTAAAAAATCGGTAATTTCGCCAAAGGATCGCTTTAAAAATGCGAATTTCGCCTAAAGATCGCGGAAAAAACGTAAATTTCGTCGAAAAGTCGTGGAAAAAAAACGCGTATTTCGTCAAAGACACTAGAGAAATAACCCGAATTTCGACTTGAAATATCGAATAAAGCGCAAATTTCGTCAGAGGATCGCGGAAAACACGCGAATTGCATTAAAAGATCGCGAAAATACGCGTGTTTTCATCACAGGATCGCGCAAAAAACGCAAATTTCGACAAAGGATCGTGGAAAAAAACCCCACGAATTTCGACAAAAGATCGCAAAAAATTGCGAATTTCTTCAAAGGATCGTGTAGGGGTGATTCTGTTCCGAATTTTCCGAAAATTTAAGGCATTCATTTCCGAAAAAATAAAAAAAAATCGGTTACCAATCCGAAAATTCGGCCATAAAAAAATCGCGAATTTCGACAAACGGTCGCAAAAAAAAAAAAAATAAAAATAAATTTTGCCAATCGTTTTCAGAAAAAACGCAGATTTCGCCAAAGGATCGCGGAAAAAACGCAAATTTCGTCTAAGAAACGCGGGAAAAACTGTAAATTTCGTGGAAAGATCGCAAAAAAAACCCGAAGATTTCGTCAGAAGATGGCGAAAAAACCGGAAAATTTCGTCAAAAGATCCGCGAAAAAACCCGAAAATTTCGTTAAAAGATCGCGAAACCCCCCAAAAATTTCGTCAAAAGATCGCGAAAAATCGAAAATTTCGTCAAAATAGCACGGGAAAACGGCATATTTCGTCGAATGATTGCGAGAAAACGGCATATTTCGTCGAATGATTGCGAGAAAACGGCATATTTCGTCGAATGATTGCGAGAAAATGGCATATTTCGTCGAAAGATCGCGAGAAAACGGCAAATTTCATCGAAAGATCGTGAAAAAACGCGAATTTCGTCAAAGGGCTGCAGAAAAAACGCATAGTTAGTGTCGGGAGTGGATTTCCCCCTCTCACCCTCTGCTGTAACTTTTCAGAAAATTTGAGGTAAATTTCAGAATTTTTTTTTACTCAGAATCACTCGTAGGATCGCAGAAATAATGTAAATTTCTTCAAAGGATCGCGAAAAAAACACAAAATTCGTCAAAGGATCGCGGAAAAAGCGCGAATTGCATTTAAAAGATCGCAGAAAAAACTCTAATTTCTTCAAAGGATCGCGGAAAAAAGGGAAATTTCACCTAAAGGTTACGAAAAAAGACCAAATTTGTCAAAGGGCCTAAAGAAAAAACACATAGCCATTGCCGGGAGGGGATTTACCCCTTCTGCTATCTGCTGTAGTCTTTCAGAAAATTTGCTGTGAATTTTCGAATTTTTTAAACTGAGAATCACCCTTGAAAATTTCGTAAACCATACGTTGAAAATAAATCACGAATTTCTTCAATCTGTCATTGAACAAAAATTGCAAATTTTAACAATCCGCCGGGGAAAAATACCACAAAATTCGTCCATTGGTCATCGATAAAAAATGCAAATTTCGTCAATTTGTCGAAAAAATAAAAAATTCGTCAGTTTGATTCCGATTTTATATAATCCCCCCCCCCCCAAAAAAAAAAAAAAAAAAAAACTTGCTCCTCCCTAACATAGTCAGTCAGTCATAAAAAAAAAATATCGGTCATTTATAAAAATCACGAATGTTGTCAATCAGTTAAAACTTCACCGAATTACTATATTAATTCCAAATTTTTCACTGTGTAACTGATAAAATTTTTTTATTATAAATCCATTTAAAAAAAAAAATCTTTTGTATTTAAAAAGTAAAAGTAAATTATCTAACCTTTATTTCAATTATTTTTGTATGGATAAGCGCAAATGCTGTAAGGTTTGAGAATTCAGAGAATATTTATTAAAAAGTATATTGTTTACAACTTCAGAAATGCTAATATATGACTCCTGATGAGCAGTGGTGTAGTCGTAAAACAAACAGAGGGTATACGATCTAAGCAGAGGGTATACGCTCAAGTCAGAGCGTATACCCTAGAGTGTATATACTATAGCTTTCTTGAGAAACAGAGGGTATACGGTATTCCTTTAAAAAATACAGAAGGTATACGGCGTATACCCTCGTATACCTTCCACTACATCCCTGCTGATGAGTGTTCAGAATTCCTAAAATTTAACTGGTTTTCTCCTGTTTTCTGCTCTTGTAGTGATACCATACCTGTTATTTATTTATTTTTAAAATATTTTTTTGCACTTAAAGAAAAGAAAATCAAGCTCTGTTGTCTTAACTTTTTATTATATATGAAATTCCTTCCCATGGTACCTTAATAAGTTAAAACACATTATCCTTTAAAAATTCTCTAATAATGTCTTGAAAATACCTGTTATAAAAATGAAAAGATTTGATAAGATTTCTTTGAAATATATAATCAATGAGGTGGCTATTTTCCTTATGTGTTATTCTACGCCATTTTTATGCATGTATCTAAACAGTCTTTGAATAGTGCTTGAAAAGTGCTTGAATTGTATTTGTTCTCGAGTGTATGAACCATGGAAAAGAAATTCTCTATAATAAGACTGAGATAATAAAACAATGATTTTCCTCTGGAGAATCGATGAGAAAACAAAATATCCATGGAAACAAGATTATCCTTTGTGCAGGGTTGCCGTTCTCCGCAACTCATTATTTTTTAGATATCAGAGGTGCCTTTGGAAATTATTGTTAGATTTAATTTGTACCATTATTTTGAAACAGTAATTTTCGTGGTTTGTTTCAACAACATGTGAAAAAAAAAAAAAGCAAAAAGCTCCTGAAAACGTTAACCCACATAGCATTTTTAATTTGCAGAAGTCTTGCTTTGAAAACCTGCAAAGTTGCTGCAAGCTCAGCATGACAAGACTGAAAGTTCGTAAGAAGACTGCAGCAAGATAATGCAAACGCCGAAGTCACCACACTTTGATCTTGCAGCTAACTCATTGTGCAAGTTAAATTCATGCTATATCAGATTTATTGCAAATTAACGGCAAACAAGTAATCAAAAATACTGCAAAGTAGTAATCTTTCCATGCCACATTAACTGTTTACAACTGTTACACTATAAGTTTAATCCCTTCGAAGGGGGCCATAGACCTGACCAGGTCTATTGACGCATACGCAGTGCGAAGGTGCATGCATCGTTTTTACCACCATAAACAAGTTAGGGCAATATTTTACTTTTCAATTCGAGCCTTTTTTGGTATATGATAAGTATAGCATTTAAAAAAAGCGGTGCCAACCGAATAAAATTTCTGCGTATCTGCTGATTGTCTATTTTATCAACAGAGGGATTTTTTGCTTTCGTCACTTTCGTGAATTAAAGACAGTCTTGCCACCAGTTTTACAACAAACTACTCATGCAAGTGGGTGATGGTATACCTTGTGGGAGATTTACTGCGAATTTCATAATTCAAATTCGTCACGGCAAGATAATATCAGAAAAAATCAAACTTGCTGCTAATGTTCATGCTATCTGGGAAGCTGCCTAATGGGGGATTGGAAAAATATTACTGTAGATATTTATGATGGTCAACTTGACCAATTGAAAGTAGTCATTGTAGAAAAACGTCCTGTTTTAATCAACAGAAAAAGTGTTACCTTCCATCATAGGTACTACATGTTGTACGTATCAGTCAAAAAATTGGGAATTCGGAAGAGTTCTCCACCATTCTACATTCTCATCTGACTTTGTCCCATCTGATATCATCTCTTCCGATCTTTGCATTTCTTTCATGCTGAAAAAAGAAAAAAAAAAAAGACAATTTTCGCAACCGTTGGCCCTAGATGCATACTTCCAATTACAAAAATGGTTTAAGGCTGTTCTTAGCTGCTCTGCTCAACAAGCGCAAAAGATTTTGACTCATTTACAAATTCATTTTTTAACGGAAAGACATAAAATTGGAAAGCCTGAACATGGAAACGATTTGGAATCGAACCGTGTTTTAAATTTTTGGATCAATCAATTACGTGTTGAGTTAGAATCGATTTTGATCACGTGACAAACACGTTTTTCAACCTTTCTTCAGAGGTTATTCGTCTTTCCCGCGGAAATTCGGTTCAAAACGTGCCCACTTTGACATTATTTTTTGAAAGATCTATTGCGTTTGCAAAAAAAAAAAAAAAAAAAAACGGAAAAACAGCTCGGTTACATAGTTTCTGAACAACAACACTTTCTAGTTTCATGCATTTCCGAACAAAAATAAATTAAAACTTATGTCAGAAAGTTGCCCTTTTGGATTTGAGAACAGCCTTAAATAAGGTAAAGAATCATTTTTAAAGCGATTTGGGTCAAGAAAATCATTTATTAAAAAATACGAAATTTAAATTTTTATACGGTCGTATAAGTGATATTTAGTAAATGTTTACTGTGACACTAACAAGTAAGACAAAAAACAGTCCCATTCACCTAACATTAAATCTGACCGAGTTATGAAACTTTGAAATGCACGCCTTATACCACTTTTTTGCATCTGAAAACAGATTATATCGGCTATGCTTTCAGGGGTCGTCTATAAAGTACTTAAACTTATTTCAAGGTATCTGCTCTTTGAAAGAAATCGTACAACTATTACGATTGAGTTAAAATTTATTAGTTAAGTTTCAGATTAGTTAAAATAATTGTATTTTAACATATGTTTTTCTTTGTAAGGATTTGAGGCTATGATTTCTTTTAACAACAATTATGTTCTTTTCATAAGGTTTTATTTAACTTGCAACGATCGTCTTCTCAATTTAAAATTTGTACTTGAACTTTAACTCACTTTCAAATGTCCGATCAAAGTTAAATTTTACATACTGACTTAAATCCGATGATAATCTAATATTATGATTTCCGACGCTTACCATTTTATCCGAGTGATTTTTGATGCATAAACATGAAAGGAAAATGAAGCATCACACATAGAATATGAAACGCTTTCTAATATTATAAGAACATTATTAAAAATGTTTGATCTTTTTGTATAGTGAAAAAAAATTTCCTGAAACACGTTTTCCTATAAAAGGACTAGAGGGCACAATTTATTTAACAAATATTCGACAATCATGAAACTCTGAATAAAATTTCTATCAGAAACTTCATTAAAGTAGTATCGTACAATAAGGATAACGAATAATAGCAGAAATGTAAGCTTAAAAATTAATCCAAGTCCATGATCTAAAGTTGCAATCAGTTTGATACTAAAAATAGTAAACTGTTAGAAAATGCTCTTTTGTTTTCAAGAACATCCACCAGATGGCAGCATCAGACAATCATTTTTTATTTGATCTACTGTGACAGACACTCAGTTCAGTGAGTGTTGCTTCTTCCCTTATAGCAGTTGGCAGCAAAATGCTGCTTGATTTAAAAAAAAAAATTCAATAATATTCCAAAGGAATATAATATGATAAAAAAACTGCAACAAGCCATAGTTCAAAGTATTTCTTTGTGTTTGTAAATAGTCTTATACATCTGTTTTGTTTTTATTGTGAAGTGTGATCTGTACTGTGACCAGCATATATATTATTCTAGTGTATTCAATCTTCTAATAAATGTTTTTTGTTCATCCAAAGAAGAGTATATTTCCATTGAAACACATCAAAACATAAAGGTAAAACTTTTAACTTTTTTTATTGTTTACCTATTGAGGAATTTCGTATTCATGCCTTCCATATGGAATAACATTCTAACAGTCGATTATGAGACTGAACTTATCTCAATTTTAAATATAGTAATATAAAAGAAGAAAATATAATATAATTAAATTCAAAGAAATAATTATTTTCTGAATGTTGGTATTTTTCACAAGTGAATGATATAAAAGAAAATTCAAAGAATTGTTCTTATTTTGAAACCAAAAGTGTATTGATAAGAAAAGAAATTATTTTGATTTTGCCAGTTTCTTATTGAAATTTTATTATATAAGTTGCAAATGTAAATTTATGTTTTAAACAAAGAATTTAACATTTAAGAACAGTTTTTCTGAAATCAAAAGTAACTTCAAAAATTGTTCTCAAGAATTTTATTTTGTTCTTATTTCATCATTAGCATTATATTTGAGTTTATAATTGTTGTTTTGATGTATTAATAAGAGAAAAAGTTTTATTTTCTGTGAAATAAGCAAATATTATTCTATCATAATGTCTAGTATTAAAGAATCTCATTATGTTGATAAATTAACTGATGACAACTATTCAGTTTGGAAATTCAAAATAGAACAATTGTTAATCAAAGAAGGTCTGTATGATGTTGTATTTGAACCTAAAAAGGAAAATGATGATAATTGGGTAAAAAATGATAGAAATGCTAGGGCATTAATTTGTTTAAATATCTCAGATTCACAAATTGTTCATGTCAGACATGCTAAAAGTGCTAAAGAGACATATGATCAATTGAAATCTGTTCATGAAAGAGTAAATTTAACAAATAAACTTTATCTTCTTAGGAAGCTGTATTCCACTAAATATAATGAAAGCATTAAAATGCAGGATCATATTAATTCTGTCTTAGAATTAGCAGAAAAATTAAGAAGTATAGGTGAAGTAATACAAGATGATAATTTAATAGCTATTTTGCTCTGTTCCTTACCAAATTCTTATAGTACCTTTATAACTGCTATTGAAAGTAAATATGAAACAGATTTATCATTAAAATATGTTCAAAACAAATTAATTGATGAGTATCTTAGAAGAGTTGAAACTAAACAAATTTCAACAAAATTTGAATCTATTGCTTTGAAGGGTAATAGGGATAAACCAAAGCATTTGAATAAGCAAAAATTTTGTTCTCATTGCAAAAAGAATAATCACAACCGTGAAGATTGTTTTCACTTAAAGGGTAATAATACTAACAAAACAAAACCAAATTTCACCCAAGATAGATCACGTCAACAGTTTAAAAAACCAAACAATTTCTCTGCCTCTACTGCTAGTCAAAATGAAAATCTATCAGATTCTCAAAACTATCATGAATTAATGGAAGAATCAAATTCTTTGAGTTTTGTTATGAAATCTCAACAAAATGGAAATAAAAACAAAAATTTGGCTTTTGTTATTGATTCAGGTGCGTCTGTTCATTTAGCTAATTCCTTGGAACTGTTCTCAGAATTAAAAAGTTCGAATAAAGATACAATTACAATTGCTAATGGAACTAAATTAACTGCAAAGGGAAAGGGTAAATGTACTTTTAATATTGAAACACTTAATGGTCAAACAAATAGAGTTACATTAGATCATGTGCTTTATGTTCCCGAGTTGGATAGTAATTTATTATCTGTCCAGTCTTGTACTGAGAAAGGTTTTGTTGTAACATTTAAAGATGATATATGTTTAATTAAAAAGGGCAACATCTTAGTTGCAGATGCAAAAGCTGATGAGGGGTTATACAGATTAAAAATAATACCTACAAATGAAAAGGTATATAGTGCTTCAGAAATATTACCCGTTTGTTCTAATGTTAACTGCATTCTAAAATGGCACCAAAGGCTGGGCCATAGAAATTTGGAATCCATCAAGAAAATTCAAAAGGATGATTTAGCTTTAGGTATTACTGTGAATAATTGTTCTCATAATACTGAATGTTCAAGTTGCATAAAAGCTAAGTTAACAGAAAAATCATTTCCAAAAGAAACGCAATACAGAAGTAAAAAACCACTTGATTTGATATACAGCGACGTATGCGGTCCTGCAGAAACAAAAAGTATGGGATCAAAAAGATATTTCGTTACATTTATTGATGATTACTCTCGTTATACACAAGTATATTTTATTTCTTCTAAAGATGAAGTATTTGATAAATTAAAAGAGTATGTTGCATCAACAACAAACAAATTTAGATTGAAGATTAAATCTTTGCGTAGTGACAATGGAACAGAATATTGCAACGAATCTGTCAAAGACTACCTTAAAAACTTAGGAATAAATCATGAAACAACGACGCCATATTCACCGTCCCAAAATGGAGTTGCAGAAAGAAAGAATCGCTCGCTTATTGAAATGAGTAAAGCCATGCTTATAAATGCTAAATTGCCAAAAACATTCTGGGCAGAAGCCATAGCTACAGCAGCCTACTTACAAAATAGATTACCCACAAAATCAACTGAAAAGACACCATATGAACTGTGGAATGGGCATAAGCCAAATTTGAGTCACCTTAAAGTATTTGGATGCAAAGCATATGTGTATGTTCATAAACAGAAGAGACAAAAATTTGACGAAAAGGCCACTGAAGGAGTCTTTGTTGGTTACGATTTAAGAAGCAAAGGATATCGAATTTATATAGGTGGTAGAAAAATAGTGATAAGCAGAACAGTGAAGTTTTTTGAAAATATGAACTGTGAAAATGTCTTTCAAGAAAATCCTGAAGAGCGAATCTCAGATTTAATGCATTTAAATTTTTCAGAAGAAAATCTTGAAAATGATAGTGATGCTATCCAAATAGAAAATACTGCAGAAGAAATAAATACGGATGAAAAATCAGTAGATAGCCCAACAACTGAAGAAAGTGAAGATAATTTCCAGAGAAGAATATCTAACAGAGAGACTAAAGGAATTCCACCAGAAAGATATTCTTACAAAACTGAAGACAGTTGTTCCAAAAATCAAGATCCTGAAACTTTTAAAGATGTTTTACAATTACCAGTAAAAGATCAACAGAAATGGTTTCGAGCTATGAAGGAAGAATTTAACTCTTTAAAGGAAAATGAAGTGTTTGAGCTTGTTACTTTACCCAAAGGCAAGCACGCCATTGGCTGTAAATGGGTTTACAAAACAAAACATAATGAAAATGGAGAAGCAATAAAATGCAAAGCACGATTAGTTGCCAAAGGTTTCGCTCAAAAATTAGGCACTGATTATGATGAAACCTTCTCTCCTGTCGTCAAACATACAACTATTAGAGCTTTTCTGACCTGGGCAGCTTATCATAAAGCCAGAGTATTTCAAGTAGATGTTAAAACAGCCTTTCTACATGGTAAGCTAGATAATGAAGAATTATACATGCATCAACCAGAAGGCTTTCATGATGAAGAAAATAAAGACAAAGTCTATAAATTAAAAAAGGCTATATATGGTCTTAAACAAGCCGCCAAGTGCTGGAATGAAGAAATAGAGAATACTCTAAAGGCATATGGATTTAAACAAAGTGAAGCTGATCCATGTTTGTTCATAAAAGAAAAATCAAAGAAGACAATTCATCTCATACTGTATGTAGATGATATGCTGATGAGCTCAGAAGATGAAAATGAAGTTAATGAAGTAATAAATTACTTAAAGAAATCTTATCCCATAACATCACTAGGAGAAGCAAAATACTTCTTAGGTATAGAAATTTACAGAAAAGAAGATGGAAGTTATTTACTTTCACAAAGAAGTAAAATAACTCAATTAGTTAAGGATTTTCAGCTTGAAGAAGCCAAACCAACTTATACTCCAATGGAAACTAACTATTATAGTTTAGATAAAGAAGAAAATCTTTTATCATCAAATGATAATTATAGACAAGCTATAGGAAGTCTTTTATATATTTCCTCATGCACAAGACCTGATATTACCGCTCCTACACACATACTAAGCCGAAGATGCAATAATCCAAGACAAAAGGACTGGAATGCTGTTAAGAGGGTAATAAGATACTTAAAAACAACGAAAGACCTTGATCTCCACATTTCTTCAAAAGAATATCCTAATATAGTTGCATACTCGGATGCAGACTGGGGACAAGATGCTACAGACAGAAAATCCACCTCAGGAAATGTAATCTTCTTAGGCAATAGCTGCATTTCTTGGTTCTCACGAAAACAAACATGTGTGACGTTATCGTCAGCAGAAGCTGAATATGTGGCACTGTCACAAGGAACTCAAGAGGTGCTATGGATCTTAAAATTATGTAAAGATCTCAATTTACAACAACATTTTCCCATTGGAATTTTTGAGGATAACCAATCTACAATTAAATTGGTTGAAAGTGAAAAATTTAAATCCCGCACTAAGCACATTGATACAAAGTATCATTACATACGAGATTTAAAAACTAAAAATGTTATAGATGTCAAATATCTATCAACAAATGAAATGATAGCAGATATAATGACGAAGCCACTGCCAAAAGCCAAATTTGAACTTTGTAGAAACCTTATCCACCTGGTGTCAGATTCTATCACAAAACGGGAGAGATGTTAGAAAATGCTCTTTTGTTTTCAAGAACATCCACCAGATGGCAGCATCAGACAATCATTTTTTATTTGATCTACTGTGACAGACACTCAGTTCAGTGAGTGTTGCTTCTTCCCTTATAGCAGTTGGCAGCAAAATGCTGCTTGATTTAAAAAAAAAATTCAATAATATTCCAAAGGAATATAATATGATAAAAAAACTGCAACAAGCCATAGTTCAAAGTATTTCTTTGTGTTTGTAAATAGTCTTATACATCTGTTTTGTTTTTATTGTGAAGTGTGATCTGTACTGTGACCAGCATATATATTATTCTAGTGTATTCAATCTTCTAATAAATGTTTTTTGTTCATCCAAAGAAGAGTATATTTCCATTGAAACACATCAAAACATAAAGGTAAAACTTTTAACTTTTTTTATTGTTTACCTATTGAGGAATTTCGTATTCATGCCTTCCATATGGAATAACATTCTAACATAAACATAGAAAGAGTTCGATATATTTCTGAAGTCTCTATCTTGTGAGAATACTAACTCACTGAATGTCAAGCCTATTTACATTTTAGCTTTTGTAATAAATGGAAGGAATTTCTTCTAAGTTAATCTCGATAAAACGGCTCTTGTGAATGGTAAATGTTTCAGTTTTGTATTTTTTTAATGCGTGTTTTATGTTAGGTTTTATTACCGAAGTCGCAAATTTCACCAAGATGTTTATTCGTCAATGTCGTCTTCTATAATTAGTCCCAAATGACTCTATTTTTTTTTGTAGTAACAACTTGCTGACCCGCCCCGCATTGTCCGGGCCCGTGATATAAATGAACGTCAAGTTTGAATCATTTTGTATCTTTAACTCGATTAGATCAGAATTTACATTTTTAAAAGAAAAAATCGCAAAAAAATATTGATTTTTAGTTGTAAAAGCGCTCGTAAGAAGACGTCTCCTTGTTTTTCAACGTTTGGTAGTTATTTAAAAAGTCGCGATCTTTTGTTTTGTCATATTGCTTGTAGATGGCAGCGCCAATTCGTTAGATTTTTGCAGTGTGTTCCCAATCAGTAATTTTTTAATTATAATTCTGAAATTTTTTTATATTTATCTGGATTTGATTAGAATATATGAAATGTTAAAAATTAATGGCTATTAAATGTGCATTTATTAATTATATGTGATTATATCCGTTGTTTTTAATAAAACGTGTTTCCGAGCTCACTAAAACATTTATGATGTTCTACAAATTTGATTCCCCCCCCCCCCCCAAGTTTCTGAAATAGTAATACCACCCTGATCTCTTTCGTTGGTATGTGCCTTTTTTTTCTTACGAAGAGTTTCGAACATTTTTATAAATTTTATCATAAGTTTTCATCATTTATGATGCTATAACTTCTTGTTCGCAGTGCTTTTGGAAGTCGGGCAAATTCATATATAATATAGAGTCATCAAGGCAATACCATTATAAAATACTAGAAAGATAGCGCAAAATGAGATAGAAAGATATATAAACCTTTAAGACCTGAAGGGTTTTGGTAGAAATTAAAAATCTTGGCTTTTAACCCAAATTAATAAGATCATATTTAATTGAAAAAAGATATTTTAAATTTTTTTCGATCTCAGGTGACGTCAAGGGAGGATCCTCACAATTGTTTGGTGCAGGCTTTGCTTTAATGCCAGAAACAGAGGAAATTGTTTTTCCTTTTGCCTTAGGATCACCTACACAGTTGTGTAGGTCAGGTCTTAAAGGGATAAAAAACATGTGCAAGAATATGAGTTTTCCTCTCTTGTTCCGCAGTAATAGATGAAAATAACACAATTTAAAAACAAAACGAATTTATGAAAAACTATGTAATAATGAATACAGAAAAAATGAAATTAAAATTTGTTCACAAAACTTCAGGATATACGATGTTTTTTGTAAAAACTCTTTAATTATTTAAAAGCCGACCTTGCTCTTCAGTATCTTCTACATAAATTTTTAACTGCTCTTTCTCCTTACATCTTGAAATACTTACATATAGTTGTCCATGAGAAAAAACCGGTTCTTTTAAATACAGGCCAACTGTAGAAAATCTTTGTCCTTGTGACTTATTTATCGTCATTGCAAATGACAGTATAACTGGAAATTGGCGGCGTTTAAGAATGAAAGGTAGAGAAGTTTCACTTGGTGTCAAATCAATTCTCGGTATGTGAACTCTGTCATTCTGATTTGTTCCGGTTAAAATGAAAGCATCAATAAAATGGTTGTGGAGAGAGTGCACAATTAATCTGGTTCCACTGCATAATCCTTTTCTTGGATTCATGTTTCTGAGAAGCATGATGATACTTCCTTTTTTCAGAGTAAGCTTATGAGGAGGCATCCCAGATGGAGTTTGTTCATGCAAGAACTCAGGTGAATAATTATTAACATTTTCTTGGTTATCAGACACGACTGAATCTGCACTATAGTAAGTTCTTCCATCTTCAGGCAGCAAATTCAAAATTTTGTTATTTAATGATAATGTATGTTTGTTTTTTGTTGTCAAAATTACTTTTTGCTCAAGTTGTTCAAAATCAGTATAGTTTATATGATCTCCATATACACTTGCAATAATTGAATCTTTGCAAACCATTGATGGTGGAATTTCTATTGTACCTGCAGGTAAATTTGATATATCGGGTGTTTTTCCTTCACCAATTTTAAGCTGCCACTCATTAAAGGAATTTTGCCCTTTCGATCTCATATTTTCAGATAGTTTAAGTTGTATAAATTCTTGCCAAAGTGGGCTTGATTTCAAGCATGTTTTAATAATTTCTGTTCTGTTTCCTCTTATAACAACTGGCAATGTCTGGTGGAAGTCTCCACCTAATAACGTAACCTTGCCTCCAAAAGGCATGTCATTCAACATTATTTCCCACAGTAAGACAGCTATACAACGAAGAGCATGGCATGACATCATTGTCACTTCATTAATTTTGTTTCACGTAATATTTGAGCTTCACTTGAAGACGTTCGAATGACAGATGTGGAAGTTTCTAAAATCGGCACTGGTAATTTGAAGCCAGAATGAACAGTTTTGCCACCCTCTAATAAAATTGATGCAATTCTGTTGTTGCATGTGGAAGTACTACTTGGCATTTACCTCTAACAAAATGCATGAGTGCGTTGTACAAATATGTTTTACCAGATCCTCCAGGACCATCTAAGTTAAAGCAACGTCTCGTAACAGAATCACTTTCAAGAGCTGATTTTATTTGGTTGAAAGCTTCTAGTTGTAAGAAATTTAAAGCTGCTATTTGTTCAACAGCTACTTCAGCTTCATTAAAATAATCGAATTCTTCATTTTGAATTTCCTGCAGTATATCGGGTGTAGGAAGATTAAATGATGTACAGTTTAATCCATGAGATTACAACATGCAATTAATTATCTTGCAAAGCTCGGTTCTGAGCAGCTGATTCATTATAAGATCTTGAATAATCTTCGCTCATTGAATTTTTATATTTTTACCACAAATTAGCTGCATTTGTTGGATTACAAAATATACAAATAAATGCAAAAGTTTGACGCATTTGTAATGGCATTGCAGTTAAAGTAGCCTCTTCTAAGCATTGATCCCATTCATTATCTTCAGCAAGAAGACAACGTGCACGTGCAGCTTCTTGAAATGTGTTGTACAGATCTCCATCAAATGTTCGTAAATCTTCAAAGCACGTAGCACCAGGAACATAAAGGAGAAGTAACCGAAGGCAGAAACGTTCAATATCTTTTGGATTAACATAATATAATCTTGTAACAATTTTATCGCCTCCTCTTTGTCGTTTTTTCCAAGCATTTTTCTCGTATACATAATGATATGGTATATCAACAAAAAGATATTGTTTTGCTTCATTATCTGTTCTATTCAACTTGAACCAAGCAGTCAGCATCGTTTCGCGGTTGGCAGCTTGTTCCAGAGCAGCATTTTCACCACCAGCATGAAAATAAACCTGTTGTCTTAAAGGCAAATGAATGGCAAGACGAATTATTGCATGAGAACGATCATGCATTTCATTTTCCAGTAACTGCCACATTGCCTCTGGTGCACTCACATATCGAGAATCAACATGTGATGACAGTTCATCATACACAAACTCGTTACTTTCATTATTTCCAGCATGAACTACTACATTTGCTGCATCATAACCTTTCTATATGTACAGGGTGATTTTTTTTAAAGTCGTGAAAGTAAAAACCTATAATGAAAGAACCACTGATCCAAATGACCTGAAATTTCACCAGTATGCTCTTAAAGCAATGGGAATTTTTTAGCCGCGGTTAAAAAAAAACTTAAAATCGCACCGACAGATGGCGCTGTTTACGCAGTAAAGTCGGGAGACGAGCTTGCGCACGACACACGCACAGTGGCAATAAAAACCTGAAGCTCGCACACCTCGTGTTCATTATTCTGATCTCAATCCCTGCGATTTTTGGCTCTGGGGGCACCCAAGAATGCTGTGTATTGTGATGGTGTTACGAACTTAGCTGACCTGAAAGCACGCATTGTGCACCAGATCCACAGCATCCAGCCGGATATTCTTCGCTTTGTTGTGGAATATGCGGTTTCACGTTTCCAACTCGTAGCTGAAAACGGGAGACAGCACACTGAAAATCTCTTGTGTTAGTCGTGCAGTTCCGTATGAATGCTTTGTTCCATATTTTTATTTCGTTCTATTTCTGCGAAGGTGTTCGCAGTATCTTTACCCAATTACTGCATTCTGTATGTTTTTGATATGCGTAATAATGTTTTCTTTTTCTTGAAGTACCGTCCATTGTTTTCCTCCCACTGACGATATTATTATTTTCTTTTAACTTACAGCGCCACCTGTCGGTGCGATTTTAAGTTTTTTTTAACCACGCCAAAAAAATTCCCATTGCTTTGAGAGCATACTGGTGAAATTTCAGGTCATTTGGATCAGTGGTTCTTTTGTTATAGGGTTTTACTTTCACGACTTTAAAAAAAATCAGCCTGTACTTGTAAATGTATTTAATAGATTTGATGGACATGCAGGCTTCAATATTGATGTGCGCGTCATATTTTAGCAGTAAATATGCATTATATGGTACGAGGAAGCGATTATCTATCTGTTTGCCGCGAACTATAGCAGTTGGGCCTTGTCGTCTTTGATAGAGTGGATAACCATTCGGATTGACTTTAGTTGTTTCTTGAAACTCTTTTGGAAAATCTTTTGTGCATTTATTACCATCCATGCATGGAGAATTCGGATTCAAAGTTCCGCATGGCCCGTGGACCATAGTACGAAGAACAATTTCTGATAATCTTGGATAAATGTCAGGATCTGGTAACTCCGAAGAAATACAATGGGTCAACTTGAGCAGCATTACGAAATTTATAGGGCTCTGCTAGAATTAAAAGAATATGAGCATGTGGAAGACAGACCTCTTTTTTGAAATTCAATAGTATATACAAAGGCTACAGCTTTACCAAATAGTTCAGCATTTGTTATCTTCATTAATGCTGATAGTTTAATTTTAAACACTCTCGCTACTAAATCAGGTCTGTCTGATGACGTTTGTCCGGGCAGTAGATTTTTGACTATTTCTGGTCATTGTGGATTGCACGTGAATGTACAAAACACATCTGGTTTTCCAAACTTTGTAACAATGGACATAGCATCATTGTATCTCTCTCTCATATTTCTAGGAGACCCTTGAAATGAAGAAGGTAGAATTATGGTTTTTCCAGCAGTAACACCTGCATCAGCGGCTCCTTGGGCTACAAAGTCCCTGAGACCAGAATAATCTTCTGCATGAAGTTTTTTTTGCTTCTGTCTTATGAAATTGAGATTATTAGCTTCCACTTGTAAGTGAGAGTCTATTATCCACTGTTGAGCAAGTTTTCCACCATGCAATAATGGATTAAACTCATTATCACGAATCGCTGTTTGAGCAACTTTGAACTGAAGCATTGATATATTACTTCGAACACCAGGTGAAATTCCTGGATAAGGTGATAGTGATAAATTTGTTGTCCAGCCAGGCTCTTCGTTTGGGTAGAATATAGGATAAGTCATTGGATCTAAATTAGGACTTAAAATATTCAAGTTTAAAAAGGTTGGTCTTATTTCTTGGATAAATTCTGATATCGCGTTGAAAGGGTGGTTCACCATCGTCATTTAGAAAAACCATAGCTACTTCGTTTGATGTCGGCAAATTATATCGTCTATTGTCTGAATGGCGATCTCGACGCAATACCATATTAACTCTTGGCATTTGTAAATTGTATCTCTGTGCATGTTGTTGCTGCCCAGTCTTTACCTCACTCAATTTTTTGAAAACTTGAGCATAAGGATTTTGCCGCATAAGCAAATCAAGTTCACGCAAAACATTTGGTAAACAGATGTCATTTTTGGGAATGTTAAGACGCTCTTCGACAGCTTGTGTTGTATCCAAAACATACAGTTTAGCAAATTTTCTTTGTTGGCCATTACGAGGATGCAAGTGGGAAGTTCGGTGATAAATTTGGCCTTGAACTTTAAAACAATAAGGGCCGTGTCACGGAGCATTTCCAGCAAGTTTAGCACCCACAGAAGCAAATGAAATGGCACTATTGTATAAGCGAATATTTTCTTTGAAATTACGATAATTAAGTGCATTTGAATTGCTCATCAAGTCTTGGAGGTGTGGTGGAAACCGATGACGTTGTGGAAACCTAACTTTACCTTTATGGCAACAACTGTTAAAATTTCCATCTCTGGGTTTCTCAGCTTGAAAATGGCGCGCTTTGCAAAATTGGCAGAGAATGCTTAATTGCCCACACGTATGAGGCTCAATAACTTGAGACTGAGGGGCTTCAGAAATTAATTGTTGCTGATTTTTGTAGTAGTTTTGTCGTTGAGTCAAAAATCGCTGAGAATGACGCTTAGCATCATGACTACGTCTGATTAACTTTTGGGAACAGATGTCATATTCGCCCCATATTGGCGCGATTTTTTTCGGTTGCCAATTTGGCGAAAACATCAACAGCATAAACAACATAATCCGGGTTACCACATCAAGCAAAATAACGATACTTTGCGCAAGTTAAGTACCTGTTGCCTATATGATATTGGCGACAGAAAAAAATCGCGCCAATATGGGCCGAATATGACATCTGTACCAACTTTTGTTCTTCATTTTCACTTGAACGCTGTGTAGAAGTACGCAAAGAGTTATGAGATAATCTCACAGATCGATCACTATGGCTTTCATTAGCTCTTTGATTTGAATGCCGCAAACTATTTTCTTCTCGGATAGAATATTTAATGTTTCTTGCGACTGCCGAGCTAGCCACCGGGCTCTACGTTCTCTGTTTGATCGACGTTTACGTTCGGATGCAGTTTCATTCATTTCAAATGAAAAATACAATAAATTGTTGAACAAAATATTCTATATTACATTTCTACTTCATTATTCTTTTTTCATTCAAAAAACAAAATAAACGTAAAAAAAAAAAAAAAACAGTTGCCATTATCGTACACATTATTTTAATTTAACACGCACATTTAATTTTATTATAAAACACCAAGTTTTCATTCAAAGCAAAAAATTGCAGGTTACTACGCCAGGCAAAAAATCGCCCTTTTGGTGCTAAAAAGAAACCCCTGTGTGTCTGTGACATCTGTACCTATTTTTATTTAATACACATTTAATGCAACGCTAACATCAGTTCACTTTTTCTCATGCAGGCTATTTTGTGGCGCTGGGATAGATATTCAATGCCTGATTTTTTGTCAAACTATTCCCCAAATTATACAAATCGACATAATTTTTATTTTAAATAACGAAAGAACAAATAAATTAGAAAAACATTAATAAAAATACAAATAAAAAGCTGAAGCAAAAATCACTTGATCACGTAATAAACACGTGCATTGCGTTTAATGTCAAGTGAATGTGACATTTACGATCATCCATTATTGGCATCCATCTTATAATTTGGCGATAGTTTTTTGGTCAACGGGATAATCAAGTAGTATCGCAAAATTAAACAGTTTCTGAAATGGTTTTAGCGATAGCGCAAAACATTAAACTTTTCCAATTTTGAATATTATAGACGGGATTTCAGATAGAAGAAATTATATATTGGATTTTTGGGTACTACTTAGTTATCCCATCGACCAATTTCGCCAAATTATGTAAATCGCCAAGCCACTCGCCAAGTTATACAAATCGACATAATTTTTATTTTAAATAACGAAAGAACAAATAAAGGTACTTCTTAGTTATCCCGTCGACCAAGTTACTGTCGCCAAATTGTAAGATTAAATGCCAATAATGGTTGCCATTAATTAATTAATTGTAAGATTAAATGCTAATAATGGCCAATAAAACCATTAATTCGACGTTTTATTCGTATTTTTATTAATTTTTTACTAATTTATTTGTTCTATCGTTATTTAAAATAAAAATTATTTCATGTGTATAATTTGGCGAAATCGGTCGACGGGATAACTAAGAAGTACCCAAATAAATTAGTATAACATTAATAAAAATATAAATAAAACGTCGAAATAAAAATCACTTGATGACGTAAACACGTGTAACTTGCTTAAAGTCAAGTGAATGTGACATTTACGATCAACCAGTCTTGGCATTTAATCTTATAGTTTGGCGATAGATTTTTGGTCGACGGGATAACTAAGTAGTACCGATTTTTGTAAGTTGAACGAAGCCTAACATTGCCGCGATCAATGAGGCAGCCCAATCGGAATTGTGAGGGACACACAGAGACTTGGATTTTATATAAATAGATTTAAAATTTAATATTTAAAGTTTTCGCTCTCACCGCCTTGCATATATTACAAACTGTGGTGCAGATAGTGCAAAATAGGAGAGAATTTGGTACTTTTCCACTATAGGGGCCTTGGCTGTTTTTTAAAAAACTTGATGGAATTCAGGCATCAGAAAGTAAGATTTGTTGCCAAATGTTAAAAGCAGCTATATGAAAACAAACTTGATGAATTTTTTTGTTTGTTTCTATAAATTGGTTTATATTTTAACTAAATGTATATATTATTGTTGTTTTTTATACACAAATAACTTCTGTTTCTGAACAAAATTAGACAAATGGCTTCTTTATGTCAAATGCATTGTATAAATATTGGGAAAAAAAATCCGTGTGTATATGAAATAAAATAGTGAATAGGTTGCCAGAAAATATGTTGCCAAATTTCCTTCTTCTTCAAGGCAGATTTCGCTATTTCGCCAAGGCCCCTATGCCGGAAAACTACCTACAATTTAATTTCTTTATCCTTCTATGTAAAGCCCATTAAAATCGGGCAGTTTAGGAGCTCAGATAGTACAGCGCGTCATATTTTATTTGTAGCATAGGGATGATGATGCAAAGACGTATATTTTCGTATATTACACTTTAAATTCTCACCCATACATTTAAAAAAAACCCTTAGAAGCCGGAGTTTAAATTAAATTGAGGTGTCCTCGTATGGAATATTAATGGTTTTAAATGGGACTTTCGCGAAATTAGCTAGCTATCGCCAAGTTGGCTTCATATATGACAACTTATTTTTGACGCCAAATTTGGCGATATTTCATAAAATGTAGCGATAATCCGCCAAGTTGTTCAACATTTGGCGCTACTGTGGTAACTCTACATTAGTATTTTTCAACAATTATTCCTTACAATGAGGCGGTCCTACCGGAATCGTGAGGGACACACAGAGACTTGGATTTTATATAAATAGAAGATGTAGAGTGTCCCTGCTTATCGCGGAACAATAGTTAATTTCTAAATAGTTAAATTTAGAATGAATGCCTCTGATTTAAAAAAAAATACTTGAAATGTTGTTCTTCATCATCTTAGAAATTGTTTTTACTTTAGAAAAAAATTTACAAAGTTAAAATTTTTATGCTGGGTCCTATAACATATTTAGAAAAATATTATTCGTGCTATAACAAGTTATACAAATTTTTATATGACCAGAACTTCTGGAGTTAGGATATTTAGAATTTTAGGAATTTTTACTATTTCTTGATACAAAAAAGGGTCAGACAACAGTGGAAGTTCATAAAATACAAAGTATCATTGTGAGCCAAGTTTAGATCATATATATATTTTTTTATTTGTTAGAGCATGGAAAATGTTTTTCTAAGTATAACATATTTGACTCAGGTTTCTTGTAAAAAATTCAAATTTGGTACATTTACGAAAATAACTACTTTGATTTAAATGACTTCTAAGATATGAAGCTCAATATTAAAAAAAAAAATCATTTGGAAGTATGCCACTAAATCTAACGATTTAGACATTAGCTATCGACCAGCGATAACAGAGAATATTCCGTATATTTTCAAAAGAAGCATCTAAAGCGAAGTACCTTTTATTCTAATGTACGCAGTTATTGTAATCTCTATAATAATAGCCTAAGTCATGTGACTGTCATCAATAGTTCCGGGCTGACCGCTTCGCTTTTTATATGCCAGGTCACCATTTTTTACATTTTTTTACTTTTCGCGTGGTAAATTAAAACAATGCTTTGATATTGAAATTAAAAGTCATGGTTTTTGGTATTATTTATTATTTTTCTTTTCTTTTTCTTAAAAAAGGGAAAGAAAAAGTGAAAGTCATGAATTTCAAATTAAAATTATGTATTTTAAATAAAATGAGTGAAATTATTATATTTTAGATGAATTTAATGAAATATGAAAAAATGCGATTGGAAAGACAATGTTTGATGATTTATCACTTGCGCCTGGCTAGCATAAAAAGGTACTACTTAGTTATACCGTCGACCCATTTCGCCAAATCATATAAATCGCCAAACCACTCGCCAAATTATAAAATTGGCATAATTTTTATTTTAAATAGCGAAAGAACAAATAAATTAGTATAACATTAATAAAAATACAAATAAAACGTCGAAATAAAAATAACTTGATGACGTAAACACGTGTAACTTGCTTAAAAACAAGCAAATATGACATTTACGATCAACCGTTATTGATATTTAATCTTATAGTTTGGCGATATATTTTGGTCGACGGGATAACCAAGTAGACCCATAAAAATACGGAGTTCTTGATTTCTCTACTAGAAACTTCTGATTTGGCGAAGTATTGAGAAAGTAAATTAAATTTTGGATAAAAGTAACATGGTACAATGCTTAGCACACATCTAACGGAGACCAAACTGGTCGCCAAGGGCGGCTAGTGTTGAATAAGAATGCCACATAACTAGGCCTAGGCTGCCAATCTGTATCCCAAAAATCTTCAAAATTTATTTTATTTTATTTTATTTATTTATTTATTTTTTTGTAAAGGTAAATTTGTTTCTTACGAAACTGATGGAAAAAAAAATAATTTTTGCTAGGGAAACAATATTTTATTAAGTGAAACAAATCAGAGCATGTCACAGTATTATGTTTACAAAATTCTGTTGTGCAGTATAACATTTAAAAACATAAACATTTAAAGAATCTAAATTAATGTAGGTTGAAATCCCCAATTATTGACACTTAACCATTAACTGCCACTTCAGCAAAAATCTAACTCAAATAAGCCTTTTCTCGTCAAACTTTGCAAAATATTGTCATCTATAGTGGAACCACAGACACTTGGAGTTCATTTATTCACCACTAGTCGGCCAAAAACAAGCTCAATGAAGAAGGAACTTTTGAGAACACAAAAAGTACCATTTTGTGGCAACCATCTTCATTCTAAAATTAAGGTAGTGTTCTTTTGAAGCTATTTGTAATGTAACTATGCTAAACTTTTTCTTAAAGTTATACTTTTAGAAATTAGTTGAAACATGCCTTTGATACATCAGGGCAATGATTTCTAGTTTATAGTTATTTAATTTAGCCTTATGGGGAAGTGCCAATTATTGGTTCCAAGAATTTCATTTCACCAGTCTTTTACTGGAGATGTACAGTTGTGGAAAAAAAAGTAAACACCCCCTACTAACTCCTCAACAAATTATCGTAGACAAAAGTGACTGGTACCGAAGGATTGGAAATAAAGTCTACTTTTAAATGATGCATATAAAATAAGCTTAGGGGCCATCTACATATTAAAACGAATTTAAACTTCATTTTTTTCAATGAAAATATCCAATTTTAACGAGATATTTTAAATCTTCGGTTCAAACTATGCCTAGACACCCAATTTCAAGTCATTTGAATAATAAGTTTTTGAATTATAAACATTCAAAATTGAGTGCTTCTAATGTTAAATTACATTTCCATATTTTTATTTATATCTCCTGATATTATTCTCCTAATGTGCTCATTTTTTGTGTAGAAATAATACTAATATACCCAAACATAAATACGTTGAATTTGCAATTTTTATAATTTTATGATATGAATTATGAAATTAATATTTGAAAAAAATATGAATTGCAACCTACAATTTTTTTGATGGATTTAGATTTATTAAGTCCTGCTTTATGGAAATCCAAAATTTCACATTTTTCTTCCAAGTAGTTTTCAAATTATGCTTAAAAAACCGTAAAATGATTGTTTAAGGGGCCGTCTGTAATAGAATTGACTAGATATTTTGAAATTTCTAATGCTGTCCTGTAATCTAGCAGATTTCATTGACTGCTTGAGTGACGCTTAAGGTGTCTTGATCAAGAAGGGGGCTCTCTCGGTTACCAATCGAGTACCGAACTTCAATTTGGATACAGCTCTTAAATACGCTCATTTTAAAATAATTAATTTCTCGGAAACTTATGGTACGAATTGCATAAATTTTTTTTAGGCTAATTGAAGGGTGTAGAGTTCATTGATGCTGTCAGAATTGTGTACTGCTATTGAAAGAAAAAGTTATGGTTCGTTTTAATAAGTAGATGGCCCCCTAAGAAAATTTTATATACATCATTTAAAAGTAGACTTTATTTCCAATCGTTCGGTACCAGTAACTTTCTTCTACGGTAATTTGTTGAGGAGTTAGTAGGGGTCTTTACTTTTTTTTTTTCCACGACTGTACATTATTGGTTATATTAAAAAAAAAGTTGAAGCCTATTATTTGAACTGTTTAAAAAAAGTAATAATAATACATATAAATGAAATGTATCTCGAAGACATTAAAATTTAAGTTGTTCTACCAGTGTCTGATACAACTTTTTCAGTTACTGCTTCATAAATGTCAGTTATTGGATATCTGTGTTGCTAATTATTTAAAATATGTAAAAAGGACATATACACTGGTAGTATGATATCATATATAAATAAGGATTAAGTATTTTGTTTTTATAATGAAGATTAAAGAATTTATAAGCATAAATGCCTTAAAAATATACAATAACTTAAAAAAAATCTTTTTGAATAAATTCTCACAGACACTGGTTCACTTTGTAATAGCAGTATTTGTACGTTGCAGGTAATTTTCCATGAAAAATATCAGTATTTTTTTTTTTTTTCTAGGAAATTAAATCTAGACTAAACGTGCAAAATTTCGTCTTATTTAAGGAGATATTCTATAAGAAAATACTGATACCGAAGAGTTTATTGGTCTGGAAATTCCAGACCCGTACGAACTCTGTGACTGTTATTGTTTTTTCATTGTAGGATTGGTGTCTGTTACTGGAGTTATTAATCATATTTATGGAAAAAATTACTAATATAATGTATACTTTTACAAAATTTTGTTAAAAATAATTTATAAATGTACCTCTACTAGCCTTTCCAAAAGAAAGATAAGTATAAAATAAGATTTAAAGTTTTGTAATAAGAAGTTGAACAAGAATGAATCCTTAACGTGTCGTGTTACTGGGGTTTTCACCCTAAATGCGGTTTTTGCCTCTAAAGTACCATTTTATCAACCGGTTCGCCGAACTCAACATAAATTAACAACCGGTTCTACCGAACCGGTGCGAACCGGCTGAATCCCACCACTGATCTTATACATACTTATATTAGAGGATAACACAAAAATATTCGGATAAATGACCGTCAACAAGTTTAAGAAAGAGTTTTAGATTAACTTTGAGCAATTTTAACTTTGAGCTTTTTAACTTTGAAATTTGCGATTTTAGAAAAATCCTGACATGATTGTTTAAAATGAAGGTCATTTTCGGATTCAGCGCTAAACTAGTTGGATGTGCCAATTCAAGTCAATTAAACGGACTAAAAACGAGTTAATCTATATCATGATATTTGTTAAAATTATTAATTTTTCCTTATTCTGTCGTTATCAGCTGTTTGCGAATAGCCGGCATAGCAGGAAGCGAGTTCCCGCCGCTGCATGAGCCGCCGATGCACAATAGAACTACGAAAAATCAAGAAAAGTATACAAAAATCGCTAGCATGGAGCCCCTTTACCGCGCAATATTTCCAAATTCAAGGAGAACCTGTTGGCCAAAGCCAAAAACAAGCACAAACATTTTGGTTCAATTGTATGCATAATTTTATACGCTGTTCGATGGTACAATAATGAAAATGGCACAGAGATCGGAATTATAGCACCCCCTTCTTTCGGAATTTTTTCAAGTTCAGGGAGGACTTGTTTGCCATAGCCAGAAACATGCACAAAAAATTTGGTTCAATTATATGGATAACTTCATACACTTTTCGATGGTACAATAATGAAAATGGTACAGACATCGCAATTATACTGCCCCCTTCCGGCAGAATTTTTCCAAATTCAGGGAGGACCTTCGTGACATGACCAAAAATAAACACGTAAAATTTGGTTCAATTCTATGCATAACTTCATACACTTTTCGGCGGTACAATATTCAAAATGGCACAAAAATTGTACAAAAATCGCTATTACAGCACCCTCTACGAGCGATTTTTTTACAAATTAAGGGAGGACCTTCTTGCCATAGCCAAGAACTTAAAACTTTTTTTTTGGTTCAATTCTATGCATAACTTCGTACACTTTTCGATGGTGCAATATTCAAAATCGCACAAAAATCGCTATTACAACGCCCCCTAACGGCGAATTTTTTCCAAATTCAGGGAGGACCTGCTTGCCATAGCCAAAAACTTAAAATAAAAATTTGGTTTAATTCTATGCATAACTTCATACACTTTTCGGCGGTACAATATTCAAAATGGCACAAAAATTGTACAAAAATCGGTATTACAGCGCCCTCTACGAGCGATTTTTTTACAAATTAAGGGAGGACCTCCTTGCCATAGCCAAGAACTTAAAATTTTTTTTTTGGTTCAATTCTATGCATAACTTCATACACTTTTCGATGGTGCAATATTCAAAATCGCACAAAAATCGCTATTACAGCGCCCCCTAACGGCGAATTTTTTTCCAAATTCAGGGAGGACCTGCTTGTCATAGCCAAAAACTTAAAATAAAAATTTGGTTTAATTCTATGCATAACTTCATACACTTTTGGACGGTACAATATTCAAAATCGCACAAAAATCGCTATTACAGCGCCCCCTACCGGCGAATTTTTTCCAAATTCAGGGAGGACCTGCTTGTCATATCCAAAAACTTAAACTAAAAATTTGGTTCAATTCTATGCATAACTCCATACACTTTTGGATGGTACAATATTCAAAATCGCACAAAAATTGTTATATCAGCGCCCCCTACCAGCGAATTTTTTCCAAATTCCGGGAGGACCTGCTTGCCATAGCCAAAAACTTATAGTAAAATTTTGGTTTAATTCTATACATAACTTCATACACTTTTTGATGGTACAATGGCGACAGACAGACGGACAGACGGACACACAGACAGACAGACATTTTCTATAAACATGTTTTTTGGAATCTCTGACCCCTAAAACATGCAAATCCGTCGAAAACCGGAAGTCGAAAAAAATTTCGATTGCAATACTTTCTTCTATTGAAGATAGAAGAAAGTAAAAATACATAAGAATCAATTTTCAAAAGCTAAAAAACATGGCACAACCCAACATTTGAAAGACAGCGTAATCTAACAGCATTTCAAAACTAGTTGGATGTACCAATCCCAAAACTTTCTTCTGTCTCATGTCAATATTTCATTATAATTAGTTTTATTAGTATTTTTATTAGAATTAAGCATATTTTCACACACTTTTCGATGGTACAATATTGAAAATTGCACAAAAATCGCTAATTACAGAGCCCCTTTCCGGCGGAATTTTCCAAATTACGGGAGGACCTTCTTGCCATGGCTAAAAACATACACAAAAAATTTGGTTCAATTATATGATTAACTTCATAAACGTTTCGATGGTACAATATTCAAAATGCACAAAAATCGCACAAAAATAACCATTACAGCGCCCCCTACTGGCGAAATTTTTCCAAATTCAAGGCGGACTTTCTTGCTATTGCCACAAACATACACAAAAAAGTTGGTTCAATTCTATGCATAACTTCGTTATACTTTTCGATGGTACAATCTTCAAAATGCACAAAAATCGCTATTACAACGCCCCTACCGGCGGATTTTTTCCAAATTAATGGAGGACCTGCTTGCCATAGCCAAAAACTTAAAAAAAAAAATTTGGTTCAATTGTATGCATAACTTCATACAATTTTTGATGGTACAATGGCGACACACGGGCAGACGGACACACGGACAGATAGACATTTTGTATAAACATGTTTTTTTGTGATCTCTGAACCCTAAAACGTGTAAATCCGTCGAAAACCGGAAGTCGGAAAAAATTTCGATTACAATACTTTCTTCTATTGAAGATAGAAGAAAGTATTAAGTATCATTTTGTAAAGAATTGAGGCTGTTGTTTATCATCCTTTTATTTAACAAAAATTCTGTTATTTTTATCCTCTTATATGTTCAGTACAAATTGTATGTTTTGCAGTAATAGGTCAGAATGATTAAAGATTTCAAATTTATATTGCAATGCTAATTTTACTCTCAACCATTTCTTTAATATATTTGACGAAATTATATTTCTACTAAATTTGTGAATGACCCCTAATTTACAGCAAAAAATATGCCCCAACTTTAAACAGCTATTATTCGGTCAATTTTAAGCGTAGAATAATGGGGCTTTTTTTGCCTTAATTTTCAGTGTAACAGGAAAGTTTTACTAAATATTACTTATAGAACCGGAGGATCGTATAAAAATTTAGATTCCGTAATTCTTCACTAAATTGTTTTTTTCGCTTCAAATTTTTTTTTATCTTAACTCTGCAACCTAATTTTGACCACTTTTGTAATTGGAAGTATGCATCTAGGACCAACGGTTGCGAAAATAAAGGTCGGTCAGGTTATACGTGGCCTGGACACCCTGTATACAATTTATTCATTAATGCTTCTTCATTCCGGTCTCTCATAAATTAAAAAAAAAGGGTTTTAAATGAGATCATACGAAAATTTGAGTGGCGAATTTATAGGACTTTAAAAGGTTTGTTTTCCTTCTACTAGGGGGGCTCCACCTCCCTGCTCGCTATGCTCACCAACCCCCGCGTAATCATATAAATCTCCTCTCCTCTGAAGTTTTTCCTTCGACACCTTTTCTCCGCCAACATATATGTGTAAAATTATATATATCGTGTTACGAATATTGAACATAGTTATTGTTTGCACTTAAAAATAATGTAAATAGTTCAATTAAGCTCTATTCATAAGCTAATATGAGTGTTTGTTGCATTGAAATATCTCAATTTGTTGATTTTCTGCAGGCAAATAAATCCTATTGGATTTCAATGGGAGTCTATGGAAATTTGGCGAAATACTGGAAATAGCGCTAAGTTGGCGTCACTTTTGGCGACTCATTTTGGTCGCCAAATTTGGCGATATATCGCCAAGTTGGCGACAAACTTGGACAACCTTGTCTACGTTTGGCGACAGAGCCGTGTCCCCCCACCCTTGGTAACCACCCTTATAGCGTCAGAAAGCTCTGACCAATCAGATGCGCTCCGCGGCATCTACGCAGATTTTCATTGGTCCATTTCCAAAGCGTTACTTTTTTTATATATAGAAGGATATATAAAAGAAAGTTAAGATTTGGAAATGGACCAATGAAAATCTGCGTAGATACCTCGAAACGCGTCTGATTGGTCAGAGCTTTCTGACGCTATAAGGAGGATTACGAAGAGGGGGGGGGCGGCTCTGTAGCCAAACGTCGCCAAGTTAGTCACCAACTTGGCGATATATCGCCAAATTTAGTGACCAAAATGAGTCGCCAAAAGAGACGCCAACTTGGCGCTATTTCCCGTATTTCACCAAATTTCCATAGACTCCCATTGAAATCCAATAGGGTTTACTTGCTTACAGAAAATCAACAAATTGAGATATTTCAGTGCAACAAAAACTAATATTAGCTTATGAATAGAGTTTAATTGGACTATTACATTATTTTTAAGCACAAACACTAACTATTTACAATATTCGTAACACTATATATATAATTTTATATTTAATAATTCTTATAATTATGAAACTCTGTAAGCTCTAATGTCCTTGGAGATAAGGAAATAAAATTGTCAGGAGTTGGGGAGGAGCGCGTTTTTACCTAGTGGAATCTAAAAATTGAATGCATAGAAAATAAGGGATCGCGAACGCTAGGTGTTTGGTGAGCGTAGCGAGCAAGGGGTGTGGAACCCCTTTTCCTGAACCATTTCGACATACTTTTCACCCCCTCATAACTTCGTTTTAGGGAGAGATATAGAAATCTTTCTTTTATACGCATGTTCGTATGATCAAACTGAACGAGCTTCCACGATTTCACGTTTCTGTATTTAGTAGTTTTCGAAATATTAAATTCCGAAAGAGCGCTTTTTTGTTACTGACTCACTTTGCACCATCAAATAACTAAGGTACTTCTAGAAGCCGTAGAATCATGAAATTTCACAAGTCAGTCGGTTTTTTAGCACAATTAACCAAAAAAATCTGAAAACACAGAATTTCCGCCTCTAAACCCTTCAAACAGGGGGCGTTGATTTGGCCGTATACAGTTCCTTAAGAGGCTACCTCAGTCAGGCTAAAAGACCCGTTCCCTAATGCTAATCCTATGGAAGAAATTTATAAAGATATCTCGGTTGCATTTCAATATTTTTTAAATGACTTTTTTTGAATTAGACAGCTAAAATCGATCTGTACAAAGGTTGTTTTTTACTTTTTCGATTTTGTTTACAGATATTTTTTATGGGGACACTTTCATTTTCGGAGCCGGTTTCAAAAGTGAAAACATCCTCATAAAAAAAAAATCTGTAATGAAAATCGAAAAGTAAAAAACGGCCTCAGATCGATCTCAGCTATCCAATGCAAAAGAAATCATTTAAAAATATTGAAATTCAAACAAGATATCTTTATAAATTTCTTCCATAGGATTAGCATTAGCGAACGGGTCTTTTCACCTGACTAAAGTAGCCTCTTAACACATTCAATTGGGCCAATGTTGGTCACCAAAACTCGATTACAGAGTTTTGAAGGGGTCACGTAATTTCAAGCAGAATAAAATTTTATATATATGCTTTTCCAAAAATGTTTGTTAAATAGAAAAAATTAATATACCTAAAAATTTTAATCAGTATAGGTTTATGATCTATTCACGATATTAAAACAATGAAACATTTAACAAAATATAATCGCAATTCGGCCCTTTTCTGATATCTGTAGCCTTGGCGAAATAGAGAAAATTGCCTTGACGAGAAAAAGAAATTTGGTAACATATTTTCTGGCAACCTATTTACTGTTTCAAATACACAAGCAATTTTTTCCGTATCTATACAGTTTATTTACTGTAAGGAACCCGTTTATTTATTTTTATATACAAAGAGAAATAATTTGTATATAAAAAAACAATATTTTATACATGTATAAATAAAATGTTTATATGTATATAAATACATATATAAACAACATGAAAGTTCATCAGGTTTGTTTTCATAGTTGTTTATATCATTTGGCAACATACCTCACTTTCTGAAGTCCGAATTGCGCCAAGCTTCTTAAAAAATACCAAGGCCCCTACAGTGGAAGAATATCCTAATTCTCATGTGAAAATTAAAAAAATCTCCCTTTAATTAAATGAAATGTGTAACTAATAAAGCTGTCTTTAATGATGTGCGACAGATGCGGCGCCCGAAGACCGCTGCTAATGTTATTATATTGTATTATTAGCCTACTTACTGATAATTTATTGTTAATTTTAAATCTGTAAAAGAAAGATTATATTATAGATAACATATGTTGGTCGCCAAAACCCGATTACAGAAAATTATTCTGAGTAATAAAGGTGTTACATGATTTTAAGCTGAATAAATTTTTATATGCTTTTACAAAAATCTTGATAAGGCAAATCTTTCAGTTTATCTGTCCATCTTTCTATCTTTTACTTCCTTAAAACAAATTTTATTAAAGACCGGTAGGCGTCTGCAAAGACAATCACCTCATCGAGTTGACGGCTGAAATTTTAGGATCAGTTAAAAATCAATTAGCATATTAAAATGTAACTAGTCTGCCAACTCATATCTTTGTGGAAACCACCTACAGACCCAATTTTAGTGGTTAATTGGTGGATTTTCCATTGTGTTTTCCTGCACCCATTTCTCCATGTTTCCATTCTTTTGGATGCAGGAAAACGCAATAGTAAACCTATCAGTCAACCACTAAAATTAGGTCTTCAGGTGGTTTCCACCAAGATATGTCTTGGCAGACCAGCTGCATTTTAATATACTAATCTAATTTTGACTAATCCTAAAATTTCCGCTTAGCTGTGTAAACTTGACGAGGGGATAGTGTGTGCAGATGCCTCTCGGTCTGTTATAAATGTCGGAATTCTAATCTCAATAGTACTCTGGTCAATCTGGCAAATATCCGCTACTATTTATGGAGCACTATTCCTTTAAATGCGCTTTAGTGATGTTAATGAACTTTATGCATATGCATCATACGTATTATTCATATGCATATAATACATAATATGTTTGCATCATGCATTTTATAGATATGTGTATAATACATAATACATATGCATCATTATGACGTCAGAATAAACAAAACATTTTTCATCACCAAATTTGAGAATTTACATGATATAGTACCAAATTTTACTATATTTCGCTAAATGTCGCCAAGCGTGGCGAGAATTTGGTTATTTTTCATTGAGTTAATTATTAGCGCGAGCCATCTATTTATATTTTTCCGCATACCATCTGATTAGTTAAATGGTATAACGTAACGAATATTTCCAAATTGTCAATAGTTTCGTCACTACACAAAACCTCTGCTATTGTTATTATATTGTACTGTTATTGTACTCACTGTTACTATGTTGTTAGTCTTTATTCTGTTAAAACTTCTGTATTATATAAAGAGAATTTACAAAACGTATTAAAGCACCGAAACTGCCAGTTCTCCTTATGATTATTATAATTCTATAATATGTAACCTGATATGGAAATGTACTTTAGAATGAATTTTCTATAATCGGGTTCTTCTCCTTTTAGTTTTCAGGCTTCAAGTAAAATTAGCTAAAATCTTAAAACTCCGGATCATTGGCACATTGCTCAAGACGATTAGATGAGACTAATGATAGATTTTCTAATGGATCATGGCAGTCGGATAATGGGAATGAGGCGTTTCCGGCTACAGAGCTGCAAGAAATTTTTATGGCATGTAGTTTTAACTAGAATTAATTACACACAATTAGATTGTAATTTCATTGCAGATACAGTCGTCCCCGTTTAAACGTGTTGTTCTTTCACTAATATTAATTTTCACGAAGTCCGTGGATATTGACAGAACAAACAGTTTATTAAACGAAAACACTGCACAAACACATAACAATTAATTTAAAGATAAATTTCTCACACAGATTACTTTTTCATAATAAGTTCACACAGAATAATTTTTACGTCTACACTCTTCTATTGTTCGCACGCAGACTGAGTGCGCCGGGGGAAAAGACCGGCAGTGCGCAGATATAATGCGCATAAAAAATGTTCGCTCGCCTTTAAACCCAACACACCCCTCCTGCGAGAGATACATTTTTTTTTCTCTTTAAACAATTCCAAAAAATACATATACATACAAAAATTACACACAAATTACATACAATAATTACACATATCACAATAGTGAAATACTTTCCATAGAATATAACAACTTATCTTCATTTACACCTTTAGTAAGGAAATCAGAAATAATATGTTCACTTTGAACATATTCCAATGAAATAATACCTTCTGACAATAAATCCCTGACAAAATGAAATCTTAAATTCATGTGCCTAGATTTATTTGAGGATTTTGTACATTTAATCCACTGTATTGCTGCTTGGCTATCAGTGCTTAAAATTATGGCATCTTTTATAAATTGGTTACAATTTAACTCAGACAATAAGTTTACAGTCCATATTACATCCTTACAAATTTCTGAAATAGAAAATAATTCTGCTTCACATGTAGAAAGACTACGACATTTTTGTTTACGACATTTCCAAGATACTAATGACTTTCCTAACAATACAACTCCTCCTGAAAAAGACTTTCCATTTTCTCCATTTCCCCAACTAGCATCTGAACTACTATTTAAATACCCAAATTCGTTGCTGTAAAACAATTTTTTGTCTTTTGTACCTTTTAAATACCTTAATACTCTTTTAGCCAAAATGTAATGTCTTTTCTCTGGTTTGTGATTAAATTGAGACAAATAAGTTGTGACAAATGATATATCAGGACGTGTTCTATTGGCTAAATATAAAAGTTCACCAATAATTTCTTGATACATAGTTATGTCAAACAATTCATTTGTTGGAGGAAAACTTTTATCTTCACCTTTAACAATAGGTGTTTTCACAGATTTACAATTTTCTAAATTATGTTTTACCAACAATGATTCAATATATTCAACTTGTGACAAACTTATACCTTTTTCATGTTTTTCAATTTCTATACCTAAAAATTTAGAATTCTTATTTTCGTACAATTCGAATACATTTTTAATTTTAGAAACAATATTTTCATACATTATTTGGTTATTACAAAATATAGCTAAATCGTCTACATACATACATAATATAAAAATGTTATCACTTTCAACTTTAATGAATACACAGTTATCAGAAGCTAATTGATTTAATCCAATATTACCAAGTTCCTCTTTTATTTTTAAATACCAATTTCTACCCGATTGGGGTAATCCATAAATACTCTTTTTCAGTTTACAAACTTTATTAACCCCTATCAGTTTTTCATATCCAGGTGGTGGTGACATATATAAAGTTTCTTCCAAATCACTGTATAAATATGCTGTTTTTACATCAAAAAACTTAACAATCAAATTTAATTTAGCTGCAAGTGCAATTAGTAATCTAAATGACTCAATATTTACAACAGGTGAATATGATTCAGTATAATCTTTGTTTTTAATTTGATTAAATCCAGCTGCCACTAATCTGGCTTTATATTTTATTTCCTTACTGTCGCCCTCTTTTAAAGCATAGACCCACTTACTTTTAATCAATTTCGTGTTTTCTGGCATATCAACGATTTCCCAAACATTATGCTTAATTAAAGAATCCAATTCATTTTTCATAGCTATTCCCCAATCACGTGAATTCACACTATTTATTGCCTCTAAATAATTGCTCGGGACATTATCAGTTAAATTAGCTGACGAATATTTACTTTTCAATCTTTCTGACCTTCGAACTTCAGTCATATTTTCACTTCGGTCTTTTATTTTGTTGTTTCGATTCCATTTCTCCGCGCCTTCATGTCTAGCTGGAGACAAATTAAGTTTTGTTAATGGGGTTGCGCAACCGTTTTTTATTTCGCTTGTGTCAGAAATTTCTAAATTGAGAGATTTATTCTTTTGATTTTCACGAATTTCATTCTCTTCCGGAAAATTTTTATTTATTAGCGGTTCAATATCAATATTCGGATGACTTTTCCTGGTTATTTTACTTATGTCACATGTATCACACTTAAAATCAGACACATTTACATCTTTAAGATCAATATACTCTTTCATTTTTAACATATATTTTGAATTTAAATGACACAATCTGTTATGCCACAGTTCATAATTACTAGCACTCTTATCAGTAAAATTACACTCAGAATTATAGGCAGGTTGAAGTTTAATCTCTAATCGATTATCATTTTTAAATGCTTTAGTTAGAAATTTATTATATTTGTCAAAAATTAGCACACAGTTATTTTCAGAAATAATTCTACAACCCTTATCCATTAAAGCAGTAACAGATAATAAATTATATCTCAAATCTGGTACAAAACTAACATTGTTTATTGTTAAATGTATAGAATCATTTTTACTTACCGTATTACATGATACCGTACCTGTACCCTTCGAAATTATTTTGGAATTTTTGCCTGCTTGATAGACATCCTTTTCTTCAGGAATTAGATTCCTGAACCATATTTTATCTTTACACATATGCGAGCTAGCCCCGCTGTCTAATAACCATATATTATCACATAGTTCACATTGTTCCGATGAAATAGTAAGTACCGAATTGTTTCTGTCTTTAACTGGATAATTTACATCGTGGTGCGTTTTTCTTCTTTGTCGATTTCCATTGGATCTGTCATTTCTTGAAATATTATTCCTGTAAAAACAATCCTTGGCTATGTGATTTGGACGTCTGCAAATGTAACAAAGTCTCGGACTTTTGTTTTTCCTGGAGTAGAATACTTCAGCGGCGGTCCCTTCAGCACGCGCGGTATTCGTCAGTTCTTCTTCCCGTAGAATTTCTAGTACTTCATCCATACTTTTCTCACGTTGAGTTTTTAAAATATCTCTTACTTTCGAGAACTTTCCTTTCAGACCTCGTACCGTGTAGAATACAAGTTCTCTCTCTGTTATAGCCAATCCAAGTGTTTGACATTTTGTTGAGATGCCTCGAGCTCTGGCTATGTAGTCATTTGCAGATTCATTTGATTTTATTTCTAGATTCTTTAACTCATTGCCGGCATCTATTCTTCTATCTTCTGCTTGACCGGTAAAAGTCGATCTTATTTTTTCCCATAATAATTTCGCATTTTCTTCAGCTGCGAACTGTAGTGCCTGTTCATCAGATAATGACAGCTTTATATATGCGACGGCATCGCTATTTTTTTGGTCCCATTGGGTGGAATCATTTTCACTCAGTCCTTCTGCTTTTACTTCGGATATGAAAGTATCCAACCTTTTAAGGCTTAAAGCAGCTTTAATTTTTAGGCTCCATATAAAATAATTAGTTCCGTTTAATTCGGGGACGTTTAACTTGTCCATGGTTTCTTTTAACAAAACTAATTTCGATTTAGAATATCAACCGCGAACTGCTACCATTTTGTTGTTCTTTCACTAATATTAATTTTCACGAAGTCCGTGGATATTGACAGAACAAACAGTTTATTAAACGAAAACACTGCACAAACACATAACAATTAATTTAAAGATAAATTCCTCACACAGATTACTTTTTCATAATAAGTTCACACAGAATAATTTTTACGTCTACACTCTTCTATTGTTCGCACGCAGACTGAGTGCGCCGGGGGAAAAGACCGGCAGTGCGCAGATATAATGCGCATAAAAAATGTTCGCTCGCCTTTAAACCCAACAAAACGAATATTGATGGTTCCAGAAATAATATTCGATGAAGCGGGATATTTGATTAAATGGTAATATTTAAGGCTTAATAAAAAGGCAAAATAACCATCTACGGTATATTTAATTAACAGCATAATACATCGTTAATAGAATAACATGCACTAAAATTAATATAAAGTAAATACGTATTAATTTAATGTCAGTACATACATTTATATGGTTTACATCACATTTAATGCAGCTCGTTTCAATCTGGTCAAAACTTTGCCACTTCTAATTTACGTTACTTATACTGCCTTAAAAAAATCGTTTAAAGTGGTTCGTTTAAGTGGAATTTTAAAGGAGTAAATATCGAGTTATTTTTCGAATGAGTGCAAAATATCACAACTACCATCTCGAGTCTCGAAGCGACGGCGCATTGCCATTAAAGCCTGATTAACAGCAAGAAGTGATGGTATGGGGATCAAGGTGGGGAAATCATTTGACCTGTCCATTATACACCTGCCGGCCGAAATCATTGCAGGAAGAACTGAAAATTTGTTTTCAGCGTAAAGGAACCAAGAATGACAAAAGGTGGAAGGAAATTCCAGCTGAAACGTGCTTTCCGCGCCTATTTTCAAACATAGGCCACACAGTTGTTATTCACTTAAGCGGCGTCGTTCGTAAAAGGTATTTGGTTTAAGCGGGGAAAAATAACATAGAACCAATAGGAATAAATTCGGTTCCGGAGGATTCTATTCGAATAAGCGGAGTATTCGATTATCCGTGACCCGAGTAAATGGGGAGGACTGTAATTTCAATTACAAATTTGCCCAACTCTGATTTTGAATTGTATAGAGAGAGATGAGGATCCCCTAGCAAGATTCTCCCGATGCTTGAGCCGGCTCTGCAGCCAAAAAATATATCTTGGGGGTCTAGCCAGCACCGTAACCTTCGATATACTCAAGGCCGTGACACTAAATAAAGATGGCGGACGTTTCCGTCCTATGATACACCACAAACAGACATGAATATTTCTTTCAAAAACGAAGCAAAAACAACCTTTTATACTTTTAATAAGCATATAATAACAACAATACATATCTTCAAATATTTTCCTGTAAGCTCTTTATGTATACCCTAATTTTCATGCTCAATTAACTTTTTCACACGGTTATAATTTCTTAAGATGATTTTATTTTATTGTAAAAAATTTCGCATTTATGTTTTTTTAAGGCAAATTTTATTCTCATGAAAATAAATGAGAAAAATTTCAGAATATCCATAAGTATATAAGCATTAAAACAGTAAATGAAACAATACCAGCTGACTCATATTTACATCTATAATTTCAAATTTATTTATATTCATTTTGATTTTCGCCAAACATTTTCATATCAGTGGTTTAAATTTTATACAAACAAAGAACAAATAAAAGGATTTTTTATTTTCAGATATTAATTGGGCAAGTAAAATCATAATAATTAAATTATTTCGTGTATGTTTTTAACTCTTAATTCTAAACATTTTCTCCAAATTTTAAAATAATAACTTCTTGTGATTATTGCGATAATGATGATTTAAAAAATATATATTATAGATTTTTTAGGCATTTAAAAAATATTTTATGTTATGTCATTGCTTCGAATAGTTCAGTAAGCAAAATAAAAATTCATAATTTTTCTTCAGATATTAATAAATCAAGTAAAATTATAATAATTAAACAATTTCATGTATGTTTTAACCATTAATATATATATATTATATATATATATATATTTATATATCTATATATATATTTAAAAAATACATATTATAGTGATTATTTTTATAATGATAAATTTTATTTACAAATATAACTACATTACAGTTTTATAAAGCAATTTTTTGTACGCCTTATACACTATATGGCCAAAGGTGACCGGTCACTTGCAATTTTAGACGCTTTGTTAAATATCTAGAAAAATAGATGAGGAATTAACCTGAAACTGCAGTTTTGTAAACAGTATAGTATAGGTCATATATTTCCGGGAAGATTTTTTCCCCGAAATCCATAGGGGACCGTCAACAAATTGAAAAAGAATGAATATCTTTTGGATAACCCTCTAAAAACTAATGCAGCAAAAGCGTTCAAACTCAAGATTATTAATAAATGGTTTATTGTAATATACTGAGTTCATTTTTATGAGGATAGCATGTATACACGTAGAGAAATTATGGCTTTTATAAAAACAGTCCCAAATTTTGCCAAGTTTTTGTTTATAATTTGCAGAGTTCTTAATATAAAAAACAAGTTATTTTCAGAAAATATGACAAACAACATTGTACACAATACTCTGCAATCAGAATTAAAAAATAATAAAAATTGGATGAAAAATGAGGAGGTTTACTAAAAAATGTTTCACTGCGCATGTGGGAATGCAATCAAAATATAATGTGCATAATGTATTAGCTATTTATATAGAGTAACTTTTGTGAAAGTTTCAAAATAATAGCTTGAAAATTCTGAAAATTATCGTCGATAGAATAAGCTCGAAATCCGTTGTTCCCAAAAGGAAGCAAAAAGATGAGGGGTTGTATCCAAATATAGTTGTACGTGCAATATTGTGTACGCTATGTTGGCACTAATCAAAAGATATTTGATACAACCCCTCATATTTTTGCTTCTTTTGGGGAACAACGGATTTCGAGCTTATTCTATCGACGATAATTTTCAGAATTTTCAAGCTATGATTTTGAGACTTTCACAAAAAGTTGCTCTATGCAGTTAGCTAATACTTTATGCACATTATGTTTTGATTGCATTCGCGCATCCTTTTTCATCCAATTTATTTTATTTTTTTTTTCTGATTGCAGAGTATTGTGTACAATGTTGTTTGTCATACTTTCTGAAAAGAACTTTTTTTTAATATTAAGAACTCTGCAAATTATAAGCAAAAAACCTGGCGAAATTTTGGACTGTTTTTATAAAAACCTTAATTTCTCTACGAGTATACATGCTATCCTCATGAAAATGAACACAGTATATTACAATAAGCCACTTATTAATAATCTCGTGTTTGCAAACTTTTGCTACATTAGTTTTTACAAGTTTATCCAAAAGATATTCGTTCTTTTTCAATTTGTTGACGGTCCCCTATGGAGTTTCGGGAAAAAAATCTTCGCGGAAATATATGACCTATACTATACTGTTTACACACCTGTAGTTTCAGGTTAATTCCTCATGTATTTTTCTAGATATTTAACAAAACGTCTAAAATCACAAGTGACCGGTCACCTTTGGCCATATAGTGTATGATACCTCTGAATCTTAAACAAAGTACAAATTCAGGATTTATTCTTTTCGCTTTTAATGAAGCAAGTAAAATTTTAATAATTAATTCCATGTATGTTTTTAACATTCATTTATATAATTTTACCCCCAAAATTTCAAAGAAATAAATTCTAAGATTATTTCTATAATGATGGTTTTTATTTATATATACATAACTATATTACACTTTTTTCAAAAGCATTTTTCAGTACCTTATATCATACCTTTGAGTCTTAAGCAAGTCAAAGTAGAAGGATTTTTTTTTTCAGGTATTAATGAAGCATGTAAAATCATAATAACAATAAAATAATTTAATTTATGCTTTTTATAATCATTTATATAATTTTTTTTCCAAAATTCTCAGTAACTAAATTCCAGTGGTTACTTCTATAATGATGCTTTTTACATGCAAACGTAACTGCATAAGAGATTTTTTTGGCATATTTTTAAAGGTTTATGTCATTCCTTTGCGTCTTACTCAAGCAAAGTATAATTAAAGGTTTTTTTTTCAATTCCTACTATTAGTTCACCCTCTTCCTATATTTATTTATTTATTTATTTATATATCTTGTTCAAATTTTCAATCGTTAATAAAATACTTATTATTCATCCTATCAAGTTGAAATAATTTTTTTTAAACTTGTACTGGATGGCAATTGATGCTAATACAGTTTTTTCAAATATTAATTCATTAATTAAATTTTAATTAATTAATTTTAGTTTTACATGGGAGACAAAATGGCGGCCATTGGTTATTGAAGCATTTAATGCATCTTCATATCTATAAGGCGGGTTACCATAGGGGTATGTTCTGTCGCCAAATACCGCCAATTTTGCCGCCAACTTGGTGATATATCGCCAAATTTAGCGACCAAAATGAGTCGCCAAAAATGACGCCAACTTGGCGATATCTCTAATATTTCGCCAAATTCCCATAGACTTCCATTGTAAACCTACTTGCTTATAGACAATCAACAAATTGAGATATTTTAAGGCAACAAAAACTAATATTAGCTTAAGGGATTATATTAAATTTTTCTTTGATGACCTAAGTAGGAATTGACTTTAAAAACAAAATTTTTATATTACTTGTTTATATTAAAGAATGAAGCTAAACTATAATAAAAACAAAACAATAATTCCCTGCATTCTTTTTACATTCATTTAAATACATTTTCCCAAAATTAAAAAAAAAAAATGTAAAAAAAAATTCCATTGATTATTTAAATTAAAATAGAGCGTATTTCCTTGCTGTACACTGGACGGAAAAGTTCCATACACCCTCTGAATTTTGGAGAGTGTCACGGCTTTGAATATCTGGAAGGTTACGCCAGCACTCCGGGGGACCCCCTTATTAGGCCCATGTTATAACACCGCGATCACGAATTCTGACTGTTACTCCACTTAAATCAGGAATCTAAATTATATCTAAATATGTTTTCGCATCGACCATTCATCTTTTCACTTAACGGGTCTACTTTTTTATATAGTAGTTATGTTATAAGTGTCGAGCATTCCTTGGAGGCTCATGATCCAGTGCTCTCATTCGTCGGGACCTGTTCTCTGGGCCGGGGGGCGTGCATGTCTACCCATCATCATGATCCGTCTCCTAATACACCCCATGCAGTAGGTTATATAGACAAACACCGAATCAGTCAGGTAAGTGATATCTTCTTACGTTTCTCCATTTTCATAGTGTGTAGGTTCGGAAGCTGACAGGCTCGCGGAAGATGAGGAGCGTTGAGTAAACGCGTGAATTGTTTTCGGAAGTAGGATGCATAGCTATTGTTTTCTCTTTCGGCGTAGAATGGATTACTCGTAGGGGTATCGCGTGGGTGGAGTTACACCTATTGGTTTTTTTTTCTTTTTTTAATTTGCGAGATAAACGGTTACACTCTTTTATTTATCTCAGTTTATTTTTTGTCTGCAAAGATGTAATCGTGTAATCGATTTTTATCTCCCTTTCTGATACGCTAGAATGATAAAAATTACGTACAAAGGTGCGTTAAAATGATTCAGAATTGATATAAAAATATTATAAACATTTTAATATTTTTACAACTTAATATATCTATGTTTTTTTTTTCTTTTTAGGTGCGTTCGTAATTATATAAATAGATAGCACCTATAGTCGTCGTCTGGTACGTCTGTCTGTCCGTCCGTCCGCATATAGCAGAGCAAAAACTATCCAACCAAATGGTTTGAAATTTTTAATATATAATGGTTGCAGAATTTTGTCGCGCCGTTTCAAATTTTATAAAAATCGTATAGGTCAATTACTGTGAGAGTTAAAAGTTTTCCGTTACATTACGGCCTATGGGATAAAATATTTCAAGTGTATTTTAATGATGTTACACCCTTTCAAACATAATGAAATTGACATGCATTTAAGAAGTGCACTAAAATATTATATTCTGTAGAATATGCGGTGCAAAGAATATTTAATATTCATTTACAGGGCCACACAAAAGAATTCCGTTATATAATGGTATAGGGGGGAACGTTGTTTGCGGCGTATTTTAATTATGTTAAACTATTTGACATATAATGAAATTGATCGCTACAATGACTATAAGTTACTTCCTGTATAATAGAAAGTGAATAGTATTTACAGGGACATACAAAAGATTTCGTATGCTATACTGTACCCGAAATACTGTATATTAGCAATGATTGCTGGAAGTGCATTTTAAGTTGTGATATGAGTTTTAAAGTTTAACTAAATTTTTACATGCTAAGCTGTGTGTATAAATGCTGTAGATCACATACGAGGCCACTCAAAAGAATTTGAAGAATTACTGAGTGCGAACGAAAATAAATTAAAGGTGGTTTTTAAATGAGTTATGCATCTTTACGCTGAATTACATTTAATATAATAAGATATGTTTGTAGAATATGGAAAAAAATGATATATAGGGCCACGCAAAGAATTAGATATATGACCGTCTATGGAAGATAATCTTTGGAAGAGTGATTTCCCTAGTTTTAAGCGTGTTTTAGTCTGAATTAAATTTTAGCTAAATAGTGGCATGTATTTAACGATAGTAGTAGGTAAAATACAGGGCTGTACAAGAGATTTTAATTATGTTAAAGTCCATTGGTATAAATTTCTGAATGTCACATTTCAACATACTATGCGTTTTTAACACTTTCCAACATGGTGGAAAGTGTTTATGAATTCGGTTTGTCTGTCTGTCTCTCTTTTGAACTTTAAATTTGCGTTAATATAGTTGGATTACGCTGTAATTGATATATGTTATGCATTAGATATATGTTATTGAGATATACTATGCCATGTTCAGTATTGAAAATAAAGCATGTAACGCTCATAATTTATTTACAGACACGCTCAAAAGTATTCCGTTACATTATGGTCTATGGGGAAATCTCGTATTTATATAAATATGTAGCACTTATAATCGTGATCTTTTCTGTCCTTCTGCCCGCATATAACAACGCAAATCTACACAACCAAATAATTTGAAATTTAATATATATAATCGTCGCAAAAGGTTGTGGAGTCATTTCAAATTTTATGAAAATTGAATCAGAAGTTAAAAAGATTAAACAAAAACATAACTTGCAAAACAAAAAAAAAAAAAAAAAAAAAAAAAAAAAAATTATTTCCTCTTTTGTTTAAGCCCGAGAAGGGACATACATTAAGATATTTCATTCAGTTAGTTCTAGATTTAATGTTAAATTTTTGTAAAAAATAAGTTAAACCAAATGAACATTAAAAAATAACTATAGAATTAAAAAAATATGATACTTAAACACCCTAAAAACTTAGATTCCGTTCAAACGAAATCGAAGTAAATCTTAGACTTGTGCAAAAGTTTGTATTTTAGATGTACCTTATCATTTTGTTTACAACCATCGTAAACATAATACAAAATCTGCAGTGCATATATTTGCAACTTAAATTTGGAAAAAGTCTGAGATATATTTCGATTTCATTTGAACCTAATCTAGGTTTTTAGGGTGTTTGAGTATCATATTTTTTTAATTCTATATTTATTTTTTAATGTTCAATTGGTTTAACTTATTGTTTACAGAAATTTAACATTAAATGTAGAACTAACTGAATGAAATATCTTAATATTTGTCCCTTCTCAGCCTTAAACAAAGTAGGAAATAAATTGTTTTTTTTTAATTTGTTCTGCAAGTTATGTTTTTGTTTAATATGCCAAGTTTTTTAATAACTACTGCATTCAGACGAACTCATTTAAAACTTAATTGGATGTATCATCATCAGGTTTGATCTACAAGATATCGCATCATAATTTGTAGTGTATTTACCAATATTTAATCCAAAATGTTTCATTAGAGCAGTAGTGCAAAGTTTAGACAAAAACTTCCAGTCTGGGCATAAAAAATCTTTAATAAAAACATAAAAAAAAGCAATTTTACTTAATTTTAGTTACCCCCTTTTCCACTCTGGTACGCTATTAATGTAAAAATATCCTTAAATCTTGACCGCTAATATTATAACAACAGTATAGCTGTTACACAGTAAAACACACACACACACACACACAAAACACTTTTACTTAAATTTTGCTACCCTATTTTCCGCCAGGGGGCGATGTAAATGCAAGATGAAATTGTTACCTAAATTTAACTTGGGGTATTTATTTAGCATTAAAAAAAAAAAAATGACAAAAGACCTTGGGGAATAATTTTAGATAAAAAATACGGTAATAACGTTAAGTTTACTTAACGTTATTTCGTTAAGTTTACTTACCGTTAAAAGTCTCTGGTCTTTTTAAAATTTACAAACTTTTTATTTCTTAATACCACAAAAAGAAATTGCATGTGAACAATATATATATTACATGCCCGTGTAAAATAATGACGTCATATTGATGATGAAACTTGTAAAATAAATTTCGGTTATTTGCAAATTTATTAGCTTCTAGAAATCTGACGATTTAGATTTTAACACAGTCTTAAAACAATATAAATATAGTTCAATATTTCTTTTGGGATAGTATTCCTTAACGAAATTAAAACTTCATCAACTAATAAATACAAAAGGAAAACATAAATAAATCACAAAGTTAACACCTTTTTAATCGAATGGGCATATCTGTATGTAATTGATATTCAGGCTTAAAAATCAGTATCGGTGAAATATGTTGCAATTTTTTGACGTCATAGTCACCTACTTTCTGTATTTACTCTTACTAATGTTTCTTGTATTACTAACAAATGTTTGAAAATATCAGTTTTATTTCCTGTATGACGCCATACTTATCTTCTGTTTAATTCGTAAAAAAATTATTTCATTTTTCACGTGGAAATATTTTAACTGAAAATTAATTACTGTAGATAAATTATTATTACGGCTTTTGAATTTTTTACAACAATAGAAAAAAATGTTTCATTTTATAGCAAAAATGTCCATTGATTCTCAATGAAAAAAGCGAAATTTGGAATTATTAAGAAAAATAGTTGAATAATATAAATAAAGCTTAGGCTATGTTACTTTCTGCATTGCAATTCACCCATATACAAAGGCATTTTATCATCCGTTTTGACCCTGACGTCAGACAAACATTTTCGCTCTTTGAATTTACAATATCATTAAAATTACAAAGAATAAAAAATTCGTGGCATCAGGGACAAAAAGGTGGGAAGAAAAAGTCAAAAAGTTATGAGCTCCATAGGCTTTTTTCTATGTTAAATTAACATTGAGAAGTGACACTGGAAATAAATAAGTATTGCGCTGCCGCGCAGTACTTAAATATTAATAAAAAATTGCTTCATTCTATTAAATCCTATCATACGTAATTATTTCAATGATATCCGATGATAGGTAATGATTCTAGGTTTGACATGGTGATGACGTGCTATTTAGGATGGAGTCATATTATTTTCGTATTACTGAATTTAACCTATATAATCGTATTAAATTTCGTATTCATGCATTTTTGCATAAGAGTGCAACAGTTATTATATCAATATCTGAATATTTGTAAAATTAGTTATAGTACGAACGAACCTCTTTTGCCACGTTTGACGCGGAATGTTCAAATTGTTTTAATTAGGAAGGTAAACAATATTTGTTTCGTCACACTTGAATAGTTGGTTTCATTTTTACGCTCTTTTGTTTATCAACTTAGTTTTTGTATGTAAAAATGGAATCTTGCAATTGATTTTTATCTCACTTCCTGGTATGCTAGAATGATAAAAATCATGTACAAAGGTGTGTTTCAGATGGCAAAACAATATTTTAATATTTTTACAACTTATTTACAAATTAATACATCTGTGGAGTTTTTTTTTTCGTTTTTTAATTAGCAAGATAAAACATATTTGTTTCGTCACACTTGAATGGTTGGTTACACTCTTTTATTTATCTCAACTTAGTTTTTGCATGTAACGATGGAATCGTGTAATCGATTTTTATCTCACTTCTTGAAGCGCTAGAATGATAAAAATTATGTAGAAGGGTGTGTTTCAGATGGAAATACAACATTTTAATATTTTTACAACTTATTTACACATTAATACATCTATGTTTTGTTTTTCAATTCCTACTATTAGTTCACACTCTCCCTATATTTATTTATTTATATATCTTGTTCAAATTTTCAATCGTTAATAAAATACTTATTATTCATCCTATCAAGTTGAAATAAATTTTTTTTAAATTTGTACTGGATGACAGTTGATGTTAATACAGATTTTCCAAATATTAATTCATTAATTAAATTTTAATTAATTAATTTTAGTTTTATATGGGAAACAAAATGGCGGCCATTGGTTATTGAACAGCATTTAATGCATCTTCATATCTCTAAGGGGGTTACCACAGGGGGGGGGGGACCGTGTTCTGTCGCCAAATATCCCCAAGTTTGCCAAGTTTGTCGCCAGCTTCGCGATATATCGTCAAATTTGGCTACCAAAATGAGTCGCCAAAAGTGATGCCAACTTGCGATATCTCTAATATTTCGCCAAATTCCCGTAGACTTCCATTGTAAACCTGCTTACTTATAGAAAATCAACAAATTGAGATATTTTAATGCAACAAAAACTAATATTAGCTTAAGGGATTACTTTAAATTTTCCTTTGATGAATTAAGTAGGAATTGACTTTAAAAACAAAATTTTATATTACTTGTTTTTAATTAGCAAGATAAAACATATTTGTTTCGTCACACTTGTATAGTTGATTACACTCTTTTATTTATCTCAACTTGGTTTTTGCATGTAAAGATGAAATCTTGTAATCAAATTTTTATCTCACTTCTTGATATGTTACAATCATAAAAATCATGTACAAAGGTGTGTTTCAGATGGCAATACGACATTTTAATATTCTTACAACTTATTTAAAATTTAATATATTTATTTCAAGGCATTTTTCAACTATCCCGTCACAGGTAATAATTCGGGAAATATTCCTTGTAACTCCACAACTGTATGACAGTTGAAAAAACAATGGATTTTTAATAACGCGCCAATAAATGCTCTCCAAAATTTGCCAAATCGCTATGGAACTGTAACAATGAAAATTTTTAAAGATAAAAAGTAGAAAATAAATTATAAATAAAAAATGAAGAGCGTAATATTAAACAATACATATATACTTCTATCAATTAAAATTAAATAGTTTAATAATAATTAATTTATGATTATACGTTGAGAAATCAATTTAAGATAGTTTAAGAGGGTATTTTGGTCTAGGAATTTGAATTTTTTATCATATTCTTAAAGTTTAGACCTTTAAGAATATATCTTTGAGAAAAATTTTTAAAATTCCAATAATTTACGGAGTTATAGCTATTTTAGTGATGCAGCATCTAAGCCCGTTACGCTGCGCCGCACAGTGTAAGATTTTGCGAATCTAGAAGGTCAAAATTCAATTTATGAAAATTATCGATATTAAAGTAATAAAATTTATCTTACTAGAGATAAAATGGTTATGTATTATGAAAAAATACAGTGAAACCTCCCTGTGCGACCACCTCCATTAAGCGACCACCTCCCTGAACGACCATTTTTTTCATGGAACGAAATTTATTCCCATACGCTCAATACTAATTTTACCTCCATTCAGAGACCATCCTAGTTAGACTCCCCCCATGAGCGACCAATTTTTTTGAAGAAAATGAAACAAATTCCGTTTTTCTTGGTCGCTTGAAGAAGGTTTTATTACAAAAATAATTCCGGAAAGCGCATTATTCATCACAATTCAAAACTAAGTTTAGAATTTTTTTATTCTTATTCCGGTAACTTTTGTGTGTTTAAACCCCTTTATACCTTTTATTGAGATGTTATTGTCATGATTTGTAATGCATAAAGACAGATATATTGCTAGCAGCCACTGCAGCATCCTTAAAAAATCTTCCTTTTACTATTTCCTATATTAATATTATCTTGCTTTGTTTTGACGCTTTTAATAATAATTCTCTTTTAAGTCTAAATCTTTCAATTATATTTTTTTCCTTCTGCGATACTTCGTTTTTCTTCAGGTTTTCGGGACTGCTATTTCTTTACATCAAATCTATAATCAATATGCAAGAGGCATTCCACAAATCTTAATTGTGCATGTTGTGACGATAAGCCCTAAGGAAATTTGTGAGCATTATTCGTATATTATAGAATCATTTTTAAGTTATTTATCACCTTGAATTTTCCATTATAGACATTGCATTTTTAATTTGCTATATTTGAAGATAAAATGCTGCACATTGTACTAACTACCACCGTGTCTTCAAATGTGTGCTCTATGTCATACGTCTGAACATTGAATTCTACTACAGTTAGTGCAAGAGCTGTAAAGATTTAATTTCTGACATTTCAAATTCTTCTGTTATTGACTGATCAGTTTCCATGATGAACTTAAAATTTATGTATCTAGAGTAAGAAGTAGATGACGGCTGTGGATTTACCCATAATATAATTTTGATTTTCTTCATTACAGCCCTTTTTTATATGACGAGTATCCGTTTTTTTGAACGATTTTTTAAAATGTGGTGCTCTTTAAGGGCTTTCAGATATACTTTTTAACACATCCATAGCATCCTTTTTTTCTAGATTGTCTCAGTTTTAAACATGTGGCGCGTTGTTTTTCATTTGTGTTCCGGGAATAGCGAACCTTAACGAATGCACCTTTTGTCTTTTGATTTCGGTCCACTTAAATAAAAAAATTTCTTTGGTTTTCCAATCTTTTTCTGGTAGTAATTATTACTTCTGCCCTGTAAATATATTTATTGTTAATATTCGAATCTGTCCATCTCTTATTTTATTTCAAAAAACGATCTTTAAGAGATGTCAGTTTCTCCATCTTTGATTACTGCCAATTATAAATGAACGGACCAGCCGCTTAATCTGGTCTAACATAACAGATGAGCAATGTTGAAGATTATATCTGTGTAATAAATAGTCTATAAGGATATTTTTAGAATTAACGGGGGATGATTCATGTCTAGTAACATAATTTTTTAAAATCTCATATAATTCTCTTTTCGAAATTTGTACTTCCGTACCTGATAAAAAATTACTTATATTCAAGAGTTGCAAATAGTGGCAGCTGAAATTGATTTATTCTATATCTATATGCATACATAATTACAAAAAAAATTATATTACAATGTATTGGCGTGTACAAAATTTTTGGCAGCTTTTTAAAATTTATCATATGCTATTAAATTTTCAAATAATTTTTATATTGACTTAAAAAATTATTTTTTAAATATAACACTCCTAAATAACTATTGTAGCTGTAAAATACAAAGTATCGACATTGTTGCAAAGATTCCATACTTTCATTAAAAAATATTTACAAAATAAGTATGTTTTTAGCCAAAAAATATCAATGGCAATTACAACTACAGAATCGCCATTCTAAAAATTTTAAAAGAAAATTTGGTTTTTGAGCAGATTTTTGATGGTGTTGTTGTGGAGTTAGGCTGCTATCACTATACATTTTTTTCTCCAATTTGTTAGATGTTATTTGAAACTACTTTATTTGCAATTACTGCAAGTCGATTTTTGGACTTTTCTCCCGCTAGATTTGCAAAATCTTACACTGTGCGCCGGCGCAAATCGGACAATAGACGGTGGACAATGACCGAAAACTCGACCATTTTTGGTATTGTAACGTCTTGACTGAACACCAATGAAAACATGTGTAAATCATTTGAATCAACACTATGCTTGACCACGGCCAAACTCGATCCCTTATAAGGCAGGCGATCGAGTTTGGCCGTGGCTTGACACATGCACATCAAACATTTATTTTTCTCACGTCACTGCATTACTACGTTTTTCTCAAAACTACTTTTTTCAACATTGTTGACATATCTCAAGTTCTATTTAACCGATTTACTACAACTTTTGTACCAACCTTTAATGCATAACTTTCTATAACCCTTGCAATTTTTGTATCAAAATTATATTTTTTACTATTAAATAAATTAAAAATTATATATAAAAAAAGAGTCGAATAATGCCTTTTTTTTCAGACAGCCGCCATTTTGCGATTTTTTTTTTCTCTTAGGTAGAAACTGTAACGACATTCTTACTAATTAAGAATCTTTTTAACACTTTTCAACATAGTTGAAAAGTGTTTATGACTTCGGTTTGTCTGGCCGTCTGTCCGTCTGTTCCTATGGCCGTCTGTCCGTCTGTTCACGCTCTAACTCTCGTAATTATACTCGTATTTTCATGAAATTGATAAAGGTTATTTAGGGTCACCAAAGCATGTTTGGTATTGTATATGAAGTATGTAGGATTAATAGTTCAATTACAGGGGCACTCAAAAGTATTCCATTACATTATGGTACATGGGGGAAAAAGCGTTTGCAGAGTATTTTATGACATTACGCTATTTCAAATGTATTGAAACTGATATAAATCACTGAATTTCACTACGATCACGCTAGAACAGGGCATTCGTGGCATTTTTTATTCATTTACAGGAACACACAAAACAAATCGATTACAATACTGCCTTTGAGCAGTAATTGCCGAAAGTGCGTTTTTAATTTCGGTATGCGCTTTTATATTTAAATAACTTTTTGAATGTTACTCGTCGTGTATAAATTATATTAACTCGCATACAGGGCTGCACAAAAGAATTCACGGACCAATCTAGCGGAAACAGCTGAAGGGGAATTTTTAACTATGGTATGTATTTCGAAACTGAACTAATTTTTTTAACACTTTCCAAGATAGTTGAAAAGTGTTTATGACTTCGGTTTGTTTTACCGTCTGGCCGTGCTTTAACACTCGTAAATATACTGGGACTGACCTCTAATTTTTGTACGTTATTTAACACTTTCCAACAAAGTTGAAAAGTGTTTATGACTTCGGTTTGTCTGGCCGTCTGGCCACGCTCTAACTCTCGTAAATATGCTCGGATCGTTCTGAAAATTTTGGATGTTAGTAAACTCTACCATAGCACGTTGCCTATTTCAAATGAAGTTTTTAGCATGTTTAGTTCATTTACAGGGGCAGTCAAAAGTTTTCCGTTACATTACGGCCAATGGGAAAAAATCGTTTCAAATGATTTTTAATGGTGTTACACTCTTTTAAGTATAGTAAAATTAATATTCATTTATGAAGTCCACTAAAATATGCATTCTGTTGAATATGTGGTGTAAGGAATGGTTATTGTTCATTTACAGGGCCACACAAAAGAATTCCGTTCATAATGGTATAGGGGGAATTGTTTGCGGTGTATTTGAAAAGATTTCAGATACTATATATTGTATCCGAATTACTGTATATTAGTAATGATTGCTCGAAATGCATTTTTAGTTATGATATGCGCTTTTTCACTATATTTATGTATACTATAAAGTGCGTATAAATGCGTTCATATACAGGGCTACATAAATGAATTCGTAAAGGTTACTGAGTATGAGCATAAAATGCTTAAAGGTGGGTTTTAAAGGAGTTATGCATTTTTACGCTGAACTGAATTTAGTTTACTAAGAAATATTTCTAGAATATAGGTAAAATGATATACAGGGTCACGCAAGGAGTTGGATACATGGCCGTCTGTGGGTGATAATTTCTGGAAATGTAATTTCAGTAGTTTTAAGAGTGTTTTAGTTTGAATTAAATTTTAGCTAAATAGTGGCATGTAATAAAGGTACTAGGTAAACTACAGGGCTGTACAAAAGTATTCAAGTATGTTTCCATCTATTAGTATAAATTGCTGAAAGAAGAATTTCAAACTGTTATGCCCTTTTTTGCTAAACTAAATTTTCCCATTATATAGTATATATATATACAGATCAAATACAGGGCTGTTCAAAAGAATTGGAATATATATTTGGCTATGGACGGTAACTACTGAAATCAGTTTTTCAAATGTTTTATGCGTTTTATAAAATGTTTACTTAGTTATCTTATTTACCTTATTTCCCTAAATAACGAAGTTTTGTTAAAGCATTTAAGAAGTGTTAGAAAGTGTTTCATAATCTATGCTTAACGCATGATTTTTCTTTCTTGTTTAATTATCTTATGCATTTTCATGCTTAAGTATATCTTGTTAGTATATACTAAGATATGTCTCTAGATAAATAAATTCATATACAGGACTACATGAAATCTTTTGTGGTGACTTCACAGAAGGGTCTCTGTCACTATGTTACAAAGTCATGTGACAGAAAGTCACCATTTGATTTCAATGTGACATTATTTAGTGATTTATCATAATGCAACGTGCACAATGACTTTGAAATTGAGTCTCCAGATGAGAGTCACACGAGAGTCTCAATGAAGCGACATTGTAAAGTCACCTGGTGACTCGCCACAGAGTAGCCGTCACAGTGACCTGTCAGTGGAGTCACATATAGTAGTAATTTGAGACTCATAAAAGAGACGTATGGAATTTCCTATTTTTTGTTTCGCCGTAGTGACTGTGACTCTTGTGACCATGTGTGACCTGAATGAGATGTCATATGGACGAGCTGTTCTGCAGGGATAGTAATTATTCGAATTATATTAATTCCTTTTGAGTATTCGAGGGAATGAAAATTGGCATTTTGTGACTCGTCCTTAAGTTTTGTCCACCAGTGTATATATATATATATATATATATATATATCGTTGCAAGGCCATAACCACTGAAGGAGATCACCAAGATCTGATAACCTTCCGAAATTTCGGTCAGCAACTGTATAAATGTGCATTAACCCTTAACGGTCGAAATACTCCTCCCAAGCTAGGGCCTGATTACCGCACAAGCCCACAAGGCCAAAGCCTTGGGCCCACTTCTAAGGGGGAGCCCAAATTTAATAAAATGATTTAGAAAAAAAAATCTTAAAATTACAGTTTGGGGGTATGCATATATAACGTTATCATTTTAGGGGGGGGGGGTGGGGGGTCCTGACACATGATATCGTAAGCTATCTCTGGGGGGGAGGGGGGGTTGCTTTTTGATATCTTTATCATTTTATCCAACCAAACTTTTCTTTTTTTCAGTAACTTTTTTTTTTACATCCAAATAGCCTGTTACCTATTTTATTATTATTAGTTTTATAAGATTTTATGAAAAAACAAAGCTATTATTAAGGTTTAAATGTTTATAAAATTATTACATTCCGAAATTTGGAATACCCAACGTTTGGCATTCCTGTTCTTCTGCCATATGCGCATATAATTCGCTGTTAGAGAAATCAGGAGCACAATATGTAGGAAATTATATTTGAGTTAACCAGTAAAGAAAGACAAAAAATGTTGTCCCCTTTTTTGTTGATAAGTTCTATTTTTAACCTCTCTGGGCAGGGGGCGAGTGCAAGAACATAATATTACTTTTGAATACATTATGTAACAATAAGCTATTATTAAATACTTTAAAATAGTAACTAACTCTTTTAGATGTTTTTTTGATATAAATTTACTTCATGTAATGACATTTTATTGCCTTCTTAAATCCGTAAACTATGCGATTAATAAATGTATAGTCATGCGTGTATACTGCCAGTGTATAAAAAGAAAGAAAATCAATCTAAAAATCAAAGAATTTTTCGACATTGATAACGTTATTATCAGGCAGGCCTTTCCTGCAATTATTTTCTCTAAAACCAAAAACGATTTTGGTTAACTTGACAACCGTATGATAGTATAATGATAATCCCTCAAATACCCCCGGGAAAAAAAATCTAGCTACTATTTTGGTGCGAGGTGGCCCCCGAAATGGTTCTGGCTCTCGGGCCCCCTACAACCTTAATCGGGCTCTGTCCCAGGCACAGACATCTCTTATACGAATTTATTCTGGTCCGGGAGCCGGTAACATAGAAAGTCCCGTCATCGCGGAATTGAAAAAACTTTATGTAAATCGATAGTAAAAAGCCATACGAACAAAATGAGCTCGGTATGACTAGGTTTGACAAGCCGAAAATAGGTTTAACTAGAGAACAGGAATTCTACTTTTTCAGAATTTAGTGTCGCCCTCGGCATTTCCATTACTTCATTTTCTTCTGATGGACTGCTGGCTTCTATTATTATGAAACAGCCATTATAAATGAAGTGTTAGGTGAAGAGGAAAGACATCTTCACCTAACACTTCATTTATAATGGCTGTTTCATAATAATAGAAGCCACCAGACCATCAAAAGAAAATAACTCTGTTAAGCGGGACTCTACTGCAGTACAAAACATATTTCAATTTTAAGACATAAAGCACACGTTTTATTTTATGTAAAATGACGTCATTCGTATCCGTTTAAGAATTCCACATTTACGATCTACTCTTAAACATCTACAGTAAAGCATGCATAGTACATCACTATTACGAAATAATGTACAAATGCAGCAAAAAGATGCCGTCATTCAAGAAAATCTACAAAAAAAGAAACGGCTAATGATTCATAGATAGTTAAAATTAAAATAGTTTATTATAGCTCCATTGTTTTAACAGAAATCATTCGTTTATATTTTTTTCAAAATAGCACGTATTTTAATTACATTTTCTTTCGGTTGTTATGAGAAAATGGCAACAAAAATATATATTACTATTTTAGAATTATTTTTCCTTTACTTTCTACAGAAATGGAGTATTTCCGTTGCCAATATTAAGCAAATGGCTCTAAAAACTACAAAAAAAATTAATATTTCAAAAATAAATGAGATACAGTTTTCAAACAAAATGCATTTAAAAGAACTTTTTTTTTTCCCAATACGACGATATAAAAATTGAAAACGTGCGATGCTTAGAAGTTAAAAAAATTGCTATAGAGTATTTAATCGTACTGCTTTGTTTTACGGCTGGCTTCGTTATTTTTTGGAATACACAAAATAAGCTGCGAGAAAGAAATAGCATACCGTACCGGGGGCTAAAAAGCTATAATGTTTTACAGTCATCGCGGATATTGACCACTCTTAGAGCATTTTATAGAAAATTTTGCTCTCTTTCAGAAAAAAATTGGTATGGCAAACTTTATTCTGCCGGAATAGTCTATCATACTTATCTTAAGGGGGAACAGTGCTGAACAGTAGAGCAGCGTATCAGCTTAACAACCCAGTCTGTAGATTTAATGTCTTACATATTAATGAGCCATTGGGAAAAAGAAAAGGTGTAATTTGTTAAAAACTATAATAATAATAAAACTAGGCGGATGTGGCAATCCCAAAATTTTCTTCAATCTCATACATGTTAATACTTCCTGATAAATGCAGCATAGCAGCGCCACCAGTTAAATGATTTACACCAAAATCTAACCAGCAACAACTTACGTGAACTTCTAATTGAATTTGAAGTTCGATGAAAATCCGTCCATTAGTTTTTGAGATAGAGCTACTGCGGAAATCGTAAAAAGTTCTGCATAGCAGCGCTACCTGTTGGGCGATATATACTAAAACCTAATAAGCAACAACTTAAATAAACTTGGTAACTGAATCTGAAGTTTCATTAAAATCCGTGCATTACTCCTTGAGATAAAACTATTTCGGGAATCAGGAAAAATGCAGCATAGCAGCGCCAACTGTTGGTCGATTTACACCAAAACGTAGTCAGCGCCAACTCATATCAAGGACTAACTGAATCTGAAGTTTCATAAAAATCCGTGCATTAGTCCTTGAGATAGGGCCACTGCGGAAATCGTAAAAAATGCAGCATAGCAGCGTCACCTGTTGAGCGATTTGCACCAAAAACTAATCAGCACCAATTTATATCAGTGACTAAATGAATATAAATTTTTATTAAATTCCGTACATTAGTTCTTGAGATAGAGCGCCCACAAAATTTGTGTCACAGACAGACACACAGACTCACAGACAGACATTTTGTAAAAACATGTTTTTCGTGATCTCTGACCCCTAAAACGTGTAAATTCGTCGAAAACCGGAATTCGAAAATTTCTATGAATCTAATACTTTCCTCTTGTAAAGACAGAAGAAAGTAAAAGAATTAAGGATAAAAGCTAAAATTAACTTATTTTTAAGAGATAAAAATTTTAAGTTAAGTCTTTAATCAAAGTTAAAGATGGTAGAAGCATAATTAAATATAGGTATAGCTGTAGTTGCATGAAGTACTATAAAAAAGATAAAAATCGTATAAAAAGATTTGTTCAGAAGACTCACCAAGTTAGGGCAGGAAAAGCTAAATGTAAAGGAAAATTAAAGAAGCGGACGGTGATAAAAATTCACATTTCTTTTGCTTTGAATTTTTACCGGCGCGGCGGCTGCTTTATTTCGCGTCTGGACACTGGTCAAATGTCGTCTTTCCGCGAAAACGGTAAATCATTACAATTTTTTAATAATAATTAATTACACTTATTTTCGGCTTGTCAAACCTAGCTCATTTTGTTCGTATGATTTGTTACTGTCGATTTACATAAAAAAAAAATGTCAATTCCGCGGCTACGAGACTTTTGGCACCACCTTTTTTAGAGAAACATTTCTATTTGCACTTCGACAACATATGCAAGAGAAATTTACCAAAAAATATACTTTTAAAATATAGTGGTGCGAATAGAATATAAAAATAGAGTAATGTACGTAAAGCTTGGGTGGTTATTTGTTGACACTCGATCGCAAAGGGTTAAGTATCATTCGAGACGCTTAAGATTCATTAATCGACTACATTCAAGAATCAAAAATCCAAATTCTCTGCGAGCATATCTTTATCGTTCGATTTCATCAGCATGTTGCAAAAAGGAATGCGACTTCTAGAAAGTATTTAAAATTCATGTGAATTTTTCGGAATGAAACTCTGTAAAAACTGAATACTAAATCTTATTTTTACCCACAAATTTTCAAAAATCCTGAAAAACTCAGTCGTTTCGATGTATGCATTTTTGGAAGACTTTTTCGGCATTAAATACTTGAAAAAATACACAGAAAGTTTCCAGAAAATATTAATTTGGTTTAGTCTAAAATCGGTGCATCGGTGAAGCACCATGAACAAAAATGAAATTATACATTTATTTGCAATGAAGAAGGCTCAAATAATGAATATTCTACTATATTATTAAATTATTTGGATTCAAAATAAAACTTAATGAGCCTTTTGAGATTTACAACTGTTAAACTATAAAAATTAGTTAAATTTAAAACCTCATACCGAATTTGAAAACGCACTTCCAGCAATTATTGCTCAAAGACAGTACTGTAACCGATTTCTTTTGTGTGTCCCTGTAAATGAACGACAAATGCGACGAATGTCCTATTCTATTGTATTCTAATCACGTTGCAGGGAAATTCAGTGATTTATATCAGTTTAAATACATTTGAAATAGCGCAGTGTTATTAAAATACTCAGCAAACTATTTTCCATATATACCATAATGTAATGGAATACTTTTGAGTGCCTCTGTAAATGAACTAGTAATGCTATTCACCTCATATATGCAGTACCGAACATGCCATGATAAGCATCATTAACATATTTCAATTGTATGAAAATCGGAGTATATTTACGTGAGTTAGAGGGCTGCCAGACGGACAGACAAATCGAATGCATAAACACTTTTTAACTTTGTTGGAAAGTGTTAAAGAAGGAGTATATATCATAAGGAAAACAGGATAAAATTTAGAGCTCGCAAATTCCCTCCGAAACATTTTTTCAGGCTACAGCCTTGCTTTATTGACGAATATCAGCAAATAAATTTTATAAGAACGCATTATTATGCGTCCAATTTTTATTTCACACTTCACAAGACTTCATTTTATTATGAGCATCTTGTGAAAATCTGCCGAAAGAATATGCTATATATTTTAGAAAGATTTATAGTTATTGTCTTCAGTGCTAAAAAGTCATCTCAATAAAAATTTTCCATTGTTTTTGTATTTTTAATATTGTATGTGAATACTGTGTGTAACTTTAGGAATGAAGACGAATAGGTTTCCTTTTTCACATTTTATATCACACAGCACACAAATGTTACAAACAATCACAAACACTGAAAAACATATAGAATGATGAGGTGACTTTGGGGTAATAACCCGCTGTTAGAACAAGTGACGTTCGTAAAACATATTATGGGGAATACTCCCGCTATAAGCAACAGAATAATTGGGGATAAGACCCGCTATAGCATAATGTGCCACAATGGCAGCTCAAGAACAACATACTATACTTGGGGATAAGACCCGCTCGAATACACAATGTGCCGCAATGGCAGCTAAAGAACAACTCTATACTTGGGGATAAGACCCGCTCGAATACACAATGTGCCGCAATGGCAGCTAAGCAACAACTGAACTGGGTCACATGACCGCAAAGCTACGGAGCTCGTTCGGCATGCGCACAAGGTCCGAACATGCCGCCCCGCGTTGCAATGTGCGTAGCACATTCAAAATATTAAAAATACACTATAAATACAAGAACTAAATAAAATACCAATACCATAAAATAATATTACAATACAAATACAATAATAATAAGTTGCAATAACAAGGACTATACAATACAATAAAATTAAACTCTTTGTTACAAAATTTAAGCTATTTTCTAAAAATAGTTCTATATTGTTCTTAAGAAAAGTTGAATGTAAAATAACATGTAAATCTTAGGTGCACCTTAAAATACATAAACAATGAGAAATAAGTATATACATTAGATTTCATTAAATTTCTGAAGAAATATTTTGTTACTAAGCTAACGAAAATCGCGATATAAAGCTTATGAAAAATCCCTTTTCTTTGATTTTTATATTTAATCTCAAAAGGGCCGCAAAAATCGGCTCCTGTATGGTTAAACGTAAAGTTTGGAGTTACTCTTTTTGATGGGAGGTCACCCATGATTTGTTTAGCAGTAACTGGGTTGTTCCTAAAACAGACAACGCAATCATGCACTACTTTTCGCGCTAAATTTTTTCCACTTACGGGCCAAAACCGCATACGTACGTAATGGATTAAAGTTTGAGGACCAATATGAAAATACTTCCTGTGAAAATGCTCAAATATGAGTTTTGTGAGCTTATGGCCTTTCGGCAAAATGATTTGATGCTTCTTATCAAAGTTTAAATCTGAATTTTCCAACCTACCGCCAACTCTTAAGATATTATCTTGATCCAAAAAGGGGGATAAACATTTAATTTTACTGGAAGGGGGAACCCTTGATTCCCGTTTTAAACCCTTAATCTCTTCCTGAAATTCTGCATTTTGTACTAATCTAATTAGAGAAACTTCTGAATTTTTTATTTCTGGGGTTGTGAGGCTGCCTCTGCGCCGGTCTGCTAACTTACATTTGCAATTGTGAAAACACCTATAAACATATGCCAATATGCGAAGAATACTATAGTATTTACCACTTATGTTGAGAAAAAAATTTACTTCTTCAGGATTCCTGAAAAGAGAAAGAGAAATATTAGAATTGAAATCATTACAGTTATTTTTATATTTTGATTTAGTCTCTGGAATGTAATCTGTTTCTGGCACAGAAATAGTTTCTTGCTCAGTCACTAAGTCATCAGCTGCTAGGAATTTTGGTCCCCTAAACCACATTGGATTCTCTACAAGGGAATTAACACTCGCACCTCTGGTCAAGAGATCGGCAGGATTGTACTTGCTAGAGCAGTGATACCAAGAGTTCGAATCTGAAAGTGCATTGATCTCTATGACACGGTTTGCCACAAACTGCTTCCATCGCTTTGATGATCCTTTGATCCAGAATAAGGTTATTTTGGAATCTGTCCAATAGTACACCTTCGATGTGATTTTTTGATCTAGGATGGGTTTTACTTTATTGGTCAGTCTTGCACTTAGTAAGGCTCCGAGAAGTTCTAGCCGAGGCAGAGTTATCTCCTTTATCGGTGCAACACGACTCTTTGAAGTCACGAGATTGACTTCCACACCACTCTCTCTTTTTATTCTCAGATAAATTGCAGATCCATACGCTATTTTACTAGCATCAGAAAAGGCGTGTATTTCTACAGCTATTACTTGATTCAAGCAACCAAGAATTTTCCTCGGAATTTTTAATTCTGCTAAATTTGGAAGTTCTTCGAGCCACTTTAACCATTTTTCGTGCACATTAGTTGGTAACTGTTCATCCCATGCTGTCTTCTTTAGCCATAGTTCTTGGAACAGGCATTTTATTCTAATGGTGAATGGCGTCAGCATGCCTAACGGATCGAAGATTTTACCAACTGCTTGCAATAGTAGACGTTTTGAGCTTTTTTGCGATGACAAGAATTCTATTAAACTTTTGACTTCGAATGTCAGACAATCTTCTTCTGTTTTCCAGGACATTCCTAATACCTTGCTTAGATTGCTTCCTAGGCTTATTGCAGCATGTTCTGTTTGAATATTTAAACCTTCCTCTTGCCAGCACTTCAGTAACGCTTCATCATTGGTTATCCATTTTCGAAGAATCATTCCTGCTTCAGACATTATTTTGTTAGCATTCAGGGAAACATCAAGAGCTTCTTGCAGCGTATCTTCGCCAGATATAAAATCGTCCACATAAATATATTTATCGAGTAGGTGAACAGTTCTTGGGTGTAGGTTCGTAAACCGCTTGATGTGCTCCTTTATGGTAGCAGATAGGAGGAATGGAGAGGCATTGACTCCAAAAATAACACGTTTGAATCTGAAAACCTTGAAAGATTTTAAACCATCATCATACCACAGAAAACGGACAGAATCCCGATCCTTTTCAGCTAGTGAGATTTGAAGGAACGCCTTCTCGATATCAGAAGAAAAGGCAATTTCGTATAATCTGAAGTGGATTAAAATATCAAATAGAAGTGGATTTAAGTTGGTGCCGGGCCATAAACAATCATTAAGGGACAAATCATTGTTATCATGAGAGCTGGCATCGAAGACGATTCGGACCTTTGTAGTAAGTTTATCTTCTTTACAGACCGCATGATGGGGCAAATAATAAACTGCCCTGTCTAAAACAGGTTCATTTTCTTGCACCTGCTCTATAATTCCTAAGCTCTGGGTTTCGATAAAATTTTCTTTTTAGACCTTCCAAACGCTGTTTCGAAACATTATCATTTAAATCCTTCCAGTCCTTTTTCCACGGTAACTGAACTTCATAACGATCGCCTACAAATTTGACAGTTTTATCGAATATTTGTTGTGCTTGATCAGTTTCCGATATTTTCGGATCATCATGTTTTATGCCTATAGACTCAAGCTCCCAAAATTGTTTTAAATTATCATTTATTTCATCGAAATCTCTAACGAAATTGCACATAGTAATATTGTTTGTTTGCGTGTTCTCCTCTAGCGCCCCAGTTGGGATCCATCCAAAAACAGTGTCTTGCAGAAAAAGTTTATCATTTATCTTAATTGAATTATGCTTTAAAATTCTATAAAATAATTCAGCGCCAACCAATGCGTGAACTTTTCCCGGTTTGAAAAATGTGGGGTCTGCCAATTCCACAATATTCGGTAAATTAATGTCCGATACATTTAATTGCTTTGATGGAATTACATCCGTGATTTTGGGAACAATTAAGAAATCTATATTCTCCCTGAAAGAGCCATCTTCGTTTGTAATTACACTCGAAATTTTATTTTTTACATTATAAGTATAACCGTTTAATCCTGTAACGGGTACATTAATTATCCTTTTTTTAAATTTCAGCATGTCAGCGCAATCCTTAGTTAAAATATTGACATTGCTAGCATTATCTAAAATGACTCTAAACCTTCGTTTATTTCCGAAATTATCTTCTATAAAAACAAAGCATGTACTCAATAAAATTGATTTTCTTTCTTTACTTATATTATTCAAGGTCTTTAAGGATTCGTCATTATTTACCGAAATGTTTTTCATTTCTCTATTTACTGCACCTGCAAGAGGGGAGGAAATTTGGGGGGAAGCCAATTCATTTTTGGATTTATTTTCTTTTTCTCGATGAAGCCATGAGCTGTGTCGCAATCCACAGGTATTACAATTATATTTTGAAATGCAAGAATTTACGCAATGAGAATTATTTAAACAATTAATACACAGCTTATTTTTCTTCACAAAATCGTATCGTTCAGAAACATTCATTTTTCGAAACTGAGAACATTTGTTCAAATTATGAAAAGCCAATTTACACAGAATACAAGTTTTTCCATTCGATTTATCATTCGAATTTAGCATGAAATTTTTTTGTTTGTTCGAAAGAGGAATGTTTTTCTTTAAGGGTTTTGAAGCAGAGTATCTATTTACGCTTTCTAACGTAGAACTGCGGTTTTCCAAAAATGACATTAATTCATTAAATTGCGGGTATTCTGATTTTTTAATCGAATATTCAAATAATTTTCGAGATTCCTTATCTACCTTTTGCAATATAATATTGATAAGGATAGCATCAGACAGATTGTTTTGTTCACATTGTAATACTTTTAAGGCCCTCAAATTTTTATTTACACAATCAATAAAGGATCTCAATTCTTTAGAAGACTCGTAATGTATTTTTTCATAATTAATTATAGCTGATAAATGAGTGTCAATGAGCAAACGTTGATTTTCGAATCTTTCAGTAAGTGCTGTAAACAATGACTCTAAGGAATCGTCTGGGCTCTCTAGTTGTTTTGCTTCATTTTTTAGCGATGCTCGCAAATAAAACAGCTTCTGAGCGTCATTTAACTGAGCATTATTTATAATTAAATTTGTAAATTGTACTTTAAAGATTGACCACTCTTCATATTTACCATTGAATGTTGGTAGTGGGATTTCAGGTAACTTAACTTTAATATTATTCGAACTTATAGATTCAATACTATCAGCATGCACATTTATTTCAGAAACTTTAAGATTTTTAAGAAATATGTTGAGACTTACCTCAAGTTTCTCGAGACGATCTTCGAGTTCATCTAACTCGTTTTCGATTTCTGGTAAGTCCTTAATATCAGGGATATCATAATATTTATCCCGTATTTCCGATACTTTTGCTTGAAGTTCAGGTAATTTTCGAATCTTTATTTCGAGCTCGGTACTCGAGTAATTAATTTCGTCTGTATTATCTTTTACGAAATTTTCTAATTTCGTTATAGCGCCTTTTAGAGCACCTTTTGTTCTATTTAATTTTTCCATAGCAGCTATTTCGCTGCGAAATCGACGGACCACAACAATGTATGTGAATACTGTGTGTAACTTTAGGAATGAAGACGAATAGGTTTCCTTTTTCACATTTTATATCACACAGCACACAAATGTTACAAACAATCACAAACACTGAAAAACATATAGAATGATGAGGTGACTTTGGGGTAATAACCCGCTGTTAGAACAAGTGACGTTCGTAAAACATATTATGGGGAATACTCCCGCTATAAGCAACAGAATAATTGGGGATAAGACCCGCTATAGCATAATGTGCCACAATGGCAGCTCAAGAACAACATACTATACTTGGGGATAAGACCCGCTCGAATACACAATGTGCCGCAATGGCAGCTAAAGAACAACTCTATACTTGGGGATAAGACCCGCTCGAATACACAATGTGCCGCAATGGCAGCTAAGCAACAACTGAACTGGGTCACATGACCGCAAAGCTACGGAGCTCGTTCGGCATGCGCACAACAAATATCCAAATATTGTTAATTTCCTTTGTTTGTTTCGGTAAAACAAAGACTTTTTTTTTTTACTTTATGATGCTTTATTCAGTTTTGATGTAAAGTTTCAAACAGATATGGTATGTTTTCTGTGACGTGTTCTGCCACATTTGTTATAGCATTTTTATAAATTGCTACTTTTTTATCACAGTGTTGTATTTTATACCACTGAAAAAGGTAGGATCCTTTTATATTCGCAATTGAAATGTTTTTGAATCAATTCTTTATAAGTATTTCTAAGTAATATGAATTATCGTGTTAAAATATGAAAATATACTTAATAAAACGTTCAACTAAAACGATATTGTACCAGTATATATCTAATTTCGATATTTCCAGGGAGAAAGGGTGGGGCCAAATATTCGTAGCCAAAATATTTTCACTGCATACGCCCTGGGAATATTTTCGCTGCGCCACTGCCTATAGCACATTACTTTCGTTTTCATTTTCATTTTTTTTTTTTAATTTTTTACTACAGAACTGGTTAAAATAAATCTTGAATAATAGTCGATTTCAACTAAAAATAAAATTTTATAATTATTCCAAATTCTTTTATTTTCCTTTGTTTTAATAAATATTTTTGCTTTTGCGTTATTCGATTTTGACGTACCGTTTTAAACAAATGCGCAAAAGGATGTTATCCAAAAGATGATCTACAGCTATTCTTGTATCGATTGTATCATTTATAATTATTCCAAATTCTTTTATTTTCCTTTGTTTTAATATATATATATATATTACGTTATTCGGTTTTGACGCAAAGTTTTAAATAAATGTGCAATAAGGATGTTATCCGAAAAATGACCTACTGCTATTTTTCTACCGTTTGTATGAAATTTGATAATTATTCCAAATTCTTTTATCTTAATAACTTTTTCGCGTTATTTGATTTTGACGTAGAGTTTTAAATAAATGTGCAATAAAAAAAAGGGATGTTATCCGAAAAATGACCTACTGCTATTTTTCTACCATTCGTATGAAATTTTATATTATTCCAAATTCTTTTATTTTAATAACTTTTTCGCGTTATCCGATTTTGACGTAAAGTTTTAAATAAATGCGCAATAAGGATGTTATCCGAAAAATGACCTACTGCTATTTTTCTACCGTTTGTATGAAATTTTATAATTATTCCAAATTCTTTTATTTTAATAAATTTTTCGCGTTATTTGATTTTGACGTAGTGTTTTAAATAAATGTGCAATAAAAAAAAAGGGATGTTATCCGAAAAATGACCTACTGCTATTTTTCTCCCATTCGTATGAAATTTTATATTATTCCAAATTCTTTTATTTTAATAACTTTTTCGCGTTATCCGATTTTGACGTAAAGTTTTAAATAAATGCGCAATAAGGATGTTATCCGAAAAATGACCTACTGCTATTTTTCTACCGTTTGTATGAAATTTTATAATTATTTCAAATTCTTTTATTTTAATAACTTTTTCGCGTTATTTGATTTTGACGTAGAGTTTTAAATAAATGCGCAATAAAAAAAAAGGGATGTTATCCGAAAAATGACCTACTGCTATTTTTCTCCCATTCGTATGAAATTTTATATTATTCCAAATTCTTTTATTTTAATAACTTTTTCGCGTTATCCGATTTTGACGTAAAGTTTTAAATAAATGCGCAATAAGGATGTTATCCGAAAAATGACCTACTGCTATTTTTCTACCGTTTGTATGAAATTTTATAATTATTCCAAATTCTTTTATTTTCCCTTTAACCGTCTGGCCCGGATTTTTCCGTTCCTAGAAATCATGTTAAAATGGCTGTAGACCAGAATATTTTAAACAGAATTTTATTTTTAACCTTATATAGAAAGTAGTGATATTAAAGATATTATAGCATCAAACTGAGATTTTAAAAATATATATCCTGGGATTTATAAGCATTCTTATAAAATAACTGCAAAACCCTCGGACGGTGAAAGGGTTAATAACTTTTTCGCGTTATTTGATTTTGACGTAAAATTTTAAATAAATGCTCAATAAGGATGTTATCTGAAAAATGATCTACCGCTATTTTTGTACAGATTGTATCAAATTTTATAATTATTCCAAATTCTTTTATTTTAATATTTTTTTTTCGCGTTATCCGATTTTGACGTAAAGTTTTAAACAAATGCGCAATAAAGATCTTATCCGAAAAGTCATCTACAGCTATTTTTGTACCGATTGTATCTAATGTTGATTTTTAACACAATTTTGTATTTTTCACCATTCTATAATGTACGATCCAATATTTTCCTATAGCCGAATTGCTTTACAAATTAACGCTTCGTAAAATTTAACAATAGTGTAATTTATCTTACGGATACGGTTTGCGAATTCTATTGGAACGATATGCAATTTTAGGTAGATTTCGTAAGAAATACTACCTATTGCAGTCGTTACCATGGTGCGACTTTTGAAAAATTCCTTCATAACTTTTCATTATAGGACCCCAGGAGCCCAAAACCACTCCCACCTAAAAAGTTTATATATATATATATATATATATATATATATATATATATATATGTATGTATGTATGTATGTACTAAATTTTGTTCGCACGATAAAAGTCGTAATTATGCACGGATCTTCTTCAAACTCGCCAACAACTTTGAGATGACTAATATCTCGGCGGGGATTGCAAATGGAAAAAATCGGCCCAAGGGAATGGAAATGGGGAGAGTTCAAAATTTTGAATACCCTCTTAACATGATTCTGATAAAACCAGCTCTTACACAACAATGGCAGGAAAAAATAAATATTTTTCGTTATAGCAGTTGCCAACAATTGAAAAAAAAGAAATAAAATTCTCACCACAACAAATGCTTTTCTATTGCAAGGTTTCACGTGAAAAATTAAATTAAATAAATAGCTTGAATAATTGAAACAAATTGAATATTACGTCATAAGTTTCCTGGAGCAAGATTTCCGCATGAAAACACAAAATGAAATAAATAGTTTGACGAATAAAAAAATATATATATTGCATCATATTGGAAATAAAACGGACCTCAGCAGGTGAATATGCAACGTCATGTGAGTTTGAAGAAACGTATTAAAACATGACGAAAATCCGACAATGGAAATATTAACTTATTTTAACACTTTGAGGTTCTCTGAATTTGCTTTAGCTATTTTTTAAACCTATTCCATATACATTTGTGTGTGTATTCGTGTATATTAGAATTTTCCCAAAATGTTTAGCTCTCTGGAGCTCATTCTTATTGAAGGAACTGGGTCTATCTCTAATCTTGATTTAGGTTTTGTTGGTGAATTTAGTACTTCGAAATCTACCTCCGCCTGTAGGCCCGAGCCGTCAAGGATTTTTTTTTTTTTTTTTTTTTTTTTTTTTTTTTTTTTATAGTACATTTAGTAAAAAATAAAAAAAAAGAACATTTTATCATTTTGAATTGCTTTACGAATCGTTTTTCACAAAATTTAACACTAAATATACCACGAAACCAGGGCCTGATTACCTAAAAGGCACGTGAAGCACGAGCTTTTCTAAAATTTAAGGGAAGGAAGGGGGGGGGGGGGAATGACTGTAAAGTGCATCTTCTAATATTTATTATGTTTTTACATTGCGTTTTATATTTTTAATCGGGAAATCTAGACAGAATCAATATATGTTATTAACCAATCTTATGGAATCCTGAGGTAATGGTTAGAAACCACACAGGTAACTGAACATACAACAACTACATATCGCTCACTCGCAAAAAAAGTGACACATCTCGCAAAAATTCATTTTGCGTTTTATTCCACTAATAGATCTGTCATAGATGCGTCTTGCTACAGAAGACGTTTCATAAGTGTAGTTATACGGAAAACCGATTTATTACGCCATATGGGGCTATGCATATATAACGTTATCATTTTAGGGGGGAGAGGGGGTCTGGTGCATGATATCGTAAGATATCTCTAGGGGGAGGGGGGGGGGTTGACTTTTGATATCGTTATCATTTCTGATCCAACCAAAATTTTCTCTTTTCATTTGTAACTTGGTCTTTACATCAAAATAGTATGTTCATTTCGATTATCTTTTACAAATGTCATAAGCACATGTTACAATTATCTTTTTTTAGTCTATATCTACTTTTATGAAAATACAAAATTATTACTAAAATCATTAAGTGATTATAAAATTATTTAATTCCAAAATATGGAAAACCCCCAACCTTTGGAATTCCTATTCTTCTGTAGCATATGTAATCCGCTGTTCGACAAGCCGTATACGAGGTATGTTTAAAATGGTACTCGTGTTTACTACTAAATAAAATAGAAAGAATGTTGTCCACCTGTTTTGTTGATAAAAATTTTTGTCTGCCTTATCTCCAGCGGGAAACTTGCAAGAAGACATTATTACGTTGAATGCATTGTGTAACAAAAATATATTATTGAATACTTTTAAGTAGTAACTAAGTTTAAGTGTTATTTGATACAAAGTTATTTAATATATAAAGTGACATTTTTACTGACTTCCCTTCATTTGAATCAATAAAGTATGCGAAAAATTAATGTAATCATATTTGTATATCACTTCAAGAAAACAAAACAAAACAAAAAAATTCCAAAACTCTAAAAAAAATTATACATTGATAACGATATCATTACCGGAGGGGGGGGGGGGGGGTCCAAAATTTCCAAAAACTTGATGACGTTATATATGCACAGCCCCTATGTCCATTTGTGACCACAGAAAAGGGGTGGATTGTGTGGGGAGGTAAAATCACACAAGCCTCCAAACCTGATCTTAAGTCTTCATTTTTAAGGGTTTTATGCTTTTATGCACGTTTTGATTCCTGCATGCAGAGCTAAGTGCTAATTTTATGTTACAGTAAAATCATGGAAATTTTCTTTTGGTTTTCCTGTGAAATTTACTTTTGTCGAGATGTGTCACTTTTCTTGTGGGTGAGCGATATATACTACGTCTATAGTATATACAACAATTATAAGAAAAGCTGCTTAATATGCACAGCTTGAACATCTGTGAAGCTACTGTGTGAAATTTTGTCAGCATAGCTATAATTGGTAGCTACTAAAAAACTATTAATGAATCAAGTATGTTGTGCCCCTTATTACTCACACTGTAAAACAAACAAAAAAAAAAAAAATGGTAACGTTCCATGTAAAATCCAGGAACGTTTCGCCTTTTCTCAGGTTTTCAGAATAATTTAGCTCTTTCCTGTGAAATTCTGGTTTTCTTATCTGAAACGTTCCTGAACAAAAGTTGGCAACAGCAAAACGCTGCGGCCGCTATTTATTATTTTTTTGCTATAATCCGTTGCTCGCGCGCGAGTGTCGAAAACGAATTCCTTAAATGAATGTAAAAAAATCAATATGGAATGCAAATAAATCAATAGACGACATAATCCTTTACGTCTCTATTGTCAAGACCATTCAGATGAAAATACAATACCTCTGTGACATCGCTAAGAGATTATCTCTCGTACTTGTCTGTGGAATTTTTAACGAGCAGACCGTGTAAAAAAAATACACCTATTATTTGGATCTCCATTAAACAGGGGACCATCAAACATGATTCTCACCGATTTTGATTAATTTAAAGTATGTTTTAGAGTTCTTATCTCTAATTATTCTTGTGAAAGGATTTCTTCAAATGGGCCTTAGATTTTCAGAAATTAGATGCCGAGGTTTAGCATACGTTTCAAATATCCATTAGTTTGCAGCTTTCAATGTGTCTTTCGTGGTGTGGACGCAGAAGGCTCGCACGCCATCCGTACGGCCCGAGTTCGATGCTACCTCTTGACTTTTTTTTCTTTTTTAATTAATTTTATATTTTAACACTTTACAATTTGATTTAAATTTGATATATATTTGACACTTTGAATTGCTGCAAATTTGAATTTTTTTTATTTTCGGAAAAAATATACAATTACGTTTAGGATTTTTTTTTCATGAAAACTTATATGTATTTTATCTAACTTGTAAACTAACATAATTACTGACGAAAATCCAAAATATTTTATGTCTAGATTTTTTTTCTAATTATTATTTACATTCATATATTTTTATATTTTAAGCAAAGTTCAGAAACAATATATCATATATATATTTACTTTATTGAATTTTAACTGAAAATTTATTTTTTCGTGTAAATTATAAATAATAATTTTGATGTCAATTTCAAAATATTTTTTCATTCCAACAAATAATGATAATAAAGCGAAAATTGTCAACTGGAAATGTAAAAATCGTCTGCGGATCCCGCATGCTGTGAAATGTCAGTAATGTTTTGCTGTCAACAGAAATATTCCTGGTATTTCGCAGGAAACTTACTGGCATTTCTGTAGAATGTTTTTAACATATACAGTAAAGTTCCAGTCATTTTCAAGAAATGTTTCTTGGAAATAATGGGCAACTCAGCTGCCCATTTTTTCCCAGGAACGTTGCGGAATTTTTTTTACAGTGCAGTTCCCCGGATGGCAGCTCGACTTTCATTTTCTTCTAAAATCGACTCTGCTATTTAATGAAATATATGTGAACTTAGCAGGATTAAAAAAAAAAGCACTTCGGGAAATTATACTTGTAGCATTGATGAATTTCCATGTAAGTAGCAATTAGAAAACATTTCCCGAAAGAAAGGGAGCCGCAAAATTAATATTGTGCTTTTCTTAGCTTCAGAGCTTAATTGGCACGAAACTATCTAGACACACGGCAGTGTGTCAGCCAAGTTCGCCAGACATAGCCGTGTGTTATTTACACGAACCATTTCGAGACGTTTTCGTCAAATTTCAATGCTCTACTACTGAAAATCTATGAGACCTACGTACTTGTTATACGAAATATGTAGTAAGGCCACCCTAATTACCTAATATCCAAAATTTTATAAATAACGCATAATTAGTTTCCGAGATAATGACATTTGAAAATGTCTGATAATCGATAATTTTACCACTGACTGACTGACTGACTGACTCACTCATCAAAATGATCTCGTATATCTACTGCAGCTACAGACTTCAAATTTGGTGCGAAGTTTGTTTACACTATAAAACTAAGGAAAAAAATTAAAAAATTGTGAAAATCGATGAATTACCCACCTGGGGGTGCCCATTTTTACTTTAACATTACGTCTATTAGGCGAAATTTTAATTTGCCGTAGGAGGGGACTCTGTTCTGTCGCTAAATACCGCCAAGTTTCTCGCCAACATGGCGATATATCGCCAAATTTGGCGACCAAAATTAGTCGCCAAAAGTGACGCCACCTTGGCGATATCTCTAATATTTCGCCAAATTCCCATAGACTTCTATTGTAAACCTATCTACTTACTGGGGGTTTATCTGGGTTTACTTGCTTACAGAAAATCAACAAATTGAGATATTCTGTCCGTCAGAGAGCCCGTTCTCAGAAACTATACATGTTAGATACTTGAAATTTTGCATACTTATAGCTGAACACCACATATCATACGACAATTCATAAAATTTTGAGAAAGTCGTACATTTAACCCTTTGGCTCCCACATGTGTATTTTAAACAATTCTTTCTAAGTGTGCCCCTAATTAGGTTAGAAGCGTGAAATTTTACAGACTTATAGCTGAACACATCACATCAAACGACAAATCATAAAATTTTGAAAAAGTCGTACATTTAACCCTTTGGACTCCCACATGTGTATTTAAAAAAAATACTTTCTAAGTGAGCCCTAATTAGATTGGAAGAATGAAATTTTGCATACTTATAGCTGAACACCTCGCATCAAATGACAAACCATAACAGTTTGAAAAAGTCTTACATTTAACCCTTTGGGCTCCCACATGTGTATTTTAAACAATTCTTTCTATGTGAGCCTCTAACAAGGTTGGAGGAGTGAAATTTTGCATACTTATAGCCGAACACCTCATATCAAACGACAAATCATACAATTTTGAAAAAGTCGTGCATTTAACCCTTTGCGCTCCCACATGTGTATTTTAAACAATTCTTTCAAAGTGCGCCCTAATTAGGTTGGAGGCGTGAAATTTCGCATACTTATAGCTGAACACCTCACATCAAACGAGAAATCATAAAATTTTGAAAAAGTCGTACATTTAACCCTTTGGGCTCCCCCATGTGTATTTTAAACAATTCTTTCAAAGTGAGCCTCTAATTATGTTGGAGGCATGAAATTCTGCATACTTATAGCTGAACACCTCACATCAAACGAGAAATCATAAAATTTTGAAAAAGTCGTACATTTAACCCTTTGGGCTCTCACATGTGTATTTTAAACAATATTTTCTAAGTGAGCGACTGATAACTTTGGAGGCGTGAAAATTTGCATACTTATAGCTGAATACGCATCAAATGACAAATCATAAAATTTTGAAAAAGTCGTACATTTAACCCTTTGGGCTAGCACATATGTATTTTAAGCAATTCTTTCTAAGGAGCCCCTAATTAAATTAAAGACATGACTTTTTGCATACGTATAGCTGAATACCTCAGACCACTTGACAAATCATAAAATTTTCAAAAAGTCTTATATTATTTACTCCATATTATTTACTCCTCCGAGCTCAAACTTGTGTATTTTAAACAATTTTTCTAACCTCCGCCCTTTTCACCCGTGGAGCACTTTTCCAACTTTTGCCGACACCCCTTTGACCATTCTTTCATCTTATGCACCATAGCCTTACATATTTTCGTTCCACTTTTTACCGCCAGGGGCACCTACTTATCTCGGGTGCTATGGCCTCAATCCCCTCGACTAATATATATACGGATAGTATGTAAAACGGAGTTTCGTTCGGATAGAAGTTTGTTTAGAGTATAGTGCGCCCCTGGTTGCGAAATGTGGAACTAACAGATTTTTCAAAAGGATAAAGTGTTTTGAAAGGAATATTAAACAAACCCTCTGTGCGATCTGTGATCACACTTATCCACTTGTTATTTTCAAAATCATCAGAGAAAAGGATATTTAATTAGTTAAATTTGAAAATCCAGGGAGAGGCAATGTCCTTCCTCTGCACTGCCTCTTTGCCGGCACCCATGGATGAATGATACATAGTGTGGCATGTGCACATAACTTTATTTTTCGCTTGCAGTATAAAAAAGCAGGCCCAGCTATAGGATATTTAATTGGAAAATTTAATAGGAAAATTTAATATAGGAATTTAATAGGAATTGTTGTTTCAGAAACAATAAAAATTTCGAATCAATACATTTCGTTTCAAAACATGCATTCAATGTAGCAGTATTAAAATATAGATTTCAGCCGCATATTGACAGCCAAATAGTTTGTTGTAGGAAATTTAAATTAAAATTGAATGTTGCTTGGTGAATAAAATAGTCACATGTAAACACATTTAAAAGCATTAAGTAAAGTGTCTAAATATATTGTAACTTTACAAAAAGTAATGATATCTAACAAAAACATAACTGTGAAAAAAGGGAGCCAAGTTGTGTAAAGACAATGGCAAGAAAAGAAGTGATATCTAAGTGGGTGCCAAGTTCAAATAAAATTCACTCAAACTTACCTACAGAAGTATTATAGCATTTTTTAAATTGTTTAGAAATAAAAATTATTGATAGCATATTAATAATAAATCTAGAACTTGGCAAGTTTTTGATAAATGTTATGCCTATCAATTTCATGTCTTAATAAAATGATGATGTTAATATTAACAACAATGTCATTATATAAAAATTAATATAGTTATTATTATAAACAAATGACTCATGATAAAGATTTGATAAACCAATAAATACACAGATACACTCCCGCTCGTCTTTGGTTATCACTCTAGCACCCACCCTCCAGAAACCTCAATGCAAACAGACTAAAAGGCCTGAGAAAGAGACAGATACCCTTACGCTTGTTCTTGGTCATCCCTCTAGAGACTGCACCCCTTTCACCCTTCGGGGGCAAAGAGCTTTTATTCGTGACATGCTGAAATGATTGAATCACACCAGAATTTAAAAACAAATTTATTTCAAAATGGGTAAAAGCTTATTTTCACGTATTTAATAAAATTAAACTTTTTAGTCCTGAATTCTAGTGTCAATGTGGCATTTTGCAGTTAAAATTAGGTGGGATATATTTTATCCCACCACCCTTCAAGGGAAAGGAGCTCACTCAAATTGAGGCTTCCAAACATGAAATAACAAGTTTTGATATAATAATGTCATTAATAAAAATAAATGACTCGTAGGTAAAAACTTGCCAAGTTCTAGATTTATTATTAATATGCTATCAATAATTTTTATTTCTAAACAATTTAAAAAATGCTATAATACTTCTGTAGGTAAGTTTGAGTGAATTTTATTTGAACTTGGCACCCACTTAGATATCACTTCTTTTCTTGCCATTGTCTTTACACAACTTGGCTCCCTTTTTTCACAGTTATGTTTTTGTTAGATCATTTTAACTGTACCAATTAGCTTTAAACAAGTTAAATAGTTTATTTGACTGAAAAATTTGGTGTAAAATTTCTGGTGTGAAATATTGTTATAAAATTTAAGTAAAATTCCCGGTACGTTTAGCGTTAATAGTAAAACGATTTATCTTGCTAAAATGTAAAATGTTAGTAAAACAGATGCTCCAGTTATTTTTTTTATGCGTTTGATTAAAAATTTGAAATGATCATTTATTTATTTGAAATTGCTTTATGATTTGTTTCTTCACAAGTTTTTTATAATTAGGTGTATAAATAAGTTTTAAAGAATTTTAGCATTCGTTTTCAAGAAGCACACGCGTAAAAACGCGTTCTAAAACGTTTTAAATCTATTTCAACACTTAATATTAATAAGATTTATCGCGCTGAAATATAAAATTTTACTTAATAACTAATTCTACTAAAGATATTTCCGATTTCTTTTTTAGTGTGTTTAATTAATATTTTCAAATAATCATTTAATTATTTTAAGTTGCTTTACGAATTAATTCTTCACAAATGTTAATGTAATTTATCATGCTAAAGCATAGGATTGTACTTCATATAGAACATTATTTAAGTGATATATTGGCTAATTTTAGCGTGTTTAATTAATAATTTAAAATAATCATTTAACAGAGTTCTTACGTGTCAGGGGATTTGGATGCCAGATTTTTCGTAAAGTAATATTTTCCTTATCTAATAGAAAAGTTCTCTTTAAATATGACGACCGCTACTTAACGAAAATTCTGGTATTCAAACCCTCTGAGATGTACGTACCCCGTTTAATTATTTGAATCGATTTGCGAACTAATTATTCACAAAAATTTTAGTAATATGATTTATCAAGCCAAAGTACAAAATTCTACTTAATCATGAGCATTATTAAAGTAATATACCTGCTAGTTTTAGTATGTTTAATAAAAGAAGATGAAAGATAAATAATTATTTTGAATTTATTTGCGAATAAATTATTCACAATTTTTTTTAGTAATGTTATTTATTAAGTTAAGATAAAAAATTCTACCTAATGAGGAATTTTACTAAAATAGAATGGCCGATTTCTTTTTTAGACTTCTTAATTAATTAATTAATTAATTAATTATTATTATTATTAACTAGCTGTACCCGACCACGCGTTGCTGTGGCTCAGTCTGGCTAAATAGTAAAGAAAGGAAAGAGATAGTACACGTTTCTAATATGTTTAATTTCGCAATGCTTGTGGGTGTACAATATTTTTTGTTGTTACATTGTCTGTGCAGATATAGAGATTGTCTGATTTGCTGATTCTAGAACACGAAACATATAATTGCCCGTGTGAGAAGCAATTCATGTCTAGATCTAAACCGCAGAATTTTAAAGTTTGGCTCTAAGCTTTGTTGATGTAGATTGCAGTTACTTATTTGATTGTCGTTTGTAATATCTTAAATTGAAATTGCGCATCCATTGGAATCAAAGGAATGCGAGGAATGATGACATCTTTACCTTTGAAAGGTTCTGTCAAGATTGTTGCTTCTACGAAATTGCTCATTTTTTTTTTTTTTTTTTTTTTTTTTTTTTTTTGCTGCAAGCCGAGTGCCGTTGCAAAGATTTGGCTTATGAATATTTCGCAAAATCATAATTGGCAAGCCGATTGTCAACTGCAATACGTGAAGTGGCATCCATGGGAGATCGAGTGAATTAAAAAGATATGTGCCGAGTTAAATTTATGGCATTGAGCTCACAGGCTATTCACACTTATTTTATGTTATACTCTTATTTCAACGAATAATGCCCATTCAAAACTAAATTAAGGGGAGATTAGCCCCCGTTCGCCACTTTATACTTAATCAATGAACCTTCAAAACAAATCAGGGAAGCGCCTTATCAGATAGAACTTATTCCCAAAATGTGAAGCAAATCGAATAATTCTACATGAAAAACCAAGTTTATCTAAATTGGGGGGGGGGGGATTAGCTCCCCGTTCCCCTTTGCACAACCAATAAAATACCAAAACTAATCAGGGAAGCATTTTATCAAAATGAACCTATTTACAAAATTTGAAGCAAATCCGATAATTCTGCATGAAAAACACATTTATCTAAATTAAGGGGAGATTAGCCCCTCGTTGCCCTTTTTATGCTTACCAATGAGCTCCCAAAACTAATCAGGGAAGCGCCTTATCAGAATGAACATATTTACAAAATTTGAAGCAAATCGGAAAATTCTACATGAAAAATCCATTTATCTAAATTAAGGGAGGATTAGGTCCCCCATTTCCCTTTTATACTTAACCAATGAACTCCCAAAACTAATCAAGGAAGCGCCTTGTCAGAATGAAACTATTTACAAAAATTTGAAGCAAATCGGATATTTCTATCAAGAGTTATCGCGTTACATGCATACGTACATAGAGAATCTGTGGGTACATTAGCTTTCAGGCTTTAATAGCCTGTGAGCTAAAAAGAAAAAAACAAAGAAAAAACAAATATGATAAAAAATACTGACGAAATATTTCAGTAATGTGTCCCTCCGGAGGGCATAGTAAGGGGAGATGCATAATATGAAAGAGTGGTCAAAGGGCTTTCTAATGATATACCACATAATGGGTGTCGATAAATATTTAAAAAGTTCCCCGGGGGTTGAAATTGGGTGAGGGGGATGCGAGGCTCATAATAGTAATATAAAAACACGCGCATTCAATTGCAACGCAATCGGTGAATTTTAAAGAAATCGGTGAAGAACTTTCGGAGGTTTAAGATTTCGTACAAACGAACATTTAAAAATTTTTTTAGTCAAAAGGCTTTCTAATGATATGTCACATGACGTGTGTCTGAAAAAATTTAAAAAGCGCCCCCTGGTGGTGGCAAGGAAATTGGAGGAGGGAGGAACGAGGTTCGTGATAGGTATAAAAAAACCCGCGCGTATTCGAATGCAACGCAATCCGTGAATTTCAAAGCAATCGGTGAAGAACTTTTGGAGGTTTAAGATTTTGTACAAACGAACATTTATATTTTTATTTATATAGAAATGTGCTCCCACGTGGGAAAAGTGAGGTGAGCGAGATGCGAGGTGCATAATATGAAACAGTAGTCCAAGGGCTTTCTAATGATATATCACATGATGGGTTTTGGAAAAAATTTAAAAAGTGCCCCCTGGTGGTGGCAAGGAAATTGGAGGAGGGAGGAACGAGGTTCGTGATAGGTATAAAAAAAAACCGCGCGTATTCGAATGCAACGCAATCCGTGAATTTCAAAGCAATCGGTGAAGAACTTTTGGAAGTTTAAGATTTTGTACAAACGAACATTTATATTTTTATTTATATAGAAATGTGCTCCCACGTGGGAAAAGTGAGGGGAGCGAGATGCGAGGTGCATAATATGAAACAGTAGTTCAAGGGATTTCTAATGATATATCACATGATAGGTTTTGGAAAAAATTTAAAAAGTGCCCTCTGGTGGGGGTAGTGGCAAATGGGGTGGTGGGGGATCGATGTTCATAATAAGTATATAACAACACTTCCGTATTCGAATGCAACTCAACCCGTGAATTTCTAAGCAATTGGTGAAGAACTTTCGGAGATTAGCGATTTTGAACAAATGAACATTTACATTTTTATTTATATAGATAACAATAAACATTCAATAGTTTTTATTTTTTTATAAATTACTTTTTCACAAAATGCATAAGTAATATGATTGTAAATATAAATTTCTACTAAAAAATGAATTCCATTAAAACGATATATCGGTTGATGTTAAGTATGTTTAAGTAATAATTAGAATTAATAATTTAATTCCACTAAAAAGGGTAAATAAAATAAATAAGTGCTTTAGGAATTAACTATCACAAAATTTAATAGTAATATATATTGTGCTAAAATATAAAAGTTTAGTCAGTAATAATAATAATATTATTAATAAAATAATAAGAAAATCTTAATTGAGTAGTTAAAAATACCAACTAAGAGTAAAAAGAAAAGATTTATAACCTAGTATATTGTGCTTATGAATATGAATGTTTATAAATATCTACCTTTTCTGCTGTCTGTAATCTAAAGACATACACAAAGTTGATGTTTTAATTTCACATTATCATTTGAGATAGATTTATTAATCGATATATCGTCAATTTAGTTACAACGCCTTATTAGTATAGTTATCGAGAGTGGCATGAAATTGAGGTTTGACTGTATGTTTAATTAATAATTTCAAGGAATCACTTAATTACACACATACACATTAAAAAAAAATGACAATTAAGTCTTCATATATTTTAGTATGTCGTGTAGAACTACTTATACGTACTAAAATATAAAATGCTACTACATAATTAATTCTACTAAAACGATATACTGTCTTTTTTTTTTAGAATTTTTTATTAATAATTTGAAATAATTATTTATTTCTACACACAATATAGAAATTTTGTAAAACAAAGTAATAATAAACGAATTTATAACGAATTGATTTTTCAACGGATTGATTAGTAATACTTGCTAAAATATAAAATTCTTCTCAATAGGGATTTCTATTAAAACGATATTCCGGTTTCCTTTTCATATGTTTAATTGTAGGGTGAGTAATCTTATCAGAAATTTTTAATACGCAGAAAATTATTACGAATCGTACGATTCGACACGGTGATGCTGAATTCTATTATTTAAATATTAAATAAAAATTTCTGATTAAAAAAAGTAGTTCCCCACTCCTTAGAAATTACAAGGAGTGTAGGCCCCTTGAATAGATAATTTGCGAGAAACAGCTAATTATACATAAAATGTAGGCAATTTCTATCCGAAATAGAAGCTGTAGGCGTATCCTTAAATGCATTAAAGATTAATATTAAACAAATATAAAATTCCAGTCAAAATACAACTTGCTAATTGTTTTAGGGATTGCTTGATAATTATTGCTAGAATAATTGCATTATAGTTTTTTAACTGCATTTTAATTAATTTGCTGCTACATAATTGGCAGAGTCTGATTAACCTCTGAAGCTATGTTACGCACACTGTCATTTCGGGGCCCTCTTCCATTCGAGAAGAGTTTACTAAATTCGATGTACCCAGGAACTCACCAACGCATTATTCAAATTACTACAAATGTCGTAGTATTGGATTTTCCAGATTTCGCTTTGTTGGACGATAATGCTGCCTGATAAACTGACGACTTTGGATGGTTGGACAAACTGAGGAACTGTGATCATGTGATTAAAACTGATCTATTGTATGAAAAATTAATTTGATATGAAAGGTATTTTTATGAAACCCTTAAATATATACATATACATACATATATATATATATATATGTTACATTATTAGATCTAATTCCATGATTTCCTTATCTTATTCTAAATTAATACTTTATATTCACTAAATTCTTATTCTTAAATAATCTCTATCGTTAACTCTGTTAAATTCCCTTTAATTTAATGTCTCACTTGTTTAAATTGCTTAAATATTACGCTTTTAGTATTCTTAAATTAAATGTTCCATTTCCGCGCTTTTTCTTTCTAGAATGTTCTTTTAGCTTCCATTTTTACTTTCCCGCGCATTTCTGAGGTTATCGTTTTCCCCTTCAAATTCATCCGCTTGCTCTTTCTGCGCTCATTCCATGACGTAATATTCTTAATTATTCATTGATTGAGAGCGCGATCTACGTCATATTTGTATTCCTACACTTGAGGAACAAAAAGTCGATGCTCGCTGTGTTTCAGGAGATTTGAGTCTTATATCCAGTTTACATACCATCCCCTGGTCACCGTCCATTTATTCTATTATCTACAACTTTGTTTTAGCCCTAATTACTACTATGGAGAGATGGGTAATATGCTTGGTGGAAACTGCGCCGCCGAAAGATGTTCTAATAAAGTGCTGAGCTGATATTATGTGTTGTTTCAATTTATTCTGGGAAAACTTTCACGGAAAGATGTATTCCATAGCCCTCACTCGACGACTGCAATACAACTAATTATTATACTAATATAACAGGATCGAATTACCTGTTCTGACCGCTTCTATTACGCTATTACTGCTGGATGTGATCCACGACTGCTATCGAGACAGTCAGTACTGCATTTTCAACGATAAATTAACCCAATGTTGCTATAATGCAACATATATACATAAGCGTGCCCCGTTTCCCTGTTACTTCTACTAAGGAATCCTGTTAAATTGATATAGACTTTGCATGAAGTAGAATTTCTACATCTTATATAGAGTAATAATTTTAGAGTTAAAAATTTGAAAATAAATTAGAAATTTGGAATGGAATTAATTCAATATAAAATTTGGGGCTTCCTGTTTTCTCAATTTCGGGCTTTTTCAAAATTTTCTAAGGGAAGCACGCCCAGATAGCATGAACATTAGCAGCAAGTTTGATTTTTTTCTGATATTATCTTGCCGTGACAAATTTGAATTGAGAAATTCGCAGCAAATCTCCCGCAAGGTATACCATCACCCACTTGCATGAGTAGTTTGTTGTGAAACTGATGGAAAGACTGTCTTTAATTCACGAAAGTGACGAAAGCAAAAAATCCCTCTGTTGAGAGAATAGACAATTAGCAGATACGCAGAAATTACAGAAATTTTATTCGGTTGGCATTGCTGTTTGTAAACGCTATACTTATCAAATACCAAAAAAGGCTCGAATTGAAAAGTACAAATATTTTACCTTAAATTGTTTATGGTGGTAAAAACGATGCATGCACCTTAACGGTGCGTATGCACCAATAGATTTGATCAGGTCTACGGACCCCTTCGTAGGGGTTAAACTTATAGTGCAACAGTTGTAAACGGTTAATGTGGCATGGAAAGATTACTAATCTGCAGTAAGTTTGCAGTATTTTTGATTACTTGTATGCTGTTAATTTGCTATAAATTTGATACAGCATGAATTTAACTTGCACCACAAGTTAGCTGCAAATTCAAAGTGTAATGACTTCGGCGTTTGCGTTATCTTGCTGCAATCTTGTTATGAACTTTCAGTCTTGTCATGCTGAGTTTGCTGCAACTTTGCAGGTTTTCAAAGCAAGACTTCTGCAAAATTTCTGCAAACTAAAAATGCTATGTGGACGTGCTTCTCGTTCTCGTGCCTATTTGGTAATCAGGGTCTGGTAATTGGAGGATACCGTAGTTAACTTTGCATTATAAAATCTGAAAACTAACCGTGTTTGGTGTTTATAATGTCCATTCTAACGCTACTTTTGTAGGGTTCCTTTAATGTCGTTTATATACAAGTTTCACTGCAGTTACAATACATTCGTTTCATACTTCACTGTAAAGAAAATCGTGTAGATTTCAAAACCCACTTTCAATCCTTTCAGTAGGTTTCAAACTCCTGTCAGCAATGGTATACCAGTTTTTCCCTGTTACTTCTACAAAGGAATCATGTTAAACTGCTACAGACTTTGCTTGATACAGAATTTCTACATCTTATTATAGAGGGTAATCCTGTTAAGTATTAACAGAAGTTTTCTGTGGAAGGAATTTCATCTAAATAAAGTGAATTTTATCGTATGAAATCACCTGCTTTCAAGATAGTAGCCTTAAAAATATTTCAGAGGTTGGTTTGGGGCCCACAATTTTATTAACGTCATATTTTAGATTTGGCTTTTAGGTGCGTTCGTAATTATATAAATACCTAGCATCGATAGTCGTCGTCTCGTCCGTCCGTCTGCCTGTTCATCTGTCTGCTGTATAACAGCACAAAAACTACCCAACCGAATAGTTAGAAATTTCTCTCTATTCTAAAAAAAGTAACTACCGCTGTCACCGCGCCGCCGCCGCCGGTTTTGAATTTTTTGTGACCGGAGGTCTTTCTTCATTAATATTAAGAAAAATAATGCATACAAAAATATGAAAATCGGTAGTATTATACAGAAATGTTTTATAAACACGCTGATGCAAACAGTTTTCAAATCGAAGAATTATTTTTAGAGATATTTAATGCTAAAGTTGAACAAAATCATTCCACTAAAAAGGTTTTATAGGAGCAAAAACTATACATCGGAATTTAATAATTTTTAGATCATTTTATACGTTATAATTTCCCGGTGTGCAGAAATCATTTATTTTTTTTAATTTGACTCATTTTTCGAGGTTTTATTTCTATTTTAAATTCAAATTTTCAGCATTTCGAGAGATATTTTTTACTTATTTTAGAAAATTGTACTAATTTAACCTGTTGCCAATTGTATAAACAACGGAAACAATAATGTTTGCTTCAAATTAAAAATTTATTTACACGTGACTATTATAAATAGAAAAGATACTTTCAAATTAAAATTAAATAATTGCGTATAAAAAGCAGGAACTTATTGAAAATTACGTCATAAAAAGTATACACGTGAATTTTAAAAGAGAAGGGATATTGTAAAATAATAAATTCATTAACATACGTTAGAAGTCTTAAATAGGAGAAATTACGTCATATTTACGTCATATTACAGTTATTACATAAAATGAACCCAAAATAATATTGCAAAACAGTTTAAATTTAGAAATTGTGCTAGACATTTATTTGATATTTTGAGAGGATCTTTTCAACTATTTTTGTTAGGAAAGCGCAAATAATATTTCATTTCTAACAAAAATATTTTCACGTGAATATTTAAAAGAGAAAGAATAGCTTGGTCAAAATTACGTCAGATTAAAAACGATTAATTTAAAATGTCTCATTTAAAAGAACTTTCTTTTCGTTTTGTTAAAAAATACCAGGAGACAAAGACTCTGTTTACTTAATTCCTTTTATATTAGCTTATTTTGAAATGTTGTTACACGTGTTTACGGCATCATGTTATTTTGATTTCGACGTTTTATTTGTATTTTTATTAATGTTGTACTAATTTATTTGTTCTTTCGTTATTTAAAATAAAAATTATACCAATTTGTATAATTTGGCGAAATTGGTCGACTGGATAATCAAGTAGTACCGCAGCGGATTTGGTGTTAAAATTCCCCAATCAAAGAGAAATGAATAGAAATCCGTTTATAGCGAGATCGCCACTGTTTTTTAAATTATAATTCAATCTTTCGAAATCTTTTTAAAGCCGATCAAATTAGCGTGCATTTAGAGTCTGCGGTGTCTGGACGGGGGTTGGCGAGCGTAGCTCGTAGGGGGCCGAGCCCCCTAGTAATATTATATAAACGTTTGAGAATTTTTCTAACTACATCAGTGCATGAAAAAAAATCGTTAGGGATATAGGTGAGTAAATGCAGCTTGTTAGGTGTGTTCGTTATTATATAAATACCTAGCACCTATAGTCGTCATCTGGTCTACCCGTCTGTTTGCCCGCATATAACAGCACAAAAACTACCCAACTGAATGGTATGAAATTTAATATATACAATAATTGCAGAATTTGGTCATTTCAATTTTATGAAAATTCAATCAAAACTTAAAATGATATTAATAAAAGTTTTCTCCATTTTATTAAACCCTAACATGCGTAATTAATTCAATGATATCCCATGATAGGTAATGATTCTAGGTTGCCGTGGTGATTACGCCCTATTTAAGATGGAGTCCTATTATTTCCATATTACGGATTTAATATATATAACCGTAATAAATTTTGTATTCATGCATTTTTGTATAAGAGTGCAGCAGCTATTGCACCAAGACCTGAATATTTATAAAACTATCTATAGTACGAACGCACCTCATTTGCCACGTTTGGCGTACAATTTCTGACTTGTTACTAATTGAATAGATGCGAATGTTAAGAGTCTTTATTAAGTTTTATTGTAAATTCAAATAATTCAATTCATTATAATTACAAAAGAAAATGTAAGCCATTTTTATTGCAAATAAGATTACAATCTCATTTAAATGCTTCTTCGGTGACATATCGGCGTTAGTGTCAACCAAAGTAATATTTGAAATTTTGTAAATATTTTTTAAAATGTTTTACTGCCAAAAATGCTTTCCCAGTAGTCGATGTCAGAACAGCTACGCTTGTGCATGTTTTAAAGATTTTAAATGACTTTCATTGCATTCTTCAAGTATTTGGGATAAACAAGTCCGATGATTCCTATGAAGCTGTTGTAAACATTTTATTTCGACATCTGCTTTTACAGAATCCTATTCCGAAAAAATTCAAATGAATTTTAAAGATTTCTTAGGAAATGCATTTTTTTTTTAACATACTGACGAAATCAAACAATAGAGATATGCTAACATAAAATTTTGATTTTTGAATCTTGACTAATAATTAATGGCTTATTTATAGTCATCCTGACAAAAATTTTGGAATGGGATCAAAAGCTGATGACCCATTTATTGGCCATGGACTTGCCTGCCTTTTACCCTTCATTATTTCTAACACTTGAAATGTTATTTATTTATTATATATTGTTAAAAGTACAGTAAAATACCAGTTAAAACATTTTTTTTTCTTTACAGTCTAAATTTGAAATTTGTTAAAAAGCGAGCAGTAGAAGTTCTTTAATTGGCATACTACGGTTCAACTCATTCTTATAATCCGCAACTGATTCAACCATTAATGTTCGTATTTTTTCGGGTGGCAAAAGAAGCTAAAGAGGCTTCTGATGTATTAAACGCATTTATAAAATTTACCAAATCCAGCAAAAATTACAACCTGGCATAACTCATAAATTTGTGTAGATAATGCATAAGGAATTTTTGAAGAAGAAATCTGAATCACAGAAGCAACGTGATATCAGAATTTTTTTTTTAAACTAACAATGCTGAAATTAATTGTTTACACATGTAATGTAACTAACAGCACTTATTACCCAGTTCCGATTTAATTTTATATTCCATGTGTTTCTTTAAAACGTTTACTTATTAGAATGACCAAATACAGTATAGTATTTTGTCAGATATTATATCTTTTGCTCGGGTTCAAAATGTACGTAAACACATAAAATGTATATTGACGTTTGATAATCCAGTAAAACCGATAATTCGGTACGACTGTGGTCCCGAACGCGTCAGATTAAAAGGCTCCTACTGTAATTATCCATCAAGTGGAAATGTTTTATTAAATGAAATATAATAACTTTTAATGTCCCGAGTAAATAAAAAACTTTTCGAACAACGGCAGGCAAATATAATCCGTCATACCAAATTTTATGATTGTGTGCCTTACCTGTCTTTCAAAGTGTTTACTAAATAAAAATTTTAAGATATCCCTCCCCCATCCTTGAATCTTGTATTTTTGACTAAGAGCTTCTTAATGTCTTATGTGACAAGAAGTACTACTAATACGAGGGTATGTTCATAAGTAATGCACTGCACACATACTTGTAGAGCGCGAATGAAATGACCTTCAGAAGCGCGCCCGGTGGCATGTGAAAGCAACATTCCCCCTCTATATGCATGTGTAGATTTGAAGTTGCCGAATTTATCCAGTGTGTTTTGAGAAGCGGAAGCATGGAGACGTGTTGTAGTGCTATGTCAACGCGAGTTAAACAGCATGCTGTTATCGAATTTTTAACTGCTGAAAAAGTGGCTCATACTGAGATTCATCGTCGTTTAAAGATGACGATGCTGTTGATAAGTCCAGGGGTCGCATTCTATAGGGAAACTTTTATTGTTCCTACCACTATTTTGAAAATAACACCTTCATCGCATCCTTCTTTAGAATATGTTAGATAAAATGATCATGAAGGTACCTGATTAAGGGTTCTGGTAGGAATAATAAAATTTTTTCCTATATAATGCGACCCCTGTAAGTCTACTGCAAATCGATCGGCAGTAAAATTTTGTGATTGCGAGCCTAGAAAAGACATAATTGTTGGTGAAAAACGCAGCGGACGTCCGATCACTATCCAAACGATAAACATCGCAAACTCGTCGACGATTTGATTGAAAATGACCAGTGAATCACTCAAAAGTGTATCGCAAACCACATTGAAATATCCAAGAAACGTGTCGACCTCATTAATGAACAATTGGAATCATGTAAAATCCGTAACTGCAGAGGCTCTGCGAAACCTGAAGTGAGAACCGATTCCACACCCTCCTTAATTCCCCGATCTTGCTCCTTGCGATTTTTATTGTTTTGCCTCTACTCAAGGGAGACCTCAAGGGTAATCATTACACCTCGGACGATGAGGTGAAGGCAGCTGTGAAGTCCTGGATTCGAGAAAAGTCGGAAGAAATGCTCAGTGACGGAAACGAAAAACTTGTTACACGTTGGGAGAAATTTCTTAACCTTAAGAGGACTATGTTGAAGAATAAATATATGATTTTGAAGCTTAAGAATTGTACTTTAATGTACTTTTTATCCGATCTTGCTGTTTGCTTTTATTGTTGTTCTACAAGCATGTGTGCATTACTTTTCAGCCTACTCTCGTAATAGTTATTTAACCTGTTAACGCCCATTGTTCCAAAAAAAGGACATCTTTATTCTGTCTCCGCATAATCATCAAACTAAGTTAATACTAGCTAAAAGTGATAAACATACATTTACAAGGGAAATAAATACTTTTATTCAGAACGACATGTCTCATCTCTCAGACGGCGACATTCTCAAGATCTATAATGATGGAAATATCTTCGAAAAAAAAAAATGTTTAAATTGAAAACTGGTAAACAAAAATCACGAGATCTGATATGTAATGAAATCATGTGCAATAATAATAAAAATATATATTTGTGAGCGTTAATCATTTTATACTATTGTTTCTTATTCTGCAGAAGCTCTCTTTCCAAATTTTAGGTAATTCCATGGGGGCTGAACTATTGCATATATTTTCACTGCGTAAGTTAGATCTCTATTGTTTCTCGGATAATGGATGGCAAATAAAATCTTCATGGATAAATTGTTCTACTGTTTTTAAAATCAATTTTTAAAGGTTCTTTGTCATATAGTCTGGCCAAAGCTGTAGTTTTCTTGTTGTATTTGATGTCTGCTGTATGTTCTTTGATCTTATTTTTAAGCTTTCTGTTTGTTATTTCTATATAAAAATGCACTGTTCCATTCTCTTTGGCGAAAGTCAAGCCATATAATCAGTTAAAGAATCTTTCTCTTCGGTTTTGCATTTGTGTGTATCCGCTGCCATCGAAATACTCAAGACTAAAGGACAGAAGTATGACGTCATCACTAATCGACCAATTTCCCACTAGAGTTGTAATTCACATCGGAAAATTTTGAATAGCAATTTTCTTTTATTTTATTTGTGGAACATCTACTATCTTATAAAGCAATAATAACTATTTAAACTTACTGGTGAGAATTTTGAGTCTTCCAATAAAAAATCAGTCAGATGTGGCAACACTGTGGTATTCCGCATCTGGCTGAATTTTACTTAGGGCTTCCAAATTCTCACCAGTAAGTTTAAATAGTTATTATTGTTTTATAAGATGGTAGATATTCTACAAATAAAATAAAATTGCTATTCAAAAATTTCCGGTGTGAATTCCAACACTAGTGAGAAGTCGATCGATTAGTGATGACGTTACACTCGTGTCTTCTGGCCTTGAGTATTTCGATGGCAGCGGTGTATCCTATATTCCTAATCACTCCTATGTTCCGCTGGGAACAGGTGTACCCTAGTTTTTTCGTCCCAATTGAAGCATGAACAGCATTTTCTCTCTCTCTAGAATAGATCGTTAACTCCTCGTAACAAAATTCTGAAATTGATGCATATACGTACTGTCTGTAGTTTGTACTTGCTACTACGAGAGCAGAAAAAAGACTTCCTTCTGGTTTTGTAGAGTTAAGACTTCCTTTCGGGTCTCATAAAAAAGGACCATTTCCCTCGAAACGCTTTTGTAAACTTCTTTTTTGCTTACTTCAACTTTAACTTCTTTTTGATGTAATTAAGGTGTTTCTTTCCTTGGTGTTATGAGACAAAATTCAACAATTCTTATTTCTTGGTGTTTTAAACATATTCAAAAAGCTATCAACAATTCAAACTTTAAAACAACTTGGGTGCTAACGAGTTAACAGACTATTTTACAACTATTACAGGAGTTTTTACTTGTGATTATGTAGGTTCATCTGTCTGTTTTGATATAATATGATTATGATACCTTCATGGGGTGATTTAGGTATGTCTGTATTGTTTCCAATTTATTTATTTCAGGAAATGATATCAGAATACTTCTATCGAGCTATGGCACTAATGTTGACTGTTGGTGCTTTATCGAAGATACAGAAAATTGAGCGCAAAGATCAAGCTCGTTCAGAGAAATTTGCCAAAATGCTAGAAATTGACGATAAAAGTAAGTGTTCTTTACTTTCTTACCCTTTACTTCTTTAATAATAATGACGTACAAGGAAATATAAAGCATCTAACAGCACCCCTTTTTGTTATATTATAAACTGTATGACTGTTTTGGGGCGGAAGTTTGTCTATAAGACTGTCTAACGTTCGCCTATGGATTCACGAGTTTCATGAGAAATCTATAGGCTGCCGTTAATTTTAAATATATTGTTTTTAGGTGCGTTCGTAATTATATAAATACGTATAGCACCTATAGTCGTCGTTCGGTCTGTCTGCCTGCCTGTATGTCTGTCCGTCCGCATATAACAGAGCAAAAACTACCCAACCGAAAAGTCCGAAATTTTAAATATATAATTGTTGAAAAATTTTGTCGTGTCATTTCAAATTTTATGAAAATCGGATGTACAGTTTAATTACAGAGGCAGTCACAAGTTTTCCGTTACGTTACGGCCTATGGGAAAAAATTATTTCAAGTGCATTTTAATGATGTTGCAGCCTTTCGAACAGAATGAAATCGCACTTGGTGCACTAAAATATACATTCAGTACAATATGCGGTGCAAAAAATATTTATAAAAATAGTTATCGTACCAACGCACCCCATTTGCCACGTTTGACGTGCAATTTCCAACTTGTTTAAATTTCAAAACATTTCGGAATTTCTTTTGAAAAATCTTCTGAACCGGAACTCTACCGGAAATAATCAAAACTGAACCTGATACCAACCAGAACCCGAAAGACTGAAACTCAACCCAACCTGCGATGAAAAAAATGACCCGACACGGCCAGAACCACGGGTCATTAATATTTAAATGTATAGTTTTTTAAATTTCAAAACATTGCGGACTTTCTTTTGAAATATCTGGTGAATTTGAAGGCTAATGGAAAGAATCAAAACTCAACCTGAAACTAAACCGAAATATTTAAAGTCAACCCGGCCTGCAATAAAAAAAATTAGCGTGAAACCGACCTGCGGTTCGGTTCGGTTTCGGGTACAATCCGGTCACCCGATCCGATGCGCTATTCTACTTCAGACTTGGATTAGCCATATATTGCTTTTTTTTTTTTTTTTTTTTTTTTTTTTTTTTCAAAATCTGTTATAAAATAAACTAAAACCATATCATGAACTTTTCAAAATAACTATTTTGTGTTGAACGTTATTATTTCTTGAATTGCATTTACAGTCGTCAATCATTTAAAATTCCATGACCTAGCCTATGGAAAAAAACCACATTTCAATATTTAAAACTCATTATATTCAACGAGTTCACTGGCATAATCATGTTTGTAACAGAGCTTATTCCTCTGCCATCCACGAGCATAATAATCTATTGTGAATGTTAATGAACGGCTGTCTGCATCTCTACGGTACGTAAACGCATACTTAACACAATTATATTACCTGTTCTAAGTAAAAGGTCAATGTCGACCCTTATGCTGTAACTACCGTTTACCGGAATCTCTTGCGTGAAGAAGTGAAATTCTTTTTTTTTACTAACTTGACTTTCGACCCATTAAACCAGATTTGCCCCGGAATTGGTAGCAAAAATAATTTAGTTGACAGTCTTAGAAGATAATTTTAGCATAGTCGGGCCAACATTAATAATTCTGTTGCTCTATATAGAAGAGGATATTTGATTCTTCAAAACAATTTTTTTTGTTGTTTACAAGAGTTAATTGCCGTCCTCACTTTCGTAGTTTATTTATCGGTGATTTATTGATTTCAAAAGAACTGGAGTAGAGTAGAGTATTTAAGGGGGTCCGAGGCTCAAAATTCTATTTTTTTTTATTTATAGAGATTTTGTTCTGAATTTTTTTTCTGAAATATCTTTTAATATAATAAGAATATTGCATGTAAAAAATATCTTAAAAATGTTAAATATTAAAAAAAAATTAAATTGTAAAATTTTAAACATATTTAATTTTTTATATAACTCTGGAAGTACTTACTCGATTTACAAATTTTTTATACTTTTGTGTACAGAAAATGTGTCATTTTAATTTGTCTTCAGGATTTCTTAAAATATTGATTAGGAATTTTATAAAAAAATTTTAAGTAAAAAATGAACTTTAGATATATTCTTTTACAGTTGCAAATTGTGAAAAAATTCATTCTGAGATAAATGTAGCTAAAGTTCTCGCGGGCAGCTGATGCATCGCTTTTCAAGGCAAAAGGTGTTATATCTCTGGTTGTAATTAAGATAAAAGCATGCGGTTTGCGGTATTTAACGCTAAAAACTCAGTATTATTTTTTAAGCCAATAATAATAATAAAAAAAAATTGCATTTTTTTTGAGAATTTTTAGCCACGGACCTCCTTAAAAATATTTTTGGGATTGTTTTGAATTTAAAAATAACAAGAACGAAAAATCATGCGGGCAGCATAGATTATGAAACACTTTGAACGCATTCTCAATACAGTGTAAGCTCTGAATAACTATTACCCGTGGGACCGGTGAAAAGTGACCGCTCTTCAGAGGTGTGTGTTATTCAGAGGTTTCATAAAAAAAAATACATAAATTTAAATAGAAATACATGCAGTCATTTTAATTAATCCTCGTTGTTTTAATATAATAAGAAAATCAGTGATTTTCAGTTGCTTTGTTTTTTTGCTGCAAAAGACTTTCTCCAAAGAAAAAACACATGACTTGATTTGCTATACAACTCACCATCATTATGATTTAATGAGGAATTTTGGATTTCACGAAGGTTCTTCAAATCTTTGGTATATGTGTTAATACTGGAAATTTTGGGTGATTCTATAATCTATTCCCTTTTCCGCTCTACTATCTTCTACCATTTGTATGGAATCAAATGTGGCAATAACTGCCAAATTTTTGACCAGACTTACAAACAAGCTGGCCTTTATGTTAGTTATGCCTGAAGTTCTAAGAATATTATATAAAATTTCCCCATTATTATCAATGTCTTTATTTTCTGTTTGTTCACATACAAAGTAAATTTTGTTTGATCTGCTTCACATTTCGGTTTACAAATAGATATGAAATTGTACCAGCAGCTGTAAAAAAAAATAAAATTCTCGGGACTTTTGAGTAGCCGCTGTTCAGAATTCCTTATTTAGAGGTTCGTACTAATGTTAATTCTATGGAACGTGTTTGGTTCCATCAACATGTGGCCGGTATTCAGAGGTTTTCGTTGTTTAGAGGTGGCCGTTCAAGGAGGTTTCACTGTACTATAACAAAACTTCACAGTTTACTAAGGTGAAAGGTCATGTCTAAATGAACAATTAAAATGCATAACCATTAACGTATTTGAAATTCAAATTTCTGCTATTACACTGAATAGTCGAAAAAATACGAGTATATGATTTTTTTTTGTGCAGCCCTGTATATAATCTATGAATATGTATGTATACTATATAGTATGCTATAAGTTAGTTCAATTAAACGCACAGCACAGTTGAAAATTTCCACTCAGGAATTTCCGCCAGTAAACGGATCTTGTTGAGAAATTTTGTGCGGCCCTGTATATGATCTATAGAATTCATAAACAACAAGTAATATTTAAATAATAGTTAAATTAAAAACGGACACCACAACTGAAAACGCACTTCTAAAATTCCATTGTTCGTAGGTTTCAATAGTTCAATTATTGTTCATTTTCTCCTGTAGCCAAATTCTTTTGTGTGTCCCTGAAAATGAACGATAAATTCTATGCACACCCTATTCTGTAATAAGAACCTTGTAGTACACCTCAGGGATATATATCAGTTTCAATATGTTTAAAATTGTGTAATATCATTAAAATACACCGTAAAAGATTTTTTCCCATAGACTGCAATGTAACGGAATTCTTTTGAGTGTCCCTATAGATGAACCGTAAATGCAACACTTCATTTTTAATATCGAGCATCCACAGTAAACCTTAATAACATGTATCAATTTCAGTGCAATCGGACTATATTTACGCCAGTTAGAGCACGGACAGACGGACAGACAAACCGAATTCATAAACACTTCTCAACTATCTTGGAAAATGTCAAAAAATCGCATTGGTTAGAAGCAAGCAGTGTTGTAGTCGTAAAAAACCCAGCGAGTATAAGCTAAAGGCAGAGGGTATACTCCAAAACTATGAACGTCATGTCTACAGTATACGCTATAGCTTTATTTGAAAAACAGATGGTATAGGAACCTCTTAAAGAAAATGCAGAAGGTATACGTAGTATACCTCTGTATACCCTCTACTACACCCCTGGAAGCAAGCTATCATTACAAGATCTTCGCTTTCTATATTTATTTGCGATTGAAAATGATTAAGGGATTTAGCGTAATGTAATAGACATAATTTGTCAAATATCTTTAAATATGTTTGAAACAGTGATGAATTCAAGGGGGTAGCTTGGAGGCAGGGGATGGGGTGGGGAATTGAACGCTGTTTGAATACCTGGTTTGTTTGCCTTCTCACCCCATGTGTCTTTAGACGTGATGAATGATCAGTTTTACATGATCCTAAACGGCGCTATTGTGTATGTGATATTTATTTTTTTAAAGTTGATTTCAACAAAGTTTTCCACATCATTTATCTGACACTAGTTCTCGGTGTTTGCTATGGGCTTGTACATTTTTAAAATCTGAATAACCCATGTGTTAAAATATTATATTCATTGTACAGAAAGTCATTTTACTAGGGGCGAAAAAAAAATTTGAGCAACTTGAGTGTTTCGATTTCGTTGGCTCGTGTAATTATTAATTAGTATTTAATAGTAATTATCAGGGTTCGTTGATATATATCAATGGATATATGTCATGATATATATCTTGATATATATCCGATATTTATTTTTAAAATATCAAGATTTTTGATATTTTCGATATTTTCAAAATTTTTACATTTATTTTCAAAGTATAAAGATGTTTGATATTTTGTATATTCGATATTTATTTTCAAAATATCACTGTGCAAGATAATCTTGATATTTTCTTCGGTCAAAAAAAGTGCAAATGAAATTTTCAACTGTTACTGACTGTGACATTCTGTAGATAAATAACTTTTGTCTCTGGCAGTGACTTTTTTAGGCAAAGAAGAAAAACATCTTTTCCAAGCTTCATGTTTCAAACTTTTATTTATAAGTCTATAACTAATAATTATGTCAGACAATTAATTCAGAGCAACAATTTGAAGATAAACTGTAATTTAGATAATCATTTATATACAGCTTCTTTAGAAAAGAATCTTTTCTGATATTAGTTTGGTTAAGTCTAAACTGTACAACAGGTTAGGGAATAAAAAATAAGACAAGCTTACATTTATGTTAAAATTTTTCAATTTAAAAAAACTATTTTGTATTTAATATTTTGCTTTATAAAATATAAAACTTTCTTGAAACTTGATACAAGTCCTATAGTTTATATAAGTGTATAAAGCAAATTGTATCTGTTTTCAATTAGTTGATCTTCATTTTGTTGTTAGTGGGGGGAAATAAAAAAGAAATACATTTTTAGAACATTGTTTGATTAAGTTTTCATGTTAAGTGGAAACTTGAAAATATTCTAAATAAATAGTAAGTAATTATTATAATAGTAAATAAATAGTTAATAAAATAAATAATAAGTAATTTATTATCAATAAATAGTTACAATGAATAATACGTTGACTATTTTGAAAATATCGGATATATATCGAAAATATCGGATATTTTTGATATTTTCGAAAATATCATGATATTTACGAACTCTGGTAATAATTAATAATTCCACCAGCCGATGAAGTCGAAGCATGCAAGTTGCTCGAATTTTTTTCTCTGTTTTCTCTGCTTCCTGTGTGACGTTTTGTGACATGTCAACAAAGGGTGTCCAGGCTTTCTCCCTTATCTAGGAGGCGTTGGTGTTAGGAAGGAAGGGGGGCGGGGAGTGTTACCGAACTCCAAAGACACCTTTGGAGTCAGAAAAAAGTTACTTGTGTATTTTACAGATACAAGGTTGTAATCGAGTGTTAATTATACCCATAAATAGTTTATTAGTTATTGATAATCTTAGCTCTTCAATTTATTTGAAAATTACTGCTTGAGCGGCTCTCATAATTTTTGAATTGCTACAGCATTGCTGTGTATGACTGTTCGTTGTCTAAGTTCGCAAAATCTTTAATAAATAAATAAAACTGGAAAAAAGCTGTAAACAACTCTAAAATTATAATTATGAAGTAGACTCCATCAAATCCACACAGCTTAAGACCACAGGTTGTGCGGATTTTAGAATTTTGCGTATTTCTGGTCATTGATTTGTTCACACTTTTTAGACAGTAATTTGAATGAAATAATGCAATCGAAATTATAATGAATGCTTACAACATACTAAAATATTAAAAAATTATTAAACTAAAATAATAAAATTAAAATAATTTAAAAAATGATTGAAATATTAAAAGTAAAGGTCAAGTAAATAATTAATAATGTATAATTAAATATGCATAATAAAGATGATACATTTTTTCTAAATTATTCAATGAAACTTGCCTCGAAAAAGTACCCTACTAATTCACGTCAAAATCATAAAATAAGTAAGTTCTATTTCAGGTTTAGCCAGTCTTAATAACCAAAAGCTTGATGAGTACATAAATGTATTTGGTAAAAAGATTGTGATTACCAGTACTATCACACATATATCTTGGATTTTTTAAGAAATAAATTTATACTTCCTTCATGAAAAAGCACGAGTTCAACAAATTCAGTGAGAATTACATATTAAAATACATACGGAATTGATATGAAAACAAAAAAGTCTAATTTTGTTCTTGCATCTGAAATCTGAACTGAAAGTTTCATTGTTTGCATCTGTGATGATGTGCGGATTTTAGTCGTATGCGGATTTTATGGTTGCGAATTTGAGGGAGTTGCGAGGTCTACTCTAATATTGAATAAAATTTGCATGCATTAGAAATGTTAGTAAATTAAATTAAATTAAATAACAAACATTATTAAACCTGCGATGGTTGCATGTGTATCTCTGTTACAAGCCGCCATTTTTCTCTTGTAAGTTTTGAATGCATTGGCCGGTTCGAGATCAACTACCGCGGGTGAAAATTGATATTGGTGGGAGGAAGGTAGAGGGAGCCACAGGTTCCGAATCTACTTGGTTCGAAACTTACAAGAGGAAAATGGCGGCTTGTATCACAGAGATCATGGAGGAAGAGATATGGAGACGAAAGTAGTGTGAAAATTTTACCATGCAGTTTTTCCCCGAATAGGTGGTGGCAAGGTAGATGGAAGGCCAATTACCGATGTTTCTGCGATGCTTTTCAATAGGAAAAGCATTCATTATTATTATTTTTTAATGGATAATTTTAAATTTAAGAAAGTAACACGTAGAAATCTCATTATTTATAGTTTTCTTCACAACATGCATATATTTTTAAGGTACTAGGCGTTTCGATTGCTTCTTAAACTTTTAAAGTAAGAGATCATTATGACCAAAACCAAAGAAAAGGCCATTTAAAAATATTGAATATCACGTATTATTGTACCGCTAAGAAATACAGAATGGACTTATAATTTTTAAAAGTTAAAAGTATTATTCAAATTTCTGGAGTAAATTTTAATCTCGCATATATATTATGATAACCTTTGAATAATTTAATAGTTCATAACTTTTGATATCTATGCAGGGCTGCCACAGGCGACTATTTTTTAATTCTAATTGGCACCACTTTCTCAAAACAGAAATTCTTAACTCAGACTTTGACAACATTTGCCAGAGAAACACACTTCAAAATTGATATTAGAAAAATACTGGTGCAAATAGAATGTAAAAATAGTCGCCTGTGGCAGACTTGCAAAGGTACCATTAAAACAAATTGTTATCTTAGTTATCAAAGAAAAAAAAAAGTACTTGTTTTAATTATACATCATTACACAGGAACTTATTTTTGCAAAAATCGCAAGGAATAACTTTAATATAATCTTAGTTATGGGGAGAGGGAAATGGTCCAAAAGCTCTCCACTTTTTATGCATAAATGTTTCTATCTTCATACACATTGCTATAGACAGAAGACAAGAAAGAAAAATCATGAGTCAAGCATAGATTATGAAACACTTTCCAATACTTCCAAAATAATGGTTCGTTGGGAAAGTCGTGTCCGTTTGGGAAAATCAATTCGTACCGGAAAATTCTATCATTTAATTATTAGACATTGATTCCGATATCTAACGTCTAATAATTACCGGGTAGAATTTTTCGGTGCGAATTGGTTTTCCCAAACGGACACGACTTTCCGAACGACCCAATACTTTAACAAAACTTTGCCGTTTAATAATGTAAATAAGATACTTAAGGCTGTTCTCAACTGCTCTGAACAACATGCGCAAAATGTTTTGACACATTTACAAATTCATTTTTTAGCGGAAAGATATAAAATTGGAAAGCCTGACCCTGGAAGCGATTTGGAATCGAACTGTGTTTTCCATTTTTGGATCCATAAATTACCTATTGAGTTAGAAGCAATTTGGATCACGTGACACGGCCTTTTTCTCCCCTTACTGACTGGATTTTCTTCTTTCGTTCGGAAGTTCGGTTCAAAATGCCGACTTTGACTGTATTTTCTGAAAGATCTATTGCGTTCACAAGAAAACGGAAAAAACAGTTCGATGACCTAGTTTCTGGACAACAACACCTTCTAGTTTCATGCGTTTCCGAACAAAAATGAATTAAAACTTATGTCAGAAAGTTGACCCTTTGTATTTGAGAACAGCCTTAAGAAAACATTTAGAAAACTCAGAGCACATTTGAAATTCAGATTTTAGTAATTACCGTAATTTTCACTATTACATGCATTTTTCAGGTAATAATTTATTTACTAGTTATTATTTTTTTTAATTCACGGGTAGATATATATTATTTAATTTAAAAGTTTTTTGGAATGTTATTATTTGAGCATTTTAAATATGACCTAATATTCACCATTAAAAGTTTTTCGCACCAAATAATTTAATTACTGTAGGCACTATAAATATGACGATATTTAATGTTCTGGCATTTTACATGTGACGTAATTATCACCTTTAAATGCATTTCGCGTGTAATATAACTTTATTATTTTAAAGTTTTCGTACTTTTTTAATATTTCTTTGTAAATATTTTGACGTAATATCCCCCATTTTTTGCTTTTAGCTCGTAATCATTTAATTCTTATTTTAAAATTTTCTTTCTGTTTTTAATAATTTCACTTTTTAATTTCAATTTGAAAAGGACGATAAAAAAGAAATCTAACAACTCCTTTCGTTTTTCCTTTTCTCTCTTTTCTCAAAAATAGAATTTTTATTTTTATTTTCTTTTTTTTTAGCGTCTATGGAAAAATTCTCAAAGTTGAAGATGACAGACAATTTTTGATTTCTAAAATAAACTGATTCCTGACGATCGAAATGCGAAAAAAAAGTTTTTATTATTTTCAAATTTTCCTGCAATTGAAATAAAAGATAATTTCAATTTTAATTTTAAAATGACGAAAGAGAAATCCTAGGTGTTTTTCCTTTTTTCCACAAAAATGGTGTTATTTAGCTGCCATCATTACAGAAATGTCATTGAAATTAGAAAAAAATTAATATATCGAAAATTAATTCAAATGTTAAAATTTTAATACCACTTTTGACCCCTATGGATCAATATGGATAAATGGAGTTAATTTTACCGCCAAATATCCCATATTTTTGGAGAAATAGCTGTGAAACATAATCAGTCGTATTATAAAATCGTTTCATTAGGATTTCATATATATAGGGCAGATTTATTTTTTATTATTAAACACAAGTTTTATTAAACTAGAGAACACATTTTAAGCATTCTTTCTTTGATTGATATGAAAATTCTAAGACTTTTATATTTTAATAACCAAAATAAAACGCGCTAGTTAACAATGAACTTATAATCCATCTTAATTTATGTTATATAACCTGGAAATAAAATAACGAATAAAATAAAATATTTTTAGATTCTAACATACGCATTTAATGCATACAATCGAATGATATTCTACTAAAAGAATAGCCACACACGAATTGCGGCGACTTATGCTCATTTAAGTTTCCACTCCATAGTTCTTCCTGCGTGATTTTAGCTTATATTACTGAAGGTTGCCATTGGTCGTTTAATTACAATTCAATCTTCCAAATCTTTTTAAAACTGAGCAAATTAGCATGTTAAGAGTCTGCGATTTCTGAACGGAGGTTTATTGAGCGCCCCCGAGTAAAATAAACAGAAGGAAGATAAAGATCACGTAATGACACGTTTACTAACCATAATGAAATTTACAAAAGATCTGAAATCCGAAATCGACTATGTATGCCCCTGTGTATGCCAGGGTTACATTAATTTTTTTTCTTTATTATCGTTAATTAGCACAGTATTTTAACATGTTGAATTCCACGTCAGTCACCGTTGACCGACACTGATCTTTCCGTTTAGGCCGCAGATTCTGTAACGGGAGTCTTACTTCGTGGCCTAAACGGAAAGACAGACAAAATAGACTTGGCATTCAACGTGTTAATAGTTTTTCTGTGCATTTTTAAGTACCTAATAAATGCTGCATATTATTTTGTAATGTGATAAAAATCGAAGCGAGCTGGAAAATAAAATATTTTCAACATATAAAACATAAAAAAAAAAAAAAAAAAAAAAAGAAGATTTGCCCTTTGTAATTTTCCGATTCGTTATTCTTGCATCCACAATCCCTTGCATCTAAAATTTTAAAAGGAGTTAGATCTGACCATTTACATCTTTATGATGTTTGCCAGCTCTAACGCAAGGCAGTGTTGTAGGTTGTGAAATATTTTTATTCAAAAAGTTACCATTTTTTTGGCTAGTAATCTTCTCTTTATTTAATCATGGAGTGTCTTTAATTTAATAAAGTGAAGTTTATTATTCTAAAATAGTGGTAGATATTTTGACGATCACGTGTGGTCATGCAAATTGTATTTTCTGCATCAAACATGAACTGAAATAAACATAGAACAAATGCCAAAGACTTGGCGGGCCTCAGATATACTATCGGCCGGAACACAAAGTCTGCGTCACATACGGCCAGGCTCGCTCACCGACATTTTCTAAAAACAGTTAAATGGTGTTCACAACCTTCTAAAACGTATACCATTGTTGAATCCAATACTCTTTTTTTGTATGTAGAATAAAGTAAAAAAGTAGTAGCAATTAAGCAATCTGAATAAAAATTACCCGCCTAACTAGAAACACTCCCAGATAGCAATTTTAGATTGCAGAAAATTTTCAGCAATCTTACTTTGAAGACTTGCAATGTTGCAGCAAGCTCAGCATGACAAGTCTGAAAGTTCATAACAAGACTGTAACAAGATTATGCAAACTCCGAAGTCACCATACTTTGAACTTGCAGCCAAGTTGTCGTGCAAGTTGCAATCTTGTTGCATCAATCTTACTGCAAACTCATAGCAAACTAGTAATATTGCGATGTCAGACTATTTGCAAACGCATTGTAAATTTGCAATATTGTCATGTCAGAACATCTACAAATGAATTGCAAACTCGGAATCTTGTCATGAGAAGTATAGCTGCAAATATGTAGTAATTTCATTGAAATGTTGTCAATTCTCTGAATTTTGCGTGTAGTACACAGGTAAAATAGGATTTTTTGAGACAACAGATGGCCATTCACCCAAATTTGGGAAGAACTTCGTTTTGATACTAAAAATGAAGATCCAATGAGTACTAAAAAAATAAAGTTGTTTTATCATGTTTTGTGTGCAAAAGGGGGCATTGTTAGCTCAGGGAGGGGGGGGGGGTAACTAAAAATAAATAAATAAGTAGGTGAAATGGGATATTGTTTATTATGTTTTTTATAATTCCGAATCAGGTGAAATCATCAGCAGGTCAATGCGATCATTTCTTACAAAGTTACGGCAGGTTTTGGCAGGTTTTATTTATACAAAGTCTTTTACAGGTAAGATAGGTTTTTACAGTAACAAGTGATTGCTATTCACGAAAGCTTGAGACAAACCTCGTTTTGGCACTACAAATTAAGATCCGATGAGTCTCCAAAATGTAAAGTTGTTTTACCGTTTTTTTGGGGGGGGGGGGGGGGGTGGGGTGAAGGGGTGGGGGGGGGGCATTTTAGCTTGAGGGGCCAAAATTGAACTTTTTTTAAATAGGTTAAGTGGGATATCGTTTCGTATGTATTTGAATAACATTATCGGCAAGTCGATACGAACATTTATAATAAAGTTACAAAAAAGATTTTATCAATGCAAAGTGGAAAATTATATATATTTTTTAGCATAGTTTTGTCACATTTATTTTACGTTTAAAAAGAGTTTTTTATGTCATATTAAGTCATCTCAAAACTATTAAATGTCTTCAAAATATCAATAATCAAAATCAGGATAATTTTGAGTTTATTTCCAAGTCATTAATCCACTACTTATAACCTGGCCTAACTTTGTAAACAATGATCGTATCGGCTTGCGTGCGATATCATTTGATTCAGAATAAAAAAGTTCATAACAAACGATACCCCATTTGACATTTAAAAAATAAGTTCTGTTCGTCCATGCCGTGTTAAAGCCCCCACCCCCACCCCCACCCCCCGCCTGCTCAAAAAGAACCTCACGATGAAACAACTTTATTTTGAGGGGACTCATCGTATCTTCATTTCTAGTGCCAAAACGAAGTTCTTACCAGATAAAGTTTCTTGAACGGCTATCAGTTGCTGCTGTAAAACCTACTTTGCCTGCACCAAATTATAGCTTTCGACTTCGTATTCATAAAACTTGTCGTAACTATGTAACAAATGATCGTATCGATTTGCAAATGGTAATCATTCAAAAAAAAAAAAAAAAAAAAAAAAAAAAAAAAAAAAACACATAATAATTGATACCCGTCTTTTAACATACTTAAAATTTTTAGTTTGCCCCTCCCGCTCCTCAAGTTAAAAATGCTCCCAAAACATGATAAAAGAACTTTATTCTTTAAGGACTCATCGAATATTCATTTTTAATATCAAAATGAAATTGTTTCCAAACTTTGGTGAATGGCCACCAGTTGTTGCATTTCTACTCAATTTTTGATTGTATATTTTTTATCTGTACGCTAATAGCCGTACTTTTGAAGGTTGTGCGAGTTTTGTGCAGGATTCCATATAATCGGAGGTTTGTCAGATGCTTGACATTTTTATGCTATATAGACCGAGTAAACAAGGACTAATAGTTTAAAGTAGATTCCAAATCACCGCAAATATACTACCACACCCGCAGGAATCAAACCCGACATAGTTGAATCGGAGGTCACAGGGCTAACCATTCAACTACCTGGTAAGCCCCAATAACTTCCAATAATATACCTTAATTTGTTTAGAAGTTTTATTAGAATCGCCAATTCTGAATTATTTGCTTATTCCCTTCTAATTCTTAGAAGGTAATTAAAAACATTATCTAAAAATAAGTGGTCCATGTACATAACCAATTCAAAGCAAACCTAGATGAGTATAAACACCCCCCCCCCCCCCCCCCCACACACACAATATTAATTTCATATACAATTGTATTAAAGGAATTATAATTTATTTTCATTTCTTTTTGGCCAGAGTGGAATATAACTAAAACATATTAACTTCCAGGAGAAAAAAAACTCATTAAAAACATTGGAATTTCCCTATCCTCAAATCTGAATAAATATAATTCCGCAACAACAAAATATTTGAAAAGTTTCAAAAATTTAAAAAGAACAAAGTTATAATAAAACAGTACAAGCTATAAAATTACAAAGTTTATTTTCACACAGTTACAAATAATAGTTTATAACACAAAGTATTAACATAATATTCACCAAATTAACATACAATTATTTAACATTCTTCTCTATATTATTTCCGTGTCTTTGCATCCTAAAAGAGAGAAACAATAGAGTGCATTTTAAAAGTTACAAGTTAAATTTTTACTATTTTCAAGAATCCTGCTTACAGTTAGTTCTAAAGGTGATCACAAATTATAACTCTTCAGGCAAAATGACCGAATCGCTAATGTTAATCCAACGAGATATTTTTTTTTAAATATCTCGTTTGTACTTTTATATTTTAAAAATACTTTTTCTTTTGCATTGGATAGCTGAGGTCAATTTCTGCAATTGTGGTTTTTTACTTTATTTTAAGTTCGTTGAAGTTTTTATTTTCTTTCTTTCTTTTTATTTTTTTGTGTGGACACTTTCACTCTTTTCACTGTTTATACCGGCTCCAAAAGTGAAAGTATATAAAAAAAATCATTTAAAAATATTGAAATGCAACCGAGTTACCTTAAAAAATTTCTCTTATTGGATTAACATTGGCGAATGGGTGTTTCCGCTTGGCTGAAGTAGCGTCTTAACCCTTTAAGCCCTGACCCACACGCCCCACAAGTGGCTGAGAGGTTCTGCTCTCGAAGCTGGTAGGCGGGAGGTGCTGGGTTCGATCCCAATCGCGCCCGTCGGCCTAATCGTTCAGAGTTTTCGTGGTTTTCTTCGAGCCATGGATTTCCATGCGTAAATACGGGTTAGGTTCCCTTCGAAAGACCCCCACGGAGGGCACCCCCCCCCCTTTCGGGCCTATATCCCTAGTGTAGATAATTGGCCGTCAAAAATCAACCAACCAACTTGACCCACACAATTGTGCGGGCGATACTAAAGTAAAAGAGAATGACTATTTCCTGTTTTCATGCGATTTAAAACCAAATCTGCACATTTATATGAGTTAATTGGCTTTAGATGTTTTGATAAGACACACCTGGGGGGGGGGGGGGTACCAACTACAATACAGGGTTAGATTTTCTGCTTTAAAAAAGACTATATCATCTGACAGCAATAGACAAAAAGTATGTACTATCGTAATTTCTTTTAAATATGATTTATAGTGTTTGCTTAGATTTAATTTTTCTTTTCATATAGTTTATTCATGATTTTAATTGATTTTGTCTTTTATAAATTTAATTAGTTTTCACAAAAGTTGAAAAACAAATGACCCACACAATTGTGCGGGTCCGGCATTTACCATTTCCAAAATAGATACAATTCCTCATATATAAAATTTTAATTTTTAAGTGATTTTTTTTAAACTCATGTTTTTAGCAATTTATTTTTTATTAATTACATTTTTAAAGCGGACCAATTTTAAATTAATAGGTTTGTACTATTCATGATTTCTATTTAAAATGGATAGTATTAGATATATAATATGCACATGTAACGAACTGTATGTTTCTGCTCTGAGTTATAGATGCCATATATGATTTATAAGTTTTATATGAGTTATATGCATACCACGAGATTGATTTTTAAGTTTGATAAATTCATTCCATTTTGTCGACACAGCAAGTAAACCACCAGGAATAAATCATAAATTATGGAAAGTTCAGCAAATGCTCGACAGATTCTGTAATGTCTGCTTGAATTTATCAGGAAATCAGGGAAAAATTTCCATAGATGAGCAGACTATTCCTTTTTTTAGGACGTGCCTCAGTAAAGTAGTATTTCAAAAACAAACCACACTCTGTTGTAACAGCATCATCTGGGATAGTTTTAATTTTTGTATTATACCAGTGGGAAAATACAGACCTGGTCCACAAGGATCTAGGCTTAGGACCTGCTGTAGTCCTTACTCTGGTTCAGACCTAGTTTTATGTACTTCGATCGGTATTTCAACAAAATACCACTGCTGGAAAAACTAAAAAAAAAAGAAATTTGAAGGATCAGGTGCAATCCACACGAAGTAAAGGGCATACCATTTGACAAAGGCTCTTAAGAGGGGTGCGAGCATTGATCACGTCTCAGAAAATGAATTTGTAGTGGTCTGTCCAAAAACAAAAATTGTTTCAAATATTTTCATTGTGGCTGATGAAAATTATCTCAATAAACAACTTTTTTTTGCTTAGACTTTTATTTTCAGATATTTGCACACATAATCCCAAACTACACAATTGTGTAGATTTCGCCCAAAAACGGCTACATTAAGGCCGAATCCACACAATTGTGCGGGTCCTCTCTTGTCATAACCTGACATCGGGTATTTTTTTATATTTTTTTTCAATCAAATATGATCCTATCGATAAAGGGAAACCACCCAAACTTTCAATTTCTACCAAAAAAACTCCCGGTCTTAAAGGGTTAAGAACCCATACTGGTCACTTGGAAAAAGTCGAACGTTAATGGTAAGTCTATGGGAGCGTTTTTTTTCAAATTTCTTTCTGAAATTTTAATAATTTTGAATGTTTGTTTTTTTTTTGCATAGAATAGCTGAGGATCATCTACAACCGGACTAGTTTTTACTTTCTCGATTTTGATTCTTTTTCTTTTCTTTTTTTTAATAGGATAGTTTTAATTTCGAAACCGGTTCCGAAAGTAATAGTATTTTTTTAAAAAAGAATCTGAAACCGAAATCGAAAAAGTAAAAACTAGCACGGTTGTAGATCGTCCTCAGCTATCCTATGCAAAAAAAAAAAAAAAAAAAAAAAAAAAAAAAAAATTAAAATTTGAGCGAGATATTTGAAAATAACGCTCCCATAGACTTAGCATCAGCGTTTTTCTTTTTCCCCGTGACTAAAGAGATTTCTTAAGAACCTACATTAGTCATGCGAAGAAACTCAAACCCTAATGTGAAGTATGTGGGAGAAATTTTCACCGCGATAAAGCTGTACAGCTTAAATGATAGAGATATATATGCATAGGATACATGAGGTCGATATTTCATGTATCCTATGCATATTCATGCATTCATGTATCCTATCCTAAATTTTAACGCTAATGTTAAAACTGTGGGAAAAATCTTTTCAGATTTCTCGCTTGCATTTTAATATTTTTAAAAGATTTTTGGCATAGGGTACGTGAGTTCGATAACTTTTATCGATAGAGTTGTGCGTTTGTAATTTTTCGATTTTGTTCAGTTTTTTTTTTTTTTTTTTTTTTTTTTGTATGCGGCATTTTCACTATTGAATCTGGTTGGAACGTGTTGTGAAAGTGAAACTATCCTCATATAAAAAAACAAATGCAAACGAAATAGAAAAGTGCAAACTCACAACAATAGATATCGACCTCAGGTATCCTGTTTAACGAAAATTATTTAAAAATATTAAAATGTGAGGGAGAAATCTGTAAAAAAAATTTTCATAGATTTAACTTGAGTTTCTCCGTGTAAAGGGTCTACACTAGTCACGCGAAGAAATTTGATCACTAATGTTCAACCTATGGGTAAAATCTTTTCAAATTTCTCGCTTGCATTTTAATATTTTTACACAATTTTTTTTTCCAGGATACCTGAGGTTGATATATAATGTTAGCGTTTGTGTACTTTCTCGATTTTGGTTACAGTTTTTTTTATACGAAAATAGTTTCACTTTCAGACCAGGTTTCAACCTCTTCCGAAAGTAAAAGTGTCCGCATATTGAAAAACTGTTACCAAAACCAAAAAAGAACAAACGCACAACAATATATTTCGACCTCGGGTATCCTATCCGAAAGAAATCACTTAAAAATACATTAAAATGTGAGCAAGATAGATAGGTTTAAAGTTAGCGTTCGAGTTTTTCCGCGTAAAGGGTTAAAACTAGTAACGCGAAGAAATTTTAACGAGTTCGATAACTTTTATCGTGCGATTGTATTTTTTCGATTTTGGTCACAGTTTTTCATATCAAGATAGTTTGACTTTTGAAACCGGTTAGAATCGGTGCTGAAAATGAAACTATACTTATATAAAAAACTGCAACCAAAATCGAAAAAGTACAAATGCACGATAAAAGTTATCGACATCGGGTACACTATGCAAAAAATATTTTAAAAATATTAAAATGCAAGCGAGAAATCTGTAAACAATCCTCACATAGGATTAACATTAGCGTTCGAATTTCTCCACATGACTAGTGTAAGAGGCTATTTCAGTCACGTGAAAACATTTGTTCGGTAATGTTAATTATGTGGGAGAAAATTTTAAAAATATCTCGTTTTCATTTGATTATTTTTATTTGATGATTTTTTGGTGCGTTCGTAATTATATAAATACGTAGCACCTATAGCCGTCGTTCGGTCCGTCTGTCTGTCCGTCCGCATATAACAGAGCAAAAACTACCCAACCGAATGGTCTGAAATTTTAAATGCATTGCTGCAAAATTTATTCGAGTTATTTCAAATTTTGTGAAAATCGGATGTACAGTTTAATTACAGGGACATTCAAAAGTTTTCCGTTACATTACGGCTAATGGGAAAAATTATTGCAAGTGCATTTTAATGATGTTACAGCCTTTCGAAGAGAATGAAATTGATATGCACTTATGAAGTGCGCTAAAATATACATTAAGTAGAATATGTGGTGCAAAAAATATTTATAAAGCTAGTTATAGTACGAACGCACCTCATTTGCCACGTTTGACAAGCAATTTCCAACTTGTTTTTTTCGCATATGACAGCTGAGGTCGATCTCAAAAGAGACAGTTTTTTACTTTTTCGATTTTGTTTGCAGGATTTTTTTTATGAGGATGCTTTCACTTTCGAAACCGATTCCGAAAGTGAAAGTGTTCTAATTAACCCTAGATCTACCGGGAATTTTATTCAAGTTTTAAAAAACGTTCTACACCAGAATTTTTATTTAAAACTATTTAACTTATTTATTTACCTTATTTTTGTCTGGTTTATATACTTAGTTTATTTTAAAGAAATTTCTGGTTTGAATGAATATTTTGTATGTACCTGTCGGGTCCAATGGACCCGTCTGGTAGACGGAGGGTTAAAAATACTTGTAAACAAAATAAAAAAAAAGTGCAAAAGGATCGTTGTACAGATCCACCTCAGCTTTCAAATGAAAAAAAAAAAAATAATAATAATAATAAAATAAAATAATTAAAATATTAAAATGCAAACGAAAATAGCTTTAAAAAATTCTTCCATTGTATTAATATTAGCGAACGGCGTGTTTTCGCGTAACTGAATTAGTCTCGTAACATTACATATACATATACTTAACCCACTACATAATTATACATAACCTACACTATAGTCACGCGAAGAAACTCGAACGCTAAAGTTTGTATATGGGAGAAATCTTTACAGCTAAAATGCTATACAGCTTAAATAATATATATATTTGCATAGGATACCTGAGGACTATATATATTGTTGTGCTTTTTTGTACTTTTTCGATTTTGGTTACAGTTTTCTTTTATACGAGTACAGTTTCACTTTCAGAACAGGTTTCAAAATTGAAAGTATCTGCATATAAAAAATAGCATAAAAACTCGAAAAGGTACAATTGCACAACTATATGTATCAACCAGATGTATCCTATGCAAAAAAAAAAATATTAAAAAATATTAAAATGTGAGCCCGAAATATGTGAAGAACTGTCCATAGAATTAACATTAGCTTGAATGTTAAATTTTACTTGTTGATGAATGTTAACTTGAATGTTAAAAGCTACATGTATAAAACTATAATACTAATATGTTTTAACGATTCGGAACGATATTTACCATAATTTCACAAACCAGCGGGAGTGTATTGGAGGGTACACGGAGGTAAACGCCGTATACCTTCTGGATTTTTTTAGAAAAATTCCGTATACCGCTGGTTTCTCGAATAAAGTTATACCGTATATACTCTAGCCATGACGTTCATGACTTTAGCGTACACCTTCTGATTTTTTTACGATTACAACACTGCAAACCAGATCAATATTTGGCATAATTTTACGAACCGGAATATTGTTCCCATTTGCTCTGGCACATTCCAAGCCCCGGTTTTCTGACGCGAAAAATTAACAATTTCAAAATATTCGTATTTAAAATTTAAGAAAAATTGGAAATAAAAAGACTTATACACATCCGATTAACAAGCAGTTATGTCAAAAGAAAAGAGAAATTTTTAAAGAATTAAATAAAACTGAAGCCGGAAGGAAATACTGTTAATAATTTTAATAAAAATTAGAAAATAGCGATACAATAGAAGTACATGATAAGAAACATGGAGAATAGCACACTAAGAAACTGTTTAAAATACTTAATATTTATATAGAGAAAAGGGTTTAATGACCATGAAAAGATAATTTAAATTTAAAAATACATTCGAACGCACTGCTGAATTCAAGAGGAGGGCACCCCCCCCCCCCAGGAACATTGAATTACGCTCCGGAAGGTAGATTTTATGCTTTTTAATAAGCGATTTCCACACCGAATCTCTGAAATGTCGCCCTCCCCTCCCCCCGAGCCGCAGAAATTGCTCCCGGAGAAAAATATCTGAATTCAACACTGCTCGATCCGCGTGAATAGCAAGAAAAAGGCAAATATTAATTAAAACGATATCTTAGAAATTCCCCTTAAAGTTGAGAAAAATTCATTTAAAAATTAAAATTTTCAATAATGCCTAACATGGACCAAAAACAAACTATTTTAACAATGTAAGCATTACCCAGTAAATAAACATAACTTTTTAATTTATTAGAATTTGTATACAAAATAAGTTGTAGTTTGTACAGAAAAAATACAAAAATATCCGAATCACATTTGAATAATTAAAATAATAAATACCTTTATATCTGGGTTCTTTACTTGAACGCTAATCCAATGGCGCTGCTTCATGGGATTCAATAAAGAAGTATTGTAATTTTATCTTTGTCAAATTTCCGCGCATGCGCGTTGATATCTGTTCTCCTTCCAACAAAAGGAATTTTTCGCTTACGTCGTTATTTTATGACAGTGTTGTATCAGTTTTAGAGCAAAGTTGCGTTGCAAGGGAGCTATTGATTATGTTCCGTCTACCTAGTAGTGTCCTTGCGGCAATATTATTACTTCAAATTTGTCGTGACAAGAAAATATCAAGAAAAAATTAATCTTGCTGCAATTGTTCATGCTATCTGGGCTGGTTTCCATGCACGTGTTTGTAACAATAGACAACAGGTTGAGACCTCATATTAAATATCGCTCACCCACAAGAAAAGTGACACATCTCGACAAAAGCAAATTTCACACGAGAGGAAAAAGAAAATTTGCATAATTTTACTATGAGTTGAAATTGCAACACTTAGCTCTGCATACAGGGCTAAAAACATGCATGAAAGCATAAAACCCTTTAAAATGAAGACGTAGGATGAGGTTTGGAGGGTTGGGTAATTTTACCTCCCTACACAATCCACCCCTCTTCTGTGGTCACAAATGGACATATAGCGTAAAAAAGGGATTTTCTGTATAACTACACATGAAATTATTTGTGTAGCAAGACACACCTTTGACAGACCTATTAGTGTAATAAAACGCAAAATGAATTTTTGCGAGATGTGTCACTTTTTTTGTGGGTGAGCGATATGTTCGATGAATGTATTCCATTTAACATAATTTTGACTAAAATTTTTCCCTTTTAACTGTTAACATAATTTTCTCTAATCTTGTATAGATATATCGTGTGATACGGATAAGATTGCAACTCTGATAAAGCCATAAGAAGATCAGATTAAAAAAAGTTATCATTTAAATTGTATTAAAAAAGAAAAAAGTATACCCGCATCAATGCTAAAATGAGCATGTTATCGTAAAGCTTATGATATCATTTCATCTCGTTCTGGCAGTTTGCCCTTAGAAAGATACGAAGGAACACCCCAAGGGTGGCGGATGTCGGCCGACCTTCTAAAGGTCAGTAAAAGGACGTGTCTCGGTTTCATCAGCTGGTTTCGTTTTTGATTTGCTCTCTTTTTTTATCATCTGTTTGCTCTTGTTGAGCAATATAGATTATCTTTTCTTAGAACTGAAACAAAATAATGGTGATTTGCTTTAGTTAAGACAGTTGAATTATTTAAGACTAGTGCTGTGCTGACAATTGCGCGAGAAGGAGATAAAAATATGCGGAGGTAATGTTTCTCTGTCTAGAAGAGTTATTTTACCGTGAAACTTTTTGAAGAACTAATAGCTATCATTTTTAGGGTTTCGTGCATCTGACGAAACTTTATTTGTCTAGCTCCTCTGTCTGTCTGTCTGTCCGAATGTCAAAGAGCCCGTCTTCAGAAATTATATATGTTGGAGACTTGACATTTTGCATACCTATAGCTGAACGCCTCACACCAAACGACAAATCATAAAATTTTGAAAAAGTCTTATATTTATCCCTCTGGGCTCTAACTTGTGTATTTTAAGCATTTTGTTTCTAACTGAGCCCCTAATTAATTTGGGGACTTGAAATTTTGCATACTTATAGCTGAACACTTGCGATCACACGACAAATCATAAAAATTTCAAAAAGTCTTATATTTATCCCTCCGGTCTCTAACTTGTGTATTTTAAGCATTTTTTCTAACCCAGTCCTTAATTAAGTTGGAGACTTGAAATTTTGCATACTTATAGCTAAACACTTACGATCACACGAAAAATCATAAAACTTTCAAAAAGTCTTATTTTATTTACACCTCCGGGCTCTAACTTGTGTATTTTAAGCAATTTTTCTAACATCCCCCCTTTTCACCCGGGGGCACTTTTCTAACTTTTGCCGACACCCCTCACGTGATATATCATTGCACAGCGCTTTGACCACTCTTTCATATTATGCACCATAGCCTTACATATTTTAGTTCCACTTTTTACCGCCATGGGCGCCTACCTATCTCGGGCGCTATGGGCCCGATCCCCTCGACTAATAAATCTACGGATAGGTTGTAAAACGGAGTTTCGGTCGGATAGAGGTTTGTTTAGAATAGAGTGCGCCCCTGGTTGCAAAATGTGGAACTAGCAGATTTTGCAAAAGGATAAAGTGTTTTGAAAGGAATATTAAACGAAACTCTCTGTGCGATCTGTGATCACACTTACCTACTTGTTTAAAATTATCTCTCAAGGGTGATTATTCAAACACTGAAAAAAAAATGAAAATGAATATTTTTATGCCAGGGCGGATCTAAATAATTTTCATGGCGAGGGATCGATTTTAGGAATTTACGGTTTCCATATAAGGGTGGATTCATAAGGGACAGTCAAATGAAAACCGAGCACACACTAAAAACTGAGTATGGGAAATTTTTATTCAAAAATAATTGTCAGAACTGTAAAGAAATTTATCCCACTGGGAGACGAGACGATCCATTCCAGTCTTGTAAAAAGAGTTAGGTTGCTGACGGACCCACAACCTCACCCACTCTTGCACTACTTCCTCGTCCGAATGAAACCGACGTCCACGAATGTCTTCTTTCAAGGGTCCAAATCAGTGGGGCATGTCAGTGACATGCAGTGTTCGCCATAGACAGCAGACATGCGACGGTGAATTTCGCGTGTTCCAGCACCCTCAGCTACCAAAAACCAAAGCACACCTGTCTGCTCTTCTTTGCTTGCCTCCATTACTAATGCTGAACGAACACATTTTCCACTACGCTCACTTACAAAGAAATAATAATAATAAAAAAAAACTGCGAGTACCTGTGAGCTGTCATTATGCATTCCTACCAACCCTCGAGATGGAAGTATCGATATGTTACAATAATGTTGCCAACTTTGGCGAGGAATGTGTTTTATGGCGGGTGTTCTGTTTTCATTTGACTGCCCCTTATACAATCCCCTTTAATAAACAATAATTTCATATTACATATATAGTAGATGCTCGATATAACGATCGTCCATTATAGCAAGACTTTCTCGTTATAACCACCGATCGAAAAAGTTCGATATACAGGGTGATCATAATTAAAGTTTCACTTTGCATTCTCTATAAAATGAAAACTATTGGGCCAAAAGTTACCTAACTTGGAGGAAAGAGTGAAAGAGTTCATGGTTGTTTTTATTCTGAAAGAAAAAAAAAGTTCAAACGTCACCATCAGGGTAAAATCAAGGTTTATTGCAAGTATTGGTATCATAATTGATATTTTACAAATAATAGTCATGGCAGTACACGTTCAATGTGTTGTTCACCAATTTTTACAACCAGGTTAAAGCATAATAACGCGCACGCTATATTAGCTCGAAGTATTGATAACAGAACATTGCGAGTAAAGCTCTGTTCTTTCAAAGATAAGGTCATTCAATTGTAACAACTGAAGGTTCTGTAGGAAAAGACAGCTTTACAGATAAAAAACCACCACGTGTGAACCACGTGAAAATGACGTGTAATGTAATACGAATTTAAATATTTTTCCTGTGTACCTTTTTCAAGCTATTTAAATAAATTTTCAAAGTTGCATTTTTGATGCATCAAGCTGTTTAACTATTGCGAACTGACATAAATACTGCGTTGTTCATGAGGCCAAAATCTCTGTCCTGAATACAGAATTCAGCGCCTATTCCCACTGGTAGCGACTCTTTGAATTTTGTTTAGTATATCCCATGATCTCGTTTATAATATTTCCATGTTTTCTAACTTTTGGTACAATAGTTTTCATTCTATAGAAGTTTAAAAGTAAAATTTTAATTATGATCAACCTGTTTGTAATCATTCATGTAACATTATTTTTACATTCAATAGAGCGATAATCCAAACATTTCTATAAAATAAGCTTTTTTTTTCTTGTTTTAATACAAATAGTTGTTTCAAATTGTTCGTGTATTAGAGAAGTTTGAGGATGTTTCGATTTTTTTCAGAAAGGGAAAAAAAAATCAGTTAATTCTTAAATTTAGTAATTCTGTCTCTATTTATAGGTGAAAAGTATTAGAAAGACTTGTGATTTATGGTTTTGTGGTGTGACTGGTGTGTGACTTTATCGATTCCCTTTAAAGGGGATCGGTACCCTTTGAAGAATTTTTTTTTTTACTGATGTATACATTTACTTATTATATTCGCATACTGTTATAAGTAATACTTAGAAAAACTGATTTTGACAGGAAAAAAAAATCATTTTGTGGGTAATAATTGAGAATTTTAATGAAAAAAAATTTAAAGAATTTTAAAGTTAGCTGCTTTTTGACACATTACGGTGTTTAAAACACTAAAACTTCTACAAATATTGGTCAAACCCCTCCATTATTTTTTTTTTTTTTTTGTATCCTCAATATAGTGTACTTAATAAAATTAGGTATCAGCTTTACAATTAGTGAATTAGTTTATGAGAAAAAAGTATATAGAGAAAAATAGGCAAAAACGCAGCAAAAAGAAAAAAAAAATTCTTAAACGTTTTGATTTTTAATATTTTTTCTTTCCATTATATTGTAAAATCCATATCACTAATTTTATTAAATACACTACATTGAGGATAGAAAAAAATAATGGAGTGATTTGACAAATATTTGTAGGAGTTTTAGCGTTTTAAACACAGTAATGTATATATATATAAAAAAAAAAAAAAAAAAAAAAAAAGCAAAAAAAAAAAAAAATTAAATTCTCAATTTTTACCCACAAAAGGAACTTTTTTCTTGACAAAATCAGATTTCCTAAGTATCGCCTATAATAATATGTGTATATAATAAGTAAATGTACATCATTAAAAAAAAAATCTTTAATTCTTCAAAGCATACCTACCGAGTCCCTTAAGTGTTTCTTTATTGACCCCATAAATTAAAAAGAAGGACCAAACGTCACTTTTTCCTTACTCAAATATTTGCCTTATATAATCGAAAAATGTCTGCCAATTAATAAACCGAAGATTGCAGTTAAAAATTAGTGGTATCAAAAAGCTTTTAGTAGCGAAGCAAGCATACTTTTCTTGCCCGAAAGCAGTTCGGGCAAATCATTTAAGTGGTTAAAGTATTTCAAAGAAAAGTATTGATGCAAAAGGTGTTTGAAAAAGATTTTCTGCACATAAAAATACTTGTTTTTCTATTTCTAAAGTAAAATACTTTTTATAAAACGATAATTTTAAATTAACGTAACATTTATTCACTATCTATGGGTAATCAACGGAACATTTATTCCCTATCTACGGGTAATCAACGAAATATTTATTCGCCGTCTATGGGTAATCAACGAAACACTATTCACTATATATGGGTAGCTGGATTAAAACTGGATACTTAACCTCTTAAGAACTAATTGCAAGCCGTCGAATTTATTTACAGTTGTTAATTTTCATCAGTGTTTAAAGCAGGGTAGGTTTTTTTTTATAAACAAAACTTCTTAATTGCTATCACTTTTTTGAAATAGCAATATTCGCTTTATTTAATGAAATATTAAATTAGGCGGTTGTTACTTTAAAAAAAAAGTGGTAGCAACGAAGCAAAGCAATATGAATAAAATAACCCCGCTCTACTGGCAACGCTAACTTTCATCATATTTATATCGTGAGAAGTTGTAAAATAACATATATTCTTTAAATTTTATATTTTGTTACACGGTCAAACCTCGTTAGTAAGTCACCTGGATGACGTCAATATGCATATTACGTCATATTTCAGAAGTCCCGACTTTTCTTATACGCCTTCTCAGATTTTGTACTCCGCTTATTGCATCACTATTTTTTTAACCACTCCGCTTAAAACGTCACTTTTAAGAGTGCAATATACTCGGTCCCATTTATTTGTCAACGTTATCTCCAAAAACACTTAGTTTTTGTTGGGCATGATTGTAAGTTTACGTTTAAAAATATTCCAGATGGCAGCATTTTTCCTTATAAAGATTGTTTGCCTTAGGGTTAGTTCGGGCAACTGGACCATGATTTTACAATGTGACTCTGGAGCTTCTGACAATTCAGCTTCAAAAAGCTAATGTTCATTTGAATTAAAGTCTGAACTTCTGTAAATGTGTTCAGTTAGGTTCCCTCTATCAGACAGAAAAGCTCAAAATTACATTTTAATATTTAAAAATATAAAAATATGCATATTTCATCTTTCTTTCCTCATGGGCCCAGTTGCCCCATAAGAATGGGGTAAGTGGACCAGGAGGGTCTATGTTCCACACGCGTTTATTTTTTTTTCATTTGGGATATCAGGTCCTGTTTGAAAAAGTGTAAACAACTTAAAAAAATTTAAACCAGGCAGATCATGTAAATTATATGTCAATAAAGAGCGTTGTAAGGGAACCCTTTGCTGTCAATGTGTCTAAAAAAAGCACTAAAAGTGAAAATATTAGATTTATTTATACCAAAAACATGAAAATTAAGTAAGTACTTAAGTACTTTAGTATAGGTAATAAGTGTAAAAGACACGTGGGTATTTTAAGGGAAAAAAATAGCAAGGTAAATCTATGAACAAACGGCTACTTAAGTACTTAAGTACTTTTCCTGTATCCAGGAGTCGCATTATATAGAAAAATTTTATTGTTCCTACCAGAACCCTTAACGAGTTACCTTCGTGATCATTTTATTTAACATACTCAAAGGTGCGATGAAGATATTATTTTCAAAATAGTGGTAGGAACAATAAAAGTTTCCCTATAGAATGCGACGCCTGTGTATCGTACAATTTCAAGGTTTGGCTATCTCGCTTTCAGGGGCAAGGTACTTGCATTCGTAAAAAAATGTTGAAATAATTTAATGTCACCAGTATTTACAAAAGAATCTATTTGCAAACAAGTAAAAGTATATTTTCGCGTTTTTTTAAAGGTGAAATTTTCATTACAAAATTCCGGTGCGAATGTGGCAATTAGGGATTAAAATTATGTGATGCTATAACGCCATCACCGCCTCTCAAGGGGTCAAGAAATTTTGTTTGATATTTATTACGTAATTTTAATAAGGTATTCTATAATTTTCTTTATTGTGAGCAAAAAACAATGGAGAAATTTATTTCCCGTAATAAGAGAAACTCAAAAAAATTATTTATAACTATTGGGGTAACTGGATCCAGCATGGTCGAGTTACCCCCGGATGCATGTCCCAATTACCCCCATTCTTGAAAAATTTATGGGGTAACTGGGACACCGGGCTTACATTTCAAACATGAAATAAATATGTATAGATACCTAATAATATTAATGTAATTATATGTCTAATCTTAAAAAAAAAGATTGTTTAATAGAAGTACTTACAGTATTTTAATAAAAAGCCGAGGAAGTTCAACCATATTGACGTTGTTTTTAAAAAAAGAAACGTAAATTTTTAACAACCTATCCCAGCAAAGTGAGAGTTATGATTGAGTTGATACACGTTGTTTTAGGAAGTAGAGATTTAGGTCCATTGTTCACAAAAGCTATAACTTAAAAAACATCAACAGTTTTTTATAAAATATCCTATGGCCCAGTTACCTCGTGGGTCCAGTTACCCTAACTAACATTGTCAATAAGTTTTCTAAATTTCTCCCGGAGTGTTCTTCAGACACATAATCTGAATTTCTGAGACTATTCATTGATAGACTAAAGAATTATTTTTCGTCTTTGAATGACACTAGAGATAGGGAATATAATATACTATATTCCTTTGAGAGAAGAAAAAAAAATGATTTAATTAAGAAAACTGCCATCAAACAAAAATTGATGATTATTTTGTAAAGCAGTAAGAAATGGGTATGTATTGAATTGTACAACTAAATATACTACGTAATGTATTTACTTACTATATACTTTCCTTAATTTGTCACCCATTTTATGAATTTAAATTCTTATTCTACTAATTTATATAATTAAAAATGTAATTTAATTATAGGCATACTTATTATATAAACATTTGGAATTTTATTTTATATTTAATACGAACTCCGCTTAAGGAGTCGATCCGTTTAGTAAGTCATTTTTAAGTGGCCCCGACAGTGACGTACTAACGAAGTTTGACTGTATTAAAATTTTTTTTATAAAACGTTTTAGGTAAGAGTTGTATTATTACCATTATATTAGTCTTAAAAACTTAACCCCTTGAAGGCTGGTTGTTCATTTTGCAACTAAATATACTACATAACGTATTTACTTACTATACTTTCCTTAATTTCTCACCCATTTTATGAATTTAAATTCTTATTCTACTAATTTATAGAATTTAAAATGTAATTTAATTATAGGCATACTTATTATATAAAAATTTGGAATTTCCTTTTATATTTATAATATAAACTCCGCTTAAGGAGTCAATCCGTTTAGTAAGTCATTTTTAAGTGGCTCCGAGAGTGACGTACTAACGAGGTTTGAATGTATTATATATATATTTTATGAAACGTTTTAGGTAAGAGTTGCATCATTGCCATTGTATTCGTCTTAAAATCTTAACCCCTTGAAGGCTGGTCGTTCATTTTTGGACCACTTAATTTTAATCTCTAAATGCCACATTGACACCAGAATTTTGGAATGAAAATTTTTCATTTGTTAAATATAAGAAGAAAAGCTTTTGCATACTTTGAAATAAATTTGTTTGTAAATTCTGGTGTCATTCAATTAGTTCAACATATTATGAATAAAAGTACTTTGCCTCTGAAAGTTTTAAGAGGCTAGCATTAAAACTGGTTAGATACCTTGGAAAGCCTTTGCTATCGCCCAAGGGAGGGGCGATAGTCTTATCGAATAAAATCCATGAAAATTAGTGCATTTTTTCAAAAATTGTGCATTAATTTCCTTGAAAGATGTATACTGTATACTATCGAGTAGAGCCCCGCTCCCCCCTCTCTATATTGGTCTTTTGTAAAGCCTCTGAACAAGCCTGCGATTGTTGTGTTTTGTAGCTTTTGATAATTGATTCTTATGCATTTTTTAGCGTTAAATTAGAAAATGACCTTAATTTTTTTTTTTACCATCACGTCAGGATTTTTCGCAAATCGTACATTTTAAAATTTTTAACAAGTCGAAATATTGAGAAAATCTGATACTGTAAAATCGATGTAAAACGTTTTTTTTTTTTTTCAAAATATTTTTTTCACTTTTTTTATTCACACTACTTTACATCATTTGCTCATAATATTTTATTCACTAAAGAGTTGAAGAATGTGATGAGGGAAGATGTGGGCGTTCATTGGCACACGTGAGAGAGATAGCCTAGAACGTGGCTCAAAGTGAAAGGGAACATACGTTATGCACAGTATAAGCCCCCCCCCCCAAAAAAAAAATAATATAAATAATTATGTAAAAATCTTTACGTCTGTTTTATAGTATCAGATTTTCGCAGTATTTCAACTTTTTAAAAATTTAAAAATTTGCGATGTGCAAAAAAAGTTCTAACGCAGGGCTCATACGCATCAGGGGATTCAGAGGATTTTAGGTGTTTTAGTACCAGAAATTTCGTACAGTATTGGTCGGTATAAATGAAGATAGAATTTTTTCCCCATTAAATAAGTCAAATATCACTTTACTAAAATGGTATAAATATTACTTTACTTTACTACTCTGGTAAGAAGTCCTTGAAGCATACGAACCCTATGACGTGATAGTAAAAAATGAAGGTCATCTTCGGATTCCGCCCTAAAAAAAAAAACTTAAGAATCAATTATCAAAAATTAAAAAAACATGACACAACCCATATTCTTCAGGCTTGCGATTAGAACTGTAAAGTGATTCTAATAATAATCAACACGCGTTTGGTAAAACGAAACGAAAGACAGATTCTCTATTCAAAATTTTAATTACATTTTGGCATCGGATTAACAACAAACGTAAAGTTCATGATCTCCATTAACATTTTATTCGCTGTTGATTCAACTTTAAAAAAAAGAATCGCATAAATCATATCAAGGATACAGTCGCATTATTGACGTTCTACTTTACATGTAAATGAGATTCCTCGAGTTTATTCTGCTAATCATTCATGACAATGCTACCAAATTGCGTCAGTGAATTCGTTATTATGAACATTCAATGAACATCGGGTTTATGTTAGCATCAAAGGGATAAAACTCTTCCTGACATGTTATCTCATTTTATTGTTTTGATGTCAAGAAAATTGGATGGTGCACCAACAGAATACGATAAAAATAAATGTGATTTGTAGATTAGGTTATTTTATGTTTGAAGATCTCAAATACTTTGTCAATCATGTCAAATGATTGAATAGACTTCTCAAATCTAATTATAATTAACACGGTAATTACTGAAAAATTTATGGAACTATTAATTAACTCTTTTATAGAAAAATTAATCTTTATTTAAATTGTTTTTAAATTTTAAATTCATTGTATTTTTTATTTTATTTTATTTGCTTTTTAAGTAGTTTAAAACTACATCTATTCTATCCTCAATGGCTCACAATTTAACAAGACGATCAACCTATAGACCGGGTGTTACAGGGTGCGGAAAAAGTATTGATAATTTTTTCTTAATGTTTTTGCGAGTTTTTTAAATGGTGTAGAATTATTTTTTGTGTATATTTTCTCTTTATAATCTAAATATTGTATTATAAGTAAGTATTTTTTGGTTGCTAAGTATTTTGGCAAGAAATGCTCACCGGCATTTCTCTTTTGTGACAAAAAACTGTTCACTATTGAATAATCTGTTAACCTTCAGAATGACTGTATATTAGCCAAAGACCGTAAAACTGCTAATTCAAGTGGTGGAATAGTAGCCAGAAATGCTCATCCAGCCAGCGTGATGGTTTTTGGCTGCATCACAAGTAATGGGAAATCCCCTTTGGTCTTTGTTAAAGCTGGTGTCAAGATCAATCAGAACAATTATCTCACCGATATTCTGATAAAGGAGGTCCTTGCATGGCTAAATTCTCGTTTTGGAAACAATCCATATGTGTTCCAACAAGATTTAGCACCAACGCTTGCCAAACGCAACAGTGGTGCCAAGCAAAATTTCACGATTTCATTTCTTTTCAAGACTGGCCGCCGACTAGTCCGGATTTGAGTCCACTTGATTACTCAGTATGGGGATTGTTGCAAGCAAGAGCCTGTGCTAAACCTCACAAGAATATCGCTTCTTTAAAAGCTACTCTGACACGTGAATGGAACGGTCTCGATGAGGACTACTTGCGGCGCGCCGTGGATGCGTTCTTACGCCGTTTACGCTAGAGTATCAAGGGGGCATTCCACGTCAAATCAGGCAGTAAAATATCAATATGTAACCCACCATCACAGATTTTAATGAAACTGCGTGTGTTTGTTCTTACTATTAAGATAGGATCACCAGTATTTTTTTTTTGCTCCTTGGTGAAATAGTTTCTGAGAAAAAAATTGTCAAAATTTTGAAAAACTGCCGTCAGTTGGCATTCTTGATAGCTCGGTTTTCAAATGTAGCATGTCATATATATAATCATATTTCAATATCTACTCTACAAATCATCTTCAAATAATTTATGCACAATATTTAGGGTACGCAGCTTATGAAAAAAATATATTGTTACGCTTATAACATTTTAAGTGTGTCTAAAAAAATATTTAAACTTTGAAGTCGTGAATTTTTTATGAAAAATAATGCATTAACAAAAAAAGCATTATCAACAAAAGGCGGTATTTTTATTAAATTTATTTTTTATGGGAGATATACTTAAAGGTGTCCTTTACCTGATTCTGAAATAAAAATAGTGGGATTTTGGGTGTTTTTGGTAGTATTTCCAATTTAAAAATATTTTGAGGTGCATTTCATATCAAATCAAGCAGAGTCATTCCATGTCAGTTCCCCTAAGCCATTTAATCACTGTCACAAATTTCAATGAAATTGGGTTTGTTTATAGCTTATTTTAAGACGTAATCACCTTTAATTTTCTTGATCCTAAGTAAAATATTTTTTAAGATAAAAAATATCAAAATTTTGAAAAATTGTTTTAAATTTTTTTAATGACAGTTCGATATTCAAAGACTACATTAAAAAAAAAAAAAAAAAAAAAAAAAAAAGTCATTTCAATATAAAATCCCTAAATAGGTTTCAAATAATGTATATGTGACAAATAATGTAGGCTGATTATTATTTCTTGTTTTTTATCATGTTTAAACACTAAGAGTGTCTTTTATCTTATGAATTTTTAAAATCAAGAATTTTGTCAAAAATAATGTGTTAATCAAAAATTTATTATTAACCGAAGGCAGGGTGTTATTGCTTTTTTTAATTGTACGTAAAAATATCTTTTAAATGGTTATAAAATAAAAATAGTGAACATATGAGAAAAAATTATCAAAATTTTGGAAAAATGCCACGAGTTGCCATTAATGATTGTTCAATTTTCAAAGGCCTCATTTTATATATAAAATCATATTTCAATAACTAATAAAGAAATCTTCTTCGAATAATTTAAGCAAGGTAAATAAAGTATGTAGATTATGAAAAAAATATTGCTGTAATGTTAAAAAATATTTAAATGTGTCTAAAAAATTGTATAATCTTTGAAATCAAAAATATTTTATAAAAAATAATGAAATTATTAAAAAATCTTTATCAATCAGAGGCGGAGTTTCTATGACTAATTTTTTAATCTTAAATTGTACATAAAACTACATTATAACTGGATCTGAAATAAAAATAGTGGGATTTTGGTTGGTTTTAGTAGTATTTAAATCATATTTAAAATTATCAATATTTTCAAATGTAAAACCTATCCAATGTATCATCCCTGGAAATATTTTTATTTATACATTTATTTTATTTTTCAAATTATCTTTTATGTTCGTTTCTTAAGGAAAAAAATAAACAATATTGTTTTTTAGTAAAACTTCTAGGGCGAAGAGCAATTATCCCTTTCCAAAAAAGAGAAAAATCACTAGCTCCTCACCGCCCAATAGAAATTTTCAAAATGACAGTCCTAATCTTTAAACTCATATTTGGCTGTTAATATTAAAAATTTAGCATTGAGCTGCTAATATTGAAAAAAAAAACAAATTTCACTCTGTTGAAGAAAATTTTGACGTATTGTGCTTTAAATATATGCAAAAAATGCATAATCCATTATATTTATATCTTTCAAACAACTATATCTAAAAAAATATTTAAAACTTAATGAGTTGCACTTTTGTAACTTTATTCAGTTTCTAATGATATGTACCGTAATTTCGGGTGTATAGTCCGCAGATCAAACAATTCAGTTTGGACCCAGAAATTTTATTCAGTATTTGAAGACCAATATTTACTGTGATATAAAAAGTTACATTTTATTTTTAAAAATTTCTGGGTCGAAACACGATTGTATGATCCGCGGGCTATACACCGGAAATTACGGTAATTTGATTTATTTCATCACAATATTGCTGAAAGATGGATTTTCAACATATATATGTGTGTATATATATCCCTGTTCTCAAACAAATTATTTAAAAATTATTCATTTATGTTTAATAAAGCATATATATATTGTTTATACACTTACAGAAAAGACATATAGCAAATTTTATGATATTATGTCAATAATGTCTAAAAGTAAAGAACTTATCTAATAGTATGTAACGAAAAATTTAACATCTGGTGTAATGACAACAAAATTTTATAATTGTTTTACTTAATTTGGATGAATGAAAAAAGCTTACATGTTTATATTTTATTGAAGTACAGGTGAAAATGTCACAAAGACATACCTCAACAACCACTGAGTATATCACATTCACACTACAGATGATTTTTTTTTTCTTTTGATCTTTCGGGTTTGATTTCAGATGGTAATGAATTAATTAGTTTTGTTAGAAGTGTCATTGCAGTCAGCATATTAGGCTCACTATTTTTTTTTATATAATTTGTTTTGATTGACTCGATGAACAACAATATCTAAAGGGACCATTTCATGACTTTTCAATTAAAAGCTGATTTATAAATTCATCATGTTGTTTAGTTATTATTATCGTCTTAAGATAATAAGTTGATATTAAAATTTTTAAATGCAGTTTATTTATTATTTGAACAGTTGAAAGTATTTTTCAATAAGAGTGCGGGCTGTTGATTTTAAGTCGGCTGTTGAGCAATGTAGTGTTGGTAAAGGAACTGGTACTATTTAATTTAATTTTTATTGCTGTAAATAATATTTGTTATTTTATTATTGTATGTATTATATTTAAGCAAGAGTATAAATACACGATATCGTAGTCATTTTAGTACATCTTAGCATGAAAAGCTTCAATATTTATCATTAAACATTCACATTTTATGAAAATTTTGTTAAAATTGCTCATATTTTCACTATTTTTATTTTATAACCATTGAAAAGATATTTTTACGTACAATTAAAAAAAAGTAATAACAGCCTGCCTTCGGTTAATAATAAATTTTTGATTAACACATTATTTTTCACAAAATTCTTGATTTTAAGAATTCACAAGATTAAACACACTTAGTATTTAAACATGACAAACAACAATAAATAATAATCTGCCTACATTATTTGTCACATATACATTATTTGAAACTTATTTAGTGATTTTATATTGAAATGACTTTTTTTTTTATGCAGTCTTTAAATATAGATCTGCCATTAAAAACATTTAAAAAAAAAATTCAAAATTTAGATATTTTTTTTTTATTAAAAAATATTTTACTTGTAATCACCTTTAATTTCCTTGATCCTGTCTTAAAATGAGCTATAAACATACCCAGTTTCATTGAAATTTGTGACAGTGAATTAAATATCTTAGGCGAACTGACATGGAATGACTCTGCTTGATTTGATTTGAAATACGCCTCAAAATATTTTTAAATATGAAATACTACTAAAAACACCCAAAATCCCACTACTTTTATTTCAGAATCAGGTAAAGGACACCTTTAAGTATATCCCCCACAAAAAATAAATTTAATAAAAATACCGCCTTTTGTTAATAATGCTATTTTAGGTAATGCATTATTTTTCATAAAAAAATCACGACTTCAAAGATTAAACATTTTTTTAGACACACTTAAAATGTTATATAAGCGTAACAGTATTTTTTTTCATAAAATACGTACCCTATATATTATGCATAAATTTTTTGAAGATGATTTGTGGAATAGATATTGAAATATGATCATATTTATGTCATGCTACATTTGAAAATCGAGCAGTCAAGAATGCCAACTGATGGCAGTTTTCAAAATTTTGACAATTTTTTTCTCAGAAACTATTTGACCAAGGAGTAAAAAAAAAAATACTAGGAATCATATCTTAATAAAAGGAACAAACACACGCAGTTTCATCAAAATCTGTGATGGTGGGTTACATGCCTGCCTGAACTGACATGGAATGACCCCAAGGCAAAAGGAGACCGAATTGAAAATGAATGATAGAATATCAATTGTTACTTAGTTCTTAAACTTACTCAATAAAAATTATTCAAATAATTGTATCTATGGCGTTGTAGTAGAGATTGTATTAATACTTTAATACTGTATCAATACTTTCTTCGCGCCCTGTAAGTTGTCAGAAACTAGGAAGCCCCTCAGTGCTGTTCCACTGTTTAGCATTGTTCTCTTTTCAATGTCTAAATGTCTCTCAAAGTATGTCAGATTAACTCTTAGAATACCCTTAAAATTCCTTACGTTAGCTTGTGCAAGATTTTCCTAGGCGATTGTTTTTTTCGTTACTATTTTGGCTATCATACAATACTACTTACATACAATAATCGTGATAGATTTCTAGTAGAAATTTACTAAAAAGATTATTGTTTGGAATTACAAGTAGGAAAAGTAATAAAATAATTGTAGCTTTCAGGGTTCGTACGCTTCAAGGACTTTCAAGCACCCTTTACCAGAAATTTCGTAAAGTAATATTTCCCATATTTAAGAAAAAAAAATCTATCTTCAGATATAGCGACCAGTATTTTACGAAATTTCTGGCACTAAAACTATTAAAAATCCATAAATCCCTTGTTGCGTAAGAATCCTGGATTTTGCCTAGCTTAAGTGATACACATGTGCGTCATTGGTAATCAAAGGATTAATGATTATTTCTTAAGAGATAAATAAAAGAAATATTTTGTAAATACGTGTTTAAAGAAATCTGTGAATTATTTTGATTAATAAAATGCCGTAGCCAGAGCTAAAACGTACTAGTAAACTTTTGAACGATGTGTAATACAGGGATGAGAATTCTCCGTCTCAAATGGTTGATTTTCACCACTAAATTTTAATAGTATTCCTTGCTTTATTAAATCTCAGAAATTTTGTCATTAAATAGGGCAAGAAATACCATTAAAATTTAGTGGTAACAAGTAGTCATTTGGGACGGAGAATTCTCATCCATGATAATATCTTAGACATATCCATATCATATCTTGAATAATACATCATATAGTATATATATAATACACTCGCGGAAAAAAAAATCCCAACACCAAGAAAGACTTGTGTTAGATAAACGAAATTTGGTAGGCGTGTTTATACATATGAAAGATGACGTCGATTGAAATTTCGCGCTTCGCGCATAAGTGTGGCGCTAGTAGCGCCACTCAGAACTTGCAGATCAGGTTTACTTTAAATGCGTGCTGTGAAGTTCGTAGGCGTTATTTAGCTTCGAAATGTGGCGTATTGAGTTGATGTTAGCCAAGAATGTCTTTAACGAGACGAAGAAGTCATTGTCAACAGCTCACCGAGTTGAAACGAGGTCGCATATTCGGGCTACGACAAGCTGGATTTTCTTTCCGCGATATTGCAGAAAGACTTGGCTGGAATTTATCCACTGTGCATGATTGTTGGAAGCAGTGGTCAAGGGAGGGTACTACCTCAAGAAGACCAGGTTCCAGGCGGTCACGTGGCACTCCTGAGAGGGAAGATCGCCGTATTCGGCGTACGACTGTGGCGCATCGTACTGCGTCTGCGGCAGAAATTCGAGCTGCAGTTGGTACCACAGTGACACAACGAACTGTTAGAAATCGATTACTTCAAGGACAGCTCCGAGCCAGGCGCTCTGTAGCGTGCATTCTACTGACTCGAAACCATTGCCGGTTGCGACGCCATTCGTGTCAAGCCAGAGCTCATTGGTGGGCGGAGTGGAGATCTGTTGTGTTTCTTGTTTATCAGAAAACACAACAGATCTCCACTCGGTCCTCCAATGAGCTCTGGCCTGACACCAAGGGCGTCACAAACAGCAATGGCTTGGAGTCAGTGGCATGCACGCTACAGGGCGCCTGGCTCGGAGCTGTCCTTGAAGTAACCGATTTCTAACAGTTCGTTGTGTCACTGTGGTACCAACTGCAGCTCGAATTTCTGCCGCAGACGCAGTACGATGCGCCACAGTCGTACGCCGAATACGGCGATCTTCCCTCTCAGGAGTGCCACGTGGCCGCCTGGAACCTGGTCTTCTTGAGGTAGTACCCTCCCTTGACCACTGCTTCCAACAATCATGCACAGTGGATAAATTCCAGCCAAGTCTTTCTGCAATATCGCGGAAAGAAAATCCAGCTTCTCGCAGCCCGATTATGCGACCTCGTTTCAACTCGGTGAGCTGTTGACAATGACTTCTTCGTCTCGTTAAAGACATTCTTGGCTAACATCAACTCAATATGCCACATTTCGAAGCTAAATAACGCCTACGAACTTTACAGCACGCATTTAAAGTAAACCTGATCTGCAAGTTCTGAGTGGCGCTACTAGCACCACACTTATGCGCGAAGCGCGAAATTTCAATCGACGTCATCTTTCATATGCATAAACACGCCTACCAAATTTCATTTATCTAACACAAGTCTTTCTTGGTGTTGGGATTTTTTTTTCCGCCAGTGTATCTTGGACAAAATGCATTAATATGCAATCGGCTCTCAAGCCGTCATTTTTAAAACATTGCGTTATGTTGTTTTGGAAAGATGCTACTACTTTGAAATAAAAGTCGGATTAAATATTGAATTAACACTTGAACTGCCGACAATTTTATTCAAGTTTTATAAAAAGTATTTCAAACCAGAATTTTTATTTAAAACTATTTAACTTATTGTGCTGCATGCATTTAAATTATCTCATGAAAACATTTCAGGTTCGAATCGACTATTATCAATTTGGTAGGGCTTAAAATGGCCCCTCATGGCGATTCTAGGGTTAAGAGTAAAGTATATCATCAAAATAAACTTTTTTATGTTTTTATTTTAATTACAGCAAATGATTATAATGCTATTAGATTACTAGCAAAACCCGCGGCTTTGCACGAGTAATTGTTGAAATATGCCGTGCTATTTGCATGCCTTTGAAATGGATGGGGAATTAATTAACAAACACTACGTAACATTCCATAGAAATTGCAATTTTGAAATTTTACGCCCATTCCACCCTTTTAAATCTCGAATTCTTTTTAGAAATCATTGTTAGTGAGCATTTGTATCTTAAAAATAACCCTCATGCTAGATTTCAAGTTTCTACGCTTTTCAGTATCACAAAAATCACAAGTTTAGAACTTTTTTTCTCATGCACCCTTTTAAATTTCGAATTTTTTAAAAAACTGTTTTGTGCATGCCTCTGAGTCTTACAACCATGTCAAATTTCACGTTTTTATTCCTAACAGTTCCACAGAAATCGTAGTTTTGGAACGTTTTTAGAACGTTTTCCGTTCATTACACCCTTTTAAATCTCGAATTTTCTTAGAAACCATTCCTAGCGAGCATTTGTATCTTAAAAGTATTTACCATGTCAAATTTCCGGTTTCTAGCCCCATCAGTATCAGAAAAATCGTAATTTTGAACTTTTTTTCCTTCTGCATCTTTTTAAATTTCAATTAAAAAAAAAACATTTTCGTGCATTTGCATCTTAAAAATAGCAGTCATGTCAAATTTCAGGTTTCTATCCTTAACAAATCTCTAGAAATCACGCTGGAGCGTTTTTAGAACGCTTTTCGCTCATTTCACCCTTTCAGATTTCAAATTTTAGAAATCGTTCTTAGAGAGTATTTACATCTTATAAGTAACTGTCATGTCAAATTTTAAGTTTCTAGCCCTTCAATGTTACAAAAATTGCAATTTTACAATGTTTTTCGCTCCTACATACCCTTGGTCGTAGCGGAGCACACATTAAATATAGCCTATGTTTAAGCAAAGACTTTCACCATCACATGTCAACATTACTTTTCAAATCTCTTATACCACACCAAATTTGAAGTTTCTGTCTTTAACAATTGCATAGATATCATTAATTTAGAACGTTTAAAGAAAGTCTTTTCGCGCAGTTTCATCCTTTTTAAATTTCGAATTTTTTTTTTGTTGCTCTTAGAGAGCATTTATATCTCATAAGTTACTACCATGCTCAATTTCAATTTCTTGTCAATTTCAATTTCTTGTTCAGTATAGCAAAAATCACAATTTAAAACTTTTTTCCTACTGCAGGTGGTAGTGGCACTGACATAAAATGTAGCCTGTGTTAGAGCTGGGACGGTCACCATCAATTTGCTACTATTACTTTTTAAATAGGTTTGGTATTTTCTGAGATTTCATAAAATTGTGATTTAGAACAATTTTAGAACGGTTTTCGCTCATTTCACACTTTTAAGTCTGGATTTCTTTAGAAACTGATTTTAGAGATCATTTATATCTACTACGCCAAATTTCAAGTTTCTATCTCTAAAAATTGTCTAGAAATCGTAATTTAGAACGATTTAGAATGCTATTCACGTATTTTCACCCCTTCTAAATTTCGGATTTTTTTTCGACTGTTCTTAGAAAGAATTTATATCTTACAAGTAAGTACTATGCCACATTTCAAGTTTCTAGCTTCTTCAGTATCACAAAAATTGCAATTTAGAACGTTTTTTAGCCTTGCAATCCTGTGGAGGTGATGGCACCTACAAAAAATATAGCTTATGTTAAAGTAGGGACTATCACAACAAAATTGCCACTATTACTTCAGAAATCAGTTTGTTATTTCCTACGATTGTACAAAAATCGTAATTTAAAACGGTTTTAGAACGCTTTTCGCTCATTTAACCCTTTGAAATTTGGAATTTTATTTCGACTATTCTTAGAGAGCATTCACATCTTTTGTGTAATTTCCACGCCAAATTTTATAATGCTAGCCCCTTCCGTATCACAAAAAATCGCAATTTAGAACGATTTTTGCTCCTTCAACCCCTGTGATACCGACATAAAATGTAGCGTATTTTGGAAAACAGAGACTTTCACCATCAATTAACCATTACTTTTGAAATCTGTTTGATATTCCCTAAGATTCCATAAAAAAGTAATTTAGAACGTTTTTAGAACGCTTTTCGCGCATTTTCACCCCTTTTAAATTTCGAATTTCATTTCGACTCTTAGAGATCATTTACATCTTTTAAGAAATTACTATGTCAAATTTCAAGTTGCCAGCCCCTTCAGAATCACAAAAATCTCAATTTAGAACATTTTTTGCTCCTGTAATTCCCAGGTAGTTATTGCACCGACGTAAAATACAGCGCATGATGGAGAAGGGGCTGTCACCATCAATTTGCAATCATTACTTTTTAAATCAGAGTGGTATTTCCTGAGATTTTGTAGAAATCACAATTTAGAGCGTTTTTAGAATGCGTTTCACGCATTCACGTTGTTAGAGATAATTTATATATTATAAGTAACTTCTATGCTTTTTAAGTTTCTGAACCCCTTCAGTAACACAAAAACCGCATTTTTAGAACGTATTTTACTCCTGCACCCACTTTGGGCTCGTGTGGCACCGCCATAAAATATAGCATATGTTGGAACTGAGACTATCACCACCATTTTCCCACCATTACTTTTGTAATCAAATTAAAGACCTAAAGCATGTTCAGAAAGGAGAAATTAACAAATCTGCCATTGCTAAACATTGCTGGAAAATGAATCACATTTTTGACTTTAGCTTCGCAAAAATTATCTCAAAACCCACTTCCATTCATCAACATGACTTTCTTGAAGCATTCCATATTTATAAAAATCTTTTGTGAATTTGCTATACTTTTTTTTTATATCTTATTGGCTGTTTTCTAAACTTTCCTGAAATTCTATTCGCCAATAAACTTGATCTTTGAATCCGCTTACATCGCCCGTTTTCTAAAATTTCCCATCGTAAATCTATTGGCTAATAAACTTTATCTTTGAATCTGCTTATTCATTGGCTATTTCCTGAAATTTCCTGTAATTTTACTGGCTGATAAATTTTATCATTGAATCCGGTTCTTCTACATACATTTCTGCAATTTTATTTTCTGAGCAATCACATTTTGAACTGATGACGATAGCTATGGCTATCGAAAGTAGTTTGCAATAAGAAATAAAGTGTTTTGGTGCTTTAACCCTCTCGCTGCGGAACCCGAGATTTCCTCGAGGATACATTTTCCCGTCTAATTAACCCTCCTTGATTATTCCCACCAGCTATTTTTTTTTTTATTGTAAATTTTGCCTTATTTAATCGGAGCATTTTCCGATTAAATTAGGCAAACATTTTTGTTTTGAAAAACCGGGGATAAAAGAATAAAAATTCTTAAATACACAATTTTTGAAGCTATTTTGATAAAACTAATAAGCAAGAAGGTTAAAGGTTTTTTTTTAAAGTTTATTTATACTTTTACTTGGAATTTGACAAAAAGTGAAAGAGATATGTACTACAAGATTTGTTTTTAAAATATAGTGGTGCTAATAGAATATAAAAATAGAATTATGTACAAAAAGTTAGCGTCCGATAAAAGATAACATTTTCTAACAGTAGAAAACTGTTTATGACTTTGGTTCGCCTGTCCGTCCACCTGGATTTTAGCTTTTGAAATCTTGACGACAGTTAAACAGCAGCCATACAGTTCACGATCTCGATTTATATATTTTCGCGCTGTTAACCCATTTCCATTCGAAGCGTGCATTCCAGGAATTTCTTTTTTATCCAGAATTACCAAAAGTTTTGAAGAGTAATTTTTGCTTCATTTAAGGGCAGATATTTCCTGATTACTTAAAATAAAAATTATTCTTTCTGAATTTCCGGTATGGATTCAGAATTTTTCAATAAAAAAAGAAATTCTTGAAATGGACGCATATATACGCTTTGGAATCAAATGGGCTAATGATGTCAGTTAAAACTAGAACGAAAAATCATGCATCCATCATGGATTATGAAACACTTTCCAACACAGAATACTGTAACAAAGCTTCACAGTTCTTTAAAGGGAAATATGATGTTTAAATAAACAATTTATAAAAAAACATAACACATTTGAAAACCCAATTTCTGCTTTATTACTATGAATAGTCGGAAAAACATCTAATTTTTTTGTGTGGTCTTGTATATGATTTATAGATTTGTATGCATACTACACTGGTTATCAAATATTTAGGAAAAGTCAAAAAATGCTAATTTTCAAATACGCGAACACTCAAAAGGAAATAATATAATTCGAGTAATTACTATCTCTACAATACAGCTAGCCCATATAGCATCTCATTCATGTCACACATGGTCACAAGTGTCACAGTCCCTACGGTGAAGCAAAAAAATAGAAAATTCCATACATCTCATTATGAGTCTCAAATGATCACTATATGTGACTCCACTGAGAAGTCAATGTGACTGCTGCTTTGTGACGAGTCACCATGTGACTTTACAATGTAGTTAAATTGTCACTCTCAAGTGACTGTCATTTTGAGACTCAATTTCATAGTCATCATGAACGTTGCATTATGATAAGTCACCAAATAATATTATATTACAGTCACATGGAGACTTTTCCCAAAAGAGCACAATGGTGACTTCACAGTAGTCTCTCTGTCACCTGAAAGTCATCATGTGACTTTAATGTGACATTATTTGGTAACTTATCACAATGCAGCGTTCACGATGACTTTGAAATTGAGTCTACAAATGACAGTCACATGAGAGTCACAATGTAACTACATTGTAAAGTCACATGGTGACTCGTCACAAAGCAGCAGTCACAGTGACGTCTCAGTGGAGTCGCATATAGTGATTATTTGAGACTCATAATGAGATGTATGGAATTTCCTATTTTTTTGCTTCACCGTAGTGACTGTGAGACTTGTGACCATGAATGAGATGTTATATGGACTAGCTGTGTTGTAGAGATAGTAATTACTCCAATTATATTATTTCCTTTTGAGTGTTCGCGTATTTGAAAATTAGCATTTTGTGACTTTTCCTTAATTTTTGATAACCAGTGTATATAGTATGCTAAACATTTGTTCAGTTAAACGAATAGCGCTGTTAAAAATTTCTATTCAGCAAATTCCGTGAATAAACGGAAATGCACTTGAGAGCTTTTGCACAGCCATGTATATGATCCATAGAATTTATACACACCATATAATATTTAACCCTTTCAGGGGCAAGGTACTTCTGTTCGCAAAATGCTGAAATGAGCGATTGACACCGGAATTCACGAGGGAATTTATTTCAAAAGAAACAAAAGCTTTTGTTCACGTACTGAATTAAAGAAAATTCTCCATTCCTATATTCTGGTGCCAATGTAGCATTTAGGAATTAAAAATAGTTGGTCCAAAAATGAACCACCGCCCTTGAAGGGGTTAAAAAAAGTTCAATTTAAAAACGCATGCCACAACTGAAAACGCACTTCCAGCAGTTATTGTTCATATGCTTCAATAGTTCAATTATTGTTCAATTTCTTCCGTAGTCAAATTGTTTTGTATTCTTGTAAATGAACGATAAAGTCTATGCACCTTATATTCTACTTTTAGCACCGTGTAGTACACCTCAGTGATATATATAAATTTAATGTTTAAAATAGTGTAATATCATTAAAATGCACCGCAAGCGATTTTCCCCCATAAACCATAATGTAACGGAATTCTTTTGAGTGTCCCTGTAAATGAATTGCAAATATTACACACTTGATTTTCAATACCGAACATGCCATAGTGATACCCAATAACATCTATGAATTTCATGACAATCGACTGTATTTACGCGAATTAGAGCACAGACAGACAGACATACCGAATTCATAAACACTTTTCAACTTTGTTGGAAAATGTTAGAAATCGCATAAATCTTTTAACTTCTTAAGACCTGATTCTAAAATAATACTACAAATACAGTCGGACCTCTATTTAACGAACCTCTATTTTGCGAATTTCTCCATTTTGCGAACTTTTCCTTGGAACCAAGAACATTTTGCGAATTTCTTCGTAAAATAACCTCCAAATTGCGAAGTGCATTCTCTATTTAACGAACTTTTTCTTGTGATCTAATTTTTTTTTCTCCCTATTTTTCAAAATATTTCTGGACATTTCAAACTAATTCTTTCTTATAACACATTTTATGATGTTCAATTTCCTTGAACTGGTTTTACCAGACGCTTTCTTTGTCAGCAGTGAGAATTCGGTAAATACGGAGGACGAAGACGATAGTCACTTAGAGTAACTTAAAAAAATTTAGAACAAAAGAAGAAATTAACTATGATGTACTGATTGATGATTGTATTTCATTTAATTCTGAAATTGAGACCTCGGAAACTCTAACCGAATTCGTTATTTTCGACAGTGTGAAAAATAAAAACAATACAGCAATGAATTGCAATGAAGACGGAAATGATCATGATGCAGGAATTGACAAAACTTCGTATGATGAAATGCTAAAATCATTTGAAACAATCCGACGCGGATTATAGTTTAAAGAAAATACGCATGAAGGGGTTTTTGGTGCATTACAGAGATGCGAAACGTATTATGAGAGAAAGCACTTTTTAAAAGGAAAAACTCAGGTAAAGTTAACAAAGTTTTTCAGAAATTAAATTTAAGGACGCATGTGGTAATGTAGGGTTAAAATTATTTGTTATAATAATAATAAATACGATAATGTCATTAAAATTCGTTAATTTTAATGTAAAACTATTTATTTTAAACTGAAAATACAGTATATTCCCGGACAATGTTTTGTTTTCCTTGCAGATTTCAAAGATTTAAACACATAGAAAAAATGAATTGGTGGTGGGTATTGGTGGGTAAAATAAATAAAACAAATAGATATAATTTATAAAAAAAAAATGTGATTAATTACTTTTATTAAAAATATTTAGTGTTTATGAATTTAAAATGTTTTATGTAGTTTAAAATATTTTAAACGGTGAATCTCTATTTAACGAATTTTCTATATAACGAACCTTTTTCCGGGATTTAGCGATTTCGTTAAATGGAGTTTCGACTGTACTCATTTATTGTTTTTGCACAAGCAAAATGACATCGTGTATGACGAAAAAAAAAAAAAGACCTTTTCTGAAATTGATATTCACCGGGACTGGTAATTTAAATACACAAGTATGTACCTAAAATTACTAGACAGCTAAAATATTAGTTTAGTTATCACTAACCTAAATTCACACAATGACAAATTTCAGGGTTTTAAAAACAAGTGAATGATCTAAAATTTCTCAAAAATGTTTAATGTTGTATTGGTGTTAAATAATTATGAAAATTACTTACTTTCTTGACTACACTGTCTTGAACGCATTTTGCAAACTCAGATGAAAATAGCATTTATTTTATAAGGAAATCAGCATCGGTGTTGCCATTTATTAGTTTTGTTTTAAAACTAAAAACATTATTAGATGTAGATGTAAAATAGATGTAAAGTAAAAAAAAAACAAAAAACAGATATAGATGTGAAGTAAAAAAAATAGTATTGATATAGATGTGAAGTAAAAAAAGAAGACCTTTTCTGAAATTGATACTTAACCCCCTCTGGACGAGCATCTTTCACAGAATTTTTAATCTTTAATCACCGGTTTTTTAAAATAAAAATTTTTGCGTAATTGAATAGGGAAAATACTCGGATTAAATAAGGCAAATTTAAAAATAAAAATTTACTGGTGAGAATAATCCCCGATTCTAAGCACCTTACGCTGCACGAATACCGGTCGCTCGTCCCAAGGGGTTAAAGGGGCTGGTATTTAGGTACATAAATGTGGACCTAAAATTATTGGAACACTAACATATTAGTTTAATTATCAATAACCTAATTCATCCAATCATAAATTTCAGGGCTTTAAACAAGTGAATGAATTACAAATCCTCAACAAATTTTAATATTGGGTATTTAAGTTAAATAATTATGAAAGTTACTTTCTTGGTCATAGTGTCTTGAAGGCATTTTGCAAACTCAGATGAAAATAACGTTTATTTTATGAGGAAATCAGCATCAATGTTGCCATTTATTAGTTTTATTTTAAAGCAAAAAACAATTAGCTATATAGATGTGAAGTAAAAAAATAAAATAAATAAATAAATAAAAAATAAATAAATAAATAAATAAAGATTTTAGTTTCTATGAGGAAAAGACTAGAAGTACAGATTTGTGCACCTCGGTTCTGAAGGGGTGAAAGGATAAAGCTGTATCATTAACGTTCTTCTTTGAATGTAAATAAAATTCCTCCATTTGTACTCTTCTAATCATTCATGGCAACTTGTCTAATGTCAGATTACAAAATAAATAGATTGGCAGGTTTAAAGTGCTACGAAACAGCGTCATTGAATTAGCCGTCACCAACACTGAATGAACATCAAGTTTGTGTCGGCATTAAAATAATAACACTGTCATTTTATTTTAACAATTTCAATAAAACATATAATCTTTCTTTGTTACTTTTGATGTAAATGAATGTGATTTGTAGATTAGGTTACATTGTGTTCGATGATCTCAATACTTTGTCAATCATGTTAAATGATTCAATAGAATGTATAAGTTTATTTATAATTAACACATTGACCTCCAGAAATTTTATAATGATTCTTTTATAAGACGAAGAATTTCGCAATACACGATTCTCTTATATACATCAACTGTTTGCCAGATTATCTTTGTGTTGTTTTCTTGTTTTTTTAACATACATTTATTTTAAACTTCTTAGCATATCGCAACCTTGCTTCAAAAGTGGCATAACTCAAAAAACTTCGTTTTTCAGGAAATGCGAATTACAGTTTCCGGCCTGTGAAAGAGTCAATGGCCATCTTGCAAACATTACTGCTACCTGGTGGCTGGATTTTCAGTGCACTATCTGATACTTTAGGGGATTGGTAGAGGCGTAAAAACCAATTCGAATGGCAGCCATAACTCAAAACCCCCAATTTACTTTTCGCTTTTATATCCATAGTGTTACAGTTAATAGCAAAAAAAAAATATTTGACATGACATTTGTTAAAGAAAAAAAACGCATAATTGTTTTAAATGATGCAACTGCGCCACTGACGTTCATACTCTGAATGTAAATGCAGTTCCCCCATTTGTTCTCTTTTAATCATTTATGCCAACTTGTCTAATGTCAGTTTACAAACTAAATACAGTGGAACTTCAGTTATACGTTTTGCTCGGGACCGGACAACAAAACGTACATTTCAGTAAAACGTATAACTCAAATAAAGATCTACCGAAGCTATTTTTAAAAATATCTTGAAATTTTTCTTTTGCTGAGGCTTTAAGTTGCCTCTTATATAAAAAACGGAAGTTTCATATGTATTACTGCACCCATGATATAATTTTTCGGAAATGAAACAAAGTAAAAAACAAAAGTACATACGAACAGCACACACGATGTTATTTTATTATAATAGCTCTATTAAAAATATTTTTTACGCATAAAGAGTACTCGAAAGAAATCACTAGAATCGCTTTGGTATGTAAATCATTCATAAAAAGAACATTTCAGTAATTTCCTAAATTTTATTTAAATAAACACTAATCTTGGATTGCTTCTTTTCAGCAGAGCCGACACTGAACAGTAAACTTTGCACTTCTGTTAATAATGCAGCCGCTTTATCGTTACTGCTTTTACTTCTGACAGACCACTTTGTTACATCAAAAACTCTCAGAGCAGCTCCAAAGTTTGGACAAAGAAATGGAGCATCCTCTACATTCTTTGGTTTGGCATTGGTTGATCAGTCTGAGTGGGATTAGCACAATCAGACTCGTCAGGCACATCGTATGTCCTGTCGGTTACCTCCTCGATAATATTTTCATCCTCTAAAAATGCAATTGAAACCGCATATAGAGTAGACAAATAACTGCATTTTTGCATTTTTTAATTATCGCTTTTAAATTTAATTTTTTCTTCCGAAATTGCGTGAGCAAAATCACTTAACTAGTTCTCAGCAAACAGCAACGCCGTCATCGTAATGCACGTAATTATTCCAGACAGTTTCGTCAGTCCGTTTTTGCACATGGCTAATTTAGTTCACTGAAACATCAGAGTGGTGATCATCAAAGATGGAAGGCAAGGCGTAGAAAAAGGTTTAATTTTTTTTTATTTTCACCAAAACGTATAAGTCAGACAAAATTTCGTCAAACACACAAAAAAGTAACGTATAACTGAGAGAAATGTATAAGTCAAAAACGTATAACTAGACTAATTTTTAATGGCAAACGACCGGGACTGCTGAGTTGAAACGTATAACTGAACGAAACGTACAACTCAGGTAACATATAAATGGAGTTCCACTGTAGATTGGAAGGTTTAAAGTGCTACGAAATAACGTCATTGAATTAGCCGTCACCAACACTGAATGAACACATGACGATAATAATACTGCCATTTTATTTTCACAATTTCAATAAAGCATATAATTTTACTTTATTGTTATGATGTCAAGAAAATTAGATGATATTCGTGCGGCATATGATAAAAATGAATGTGATTTGTAGATTAGGTTATATTGTGTTCGATGATATCAAATACTTTGTCAAACATGCTAAATGATTCAATAGTTAATTATTTATAATTAACATATTGAACTCCGAAAATTTTATAAAGACAAATTATATATTTGTTTACTATTTCGTATACAACTACTTCCAAATAGTAAACTTCTACATTTCTAGTAGAAACCTACCACAAAGATAGTTGTACTTGGAGATAATGGCAGACAAAATATTAAAAAGGTAGTCGCCTTTGACAATTATATCGATTTACATGTGTAGTGTACCGTCTTTAGTCTAAATGTTGAGATTCACTGTGGCTGCATAAATTTTTTTATTTAAAATACTTCCTTTTCATTTCAGAAGATAAAGCAAGCACTCATAGCATCGTTTGCTATTACATCGTGGAGAGAAACATCAGCACTCGTTTGCAACCAGAAGACATTGACGGAAAACTTTGCACTCATCTGATAGTCGGCTTTGCCGGCGTGAGGCACGATTTTGCCATGCCGAGGACTTATCAGGATCTTGAATGCTTCAACCGGACAACTGCCTTGAAGAAAAAGTTCCCCAAACTGAAAGTAATGCTGTCAGTTGGCGAGAAAGGTAGAGGGGAGTTATCAAAGACAGTTGCAACACCTTTCGGAAGAGAAAGGTAAATTTTAAATATTTAAAAAATAGATTGGTTTAAAAGCAACACAACAAATCTTAACTCTTAACCGGAAACGTACGTCTGTGAGTAGTTTGCGTCTACATATCTGACCTTAATATTTTCTTTCTCCGACATTCGAAACTTATTTTTATGCAATTATATTAAAAAATTGGTCCTGTTAATGCATTACTATTAAAGATTAAATGTTTAAGTTCACCATTTGGTAAATTATTAAGTGTTCTGTTTGTGCACGGGATTTTCACGTTTCCGGTTAAGGGTTAAGAAGCAGTTTGTGAATTTGATAGATTTAAATAACCATATTTAATACTGGAAAGGCCGGAAATTTTACTCAGGTTTATCAAAACCTTTTACACCAGAATTTTGAATGAAAACTGTTTAACTTATTTATTTAACTTTTTTCTTCTTTGAGTCTTTTAAACTTATTTTATAAATAAATTTCTGGTTTGAACCGAAATATATTCATTTGCTAGGGATCAAAATGACCCCTCACAGTCCTTCTAGTGATAAGCAGAAGTTTTACTTAGTAAATTATTTTGAACCACTTAAAAACAAAGTACATTTTATTATATACATTTTCTGGTTCAAAACATATTTATTAAATTGTTCAATATGGCACACTACTAGAAGCCATCGGTGACGATTTTTCTATTGTTTTGTCCACAACTATTTTCAAACAAAAATCATTATGCTAGAACAGGAAAGGAACAATAGATGCCCTGATAGCATTTTTAATTAGCAGAAAATTTGCAGCAGTCTTGTTTTGAAAACCTGCAAAGTTGCAGCAAGCTCAGCATGAAAAAACTGAAAGTTCCTAACAAGACTGCAGCAAGATAACGCAAATGACGAAGTCACCACACTTTGAACTTGCAGCTAACTTGTCGTGCAAGTTAAATTCATTCTGTATCGAATTTATTGCAAATTAACGGCAAACTAGTAATAAAAAATACTGCAAACTTACTGCAAAGTAGTAATCTTTCTATGCCCCACTATCTGTTTACAACTGCTACATTATAAGTTTAACCCCTTCTGAGGGGTCCATAGACCTGATCAGGTCTATTGATGCGAACACACCGTCGGAAGGTGCATGCATCGTTTTCATCACCATAAGCAAGTTAAGGTAATATTGTACTTTTTCAATAGGAGCCTTTTTTGGTATTTGATAAATATAGTGTTTAGAAAAAGCGGTGCCAACCTAATAAAATTTCTGTAATTTCTGCCTATGTGCCGATTGTCTGTTCTCTCAACAGAAGGATTTTTTGCTTTCGTCACTTTCGTGAATTAAAGACAGTCTTGTCATCAGTTTCACAACAAATTACTCATGCAAGTGGGGGATGGTATACCTTGCGGGAAATTTGTTGCGAATTTCTCAATTCAAATTTGTCATGGCAAGATAATATGAGAAAAAACAAAACTTGCTGCTAATGTTCATGTTATCTCGGTGGATTCAATGGGCTTATTAGTTTCCCGGCAACTCGACATCCGGGAGATTAGTAATCGTGTATCATGTCGTAGGAAATCAGGAAATTAGCAGTAGTACTAAACTAATTTCATGACTCCCTATTATGTAATCTATGATACCAACCGTTATCGGTCCTATGTCAGTTCCCACATGACATCGGACTTTGTCATATCGGTCGTATGCACATGTTTGGTGACAAGGTTAAACCGTTCGGGACCAGCATATTTTACACGAATTTTATTCGTTTGGCACCAACAAATCGTATCTTAAACTTGGAAAAACTCGGTTTTCCTGTAGTAGCAGTAGTGAGCGATAACGATTCAATTAATAGAAAAGCCGTGCTTTTTGCCATACCTCCTTATGTAAATGTAGTTTAACAGAACCCATCTAGAAAAGGTAAACCCAGTATTTTATATAATTGATTCGGTATACATATTTAAATCAATTCAATAAGCAAGCATTTTATTATCCAAATTTTGATTACTTAAATTCTAAACTTTTAACTGCGTCTCTCTATGATGTAGAAAAACCTAACTTAACTAAATATTCCTGTAACATAACCCGAATGTAAAGGCCTTTTTCCACCGAATTTTGAGAGGCAAAAAGTAAAACCTATTATGAATGTTTTTAAACCTTACATTATGGAGTCTTATTTAAGGGGACCAAGTAAGTTAAATTTGTGAAAAAAATCGATTTTTACTTTTTATATCATTAAATAGTTTAAACTTTTATCTTTCCAACGATGTGTCACACATGTTTATATATTAAAAAGATGTGTTGGAATCGTTCATTCTTTCTAAGAGTTCACAGCTTAATGGCCATTTAAATCTTTAATTGACTTTTTCTCAAAACTTGGATTTTTCATGTTTGGGTTCCTTTTTTTCAATATCTATTATACTTAAGGACTCAATTTTTTATAAATACTTTTATTATGTTATATTGTATACTTTAACACAGAGATTTAAGGATTTGCTGAGAATTATTTATTTTATGTAGTGAAATCTTACCAAAAATGCTAATTTTAAAATGCCTTTCAATAAATAATTAATTTTCAGGTTCACTTAGAAAGAAAAAGGTCTGTTAAAATACGTAAAGCATGTTACTCAAACTACTCTAAAAATTCTAGACCTCTATCTTTCACCATTTCTGAAAAAAAGGTACAGTCGTGGAAAAAAAAAAGTAAATACCCCTACTAACTCCTCAACAAATCATCGTAGAAGAAAGTTACTGGTACCGAACGATTGGAAATAAAGTCTACTTTTAAATGATGTATATAAAATTTGCTTAGGGGGTCATCTACATATTAAAACGAATCCTAACTTCATTTTTTTCAATGGCAATACCTAATTTTAACGAGATATTTCAAATCTTTGGTTCAAACTATGCCTAGACACCAAATTTCGAGTCATTTGAATGATAAGTTTTTGAATTATAAACATTCAAAATTTAGTGCTTCTAATGTTAAATTATATTTTCATATTTTTATTTATATCTCCCGAAATTATGCTCCTAATGTGCTCATTTTTTTTGTGGTAATAATACTAATATACCCAAACATAAATAAGCTGAATTTGCAATTTTTATAATTTTATGATATGAATTATGAATTATGAAATTAATATTCGAAAAAATTATGAACTGCAACCTACAATTTTTTTGATGGATTTAGATTTATTAAGTCCTGCTTAATGGAAATTCAAAGATTTCACATTTTTGTTCCAAGTAGTTTTCAAATTATGCTTAAAAAACGGCAAAATGATGGTTTAAGGGGCCGTCTATGATGGAAGTGAGTAGACATTTTGAAATTTATTCTGCCGTACTGTAATCTAACACGCTTCATTGACTCCTTGAGTGGCGCTTAAGGTGCCTTGATCAAGGAAGCGGCTCTCTCGGTTAACAATCCAGTACGGAACTTCAATTTGGATACAGCCCTTAAAATACGCTCGTTTTAAAATAATTAATTTCTCGGAAACTTATGGTACGAATTGCATAAAAATTCGTTTTTAGGCTAATTGAAGGGTGTAGAGTTCATTTATGCTGTTAGAATTGGGTACTGCTATTGAAAAAAACAAAGTTATGATTCGTTTTAATATGTAGGTGGCCCCCTAAGCAAATTTTATATACATCATTTAAAAGTAGATTTTATTTCCAATCGTTCGGTACCAGTAACTTTCTCCTACGATAATTTGTTGAGGAGTTAGTAGGGGGTGTTTACTTTTTTTTTCCACGACTGTACATAAAGTTGGTGTATTTTATAATGGTGGAGATAGAGCTTTCCCGGTACTCTTAACACAAGAACCGCCGTAGCGGTCACTTTGACCGGTAAAAAATGAAAATATTTCGATTCGAAACAGAAATTGTTTTCTAAAATAAGTTAAAAATGTACCACGGAGAAATATGTTAAATAAACAAGTTAAATAGCTTTAAATAAAAATTCTGGTGTAAAATAGTTCTATAACACTTGAATAAAATTTCCGGCGGTTCTAGTGTTAAAGCAGGTAAGCATCATAATGTTTTAAATTGTGACTCCGCAGCTACATTCGTTGACATAATTTACATGTGGTGGTACACAGTGAATGTTAAAAACCTTTTAAAGGATTGAAATACAAAGATGAGTATCGAAAAAAAAATTCTTATTTTAATGATTAAAATTTTGAGTTTCTTAGTAAGTCTTTAAATTGGTAAATTTTTTTGCAGACACAGAAATGTAGCACCGGAACATTAACAAAAAAGACCCACCTTGCGTTTACAGATAAAACTTATGCTTTTGTAGAAATGTTCAGATATTGCATCGAAGAATAAAATTTACAATACTTTTTACCCGGTAAAATTCAAACAGAATATCGCTTTGGTAAATACAGATTAGGATCTTAATACGAGGTTGTATCAATAAGTTTTTTCTGAAATTGCTACATTGTATTAGTCCATTTTATATAGCCACAGTGCACAGTAACACATTTCTGCAAACGGTATTTCAAAGAAAGGGAGGAGGATGTATTCCAGGAGGCGCGATAGTAAACTCAAAGGGGGCATTTTTCTAATTTTTGCCGACCCCCACATTTGACATATTGTTGGAAAGGCCTGTGACCACTTATTCATGTTATGCACTTCAGAGCCTCTCCCCTCAAATTTGCCCCCGCCCCCGGCGGGCATGAATAATGTTCGAAAAATTTAGAAAAGTGCCCCTGGACCGCAAATTTGGGGGAAGGAAGGAGGTGCATAGCATGAATAAGTGGTCACAGGCCTTTCTAACAATACGTCACATGTGGGGGGGTCGGTAAAAGTTAGAAAAATGCCCCCCTTTGGGTCTACTATCGCGCCTCCTGGACTATACCCTCCCCCCTCTGTTTGAAATACCGGCTGCACAAATGTGTTATTGTGCACACTGACTAGGGTAGTCCGACCAGTAAATGAACACCTAAACACATTTAAAAAGAAAATGATTCATTATATTTTAATAAACAGTACCTATTGGTGTTTGACAGTGCAAATACATTTGTTGGTTTACAAAATATTAAAAAATAACAAAAGGAATTTTATATTTTACTTGCTTGGGATGCTAGAGATGCCTTAATAGAAATCGATACAAAAACCAAGTAAATGAACAGTTGTTGCTAGTGAATGAACGCAAAATTTTCCAGTGAATGAACAGGCAGCAATTTAAAAATACTTAAATTTCATAGTTCTTTATTTATTTTATAAGTTGTACAAATAACTTATAACATGTTTTTAGTGAAGTACGGTGTTTTTTATCCCAGAACGATGATTAATTAGCTTGAAAAATTGTCACGTTTATGTTTTTAAATTACAGATTTAAAAAAAGAAAAAACTAATTCTATTTCCTGAAATCACTGGCCCTGTATTTCCGCAATACCTCCAAATGAACGGGTGGATGTTGCAGAAATAAGTTCAGGCATTTTTATTGTGCCTTTTCATATTATCCTTAAAATACCTGATCTTATACTTTACTGCAGGCCATTTCGAATTCCACCACATGTGGACCCATGTTCCACATATTGTCATAGTGCTTACTTCATATTTCCAACCTTGGAAGCTATTTTAAAAAATGGGTCATCTATTTCTCCCCTGGATGTTTGTCTATAAATGGATTTTTCCTTCCTGTTTGTTTCATGACATTGTAAACACCACCTGTTACTGCATCCTTATGCATTGTAAATCCAATTTTTCCTTTCCAACTATCCAATGCTCAAGGAGTTTTTCTTCTTCAAAGGATAACACAGAGAATGTCCCATACGCTTACTTTCAATTGTTTTCCCTCGCAGTTTCATAGACAACGTTGTTTTTGGACTATTAAAATGAAGAGATACCTTCTTCAAACTGACCCTCATAGCTTGTACAGAATTTTCAAGGTCCCCTGTAGAGTACTTGAAAATCCCATATTTTCTTTTGAGGAATCTTCTTCGTCATCAGTAGCAATATTTCTACCAATCATCTAAAAACATAGAAAAAGTTAGATTTGAATGTCATCAATAATTAGTACCTTTAAAAATGTGTGTGTATATGTTCTTTTGTCACGTTTTTATATATGTTAACTTTTCATTTGTTACCATTGTTGAAAAATTACTTAATTCAAACTATAGGTAAAAAAGAAGCCACAAAAACATAAATCCCAAAACTGTTTATTCACTAGGAAAAGTAGCCTAATGCATTCCTTCCAGTGAATGAACAGCTGTTCATTCATTGGATTTTTACCGTTTACCTAACCAGTTATTAAACATCCCTATTCTCAAATTGTACATATTCTACAATGGTTAACACAATTAGAAATATGGCTATAATATATATATTTCATGTATGTACAATAAAATTAGTACATAATGCAAATAAAAACAGTGAATTCTTATCAAACATATGAAATGACGTTGCACTTACCTTATTATTTCAGCGTAGAAACATTGTGTTTCTCAGACATGAAAATTACAACATGCTCTCAAAGTAAAGTAATATGACTTCAGTAACCAAACAGTAATGCAATAGCTTCCCATTGAATAGAATTAAGGCAATGTTGTATCCCCATCTTGTGGGGATGTTTTCAAACCTTATTCTATTAAAATATATAAAAAAATGTTCATTCACTGGGGGCTGTTCACTTACTGGTCGGACTACCCTATACAGAAAAGGACTCATAAAATGTAGCAATTTCATAAATTTCACTCAATTATTTCTATGTGAAGACAAAACTTATTGATACTCCCTCGTATCAATTCGTCAAATTTACGAAACTGAAACAGAACTACATTTACAAAATTTTCTTCCTTTAACTTTAAAGTATGTTCATATGACAATATAAAAATGTCCAACTTAAATTGCCCTGATCTAGATCAGCCATATAGTCCAAGAGCTGTTAAACATTTTAGGGAAGGTATTTAAGGCACCCTGAAAGTTTGTGCAACACTTCTTTTGTAATGTCTGAATACAAAATCGAACGTCTGGCTGAAGGATCGTGGCCCAAAAACTGTGCCAGACACGTGTCAAGTGCCATTTTTTGACTACCCCCCCCCCCCCCCCCCAAAAAAAAAGGTACTTGAGGCACGCTGAGATTGAGACAGAATAATATTTATACTTAGAAAAAAATATTTTGAAAACGACAGACACTTTAGTCGGCCCAAAAACTGTGCCAGACACGTGTCAAGTGCCATTTTTTGACTACCCAAAAAAGGTATTTGAGGCACGCTGAGATTGAGGCAGAATAATATTTATGCTTAGAAAAAATATTTTGAAAATGACAGACAGTTTAGTTGGCACAAAAACTGCGCCAGACACGTGTCAGGTGCCAAATGGCACTTGACACGTGTCTGGCACAGTTTTTGGGCCACGATCCTTCAGCCAGACATTCGATTTTGTATTCAGGCATTACAAAAGAAGTGTTGCACAAAATTTCAGGGTGCCTCAAATACCTACTCAAAAACGTTCAACAGCTCTCCTACTAATACTCAATCTGCGACCCGGCGACCTTTTACTCGCGGTTCAAGACACAATCATTAATCTATATTTATAAAATTAATGGAGAGTTGCATAAAAGGTTTTTAAGACCCTCAATGTTGCTTTATATGTTTTCCTGTGAAGAAAAAATCTATCCCATTGTTTATAACTTAGCCGGACTTTGCTCGTCTATCTCATAGTTTCATTTGAAAATAAACTTTGGATAAATAGTTGAAAATCGGTTCTACGATAATCATATTTAGTTTTATGTAGGTTTCCGTTATAGACAGATTTAACCTTAATGAAACAAATGGACAGACGACGGATGCCTGGTGTCCGAAAGAATATCTTTTCTGTATAAATAAAATATTTTCTCTTTTATCATTTTTTTATATTTAAAGAAACCGTTTTAGATGCAAAGAAAGTTTCGGGTTTTGTTTCTGAAGTTCGTATGTCTCATTATATAACATTTATTTACGATTCTTGCATTAAGATTTTATGTAAAAGAACAATGTCGCATTTAGGGGTTATCACATTTAGGCAGACTGACCTTATATATAAAATCCTAATGAAACGAATTTATGACACGGATTTATGAAACGACTGATTAAAGCACTGATTGTGTTTCTCAGCTGTTACTGCTAAAATATGGAACCTTTGGCAGTGAAATTAACACAAATTATGCGAATTGATCCGCGAATTTCAAAAGTGCCGTTAGAATTTTAAAATTTTAATTAGTTTTCGAGATATTGATTTTTTAAAATTTTAATTACATTTTTCTAATTATGGCAACAAAATGACTTCATTTTTGTGGAAAAAGAGAGAAAAAGGGGAAACTATAGGGATTATTAGATTTCTTTTTCTTCCGTTATTTTCAAATTGAATTTGAAATTATCTTTTATTTCAATCAATAGTGAAGACAATATTGTGATTAAATTATATTTTTCAAGAAAATTCGAAAAAACAATTCATTAAATATTAATAATAATATTAATATTAAATAAATAATAATTCCTTATTTAGTTTAATTAAAATTTCATCATTTCAATAGATATTTTTTTCATATTTTAGAAAGGTTATTATTTCAAATTGTTGCCAATCGTAGAAACAGTGCAAAGAATAATATTTCCTTAAGATTAAAAATTTATTTATACGTGACTATTTAAAATAGAAAAAACTTCAGACTTAAACGATTGCACGGTAAAACCAGGAAATATTGAAAATTACGTCATAAAAATTGTATTTACTATGACTAATAAAAGAGAAAGAAAATTTTAAAATGATAAATTCATTAATAGGCATTAAAAGCAGTAAATGCGGGAAATTACGTCATATTTAAAATGGCCAGTAATAATTCTACCAAACAGTTTAAATTTAAAAATCTATTTACGGGACTTTTATCTCATATTTCGAGATGCATTTTTTAACGTTTGTCGTCTAAGGCAGCGCAAATAATAATACTTCTTTTCTAACAACAAAAGTATTTTCACATGAATAGTGAAAAGAGAAAGAAAACTTTAAAATGATAAATTCATTGATATGCGTTAAAAGCCGTAAATGGGAGTAATTACGTCGTATTTAAAATGGGCAAATGATAATATTGGCGAACAGTTAAAAATTAAAAATATATCTATGAGAGGCTTCAATTCCAATATTTTTTTTTTTTTTTTTTTTTTTTTGTGCGTGCGTGTGTGTGTTTCCATAACAACAAGATGAATCAAATTTCAATAAAAATAATAAAGAGTTTGTACAAGTTCATAGAGACTACACACTTTTAAATTAAATAATGTATGTATCCATGTATCTTAAAAGAGAAAAAAAGAAATTTTAAAAATAAATAAATAAACTGCATGAGAAATTATTTTAATAGTGAAAATTACGTCATATGTTAAAATGATACATTTAAAACGTTTTTCATTCTGAAGAATTTTAATCTGACGTCACATGGTATATAAGTAGTGCGACTTGCAAATTTATTTGTATATTACATCACTTGATGCAGCATAAATACAGGTAAATGTATGCGCAAAATAGTTTAAATTAAAATTCGATAAATACATATTAGAACATTCGGATATTCTTATTAAATACTATAAACAATATGCAATGTAAAAATAACATAAATGTATGCATGATGGTGTATCAAAAAAGAGAAAAGAATTCATGAATAAGCTATACCTGTTCCTGAAAATATCCAAAACTCGATCAAAACATATAATATAAGCGCAAACACATTGGTTTTCAATACCGTGGTTCTGAAAGCTATTCCCAAGCTAACAGAGTTTTTTAACCCCGAATCTAAAGGAAGACTATTGTCCATAGCGTTTTTATAAAAGTCCGAAAGATAGCGACATTTTTAAGGTACCATTTTATACAAGCTGATTTTCAAATGTGTATTTGAACTTACATATCAACACCACAGTCATCAGTTGTTACAACAATGATGGATGAGGCCATGGTAACAGAAAAAGGTACCATTCAAACGGAGAAGCATGGCAACCCGATTACAGAAGATAGCCGCCGCTATGGTGATAATATCATTCAATCTTCCGTAACCTAGTAATATTTTTTAAACAGTGCACATTACTATATTTTCAGAGTCTGCGAAGTCTGAACGGTGGTTGGCGGACGTAGCTCGCAGGGGGCTCAGCCCTCTAGTATAATAAAAATCAATAATTTATAAAAACAAAAATTTGTCTGTCCGTAATTCTATACAAATCCACAGTTCGGAAGCCAGAATTGTGAAATGTTACGTACATGTGTATTAAAACACAGCCGAGGCAACTAAAGTAATCCGGAATCGAAATAATTTATAGTTAATTTTTAATTAATAAACAACCACCAATTTAACAGCAATTCCCCATCAAATTTAATCGTATTTCGTTATGGCAGTTGCCAACAATTAAAATCGACAGTAAAATTCTTACCACAACAATAACTTTTTTAGTGCAAGATTTCCACGTGAAAAGTGAAAATGAAATAAATAGCTTGACGAATTAAAAAAAAAGTGAATACTACGTCATATTGGAAATATAACGTCAACAAGTGAATATATACCGTCATATGAGCTTCAAAAACCGTATTGAAGCATGATAAAAACCCGATTATAGAAATATTGGCATATTTTAACATTTTGAGGTTCTCTAAATTTGTTTTCGCCCTTTTTAATTCTATTCCAATACGTGTGTGTATGCGCGTATATTAGATTTTCCAAAAAGGTTTAGGTCCTCGAGCTCCTTCTTTGTGAAGAACTGAAATAAAGATTTTAGATTAAAATAAAATTCATAGAATTTTTTTACTTGTTATTATTTTTTTTTTAAACATGGAAAAATTATTTACATAGCAAAATACTCGGAAACAACTTTTCATCAAAAGCTTTTAATCTCGGTTTCAATCCAGATCACCGATTATATTTACTAAGTAAGTAGGTAATCTGTCGTCCGGATTAAATGAAAAAAAAAAAAAAAGAGTGAAAATTGCGTAAACACCCATTCGTTCATTTTTCAAAATTGATTTTTCAAAACAAACATTATTAAAATTTTGGACAACGCCGGGTACTTTAGCTAGTAATATATATGATCGTTTTTACCCATATTCTGCAACCCGGGAAGCCCGGGTATAACCCCTTGTATATATAAATAACAGATCGGTTAGTTTAGAGTACTTAAATAAATGCTTAAGAATTAATTAAAAGCTTATTTTAAAACGATTCATCATAGTGAAGCTGACTTTCAACATTTAACTAAATGTTCTTACTTTTATAATTTGAGACAAAAACTGGAATGTGTATAGATTTATAACTTTAACATTTATCAAACTGCATTACTGAAACTGACTTTGAAGAGAATATATAGATTTTGCTTTAAAAAAGGATAAGAACGACTCCTTTATTTTAATACTAGCAGACCCGCCCGGCGTTGCCCGGGGTTTGTAAATAATAACCTTAAACAAAACTTAAGTTTGTATGATTTTATATCTTAGGAAATTCTTTTAAATGAATCTAATTTCGGAGGACACATTGCCTTCCGTAGCGTCTAGTGTGTTCCCATCAAACTTTTTTCCGAAAGAGCCTGTAATCTAGATCCCCACTACCTATGGCAGCATTTACCGGAAGTGCTCGCACGTGCCGGAGACAATCGAAAACCAAGTTGAGTGAGCCAAACCTCGTAGGAATCAAGCCCATAGAATTAAAAAAAAAGAAAATAATGCGCCATTAATGTTAGAAAATGTTGGTAACTAAAGTCTAAGATAAAATTTCATAATGCAGAAAGTAGCTGAATTGTAATCTAAGTTGAAGGAAGCAAATCCCGTTGAAATCGGGCCCTTAAACCCGAGAAAATAACGCGCTACCAAGCGATGGAAGATGGCCCCTCACCTTGTAAATTTCATGAATTACTATTAGCATTAACACGATATTTAATAAACGGATGAAATCCCTTTTCTAAAGTTACATTTAAAGTAACGCGATTTTTAATTTACGGCTGTAGTGAGTAGACGTAAGTTGATGCTGAAAAAGGCGATTAATGTTCGAAGAAGGTGGTAGCTGAGGTATAAAGAAAGACCGGGCCCTGTGGTCCAGGGTCTTAACTAGAATGTAGTTGGGTATAAGAAAATTTTTTAGGGGTTTTAAAATAGCTGGAAGACGCTAAAACTATGTTAAAGAAAATTGCAATAGAATAGGATAGTTTTTAAAGAGCTGCAACAAAGGCCCTAAGAAGACGATTAATATTCGAAATAGCTGAAGTCTGCAATTTTTTTTTTGTCGTTCATGTAGTAGCTGGAGAACCTAAGAAGTTGTTAGAAAGAAAAAAGTTCGTGAATTGGACCATTTTTAAGAGAGCTATAACAGGGGGCTCAAAGGGGCCCAACTGATAGTTGAGAGCAGGCCCCTAACATGAAAACATGTTTAAATGTTTTAGTTCTTAGCGTTTTAGATCTTCAATTAGTCAAAATTAATCATAGGGTATGATATAATCATTGGAATAATATTTTAAAGAAATGCACAAAAATAGGGTAAATGCTTAAAAAGGAGTCCTAGAGCCCCAATAAAAATATGAGGGTGTTGGTCTAGGGTGGAGTCCAAGACTCAATTTTAAAACTATGCAATGAGAAGGCGAGAAAATTAGGGTGTAAAAAATGCATAGCACTCAAAAAGTTCAAGGGGCCCCGGATTGGGCCCTACAGGACCCTAAGGTATCCCAGGATTTTAGCTAAAATATAGAAACTGGAGAATAACTAAATGGAAAATTCCAAAAATGAAGATCGGATTAAGAGGGGCAATTTATTAATAATTTATGGTGCAAAAGCTTCAAGGTGCCTTGTTCCGGGCCCCAAGGGGGAAGGGACTTAAGTGGCATGTAGTTTGGTACAAATACACTTTTTAGTAGTTTTTCCCTTCCGACCTTCCGACATGTAGTAATACACCCTACCTACAGGTAATGAGAGGTAATTAGCAGGGTCTTGTTTGGAAGAAGTGCTTACAGGCTGATCCTGATCTTCCATCCCCAGATAAATATGGTTGGATTTCTGAAACATATAGTGAGGAAATAGGTTATCTAGAGGTCTAGTGGAGTGGCAGTATTCCTATTCGTGAAGCTGTTTTGGAACTGATGTCATGTTTTTGTTTAAGAACAAGTGTCATGCTATCATGTGTGTGTATTTTTAATAACCTCAGATGTGCAAGCATATGCAGAATACAGGACTGTTTCAACTATGACGATGGAAGTGACATGGACATGGGAATGTCAACCGATGACGATAGCAATGAAGAAGACTAAGATATCTGTTATTTATTAATTCTTAAGAGACTGGGTACAATATTTTAACCAGTATTAATTATTTATTGAATTGATGTGCCTTATCCACATGAAAACAATATGCATTAAAATTTAAAACAAGATTTCGGTTTTCATTCATTGCAAATGTCTTTTGAACTGTTCATCCAATTGAAAATGTTAATAAACAACTAATGATATTAAAATAAAAATCTTCATAAACAAATAATTTGTGTAACGCTTTATGTTCAACAATATTTGTTCCTTCCATTTTTTCATTGAAATCTCTTCAATTATGTGATAATGGCAAAAATAATCATATTTATCTATGGGTGATACATGGTACCCATCTTTTCAATATGGCGTCTATAAGCTTCCACGAATTTCATAGTATCATCATAAAATGAACATCTTGGACCATTGTGAATCCAAAAAGGCATGTACGATCAAGTACTCAAAGATGAAACCAAAAGCCCTAATTTTGGCTTCTGGCTCAAGGACTATATCGAGAAGGCATTGGTCATACACAGCGCTAACCCAACTCCGGATGCGATCTGCGATCTAACATCAAAGAGCGTACATTCAGCTTTTGTACTTAGGCTTCTCTAACGACCTCTCAGAGGTACGTTAGGTAGCTTGAATTGATCCTTATATTACTTCTAAAAATCGAAAGAATAGTTTATTTATTTTGATTGGACGTTTTTCTACTATTTTTTTTCCGGTGTATATTTTTCAATATTACATACCCATCATACGTAGTATAGGGTTAATCTTGTAATCGTTTTAAAAATCGAAAATTTTTTTTTTTTACAGATTTACACGTTTCAGACACTGGAGATTCAGAAAAACATATTTTTGGGGAAAAAAATTTGCCGTCCGTCTGTGTGTGTGTGTGTGTGTGTCTGTAAACAGCGGTGGGATTCAAATAATTTAACAACCGGTTCACTGCCCGAATGAATTTTGATGTATGAACGTGAAAGGAAAAGAAAGCATCACGCATAGATACTGAAGCACTTTCCAATACTATAAGAACATTGTTAAAACTTTGATCTTTTGGTATAGTAAAGAAAAAAAAAAAAAAAACCTGAAACATGTTTCCTAATGAAAGGATGTAAATAAACTAGCTGACCTGCCCGGCGTTTCCCGTGCCCGAGATACTTAACTTTAGATAGCCCGAGATAGTAACTTTAAATGACAGTCAAATTTGAAGAAATTTATATCTTTAACTCCATTTTTTCTGAAATTATAATAAAAAAAAAATCGCTAAAATATACTGAATTGAAAATATATGCTATTTGGCATTTTATTTTCTGCGTAATTTGATTTCTGGAGTCTATGATAAAAAACGAACGAAACCACGACAAAACACGCAGATTTTTGCTGATTTCTTCGAAATTTTCACACATTTTATTTTGTAAAAAATATTTTTACCCATCCGAATTTTTCAAAATTTTAATTGATGATGTGAATCTCATTTATTGAGATGCTCTAAAAAGATTGTGTTTAGTTACGGTGTTTAGACAGACGTTTGGTTACTTTTAGCATAGAAACAATATCGTCTCATGAGGTGCGAAGTGACAATATATTGCGTTTGACAAAATATATTTCTAAGGGTTGAAAAGAATTTTTTTTTTTTAACCGATTGCACCATAGATTGAAAGAAGGTTTCTGCTTTAAGAGCATACTTTTGATTCGTCGGTACCTCTAAAATTGCGTCCTGGAGAGACGTTACCATAAGAGGGGGGGGGGGGAGACCCTTTTTGAACTTATTTTTTGCAAGGAATAACTGTAACTGCGATATTTTTAAAATTGATTGCGGCATTTGAGACGTAAGAGCGTGATCTTTTAGAATATGTCTTCCGTTTTCAACTTTACCAAGTGGTTTGGCCGATGGAAGTTAATAAATAATGACAAAATATCACCCAAAATTCCTTTTTTTCTCCCGAAACGTTAGTAGGGCATCTGCGTACGTGCGAGCGCTTTTTCTCTCTCGGAAGAACACAGATGAGTTTTTAATGAGAGTTCTTTGTAATTTTTAATCAATAACTCAGCTAATTATTAGAAATTTAAAATTCTGAGTCTCAGGTGCACTAAGAGAGGCCTTGGACTAACATTTCACAAATTTTCGGCCTTCTACGTGCCATAGATTTTGCTAGCCATCGCAGACACACACACGTAGAGAGAGAGAGAGAGAGAGAGAGAGAGAGAGAAACTTTTATCAGTATAGATATTCCGCAATCATGAAACTTTGATCAAAATTTCTATTTTAAAATGCATCAAAACAGTATAATACAATAAAGATAATACAAAAATAGAAATTTAAGTTTAAGAACTCACTTATGTTCATGATCTATAGTTGCAATCAGCTAGATATTTAAAAAACTGTAACTATAACTAACTATAGCAAGAGCTTTGGATATTAATGAAGTTTCTACATTTTCAGATTGAAAGCAGCAAAAATAAACTCGAGTTATTTTCGGTAGAAAATAACTTTATACTTATGCGTTGAAAGCTAAAAAAAAAGTTTTCAAAAAGGTAGTATATTTTTTCATATAGTTAACACTTAAATAAAACAATAAAGCATGTAGAAAAAACTAGATTATAGTATAGAAAATAGTTTTAAAATATTAAGTAACTTGTGTTATTTGAGATATTTACATACAGCTTTTTGATAAATGTCGAGTTTGTCGACTTCTCTTCTCTGACCATATCATGTTTATCTTTGAAAACCTCTTTTCTATTTCTGCTGAACTTGCAGCAATTATCCTGACAAAATATTTAACATTTTGAATACTTTACAAAAGTTATATAGTATTAGAAAAATATTAAAAATGTAGTAAAAAAATCCTGGATAATCATTAATATTAATTATAAGTGTCGTTAAATATAAATAATAATTCTTCAGCTGCTTTCAATGGAAGTATACTTTACTACCCCAATATTCCAGCAAACTGACAGAGAAAAAACTGTAGTTTATTGCTATATTCAAATTCGCTACAACTTGTTTTTAATTGTTCAGAATTCAGTAGCCTAACATTTTTTTAAATTCGTTACGTTCTTTTTAAAAAACATGCTCACTAAAACACATAGGATCTTTTACAAGATTGATATTATTTTCAAGTTTCTGAAGTCATAAAACCCCTATATGTTATCGTAAGATTTCATCCTTTATTATACTTATTATGATACCCTTATTCTTCTTGTTCGCAGGGCTTTATAGAAAGACGAGCAATTTCATTTAAAATATACAGTCATCAAGGCAATATCAGTTATAAAACACGTAGGGCGTCCCTTCTTTTCGCTAAGAATTGATTCCTAAATCGTTAAATTTAGAATAATTCTAATTTTAAAAATATTTCAAATGCTGTTCTTCATCATCTTAGAAATCGTTTTTTTCTTTAGAAAAAAATTAAAAACTTTTAAATTTTATGCGGTCTTTTGGGTCTTATAACATATTTACAAAAACATTATCCATATAGCAAGTGAGACAAATTTTTGCACAACCGAAACTTCTCGAGTTATGATATTTAGAATTTTAAGAATTTCTTACCATTTTTTTGGTACAAAAAACGGGCCAGGCATCGCTGGAAAGTCGTAAAATACAAAAAAAACCATACAATGTTTTTTGATTTGTTAAAGTGCTATCACATGATGCGAGCTACTAGGCATAACGCGGTGTTACTTTCGGGCAACACCGCGTTAAACCTATGGCTTCAAAAGTGTTGCTCGAAAAACAAGCAACTTTTTTTTATTGTCGGATCAATTTTGCCACCTACAATGTCTACTCAAGTATTTAATGAGTAATGTTGCCTGTAACCACCAATCAAATGCTAGGAAAACTGACAAGGGAAAAGCCTCTTCCCGAACAGCTAATGAAATATTTGGAAAATTGATGAACTCGTAGGCAGTTTTTGACGCTTCAAGTTTACCCTGTGTAATAGCACTTTTAGAGCATGGAATATGTTTTCTAAATATAACTTATAAGACTTAAGGATCGTATTAAAATTTGTTACATTTACGAAAATAACTACTTTGATTTAAATGACGTCTAACATATGAAGAACAATATTTAAAAAAAGAAATGCATTTGAAAGTGTACCACTAAATCTAACGATTTAACTATTAACTATTGATCAGGAATCAGAGGGAACGTTGCGTATGTTTTTAAAAGAAGCAGACAACCTTTTATTCGAATATAAGTAGTTATTGAAAAGTTTGAATAATCATGCCATATAAGTAGAATTAGCCCGGGCTGCTGACTCGAATCTTTAAAATTTAATTTTTTTAAGTTAAATTTGCTTGTTACAGGACTGATGAAGAAAAAAATATATACTTTTTTCGAATGAAGCAAATCAGAACATGTCACAGTGTTATGTTTAGAAAACGCTGTTGTGCAGATAAACATTTAATGAAAGTAGGTAAATGCGATTTGCGCATTTAGAGTATAATTTTAACAACCGGTTCGCCGAACTCAGCACGAATTAACAACCGGTTCTGCCGAACCGGTGCGAACCGGCTGAATCCCACCACTGTCTGTAAACACTGTATCTCCCGAACAAATTGAAGTAGAGACTTGAAATTTGGTGTGTACTTAGTATGTAATAATGGAAAGAAGTCTATTGAATATCAGTAACCTCGATTATCCGTAACTATTTTTTTCGGACTCTCCAAATTTTCGTTCTGATAAAAGTTATATAAAAATTTTCGAAATTGTTTATTTTAAAGAGTGGATATAAAAGACAATAAAAAAACATACATTTTGCATAAAGAATGAAATAGATCGGATGATTAGTTGTAGACCTATTTGTAATCCTATTTTTTTACATTTTTCTATTTTTCACGACCCTGTATTTCATTCAAATTTCAATTCAAAGATGTATTTTAATTGGAAATAAGATGCTTAATCCGACGCAGTAAACTGTTAGTTAATATGATTAAAATTTTCGGAGTTATAAGGATGTTTCTTTTATGCAATTTGGTACTACTTGATTATCCCGTCGACTAAAAAATTTCGCCAAACTATAAGATTAAATGCCAATATTGGCTTATCGTAAATGTCACATTCACTTGACATTAAAAACATTACACGTGTTTGTGCGTCATCAAGTGATTTTTAATTCGACGTTTATTTCTATTTTTATTAATCTTTTACTAATTTATTTGTTTGTTCGTTATTTAAAATAAAAATTATGCCAATTTGTACAATTTTGAGAGTAGTTTGGCGATTTATATAATTTGTCAAATGGGTCGACGGGATAATCAAGTAGTATCCGCAATTCAGTAATAGAGCATTACTATGTATTAAAAATATTTAAATATGCATTTAAATTTTATTTTGGAATTGCAATGCATTTTATAAATAGTTTACACATGTTTTATTTTCATATTTTATACTATGCGTTTCCATGATGAGTAAGTATTACAGTAGCCCCAACGGCTAGTTTTTTATATTATAGAGTAAAAAATCATAGGCATGCAACGAAGGTATTTCGAAAGGTAGAAATGCGAAACACGGAAGAATGAATGTTGTTCTGCCGGTAGTAATATTTACAGTCTGATAATAATCATACTCCTATTATAAAGAGGTAAAAATTGTTTATTTGTCGGAGATAAGCTCAAGAACTACCGAACCGATTCCAAAAGTAATGGTATCAAAATGATGGTGTTCGCCCAACTTAGAACATAGGCTATATCTTATGTCGGTGCCACTACCCCAAAGGGGGTGCAGGAGCGAAAAACGTTCTAAAAATGCGATTTTAGCGTTACTGAAAGGCCTAGAAATATGAAATTTTGAATATTAGTTACTTATAAGATACTAGCAAACCCCGCGGCTTTGCTCGCGTAATATTTGAAATATGCCAAGTGATATTTATATGTCTAATTTTTATTAAAAGGTACTAACTAAATTTTTATTTTATTAAAAGGTACTTATTACTTTTAGGAATAATTCAAAAATTACTATTTAAAACACAGTTTGACTAAACATCATTATTACACTGTATTAGGCAGAAATGAGACTTAAATTAATAAAATGAAATAAAACTAAATAAATGATAATTTAGAAAATATTTTGAAACTTTTATGCTCAATTAATACGCTCATTTCAGTATTCATTTGAAGTTTTGAATTTTTTAGAAACCATCTTCTTACATCTTAAAATTAACCATCATGTCGAATTCCAAGTCCTACCACCTCTCTCAACATAAAGGGCTATGTTGAAACAGGAACTGTCACCATTAATTTGCCAACATTAATTTTGAAATCGGTTTGTTATTTCCTAATATTCCACAGAAACGTAATTTAAAAAGCTTTTAAAGCCCTTTTTTAGAACGTTTGTTGTTCCTGTGAACCCCAGGTGGTAGGATCACCGGCATAAAATATAGCCTGTGTAGGATCAGAGACTGTTACCACTGATTCGCAACTATTACTTTTATAATCGGTTTACATTCCCTGAAATTGCATAGCATCGTAATTTAGAACTTTTTTAGAATGCTTTTCGCACCTCCCCTTCGCGTCATCCCTTTTTAATTTGAATTTATTTTCGACCTTCCTTCGAGGGCATTTATAATTTATAAGTAACTACCATGTCATATTTAAAGTTTCTACCCTTTCCAGTATCACAGAAATCGCAATTTAGAAAGTTTTTAGCTCTTGCAACCCTCTGGGGGTAGTGGAACAGACATAAAATATAGCTTATGTTTGAGCAGGTTCTATCACCAAAATTTGTCATCATTATTTTTTTAATCGGTTTGGTAATTTATAAGTTTACTTAAAAGTTGTAATTTATAACGCTTTTCACTCACTTCATTTTTTTTTTATTTGGAATTTTCTTTCGACTGTTCTTAGAAAGCAGTTGCATCTTGTAAGTAAATACCATGCCATACTTCAAAGTGTTAGACCCCCTCAGTTGTGCAAAAAATGCAAATTAGAACATGTTTTGCTTTTGCAACCCTCAGATGGTAGTGACAGCAACATAAAATATACCATAGGTTATAGCAGGGTCTGTCACCATTGATTTGCAACCATTACTTTTGAAATAGCTTTGGTATTTCCTTAGATTGAGTAGAAATCGCAATTTAGAACGTTTTTAGGACGCTTTTCGCGCATTTTCACCGCTTTTTAAATTTCCAATTTTTTAAACTGTTCTTAAAGATCATTTATAGCTAATAAATAGTACCTTGCCTAATTTTAAATTGCTAGCCCCTACCGATCACAAAAATCGAAATTTAGAACGCTTTTTTACTCCTGCAACGTCTTGGTGATAGTGATACCGACATAAAATAGCGTCTATGTTAGAGCAGAGGCTGAAAGCATCAATTTCCTACCATTACGTTTGAAACCAGATTCATTCTTCCTGAGATATTGCCGACAAATCGGCATCTAGAACGTTTTTAGAACGCTTTTCGCGCATTTTGCTCCTGCATCTCCTCTGAAATAGTGGAAACAGACATAGAATATAGCCTATCTTGGAGCAAGATCTGTCACCATCATTTTTACACCATTATATTTGAAATCGGTTCAGTACTTCCTGAGATTGCATAGAAAATACAATTTAGAAAGTTTTTTATAGCGCTTTTTGCGCATTTTGATCCCTCTTTTAAATTTCGATTTTTTTAGGAAATGCCCTTAGAGATCATTGATATCTTATAACTAACTACCATTCCAAATTTCACGATTCTAGGCTCTTCCGTAACGCAAAAGTCGCAATTTAGAACGTTTTTTGCTCCTGCACCCCCTTTGGGGTAGTGGCACCCACATAAAACATCGCCTATGTTAGAGCAAGGGTTTTCACCATCATTTTGACGCCATTATTTTTTAGATCGGTTAAATATTTCCTGAGATTGTGTAGAAACCACCATTAGAACGTTTTTTAGAACGCTTTTCGCGCATTTTCACTCCTTTTAAATTTCGAATTGTTTAAGAACTCTTCTTAGACATCATTTATATCTTATAAGTAACTAATATTCAAAATTTCATATTTCTAGGCCCTTCAGTAACGCTAAAATCGCATTTTTAGAACTTTTTTGCTCCTGCACCCTCTTTGGGGTAGTGACACCAACATAAAACATAGCCTATCTTGGAGAAAGCGTTGTCACCATCATTTTGACTCCAATACTTTTTAAATCGGTTTGGTATTTCCTGAGATTGTGTAGAAACTACCATTTAGAACGTTTTTTAGAACACTTTTTGTGCATTTTCAACCCTTTTAAATTTCGAATTGTTTAAGAACTGTTCTTAGACATCATTTATATCTTATAAGTAACTAATATTCAAAATTTCAAATTTCTAGGCCCTTCAGTAACGCTAAAATCGCATTTTTAGAACGTTTTTTGCTCCTACATCCCCTTTGGGGTAGTGGCACCGTCATAAAACATAGCCTATCTTGGAGCAAGCGTTGTCACCGTCATTTTGACACCAATACTTTTTAAATCGGTTTGGTATTTCCTGAGATTGTGTAGAAACTACCATTTAGAACGTTTTTTAGAACACTTTTTGTGCATTTTCAACTCTTTTAAATTTCGAATTGTTTAAGAACTGTTCTTAGACATCATTTATATCTTTTAAGTAACTAATATTCAAAATTTCATATTTCTAAGCCCTTCAGTAACGCTAAAATCGCATTTTTAGAACGTTTTTTGCTTCTACACCCCCTTTGGGGTAGTGGCACCGACATAAGATATAGCCTATGTTCTAAGTTGGATTAACACCATCATTTTGATACCATTACTTTTGGAATCGGTTCGGTAGTTCCAGAGCTTATCTCCGACAAATAAACAATTTTTTCCTCTTTATAATAGGAGTATAGATAAATGATGTCTAAGAACAGTTCTTAAACAATTCGAAATTTAAAAGGGGTAAAATTGCACAAAAAGCGTTCTAAAAAACGTTCTAAATGGTGGTTTCTACACAATCTCAGGAAATATCAAACCGATTTAAAAAATGTTGGTGTCAAAATGATGATGACAACGCTTGCTCAAAGATAGGCCATGTTCTATGTCGGTGCCACTACCCGAAAGGGGGTGTAGGAGCAAAAAACGTTCTAAAAATGCGATTTTAGCGTTACTGAAGGGCCTAGAAATATGAAATTTTGAATATTACTTACTTATAAGATATAAATGATGTCTAAGAACAGTTCTTAAACAATTCGAAATTTAAAAGGAGTGAAAATGCACAAAAAGCGTTCTAAAAAACGTTCTAAATGGTAGTTTCTACATAATCTCAGGAAATACCAAACCGATTTCAAAAGTAATTGTATCAAAATGATGGTGTTTGTCCAACTTAGAGCATAGGCTATATCTTATGTCGGTGCCACTACCCCAAAGGGGGTGCAGGAGCGAAAAACGTTCTAAAAATGCGATTTTAGCGTTACTGAAAGGCCTAGAAATATGAAATTTTGAATATTAGTTACTTATAAGATATAAATGATGTCTAAGAACAGTTCTTAAACAATTCGAAATTAAAAAGGGGTGAAAATGCGCGAAAAGCGTTCTAAAAAACGTTCTAAATGGCGATTTATACGCCATCCCAGGAAGTATCAAACCGATTTAAAAAATAATGGCGACAAAATGACGGTGCTAGCCCTTGCTCCAATATAGGCTATATTTTATATCGGTTCCACTACCCCAAAGGGGGTGTAGGAGCAAAAAACGTTCTAAAAATGCGATTTTAGCGTTACTGAAGGGCCTAGAAATATGAAATTTTGAATATTAGTTACTTATAAGATATTAATTATCTCTAAGGACATTTCTTAAACAATTCGAAATTAAAAAGGTGTGAAAATGCGCAAAAAGCGTTCTAAAAAACGTTCTAAATGGAGATTTATACGCAATCCGAGGAAGTATCAAACCGATTTAAAAAATAATGGCGACAAAATGACGGTGCCAGCCCTTGCTCCAATATAAGTTATATTTTATGTCGGTGTCACTGTCCCAAAGGGGTTGCAGGAGCAAAAAACGTTCTAAATGGCGATATTTACGGAATCTCAGGAACTACCGTATCAAACCGATTTCAAAAGTAATGGTTGGAAATTGATGGTGACAATCCCTGTTCTGACATAGGCTCTATTTTATGTCGGTTTCACTACCACCTGGCGTTGCAGGAGCAAGAAACGTTCTAAATTGTGATTTTTGTGATACTGTAGGGGCTAGCAACTTGAAATTATGCAGGGTAGTTACTTATAAGATGTAAATGTTCTCTATGAATAGTTTCTGAAAAATTTGAAATTTAAAAAGAGTAAAAATGCGCGATAAGTGTTCTAAAAAACGTTTAAATGACGATTTCTATGCAATCTGTATATCAGGAAATACCGAACCGATCTTAAAATTAATGGCGGAAAATTGATGGTCCAATCCTTGATCCAACATAGGCTGTATTTTATGTCAGTGCTACTACCACATGTGAGTTGCAGGAGCAAAAAACGTTCTAAATTGCGATTTTTGTGATACTGAAGGCGATAGCAACTTTAAATTTAGCGTGGTAGTTGCTTATAAGATGCAAATGCTCTCTAAGTGAAGTCGAAACAAAATCGAGATTTAAAAGTGGTTGAAATGCGCGAAAAGCGTTCTAAAAACGTTCTGAATTGCGATTTCCATTCAATTGTTAAAGTTAGAATCTTTAAATTTGGCGTGGTAGATATTTATAAAATATAAATGCACTCTAAAAACGGTTTGCAGCTTAGTGGTAAAAGCATTGACGCGTATAATCAACGACTTTGGTTGGATTCCAGGCTTGGCTACTTTTCACTCTGTTGACTGTACGCCTTTTAAGCATTATTTAAATTCAAGGCGTGAGAAATTTTCCACAAAAAATGTCCAAAAATTATATGTATGGATTTATTCACTATTGAAATGATTTTAAGATCTGTGTGTATTACAACAGTATAGGTAAAATGCTCCCACTGAGAAAAATGGCGTCATTATGTGCGCCAAATAGTAGAGAACTTGTAAAACGCATCACACTCTTATGGTAACCTGCCTATTTTCCAACAATTTTAGAGGGTATATTTTCTGAGTGGCAATGGACAATACTATTCTGTATTCTTTTATATAGTTATCCTAAAATAGGATTATTTCAAAGATTAAATAAAGATTGAATTGGTACGTACTAACTTTTAGATTAACAAAAAAAAAAAAAAAAAATACTTTTATTTTCGAATGATTGTTTTTAAATATTGAAATATTTGTCTTTTTACTAATGTATTTTTTAATATATGGATGTTGCATCGAAGTCATAATTTACATCTTTATTTAATCTGAATCAGGATTCTTACTGGCTTTTGACTAACCTTATAAATTCAATTATTCAGCAAAATGAACTAAAGTAAAATTAAAATAATAATCAGAAATATTTTCATCGTGAAACACTGGTTCCAAAATAGCTTTTAAATCCCATTAACATCTCCCCGTAATTCCTGTGTAATATATTCCAATTTCTTGCAATTATTTATCGATCAGTTACTCACCTAAAATCACCATGAAATTAATAAAATAAATGCAAATTTCTTTTTTTAGCAGCAGCTTTTGGCATAGCTCATTCTTTAGAAAGTGAAATTTCTTGCCAAATATTACTAACATGCATGACAGTGACGGTGAACAAACCAGAGTTTAATTAATGTTAAAATTAAGTTTGTGTCAATAAAATACGCTAATTGGAAACATATCTACTATGCAACTTTTCTCCTATTTTATTTTTGGGAGCTATGTTAAATGAAATGAGTGAAATGATGCATTTTAAAAATATGTAATATGTGTATTTCAAATATATACAATATATGGCACAGATGTCATATTCGCCCCATATTGGCGCGATTTTTTTCGGTTGCTAATTTGGCGAAAACATCAACAGCATAAACAACATAATCTGGGTTACCACATCAAGCAAAATAACGACACTTTGGCGCATGTTAATTACCTGTTGCCTATATGATATTGGCGACAGAAAAAAATCGTGCCAATATGGGGCGAATATGACATCTGTACCCAATATATGTATTTAAAAATATATATTTTATATGAACTGTGTATTTTAAATGAAATTAGTAAAAGGTGTAGTATTTAAAAAAATGAATCTAATACAAAGGTCCTTCTTAACTATCCCGTCGAGCAGTTTCCTTAAAAACTGTCGCCAAAGTATTCGCCAAAATGTAAAGTCCAATAAAGAAATAGAAAAATATAATTTCATTAGAATCTCAAATATATATATACACAACAAGTTCGGAAAAGACTCACTCACTAAAGTATCAACTCTCAGTAACTTTAAACAATAAAATTCATTATATATTAATCAAAACAGAAAAGAATAATCTATAATATTTATTTATTTACATTATTTTTCTTAATTATCCCTCTTGGCTGGTGCATAAATATTTGTGACGTCAGTTGAAACTGATCTACAGTATGTAACTATGCATCACAAGATTTTTTTTCAATGCTTTTTCTCTTTTAGTATCATGGTATCACCATATAAGAACATAATTGTAATTAACGTAATAACTAATTAATCGCTAAAACATTATTAAAATAGAGATAAAAGTTTAAATAAATAAAAAAAAAACACTTGATGACAAGGGCAATGCATCTGACATTAAATTAGGGTGATGACACGATCATGCCTTTTTGGCGTGAAATCCTTTAGTTTATTGGCGACAGTTTTTTTTTTTTTTTTTTTTTTTTTTTTTTTTTTAATGGAAAGTGATTGACGGGATAATGAAGAAGTTACCTAATACAAAAAAAATATTTAGCGATTTGTCACGCAAGTCCATCTAAAATAAAAGTATCTAAAGTAATATTATTGCGTGTATAATTTAATTATAACAGCATGCATACCATTACTCAATTATTTTATTGCGTAGGTAATCAAAACACAGTAAATTAATTGCATATATTTTATTGCGTAGGTAATCAAAACACAATAAATTAATTGCATATATTTTATTGCGTTTTGAATGAATATACATTTTTCCGTAATCACAATGAAGATTAGCGTGACACATGTGTTGTAATTTCAATTTTGGTACTTCTTAGTTATCCCGTCGACCAATTTCGCCAAATTATATAAATCGCCAAACCACTCGCCAAATTATACACATTGACTTAATTTTTATTTTAAATAACGAAAGAACAAATAAATTAGTAAAACATTAATAAAATTACAAATAAAACGTCGAATTAATGGTTTTATTGGCCATTATTGGCATTTAATCTTAGAATTAATTAATTAATGACAACCATTATTGGCATTTAATCTTATAATTTGGCGACAGTAATTTGGTCGACGGGATAAGCAAGAAGTACCTCAATTTTTAAATTAAAATGGGAAAAGGTTCTATAACCTATTCTGTTTTTTTTTTTTTTTTTTTTTTTTTTTTTTTTGCGATAAATGTATCGATGTGGTTGTTACGATCCACTTGGACCTTTTACAGCCTTTGGGGTTGCATTTTTTACTACTGGAATGGACTTGCGTTTTTTGTGGAATGCGTTTTTTGTGATTTCATGTGTTTCTGCCATCTTGAAAAATTTGGTAAGATGCTAAAACGGCATCTTGGCGCCATTTTCGATTCCTTCGTCAATCGCGCCACTCAGAACATATATGTGGAATCGCCATTCAGAATATATAGTCCGTAAAACATATGAGAGATTCAACATTGTTTGTAACTATGCAGTTAACTATTTGCCAAAACTCACTTGCTAAAATACGCCAGTTCGCAGTGCAACTTACAGAGCTTTTCCTTTGCCCTAGATATATATTAAACTAATTTCTGAATTATGTAAATATATTAAATAAGTTGTTCCTGTATGTATATATTAGGTAAATTGCGCCTGTTACACTTTACTTGGTGTAAATACTGAACGAATTCTGTGTCTGTAGTAAACAGTCAATGGGCTGCCATAAAGTATGAAAATATTCCTTTTCTAGCCAAGACCATTTTCTCCATCTAGCCAAGGCCGTTATAAAAAGGAAATACTGGTAAATGTAGATGCATTTCAAAAGCTGAGGAAAGTGTTTAAAACTGCTTTGTTCTAAATAGTGTTATGAAACAAAACTCGAATTAACTCGGGCTAAATTACAAAAACGAAATCTGAAAAAATTAAAATGCAAATAATAAGTTGCATAAAAAAACATTCAATCTTTCAGTAATTTGATTAAAATTGACCCCCCAAAGAAAATAATTTTGAAAAATTCCCAATTCTGCAATTTCACTATTATTTTATTTCCAAATTAAAATTTTTACTATGTTTTGCGCAAAAGTGACTGGCAGAGTGAACCCTGGTTTCCTTAGATTTTAAGTCTATTATGCCGTCGACCACTTTTCGCAAAAAAGAAAAATCCCCGAACTATAGGATTTAACGCCAAAAATGGATGATCGTGGGGTTACATTCAATTGATGTCAGATGCGTTTACACGCGTTTGTTACGTCATCAAAAGATTTTGAATTCGATTTTGTATCTGTATTTTTAATGACGTTTTACTAATTAATAACTTCTTTCGTTAATTAACATAACCATTACGTCATTAAATGATGATGTGATGATAATAAGATAGAAAAAGGCAGTGAAAAAATATTACGACACGTAGAATCGATCAATTTGAATTGACGCTACAAACATTTATCTACAATCCGAAACGTTAATTAATAATTTAATTTTCATCTCGCTTCAGATAATATCTGGTACCTTGAAATACGCAATTAATAATATTAGATTATTAGTAAATTTCTAAGCATATAAGTTTTCTTAAAAGATCAGAAAATCTCATTTTTACGAATGTCAAATAAGCCAGATTTATTTAACTTTCTTATTCTGATATGTTTTAAAATTCAGTTGCTAGGCAACTATTAAATAAAAAAAGGATAAAAAAGCCACGTACGTATTATTTTTAATTTTTAAAAAAGATAAAGAAAAAAAATCTTACATGTTTTCAGAGCATATGCACAAAATTCCATAAAATAATGTATAGAAAACTGCAAAAGGGTGAGGAAATTATTGAAAAAATTTTACATAAACAATTTAAAACATAATTTTTACATAAACAGATTTTATTAATTTAAGACATTGCATAGCCAAAATTTAACATTCATAATGCAACGCCAATTATTCTAGGCATTCTTTTGTCCAAAATCATCTGAATTAATCAAATTTTATTTTTGGTATGTTGTTACTCTCATATAAAAACACTCTATTCTTCAGTGACTTTTTAACTTATATTTCTTTAATATTCTTATGTATAAAAGCTTGGATTCTTAGCAATCTTCAATTTGTTTACTTGGCGTTATAATTTGTCGACTTTTTTTTACGGTAAGCGGCCGACGGGATAATAAACAAACACCGATTTTATAAATTCTAATTTTATTTTTTTATTTGCAGTTTTCTTGGTTTCCAAACGTGATGCCAAAAAGAAAATCTCATTTGTCATCACGAACTACTGGTTCAAGAGCAGCTAAATTGCGTCGAATTGAAGAATGTAACCCGAAACGTTTAGACCGTCTTGATGAGCAAAGAAACCGATCGTCTCAAATTTACGCTAGGGAGTCCAATGTCGAAAGAAAATACCGTCTTGCGAGTCAAAATGACCGCGCAATTCAATCCCGTGTTAGAGAATCTAGCAATGAAAGGTCTCAGCGTCTTACTGGGCAACAGTCACGCTCTGTCAAATTTAGAAAGGTTAGCCGTATGTCTGTTAGTAGTTATCGATCTGCTTTTTCATACGTTCCAAATATTGACTATTCTGAACAAAACAATATTAAAATTGGTCTTATGAATAAAATTTGCCCTAAATGTAACGCAAAGAAGTGGGCCGACTAGGCAAACGGTATGTGCTGTTCAAGCGGAAAAGTTAACCTACCTGAAATACAAGATCCACCCGAGTCACTCAAAGATCTGCTAACAGGTTCTCATCCATACTGTTCAAATTTTCTGAATAATATCAGAAAGTACAATTCTTTATTTCAGATGACATCCTTTGGTGCTAAAGTAGTGCGTGAAAGTAATTTTATGCCAAGTTTTAAAATAGAAGGCCAAGTATATCATAAAATTGGAAGTTTGCTGCCAGAACAAGGTAAAAAACCCCAATTTTTGCAAATATATTTCATTTCGGATGCTGATCAGTTATCTTTACGGTCAAATACAGCCCCGACATTAAAAGTTGATTTGATTCATGAATGTCAGACATTATTAAACAAGAATAACAATTACATTAAAAGTTTTAAAAGTAACATGGAAAATAACTCCTCCGGTGAAGACTTGAATTTAATCATCCATGCCGATCGTAACCCTGGAAACGAGCACAGAGGCCGTTATAATTGTCCTGCAATAAATGAAGTTGCGATATTGATGGTTGATGAAGAGAAAGGTCCAAGAGACATAGTCTTACATTGTAGGGACGGCAAATTAAAAAGAGTGTCTGAATTACATCGTGCATATGATCCCCTCCAATATCCATTAATTTTTATAAAAGGAGATGATGGTTATTATATTGGTATAGAGCAAGAAGATTCAACAAGAAATAAAACTGTATCATGTATGCAATTTTACGCATACCGTTTAATGGTCAGACCAAACAGTTTTAATGCATTGCATTATTACCGGGATTTATTTAGTCAGTATTTTGTTGATATGATGGCTAAAATGATTTCAGAGCGTTTACACTTTATACGCCGAAACCAACAAAAGTTGAGAGCTGACGATTATATACATTTAAGAGATGCTGTTTACCAAGATGCTAATATTCAGGCTGAAAATATTGGCCAATGTGTTATTTTACCTTCTACCTTTACAGGGTCGCCGAGATATATGCACGAAAAATCGCAAGACGCACTTACATATGTAAGAAATTACGGAAAGCCTGATTTATTTGTAACTTTTACATGCAATCCAGAGTGGTTGGAAATTAAAAATGAACTATTTCACCGACAGAGTTCTTTTCACAGACATGATATTATATCCAGGGTATTTCATTTAAAAATGAAAAAATTAATCAAATTATTCACAAAAGGCGAAGCATTTGGATCAGTAAAATGTTACATGGCTACCGTAGAATGGCAAAAGAGGGGTTTGCCTCATTGCCATCTGCTTTTCTGGCTCGATACAAAAATTCAACCGGATGAAATTGACAAAATTATTTCGGCCGAGTTACCAGATAAAGAATCTGACCCTACATTATTTGAAATTGTTTCCAAAAATATGATCCATGGGCCCTGCTGCGAAATTAACCCAACATCTCCCTGTATGAAAAATGGCATATGTAGCAAAAAATATCCAAGAAAATTTGTTTCTGAAACTCAAACAGGGAAGGAAGGTTACCCACTATATCGGCGGAGAGATCCAAATAATGGTGGCCAGACTACTACTCTAAATATCCGCGGAAAACCAGTTAGTATTGATAACCGTTATATTGTCCCTTATTCACCGTTTTTGTGCCGGATATTTAACGCTCATATAAACATTGAATATTGTCATTCCATTAAAGCAATAAAGTATATATGCAAATATATAAAAACAAAGGCTCGGATCAAGCCACTGTTTCCATTGAGAATCCTAATGATGAAATTGCGAAGTATTTGAATGGCCGATATATAAGCACGTCTGAAGCGATGTGGAGACTACTAGATTTTAATATTCATGAAAGATATCCAACGGTTTTGCATTTAGCCGTTCATCTGGAGAACGGTCAGAGGGTATATTTCTCCAGCAATACTTTGCAACAGGTTATTAATAATCCACGAAAAACAACTCTTATGGCCTTTTTCGAATTATGCGCTACTGATGATTTTGCAAAGACTCTATTATATCCCGAAGTTCCCCATTATTACACGTGGGCCGACAACAAATTTTCACGAAGAAAACGTGGACAAGATGTTGATGGATATCCCGGAATTAAAAGGGACACTGCTTTGGGCAGAGTTTACAATATTCATCCAAGCCAAACGGAGTGTTTTCATTTAAGAATGCTGCTTCATCATGTTCGTGGTCCAACTTCTTTTGAAAGTCTAAGGATTGTAAACGGGGTCGTTAAAGAAACGTTTCAAGCAGCCTGCCACGAACGAGGTTTATTAAAAACGGACAAACATTGGGAATGCACAATGAAAGAAGCTGTAATCGCTCAATCACCCATCATGTTAAGAGAATTGTTTCTTATTATTTTATTATTCTGTCATCCTTCTGAACCAACAAAACTATGGGAACGTTTTAAAGAAGATCTTTCTGAGGATATTCTACATAGAGAAAGGTTATTAAACCTTAATCCTGATCTGCCATTTTCTGAAGAAATTTATAATGAAGGGTTGATACTTATCGAAGATAAGATATTAGAGTTAAACGATAAGACATTAAACGATTTTGGAATACCTTCACCTAATCGTTCGAATAAGCCTTCATCTCATGAAACACTAAAAAAAATGCATGACAAAAACCAGTTAACTGCGTATGTAAAAGAAAACCTTACTATATTAATCCCTGAACAGCTTGAAGCTTTTAATAAAATTATTGAAAGTGTAGAACAAAATAAAGGAAAAGTTTTTTTCATAGATGCACCAGGTGGAACTGGCAAGACTTTTTTGACTAATTTGATATTGGCTAAAGTTAGACAAATGGGGAAAATCGCTCTTGCTGTTGCCTCATCTGGAATAGCGGCAACTTTACTTTTAGGTGGAAAAACTGCCCATTCGACATTTAAGTTACCACTTTCAGTGCCTCTACATCAAGAATCTGTTTGTTCTATACGCAAAAATGGTACTATTGGTAAATTACTTCAACAAGTGTCAATAATTATGTGGGGTGAATGCACAATGAGCCACAGAACACATGTTGAAGCTGTGAATCGCACACTTAAAGATTTTAGAAATTGTAATGCCCTTATGGGTGGAGTCACATTTGTCTTTACAGGAGATTACCGTCAAACGCTCCCGGTAATTGCCAGAGGAACAAGAGCAGACATTATTAAAGCATGCTTAAAATCTTCAGTAGTGTGGAGTTCTGTACAAACACTTAATTTGCGAACTAATATGCGGGCCCATCTAGCAAGAAGCAATAGTGATTTTCCTACTGAATTATTGAAGTTGGGTGAGGGCAAACTTTGCAACAGTGTATCAAGTAATAACTCGACTATTGTTGAACTAACTGAGAAATTAGGACACATTATATACGATATTGAAGAACTAATAACAAAAGTTTACCCTGATATTGACTCTATTCTGCAAAAAGACTTTGAGTGGTTTTGCTCTAGAGCAATAGTTTGTCCAAGAAATAATGCTGTAAATGAAATAAATAACATTATATTGAAAAAAGTACCCGGTGATCTACGGCTGTACAAGTCTATTGACACTGTTGTTCAAGTGGAAGACGCAATTAATTACCCACAGGAATTCTTAAATTCCTTAAGCCCACCTGCTTTACCACCACATGAACTATATCTAAAAATCAGTGTACCAATTATCTTATTACGAAATTTGAGCCCATCTAATTTGTGCAATGGCACAAGACTTCAAATTAAAAATTTCCGAGAACACTTAATAGAGGCGACGATACTTACAGGTCCAGCAACAGGAGAAATGGCGCACATTCTGCGGGTACCAATGATCCCTACAGAACTTCCATTTTCATTTCAGCGTCTTCAATTCCCAGTGAAAGTAGCCTTTGCATTAACAATTAATAAGTCTCAAGGGCAGACATTTAAAACGGTAGGTATCGATTTGAGGCAAGAATGTTTCACACACGGACAACTTTATGTAGGACTATCTAGAACTGGTAGCGCAGAAAACCAATTTATTCTGCTGCCACAGGGTAACAAAACCTCAAATATTGTTTATACAGAGGTTTTAAAACCTTAGTTTGATTTTACAGAAACAAGTGTTCAATATCTTTTCATAAACGTATATATTCTCACCCCTTCAAATATAACTAAAATAAATATTCTGTTCAGAACCGATTTCAACTTTTCAACCGATGTCATCTTTTTACTAAATTGTAAATCTAACAAAAACATAGCTGTGAAAAAAGGCAGCCAAGTTCTGTAAACACAATGGCAAGAAAAGAAGTGATATCTAAGTGGGTGCCAAGTTCAAATAAAATTCACTCAAACTTACCTACAGAAGTATTAGAGCATTTTTTAAATTGTTTAGAAATAAAAATTATTGATAGCATATTAATAATAAATCTAGAACTTGGCAAGTTTTTACCTACGAGTCCTTTATTTTTATTAATGACATTATTATATCAAAACTTGTTATTTCATGTTTGGAAGCCTTCATTTGAGTGAGCTCCTTTCCCTTGAAGGGTGGTGGAATAAAATATATCCCACCTAATTTTAACTGCAAAATACCACATTGACACTAGAATTCAGGACTAAAAAGTTTAATTTTATTAAATACATGAAAAGAAGCTTTTACCCTTTTTGAAATAAATTTGTTTTTAAATTCTGGTGTGATTCAATCATTTCAGCATGTCACGAATAAAAGCTCTTTGCCCCTGAAGGGTTAAAGCGGTGCAGTCTCTAGTGGGATGACCAAGAACAAGCGTAAGGGTGTCTGTCTCTTTCTCAGGCCTTTTAGTCTGTTTGCATTGAGGTTTCTGAAGGGTGGGTGCTAGAGTGATAACCAAAGATGAGCGGCAGTGTATCTGTGTATTTATTGGTTTATCAAATCTTTAACATGAGTCATTTGTTTATAATAGTAACTATATATTAATTTTTTTATAATAACATTGTTGTTAATATTAACATCATCATTTTATTAAGACATGAAATTGATAGGCATAACATTTATCAAAAACTTGCCAAGTTCTAGATTTATTATTAATATGCTATCAATAATTTTTATTTCTAAACAATTTAAAAAATTCTCTAATACTTCTGTAGGTAAGTTTGAGTGAATTTTATTTGAACTTGGCACCCACTTAGATATCACTTCTTTTCTTGCCATTGTGTTTACAGAACTTGGCTGCCTTTTTTCACAGCTATGTTTTTGTTAGATATCATTACTTTTTGTAAAGTTACAATATATTTAGACACTTTACTTAATGCTTTAAATGTGTTTGCATGTGACTATTTTATCCACCAAGCCACATTCAATTTTAATTTAAATTTCCTACAACGAACTATTTGACTGTCAATTTGCGGCTGAAATCTATATTTTAATACTGCTACATTGAATGCATGTTTTGAAACGAAATGTATTGATTCGAAATTTTTATTGTTTCTGAAACAACAATTCCTATTAAGTTCCTATATTAAATTTTCCAATTAAATGTCCTATAGCTGGGTCTGCTGTTTTGTACTGAAAGTGAAAAATAAAGTTATGTGCTTATGCCATACTATGTATCATTCATCTATGGGTGCCGGCAGTGCAGAGGAAGGACGTTGCCTCTCCCTGGATTTTCAAATTTAATTAATTAAATATCCTTTTCTCTGATGATTTTGAAAATAACAAGTGGGTAAGTGTGATCACATATCGCACAGAGGGTTTCGTTTAATTTTCCTTTCAAAACACTTTATCCTTTTGAAAAATCTGTTAGTTCCACATTTCGCAACCAGGGGCTCACTCTATTCTAAACAAACCTCTATCCGAACGAAACTCCGTTTTTCATACTATCCGTAGATATATTAGACGAGGGGATTGAGCCCATAGCACACGAGATAAGTAGGCGCCCCTGGCGGTAAAAAGTGAAACTAAAATATGTAAGGCTATGGTGCATAATATGAAAGAATGGTCAAAGGGGTGTCGGCAAAAGTTGGAAAAGTGCTCCCCGGGTGAAAAGGGCGGAGGTTAGAAAAATTGCTTAAAATACACAAGTTTGAGCCCGGAGGAGTAAATAATATATGACTTTTTGAAAATTTTATGATTTGTCGTGTGGTCTGAGGTACTCAGCTATACGTATGCAAAAAGTCATGTCTCCAACTTAATTAGGGCTTCCTTAGAAAGAATTGCTTAAAATACATATGTGGAAGCCCAGAGGGTTAAGCGTAAGACTTTTTCAAGTTTTTATGATTTGTAACCTGGCCTCAGGTGTTCTGCTATAAGTATGCAAAATTTCAAATCTGCAATTTAATAACGGGCTCAGTTAGAAAGAATTGCTTAAAATACGCATGTGGAAGCCCAAAGGGTTAAATGTACAATTTTTTCAAAATTTTATGATTTGTCATTTGATGTGTGTTCAGCTATAAGTATGCAAATTTTCACGCCTCCAACATAATTAGGACTCACTTAGAAAAGATTATTTAAAATACACATGTGAGAGCCCAAAGGGTTAAATGCACGACTTTTTCAAAATTTTATGATTTCTTGTTTGATGTGAGGTGCTCAGCTATAAGTATGCAAAATTTCACGCCTCCAACCTAATTAGGGGCTCACTTAGAAAGAATTGTTTAAAATACACATGTGGGAGCCCAAAGGGTTGAATGTACGACTTTTTCAAAATTTTATAGATTTTCGTTTGATGTGCGGTGTTCAGCTATAAGTATGTACAATTTTACGCCTCCAACCCAATTAGGGGCTCACTTAGAAAGGATTGTTTAAAATACACATATAGAAGCCCAAAAGGTTAAATGTACGACTTTTTCAAAATTTTATGATTTGTCATTTGATGTGAGGTGTTCAGCTATAAGTATGCAAAATTTCACGCCTCCAACCTTGTTAGAGGCTCACATAGAAAGAATTGTTTAAAATACATATGTGGGAGCCCAAAGGGTTAAATGTACGACTTTTTCAAACTGTTATGGTTTGTCATTTGATGTGAGGTGTTGAGCTATATGTATTCAAATTTCATGCCTCCAACCTAATTAGGGCTCACTTATAAAGTATTTTTTTTAAATACACATGTGGGAGTTCAAAGGGTTAAATCTACGACTTTTTCAAAATTTTATGGTTTGTCGTTTGATGTGAAGTGTTCAGCTATAAATCTGTAAAATTTCACGCCTCCAACCTAATTAGGGGCTCACTTAGAAAGAATTGTTTAAAATACACATGTGGGAGCCAAAGGGTTAAATGTACGACATTATCAAAATTTTATGATTTGTCGTATGATGTGTGGTGTTCAGCTATAAGTATGCAAAATTTCAAGTATCCAACATGTATAGTTTCTGAGAACGGGCTCTGTGACGGACAGAATATCTCAATTTGTTGATTTTCTGTAAGCAAGTAAATCCAGATAAACCCCCAGTAGGTAGATAGGTTTACAATAGAAGTCTATGGGAATTTGGCGAAATATTAGCGATATCGCCAAGGTGGCGTCACTTTTGGCGACTAATTTTGGTCGCCAAATTTGGCGATATATCGCCATGTTGGCGAGAAACTTGGCGGTATTTGGCGACAGAACAGCGTCCCCTCCTACGGCAAATTAAAATTTCGCCTAATAGACGTAATGTTAAAGTAAAAATGGGCACCCCCAGGTGGGTAATTCATCGATTTTCATAATTTTTTTATTTTTTTCCTTAGTTTTATAGTGTAAACAAACTTCGCAACAAATTTGAAGCCTGTAGCTGCAGTAGATATACGAGATCTTTTTGATGAGTGAGTCAGTCAGTCAGTCAGTCAGTGGTAAAATTATCGATTATCAGACATTTTCAAATGTCATTATCTCGGAAACTAATTATGCGTTATTTATAAAATTTTGGATTTTAGGTAATTAGGGTGGCCTTACTACACATTTCGTATAACAAGTACGTAGGTCTCATAGATTTTCAATAGTAGAGCATTGAAATTTGACGAAAACAGCTCGAAATGGTTCGTGTAAATAACACACGGGTATGTCAGGCGAACTTGGCTGACACACTGCCGTGTGTCTAGATAAATTGTAATATTTATGTATTTCATAAAATGTATTTCATAAATTGTAAATAATTTCTACAGTGCCACCAACTTAGTCCTTTTTTATTAAAATAAACAGACCTATCGGAATTTCTGTAAAATATTTTATGTTTTATTTAACGACAGACATTTCGCGATTAAATAAAAAAAAATTACTTAACAGAAATTCTGGCACGATGGCAATTTTTTTATTATTAAAAAGGTGCTAAGTTGGCAATTTATAAATAAGAATAAAGTTTACCAGGTCATAGAAGCAGAATTTAAAATTGGAAAGAGAACAAAACAATAATATGCTAATCCATACTAAAATTATAAATAAGTAACATTTGTTTGTTTATTTGTAGGAGGTAATCTCTGGAACTAACTAATCAATTTCAAAAATAAGGGTGGTAAAATGCTGCTAAATATCTCTACTCCAACATAGGCTATATTGTATATCGATGCCACTACCACCAGGGAGATAAAGAAGCAAAAAACGTTCTATAATTGCAATTTTTGTGATATTGTTCGGGGTAGAAATATTAAATTTTGCGTGGTTGTACACTGTTAAAACTTTTGCAGCATTCTGGCAGGTCATTCGACCGTTTTTTGAAAAAACGGTTTCATAACCATAATTTAACTATATTCTGACCATAAAATGGCCAACAATATGGTCAGAATAGTGTTAAATTACGATTGTGTAACCGTTTTCGGAAAAAACGGTCATATGACCTGCCAGAATGCTGCATATTTTTAACAGTGTAGCATTAAGATGTAAATACTTGCTATTAATGGTTTCTAAAAAACTCAAATTTTAAAAAGATGAAATGAGACAAAAACGGTCTAAAATTGTTCTAAATTGTAATTTATTTGGAATTGTTAGAACTAGAAGGTTAAAATTTGGCATAGTTCTTACTTTAGAGATGTAAATATTCTCTCAGAACAGTTTTCTAAATATTCGAAATTTACAACTATGCATAAGCAGAAAATATTCTAGATTTACGATTTATGTGATACGATTTCTAAAAAATTCGAAATTCAGAACGCTGAAATGAGCGGACAACGTTCTAAATTTCGATTTATTTCGAACTATTAATGTGAAAAACTAAAATTTGGCATGTCTGTTGTTCTAAAGACGAAAATGCTCGCTCAAAACAGTTTTGTAAAGATTCGAAATTTAACAGAGTGCAGGAGCAAAAAGAAAAAAAAAATCTAAAATTGTGATTTATGTAAGCAATTGGTATAGAGTCTTAGAATTTGTTATGATGGCTATTTTTAAGATTTACATGTTAGTTAAGAATGGTTTTAAAAAATTCGAAATCAAAAAGATGAAATGAGCTGAAAATGTTATAAAAAAGTCTTAAACTAAGATTTAGTTGGATTTCTTCGGGTAAAAATTTGAAATTTAGTATAGAGGTTACTTTTAAGATGCAGATGCATGGTATAAAACAATGGCTTAAAATTCCGAAATTTAAGAGTAAGCGAAAAATGTTCTAAATTACGGTTTATTTAGAACTATCAGTTAGAGTTTTTACAAAATTCGAAATTTTAAAAGATGCAAAAGCAATAAACGTTTTAAAGTTGCGATATTTGTGATGCTGCTGAGCTAGAAACTTAAAGTTTGACATTGTGACAATTTTTAAGATTTAAGTGCTCGCTGAGTATGTTTTTTCTTTTGATCAAAATTTAAAATCAGTTAAATGAGGGGTAAACTTTATAAAAATCTTTTAAACTATGAATTATCTGAAATTGTTGCAGATAGAAACTTAAATTTTGACATAATTATCACTTTAACGACTTAAATACATCCACAGAACATTTAAAAGAATTAGAAATTTTAAAGCTTGCAGGAGCAAAAATGTTTATAAAATTGCGATTTCTATAATCAGAAAAATCTTGCATAACTCGAAGCTTGGATTTTGACATGATGGTTACTTTTAAGATGTAAACGCTTTCTGAGAACGATTTCTAAAAGTATTCAAACTGCAAAAGAAGAATGAAATTAGCCAATATCAAAATACATTCTAAATTACCATTTCTTGGGAATTAATTTTAGTTTTTCTCATTAATTTAGTTCTCACGTTCTCCTAATGCAGTATAAGAATGAGGTTTGGTCAAACGTTTACTTAATTAGTCATTTTTGAATTATCTGTAGCAGTGTAATATACAATAATGAATATACGCACAAAAACAGAATTTGACATATTTCAACTATTACGCGAGCAAAGCCGCGGGGTTTGCTAGTAATCATACTCCTATTATAAAGAGGTAAAAATTGTTTATTTGTCGGAGATAAGCTCAGGAACTACCGAACCGATTCCAAAAGTAATGGTATCAAAATGATGGTGTTTACCCAACTTAGAACATAGGCTATATCTTATGTCGGTGCCACTACCCCAAAGGGGGTGCAGGAGCAAAAAACGTTCTAAAAATGCGATTTTTGCGTTACTGAAGGGCCTAGAAATATGAAATTTGGAATATTACTTACTTATAAGATATAAATGGTGTCTAAGAACAGTTCTTAAACAATTCGAAATTTAAAAGGGGTGAAAATGCACAAAAAGCGTTCTAAAAAACGTTCTAAATGGTAGTTTCTACATAATCTCAGGAAATACCAAACCGATTTCAAAATTAATGGTATCAAAATGATGGTGTTAGTCCAACTTAGAACATAGGGTATATTTTATGTCGGTGCCACTACCCCAAAGGGAGTGCAGGAGCAAAAAACGTTCTAAAAATGCGATTTTTGCGTTACTGAAGGACCTAGAAATATGAAATTTGGAATATTACTTACTTATAAGATATAAATGGTGTCTAAGAACAGTTCTAAAACAATTCGAAATTTAAAAGGGGTGAAAATGCACAAAAAGCGTTCTAAAAAACGTTCTAAATGGCATTTTCTACATAATCTCAGGAAATACCAAACCGATTTCAAAATTAATGGTATCAAAATGATGGTGTTAGTCCAACTTAGAACATAGGCTATATTTTATGTCGGTGCCACTACCCCAAAGGGGGTGCAGGAGCAAAAAACGTTCTAAAAATGCGATTTTTGCGTTACTGAAGGACCTAGAAATATGAAATTTGGAATATTAGTTACTTATAAGATATAAATGGTGTCTAAGAACAGTTCTTAAACAATTCGAAATTTAAAAGGGGTGAAAATGCACAAAAAGCGTTCTAAAAAACGTTCTAAATAGTAGTTTCTACATAATCTCAGGAAATACCAAACCGATTAAAAAAAATATTGGTGTCAAAATGATAGTGACAACGTTTGCTCCAAGATAGGCTATGTTTTATGTCGGTGCCACTACCCCAAAGGGGTTGTAGGAGCAAAAAACTTTCTAAAAATGCGATTTATGTGTTACTGATGGCCCTAGAAATATGAAATTTGAAGTATCAGCTACTTATTAGATATAAAGGATTTCTAAGAACAGTTCTTAAACAATTCGAAATTTAAAAGGGGTGAAAATGTGCGAAAAGCGTTCTAAAAACGTTTTAAATGGTAGTTTCTACACAATCTCAGGAAATACCAAACCGATTTGAAAAATAATGGCGTCAAAATGATGGTGAAAATCCTTGCTCCAACATAGGCTATGTTTTGCGTCGGTGCCACTACCCCAAAGGGGCTGCAGGAGAAAAACGTTCTAAATTGCTGTTTTTGCGTGACGGAAGGGCCTTGAATCGTGAAATTTAGAATGGTAGTTAGTTATAAGATATCAATGATCTCTAAGGACATTTCCTAAAAAAATCGAAATTTAAAAGGGGGTCAAAATGCGCAAAAAGCGTTGTAAAAAACGTTCTAAATTGCAATTTCTATGCAATCTCAGGAAATAATGAACCGATTTCAAATGTAATGGCATTAAAATGATGGTGACAGTTCTTGCTCTAAGATAGGCTATATTTTATATATGTTTCCACTAACCCAGAGGAGATACAGGAGCAAAATGAGCATAAAGCGTTCTAAAAATAATCTAAATGCCGATTTGTCACCAATATCTCAGGAAGAGTCAAACTGATTTCAAAAGTAATGTTAAGAAATTGATGCTGACAGCCTCTGCTCTAACATAGACGCTATTTTAAGTCGGTATCAGTATCACCTAGACGTTGCAGGAGCAAAAAAGCGTTCCAAATTTCGATTTTTGTGATCGGTAGGGGCTAGCAACTTAAAATTAGGAAAGGTACATATGTATTACATATAAATGATCTTTAAGAACAGTTTCGAAAAAATTAGAAATTTAAAAAGGGATGAAAATGCGCGAAAAGCGTTCTAAAAACATTCTAAATTTCGATTTCTACTCAATCTCAGGAAATTCCAAAGCTGTTTCAAAAGTAATGGTTGCAAATCAATGGTGACAGTCCCTGCTATAACATAGGTTATATTTTATGTTGCTGTCACTACCATCTGAGGGTTGCAAAAGCAAATCATGTTCTAATTTGCGTTTTTTGCATAACTGAAGGGTCTAACACTTTGAAGTATGGCATGGTATTTACTTACAAGATGCAACTGCTTTCTAAGAACTGTCGAAAGAAAATTTCAAATTTAAAAAGATGAAGTGAGTGAAAAGCGTTGTAAATAACAATTTTTATGTAATCTTATCAAATACCAAACCGATTAAAAAAATAATGATGACAAATTGTTGGTGATAGATCCTGCTCAATCATAAGCTATATTTTATGTCTGTGCTACTACCACCAGAGGGTTGCAGTAGCTAAAAACTTTCTAAATTGCGATTTCTGTGATACTGAAAAGGCTAGAAACTTTATATATGGCATGGTAGTTACTTATAAAATATAAATGCCCTCGAAGGACTGTCGAAAATAAATTCGAATTAAAAAGGGGTGAAGTGAAGGGGAGGTGCGAAAAGCATTCTAAAAAAGTCCTCAATTACGATTTCTACGCAATATCAGGGAATATAAACCAAATATAAAAGTAATAGCTGCGAATCAATGGTAGCAGTCTCTGATCCTACACAGGCTATATTTTATGCCGATGATTCTACCACCTGGGGTTCACAGGAACAACAAACGCTCTAAAAAAGGCCTTTAAAAGCTTTCTAAATTACGTTTCTGTGGAATATTAGGAAATAACAAACCAATTTCAAAATTAATGTTGGCAAATTAATGGTGACAGTTTCTATTTCAACACAGCCTTTTATGTTGAGAGAGGTGGTAGAACTTGGAATTTGACATGATGGTTAATTTTAAGATGTAAGAAGATGGTTTCTAGAAAATTCAAAACTTCAAATGAATACTGAAATGAGCGTATTAACTGAGCATAAAAGTTTCAAAATATTTTCTAAATTATTATTTATTAAGTTTTATTTCGTTTTATTAATTTAAGTCTCATTTCTGCTTTATGCAGTGTAACAATGATGCTTAATCAAATTGTGTTTTAAATAGTAATTGTTTTAATTATTCCTAAAAGTAATAAGTACCTTTTAATAAACTAAAATATTACGTTTTAATAAAATAAAAATTTAGTTAGTACCTTTTAATAAAAATTAGACATATAAATATCACTTGGCATATTTCAAATATTACGCGAGCAAAGCCGCGGGATTTGCTAGTAATAAATAAACAAGAAGTTTTGAAAGACAATCACTTCACTAACTGATCCACAATGGTCCGGATTGCTGTCGTAGCGCGAAAAAAATGTTACACGTTCCTTTGGATAGCAATTGCTAAAAATGGATTTTTACTGAGTTACGTCACCTCATTTTTAGGTGCGTTCGTAATTATATAAATACGTAGCACCTATAGTCGTCGTTCAGTCCGTCTGTCTGTCCGTCCGTCCGCATATAATAGAGCAAAAACTACCCAACCGAATGGTCTGAAATTTTAAATATATGATTGTTGTAAAAGTTTGTCGAGCCATTTCAAATTTTATGAAAATCGGATGTATAGTTAAATTACAGGGACAGTCAAAAGTTTTTCTTTACATTACGGCCAATGGGAAAAATTATTGCACGTGCATTTTAAAGATGTTAAAGCTTTCCGAATGGTCTCAAATTTTAAACATATAATTATTGCGACATTTTGTCGAGCCATTTCAAATTTTATGAAAATCGGATGTATAGTTTAATGACAGGGACAGTCAAAAGTTTTTCTTTACATTAAAGCCAATGGGAAAAATTATTGCAAGTGCATTTTAATGATGTTACAGCTTTCCGAATGGGCTGAAATTTTAAATATATAATTGCTGCAAAAGTTTGTCGAGCCATTTCAAATTTCATGAAAATCGGATGTATAGCTTAATTACAGGGACAGTCAAAAGTTTTCCGTTACATTAAGGGGAAGGGGAAAAAATTATTGCAAGTGCATTTTAATGATGTTACAGACTATGCACTTATGAATTGCAAATAAATACACATTCAGTACAATATGGGGTGCAAAAAATAATTATAAAACTAGTTATAGTACGAACGCACCTCATTTGCCACGTTTGACGAGCAATTTACAACTTGTTATTAAATGAAAAAGTTAAATTTCTTACATACCGTCGACCGGGGCTACTTTGGGCCACTCTTTCCTGGTTACACTAACATTTCCATTATTAAAAAAATATTATATATGATTTGTCAACGTTGAAATTGAATTGTAATCAATTAACAGGAAACAATGAAGCAAACTGTATGGTTTTAAAGGGGCAATTTATTATTATTTTTATTTTTCAACAATGTTTAAAGTTTTGGAGCAAAGTAGCCCCTGCTGGGAGCTTCTTTGGTTCTACAGGATCTGCTAATGCATCAACACTTCAAACTTGATAAACAAATGTTTTTTTTTTAACATTTAAGCACAATATACCAAATGTTAATATTAAAGACACGAGAAACAGCTTTCATCATGTTATCCTCAGCAACTGGAACAAAAATAATTACTGTAACATTTTGCTAAAGTAACATTTGAAAAAAAAATGTTATTTAATGCATTTTTTAAGAGATTTGATTGTATAAAAGGCATTTCTGAGTAACTGGGGCTACTTCCGGACCAAAAAAGGCCTGGCACAAAGTAGCCCCGAAAAACTAGTTTTCATGTTTGCTTTATGAAAACGTAAACATTTTCTGACAAAATAAAAAGTTACAGGAAAAACTATGATCACACATGGGTTACAGGTTACTAAAGGTAATATTTTGATGCTTAACTTATTTGTATCTCTTATCCAGATTGTCTCACTATAGAAAGTTTGGGGAGTTAAAATCTACACACGAAAACAGTCGTTTACAAACACATCCAGTGTTGCCACTAAAAAATTTTTAATTACCCCCAAACTATTCAAATACCTTATAGTAGAATCTAAAATATTTTTCAAGGGCAAAAACTCCGAATTATCTTGTATTGTTTGTTCAATACAAAGAATAAAACCTTTTTTAATGGGATGGACCAAGTAACCCCGGCAGGACCAAAGTCCTTCAGATCGCAAGGGCGACGGTATTCTGTTAGTGTTGTACAGTATTTCATAATCCATGCCTGATGCAGGGTTTTTCGTTCTTGTTTCTTTCAGATTTATCTTTTCACTTCTGAATCTCCTGGACCAGTTTGACTTTGACGGTGTGGACTTCGATTGGGAATTTCCCTCTTGGAATGGTGGAAGCCCTTTGGAAAGATTCTTCTTTGAACTGCTGTTAAAGGTATTTTTTTTCTAATATCTATACACACAGGTTCCTCGCTAAGGAGGCAGGGAAGGGGGTAGCCCCCCCACCACAAAAAAACAACAACATTCGCGAATGCTGTCACGCTTGGCAAATTTATAAACTTAGTTGGTAAATTTGTTTAAAACTTTAATAAAAATTATAATACTCTTTCTATTTCTGATAGACTTGGCAAAAGTTACAAATCTAATTAGGAATATTATTAAACTTTTTACAAATAAGAACTATATTACATTTTATAATTGAGGTATCCTGGCAAAATTATAAAATTAGTTGGCAAATACTGAAATTTGACGTGGCAATTTAGTGTTCTCTCCCCCCCCCCCCAAAAAAAAAGTTTTAGCAGTGGCCCTGTATACACATTGTTATAGTAAGTAGTTTGTAGTACAGGTGAAATAGATCAAAAATTTAGTAATATGTGACAACTGGTGACAGTAGAGTAGAAATTTAAAAATTATAGGGGGGAAGGGGAGTACAATCAGTTTCTTAACTCAGTATGCACAAAATAACTGCGAAATTGATAAAATCAATGCTGATTGAGAAAAATGTGTATGCGCAATATTTCAAAGTAAACATTGAGGAATAAATTTAATTTTACAATTTTGTGAAGTATGACAGTCGAGTACGAACGAAATATTTTATTAACATAACTTAAAAAAAAAAAAGTACAAATTTTGGCACAATAACTCAAGGTAAGAACGTTCGCTGACATTACGTTCAAAATGGATTCGGCATTTACTTGTATTTCTCAATGGATGATATTCATCAGTGCAACTCCAGAAAGCCGAGAATTAGATATAGTGTTCCTAAGATAAGTTTTTAATCGTCTCAGAGTAGAGAATGTTCTTTCAGGAGAGGCTGTTGAGACTGGAAGCGTTCAGGGTCGGACTGGATCAGTGTAAAGGGCGCAGACCTTTGATTTTCAGAGGGCGCAAACATTTTAGCGAATCAAGTCAATTTTACTTGCTTGTGTTGTATCTGGTTTGACGAGGTTTAACACACTCGCATAGCACCAAGTAAATGATAATGGCTTAAATTATATTTCTAACTCTGGATAGAAGACTTCGCTATATTCTTCGTGCATGTTTAAAGCTCCATAAATCCTACACAAGCAATTCCTATTAAGTAATTTTGTAAAACAAATCATATAACATCTAAAACTCCAGCAAGTTGAACACAGATTACCTTGTAGTAGATTACTGACATCAAGACTAGAGCTTTCTCATTTTCTTCTTCTATTTGTAGACACCTTGCAGGAAAAAAAGTGATCACCCCTACCAATTTTTCTGAAAATTACTGAATAAAAAAGTCATAGGATACCAATTGATTAGGAATAATATTTACTATTAATTGCTTTTTATAAATTTTGCTTTGGAGGCTGCCTACATATGAAAAAATGCACGAACGTTTATTTTTCAAATGTAACATCCCCTTTTGACACCCTATTTGAGTTCCTTTCTAGCCAGGAAAGAGATATAGCTTATATGCTTTTCTTTAAACTTAATACAGTTATAAAACAAAATGTGTTAAGGGTTTATCCCAAAATTTCGGAAAATAAATTGAAGATCTTACAAGAAAAAGTACCAAAATCTCCCAATTAGTCACCAGTGAAATTTTACAACTATTATAAATTTATTAAAAACTTACTTTACATCAAAGAAAATCCTACAAAATATTTCTGGTAAGTGTTTACGATTTTTTTTATGTGGTATCTTTGATAGCGGAATACGACCCCCTTAAATTATGGAAAGGAAAACTATCTCCATATCTCGAAAACTAATTATTCAAATGAGCTGTACACATCGATGTTTCAACAATTGTGGTTTGTTCATTATATATATATTTAATATGACTTTATTAATAGCTTTCTAACTAAGAAAAGTGTTTGAATAGGAAAAAAAGTCTGGAATAAGTTTGGGTCTATTCTGTATATCTTTAATTAATTAATAAAAAATCAATCAGATAATTTTTATGAAGATAAAAATTAAGTTCCTCGAATGGATTTAGCCTTACTATCCTCAAATTTAAACTCTTCTAACCCCCATCAAGATTTGAGATAATACATATAGAATATGCCTTTTTCTGGGCTGTCTCGATCCAAGAAACTTAGGTGTCAAAAATGAGTTTTATTGTTTGAAATTTCAAAGTTGGTACAATTCCTAATAATGACTTCAGAAACATATTTTATACATAACAATAACTAGTAGATATTATTTCCAGTCGATTGGTGCCTACATATTTTTTTACGATTATTTTTAGCACAATTAGTTAGGAGTAACCACATTTTTTTTTCTAATCACCATTCATGCACTGAAGTTCTTTACAAAAGTTAACAAGGTTTTTTTGCACCAGGCGCCAAATAGAGTTGCCGCGGTGCTGCTAAGGGCTTAATGTAATATGAATTAGTTATCAAGTCAGTTAAAAATGTCATAAATTTAATTTCTGTTACAATCTGAGAACAACTATTTTTTATTTACTACTGTTTTTTTTATTATTAATATTATTAACCAAGTAGCTTTTTTAAATGTGGTATCTGCAGGTATCTCCTGCAACACACACAAGAAACATTCAGTATGTAAACTTCGTTTATAAAACATTTATGTTTAAAACAAAAATATATTCTCCGTATGGAAACAGAAATTTTGAAAACTAAATCTCATGCTTCTTTTGTTCTTTTATAAAAGTACCACATATTACAGGGACAGAGTATTGGAATGCTGAAATATAGGAAGGCTATTTGAATGTGAAAATAATACTTGCTTGTGAAAACAATTTGTATTTTTTATCCTTTATAAATGACTTTATGCATCCATAAAGAGCTGAATAAATATCACTTTATAAAAAAGTTTCTACAGAAAAAGTACACCCTAAAACAGTCGCTTTGCTAGTCTAAAAAATCGCTTAAATAATTTAGTAAATTTACTATTCTCATCACACTCTTCCCATGATTTGCAAAACTTTTACCATTGTTAGAGATCAAGGGAAATATTTAAGTATCCATACTTTAGTGTTTTGAGAAGGTTCTCATTTCGACGCACATGTATTTTTTTTAAATGTATTTTCACTGATTACTCCTAAACTATGCGCGAAATTACTAACCGAAAATGATGGTAGATTTTGTGAATGAGAAAACGCTGCCTGCGAGATCGCACAGCTTGCAGGATTGTAATACAAAAGTGTCATCAGCTTTGTATTCCCCGAAAAGAAAAATGTTTGTGTTTTCCAATCAACAACAAACTCCATACAAAAAGTTTTTTGACTTCTGATATACTTCTCTCTTTTTTTTTCACTCAAGTTGCTTTTTAAAAGCACGATTATAGGTGCATTCAGGGGCGGCTATAAAGGAGGTGGGCGCAAAGTACTAAAAGCAAAAGGACTGAAAATATGCAAAATATTTGGTTAAAATCTAACAGATATCATTCAAAGAAGCGATGAAAGAAATTAAGTCCGGGGCGCCATGGCTACTACAGCTCTCGTTGGGTGCATGTTTTCCCTTTCAGTCGCATGCAAAGGTGTACTTTTTAGCTTCCGATCTTGAAATTGCTACGATATATCTTGTGATTAAAAAAAAATACTTCTCTTGTGCTGTCTGCCTAGTGATTGTTGATTACTTCCTAAACGAATTCTCGAAATTTAGTACGCTAATCAGAATGTATGTCTACAACAACTGAAAAAATATTGGAGTGGCTTAGGCACTTAGGGGCGCGAAGTTTTCCCTGGACGAGGGCGCACCGGCCCTCGGGCTGATGAGCCGGCGGACCAGTCCGAGCCTGGAAGCGTTGATAGAACTAACAACAATTTCCTGATGTTGGGCTAAACAGCCGTATTACAACTTGATAAGGAGTCTATTACACTGCTTAGTTTTTCTTCTTTGTTTGATGTCTTCAGACAAGGAATAAAAGGTTCAAAAAGGTTGAAAAATGGTTGTCATCAGACTGAGGACTTCCGAAAGACTCTGAACTCACTTTGCGTGAGTCAAGTTTTTGACTACCTCTCACCCCTTATGCACGACGCAAAGATATACTGATTTCGGCTAACTTGAATGATTTGAAGGTGCCATATGTCTTTTTCTCAAAACCAAGCAAGCTAAAGAATACAATCAAGAAGTACTTCTTAAATCAAAGCGGGGACCAATAAACAAGAATTTTAGCAGATCACAATGATTAAACAGCAAGATAGAGTGAAGATGATTACGCGTCTGGACTTAAGTTTAGACTTTCCTCAGCAGCTGGATGCAGGGTTATGCATTATGCTGCATACCAATATCTGAACGGAGTGAGAATTGGTAAATGTAAGTACGATAAAAGATATTGCCTATGGCCCACGTTTTCAACCTCGAGGTTTCACACAGGCCATAATAGTTCATTTTGTTGAATATCATGAGCCATTTCTAACTGTAATTTTTTTTTTTATCAAACCTATTTGTAAACATTGGAAAGAAGAAAAAGCCTCATTCACACAAAGTTAGTTACCTTTAACTGTTGCATACCTTGCCACCATACATAGATCCTCGAGTTTAACAATGTCAAAAACTGCTGTAGATATCCATCTAAAGGTATTGTCACACAAAACAACTTATGTCATTTTTACTGTAGTTTGTCATTTAGAGTAAGTTCTAATGGAAGCAGTTTTGGCTAAGGACAGGCTTTACCCAAATTAGAAGTATGGAAGCACTTGCTGACAGATTAGAATTTGTGCATTACCCGAGGCAACTACGACTGAGTTAAACACTTTAAAATGAGGTATCGACGATTGTTATTTCAAACTTACTTTTATACTATTAAACAGCAATCTAGAAAATAAAACATTTTTTTAAATAATATCTTTTAAGTTTACGCGTCGCCATACTCCGACATTTCGGCCTGACGGATACTAGTATTTTATATGAAAATAAAAAGTTTTCGCCAGAGGCACAGAGTGCCAATTTAAGCCACACGTATGATTAATTAATAATTATGTATATTTAATAAATACGTATAATTAATAAATAATTATGCATATTCAATAAACACGTATAAATAAATAATTAATAATTATACATATTTAATAAACGCGTATAAATAAATAATTAATAATTATACATATTTAATAAACACGTATAATTAATAAATAATTATCTATATTTACGTATTAATTACATTAAAAATCTTTTTTTGACATTTTTGTTTTCGGACGAAAATAAGAATTTTGCCGAAATTCGGTTTCGGTCGATTCTTAATAATAATGCTTATTCAGGCAGACAAATATGATATAAAATAATACATAAATACTCCATGGTGATACAAATAAATGAAAATAAGAAAAGTTTAAATAGGAGAAATATATTGGACTCTCATTATTGCGTGCACACACACAAACACCTTTCTTTTTATTAATATCAGATAATTTCACTTGAGATTGGAGGATGTATGATTGTAAGTTGAGACCTTTAATATTGTATAATTTCTTATTTCAGGAACTCAAATATGTAATAGAAAATGCAAAGAAAAAATTCCTTGTCAGTTGCACAGTTGCCGCTCATGTTGCTATAATTGATACGTCGTATGATGTTCCTGAAATGGCCAAGTAAGTATGAGAACTATTTCTATCATTCGCAACACTTGTAGAAACAAAGGCTTGGATTAAAAATATGTGCGTTAGTTTCTAAAGTTCCTTGCTCAACATCGCGAAACTTTCACATTTTCTGATTCATTTTTACACGTAAAGGCATAAAATTGGCAGGAGGCTATTGGAGCAATTTCGAACCGAAACTAGTTTTCCATTTTTTGATAAATAAATTACTTGTGGAGTTATAATCTATTCTAGTCACGTGATTACAAATTTTCCGTCTTTCTCGAGCTGCCGCGTCGGGAATTCGGTTCAAAACGCTAACTGCGACAATATTTTCCGAAAGATCTTTTGCGCTTACCAAAAAATGCGAAACGTCTTTCGATTACATAATTTTTGAATAGCAGCGAATTTCATGCATTTCCGAAGAAAAATGAATCGAAAAATGCGTCAGAAAATAGCCTTTTGGATTTGAGAACAGCCTTAAACAACTTGAGAGGCAGAACTCACCAGAATTGCCAATTGACCACATTTTCTTCATTCAGAAATCTACCATGCTTTCCGAAAAGTGCGCCTTATAAAAGAAAATATTTGCCTTACATAATGGCAGATTTAATATGGTTATTAATATTATTCGGAAACAGTGGAGGAATTTTGATTTTTCTGCTAAATTGGATACTCATCGTTAAAAAAATTGCACTTGAAAATGAAATCATGAGCCTGTTTATTTTTTCAAAGTACTTTTGACATTTATCACAGCTGCCAACTTTTATGCTTTTTTGTTGTCGCTAAAATTAAAAAAAAAATTGTTTGCAAATATCGGCGGTAATAATAATTCTTGATAGAAACGTAACTGAACGATAGTAATAATAATTTTTTTTTTTGCAAGTTCCAACGATTTAATAAGAAAATATTTACCATAAAATTTTAGTAGTGAAAAAAAAAACTAGAAAACAGGGATTCTGGTTTTTCAGAATTTAGTGTCGCCCCCGATGAAAAAAAATATATGTATATAAATAGTACAAAACAGATTTAAATTTTAAGACTTACAGCACACGCTTTTATTTTATGCGAAATGACGTCATTCGCATCCGCTTAAGAATTCCACATTTACGATCCACTCTTAAACATCTACAGTAAAGTAGGCATAGGACTACTATCTCGAAATAATACACAAATGCAGGAAAAAGATGCCATCATTAAAGAAACTTGACCAAAAAAAAAAAAAAAAAGAAAAAAGAAAAACGACTGTCTAATGATTCATAGGTCTTCATATGTTTGTAACATTAATATAAATACTTAAAATTAAATATAGTTTATAATATTTCCATGTTTTAACATAAATCATTCGTTTATATTTTTTCAAAATAGCACGTATTTTAATTACATTTTCTTTCGGTTGTTATGAAAAAATGCCACCAAAATATATAATTAATATTTTAGAACTATTTTTCCTTTACTTTCTACAGAAATTGTGTACTTCCGTTGCCAATATCAAGCAAATGGCTCTAAAAACTACAAAAAAATTAATATTTCAAAAATAAGTGGAGATGCAGTTTTGAAACAAATTGCATTTAAAAGTACTTTTTTTTTTTCTCAATACGACGGTATAAAAATTGAAAATGTGCGATGCTTAGAGTAAAAAAAAAAAAAAAAAATTGCGATAGAGTATTTAATCGTAATGCTTTGTTTTACGGCTGGTTTCTGTAAGGTAACGTTATTTTTTGGAGATGACGCAAAATAAGGTGGGAGAAAGAAATAGCATTCCGTACCGGGGGCTAAAAAAAAAAACGTAATTGTTGGCAGTTGTGGTATTCTCTGTTTTAAGAACTGGTACGTATATAAAACTTAAATAGTTACAGAAATGAGAAATATTAAAAGATATTTAACACATAGTGTTGCTTATTTACAATAAAAAATATAACATTACCGTTAAAAAATTGTGCACTTATAATGTTTTCGTTAATTAGTTTCGATACTATAACTTTTACTCTCTCCATAGAAAGTCCGATGTCTCAGGAATTAACATAATAGAATGCTTAGTGTTCTTTTTTACACTCTTTTATTTAACTCCTGATATGCTAGAATTATAAAATTATATCTAAATATGTGTTTCCGATAACAATACAACATTTTGGTATTTTTCGAACTTAATTATAAATTAATAACTTAATTTTGAGGCATTTTCCGTTAGCTTGCCAATGTGAAAAATTGCCGAATATTTTTATGGTTACAACCACATACAAGTTAGAACAATGGGTTTCATGATGCGCCAAACCCGCACGCTAAAAAAGGACAGCTGTCTGCAGGGACGTAAGTACAAATATTTTTTCGGGGAGGGGGGATTAAAAAAATTCCCAACTTGAAACAAATTGCTTTATTTTCCAACTGAAGTGATATGTGCATTATGTGCATTGTGCAATGTGTGTTTATGGTAATGTTACTTATACGTAAAAAATGCTTTCCAAAGAAAAACTAGTCGTTGGGGGCCACCGTAATACTTACCCATCATGGATATACATAATATAAAATATGAAAATAAAACATGTGATACATGCTAAGCACTGTATCATGTTACTTTATTCATAATTTAATTTACTTAGACTCCCTTAAATATAATCCCTTAAGCTAATATTACTTTTTGTTGCACTAAAATACCTCAATTTGCTGATTTTCTGTAAGCAAGCAAACACTAGGTTTACAATGGAAGTCTATGGGAATTTGGCGAAATATTAGAGATACCGCCAAGTTGGCGACAAACTTGGCTGCATTTGGCGACAGAACAGGGTCCGCCCCCTATGGTAAACCCCCTTATAGGTATGGAGAGGCATTAAATGCTTGACATTTACGGTAAGCCATTATTGGCATTTAATCTTATAGTTTGGCGATAGTTTTTGGGTCGGCGGGAATCGAGTAGTACCGAATTGCGTAAAAGAAACATCCTTATAACTCGAAAAATTATAATCATATTAACTAACAGTTTACTGCGTTGGATTACGCGTCTCATTTCCAATTAAAATATATCTTTGAATTGAAATTTGAATGAAATACAGGGTGATGAAAAATCGAAGAGTGTGAAAAATAGAATTATAAATATCTCGGTAACTAATTATCCAATCGAGTTCATTCATAATGCAAAAATTATGTTTTTTATTGTATTTTATATTCACTCCTTCAAATAAACAATTTCGAAAATTTTTGTATACCTTTTATCAGAACGAATGTTTCAAGGGTCCGAAAAAAAATAGTTCAGGTTAATCGAGGTTACTGATATTCAACAGGCTTCTTTCCATTATTACTCCCCAAGTACACGCCGAATTTCAAGTCTCTATCTCCATTTGTTCAGGAGATAGAGCGTTTACAGACACACACACATACAGAGGGACGGACAATTTTTTTTTTCTAAAAATATGTTTTTCGGAATCTCCAGTGTCTGAAACGTGTAAATCCGTCAATATTTTTTTTAGATTTTTAAAACGATTACAAGACTTACACTATTCTACGTATAATGGGTAAGTAATACTGAATCTAATAACATAAAAATTATATGTTAATGACAGTTTAAATACACCTCTCTCATTTAAATAATTAAAATCAAAACTAGATTAATTTCTATTTTCCTATCTTGGAATCATTGAGCATGAAAATAATAAGATACCCAATTGCTAAATGAATAGTTAAGGAAGCAATTTTAAACAACACAGTAAATGTAAGATTTAAACCTAGAAAAATTGCACATATTTAGGAAAACCACTATTAGTTTAAGCGAAACAGCACCGAAAACTGGCGATATAAAGCAATTAAAATAATAAAACTTTGTAAAAAATCACCATAAAATAAAAACAAAACACAGGACGCGTTTCGAGCTAAAAACATAACAGCTCGTCATCAGCTACAGCATACACATGTCCGCAAGCGAACAAGTTCAAAAATGAACTGAAGGTAAAGAATGTTGCAAAGAATGCGACAGATGGCGCTACCTGAAAGAGGCACATGCAAAAGAGAAAGGTGTTGCCAAAAAGAGAGAAGAGAAATTGATAGGGAAAAAAAAATAAAAAAAATAAATAAATAAAAAAAAAATATAAACAAAATAAAATAAAAGAAGTAAATTAAAAATATAAATAATAATAATAAATAAAGAAATATGAAAGAATAAAACAAGAAAAACAAAAGAACCATTTTTTTAAACAAAATAAAAAGAAAAGAAACAAGAGAAAAGGGAAAAGAATTACAAAAGTAATTTCCACGCTGGAGATAGGAAAGGAGATGACTGGAGATCATTGACAAGATTAGCAGAATTTTTAGAAATAAAATGTGCTTCATGAAAATCCAAATGAGAGGGAGAGGCAGGGGAAGAAATAATTTTGGCATGGCGAAATTGAAACAATGACTGGAAGACCAACAGTGAGAAGCAATCGAAGATTTAGAGATTTCTTGATTTGCAATATACCTCTGATGCTCGCCTAATCTGAATTTTAAAGCTCTCTTTGTTTGACCAATATAACCTAAATTGCAAGAGCAAGGGATGAAATAAACACCCCGCCGGTTCTCAGTAGGAACAGGATCTTTTAGAGAAGAGAATTTAATTTTATTCATAGGTTTGAAGATAACTTTAAAGTTAAAACGAGAAAGGATTTTAGCAATTTTGAAACAGAGAAGAGAATAAAAGGGAAGAACTATTATAGAATTAAAATTAGGAGGATTATTTGAATCAGAAAAAGGACGTTTAGGCTTATTAAATTTATACAAAGCTTTATCAATCAAAGAGGGATTATAACCACGAGCAAGGGCAAGAGATTTGAGATAATTAATTTCATTATTCAGAGCAAGAGTCAGAACAAATGCGTAACGCCCTAAAAACAAAAGTATAAAAGGACGCCACTTTTTGTTGAGGAGGATTATTTGAAAGAGCATGAGGAGGAAGAGAGACAGCGAAAGGTTTTCTATAAACGGAGGTAGAGAACCGATCTGGGTGTTTTGAAACCAAGACGTCAAGGAAAGGAAGAGAATTGTTCTCTTCGACTTCGAGAGTAAATTGAATACAAGGATCAACAGAATTAACAAGAGAAAGGAGATTAGAAAGATCAAGGTCAGAGGGAATTAAAATGAAAGTGTCATCAACATACCTAAACCAGAAAGGAAATTTATATAAACTGAAGAGTTTTTCTTCAACAAAATGCATATAAATATCACATAAAAGAGGAGACAGTGGATTACCCATGGCCAGACCCTCAGTTTGAGAATAGAAAGAATTGTTAAACTGAAAAGCAGTTTGCCTGACACAAATACTAACTAAATGCAGGATTTCATCAATCTCAATGGAAGAGTAATGAAATTCGCGCAGCCTTCTTTCTAAACAATCAATTGCCCCTTGAACAGGCACGTTAGTGAAAAGGGATTTAACATCTAAGGAAACCATTATATAATTGCAAGGAGAAAGGCGTTTAATTTTATCAACAAAGTCAAAAGAGTTTTTCACGGTGTGAAAGTTAGTGGAAGATAAAGGAGCGAGTAACTTAGAAAGGAACTTGGCAAGTTTATAAGAAGCAGTACCAATATTGGAAACGATAGGGCGAAAGGAAAGAGTAGGTTTATGGACCTTAGGAAGAGCATAGAAACGAGCACAATTAGCGATAGAAGGGGTGACCAAACGTTTAGTGTTATCATTAAGAAAGACAGAATTTTTAATGACATGCTTGATGTCAGATAAATGCTTAGTAGTGGGATCCTTTTTTAATTTGGAATATGGACCAGAGTTTAACATAGATTCAACGTGGGAAATATAATCAGATTTTTTGAGAAGAACTGTTTGACCGCCTTTATCAGCCTTAGTAATAAGACGGTTAGGAACGGAATTAAGTTCACTGAGAGCAGATTTCTGAGAAGAAGAAAGATTAGACTTATTAAAAGATTTATTAGAAGAAATGACATTAGCCAAAAGGTAGCGAAGAGAATCAAGTTGACCAGAAGAAATTTTACTGTTTTTGAAAGAATGTTCAATGGGAGCAATTAAGTTCGGAATAGGTTTAGAAATGCCCGAAAAATTCAAGCCAAGTGAGAGAACATCACGCTGAGAATCAGTAAGAGAATGAGAAGATAAATTGACAACATAATTTTGCTCAAGAGGAGAAATACTAGGAGCAGAAGAATTAGAAGTTAGAAGAGAAGAAAACTTTTTATCCAAAATAGCATTGTGACATCTAGATTTGAAATCGACGTAAGCAAAAATCCGTTTCTCAAGGAAAGGGAAATAAATTAATGTTACATACATATGAATCATTAGATCTCCCACCCCATTGTTTTGGTCGAGTTTCTTGAATGATGACATTGCTTTTTTTGCTGAATTTGTGCATTATTCTGCGATAATGAGTCCTATGTATACTTTTCTGTAGATGTTGTTTAAGACTGGATCGTAAATATGGAATTCTGCAGCGGATGTGAATGACGTCATTTTATATAAAATAAAAGCATGTGTTTTATGCCTTCAAACTGAATTCGTTTTTTACTATATACAGGGTGATCTTTTTTAAAGTGACAGTGTTTGGAGCGCCCTGTAGCGCGATCTAATAGCCGAAATGGCACCAAACTTGGTATTTAGGCTAATCAAGACATGATAAAAAGGATTTCGTGAAAAAAATTTAGTTCCAAAAATCACCGCTAAGGCATTTTGTGGCGCTTTGCAATGTATAAAATGTGGGAAAAGAAAAATACTAACACATACAATCATACAGTTAAATTATTAATGTTTATTTACTAAATTAACTTCCCCGGTGAGGAATTAGACCACCTTCAATGTGAGCACCGTTCTCAGAAATAACACCGTGCATTCCGTGCACAACGTTCTCCACAGCCGTACGTAACATATCACGAGGAATATTCCGCACTGTCTTTTTTTATGTTGTCCCTTAGAATAGACAAATTTGATACTCCACCAACATAAACTTGAGATTTCAAATAACTCCAGAGCCAAAAATCGCATGGCGTGAGGTCAGGGGAACGAGGTGGCCATGTAACTGGAAAACTCCGACTTATGACTCTATCATCAGTGAAGTTTTGGCGCAACAGCTGCTTTATCTTATTACTAATGTGTGGCGGAGCACCATCCTGCATAAAGATTGTCTGTTGGAGACGGTTTCTTTGCTAAAGTTGTGGAATAACAAACGTTTGCAGAATTTCGTGGTACCTTTCTGCATTTATGGTGCACGTTTCGGGTCCTGTCGGAGTGATGGTCTTAAAAAAGAATGGCCCAATTACGAATTTGGCTGTGAAACCACACCAAACAGTGACTTTTGGGGAATTTAATGGGATTTCATGCACGGTGTGGGGCTGCTCAGAAGCCCAAATTAGACTATTTTGTGTGTTTACGGACCCATTGAGATAAAAATGGCACTCATCTCCCCACAGAATGTGCCATGGGAAAGCATCACCAATTTCTACCCTGTCAAGAAACGATAGAGCGAATGTCACTCGTGTGTGAATGTCTTATCGTAATCACTTGGTTTCAGTTCGTGCAAGCGGCTGATTTTGTAGGGGTAAAATCCAATAACGCGTCGCAAAACTCTCCATACCGTGGAATAATACATGTCCAATTGTCGAGCTACACCCCGGGTGCTGCTAGTACCAGCAATGGTTCCCTGCAATCCTTCGACAATTGCAGTTGCCACATCAATTATTACATCTTCTGATACTTGTTTACGCCCTCTCCCAGCGCGAATGGTCAGTGACCCCGTTTCCTCGAACTTCTTAATCATTTTCTTAAGACCATTCAGCGATAAAGGCCCCTTTCGTAATTTTTTTCTGGCTCGAAATTCCCGAAGAGCTGCGGATGCATTACATTGATTCATATAATACAGCTTCACCAGTAACGCACGTTCCGGTAACGTGAGAGGCATGTCCACTGGAGCTCGTTTACTTCAGCTGAGATTATTTATCGGAGCTGTCTACTACTTGCCTTTAAAGCCCCTATTACTGGCGCTGTCATCGCACAACATTTGCATTTGTCTTTGATACCCATGTTTTATGCTAATTCTCGTTATTGTAAACTACAGCAGCGCCACAAAATGCCCTAGCGGAAATTTTTGGAACTAAATTTTTTTCACGGAATCCTTTTTTCCATGTCTTGATTAGTCTAAATACCAAGTTTGGTGCCATTTCGGGTATTAGATCGCGCTACAGGACTCCAAACACTGTCACTTTAAAAAAGATAACCCTGTATATATATATATATATATATATATATATTAACCATTTGGAAAAATGTTTATTGTCCTCGGTCAGGGTAGGAAATCAAAAACATATCTGAAGCGTTTTATTAGTTGAATCCCGCATTTTATTCGTTTTTTGATTGGTCTATACAGTAATCTGTATTTTCCCTTTACTTTCAACAGATATACTATATACTTCTGTTGCCACTATGACAAAAAAGTAATAAAAACCACAAAAAAAAAATTAATAAATCAGAAACAATAACTCATAAATACCTTTCCAACAAATTGCATTTAAAAGTACATTTTTTCTCTCTATACGACGGTGTAAAAAGTAATATTGTGGGATGTTTAGAAGTTTAAAAATGAAATTTCATTTAAAACTGGTCCAGGAATATTAATGTTTAATCCATGGCGTACGTAATGTATGACCAGCTCCGCAGAAGTTAAAAAAATTACAGTACCGAAAAATGTAATCCATGGCGTACGTAATGTATGATCAACTCCGTGCGATTTTTTATGTCTTAAATTTTAGTCTTTGAAAAAATCATTTTCTAAATGGTCGTTGTAATTTGTTAAATTGTTTTTTTTTTTTTTTCTTTTTTTTTTTTCTTCGGGGCAACTGTAAAAAATCCACAAAACGTACCACGCAAAGCAGATTTTTGTTTACTTTTAAATTCTACGAATGAAGACTTTTAATAAACTTTATATTTTAAACTTAAACCATACTCACATTAGCACCTTTGTGCTCGTATAGTTGTACTATTTATGGAACAACTCCTACGGTGAGATAACTTCAAAACTTAGTAATAATAACTCATAAAAAACAAGCTACCAGCATTTATTTTCTTTCTTACTTGAATCTACAAAAATATAAGAAGTTGCCACAGAATACATCAAAACTTGTCCCTTTTTCTTTTTTAACCAGCGACAATAACATGTGAACGCGCAAAAACAAAATAATAAATGTCATTTCAAGTCAATTGTTTTTTCTTTACATTTTTCATCTCTGATCGCGTGATTTTGAACAAAAATAAATAATGCCGATCCCGTAACATCCTCCCACCTTCTGATTACCTTGTATAATCAGAACTAATTTTAAACGTAGAGAAATTGACAAAGTCACTTGCTATAAATTCAGTCTTTCAGGAATTTTCAGTATCCTTCCAGCCCTGCTGTGTCTAGGAGATTCCTTGCTTGAGGATACATCCAAAATTGTAGCTTTGTTAAGTATTTTCACTGGATTGTGAGAAATCTTTGGTTTCGGACAGTCAGTAGACGAAGCTATCTCTAGTGGATATATTCTTTGTATAGGTCGTAAAAGCTCATGTTGTGATGTTTGAACTCTTACGAGTCGAACTTTCTTGTCTCTACCAGGTATAAGTTCTGTAATTCGACCTAAAGGCCAATCAGTTCTCTTTTTATTATCAGATCCGATCAATACAACATCACCTACAGCTATAATTTGCTCTTGGTGTTTGTTCCTTGCTCTTTCAATTAATGCACCTAAATATTCGGACCTGAAGCGATCCTTCAATTCTTTTTGTAATGACTGCCGATACTTCAATCTCTTGCTTAATGATTTTTGTTCCACAACATCCAGGTCTGAAAGATTGCATTCTTCTATACTCTGCAGAAACATAGATGGGGAGATAGGTTTCACAGTTGCGTCTTCCGAAAGGTATGTTAGCGGTCTTGCATTTATTACACTTTCCACATCTGTCAAAATTGTGTTCATTTCTTCATAAGTGAGGTAAGCATGACCTAATACTCTTTTGAGAAGATCTTTCATTATTCTGATAAGCCTTTCCCAAAAGCCACCCCACCACGCTGCGGTTGGTGGATTAAATTTCCAATCAATAGCATTAACAGAACTGTATTTTTGTATTCGTGACCAATCTAGGCTTTTCAATAAATTAGCTGATCCAGTGAAGTTTGTGCCGTTGTCAGAATAAATGACAGCGCACCTTCCTCTCCGTGCTACGAATCGTCTGAGTCCCATCAAAAATGCCTCAGTCGAAGCAGCGGTCACTAGCTCTAAATGCACTGCTCTGTATATTGCGCAGGAAAATATCAATATCCAAGATTTCTCAATTTTCTTCAAGTATAACGGACCCGCCATGTCTACACCTGTGATCTGAAATACGTTAGCATCCTTTATTCTATTTTCCGGTAGAGGCGCACTGTCTCTCCATAAACTCTTCCCACTGAAGCGTTTGCAGACAACACACTGTGCTAACACTTGTTTTACATTTCTACGACCATTAAGTATCCAGTATTTTTCTCTCAATAAATTAAGTAGAATCTGTAATCCAGCGTGACAATGTTTTACATGTACATGATATATGAGTCGTTTTACAACTTCATGTTTTGCTGGCAGGACTATAGGTTTCAGAAAATCTTCATTGTCTTTCCTGTACGTTATTTTAGTCTCCAGTCGAATTATATCTTGTTCATCTTTCCATGTTTGTAAAGTTCTCAATCTGTTATCATTCTCGGGAAAAAACGCTTCTTTCTGAATCATACGTAGAGTCTTTAATTCAGCTTCTTTAAATTCAGATGACGCCAGGTCTCCTCCTCTTTTCACTTCGGTACTTCTGCAGTTATGCCTAAAACGTAATATCCATGCGACCATCCGTATGATTTTTACATAACTCGAGAAATATCTGTAATACCAACCATCTTGTTTAACATCAGAATTCGTTATCATGGAAACTGACTTTATTCGTTCCTTCCGAATTTCATCTTCGTCATAGTCTTGATCACTAGAGTTCGTATATTTTTCAAACTCTGCTGAATCTCTCAACCAAGCTGGACCCTCTCACCATCTCCTGGCAGCTAGCTGTTTCGCTTTACATCCACGAGTTGGCAAATCTGCAGGATTTTTATCACTTGGCACATAGATCCATGATGAAGGACTGCTTAATCTTCTGATCTCTAGAACTCGATTTCGCACAAATACTGACCAATTGACATCTGTGGATATCCAAGCGAGTACTGTAGATGAATCACTCCAATAATATCTCTTCATCTTTTCCCAACCGAGGGCATCTACGATAGTTTGCGCCAAACGAGTTCCCATAGTTGCCGCCAATAATTCCATTCTTGGTATTGTGACGTTCTTCAAAGGTGCAACTCTTGATTTGGCTGCTATAAAAACTAACTCGACTTGGTTTCCAATTTCTATTCTAAGGAATATAACTGTTGCGTAAGCATCTTTACTTCCATCTACAAATGTGTGAAGTGCACACGCTTGTATGTTTCCTGGAGTCATTTTCATGTATCTTGGGATCTCTATATCCTTCAAAACTGTTAGCTCTTGAAACCATAGTAAAAAGTCCTTACGTAACTCACCAGTTATCTCTTCATCCCATTTAAAACCTAATTTCCAGGCTTTTTGCAACATTATTTTCGGACAAATCATGACTGGCGACGTAAAACCAAAGGGATCAAATATTTTATGCACAGCTGACAACATACTGCGTTTGGTGATCTTTTCTGTGTCAAAATCTTGTAGCCAACTTAGGTTGATTTTCAACATGTCGGATTCCTTATTCCAAACAAGTCCTAAGACGTTAGTTTCATTCGTGTTTGGCGTTTCTTGGCGATCACCTGTGTACTCCCACTGTCTTAGATCAAAACTGCCTTTCGCCATGAGCATCCTCGCATCTTCGATGAAATGTTTCAATTCTTCTTCGCTATTTACACTGGTTACGACATTATCCACATAAAAACTGTGCAACAATCTATCTTTAAAACTTTCAGAGAAATCTGGAGCCCTTCGGATGTGATATTCAATGACAGATGAAAGAAGAAATGGACTGCATTTCACACCGAATACTACTCGGGTATGCCTGAATGTCATTAATTTCTTTTCCTTTAAATCCTTCCACCACAAAAAACGTAGGAAATTTCTATCTTTCTCACAAATGCTGATCTGTAAAAAAGCTTTCCTAATATCTGCAATTACACCAAGTTTTCTTTCTCGAAAGCGTAGAAGAACATCTGGAATGAGCTCGATCAAGTTGGGTCCACATTGTAGGCATTGATTCAGAGATGGATAATTTGCTAATCTTGCTGACGCATCAAATACAGGACGGATCGGGGTTGTAGTACTACTCTCTTTTATGACTGGATGATGCGGCAAGTAATTGCCATAAGATTTCGTTTCGTAAGAAGGAACTTCCTCTATAATACCTTCGTTAATCCAATCATTAAAAACATTCTCGTATTGTTGAAACATGTTCTTGGCGATTAACTTTGAGGTGATGCCTTCCAAACGTTTCATCGCCAACTTAAAGTTATTTGGCAGTGTTGTTATGTCATCAGCCCAAGGAAGACAAATCTCATACCGATTTTCATCGTTTATTTTTACTGTTTCGAAGAAATGCTCCTTAGTTTGGCGATCTATCTCTTCTCTTGACTTCTTCTCTATGGGATCTGTAATTCCGATTAAGTCAAGTCTCCATAGGTTTGAGATATCCGCTTCTTTTACAAACATTGATGTTACTGTCATCGCCAAGTTTTCGGATGAATATGGCTTTTCACATGGTGCTTTTCCCATTAATGTCCATCCAAGATATGTTTCCACTGCAACTAAACCAGAAGACAATATTTTTCTTTTACCAGTTAACATTTTCCCCATAACATCAGCTCCAATTAAAACTTCTATACTACCACAACATTGACTCACATCACTTAACATGATGCCACTTTCCTTTAATTCTTGTAACCATGGCCTAGTGATGGGCGATTTCGATTTTTTTAATCGATTTAATCGATACTATGGCCAACTCGATTTAATCGATACTATAAATTTTTTAATCGATGTCTCTAAAGGTCATATCATTTTCATTTTCCTTCAAAAATTTAAAGTCAAGTAGTTGCATGTCCGATCCCAAAACTTTCTTCTGTCTCATAAATGTTAAAACTTCAAAATTCACTATCACAGTGTCAAATTTAAATAACCTATACCCATCATGAGGATCCAAAAGTATAGGTTCGTTGAAATATGTGTATTTAAAAAATATATATAAGAATCCCATTTTCCTAGCAAATCATTGAATTTCGGCCCACACCCTCGTAGATGTCCGCAACGGAAAATCCCAGTTCAAAGGGCATAAAAGCGACACTTGCTGGGTAGTATACACCCAAGCCTAATAAGGATCTGTTTATACGACAGTGTAACAGAATATGAAGTTTGATTAAATTCCGTGCATTAGTTTTGAGATATGGCTATCATGAATATCGTGAAAAAAGCAGTATAGCAACGCAGCCTATTACATGATTAACACGAAAGACTCAGAAAAAACAACTTACGTCAATGACTAACAGAATATTAAGTTTGATGAAATTCCGTTCATTACTTCTTGAGATGTTATCGCAAACATTGTGTAAACCCTGAAAAACAGTGTTGAATTCAGGGGCTGGTACGGGTGGACCCCCCCCCCCCCCGGAACATTGAAATGTCCCCTAGGGAGATTTGAGATTTTATGCTTAATGGACGAAAGTCCAATACTTCCCCCCTCGTAACTCTAGAATGTTCCTCTCCAGAACCATAGAAATCCCCCCCCCCCCCGGAGAAAAATGTCTGAATTCAACACTGTTGATAAAAGCAGCATGGCAGCACAATTTGTTATATCATTTACACAAAAACCTAATCATGGATAACTTATGGCATTGTCTAACAGAATATTATGTTTGATGAAATTTCGTTCATTAGTTCTTGAGATATTATCCCTAAAATTGTTTAAATCCTGAAAAACGTGTTGAATTCAGAGGGTGGCCCGGGGGGATGACATTCCTCCCCCCCGCAACAAAGCATAAAATCTCAAACTTTCTGGGGGGCATTTGAGTGTTTCGGGGGGAGGAGAATGTCACCCCCCCCGGGCCACCCCCTGAGTTCAATACGTTTTTGTACATTAAAAATTGATGAAATTTCGTTCATTAGTTCTTGAGATATTATCCCTGACATTATTTAAATCCTGAAAAACGTGTTGAATTCAGGGGATGCTCCGGGAGGGTAGCATCCCCCCCCCCCCCCGCAACATTCAAATGCCCCCCAGAAAGTTTGAGATTTTATGCTTTTTGTACATTAAAATGTACAAAAGTCCAATCGCCTCCCCCTCTGAACTGTCCCTCCCGGAGAAAAATGTCTGAATTCAACTCTGCTGATAAAATCAGCATAGCAACGCCCCCTGTTGGGCGATTTATACCGAAACCTAATAAGCATCAATTTATGCCAACGTCTAACTGAATGTGGTTTTATGAAAATCCGTGTATTAGTTCTTGAGATAGAGCTATTGCGAAACTCGGGAAAAATGCAGCATAGCAGCGCCACCTGCCGGTAGATTTACATCAAAACCTCAACAACTTATGTCAACGTCAAACTGAATCTGAAGTTTGGTGAATATTCGTGCATTAGTTCTTGCGATAGCAATCTTGCGGAAATCATGAAAAATGCAGCATAGCAGCGCCACCTGTTGAGCGATTTTCACCAAAAAGTAATCAGCACCAATTTATATGAAGGTCTAACTGAATCTAAAGTTTCAACAGATTCCATGCATTAGTTCTTGAAATAGACCGCTCATAATTTTTTTGTCAGAGACAAACAAATAGACAGACTGACAGACAAAAAATTTATAAAAATAGTCAAATCGTATTCCAGAAAAGAAGTTCTAACACTATAAATCCTTAGAAACCGGAAGTCGAAAATTTTCACGAAAACAACACTTTATTTTTCTAAAGACAAAAGAAAGCAAGAAAAGATGAACGCATCGATTCTGCCCTTGGATCAGAAACGGTGAATCGATTCAGTTCAGATTCGATGCCGATGTCGATCTTCAGATGCGATCTTCAGAATCGTTACTTTTTTGATTCACTTTCAATTCTTTAGATGCAATGTCGAATCGTTATGCTTTGATTTACTTCAATTCAAATCGCATCGCGGTCGATCCACGATTCGGGTTGAATCAATTCTTCCAATTTTGCTGTTTTAGTGCCAGAATTGCTGTAAAATTTTGTGTAAGAGCCTTTTTTTACTTTCTAGGTTAAATCAGTGTTGAATGCAGGTATTTTTCTCAGGGAGGGATTTGTGCGACTCCGGTCGGGAATGGGGGGGGGGGGGGGTATTTCAGAGTTCCGTAATGGGGGGGGGCACATTTGTCCATTAAAAAGCATAAAATCTCAAAACTTACGGGAGGGACATTTCAATGTCCCGGGAGGGATGTCCTCCCGGGCTACCCCCTGAATTCAACACTAGGTTAAATCGTTATACTTTTGTTTAGAAGCCTAGTTATTCAGGTTACTAGTTTATTATATTGTATTTTTCAAGTTCGTCTCTTCTAATCTCTCCACCCCCCTCTCCCCTTTTCCTCGCTAATCTTAATTTACAGGGCCGTTCAAAATTTGCATGCAATTTTTAAAATGTCCAATTCTTGTTCTATTTTATTATAAAGCCACATTTTGAAACCTTGACCAAAGATACTTTTGAGGTCGCCCCTCCGACCGTTTGGGGCTTACCTGCTACCTCGGGGGGGGGGGGGGGGATATTTTTTGCTTCTTCCAAACCATATCGTATAACATATCGTTAGAAAGCTTTTAATGTGATCTTTTATTTTCTGTTTCTAGCCTTCCTTCTTTTTGGTAAGGGTCAATCGTGCTTCAACTTTTGTATTGATATTTTTGACAGTAATTTCAAAGGAATATATATTTATTCTTTCGGATTTACTGTTTTAAAGGCAGAACTGCTGTCAAATTTCGCATAAGAGCCTTTTTCTTTCTAGGTTAAATTGTAATATTTTTAGTTTAGGAGCCAAGTTATTTGGGTTACTAGTTTATTAAGCTGTACTTTTTCAGTTCGTCACCTATACCCCCCCCCCCCCCCGATCCGAATTTTCTTATTTATGGTCCAATTTCAATGGGACCTTTTTTGACATTCTTCCCGAATCATTTGTTTACCAACTAAACACTGATATTATATCTGCAGCTCTTGGTGAGCACTATTTATGAATGGTAATAACAAATTTCATCTCTTTTCCATTTTAAACTTATCATTCTTGGTTTAAAGCCACGTAACTCAAGGTTCTCGTTAGTTAAGCCGTATTTTCACTCTTAAGTTTGTCAAAGTGTTTGTGTAAGTTGTATTATAAAAAATTCAGTCGTTTACAACCAAACTTACTGATTTATGATACTTTGAATTTTATAAAATTTCGGAGCTTTCCGAAACTAAAGGATCCCCTGTATGTTATTAATTTTTTTCAAGGGTGTAGGTATGAAAATACGTGCTAAAATGCTTTAAAACCTTTTTTTTCAAATAATATATTTAACAATTTAAACAAAGTGATTCCCAAGAATTATGTACTGTTTTAAAAGGGGACCACATCTTAGAATGTAAGGGGCGTAAAAATTCGAAACTTGGACAGGGCGATGCAAAAAAAAAAAAAAAAAAAAAAAAAAAAAATTCTCCTTTCAGAAATTCGAAAAAATATTATCTTAATTACAAGCTGAGATATTAATTATTATTTCACTAATTGGTTTATTTCTATTAAATGCTTTTTTTTAAAGGCAGTCACGTGATTTTTTATAGCAGCATTAACGCTTTCTACCGTTTAGCGTGCGGTTCTTTGACGGCGGGCTGAGATAATTACTACTTTTTCAATATCAAAAATTTTATAAGTGTTCATACCACTATTTTCGAATAGTAATTTCACAAATATCTTGAATTCTTGCTTAAGACTACCACCCCCTAGACTAATGTATCTTCGGATAGGTTGTATAAAGGAGTTTCGTTTAGATACACTTTTGTTTTTAATAGACTGCGCTCCCTGGTGGTGGAATATAGAACTAACAGACCGCGATTTCATTTAAAGTAGAAAATCTAACAAGGCGATCTGTTCGAAACTTTAAAGATAGTTTATAACACATAAGAAAAAGTTTAAAAAAGAATGGTGCGAAAATTTCGGGAGGAGGGGGGGAGGCCGCTAGAATTTTTTTAAAACCTTAGCGTTCCTTACCGTTTTAGGTGGGGTTTTTTGACGGAGTCCTGAGATAAATGCTACTTATTAAATATAAAAAAGTCAAAAGTTTAGTTACCACTATTTCCGAATAGTAATTTCGGCAAATAGCTTAAATTTTTGATCAAGATTGCCACACTCTTGAGTAATATATCTACTGATAGGTTGTTTAACGGAGTTTCGTTCACAGTTTTGTTAGGAATAGAGTGCGCACCCTGGTGGTGGAATCTGGAACCAACATAACGCGATTTTGTTAAAATTAGGAAATCTAACAATGCGATCTGTTTTAAGCTTTAAGATTGTTTATAATACATGATAAAAAATTATAAAAAAGAATGGCGCGTCACATTTCGGGGGGGGGATAGGTGGGAGGGGCAGAACAAAATTAGAAAATATAACAGGGCGATTTGTTTGAAATTTTAAGATAGTTTATAACACATAATAAAAAATTTTTAAATGATGAATGTCAAAAATTGGTGGTGGTGGGGTGGGGGGTGGAGGTGATCGCGTTTTTCTTACCCGGTGGGCAAAGTGGGGGGGGGGGGGTACACCTATACGATGCTGTAGGCAGCGGGAACCCGGTTCGCGGTTCGTTCGCTTCGAGATTTCATATTAGGCGGAACCCGCTAGTTACTAGCTATAATGTTAAAGATTTCCAAGCAATATACATGTGCGTCCACTATCCTTCTAAGACAGTAAAATTAATTGATTTTTATTTCTTCTGAGAAAACTAAATTTTCACGTCTTGCAGCGACGATTTTTTTTTTAAATAAAAGAACTTTAATAAACTTTGCTAGTTACATTATTAAACTCAAATTGTAAGAATACTAAATCGGTTCTTATGGCAACGTGAATTATGTCCCTGAAAATTTAAATTTTAATTCAGGCTGGAAGAAAATCACAATGATTTAATTACAGGGACAGTCAAAAGTTTTCCGTTACATTACAGGCAATGGAAAAAATTATTTCAAGTGCATTTTAAGGATGTTACAGACTTTCGAACAGAATGAAATTGATCTGCACTTATGAAGTGCACTGTTATAGTACGAGCGCACCACATTTGCCACATTTGACGCGCAATTTCCAACTTGTATTTAACCGAGACCTTTCTTAAAAAATATATTTAAATAAAATCTAAATTACAATATTAGTAAAATTACATCTTAAAACTAATAATTTAAAAGTTAAAAACTTTATTATTTGACTCAAAGGTCTGTAATAGCTTACGACTGGGCCCCTGACTTTGTCTACCCTCTAAATGTGAGGTATGGAAGGTGGTCGCTACGGCTCTGCCGATTCGCTAAGTTTTGAAATTAATATTTTTGAGCTTATCTGTGCGAATCTGTGACTATCGAAATATCGATTCAAGTATCGATTCTAGAATTTGGGAATCGATTCTTATTGTGATCGATTCAGTTTTATACGATGTCGATTTGAATCGATTCCTGAATTTTCCAGAATCGCCCATCACTACCATGGCCCCTGTGTAACGGGTTGAATATCTCCGCATATGCTAACTTGATCTCGTACTTCGAAATTACACCTGAATTCTTCGCTCAAATCTCTAACTCTTATTTTGTAACAGTTGTGTTGGCATTCTTGAGTAGTAATGTCGCCAAACAGAGAATGTATTATCTTTTCTTGCCGAATAGGCTTGTAATTCATTTCTTCCGCCACACTTTTTAATATATACGATTTCTGTGATGCTGAATCTAACAATAAACGAACAATCTTCTGTTTACTTTCAGAAACTAGCTTTACCTTCAAGGTCTGCAAGAACACTTTGGCGCTCTTCTTACTAATATTTGTCATATTCACTTCATCTCTTTTAGACTTCTCCTCAGCTCCCTCTTGAGTATCTTTACCGGATGACTTACGTTGATCGCATAGTAATGGCACATGCCGCTTATTACAAATAATACATTTCACCATCGCTCGGCATCTTTTAGCGGTATGTTCTGGTACTAAACATATGAAGCAGCATCTTTTCTCCTTGGCGATTTTTTGTATTTCCGCTAAGTTTAATTTTCTCGCAGAAAAGCATTCCGAACTTGCATGTCTTCCCTGGCAAAAAATGCAGACTCCTTTTTTCTCTGTTACGGAAGAGGTAGTCAACAGACCTGCCGCTGTCAAAGTTTTACCGGTTTTATGTTCAAAATTATGGTGATTCCTTTTTGCGACATATTTACGGTCTTCACTTTTAGCTAATCCAAAACCAGCTACGGCGAGTGATACCCTTTCTTCACCTTCTACTTCAGTTCGCAAAAACTGCATCAGACTATTTAATCTGTCCTGTGCCTCAGTTTTCTCAGACGATATGTTCGTGCGATTCCACGCTTTTAGAAATTCTGCTGGAAAACAGGACTCAACTAATGGATATAAAATTGATGCACATTTGTCAGTTGTGACACCTAATGTATCTAAGGCTCGTAAATATAATTCCAATTTATCATATAACGATGTCAACGAGAATTTTCCCTTCGTTTGTACTGATATTATTAATTTGAGTAGTTCTCTCACGTAGACTTCTACCAATATATCTTCTCTACCAAAACGGATTTTTAAACTCTCAATTGCCTTGGCGTAATTAGTGCCACTTGGCGGGAAACTCTCTACCACTTCTCTTGCTCGGGAGCCGGCAACTGTTGCTTGCACCAAGTACTGAAATTTATCTTCTGGTGCTATTTCTGTATCTTCATCAATTTGTCTAAATTGACACCAAAACGGTAACCAGTCTATTATTTCACCGCCAAACTTTCTGAATTCTAATTTGGGCAGCGTAAACTTTCTTCTCATTGCATAACTATCGTTAATTGGATTAAGAGCTCCACCTTGGCTGTTTACTGCTGACTGAAGTTTCGCCAATTCTAACTCGTGCGCCAATTTTAACATTTCGCCTTCAATCTTTGCTTGTAATTCCATATTCAATGCTTCATCTTTTTCCTTTGACTGTCTCTCTAATTTTTCCTTTTCCTTTCTTTCTGAAACGGCATTTTCTAAAACGCTCTGTACAAATTCAGGATCATCTTTATATGCCTTACAATTCAAAATTAAATCTTTAAGTGCCACAAGTGAAGCCGTTGGTGCTGCTATTTCACCTAATTGCTCGGCTACGAAGATCAAATCTTCCTTTTTAAAACCTTTAACCAACTTAAACATCATGGAAAATCTTTATTTCATTTAATTTTTTTTATTAACACCTTTTAAACTACGTGTGATAGATAACCTTGTTTAAACTCAGGTCCTGTACCGGCGGACGCCACTAATGTAAAAAATCCACAAAACGTACCACGCAAACCAGATTTTTGTTTACTTTTAAATTCTACGAATGAAAGACTTTTAATAAACTTTATATTTTAAACTTAAACCATACTCACATTAGCACCTTTGTGCTCGTATAGTTGTACTATTTATGGAACAACTCCTACGGTGAGATAACTTCAAAACTTAGTAATAATAACTCATAAAAAACAAGCTACCAGCATTTATTTTCTTTCTTACTTGAATCTACAAAAATATAAGAAGTTGCCACAGAATACATCAAAACTTGTCCCTTTTTCTTTTTTAACCAGCGACAATAACATGTGAACGCGCAAAAACAAAATAATAAATGTCATTTCAAGTCAATTGTTTTTTCTTTACATTTTTCATCTCTGATCGCGTGATTTTGAACAAAAATAAATAATGCCGATCCCGTAACAGCAACACTAAATTATGAAAAAGCAGCATTCCTGTTTTCAAGTTTTCTACCTTAAGGAGCTACACTATTTTTAATCACGCTTCAAAGCGTTTTTATGTGATTCTCATTCTCGATCAATACCTAGTCGATCGAACTACGTTCAGTAACTATTGTGAAAAACTTAATTGCTGGGTAATAAATAGTTCGCTATCGAAAATTACTATAGATATCTGTTTCACGATAGAGTTTTTTAATAAACGATTTATTATCTGTATATCTATAAATATTTTTTTTTAGTTTTACGCCCTTTTTTTAATTTCTATTGCCTTATCAGTTTTTCCACTTACCATATGAATAGTCGATGTAATGTTATTACCAATACAACGATACCCTTAGATAATAATTACTTGGATGCAATATGTTATCGTTAATTTATTTTTAGTTGGGTTTCTATTGTTTGCTTGCTTTGTTGCATAGGGAACGATCAGATATAGTGCACAGAACAAAAGAAAAATAATCTATACAGGATGTTCCAAAAAGACTGAAAGGCCGAAAATTATTATAGAGATCTATTTTATGATAGAGTTCTCTGAAAAGCGGTTTGCTATTTATTATTTTCTAGTTTTAAACATTTTTTGAACAATTTCTCAACTTGTATATTTCGTCGATATAATGTTATTAACGACATAAGGATATCCTTTACATAATAAATATTTCAGCGGACGGCAGTACGTTATCTTTAATTTATATTTTAGCCCCCGGTACGGTATGCTATTTCTTTCTCCCAGCTTATTTTGTGTATTCCAAAAAATAACGTTACCTTACAGAAGTCAGACGTAAAACAAAGCAGTACGATTAAATACTCTATAGCAATTTTTTAAACTTCTAAGCATCGCACATTTTCGATTTTTATACCATCGTATTGGGAAAAAAAAAGGTTAATTTAAATGCAATTTGTTTGAAAACTGCATCTCCATTTATTTTTGAGATATTAATTTTTTTTGTAGTTTTTAGAGTAGTTTCTTAATATTGGCAACGGAAGAACTCCATTTCTGTAGAAAGTGAAAGAAAAATAGCAATTATATCTTTTTGTTGCTATTTTCCCATAAAAACTGAAAAAAAAAATTAAAATACGTGCTATTTTGAAAAAATATAAATGAAGGATTTCTGATAAAACATGGAGCTATTAGAAACTAAATGTAATTTTAAATATCTATATTAATAATACAAAAAAATGAAGGCCTGTGAATCTTTAGATAGCCGATTTTTTTTGTCGAGTTTTCGGAATGACGAAATCTCTTTTTTTTGGATTTGTGTATTATTCAGCGATAGCGACGTTCTAAGCGTACTTTACTGCAGATATTGTTTAACACTGTATCGCAAATGATATATTATTCAGCGGATGTGAATGACTTCACTTTATGTAAAATCCAGGCTAACGAGAAAGACAGGCTACCGCGGTGGGTCCGATTCCTCTTTTTCTACAGACCTCTGAAGTCACGTGATGCTCTTTTCGCACTACTTTATTGGTGCATTCGAGCATCACGTGACTACAGCGGTCTGTAAAAAAAGAACAATCCAACCCCCTGCGGTAGCCTGTCTTTCTCGTTAGCCTCGATGTAAAATAAAATCGCGTGTTATAAGTCTTAAAACTGAACTACAGTAGAGTCCCGATTATCGGAGTTTCCGCTTTCACCGAGTTATTTTCTTCTGATGGACTGATGGTTCCCATTCTGACCAGAAAATCTGAGTTCTAACTTTTTACGACTGCTCATCTTCACCTAACACTTCATTTATAATGACTGTTTCATAATAATGGAAGCCATCAGTCCATCAGAAGAAAATAAAGTAATGGAAATGTCGGGGGCGACAGTAAATTCTGAAAAAGCAGAATTCCTTTTCTCTAGTGTAGCCCCACCAGTGGCCGAGAGGTTCTGCTCTCGAAGCTGGTAGGCGGGAGGTGCTGGGTTCGATCCCAATCGCGCCCGTCGGCCTAATCGTTCGGAGTTTTCGTGGTTTTCTTCGAGCCGTGGATCTTCCATGCGTTAATACGGATTAGGTTCCCTTAGAAAGACCCCCACGGAGGGCACTCCCCCCGGGCCTATATCCCTCGTGTAGATAATTGGCCGTCAAAAATCAACCCAACCCTTTTCTCTAGTAGTTAGATTTCTATTCGTTGGCTACTTTGTTGCATAGGGAACGATTAGAAGTAGTGAACAGAACAAAAATATCTATATAGGATGTTCCATAAAGACTTGAAACGCCTAAAATTTTTATCGAGATCTGTTGATACCATTTTTACAATTCATATACATATCTTTTTTAGTTTTAGGCATTTTTGAATTTCTTGTGTCTTACTGATTTTATATAATTTTGAGTAATATATTTTTATAAATATGCTTAATCAAGCAATAGTTTAATATAAATTAAATTATAATTATACGTTTAGACAACAATTTAGAAATCCTTAATAGATTGATTAAATATTTTTTCTTTCTTGTTGCCATATATTAAAAAAGAAACATAATAATAATTTTTTAATAACTTCAGTCGTTCGTACTTTCTATCAAGCGTAAATCAAAGCGATTAATTTTCGTTAATCGGGGAACAGTGCCAAACTAACCATAGTGTAATATACCGAAAGGAGGCTGCACTGCACAGACAATCATCTCACCGAGTCAACGGCTGAAATTTCAGGATTAGATAGTACTTAACCATTAAATGCAGGGGTTGCCAAAAGGCAACATACCCAATTTAGGCTTATAATATACACGCACGCAATACTATTAGAATAATATTGAAGCTATAATGCCTAATACATTCTGAAAATACATTCTAAATACATTCTGAAAATATTATTAAATCGATTTTCAACATTTAGATGGCAACACTTGTGCTGTTTAAGAATAAAGATAAATTTATTTTTTCAATTGCTGATACATGTTCTTTTTGTTTTGTTTGAAAGCTTGCGAAATACCCTATTTTGTTCTGCAGTGAGCAAGTAAAATTTATTTCTTATCATAGTTCTCAAAATTCTTGTGTGTTTAATATGATAGAATTTTATCACGGAAAATTATTTTTTCAATTAAACACCAGTATTGCCGATTAGTAACAAACAGTGTTTTACCCGTAAACCACACTTAAAACAAAATAAGATTTTTTAAAGTATTTTTCCCATGATTTATTTAAAAAAAGAAAGCCGAAAGACATTTTTAAAATGATTTTTGAAAACTCAGGCATTTAAGGGTTAATTAGTATATTAAAATACAACTGGCCTGCTAAATCATATCGTGGAGAAAACCACTTGCAGCTCGATTATAGTGGTTGATCGGTTGATTTATCATTGTGTTTTCCTGCACCCAAAGGTATGAAAACATGGAGGGCTGGAAGCAGGAAAACATAATGGTAAACCTATCAATCAACCACTAAAATCGGGTTTCAGGTGTCTTCCACCAAGATAGGAGTTGGCAGACCAGTTTTATTTTAATATGCTAATCGAGTTTTAACTAATCCTGGAATTTCAGCGTGGTTTGTGTATAGCTGCCTCCCTAGTCTATAACATAAATTCTTTTTAGAACAACTCGATTTGCAGTGATGAAATTGGGCATGACTTTCAACATAAACATTGAATGCTTATAAAAAAGTGTTTAAAAAAACATTTTTACTCTTATGGTTATTTAATGCTGAATGATATTTATTTTAATATTAAGTTTATTTCTTTTCAACGAATGATTTCTTCTATTTTTAGGGCTGTTGATTTCGTCAATGTAATGACTTACGATTACAGTATGTTCAGCCCCGAGTTTCCGAGGACATCTCATCACAGTCCGCTGTATTCAAGGAATAGCGAGAAAAGATTCAATTATTACTTGAATGTGGTAAGTGAAATTCATGAACAACTTTTTATATTTTTTTTCTACTGCGTGCTTTTCTTATTGCAATGATAAAAATCATCATCTAAGTAAGAAATTTAACTAAACTAACAACAACAACAAAAAAAAAAAGACTAAAAAATTTGGTCCCACATTACAAAAATAATAGCTTTTTTTGTGTAATACTAGGGGGCTCTGCCCCCTACGACCTACGCTCGCCAACCCACGCCCCCGTCCCGATACCCCAGATGCTAAAAGCAGGCTAATTTCATGGGCTTTAAAAAGATTGAATTATAATCTAACAAAAACAGTGGCGATCTACTTGTAAACGGGTTTTCATTCATTTTCCTTTGATTGGAGATTTTTAAGCGTTTGTTATGGGATACAATGGCTGTTTTCGTCTTTGATTAAAAAAAAAAATAATTAAAAATTTGGAAATAAGCTAATGTAAAATGAATTAAGTAAACAGAGTCTTTGTCTCTCGGTTTTTTAACAGCTCTATAAGAAAGTTCTTTTAAATAACACATTTGAAATGTATCGCTTTATATCTGACGTAATTTTCACCAAAGTTTTCTTTCTCTTTTTAACATTCACATGAAAATACTTTTATTGTTAGATGGTTGGTTGTTGGTTGTATTTATGTCGGCCAATTATCAGCACGTGGGATATAGGCCCTAAGGGGAGGAGTGCCTTCCGTGGAGTTCTTTCTAAAGGAACCTAACCCGTATTAACGCTTGGAGAACCAAGGTTCGAAGAAAACCACGAAAACTCCGAACGATTAGGCCGACGGGCGCGATTGGGATCGAACCCAGCACTTCCCGTCTACCAGCTTCGAGAGCAGAACCTCTCGGCCACTGGTGGGGCTTTATTGTTAGAAAAGAAATATTATTTGCGCTGTCTTAGAATTCTCAACAATAGTTTAAAAAGATTATCTCAAAATATGAAATAAATGTCTCACGCGAATATATTTTTAACCCTTTGCACTCCGCGTCATTTTAATTGTGGGCTACCAGCAACTCCGGGTCATTACACAAATATTTTATTCGGTCGGCATCACTTTTTTAAAAGAAATTTCTTTCAAGTACACAATTTTTTTTACTTTTACTGCCCGAGAGAGACTGCTCAGACTAGGAAGTGAGTCTGTAGAGCATAGATTGTCCCTCCCGGTCCCCTTTATTGAGGTCTAAAAAAAAAAAAAAAAAAAAAAAAAAAAAGGTTACAAATTTCAGCCGAGGCTGAGCCCGCCAATACGCGCGACAGAGGGCGGAGTGGTATATATAAGATTTTAAAAAAAAAAAAATGTTACATTAGCAAGCTTTGTGAAACAAACATAAGGACATTAAATAATGCAGTGTTATACAAAGTTAGACAATATTATACAAGTTGCTGCGAAACAACATTGGGTACTGAATAAGGGAGAATCAAAGTCTCTGTCTCAGTGATGGAGTAAAACTGAAAGGTTACATAAGAAGTTGAAGATGTTTTTAAGCTTTGAGAGCAAAATCGGGCGCGATAAAATATTTGCTAACCAACCAACTGGAAGAACAGGAGGACGGCGGATATGCCAGCGAGCTGTTAAAGGACAATTATAGAAATAATGAGAGGCAACAGCATCATCACCGCACTCACATAGAGGAGAAAGGGCTCTTTTGAACTTGAAGAGGTATGCTCCAAAAGGACCATGACCGGTAAGGAAAGCTGTGGTGGATGGAGTGAGCAGCAGAAGATCCAAAGTTACCACTGGGACAAGATCATAGGTATATCTACCCTTATCTGAGTAGTCCCAGTAATCCTGCCATTTTTTCATAAAATGAGCGCGTAGATGTCTTTTGATGTGTGAGTGCGGTACTGGAAGTGAAAAATCAACTGATGGTTTAGCAGTTGCCTCCTTTGCCAACATATCTGCCGTTTCATTTCCCAGGATACCCTTATGGGCTGAAACGTGGCTTAAATAGGTTTTCCAGAGAAGATTTTTGAGAAGTGATTTAATCTCAGTAACCTGGGTATTTGTTGAGCCAAACGAACAGATAGCCTGCAGGCTTGAAAGACTATCGCTAAAAACTGGAATTAAAAAATTTTGGTTTTGTTGAGAAATCCACTCTAAAGCTTTAAAGATGGCAAAGAGTTCAGCTTGGAAAATGGAATTATTGTTATCCAGCCTGCAAGACCAACGATGAGTCACTTCACTCCCTTTCGTAGCGCAGAAAGCTGCACCTACTCCGGTAACAGTGCGTGAGCCATCGGTGAAGACCATAACATTTTGAGTGGGAGAGTAAGAATTTATAGTCGGGTTTACTTGTAGGTGGGAAGTCTCATCTGCCGGATGAAACTGCCAGCCAAGAGTCTTACGCTGAATCATCATTTGTGGAAAAAATTGCTGTGAGATAGCTTCATTCTCCAAATGGATGATGTTGCTTTTAGTGAACTCATATTTAATGGTAATGGAAATGGGAGGAATACCTGTCAAGATATTGAGAGCATCACTGGAAATGGTTCTATATCCCCTAGAAATTTGCAAGAGAAACATCCTTTGTATAGAAACTAATTTATTAAGTGCTGCTTTTGTAAGATTTCCCCCCCAAATAGATGCTCCATAGGTGATAATTTTTTCAACAATAGTAGAGTACCAAATTTTTAGCATATGGCTTTTAATACCCCAAGATTTAGTGGTTAATCTTTTTGAGTTATGATAAAATTTTACTAGTTTGATTTTAAGGTAATTAATATGAGAGAACCAGTTCAAGTGCTCATCTATTGACAATCCTAACAATTTAAGGTTAGAGACATGATGGACGCTAGTGCCATTTATTCTGATGGTGGGTTTCCTTTTAAGTTTATAAGGTTTAGCAAATGTTAGGGCTTGGGATTTATTAGTGGAAAGTTGCAGGTGCAGTGATTCCAGCAGCTGACAGAAAATTGGGAGAGCAAAAGCAGCCTCCAACTCCAAGTCCAGACGCCGAAAACCAGAGAAAATAAAGCTGAAGTCATCCGCGAACGCAAAAAGCAAGTAACCAAGTTTTTCGAATTCTGAGAGAATAATATTAGCTATGAGGAGCCAAAGAATTGGCCCCAGGCAGGAACCTTGTGGACAACCCTTTCTCTGTGGGTGGATAGAGATTCCTGCTCCCCAGTTAACAAGAATGCTTCTCTCAGAAAGATAAGAACGAATGACTCCAGCAATATTACCCGGACAATTTAGAATGCTAAGTTGGAGGAGAATGTCTCTCCACTCAACATTGTCGAAAGCACCTTGAATATCAAGAGAGACCAGGGAAGTGTATTTGCCTTCACTAATTTTAAAAGCACAGGAAGTCAAGATTTCGGAAAGAGCTTTTTCACATGATCTGCCCTCTCTGAATCCAAATTGCCTATTACTTAATAACTTGTTTGATTCGAGGAAAATAATAAGACGTTTAGCTATTAATTTTTCTAGTAATTTACCTAACACCGGAAGCAGGCAGATCGGGCGATAAGAGCTGGGTTCAGAGGGAGTCTTCCCTTGCTTAAGGAAATATACTACTTCCCCTTGTCTCAAAGTTAGAGGAAAATAATGGAAAGAAAGACAGAGATTGGCCCATTGGGTAAAAATCTCTGGTAATATATTAAAGGAACGTTTGAGAATTCGGAAATCAATAGAGTCAGCACCAGGAGCTTTGTTATCCTTGAATTTGCCAAGTGTGGCGCGAAGTTCCGCATTAGAAAAAGGCTTATCAGAGTAATTCGAAAATTTAATGTCAAGATTATTATGGTTAGGATAGACTGTTTCACCAAAAAGATGTTTGGTAAGGAATTCGAGATTATTACGTTTCGACGAGAAGCCCGAAGGCCGCTCTAGGAGGATTTCATCCGGAGTGAAGAACTTCCCAGAAAAGAATTTTTGTGCAACACCAAAGGGATTCTTCTGGTGCGAACAAAAGGACCTCCAAGCTTCGCTTTTGGCATCAAGAATAGACCGTTTGTAAATGGCAGCTTGTTTGTTGTATGAGGATTTGAATTGTTGGATAATTTCAGGGGGTGAATTTAGCTGTTTCAAATTTTTAAGTTTTTTACGCAAAGCTGTTAGTAAATTACGTTTTGATTTTAATTCCGGAGACCAAAATGTAAAAACAGGTGCTTTGCGAAGATTTTTAAGGCGGAAGGTGGCTCGTATCGCCGTTTTTATTGTGTCTATTAGCAATTCTGTAAATATATTAAGCTCTTCTGTGTTAGTTATAGAATTCAAAGTCAAATTAAGTGTGTTTCGTTTGGATTTTAGAATTTTATCAAATTTTTTATAATTTCCAAATTTTGTATTGTATCTGCGTTGCGTGACTAAAAGAGGAGTAGTTTGAAGAGAAAATTCAATGAACTTATGATCAGAAAATGTGTGTATATCAACAACTTGCCAGTTACGAATAAAAGTAAGTGCAATAGGATTAACAAGAGTATGGTCTGGGAATCCTTTTGCCACGATTGTGCCCGATTTATTTCTTTTAATGAATGTATGTTTACGGTTGTCAATATTAGAGATTGCGAGGTTGTTAGTGACGAGAAATTCAATGAAACTCTCCCCCCTAGCGTCCTCTCTGGGACTTCCCCAGAGCGGAGAGTTCGCATTAAAATCACCACCACACAAAAAAGGTCTTCTTTGAGTAATTAGGTGCTGCCACTCTTGTAGTGAGTTATCCAAGTCAAGTGAAGGTGCAATATAGTTTGAGCCGATAATGAACTCACCTTCCGCCGAGGTTATGGAAATAAAAATACAATGGTCACCCGTGAAAAGATGATTTATAATCAGACTAGTATTCCGAACGATCAAGTGCGCGGATTGCTTTTTAGAGGCAAAAATCTTCCAGGTGGTTGGAAATCCAAGCAAAACTCCTCCCCCACCGCAGTAGGCATCTTGTAGCAGCGCGATATCTATGGAGTTCTCCTCCATATGCCGCCCAGCTACAGTGTTAGCAACCTTGCAGTGGTTGAGGTTGATTTGCAAGAATTTTACTGAGTTTAATGGCGGAAGTTCCTGTTGTAGATTAGGCTGGATTAGCTTGAATATTTACCTTTATGATTCAGTGATGCCAAGGCCTCTGCTTTTTTCTTTAAATAAGTGCCGCATTGGCGATCGTAGGCTGGGTGTTGGGTGTAGACACCAGCCTTCCTATAATCACCTCCATGTCTATTTACTACGAGTCTACAGTTAACACAGTTATATTTATGTGTTGTGCAGTCTGTCGCATTATGGTTACCACCACAGTTCGCACACGCTTCTTCGTTTGGGCAATTTCTAGATGTGTGTCCGATTAATTGACAATTGAAACAGCGCTGTATCGAAATGTAGCGTTTTACAGTACATCTGTTGAAGCCGATACAAATTTTCTGAGACAACAAGATTATGGCATCTCTTTCTGCAAGTTGCAGCACTAAATGGGAGGCTGCCTGTCCTTGACGTCCTTTGAGAACTTTTATTATTTTATAGTTTACAGATTTTCTTTTTAGACTACGTTGTAGTGCTGGATCAACTATTTGTTGTTTGTATAAGTCGAGTTGTTCGACATCCGTTTCTTTTTTATTTCCATTAGCTTTATCATGTGATTTTAGTGTTAGGGGGGCTTCTGGGGCACCAAAGATTATTATCCTCGCCATTTTAGGATGCTGTTCCTTTATTTCCATGAGTTCTGATATATCTTCCACCTCTGCTAATTTGCTCTTTATTGTTTCTATATCTTGTTTGTCATTACAGGTTACTATGATTTTGTTATGTCTTGTCGATTGACAATCCATTTTTGGTAAGTCTTGCATATTTAGATTGTTTAACATCTTTTTCATTATGGGAAGTGTTACTTCATTACTCTTCGGGTTTATTACAATTGATGGGCGGTCTCTTGGCACAAGTACACAATTTCAAAAATGTCCTGATTAAATAATGTAAATGTTATTTTCCTTTATTTCTGGTGCCAAAAACAAATTTTGCAAGGAAAGATGATGTCGCCGCAGCGGCGACAACGGAGTGCAAAGGGTTAAATTTAAATTGTTTGGCAATTTTAAATATGACGTAATTTACTCCATTTGTGACTATTAACGCATATTAATGAATTTATTATTTTACAATTTTCTTTCTCCTTTAAAAATCCCATGTAAATATAGTTTTTATGACGTAATTATCAATATTTTCCTGCTTTTAATACGTGATCATTTAATTCCTATTTGAAAGTTTTTTCTGTTTATAATAAGTCACGTGTAAATGAATTTTTAATTTGAAGGAAATATTATTCATTGCGCTGTTTTTAAAATTGGCAACAGTTTAAAATATTACCCTTTTCTAAAATATGTAAAAAATATCTCTCGAAATGTTGAAAATTTGAATTTAAAATGGAGATAATTCCCCAAAATAAAAAACATGAATACAATCTGCACACCGGGAACTTCTAACGTATTAAATGGTGTAAAAATGTTTAAATTCCTATATATATAGTTTTTGCTCATATAAATTTTTTTAATGAAACGATTGTGACCAATTTTAACATTAAATATCTCTTAAAATAATTATTCGATTTAAAAACTGTCTGCATCAGCGTGTTTATCAAACATTTCTCTATAGTAGCACCAATTTTCATATTTTTGCATGAAACAGTTTTCTTAATATTAACGAAGAAAGACCCCCGGTCACAAGAAATATGGATGCCGATTTAGGAGTGTACCGGGAAGATCTATGTAGATTTTTATTGGTCCATTTCCAAATCGTTACTTTTTTTTTATATATATATAGAAGGATTTAATGTCTTTTGTTGTCTTTCAAGCTGTTTTTTAATACTGAATGATATTTGTCACACTCGTTTACTTATTAACTTAACTTGTTTCATGTATTCAAGGAGAAAATTTTGTAATAATTTTTTTCACTCACCTCCTAACGTGCTAGAATTATAAAAAATATATACACAGGCGCGGTTCTGATGACAATACCACCTTTTAGCAGTTTTAGAAATTAATTAATTAAGGAATTTCCACTAAGCTATAGTTTTCCTCCACCAGTAAAAGTAGTTTTGAGAATTCCTTTTCCTTTCTCCCTTGTCCAGTACAATAACATCCCTTAACATATGATTTATCACTTTCCAGTACTGCACTCACACATCAAAGTATATCTTCGCGCTCATTTTATGAAACAGTGGTAGGATTACCTGGAGTAATCGGATAAGGATACATATACCTATGATCTGGTCCAAGTAGTTTTTTTGGACCTTCTCCTGTTCAAACCCTCCACTACAGCTTTCCTTATCTGTCATGGTTCTTTTCAGTTACTTTTATAATTGTCCTTTAACAACTCGCTGGTATATTCGCCGTCCTCCTGTTCTTCTAGACTGTTGGCTAGCTAATATTTTATTAGGCCCGGCTTTGCTCTCAAAGCTTAAAAACACCTTTAACTTTTTATGTGACCTTTATATATTACTCCATCATCGAGCCATGGTCTCGAGTTCCCCCCTTATTCACTGTCCAATGTTGGGTCGGAACTTTGTATATTATTGCTTATTATTGTCTTTTTTTTACAAATATTGTTATCGTCTTATTTATTTATATTACATTCACCAACCCGCGCCTTAACGTTGAGCTCAGCTTCAGCTGAATTTTGTATTTTTTAAAGACCTCTATAAAGGGGTCGGGAGGGGCATCTATGCTCTACAGACTTTGTTTTCTAGCCTGAGAAGTCCCTCTCGGGCAGTAAAAGCTTTCAATGATTCTTGAATAGAGTTTCCCCAAGTCATTCTTGGTCTGCCTTTCTGTCGTCTCCCTTTCGGGTTGCAGTCTAGGATTTTTGGGAGGCGCCGTTCTTTCATTCTCCGAACATGTCTTTGTATATAAGCTCATTATGTTCGATCGCCTGTACAACATCCTATTTGACATGTATGACTTCACGTATTCTTGATTTTTTTAAAACTTTTTCTAGTCTTGATGTTCTGATTTTTATTAGAAGTGCAACGCGGGAATGTTTCGCAAGAGTTTTTTTGAGGAGAGATTTAAGGTCCTTGTCTCTGAACTATAGACGCTTTGCACGAAGCACTATAAATAAATCGTTCAGGTTTTGGGATAATATACTTTTCCACAGAACAGATTTAAATACTGCAATTGCTTGTCTACCTTAACTAATTCTCTTTTCTACATCTCTTTGGCATGATCCATCTTGATAAATGATAGATTCAAAGTATTTGAATTCCTCAACAGTTTTTATATTTACAGTGCGTCTCAAAAGTATATGGATAGGCCATTTTTTGAAATAACAGTTCAAAAAATGAAGCAATAATCACGAAAAAATAATTAGCATATGGAATCACATTATAAGTTTATTATAATAGAGAAATATCAGGCTTATTGCACAGGTTGTTTGTAAAAAAATAAAATTCAAAATAACGTGTCTCAAAAATATATGGAAAATGAAAAGAATCGCTATTATTACCACCGTACCAAAACAATTTGCATATTTTGCGTTATGTACATGTAATGAAACCACTTTGGAATATAAAATCTCTGCTCGTTCTTCACTTCTCGAATCTTGAAAAATGTCTCGCAATGTTCAATTCTCTGCAGCTGATATAGCCAAAATTTGGCGTTTAAAGGCTCAAAATATTAAAAGTTTCCGATATTGCTAAACAGATGAAGTATAGAAGATCTGTAATTCATGAAATTTTATCGAAAGGTGACAATGCTATTGCAAAAAAAGCGTTCAGATCGACCGACAAAACTATTTCAGCGACAAGATAGAGAGATTTTTCGAGCCATTTCAAACCAAAAACAAGTCTGTTCTTGAATTTCCGGGGGCTTTCGGCTTTTCTATATCGAGATCTACTGATCACCATTGCATACTGGCAAGAAACTTTTATAAATGTTGCAGAATGTGTTGGACATCTATGCTGAAATTACATCTTAGAAAGGCACGCATTCTTTGTGCTAAAAAAAAACATAAATTGGACGGATGAATAGTTAAATGTTGTCTTCTGTGACGTAAAAAACAAACAATTTGGATGGTTCTGATGGCTCGGTAAACTATTGGCATGGTCTACGACGAGAATCCTGCGAGTTCATGAGTTGACAACAAGGAGGGTGTTTTATCATGGTGTGCGGCGCATTCTATTCCAATGGAACAATGAATATTGCTTTTCCTAATGATCGAAGGTGCTCAGAGGATTATCAAAATGTCCTCAAAAGCAATCTACTGCTAATTGGAAATATCTTAGGAAGGGAAAACTGGAAATTCCGACAGAGCAATGTGTCAAATTACACTTCCCACTCAAAAATAGCGTGGTTTACGCAGAATCAAATCATTGTTATAGACTGGCCAACCATCATTCCAGACCTGAATTCAATTAAAAACCTTTGGGGAGAACACTGGTTATCAAAAATTAAGGAAAAGTCACAAAATGCTAATTTTCAAATACGCGAACACTCAAAAGGAAATAATATAATTCGAGTAATTACTATATCTACAACACAGCTAGTCCATATAACATCTCATTCATGTCCCACATGGTCACAAGTGTCACAGTCACTACGGTGAAGCAAAAAAATAGGAAATTCCATACATCTCATTATGAGTTTCAAATGATCACTATATGTGACTCCGCTGAAACATCAATGTGATTGCTACTTTGTGACGAGTCACCAGGTGACTTTACAATGTAGTTAAATTGTGACTCTCATGTGACTGTCATTTTTAGACTCAATTTCAAAGTCATCATGAACGTTGGATTATGATGTCACCAAATAATATCACATTATAGTCACATGGAGACTTTTCCCAAAAGAGCACAATGGTGACTCACAGTAGTCTCTCTGTCACCTGAAAGTCATCCATATGACTTTAATGTGACATCATTTGGTAACTTACCACAATGCAACGTTCACGATCTTTTCACTTCGAACATATTTTACCGAAGTGAAAAGATTTTTCTCAACATCCTCAAACATTGAAACATGTTGTCGCTTTCTCTTTTGATTGATCACATCTTCTGCTTAAAAAGATTTGATCCCTAAGACGTTATTCAGTATCGTTCTCGCTATTGCATGAGTCTTCGCGAAAGCTGCTTTCAATACATTCGCAGAGCTGCCAAGCCTCCGGCTTTTTGGATACCACTATTTTAAAACAGAAAATAATGTTTTATTTAATTGGAACACTTCGTCGATTTAACAGAACTGGATTTTCTCTAAGATAATAGTGGTGTGAAAAAAGCCGCAGACTTGGCAACTCTGCATTCGATTTTTTAAAATATTCTATCAATTTCTTTTTTTCCGCAATTGTCAAATTTTTGTTTTGCTGACATATTGTATTCACAAAAGACAATTAAAAAATGAACGAACACTTTACAAGCATCAACAAGTAATGAAAAATACAAAACAATTAAAAACACGTGATTTAACTTTTGTCTCATGGAGGACAATTCTCATTCGCTCGCAAGGGGTGATGTCATTTTTTCCAATCTTCGGTATCTAATGCGACAGTTGAGGGAGAAATCCCCAGAGCTTTGGAAACTCTTACCGACAGGGAAGTTTCTCTTATCGACTGCAGCCGGGAAGAGGAGACCCCCTACCACCCCCGAGTATCGGCGCGCATCTAGTCATGTGGTATGCAATATTATCACGATCTCTAAGCTTTCTTTTAAAAAGGTAAATGTATCCCTCTCGTTATAAAGCTGTACAAATGCCAACTGGCTTTTCTTTACCATATGGAAGCTCGTAATTGTGGTTTTTAACATAAGCACGGGAGATTCAAAGATGGAAAAAAAGAAGACTACAATGAAAAAAGTTCCTTCTATAGGATGTTCAAACACTTCCTTCTAAAGCTATTAAAAATGAAAAGCACCGCGTTATACGCTGGTGTCTAAAATTAAGGACCAGTCACAAAATGCTAATTTTTAAGTAAGCGAATACTCAAAAGGAAATAAAATAATTCAAATAATTAATATCCCTACATCACACCTAGTCAATATAGCATCTCATTCATGTCACACATGGTCACAAGTGTCACAGTCAGTACGTGAAACAAAAAATAGGAAATTCCACACGTCTCATTATAAGTCTCAAATTATAACTATATGTGACCTCACTGAGACGTCAATGTGACTGCTGCTTTATGATCAGTCACAAGATGACTTTACAATGTAGTTACATTGTGACTCTCATGTGTCATTCATTTTTAGACTCAATTTCAAAATCATCATGGACGTTGCATTATGATAAGTCACCAAATAACACATTTTAGTCACATGGTGACTTTTCACAAAAGAGCACAATGGTGACTTCACAGTAATCTTTCTGTCACCTGAAAGTCCTTATTTGACTTTAATGTGACATTATTTGGTAACTTATCACAATGCAGCGTTCACGATGATTTTGAAATTGAGTCTGCAGATGACAGTCACATGAGAGCCACAATGTAACTGCATTGTAAAGTCTCGTGTTGACTCGTCAGATTGAGTCACAGCGACGTCTCAGTGGAGTCACATATAGTGATCATCCAAGACTCATAATGAGACGTGTGGAATTTCCTATTTTTTGCTTCACCGTAGTGACTGTGACACTACGGTGTGTGTGACATGAATGAGATGCTATATGGACTAGCTGTGCTGTATAGATAGTAATTATTCGAATTATATTATTTCCTTTTGAGTATTCGCGTACTTGAAAATTATCATTTTGTGATTGGAGCTTAATTTCGGACATCAGTGTATATACAAAGAGGCCGACAGTTCAAGATAGTTAAATGATACATCTATTTGGCATTTTACACCCTAAAAAGAAGAAGGGAAAAGCATAAAACTAAGATATTTTGCAAAAAAAAGGGAGAACAAAGGTGACCTTTCATCCGATAGTAGCCATAAGAAACTGACCATATATGCGGTGTATTTTAACACATAATACCTATTCAGTCAGTCTGGACTTAAGAAAAGCGACCTTATAAACGGAGTGACCTTATAAGCGGGTGACCATATATCCGGCACTAACTGTAAATTCAAATTTAATATATCCTTCTAAATCCTTCAATCCTTCTAAAACCCTTCTAAAATTTATTAAATGATTATGTAAATCTTCTAATGTAGTTTCAAAAATTCACGAAAAATGCTTTAGAAGATGAAATTTTCATGAATTCATAATTCAGTACATAAAGGGTTAAAAGATATTTGAATAAAATATGGTTTAATGATTAAATGAAAGGAAATATAAGAAGATATTAGAAGACATATATTAGAAGATATATTGTAAGACTTTAATGAGGCAATGAGACAAAATGGGTTTAAAGCTTGTTTAGACAACAATATTTACAAATTATTGTTTTACCACTACCAATGTATTTAGATATAAACGTTTTTCATTTTTTCCAGGCCTGGTCTGTTGGATTCTGGGAAGCGAGAGGAATGCCTCGGAAAAAGATAATGATTGGGATACCAACACATGCTCGTACGTACAGATTGAAAAATCCTAAATACCAGAACAAAGTGAATGATCCTGCAGTAGGCCCCGGTATTGGAAGAGGAAAGCTTAACTATGAACAGGTATATATAATAAATTAACACCTTGTTAATAAAATACTATTTCTAATAGCTAAAAGGTATAAGATTACAACTTTCAAAACAGTAAAATAGTTTTATTTGACTACTAGCTAACTTGCCCGGCGTTGCCCGGGTACGTCAAAAAACAGCACGAATGGCGAAAAAGCTCTGAAAATCACAATAAGATATCGCGAAAAATTCTTAAATCGGTGCACAAATTTCGAAAAGAGAAAAATATGTAATATATTGTGTTCGAAGATTGAAAGTTGATTCTTCTCACTACTGTGAAAAAATGCTAGGAAATCGCTAAAATACTCGAAAAATTGCACATGCAAAATTCACGAAAAATTCGAAAATTGCTATACGAAATCCGAATAAACTTTATTGAAATGAGGGCAGAAATTATAGTATTATAGGTCAAAAATGGAATGTCAAAAAAAAAAAAAAAAAAAGGAGCAGAACGCGAAGAAACGTAAAAATCGAATTAAAAATCACGAAAAGTTCAAAAATCACGAAAGTCAAAATTTACTATAATTGGATAAAAGTTTCAAACTTAATTCCTTTGACATGCGGGCTCTCTTAAAATCTATGTTTGGGAAAGCATGCTAAGCGCTCTATCATGTGACTTTTATTCATAATTTAATTTACTTGGATTCCCTTAAATATAATTAATATATCCCCTTAAGTTAATATTAGTTTTTGTTGCATTAAAATATCTCAATTTATTGATTTTTTGTAAGCAAGTAATCCCTATTGGTTTACAATGGAAGTCTGTGGGAATTTGGCGATATATCGCCAAGTTGGCGACAGAACTGTGTCCCTCCTATGGTAACTCCCTTATAGGCATGGAGATGCATTAAATGCTGTTCAATAATCGCATAAAAAATTCACTAAAAATTCAAAAATCGCTGTACGAATTCCGAATAACTTTTTTGAAAAGATAACAAAATGTACTATATTGGGTTAAAAGAAAGAAACCACATTCTTTTCACTAATGTGTAAAATTCGCCTAGAAACTTAAAAAAGCGCTAAAATTCGCATGAAAAAAATAATCAAAAAATCGAAAATCGGGCTTCGAGCTACAAAACTTCATATATAGACGTACCGTTTCCCCAAATTTTGTAGCTCGACGTGCAGCGGTCTCTTCAGAAAACCGTCGACACACTCACACACAAACTTTTTTCCTTATTATTATAGATTGACATGTTTCGATTTTACTCTAGTCATTTTCAAAATAAATAAATAATAATATTCTGAAATTGTACGATCTATGATGCAATGATCTGAAACGCCATCATTCAGTTTTTCATGTAACGCACGTTATTTTTTATTAGCCCCCCGATATGCTATTTCTTTCGGCCAGCTATTAAAAAGTCGTCTCTAAAAAATAACGGTTCGTTACAGAAGGCAGCCGTAAAATAAAGCAGATGTATAATCGCACTGTTAAATACTCATAATCTCTATTGCAATTTTTTAAACTTCTAATCATCGCACATTGTCAATTTTTATACCGTCGTATAAGGAAAAAAGGTACTTTTAAATACAATTTGTGTGAAAATTGCATCTCAATTTATTTTTGAGATATTAATTTTTTTTGTAGTTTTTAAAGCCATTTTCTTTATTTTGGAAACTGAAGTAGGGGAGATGGGGAATGAAAGGGGCATTTTGTCTTTATAAGCTTATAAAATAATGACATTAAAATATATCACTTTCAAATTTTCGCCTAATTCTCGTCTAAAACCTTTGATTTGATACTACTAAAACCTCTTATCATCAAGTACAGTAATTAAAAATACATATGCATTTTTATATAAATTGGGAGAAATGTCCTTTTTAACCCCATTGTAGGGGATGAAAGAGACACTGTGTAGGGTTGAAAGGGACACACATAAATAAAACACTTTTATGAACATTTTTTCTTCTTATTCGAAGCTATATGCATCATTCAAAAATAAAAGATAAGTATACACAAATAAAAGTAAAATATATTGCAACATATGATAACATAAAAACAAGAAAAATAACATGTTTAGGCCTCTTGACATAAAACAACTTTAAAAGAGTCAAAAAGTTTAAGAAATATTTAGCTCTATAGCTGTCGCACCACCAGTTACGGGTTTAGGTAACTTCACTACAATATCAATAATAATCACGGCATTCATGTAAATAGTATCAGTAAATACAAAATGGTTTTTTTCTGAAAAAATGTACTTTGAATTCATTACGAGTGCTTTTCTGGAGTTTGTGGCTACAATGCGACCGGAATATCACCATAATTATTCCAAATACCAAATTTCACCATAATTATCAAATTTTATTGTCTTAATATTTATATACTTTCATGATTATCAAATAAGAGAATCGCAGGATCAGTTTTAGAACAACTAGAATTATTAGCTAATGCACAATTGCTTTAAAAAACTTCTGCGGTCATTGACCAACTTTGATGAGCAAGTTCAAGTGGGTTTTGCGATGGGGCACCTCCGAGAATGAACTCCTTGAAATTCTAACTTGGGAAAACGAATACTGTTGAACAGAGTTACCTGATGCAGAAACAAAACACAAAAGTGTGACAAGTTTACCATATTCAGCTGATGTTAGGTGAGAAAATTGTTTTACACTACGTTTTGCTACTATATTAGGTGGTTTATGCTCTGTCATTAAGCCTGTTTTAAATTTATAGAGATCCATAACTAACTGAAGGTTTTTAAAAAATATCAACATTAGCTTTGTTGAAACTTGTAATTCTTGTTAAACTAATGGCTATAGGTTTCTTATGAGAAAGTAATGAATCTCGTTGCATAAAATCTTTCAACCAAACAATTCCAGCTTGTTTATTTGTTTGCCAAGATATGTTATTTGCCAGGCATATCTCTGAGAGTTCAAAGCAATTGAATACTCATATGCACAGTTCTCAAACCATAGTTAGATGCTTGGAGCAAATATGAAGCTAACTCATTTTCTTGAGCTTCACTAAAGGAATCTTGATAAGAACAACCTGAGGGGTTGAAAAGGACATGTCCCTATCACAATATTAAAACATATATTTGCTTAAAAGACGTTATAAAAACGCATTAAATGTAAATTAAAAAGCTATATTGACATGTTTCAACTCTTTTACTGAGTCGTCATCAGAATGTATAACAGAAAATTACAAATACAATGCCTATGAAAAATGGGAAAAATCATCGAAATATAAACAAGTAATCATATAACGCGCACTACATTTTCGCGATCACACGTGTTCCCTCTATGTAGCGACTCTGTAAGTTGTCCGACCATTCAACCCATAAATTCGGGATACGAAAAGATAATATATGGTTACAAACTCCTGAACCTCTTAAATAAATTTGAATGGGCTCTCTTATAAATAATTGTAAATAAAAATTAGACCTGTAGATTATTCTACTCTCATTAAAAAGTATGTTAATGTTCTTTATTTGATTCAGCCGGGATAAAGCAGTATTATCTCTATTACATTTTATGTCCGCTATATGTTTTTTACATCTGATATTGAATTTTCGCTGGGTTATACCCATACAATGATTCTTTTAAGCAAATATATATTTTAATATTGTGATATAGTTATTAGTGGACGTAATTTTGGCTTATTACTCGTACTTATTTACATTTGGACATGTCCCTTTCAACCCCTCAGTTTCTGTGCCTTTCAACCCCATACCCACCTAGCGAAATTAAAAATGCATTCATGCATGGGAGTATTTCAGCTAACAAAATATACTGATATTCATATAAAGGGCATACTTTACAATGCTAAATAACATAAATATTATAATGCTAAACACAATATTACTTTGTTAGAGAAAAAAAGAAAAGCAACATCAAAATTTATTTTTTTATACCAAAAACAGTTTTTGCTTTCATCACCTACAACGCTACAATTGCTGACGTTAGTTATAAAGATTAATAAAATAGAACAAGTATCGTCATCGATTGAGCCAAAGTTGAAACTTTGTACATTTTATTTTCTTCCTGAAATTTTGAGTGTCCCTTTCATCCCTTGTCACTTTCATCCCCAGTCTCCCCTACTACATTTCAGTAGAAAGTAAAGGAAAAGTACTTGGAAAATAGTTGATTATTATATCTTTAGGTTGCCGTTATCCCATAACAACTAAAAAAAAATTGTAATTAAAATACGTGCTAAGTTGAAAAACTATAAATGTATGATTTTTGATTAAAAAAATGCAGCTATTATAAACTATATTTAATTTTATGTATCCATATTAATGTTAGAAACATATGAATCATTTGATAATTCATATCTTGTCGAGTTTCTTGAATGACGACATCGCTTTTTTGCTGGATTTCTGTATTATTCTGCGATTGTGGCGTCCTATGCATACTTTTCTATAAATGTTGTTTAAGACTGGATCGTAAATATGGAATTCTTCAGCGGATGCGAATGACGTCATTTTATATACAGGGTGCGGAGAAGGTATTGATAATAAAATCAATCTCTACTACAACGCCATAGATACAATTATTTCAATAATTTTTATTGAGTAAGCTTAACTACTAAGTAACAATTGATATTCTGCCATTCATTTTCAATTCGGTCTCCTTTAGCCTTGATACACTCACGGAGAAGGCGCAGGAAGGCATCCACGGTGCGCCGCAAGTAGTCAGCTTCACTGTAAAAAAAAAATCTGTAGTTCTACAGATGTAAAGTTACATGCTTACTAAACTTTCATCTGTAACTGTACAAAAAAAGCTGCAAATCTACAAAACTAGTCTTTGTAAAGCTACAGAAATCTGTAACTTTACAAATGAATCTGTTAAAATCACAGTAATCTTACTAAAGTTGTGTCTGTAACCCTGGTTGTAGTTACATGAAAAGTTCTAGGCATCCCAGTTTCCTAAAAATTTCTTAGTAGCCTTACAGATTTTCTGATTTTCGGCGCAAAAGTGTGTATGTTACATGAATTTTTGTTGTTGCCGTTACATAAAAAGTTCTAGGAATCCCAGTTTCCTAGAAAAACATTAGTAACTTTGCAGATTTTTTTTTACAGTGTTCGAGACCGTTCCGTTCACACTTGTCAGAGCAGCTTTTAAAGAAGCGATATTCTTGTGAGATTTAGCACAGGCTCTTGCTTGACCACTCCCCATACTGAGTAATGAAGTGGATTGAAATCCGGACTATTCCGTGGCCAGCCTTGAGAAGAAATGAAATCGCGAAGTTTAGCTTGACACCACTGTTACGTTTGGTGAGCCTTATGGGCTGGTACTGAATCTTGTGAGAACACACATGGATTGCTTCCAAAATGAGAATTTAGCCATGGAAGGACCTCTTTTATCAGAATATCGTTGAGATTGTTATTCTGATTAATCTTGACATCAGCATCAAGAAAGACCAAAGGGGGTTTCCGATTACTTCTCATTTCATTTCTTCTCAAGACTGGCCACCGACTAGTCTAGATTTGAATCCACTTGATTACTCAGTATGTGGAGTGTTCCAAGCAGGACTCTGCGCTAAACCTCGCAAGAATATCACTTCTTTAAAAGCTGCTCTGAACGGTCTCGACGCCGACTACTTGCGGCGCACCGTGGATGCTTTCTTGCCCCTTCTCCCTGAGTGTATCAAGGCAAAGGGAGACCGAATCGAAAATGAATGACAGATCATCAAATGTTACTTAGTTGTTAAACTTATTCATTAAAAAATATTGAAATAATTGTATCTATGGCGTTGTAGTAGAGATTGGTTTTACTATCAGTACTTTCTCCGCACCCTGTAAAATAAAAGCGTGTGTTTTATGTCTTCAAACTGAATTATGCTTTGTACTATCTCTCTCTCTCTCTCTCTCTATATATATATATATATATACAGGGTGGTCATAAAGAAACTTTGCCGATATATGGAACTCTAGCGGCCGGTCCGTTTAACCGATCGAGATGAGATTTCAGATATAGTTATTCAGAGGTATGAGCTCGGGATTCTGTGAACGGCAACAAATTGGCGCTCACGGTTACTGTTATAGGTACAGAAACTCGAAATTTTCGAATAGCAACGCCCATTTTTTTTCGTCGCAGAATGCTCAGCGCCTGCGAAAACCCTAAATAGCGCTGGAACGGTACGTGTATCGCAATAAACGGACGCGTTATGCACGCACAAAAAACAGCTTTGCCAACGGCAAAAGTAAAACAAACAAACAAACAAAAAAAAAAAAACCACGATCGGGGCGCACGAAGGAAATTTGCATATGACAGAGGCAAGAATCCGTTTTCTACGCTGACTATCCGGCGAACGGCGTTCTGTGATTGGTGTCTTGCCTCTGTCATATGCAAATTTCCTCCGTGCACCCTGATTGTGTTTTTTTTTTTTTTTTTTTTTTTTTGCCGTTCGCAGAGCTGTTTTTTGTGCGTGCATAACGCGTTCTTTTTCTGCGATACACGTACCGTTCCAGCGCTATTCAGGGTTTTTGCATGCGCTGAGCATTTTGCTACGAAAAAAATGGGCGTTGCCATTCAAAATTTTGAGTTTCTGTACCTATAACCGTAATCGTGAGCGTCGATTGGATGCAGTTCACAGAATCCCGAGCACATACCTCTGAATAACTATATCTGAAATCTCATCTTGATCGGTTAAACGGACAGGCCGCTACAGTTCCATATATCGACAAAGTTTTTTTATGACCACCCTGTATATATATATATATATATATATATATATTTCGTAGGCCAGGGACGGCGAACCTATGGCACGCTGCAGATTATTTTTGGCACGGCGTTGATTCAGGTTCTACATCAAAATATAGTAGAATTTCACAAAATGCAGTAATTAATGTATATGTTGTAATCTAGATGTTCAAGATGTTTATGTGAATTGGATTAGTTCGGTTGGTTGTCATTGTCATACAGATTGAAGAAACTGAAATATAACTTAATGTATCCTAATCTAGCTCAATACTGGCTCACAAAATTTTAAGAATAAGAGAGAACTAGGAGAATATCGCAAAAGAAAGATTAAAAGGCATTATAAGCAAAAATGTAGGTGGTAAAATTAAAACAACTTGGGGTTCAATTTCAGTCACTAAAAGCTGTAGATTCTGGCGCTTGCTATTTTGACAATTTTTTCTGTGAGATATTCTTTTCGGAAATAAATATAAAAAAATCAGGTAAAAGCATCTTCTCAAATATGTCCAATTCAAGATGCATTCTCTTAAAAATAACTAAGCACGAAGCTGATATAAATTATTCGGCATCTAAGGTGAGACAGCAAAAATAATATTTTTAAAATAAATTTTTAAAGTACAAATTCAAATATTACCCATATTTTTTTAATGCTGAAAACACAATTTTAATTCATTTTGATTCATTATTATTTGAACAATTAATTTTTTTTACTAGGGGGCTCTGCCCCCTACGAGCTACGCTCGCCAACCCCCATTCAGACACCGCAGACTCTAAAAGTACGCTAATTTGATCGGCTTTAAAATGATTTCGGAAGATTGAATTATAATTTAAAAAACAGTGGCGATCTCCCTATAAACGGATTTCTATTCATTTCTCTTTGATTGGGGAATTTTAGGGCCAAATCCGCTGCGGTACTACTTGATTAACCCGTCGACCAATTTCGCCAAATTATATAAATCGCCAAAGAACTTGCCAAATTATACAAATTGACATAATTTTTATTTTAAATAACGAAAGAACAAATAAATTAGAGCAACATTAATAAAAATACAAATAAAACGTCGAAATAAAAATAACTTGATGACGTAGACACGTGTAACTTGCTTAAAGTCAAGTTAATGTGACGTTTACGATCAACCATTATTTTCATTTAATCTTATAGTTTGGCGAATGATAGATTTTTGGTCTACGGGATAACTAAGTAGTACCAAAGATACAATCGCCGTTTTCGTCTTTGATTAAGTAAAATAATTTATACATTTAAAAATAAGCTAATATAAAGGGAATTAAGTAAACAGAGTCTTTGTCTCCCGGTATTTTTTAACAAAGCGAAAAGAAAGTTCTTTTAAATAAGACATTTTAAATTACTCGTTTTTAATCTGACGTAATTTTGAACAAACTATTCTTTCTCTTTTTGATATTCACGTGAAAATACTTGTGTTAGAAATGAAATATTATTTTCGCTTTCCTAATAAAAATAGTTGAAAAGTATCCTCTCAAAATATCAAATAAATGTCTAGCGCAATTTCTAAATTTAAACTGTTTTGCAATATTATTTTGTGTTCATTTTATGTAATAACTGTAATGTGACGTAAATATGACGTAATTTTTCATATTTAAGACTTCTAACGCATGTTAATGGATTTATTATTTTACAATTTCCTTTCTCACTTAAAATTCATGTGTAAATATAGTTTTTATGACGTAATTTTTAATAAGTTCCTGCTTTTTGTACATGGTAATTTAATACTAATTCCAAATATTTTTTCCCTTTTATAATAGTCACGTGTAAATAAATTTTTAATTTATTTACACGTATAAATATTTTTTTTTTAAATTTGAAGCAAACATTATTGTTTGCGCTGTTTATAAAGTTGGCAACAGTTTAAATTAATATCACTTGCTAAAATATGTAAAAAATATCTCTAGAAATGCTGAAAATTTAAATTTAAAATATAAATAAAACCTCAAAAAATTAGTCAAATTAAAAAAAGAAATACAGTCTGCACACCTGGAACTTCAAACATATAAAATGATCAAAGAATGATTAAATTCTCATGAATAGTTTTTGCTCCTATAAAACTTTTTTAGTGGAACGATTTTGTCCAACTTTAGCATTAAATATATCTTAAAATAATTCTTCGATTTGAAAACTGTCTGCATCAGCGTGTTTATCAAACATTTCTGTATAATACTACCGATTTTTATATTTTTGTATGTATTATTTTTCTTAATATTAACGAAGAAAGGCCTCCGATCACAAAAATTTCAAAACTGGCGGCGGCGGCGGTAGTTACTTTTTTTTAGAATAGAGAGATTGTTGGCCCGTCATGATCATGTAAAATATATTTTTGGAAAAATCTGGCAGGTGGATGTGAAAAGGTTCGCCGTCCCTGTCGTAGGCTAATTGAGAAATCAGGCTCTTTGCAAAGAGCCTAGGCTGTTTGCAAAGAGCCGGGCTAATTGGAGAATCATCTCCTTTTTTAAAATTAGCCTGATATTTTTCAGGCTTATTGCAAAGAGCCTAGTTAGGCTAATTGAAAAATGACCACATATTTCCCAATCAATGTGATTTTTTAAGGGTTATTAACCCATAACCCGACCCGAACCAGAAAAATAAATTACAACAAACCGTACCCCGACAAAAAGCAGCAAGACCCCGACAGCAAGACAAAATAATTTCAATCTACATGCAACCAGACCCGAACCTAATAAAAAACCCGAAAACTGACCCCACCAAATATGATAACCGACAAATTATTCTAAAGCACCATAACCCGATCCGAGTAAGACAAAAAGATTTCCATGAACACGCGAACCGACCCGAACCTAAAAATTCCATTAGAAAACACCCGAAATCTGACACGAACCAAATCTGAACCGACAAAATATTCCAAAGCACAATAACCCAATCCGAGCAAGACAAAATATTTTCCTTGGACGCGCAACCCGAACTGAACTTAAAAATTCCATTTGAAAAAAACCTGAAATCTGACCCCAACCAAATCTGAATCCGACAAACATATCTCCAAAATCTATATAACGCGATACGAGCAAGTCAAAATAATTTCCGTGGATACGCAACCCGACCCGAACCTAAAACTTTTGTTTGAAAAAACCCCTGAAATATGACCCGAACCAAATATGATAACCTACAAAAATATTCTAATGAACCACAACCCGATCCAAGCAAGACAAAATATTTTACTTGGACACGCAACCGGAACCGAACCTAAAAATTCCATTTGAAAAAAACCAAAAATCTGACCCAAACCAACTCTGAATCCGACAAACATATATCCCAAATCTATATAACCCGATACGAGCAAGTCAAAATAATTTCCGTGGACACGCAACCCGACCCGAACCTAAAAATTTTGTTTGAAAACCCCCCGAAATATGACCCAAATTAAATATGATAACCGTCAAAAATACTCCAAAGAACCATAACCCGATCCGAGCAAGACAAAATAATTTCTGTGGACACGCAACCCCAATCCGAACCTAAAAGTTTAGTTTAAAAAACCCCCGAAATATGACCTGAATCAAATATGATAACCGACAAAAATATTCTAAAGAACCATAACCATCCGAGGGGGACAAAATAATTTCCGTGGACACACAACCCGAGCAGAACCTAAAAATTCCATTTGAAAAAGATCTGAAATCTGAACCGAACTAAATCTGAATCCGTCAAAAATATCCCCAAAAACCATAACCAGATCCGAGCAAGACAAAATAATTTCCGTGGGTACGCAACACCACCCGAATTTAAAAATTCCATTAGAAAAAAACCAGGAATCTGACCCGAAACAAATCTGAATTCGACAAAAATTTACCGAAAAACCATAACCCCATACAAGAAGGACAAAATAATTTCCGTGGACACGCAACCCAACCCGAACCTAAAAATTTCATTAGAAAAAACCCGAAATCTGAACCGAACCAAATATGAATCCGTCAAAAATATTCCAAAGAACCATAACCGGATCCGAGCAACACAATATAATTTCCGTCGCCATGCAAGCCGATGTGAACCTTAAAGTTCTACTTGAAGTTAACCCGAAACCCGAACAGTACCCGAAATAAAAATACACCAGGCCGTACCACGATCCAAGCAAGGCAAATTAATTTCCGTGTACACGCAATACGACCAGAATCTGAAAATTCCATTTGAAGTCAATCTGAAACCAACCCGAAACCGATCTGAAAACGACAAAAATATTTTAAAGAACCGTAACCCGATCCGAGCAAGACAAAATTATTTCCGTCGACACGCAGCCGGATCCGAACTTAAAGGTTCCATTTGAAGTCAACCCGAAAACCAACCATAACCCGGTTTCGAATTGAGTTTCGGATTGAGTTCAATTAGAACTTTCAATTTCAGATCGGGTTCCCTGTCGACGGAAATTATTTTGTCTTTCTCGTATCGGGTTATAGTTCTTTGGAATATTTTTGTCGGGTTAAGATTTGGTTCGGGTCGGGTTTTAGGTTGACTTCAAATGGAATTTTTAGGCTCTGGCCGTATTGCGTGTCCACGGAAACTAATTTGTCTTGTTCGGATCCGGTTATGGATCTTTGGAATATTTTTGTCGGGTTCAAATTTCGTTTTTTAATGAAAGTTTTAGGTTCGGGTCGGGTTGCGTGTCCACGGAAATTATTTTGACTTGCTCGTATCGGGTTAGAGATTTTGGGGATATGTTTGTCGGATTCTGATTTGGTTTGGGTCAGATTTCAGGTTTTTTTCAAATGGAATTTTTAGGTTCGGTTCGGGTTGCGTGTCCAAGGAAAATATTTTGTCTTGCTCGGATCGGGTTATGGTTCTTTAGAATATTTTTGTCGGTTATCATATTTGGTTCGGGTCATATATCGGGTTTTTTTTCAAACAAAATTTTTAGGTTCGGGTCGGGTTGCGTGTCCAAGGAAATTATTTTGACTTGCTGGTACCGGGTTATAGATTTTGGGGATATATTTGTCGGATTCATATTTGGTTGGCGTCAGATTTTGGGTTTTTTTTATCAGGTTCGGTTGGGGTTGTATGTAGATTGGAATTATTTTGTTTTGCTTGGATCGGGGTACGGTCTGTTGTAATTTATTTTCGGGTTAGGGTCGGGTTATGGGTTAATAAGCCTAAAATAATCATCCTGATTGGGAAATAAGTCATTTTTCAATTGACCTATCGCTGTCTAGGCTCTTTGCAATAAGCCTGAAATATATCAGGCTAATTGGATAAAGGGAGATGATTCTCCAATTAGTCCGGCTCTTTGGAAATAGCCTAGGCTCTTTGCAAAGAGCCTGATTTCTCAATTAGCCTACGACATATATATATATATTTCTTTTCCTCGAGGGCGACATTAAATTCTGAAAAAGCGGGATTCCTGTTTTCCAGTTCATTTTATTTTTTACCATCTCCGAAATTAAAGAACATCATTTGCACTAAAATTGACCCAATTAATTTTGAAAATTATTGAGGAGTATATGAAATACCATTTATTAGAGCAGACGGATCAAAGAATTACTATACTAGAATGAATGGCATTAAATGTAAGTACAGAAAAAAGGAGCATGTAGCTGATATTAGGTATACACTATGACGCAAAAGTTTAGACAATGACGTCATTCAGCTTTAAAATGTAGAATTATGACGTCAGAATTACAAAAACCTGTAAATATATTCAAAAACTGATTTAAAATGCTATGTACAAAAGACAGTCGTTTTATTTGCTATAATACTAATTTTTTTCATAAAAATTCAAATGTGCTTGTCGCAAAAGTTTAGACACTATTCTAAATTTCTTTGAATATTCGCTGGCATATGCAAATTTAGAATCGATGATGTCACAAATTTGGAGTACTTAAGTTCTGCAAACGATTGCGCTTCATAGTCGACATGCCGAGAGCTAAAGAAATTCAAGTGAATGAGGTTTCAAGGATTTGGCAGTTGAAAGGTTAAGGGAAGAGCGTTTCTGAAATTTCTGCTATTATTAATAGGTCAAAAAAATCTATTTATCGAGTTTTATCGAGTGGTTCCGAATATAAAGCAAAATGTCGGTCTGGGAGGCCACGTGTGACAAATGTACGAGAGGATCGCCTGATACAAAGACTAGCGAGTACTCAACAAATGAGCGTACGTGGAGTTCAAAGCTCATCGGGACTCTCTGTATCAAAGGATACGATTCGTAGACGAATTTTGGAAAAAGGAACAATCGTTTATAGCAAAATGCAGAAGAAACCAGCTCTGAAACCACATCATAAGTTACAAAGACTTATGTGGGCTCGAAAGCATATGTCATATGGAGAGAAATGGCAGTCAGTCATATTTAGCGATGAAAAAAAGTGGAATCTGGATGGTCCAGATGGTTGTTTATCGTACTGGCATGACTTGCGGAAGGAACCTCGACGTTTTTTTAGTCGCAGACAAGGAGGGGGCTCGGTGATGGTTTGGGCAGCCTTTTGCTATAATGGACAAGTATCTCTGACCTTCACCAGTGGTCGTCAAACTTCACAGCATTATACACAGACATTAGAAGAAAACCTACTGCCATTTTCTGAGCTTCTAGGGGGTCCTCAGTGGGAATTTCAGCAAGACAATGCTTCAATTCACACTGCAAAACATTTAAAATCTTGGTTTAATTCCCATAATATAAGAGTTCTCGACTGGCCAGCATGTAGCCCAGATCTTAACCCTATAGAAAACCTTTGGAGCATCATGTGTCGCAAAGTTTATAGCAACGCTAGACAATACTCTTCTGAAAAGGAACTTAAGACATCTATTGAGAATGCATGGTACGATATCGATCCACAAACTATGCAAGATTTAGTTTCTTCCATGCAATCTCGTGTATATGACGTAATACATAAGCATGGATGCGCAACCAGGTTTTAAAAATTGTTTATTTCGATTTTATTTAATTTGTGTCTAAACTTTTGAGACAGCAGTTTATTTTTTTTACCATTTAATTTATTGCAATATGCACAATTCCACTTTTCTTTGTTATAAATATTGTTTATATGTACAGCACATTAATTTCAAGCAGTGATTTGAAAATTGAATAAATATTTTTCAAAGTGTGTAAGAATTTCTTCATTGTCTAAACTTTTGCGTCATAGTGTATTAGAAAAACCACAGCTCTGGCAAGACTATATCAAGAAGAAATCATCCAAATAAATTTCAGTGAAAGTAAGATAATTTTTCCCATTATCCATCCTCTATAAGAGAAACCATACAGATTCTAACACGTAAAAATTGTATTAAATAACGATGCAGCATCATTTAATTTGCCAAAATTGTGGCTCGAGTTACTCAATGGTTATGAAAATAGAAATAAACATCCAAGTAAAAAAAAAAAAAAAAAAAAGAGTAACATGCGTTACATGAAAAACTGAATGATGGCGTTTCAGATCATTGCATCATAGATCGTGCAATTTCAGAATACTATTATTATTTATTTGTTTTGAAAATGATTCGGGCAGAGTCGAAACATGTCAATAGTCAAATAAAACTATTTCACTGTTTTTAAAGTTTTAATCTTACACCTTTTAGCAATTAGAAATAGTACCTGAACAAGTATTACACGAAAATATTTTAAATTGTCGAGTGAACGAAAATAACTATGCTCAGTTAAAAATATTTATTTAAAATGTCAATGTTTTCTTAGCATTCATTATAAATATTTTTAATGTAAAGCCAATGAACCAAATATTGAAGCAAAGTGGGACAATATTAATTTAAGCTTATCGGCTATTTCATCGAGAATTTAAATAAAAGAAATATTAAGTACTTACGTATTGGGGGAGAAAGACACACCGCCAACAACGGCCTCGATGATATTAGTTGCATCAACCTTTAGGTGCAGTTGGTGAATTACAATTTCACTACTGTGTATGTATTGTACAGTCGTGAAAAAAAAAAAAAAATAAATAAACACCCCCTACTAACTCCTCAACAAATCATTATAGAAGAAAGTGACTGGTACCGAACGATTGGAAATAAAGTCTACTTTTAAATGATGTATAAAAAATTTTCTTAGGGGGTCATCTACATATTAAAACGAATCCAAACTTCATTTTTTTCAATGGCAATACCCAATTTTAACGAGATATTTCAAATCTTCGGTTCAAACTATGCCTAGACACCAAATTTCAAGTCATTTGAATGATACGTTTTTGAATTATAAACATTCAAAATTTAGTGCTTCTAATGTTAAATTATATTTTCATATTTTTATTTATATCTCCCGAAATTATGCTCCTAATGTGCTAATTTTTTTTGTGGTAATAATATTAATATACCCAAACATAAATAAGCTGAATTTGTAATTTTTATAATTTTATGATATGAATTATGAATTATGAAATTAATATTCGAAAAAATTATGAATTGCAACCTACAATTTTTTTGATGGATTTAGATTTATTAAGTCCCGCTTTATGGAAATTAAAAAAATTCACAATTTTCTTCCAAGTAGTTTTCAAATTATGCTTAAAAAACGGCAAAATGATGGTTTAAGGGGCCGTCTATGATGGAAGTGAGTAGACATTTTGAAATTTATTCTGCTGTACTGTAATCTAACACGCTTCATTGGCTCCTTGAGTGGCGTTTAAGGTGCCTTGATCAAGGAAGCGGCTCTCTCGGTTAACAATCCAGTACGGAACTTCAATTTGGATACAGCCCTTAAAATACGCTCGTTTTAAAATAATTAATTTCTCGGAAACTTATGGTACGAATTGCATAAAAATTCGTTTTTAGGCTAATTGAAGGGTGTGGAATTCATTTATGCTGTCAGAATTGGGTACTGCTATTGAAAAAAAAAACAAAGTTGTGGTTCGTTTTAATATGTAGGTGGCCCCCTAAGCAAATTTTATATACATCATTTAAAAGTAGACTTTATTTCCAATCGTTCGGTAACAGTAACTTTCTTCTACGATAATTTGTTGAGGAGTTAGTAGGGGGTGTTTACTTTTTTTTTCCACGACTGTACATTTATACAAATAAAAGAAAGATGTTTGCGTGTGTGTGTATATCGGTGATGGTTGGCGATATCTATCTTGTGCAGAAATCTGCAAGTTTGAATGAGGATAGTGCATGGCAGGACAATGGAGTTATGAATAAAGACTAGGAGACATATACTGTATAGACTACCTGTTGCGAGTGAAGTAACTGAGAAGGTTGTCACAAGATGGCAGCTGATTTTTTACATCGGATCAACAGTTTCTGTTTACCGCGAAAATAAATCTCCACCAGTAAATTTTGAAAAAAAAAGTTTCACCTTATTTTAGCGATTTATTCGTTCAAAATTTCTCTCACAAATATAGCAAACATTTCTATTCTTTTTTTTACTAGTGGGAGTTGGCTCGGGTATTATAATCACTTTCACTGACACTGACATGAGGGCCGCTAGATTAACACAATATGGCGGAAACGCAGTGCTCGACTACAGCCGAATTCAACTTCCACCAGGAAAATTAAACATCTGATTTTGGCCATAATTATGACTGAAATTCTGCATTAATAAAGCGTTTAAATAAAGATAAAATCTCTATTCAAATTTTCTGATCGATGTTTTCCCCGGCGGAAATGAACCGCTTCGAAACCGGTTATAGTTGAAGCTTCACCATTTTGAGGATATATCAGTTCCTCCTTATTCATAGTTCGATGGGCAGGACCTGGTGCCGCTGAGGTTCAGATATTTCATTTTCTGATAATTAGCCGAGTTATTAATTAAAAAAAAAGAAAAAGTTCATCAGAAAAGGATTCTTTTCGCGGATGTTTTTTACATAAAACACTAATAAACCTAAATTGATTCTTCTAGATTAATTTTATAGGTAAGAAATCTTTAAATGCGATTTCTAGAAAATCAATTTTTTCCTTATTTCCACGTTCGATAACGTTTAAACATAATGTTTTAACATAAAATGTTTTAAACCTATTTCAGTTAAATTTTCTCAGAATGTTTACCATGTTACTCACTAAGTTCTGAACTAGAATCTAAGCTATAAGTGATAATGCAAATATTTTTTAGGTGCTCGAATATAAAAAGAAGGTAATTTTTCATAAAAATATGTATATTTTGACAGATTTTGAAATATTTCAGTTATTTTTTAAGACATTGTAAAACCCATTGTTCAGTACCCAGGTAAGTGTAATAGTAGTTTGTAATACAAAGGAAATTGAAATATATTTAATTGAATTGAGTATACGCTGTTTGGCTTAAGCATGAAATTTTCCTCTATAATTTTTCAAAATGTTATAAAGATATTGTTAGGCTTTTATGTTTTTTCATTATTCTGTATTATAATTGAACTAAAAGTATATTTGTATATTCAATATTGTACTCTTTTTTTTTAAAAAAACGTTCCGAACGTAAGCAGATACCTTATAGTAAAAAATATAGAGGTATTGTGCTCTTATCATTTTTCAATTTTTAATATCTTGTGTGAGGCGTATTTTTCTTTTTATCTCTTGGTTTTTCATCATTTTTTTTTTTGATGCGCTATTAGGAGCTAAATTTTGTCATTTTAGGCTTAATGCCGACAAAATTGGATGAAAAAACACATCTTCACTATGAATTAAATCTGCAAGCTCCTCTGCTGATTCTGTGGGTTATTCATAGTTTCTTATTTTACATACTGGTTTCCAATGTTCATATCTTGTTCATCTTTAGAATTTTACCAATTTGTACACATATTTGTGATTTCATCTTTATTGTATATATAGCATATGATAAAAAAAACAATATTGCGTATTTCTGATTTAGGGGACTTTAAGAAAAATGGGAGCGTGAAAAACGGCTGACAGAAAGAAAAGTCGAGTAAATAAATAAATGTGTATTTATTTTAAGAAAGAGTAACAACGTATAAAGACACAAATATAAATATGTTTAAAAAGCATACAACTGTTTCGAAACCTCTAAGGTTTCATCATCAGTGCTTAAAAATAAAAAGTAAAATTAAAACTCTGAGCAAAAGGGGGGGGGGAGACAGAGATCCAGCCCTTTTTTACTCAGAGTTTTAATTTTACTTTTTATTTTTAAGCACTGATGATGAAACCTTAGAGGTTTTGGAACAGCTGTATGCTTTTTAAACATATTTATATTTGTGTCTTTATACGTTGTTACTCTTTCTTAATATATCGGCACAAAGTACAATCTTTCCCCACTTTTTTGTATATTTATTTGTCTTAAATTACTTTTTATGTGGATATTTCATCCTCTAAATCTTCATTGTTACGATTACGATTTAGTTGTTCATCTAGGGTAGACGCACCGGTAGTGGGCCACTTAAGGACATTTATCTTATTATTATTCTAAATCTTATTATTATTCTATGAATTCTAAATGATATATATTTTTTTAACGTAGTCCTAACCTTCATGTATCGGAATAAACATTCAAAGTTTCAAAATATATTATTTGGAAAAAATGAAAAATAAAAAAAGTTACCTTCCTCGATGCTCCAGTAGTGGGCATAGTAAATTTTTGATGCACCAGTAGTGGGCCCTCCAGAAGTAGGCCACTCCAGTTTCGAGTTTAGTGTGAAAATAATGAAGTTATACTTTTTTTTACAGTTCTAGAATAGGATGTTCACAATAATGAAATCATACATAGAAGTTTAGATGATTACGTAAAATAATCTCACTAGTAAATCTGCAGATCAGGGGCCCCAACTTCAGTTCTGTAAATTAATTTTAATTTTATCTCACTTTACATAAAAGCTAATGTCCTACAAGCTGCAAAGTATTTTTTTAGATTATATACAGGGTGCCCTTTCGTATCGTTTAAATATAGCTAATTCCCAAGAAGCTTAGTTTTAGAAGTATAATTTTAATTGCTGAACTATTTCACATGTTTTTAATCATGTGAAAATCCATTTCCATCAAAATAGTAGCATTTTCTTAATGTTACGAAATTTAATTTTTGTACAGTTTTTGTGATCTATAAGTTATATTTAGAAAATCTGCTTATATGCTTTCACTTGTTAAATAGTAAATATTCCCATATTCTGTGATCAAGACTTTCTGAATTGTGCTACAATGAATTTTATGAATTTTCAGCGATTTCTGACATTAAAATTCATTTTCTGTGTTTTTTACCAGAATGATACAAATGGTAGAAAAAAAATTAACAGTTTTTATCTACAATAATAGTAGACAATTTAGCAACTTTTTTTTTAAATCAAAATTCATAGTTTTTGTTTTCTCTAAATAACAGTCTGTTGTACTTTGTAACTTAAAAAAAAAAAATCCGCCCAATTTGTTATTTCGCAGTGGTGATAAATAATAAGACAAATATAATAAACAGGATAATTAAAAGTTGAAATGACTTTAAAACAAAATGATTTATCCAAAAACGAAAAAGATCTCAAAATGTGATAGGGGATTATAGTCAATTTATTACAAAGAGTACTTTAGGTTGAAACTTACAATGAAAGAGAGGCATCAGACTGGGGCGATAATTTCCTGACTTTCCTTTTTTCCCATCGGCTATTTTTTTAACTCTTCCTTTTGAACTGTTCTTTTTTCTCTTTCAGTTTTTTTTTTATTTTTCCGCATCTTTAGAATTTTTAAGGCCTTCTCTTTTCTTATAATATTGAAGCATTTAGGGAGAAGCCCCAACTGCAGGAATTTTATCTCTTTTTCTTCGTGTTATCTCCCCCTTCTGGCCAAAATAGAACTCCTTTGAAGGGAGATGGTACATTTCTAGATGGCCCACCATTTGAAAGCACTGAATGGCTCCTAGTCTCAGATGATCCTTCTTGAATGAAAAAGTTCACCTCAGCATCTTCAACAGTTGCTCTTTGCTCCTGATCAATAGTTTCAGTATCAACAGTGTCAATAGGCTATTCAGTGTACGCCGCCTCAACAGATATGACTGGTGTACCCTATAACAAGTAAAATGTAAAAATGGAATAAATAATAGTAAAAAATATATACCCAAGTGTTTTATACCCAAACTGTTTTGCGATAGATTACCTAAGAAATTGGTTTCATGTTCAAGTCTCCTTCATCTCCAACCATAAGTAGTAAAGATCTGTTTGCTCCACAGAACCTTTCAATTTGCCTTTATTTTCTGAGAAAGATTTTATTTTTCTTCTCCAATTTTATCTTCAAGAACTTCCAAGAAAGAAGCCATTTCTCTCTTCTTTATTGGTGATGTTATCACATTCTTTGATGTTAGTGTGGATTCGACATTTACTTTCTTTAGATCCCTTGGAACTAGCCCACTTGCTTTGAATCCATTCACAATGGTTGCAGGAGTTAAACGATCTAGCGCTGATTTTAGGACTGGTGGAAACTCATGTTTCTGCATCTTCCTTCATAAGTTATTCTGAAATGCACTACTTCCTGTTGCCAAGCATTTTTAAGAGTATGGAAAACAGATATGTTCATTGGTTGCATTAGGTATGTGGAATTTGGGGGGCAAAGCTACCATTTCAACTCCATCAGCCGAACAGATGATTCTTAGATTCAAAGACATGTTAGAAGTATGCCCATCCAAAAATAACACTACAGGTTTTTCTATGTAATGTTTATTTAAATATGGCTAAAAAAATTGAACCTTTTTTTTAGTATTGAACCTTTGAAGTATAAATTATTTTAGATATTAATTTCTTTTAATAATCATATGTCTGATAGCTTAGTGAAGTTGTATTTTCGATGCTCCAGTAGTGGGCCACTTGTGCACCAGTAGTGGGCCCCTGGCCCACTACTGGTTCTGATGAACAAAATACTAAATAAATTATATACAAAGTCTTAGAACCTCAAAAAATACTTAATTAAAATAATTTAAACATAAAAAAGTTTTTTGGCATGTGCTCCAGTAGTGGGCCACTATGCCCACTATTGGTACAATTTAAGAAATTGTGATCCAGAAGTGGGACACCCCTTAAAATCGATATAATTTTTAATTTTTAAGTTTTTAGCTAATCTAACAAATTATTTACAATGTAATCGAGTATATCAACGGCACTTTAACTCAAAATAAAACCTAATATTAAAGAAATAACGCTTTAGATAAAACCTTATCTCTTAATGAAATCACTAAGAATTTGCCAAAAAATCTGTGTTTGAAGACATTCGAGAAGATAAACAAATATATCTACAGGAAAATAACAATTATTCCAAACTGTTTATGGAAAGTTAACATTTAAGGACTTTAACTAATCAGATTTCTTTCAGTCGTTTTTCTGAAATGGATTGTGAGCTTGTCTTTAAACTTTGAAAGTTAGTGGCCCACTACAGGTACGTGGCCCATTACCGGTGCGTTTACCCTATTCCATTTTCGCATATAAAGACATACATACACAGTTTTCGCCAAAAGTATTGAACCCACCCGAAGTTTTAATATATCATTAAGCGCAATTAATTGGACACAAAATGTACAATTAACTGCATACAATTATAAATTTCTTTTTCAAGTTTTACTGTTTGTAAAAAGTGACAGCAAATGAACGATTTAACTTTTATTTAACACTTTAAATGGAACCATTTACTTTAGAAAACCAATTTGTTTTGAAATACTGAACCCCTTTGTTTTACTAGAAGTTGTGTTATGCAAGGAATCACGAAAATTAAGAATAATTCCTGCAGAAAATGCCAAAATATTAAAAACTTAGTCTTCAGCACCGAAATAAGTAAACAATTTTTTATGCTAAAATATTAAATACATTTAAAAAAATTATATTTTTTCTTATATTAATTTTTAACATATGTGTTAATAAAAAAATATATATGTAATTAGAAAAAATACATTTTTATTAAATTTTTTTAACATAATTCTTTTTTTCTGTGGTATTCTATTGCTGATTACGAAATTCGTCATATTTTTTGCATTTTCTTTAAGAATTATTCTAATTTTCAAGACTTTCTATGATATTGCATTACACAGCAGTAAAAATTCCATTAAAAAAAGTTGTTTAATTAAAAAAAAAAAAATCGATGTTTTAAATCAAAGGGTTTATTTAACTCCTTGGGCACCAACGTCATATGGACGAATTTTATTCGGTTGGCACAACTTTTTCTAAACAGTTGCTTTTACTTATTTAATCACGGAAATACCCTAAAGAAATAGGACAAATATGACTGGTACCAAAAACAAGAGCTATATGCATCTTTTGAAGATGTATGTACACTGTTAAAAATTTTGCAGCATTCTGGCAGGTCATTCGACCGTTTTTTTGAAAAAACGGTTTCATAACCATAATTTAACTATATTCTGACCATAAAATGGCCAATAATATGGTCAGAATAGTGTTAAATTCACGGTTGTGTAACCGTTTTCGGAAAAAAACGGTCAAATGACCTGCCAGAATGCTGCACATTTTTAACAGTGTATGCACACATGGTCTCTAAGAAATTAAAGAATTATTTTAAGTTAAGTTTGTCCGTTTGCTATTAGCATTTTATTTTTACAAAATGTAATAAATTAAAAAAGAAATTCAAAATTGTATGCATTTAAACACTTGTATCTGACTATCATTTTTAAAGATGCAATAAAAGTATGGGGTGTTCAATAGATTTGGTCAAGGCTGTATTTCTATTGGAATGTACAGTAAACTCTCTGTAAGGCGGACTCTGTGTAAGACGGAAATCTGCCCAACTCGGAAAGATTTTCAAGTCACTGCGAATCCATAGACATAGGCTAAAATTTGTCTAAGGCGGAATATTGTCTACTACGGAAAATGTCCTCTGTCACGATCGATTCCGCCTTAGACAGAGTTTACTGTATTTTGTAAGCAATTCCATGGCGTTCACCAGTTTGTTTCAATATGTAGTGTGATTATTCCGGGTACTTATTTAAGTAAATAAAGTCTATTCCAAATATTAATGGTTCTATTCCCAATAAATACCATATTTTGTGTACATTGGATGTGATACCATACTTTTAAATTTCCATTTCTACCTAAGTTTATTATCGATGGTAATGTTTCCAATAAAGATTATATTTTCTGTACATTGGATGCGATACCATACTTTTAAATATCCATTTCTAACTAAGGTTATTATCAATGCTTTTCCAATAAAGATTATGTTTTCTGAAAATTGGATGATATACCATACTTTCACTTTTCAATTTCTATCTAAGATTATTACTGGTGTTTATGTTCCTAATAAAGATTATATTTTTTATACATTAGATGCGATTCCACACTTTTAAATTTCCATTTCTAACTAAGATTATTATCAATGCTTTTCCAATAAGGATTATGTTTTCTGAACATTGGATGATATAGCATACTTTCACTTTTCAATTTCTACCTAAGATTAATACTGACGTTTATGTTTCCAAGAAAGATTATATTTTTTATACATTGGATGCGATACCGTACTTTTAAATTCCCATTTCTAACTAAGATTATTATCAATGCTTTTCCAATAAAGATTATGTTTTCTGAAAATTGGATGATATACCATACTTTCACTTTTCAATTTCTATCTAAGATTATTACTGGTGTTTATGTTCCTAATAAAGATTATATTTTTTATACATTAGATGCGATTCCACACTTTTAAATTTCCATCTCTAACTAAGATTATTATCAATGCTTTTCCAATAAGGATTATGTTTTCTGAACATTGGATGATATAGCATACTTTCACTTTTCAATTTCTACCTAAGATTAATACTGACGTTTATGTTTCCAAGAAAGATTATATTTTTTATACATTGGATGCGATACCGTACTTTTAAATTCCCATTTCTAACTAAGATTATTATCAATGCTTTTCCAATAAAGATTATGTTTTCTGAACATTAGATGATATATCATATTTTCACTTTTCAATTTCTATCTAAGATTATTACTGGCGTTTATGTTTCTAATAAAGATTATATTTTTTATACATTAGATGCGATACGATACTTTTAAATTTCCATTTCTAACTAAGATTATTATCAATGCTTTTCCAATAAAGATTATGTTTTTTGAGCATTGGATGATATACCATACTTTCACTTTTCAATTTCTACCTAAGATTATTACTGATGTTTATGTTTCCAATGAAAATTATATTTTTACTTTCTTCTATCTTCAATAGAAGAAAGTATTGTAATGGAAAATTTTTTTCGACTTCCGGTTTTCGACTGATTTACACGTTTTAGGGGTCAGAGGTCACAAAAACATGTTTATACAAAATGTCTGTCTGTCCGTGTGTCCGTGTGTTCATATGTCCGTGCGTCGCCATTGTACCATAAAAAATTAAATGAAGTTATGCATAGAATTGAACAAAGTATTTTTTTACTTTTTGGCTACGGCAAGCAGGTCCTCCATTTATTTTGGAAAAAATCCGCCGGTAGGGGCGCTGTAATAGCAAATTTTGTGCATTTTGAATATTGTACTATCGAAAAGTATATGAAGTTATGCATAGGATTGAACCAAATTTTTTGTGTATGTTTTTGGCAATAGCAAGAAGGTCCGCCTTGAATTTGGAAAAATTTCGCCGGTAGGGGGCGCTGTAATGGCTATTTTTGTGCATGTTGAATATTGTACCATCGAAACGTGTATGAAGTTATGCATAGAATTGAACCAAATTTTTTATGTATGCTTTTGGCCAAGGCAAGAAAGTCCTCCCTGAATTTGAAAAAAATCCGCCAGTAGGGGGCGCTGTAATACCTATTTTTGTACAATTTTCAGTATTGTACCATCGAAAAGTGTATGAAGTTATGCATAATTCTAATAAATATACTAATAAAACTAATAAAAATTAAATATTGGTATTTGTAGCAACATTTTGAAATATTAAAATATATGAGATAGAAGAAAGTTTTGGGATTGGCACATCCTATCCAACTAGTTTATACATTGGATGCGATACCGTACTTTTAAATTTCATTTTCTAACTAAGATTATTATCAATGTTTTTCCAATAAAGAATATGTTTTCTGAACATTGAATGATAGATATACCATACTTTCACTTTCAATTTCTACCTATTACTGATGTTTATGTTTCCAATAAAGATTATATTTTCTGTACATTGGATGTGATACCTTACTTTTACTTTTCTATTTATTTTTCAAGATTTATTATTGTAGAGTGTATGGCTCTTCGTTAAATTTTTAAAATGAACTACGACAAAGAATTCTGCTCTACAGAATTTATATGAAAGTTATTATTCTAGTGCTAAGTTCACCTTGAGTAAATAATTAAAATTCATATAAAAAAGCAAAAATAAATGTACTAAAATTATTTGCAAGTGTATACATATAATTAAAATTATTTAAAATACATTAGAAATATCTTAAATATACATTAAAAACCATTAAAAATCCAAAATGTTTTCAGCCATCACACGGCCGTCATCAGTGGGTATTTAAATGTTGTTGTTACTTTTTTGATCTTATTCGCTTGTTTTGTTGGAAGTTTGAATACCTTTATCTAGAATCTTATCTGCCGCACAATCTTTAAATTACAATGATTTCTTCTCGATGATTCTCGAATAAGCGCAATGAAAAATAATAACATATAAATCACCACTGATGACAGCCGTGTGATAGCTGAATGCGTTTTGGTTTTTTAATGGTTTTTAATGTATTTTTAAGATATCTCTAATGTATTTTAAATAATTTTATATTATATGTATACATCTGCAAGTAATTTTAGTGCATTTATTTATTTTTTTTATATGAATTTTAATTAAGAATTTTTGTGATGTTCACGGAACAAGAGTACAGAATAGCAAGTGACATTAGTGTTGTATGAAATTTATGATCACTAGATGCAGATGCATACAATATGTTTCTTTTACTGCAGGTGTGCTATTTTCTGAAATCTGGAGCTACACAGATATTCGACATTTCAACAAAAGTTCCTTATGCTTACAAAGGCTACAACTGGGCAGCTTATGATAATGAGGATAGTGTCACTTATAAAGTAAGTTCTAAATATTTTTAGATTTACACCCGACAAATTATTATCTCGACGTTACTGACTGCACACAGTCTGTCTCCCTCATATAGTATAACGAAACAAAATATAATTCATCAAAAGCATAATCTTCAAAGTATTAATCTAATATATAAAAATGAAAATTTTTCTGTCTGTAATTTGTATAATCCACAGTTTGGAAGCCTCAATTGTGAAATGTTACGTACATGTATACTAAAACACGGTCGAGGCAACTAAAGTAATCCGGAATCGAAATAATTGATAGTTAATTTTTAATTAACAACAAAAAAAAAACAAAACAAAAAAAACCACCCATTTAACAGCAATTTCCCATCAAATTTAAACACTTTCCGTTATAGCAGTTGCCAAGAATTAAAAATTCACAACAAAATTCTTACCACAGCAAATACTTTTCTATTGCAAGATTTCCACGTGAAAAATGAAAATGAAATAAATAGTTTGACGAATTAAAAAAAAAGTTAATATTACGTCATGACATTTTTATTGCAAGATTTCCAAGTGAAAAGTGAAAATAAAATAAATAGTTTGAAGAATTTAAAGAAAAAGTGAATATTACGTTATAACTTTTTTATTGCAAGATTTCCATGTGAAAAATGAAAATGAAATAAATAGTTTGACGAATTTAAAAAAAAGTGAATATTACGCCATGTTGGAAATATAATGGACATCAGCTAGTAAATATGTAACGTCATCTGAGTTTGAAAAAAAAAAAACGTATTGAAACATGATAGATTCTATATTTATATACTAGTAAAATATTACTTATACTTGTCTAATAAGGATTTTTAAAAAATAAAATTATATTTAAAAAATTTAATTGCAATTTAATTTGCAAAAGAAAATTTTATAAAATATATAACTTACAAATTCTAAAACTTAGAAAAAAAGATTTAAAAATGATAATTACCTTTAAAAAATAGCAAGATATTTTTATTAAACTGAATATTTATGCATTAGAGCAGTGATTCCCAACGTGGGGCAATTTGACTCTTTAGGTGGCAATTCCAAATTTGTTACTCACTGTTAGATTTTTTCTTGGGGGGTCGACAATATTAGAGACTAAAAATGGAAGTAATACAGGTAAAATTAAAAAAAAAAATGTATTTTTGTTAAATTTAAAAAAAAGTTCCCCATAAAAATTACAAAATAGAATAAAACCAGAATAATTATGTGATAAACTTTAAAGAAGTAAATTACATCCTCTTTTTTTATGTATATGTTTAAAAATTTCAATAGCTATTCCGGTTAATAATATTTATTTTTTCAGTCGTTCGCAGCTCTTTTGATTTTTTATGGAATGATCCTTGTATTCCTGTTCGCTTTCCTATATTTAATATGAAGAAAAATTTACGCGTAAAACTGGTTAAGGGCATATCTAAATCTGACTGTATTCAAGTTGAAAATATTTAAAATATCTAAATTCTAAATCAGGTACTACCGACTTTATAAAATAGCATTTCAAAAAGAAATGGCATCGATGTCTCTGATGCAGGACTCCTGCACAATAAATAAATGTACAGTCGTAGAAAAAAAAAGTAAACACCCCCTACTAACTCCTCAACAAATTATCGTAGAAGAAAGTCACTGGTACCGAAGGAATGGAAATAAAGTCTACTTTTAAATGATGTATATAAAATTTGCTTAGGGGGCTATCTACGTATTAAAACGAACCATAACTTTGTTTTTTTCAATAGCAGTACACAATTCTGACAGCATAAATGAACTCTACACCCTTCAATTAGCCTAAAAACAAATTTTTATGCAATTCCTACCATAAGTTTCCAAAAAATTAATTATTTCAAAACGAGCGTATTTTAAGGGCTGTATCCAAATTGAAGTTCGGTACTCCATTGTTAACCGAGAGAGCCTCCTTCTTGATCAAGGCACCTTAAGCGCCACTCAAGGAGTCTATGAAGGTAGGACAGCAGAATAAATTTCAAAATATCTACTCACTTCTATCATAGACGTCCCCTTAAACCATCATTTTGCCGTTTTTTAAGCATAACTTGAAAACTACTTGGAAGAAAAATGTGAAATTTTGGATTTCCATAAAGCAGGACTTAATAAATCTAAATCCATCAAAAAAATTGTAGGTTGCAATTCATAATTTTTTCGAATATTAATTTCATATTCATATCGTAAAATTATAAAAATTGCAAATTCAGCGTATTTATGTTTGGGTATATTAGTATTATTGTTACAAAAAAAATTAGCACATTAGGAGTAAAATTTCAGGAGATATAAATAAAAATATGAAAATGTAATTTAACATTAGAAGTAGTAAATTTTGGATGTTTATAATTTAAAAACTTATCATTCAAATGACTTGAAATTTGGTGTCTAGGCATAGTTTGAACCGAAGATTTGAAATATCTTGTTAAAATTGGGTATTGCCATTGAAAAAAAATAAAGTTTGAATTCGTTTTAATATGTAGATGGTCCCCTAATAAAATTTTATATACATCATTTAAAAGTATACTTTATTTCTAGTCGTTCGGTACCAGTAACTTTTGTCTACGATAATTTGTTGAGGAGTTAGTAGGGGGTGTTTCATCGAGATGAGATAACATGGAGAGAGCATCGGCAACCTTTTTTTGACCCCTTGATAAAGTCACGTGGCACTTGGACGTTTTTCTCCCGTCGAAGTTTGACCGCAGTTCGGTCCATTGGATTTATATGGAGTATGGAGTAAAACAAACGCATTGACAGTTTTCTTTTTTATTTTCTAAGTAATAATGGTGGTGTATTGGAGCGCATACGAATGTAAATCAAGATATGTCAAAGGAGGAAGTGTAACCTTTCATTGGCGAATCTTACGTTTACTTTTTAAACTTATTTTATTTAAAATAATAATAATAATTGTGACTTGAAGCAGTGTTATTAATTGATAATGATTGGTTTTTGCCTCGTAAAAGAGGCATATAACTTTATTTTATTTTTATTTTTTTCAGTGATATATGTACTTTTATTTTGTGTAAATTATGTAAGTTTTAAATCACAGTAATTTTATTATTTATTTAAACAAATGAGAAGCTTTTGTTTTCTATCTTGGCGACATATTTTTGCGCCAATTTGTAACTTTTGCCTCTCATGTAATATATTCGTATTTCTAACTACTGTAAATCTTTCTTAAATTATTCGTAATGTGCCGGTATAAGTAATTTTAAAATTTGTATTGAATAAAAAAATATTAGTATTTCAAAAAAATTTCTGATTAAAGTTTTGCCAGAAATTTATAATTACAAAAAATAAATATTTATAAGAATAGGAAAAAATTGAGGAAACAATCTCAATATGTCATCAATGTTATAAATTAGCGTAATTTTTAGATAAAAGCAACAATTGTTTTCATTATTCAAATATGGGAAAAAAATGTTACATAAAAAAAGCCTATAGAAATTAATGCTTGAGTTAATTAATCATGAAAAAAAAAACCTGTAAAAATATTAACGTAAATTTAAAATTTTCATTCCTGATATTAAGACGATATAAAGATGACGCTGTCTTCTTAATCCTGTTTTGAAATGTAGAGCTTTTAAAAAAGTGAAGATAAACAGCATTTTGCATATTTATTATACAATATTTTCTTCTGTGATACAGTATCAAATGTGAACATGAAAGTATTTTGATAAAAATTTATTAGTGAAAATGTTTGTGAAGGAAGATGTTTCATTACACATGACACACGCATATATTTATATATACTCCTACAGGATGCCCCCAAAATATTGTAACACGCTTTAATTGTTTTCACACTTTTGCAGTTTGCATTGGCTAATTTTTAATTGGTAAAAAAATTAGCATATCAATATATTTGGGACATCCTATGAGTGTGTGTGTGTAATATGTATATAGGGGCTGTGCATATATAACGTTGCCATTTTAGGGGCGAGGGGGATCTGACATTCAGGGCCGTGCAAAGTGGGGGGGCGAAGGGGGCGATGGCCCCGGGCGCAGAAATTGAGGGGACGCCAAATTTATACCACAAACTTCGTTTCATACTTTTTTTTTATTATTATATTTACATAGTGTAATTTTCTTTCTGTGCTTGTGACAAAAACATATACTCTCAAAATAACATGGGTAGGGTTTCCTTCTGGGAATATAAAAGGGTTGCAAACTGTTAAACTGTACTATTGTATATTATGTATACAAACTGTTATACTGTACATTTTTTTCTACATCCATTTCCCAAATGCCCTTTGTCAAAATATAAATGCAATTTTTCCTTATGTTATTTAGTTGTTTGGGGTTTCTGAATTAAAAATAAACGTAAAGTTCCAAGATAAACGCGAAATATGTATTCAATAGAATTTATTATTATTAAAATCTTTAAAGGATTATAAAATTATTTAATTCCAAAATATGGAATACCCTAACGTTTGGTATTCCTATTCTTCTGTCATATGTGTATGCATATATAATCCGCTGTTATAGAAACCATATGCGAAGTATGTTTGAAATGATACTTATGTTTGCTAGTAGATAAAAGAGAAATAATGTTGTCCAACTTTTCTGTTGATAAGAAATTCTGTAACCCCCACCCCCCCGTAAGGGGGCATGTGCAGAAAGATATTATTACTGTTGAATGCATTATGTAACAAAAAGCTATTATTATTATTTTTTTAAATGCTATTTCTTTTAAGTGTTATTTGATATAAAGTTATTTCATGTATAAAATGATATTTTATTGACTTCTCTTCATTTTGAATCAATAAAGTATGCGAAAAATAAATGTAACCACATTTGTATATCACTCTAAACAAAAGAAGAAAAAGCCAATTTTAGACATTGATAACGATATCATTACTGGCAGGAGGGGGAGGTCCAAAATTACCAAAAACATGATACCGTTATATAAGTACAGCCCCTTATATATGTGTGCATGTGTGAGATATGTATATATATATATATATATATATATATATATATATATGGGGCATTCTCACAATCTTTTGACTTTTGGGGGGAAAAATCTGGCGAAATTAAACTTGCTAAAATAACATTTTAATCTGATAGACGAATGCCTTAATGATTCAAAATAAAGAAAAAATGGTCAGCAGCGAAAAATTTTTTATTTAACTGAGGTTTAAGTTAAACTTGCGAGTTTAATTTTTCCTTACCATTTTACCCCTATAACTTTTTATTTTCTTCTAAATTTTTACTTATAATGAATTTGCATAGTACCCACAGGACATTCAAATAAGAAATAATACAAATGTAGTATTTTTAATACAGAATTTTTGTATAACATTGTCTTAAAGGGGTGGTAAAGAAGGGGCGGTAAGGTAAAAAAAGGGACGAAATGGTAAAAAAAGAGACGGTAAGGATGGAATGGTAAGGAAAATTACCACCTATTTTTAGGAAAATCATGTTAAGACTAAGTGATAGCCACAATGTTCATTGATTTCTAGAAACAGTTGTTAACATTGGATTGAATTATTATTTTTTTAAATTTACCTCGAAAAGTGCAGGAATAAACCATGGGGACGGTAAGACTACTAATAAAGCCTCGGTGCTTGAAATTGTTATTTAAATGCTGATTTTTATTCTGCAGTAAATTTCCTGTCAAAGAATTTTAGATATTCTTTCTCTAGCATACTTCTGCATGAACAAAAACTTGAAAAAAATTCTGTAGTTGCATCTGAAGTGATTTTCTGTATCATTTTAGAAGAGGGATGGTAAAAAATCTAAAACCCAGGGACAGAGTTCAAAAAATAATATCAACCCTAAAAATATGTGCAGGTTAATTTTTAGCTACATATTTATATAAAACAATAGTTCCAGTTTCAGAAAAAAAATTACATTGAATTATATTTTTTTTAAACAATTTTATCCAGACAGCTCCAAACTTCAAAATCAGCATCAGGGACACGGGACGGTAGATGAATTTTCCATGTGTTTGGACCCCCAACATCGTCCAAAATTTCTTTATCTCGTTAATATTGTTGCGCAATCATGCATTGGGATTTTTCCAAGTATATGAAATAAAAAAAAAAAAAAAAAAAAAAACACAAAAAAGTGTATTAAATAAAAAATTATTATTCAGGGACATGAAAGTCAAAAGATTGTGAGAATGCCCCATATATATATATATGCAATGAAATATCCCTGTGCGACCACCTCCCCGAACAATCACTTTTTCACAGAACGAAATTTACTCCCATAGGCTCAATACTAATTTTACCTCCATTCAGAGAACATCCCAGTTGAACTCCCTCCATGAGCATCCCATTTCTTTGAAGAAAATGAAACAAATTCTGTTTTTTTCTGGTCGCTTGAAGAAGGTTTTATTAGGAAAATAATTCCGGAGAGCGCAATATTAAAAATTCAATAAAATATATATTTTCTGTATTTTCTTTGTTATTAATTATGCTTTTATTTTACAGGATTTTAAACGTATACTCGTATATGATCTTCCTATACTTATAAATATTCTCTAAAAAAAAAAACAAAAAAAAACTTATATGTATATATTTTTTTATTTATTTATGAGTGTGGCATTAATCGAATATTCTGTACCGAATAGAGCAGAGATGGGAGGAAGAATCACGAGACTATTTTATTTGATGCTAAATAAACAGTGTCATAAAATATATTTCCTTATGGGCTCAAAAAGTGTGAAAAAATTATACTATTTTGGGCATTTACCATTTCAAGAGTGCAAAAAGTATTTTTTTTTTCATGTTTGATGTTTTCTAAGTTTGATTTTTATTTTTAGTAGAAATGTCTTTCTTAGTTTGAATATAACTCAATATATGTTTGCCACAAAGCAAATTGTACTTCGATAAAAATCCAAATACCCTGAAATACTAAATTATATTTTTAAAAACAGCTTCAGATTAAACTGAGAATGAAAACATGTATATTCAAATAAAAATACAGATTACAATATTTATATCTATATATTTCAGTGTTTTATTGTTTTTCAATTCCCTATCTTGCTTGTAATTATAATTTATTTTTGGATATTTTTCATAAAATATACCACTTCATCTTTTATTTTTATTTTCCCACTTGTGAAAGATAAATTAGTCTTGCTTCATAATGTTTATATGCATCTGTAGCACGAAATACTTTTAAATTAATTTCCCTACGCCAAGAGTTGCGCAAAATCGCCAGTATTGCACACCAAAATACCTTACACACGTGACACATGTCGACCCCACTTTCCAAGGCTGAGCTGAATGGGGATGAGCGGTCCAGGTTATATCAAGTCTATGGGGTGTTTACTTTTTTTTCCCATGACTGTACATTATGACATATACACTTTAAATTTAAAAATAAGATAATATATGGCAGTCATTTAACGTTAATGGGGAAGGGAAACTGAGAAATATGTTTTGATAAGGAAATAATGGCTACTTAAAATTAATAAAGAACAGAATCTGGAAATGCTTCTTCTGTAGTGTGTTATCCATAGATAGAAAATTTCGTTCAGAAAGTTTTTCCTACAACTTATAATAAGCTACTAAAACTAATTATAAAATGTTTTAATGTTATCAATTTTTGCGTTAAATGTGAAAGTCTCTCCAATAGAATTCTGCAGATAAAAATGCAGACCATATAACACTTTTGTTTAATATTGAGGTAATTTGGTAACGAACAAAAAAACACCTTTTTTGGCATAATGGTGGAGATGCATAGCTTTATTGCATTTAAAGAGTTACATTAAAAAACCATTTGTGACAAAAATTCACCTCTTTAATAAGTTTTAAAATTTTGAAATGAATAATTATTGTTAAGGCTGTGTTAGTCTCCATTTCAAAAGAATTCACTTTTTAAATAACAAAAGATATGTATTGCAGAGTGTGGGGAGGAAGGGGGGGGGGCATATTGATTTTACAGATACTTTTGTGGGGCGTGGCCAAAAAAAGGTTGGGTGACACTGCATTAGAGTCAACATGGTAACTTTTATGGTATTCGGGATGTAGGGGTTGATTACACTTTTCGCACTTATATAACTGTTTCTTCTGCCACACTTTTTACATCGGGAGTGTTTCTGCTCTGATTTGACTATCTAATGGTTTCTTTAGTCAAATCTTTATTCATTTTTAGCTTTAAGTCTTATTGTAAGAGGTTACGATGTCAAATGCATCATTGTTTGACAGATAATGCCATCTAGTGATTAATAATAAAATTAATTCGGTTTGGTAGATTTTTGTACCAACCTGTATTAATGGGTTAACTAAGCCTGGAATTTCGGCCGTCAATTCGATGTGGTGATGATTTGTACAGCTCTCCCGGTCTAATACTCATTTCTCAAAAGAATAGAGTACTGACCATTTACTTAACAGAAACATTTTATAAAAGATGTTGGTGACGAAATTCCATAAAATCAGAAGACATTATTCTGATGCGCGTAAATATACTTGGATTTTTATGCAATTGATATATGTTACTGATGTTTATTATGGCATGATCGGTATTGAAAATGAAGTTTATAGCATTTATATTTAGTTCGTTTACAATGACACTGGAAAGAATTCCGTTACATTACGGTTTATAATGAAAAATTGTTTACAGTGTATTTCAATGATGTTATGCTATTTCAATTTGTTGAAACTGATATATACAGTAAAACTCGGATATAACGCTCTTCCGGGGGACCGGGCTAGAAGAGCGTTAAAAGCGGGAAAGCGTTAAATGCGAGAGAAGGTTTTTGGCATTTTAAAATTGAGAATATTAGATTATATGCTTTAAATAATGCAGGGAATCGTTTTTGTGTATTATTTAAAATAGAAACTCCACATCATAGGTACAAAAAAGTTTCCTTCATTTAAAGTATCCCAAATTTACATAGTGTTTACAAAGTGTATTATTATTTCAAATCAGAATAAGTAAAAGAATCGTTAGCATAAAAACAAAAGCAACAAAATATATTTAACATTTCTAATAGGAACCTTTATCCATATATTAAACATAAAATAAAATTATGAAAGAAACTAATGATAATATTTTTTTTTTTTTTTTTTTAATGTAACATTTGTATTCTTGAGCACCACCATGAGGACTGTAAACTTTCACTTACTGTTTATTCTGTTTTAGAGAAAAACTCTTCGAGTTTCGTCTGACGGGTGGACGAAAGACCACATAAAAGAGTATTTTCTGCTTTGTTTATGTGTCTTAATATATCTTCATGTGAAGCGCAGTATCTACTGAAGCGGTGTATAGGCAGATAGTGACAAAAGCTTCCATTACTTCAGCTATCGTTGGGATGCGCTCTTGGACGTAGCCATCAGAAACTTCATCAGGGTCTTCTTCTTCTTCAATATCCTGTACTGTCTCCTATAATGTCGCCAATGCTCCTAACTTGCTTGTGATAACGTCTTTATCAATGTTAAGATAGTTCTGAAGGCTTTGTGCATTTTCTGCAAGATGCTCGCAAACAGCTTACCAGTCCTCCTCGTCTATAGGATCAGACAACTCTTCAGCCGCATCCATATCATCATCGGCGTCCGTTATGAAGCCTGCCGTTTTAAAGCAATTTTGAATTATTTTAGGTTCGATTGCATTTCAAGCAGCGCTAAGTTCTTGGCGTCGAGGAGAGTTACAGAAGATCGACTACTTTTAATTTCCATTTCATGCAGAAATCGTTTCACTACATGTTTGCGATAATATTGTTTAAAAACCTATAAAGGTTTTTAAACAATATTATCCCTTGATCCATCGGTTGAAGTACGCTTGTGGTGTTTGCAGGTAAAAAATTCCAGAGAGATGTTTGAAATATCTGGTATTTCTTGGGGATGCGCTGCGCAATTGTCTGCGAATAGTATCACATGCCTATTTTGCTTCCGCATCTCGACATCAAAATCAGAAACATATTAAATGAACTAGGGACCCGTCATCCAAGCCTTACATTGATGTGCATAGTCACAGGGCAGTCGTTTGATGTTCTTGAAACAGCAAGGCTTGGCCGATTTTCCAATCACCAGAAACTTTTGTTTGTCGCTTCCATCGGCCTTGGAACAAACAAGCACAGTCACACGTTCTTTACTGAACTTCCCTCCATGGCACTGCTCATCTTTTAACATTAAGGATTTATCAGGCATCGCTTTAAAAAATAATCCAAATTCGTCGGCGTTATAAATATCACAAATGGCATAGTTTTTGATAAGCCTTGGAAGACTGTTCTTTTTTCAAAATTCTGCATTTTCTATGTTCACGGCAGTGGACTATCTGCAAATGTTCTTGCAACCAATGCCGTGGTGGGTTCAAAATCGGTCTAATCACCCATTAGATGGAGTAAAATCTTCAATTCTTAGCTTTTGGGCTACTTCGGCAGCTTTTTCTTTAACTATGGATCCGCTGATAGGTATACAGTGTCTTGATTCAAGAAACAACTCGCACATAACTTTTTCTAAATCTTCATATTTTCATTCTTTCACTCTCTTTTTTATTTGAGCCACCAATCGCAGCATTTTTTTCAATATCTTTTCTGTTTTGAAGAAGAGTCCGAAGAGACGACGGCGCGATATTCATAGATAACGCAAAATCTTTCTGGCTCAGAATAGGTGATTTTTTGTCATAATTTTTTAGAATTTCTACTCTTTTCGAAAGTGTCAGCGTCTTTCTTTTCACACTCTTAGCTTCCATGTTGCACCTTGGAGTAAGCAACGATACTACTTACTTATGTATAAATGAAAAAAGGGAAAACAGTTTGTGTGAAGTAAGAGTATAAATAATTTTGTTCTCTGATCCAACGAGAAAAAAAAAAAAAAAAAAAACACCGTGCCGGCTGATTTTTTTTTTTTTACATAGTCTTTGGACATTGGCTAGCTGCCAATTCCACGTATCCTCTCTTTCTCTCTCTCTCTTTGTACGGACGAGAAAATCAGAACTCCGGATGTAAAACAAAGTCCCAAAGCGTAATATCCGGGATTTCTTTGTTCAAAGGACCAATAAAAAGCGCGTTAAAAATGGGAAAGCGTTAAAAGCGGGAAGCGTTAAAAGCGAGGAATTTTTACAGTGTTCTTATGGGTATATTTCATGGGATCGGGACAAATGAGCGTAAAAGGCGGGAAAGCGTTTTAAGCGGTGAGCGCTATATCCGAGTTTTACTATATTACTAAGGTGCACTACAAGAGAGGTACTTCGTTCGTTTACAGGGACACATAAAAGAATTTGGTTAAAGTATTGTCTACGAATAACAATTTCTGGAAGTGCATTTCATTTTTGTGGTACGTGTTTCAAATTTGTTTTTTTTACGTAGTACAAATTCTCGATCATATGAAGGACTATACAAAAGATAACGAGTACATTTTCGTTTATTGACGGAAATTGTTGAAGGAGAATTTTCTACTTTTCTATGTTCCTAAGTGAACTAAATTTTAACATACTACTATGTATTATGCATACAAATTTGTAGACTATATACAGGGTATTTTAAAAATCCCTGACACATTTTAAAATTTAATATAAAATCAAGTAATTGTCGTACAGGAATGCGGTTTGAACAAAAATGCTTCTCACGATGAAAAATTTTCTTCGAGCGAATGAAAATAATTAGTTCCAAATCTCAATCATAGATAGCGCCACTTGTCCGTATGTTTGGTTTCAAATATACGTTTTTACTGATTTTCAGATTAGTTTTGACGTCGTGACGCAGAACTGACGACTCCTAGTGCAAAAGCTCATTGCGTAGGTTGGTACTTCGAAACCAAATCGAAATTAATCTGAAAATCAGGAAAAAGAACATATGTTTGAAACCAAACATACGGGCAAGTGGCGACATCCATGATCGAAGTTTGGAACTAATTTTTTTATTCGTTGAAGAAAACTTTTCATCGTGAGAAACATTTTAGTCCATACCATACCCCTGTACGATAATTGATTTTATAATGAATTTTAAAATGTGTCATGGATGTTTGGTACAGTTTGTACAAAACTGCACAAAAGAATTAGGGAGGTTTCCCGACAGCTGATGATAATTGCAGAACTTGCGTTTTTAAATGTGTTACACGTTTTCCAAATTGTTTACTCGACATCATCTTTCACCTTATTGAACGTTGAAGTTTTGTTAGTATTCCGAATATGTGTTGGAAATTGGTAATCTATGCTTGGCACATGATTTTTCTTTCTTGTTTCAATTTACAGAAAATGTGACGGAGTGTATTAAAATTTATCGTTTTGACATTTTATTTTTTCTTTCAGACTCATTACGTGAAAGAAGAAGGCTTTGGAGGTGTGATGATCTTTAATTTGAACAACGACGACTGGGCTGGAACCTGTCACAATGGAACCAAATTTCCTCTTACTAAAGCAGCTTCAAAGATGATTCTATGAGTGTAAACAAACTCACATTATACGGAGCTGGACACGCTGCTTCAAAAACTAGTGCAACAAAAAGAACACATGCGCTGTAAAAAAAGGAAAATGTTTCTGGATCTAGAAAAACTTTACAAGCATACAGGGTGTTCAAAAAGTCTTTTTCAGATGATTACAAAATTTATTCCCTTCCGCTATATATAAGATAGACATGTGAAACTGGTGCCAAAAATTTGGAAAACTGACCAAGTTTTCTGTTGCATGTGTTTCCGTAAAGATAGCCACGAACCCTCAGACCAGTGGTTTCCAACGTGGGGCCTACGCCTCACCGGGGGGGGGGGGGGGGCAATTTGACTTTTTGATGGTCAATTCCAAATTTGTTACTCAGTCATTCACTATCAGTTTCTTTTTCATTTTTTAAAAATTAATATTACAAATTTAAAATAAAGGAAATACAAGCAAAAATTGAAAAATCAATTATTTACTGAATTTTAAAAATGTTTAACTAAAAAGTTTAAAAAAGTTAAAATAAATGAACACCTAGATAATTATGCGAGTAATCTTTTAAGATATTTTGACATCTGTTTCTAGTATTAAAATCTCTGTAAATATTCTGGTTGTTGTTGTATTTTATAATTCTTTGTACCATTTTAAATTGTTCATTGAATGAGCTTTCTTCTTCTATTCGCTCTGCTATATGTCATGCAAAGAATTTTTTTCACCTTTAACTACTAAAAGTAAAAAATAACAATTTTAAACATAGTTAATCTAAAAAAATATATAAAATATATAAATCAGGTACTATTAACTTTATAAAATATATAAATCAGGTACTACCAACTTTATAAAATTCATAAATCCTAAATGGCATTAGAAAAGGAAATACACTGCTCAAAACAATTAAAGGATATTTGAAGTTTTATATAAAATAAAGATATAAACGAAATTTTTTTTGCCGAACATAGAACAAGAGAATCACAAATGCAAATTTTTCTGGTTTTCAAACTGTGGAGTATGCAAATTTTGAGTTCGACGTCAAAAACGTCGCTTCAGCGGCAGCGAATGAAATTTGACTTTCAACTGGATAAAAGAGAATGAAGACAAGGATGATCGGCATTCAGTGATTGCTTTGTTTCGATGAGTTCGATGTCTCAGCGAAGTCATTTGACAGATTCAGAAGCTTTGAGAATTGTTGGTAGGTTAGAAGGGGGCCAAACTCAAGCCGAAGTAGCGCAAGCCATTGGAGTGTCACAAAGTGTCATTTCCAGGATCTGGAACCGTTTTTTGGAGAGTGGATGTGCAGGCCGAAGACCAGGGCAAGGTCGTAGACGGGCAACAACGCCCAATGAAGATCGGTATTTAGCGTTAACAGCTCGGAGACACCGAACCATGAACGCTACTCTTCTCCAACAACACTTTCGCTCGGCTACAGGCACCACGATTTCAACTCAGACTGTCCGAAACCGGCTCCATGCTGTAGGTCTGTATGCTCGCCGACCGATGGTATGTGTTAGATTAACATCAAGGCATCGTCGCGACCGCAGAAAGTGGGCAACCGAGCATGTCAACTGGAGGAGAAATGAATGGAGCAATATTCTGTTTCCTGACGACTCTTGTTTTTCAGTGCATCCGGATAATAGGCGTATTTTCATCTGGAGGGACCGTGGCAGTAGGAATAATCCTGCGTTCGTGCACGAAAGTGTCAGATTTGGCGGTGGAGGAGTGTTGGTGTATGGTGGCATCTCCATTGACGGGCGCACTGACCTCTACATCATTCGAGATGGAGCTCTGACTGGTTGCCGATATAGGGATGAGATCCTCAGACCTATTGTAGTCCCTTACGCTGCAGCAATCGGAGATAACTTCATTTTAATGGACGATAACTGCAGGCCACATCGTGCAAACCTGGTGGAGGATTTCCTTTTCGAGGAAGGAATCGTTCGAATGGAATGGCCAGCGTGTTCTCCAGACATGAATCCAATCGAGCACGTTTGGGACGCTCTAGGAAGACGAATTTCTGGCCGCCAACAACCCCCACAAACTCTCCAAGAACTGGAAAGAGCTCTTCTGGAAGAGTGGGGCAGAATACCCCAACTCGTCATTAATAGCCTCATTGAGTCCATGCCTCAAAGGTGTTCAACGTTGCTGGCCGCCTGTGGAAACCATACCCCCTACTGAAAATGATTTTCTTTGAAGAAAACACCTTTTCTTATTCTTTTTTTCTCGTATGCACAAATTGTGTTTTTTTCCTTTAGTACACAAATGCGCAATAAAATGCATTTTTTTCTGCCAAACATGTGTAATTTATTCTCATATAACCTACTATGTCTGTCGACCATGTATCAATCAGCTAAACAGCTTACCAGATACAAAATCCACCTAAAACTGCAATATCCTTTAATTGTTTTGAGCAGTGTAGATAGGTAGTAAATATCTATGACTCTATTGCTGATATGCTACACAGTAAATAAATTTACATGCTGACATAAACATTTTAAATTTTAAAATCAGATAATACAGGGAAGACAACAATATTTGAAAGGGAAAACAGAGAAAAATTTGTTTTGATGTGGAATAACGGCTGCTTAAAATTGATAAAGATGGGAATCTTGAAATGCTTTTTGTGTATTTTGTTACCTATAGAAAGAAACTTTGGTGTCTAAAGCTTTTCCAGCAGCTCTTAATAAGTTACAAAAATGAATTATAAAATGTGTCAATGTTATCAATTTTAACATAAAATGTCTCTCTTCAAGATATTTTGTGAAGATAAAATGGATATCGTATAACACTTTTCTGTAACAGTGATGTAAGTTAGAATAGTGCAACAAAACACTTCTTGCCACAAAGGCGAAGATGTGCAGACATATTGCATTTATATAATTATGTTGAAAACACACTTGTGGCAAAATATTTATTTCTTTGATAAGTTAAAAAATGTGGAATGAATAGTTATGGCTAAGACTGTATTACGCTTCCACTGTGTGAATAGAGTTCACTTTTAAATAATAAGAGACAATAATTACAGAGTTAGAGGGGGATGGTGGGGGACATAGCAATTTTGCAGATGATTTGGTGGAGCGTGGTCAATAAAAGGTTGGGAACCACTGCTCTAGACCGAGATACCAGAGAACATACTAAGCTTTTTCTTGATTTATGACTATTTCGTTTAAAGTCGAAAAACGCTCAAAATTGGTAGAATTCACAGTATCGTAACTTGGTAAGTTTGGATCGTAAAAAATCGGATTTTTTAAAAATGTGCTTCTTAAACACAGGGTAACGTTTTCCTAAATAGAAATGATAAGAAAAGGGTTTAAAACAAGAAATTTCGTATTTCAATATATTTACAGCCCCTTGTAAAAATAAAGCCGTATTCAGAGGCGCGATTTCAGAATTTTTCAGACGGAGGGGGAAGGTTTCTTTGAGGAGGGGATTTGCTTTCATTTTAATAAGCACATCTCAGAAGCTATTGTTAGAGATTAATTCTCATACATCATTTAAAAATTAGCCAAAGTACTCATTAATGATAAATGCGTCTTAATTTGACAAAGTTGCAAGAGCAAGGCTTTAGCAAATTTTATTGATAATTATTAATGTTTGAGCTTAAAGTACGAGGTTGAGCAAAAAGTTCTGGGAAATTTGTGAAAGCCGTGTTATTATGCGCAAATTAACGACAAAAGCAACAAGGACTATTCTTCAAAGTAGAGACCATCATAGTCCACGACTTTCTGCCATTGTTCTGCTAGATTCCGGATTTGCTGGAAGTACCATGGTGGCTCTTTGTATTCGAAAAACTCTTGATATGCTTCTCCAACTTCATCAAAGTCTTTAAATCGACGGCCCTTGAAAAAGTGTTGCATTGATCGAAAGAGGTCATAATCGGATGGAGCCACATCAGGACTGTAGGCGGGGTGTGAAAGAACTTCGACGCTGTCCAATTGTGCAAACTCATCGACGGCTTTCAAAATCCTTATAACTTTTCTCCAATAATGCCGGATCAACACACGCAAATCATACTGTCCAATATATACTGTTTGGAGCCGAAATTCCTGAACTCCTATAGTTATACAACTAGGACACCTATATACGATACAAATTCTGGTAACTATTAGATTAAATTTTTCCCAGAACTTTTTGCTCAACCTAATATTTATTTGATGTTAAGGTTTCTATTTTCGTAAAAAATGACAAGTTTTTTTTATTTTGTGCAATTTCTGAAAAAAAGTCTGTTACGCCAGGACTGATACATTTTGAAAGAATCAGATTTTTGCGGGTGACAATTTAACCCTATTTTCCCCCAAATGACAACCCTGGCTGTGCTAAGCACTATACTTGATTTGATTGCATTTTGGAAGTATGTTTTTATCATCAGTGTTTTAAGAGATAATCACAATTATCCTCTTTTTTTAAACACCCAGTATATGATATAGCAGGAAGGATGGTCACAACCTAAGGAATGATAGTAGACATCAAGTAAATGGACATTACAACTTAACCCGGAATTACATTTACCTGATTTCACCTTACTTTAAAGCTCTCAAATACTGCGCTCACATTATGAAAGTTGAGTCACTTAACTTAGCGGAACAACCCGGAATTAGGCTTCACTTGTTCACATTACCAAATGTTTTAAGATATTTAACTTTGCCATACAGATGTCCGGGTATGCGCATAAGTTGTTAAATTTGTAACTACAACTTCTGACCATACACAGTTTGTTATTGTTTTATTCCTTTCGGTGTTTTAAGTAACTAAACGATTGGAAGAATCATTTGAAAAGCTGATTAATTATTTGTAGAACTCAACTCGAAATTTAAGACCAGTTTTAAATAAGAAAAGTAGTTCAGAAGGCAGAGTTCTACTCAACTCATAGTTAAGAGAGTATCGAAAATTAAGAGAATTTCAGATATTTGCTCAAGTCGAAAATTATGATTCCGGGTCATCCGTTAAAAAAAAAACTTCAAGTTAATTGACTTATCTATAGCGTAATGTGAACGCGATATAACAGTAGTGTCTTCTTCATTCTCGTTTGCACAGCGTTATGTCGGTTTTTATGTCGCGTATTTTTTGCAAGACTTAGTTTATGTATTCATGTTATGCATGGAATTGATTCCTAAGAACTTTATAGTTTCCTATAATCGGTTCTACCCAACTCGTTACTCTCTTTATTTATTGTTATAGTTCAGTTAATTTTATTTTATCAGGATTTTGTCTTGTATTGGCATGCAGGAAATGCCAAAATTTATTTATTTCTCTCATCAAATGGAGGTATGTTCGTTCAAAGAGAATGACTGCATATGCACAAATTGCAATTGTTTTGTTAAAAATAAAGTGCCTAGAAGAATGCTAGCTACAATTCATCTCTTGTAACTCATTAAAAGTATCGTATTTTGATGACTTCGATATTAAAGGGTGTAATTTTGTTTATTAGAGATGTTGAACCTTCATTTTAATCATTATCAAGTAGCGCATTTGTATGATTGCCTTTGTAAATAATGTTAAATAAAAAATATTTATTAAACATAGTTATCTAGAAATTTATTTTGCATCCAATTACAGAGGGTGACTTTTTCAATGATTTAAATGTAAATGAAAAAAAAAAAAACCTATTTAGCATCAATTTGGAATAGGGTTATCGGTTGCGTCAAAGTAAGGTAAGGTGCCCTATTTTCGTCCCCCCAGTCACTTTTAGGCCATAAATGTTGTAATTTTCAATCAAAACCTACCAAATTCGAATTTTTCATAGACTAACTACCCACGCACATAGAAACATAGGCAAATATCGCACAAAAAAATTTGAACAATGCGAATTTTTTTTTTAAAGTATCTATATATGGCAAAAGAAAAAAAAAATGGTCCCAATTTCACCCCCCTCAAAAAGACCGAGACGCCGAGGTTTAGCTTATAACTAAATCAAAATTTATTTCTGAATGAGTAAGTAATTTAATTTACATTAAATTAAGGCACAAAGAAATGTACTAATTATCAGTTGAAGAATAACATAACGAAACATTAGCCATCCAAACATGAGGAAAAAATTGTCATGAAAAGCATTCCTAATTTCGTCCCCGGGACGAAAATAAGAACTGCAAGGGGGACGAAATTGGAACCACGCTACTTCCCAATATGGCGGAGCTTCAGTTTCCGTAAGATGAACTGAGCGTCCTAAAACTCCCTGTATGCTACTGTCAGCATCTTATCTACGTAAGATACATGCAATTAATAAGAAATAAATATTTACAGTACAGTAAATAGCGTTCTACAAACGGTGTAATAAGAGCTGAACGCTGAATCTGCCACATGAAGTGAAGTGGAGACGCTGAAAGTGCCAGTAATAAGACGCGCGGCGACTGGCGGCATTACACAACTTGATCATGTTGTTATTGTTTACATCATGGAATATTTTTAAGCAAAATGAAAAATATTAAATAGATAAAAGAAATGTTTACAAATGACAATATTAGATATTTAAACACAAAACGGAAGGAAGCTAAGTACCTACATTTTAAAGTATTGAACAGAGAGCCAAAAAGGAGAGGAGTGGAAAACTCTGTAAGAAGCAGGAGTTGAAGTTTTTCTTTTTTTCGCTCTCTTGAAAAAACTCCTCTTTTGGACTTTCAGCGTTTTTCCTTTTTAGTCCTCAATTTCTCATATATTACACAAATAAGTTGTTCATTACGTTTATAAGTTTTCTCTTTGACAATTTCGAGTTCGGAATTCACTTTTGAACAATAAATTTATTTCTAATATAAATTCGTTATTTGAGGAGCAATTTCGTTATTTGAGATTCAATTAGAGTTCAGTTTCATTCTTCTAAGAATTTCTGAACCTTGTTAGCTGAAGGATATAGATTTAATCAAAAGATAGGATGTTTGCTAAACTAGATATATTCAAAAGGAATACATAATCAATAAGGATTTATTTTGGAAATTTGAATAAGAATATTTTATGCATTTTATGTTACTTCATTCCTTTATACTATTATTAATCAGTATATTAAATTTTTGATTAAATTTACTTTAACCCTTAAATGCCTGATTTTTCTAAAATTATTGTAATAATGTTTTTCGGCTTTCATTTTTTAAATAAATCACGGGAAAAATACTTAAAAAGTCATATTTTGTTTTAAGTATGATTTACGACTAAAAAACCGTTTGTTACTAATCGGCAATACTGGTCTTTATTTGAAAAAATAATTTTCCTTGACAAAATTCTATAATGTTAACCACACAAGAATTTTAGGAACTATAATAAGAAATAAATTTTACTTGCTCACTGCAGAACAAAATAGGATATTTCGCAAGCTTCCAAACGAAACAAAAAGAACATGTAGTAACAATTGAAAAAATAAATCTATCTTTATTCTTAAACAGCACAACATTTACATGTTGAAAATCGATTTAATAATATTTTCAGAATGTATTTTATTGGCAATATTAGGCATTATAGCTTCAATATTATTCTAATAGTATTTTAGAAGCCTAAATTGGATATGTTGCCGAAAAGCAATACCCGACATTTAAGGGTTAAAGTATTTTTTATTGCGTAATACAGACAAAAGGAAATAATATTAATTAAATGGGATTCCCTTTTTTTCGGCTGAAAAAAAAATCGATTTTTCTTTTTTTACATTTTTCCATTCCCTATAATCTCTATCTAATCCGTGTACAACGATTTGGCCGAATTCGAAATGCTTTCGTAGTTATTTATTGTTATTGCTCAACGCGTCCGTAGGTTTACATTGTTTTGGAGCATTATAAACGCATTTTACGCAAAATGACTTTTTTCAAACTGGGCGGGATGAGAACGCAAAAAACACTAAACCGATCTTGCTATTTTTTTAAAAGTTAAATGTGATATAATTTATTGGAGCTTGGATCACTTTTAGCCATTTTACTTACCCATCATACGTAGTATAGGGTAAGTTATGTAATCGTTTTAAAAATCGGAAAACAATGACGGATTTACACGTTTCAGACACTGGAGATTCCGAAAAACATATTTTTAGAAAAAAAAAAATAAATAAAAAATGCCGTCCGTCTGTGTCTGTGTGTGTGTCTGTAAACGCTCTATCTTCCGAACAAATTGAGATAGAGTCTTGAATTTGATGTGTACTTAGTATGTAGTAATCGGAAGAAGCCTATTGAATATCGGTGACCTCGATTGTCCGGAACTATTTTTTTCGGACTCTCGAAATATTCGTTCTGATAAAAGGTATATAAAAATTTTCGAAATTGTTTATTTTAAGGAGTGAATATAAAAAACAATAAAAAACATAAATTTTGCATAAAGAATGAAGTAGATCGGATAATTAGGTGCCGAGATATTCGTAATCATATTTTTCACACTCTTCGATTTTTCATGACCCTGTATTTCATTCAAATTTTAATTCAAAGATGTATTTTAATTGGAAATAAGACGTTTATTTCGATGCATTAAATTGTTAATTAATATGATTATCATTTTTGTAGTTATAAGGATGTTTCTTTTACGCAATTCGGCACTACTCGATTATCCCGTCGACGAAAAAACTACCGCCAAACTATAAGATTAAATGCCAATAATGGCTTATCGTAAACGCCACATTCACTTGACATAAAACACGTTAAACGTGTGTTTGTTGCATCATCAAGTGATTTTTAATTCGATATTTTAAATTTGTATTTTTATTAACCTTTTACTAATTTATTTGTTCTTTCGTTATTTAAAATAAAAATCATGCCAATTTGTATAATTTTGTAGTTTGGCGATTTATAATTTATCGACGGCATAATCAAGTAGTACCCGCAATTCAGTAATAGAGCATTTCTATGTATTAAAATATTTAAATAACGTTAATAAAATATTTAAATAACGTTAAAATTTTACTTTGGAATTGCAATGCATTTTATAAATAGTTTACACATGTTTTATTTTCATATTTTATATTATGCATATCCATGATGGATAAGTATTACGGTGACCCCCGACAACTAGTTTATAATAAATAAATATTTTTAAAATCACGGCAAAGGGAGAAAAAGTGGTTAGAAATAGACCGTTTTTTAAAAATCGCTGCCATTTTGTTCAGTTTCAACTTTTTGATCTCAAAGTGGTTGAAAATCCAGACAATATTATCTACTTTCATAACATTTAACGGAAATTGAATGCAAAAGATTCTGGCAGTCTATCGGATCCCGCCCGATTGGAAGTGCACGGCTTGCAGTCTAGGGCATCCATCCACGCAACACGAGCAAAATCCATTTTATATTTTAAAAAGTTTGAAATGTTCTTCAAATCATAACAAATAACATGCAGAAACACTCGGAGCTAAAATCTTCATTTACATTCCAGAAAAATATTGCTAAAAAACACTTATTTTTCCGGCTTTCTGTCCCCCCCCCCTTTAAGGATGTATTAGTGCACTGATATACATATTCGCACGGGGTCCGGAGTGGATCGTCGAATCCGAGAATCCAATTTACAGTCAACCCGTAACCCGACCCAAACTCGACAGGAATACATCAACCCGAAACAGGAACCGAACTCGAAATGGAAGAAAATAAATCCATTTTTTAATATAATTATGCAAAATAGTTTACAATTATATCTTTATATCAATTTTAACTTTTATGTTGAAAAATTAACATACATTTACTCATTAATGTTCAAATATATATCCAGTGAAATCTCTCTATGCGACCACCTCCCTGAATGACCATTTTCTCATGGAACGGAATTTATTCCCATACGCTCAATACTAATTTTACCTCTATTCAGAGACCACCCTAATTGAACTCCCTCCATGAGCGACCAATTTGTCCGAAGAAAATGAAACAAATTCCGTTTTTCCTGGTCGCTTGAAGAAGGTTTTATTAGAATAATAATTCCGGAGAACGCAATATTCATCAAACTTCTAAACTTTTAAAATTTTTATTTATTTCGGTAACTTTTAAGTGTTTAAACCCCTTTGTGCCTTTCAACTCTGATGACAAATTAAGGTTGGCGGTCAATAAACTCCCCTGCCCTATTCTACCAGGAAACTCTCAAAGAAATAGATAAATTAATGAAATCGTCATTATTTGCTCCCGTCCCCCAAAAAATTGAATTCATTTTCTGAACTTCGAAAGGACTTGGAAGTAAAAGCCATAAAAGATAAAACCGTAACATCAAAGCAAACGTAAATGTATTTATTTTTTTAAACTCTGCAGTAATTAAATTATGTAACTAACTTTTGTTTTGATATTTAAATTTTTATATTTTTTCCTAATGTGAAAAATAAATTTTAGTAACATTAATTGTTACCTTTTTTCAACAATTCAAATCTAGATTTAAATATGACCTACATTAAGAGACCACTTCTAGGAGCGATCCATTTTTATTGGAACGGAACATGGTCGCTTTAGAGAGGTTTTACTGTATATTTTCCCATCTGAAAGTAAAATTAAATCAACAATTTTTTTGAAAAATCAGGCAACCCTAACTCGATTTGTAAGTCCTAGCAGGAAGAACCGAAATAAAAACAATTTAAGTCAACCCGATCCTGCTGAACACTTAACTGCACTGAAAAAAAATTAGCGCCATGGGTCTGGTCGCATTCGGGTAAAATCGGACAAATCCGACCCGATGCAGGATTCTAATGCGCCACCTCTCACACATCACAAGTACACTTCTTTTCAAAACCAGTTGGAATTCCTTATAAAAAATAAAATGTGGGCGTTTGTCATTTAGTTTATTAGGTAAGTGACATCCCGCCAAGAAAATTATGGAAAAGATTAACGAAGGTTTTGGATTAGGTCATCTCCGTCACATTTGAAATTCTAATAAGGGTGTTTTTCAAAATAACAGGATGCATTCTATAGAAAAAAAGTTTAACTGTATTCGTTCTCTGCTCGGAGAAAAAATTGCAGATTTGAAAACATAATTATTACTTATTGAAATGGATTTGTAAAGTTGTATACTAAAAGACGAAAATGAAAATTTCTATTTTAATATGAAAATTGCGATGAATAAAATAACGTTTTTTAACTTATTCGACGAAATAATTTTTCTATATTGCAATTTGATGAGAAATTGAAATAAATAAACTAACAAAAATCTATGAATAACGTGATAAATTTGAAACAAAGTTCATTCTAATAAATAAATAAATTTTTTGCTCCATCCAATGGCCCATCGACTATGAATCTCAATTAGCTGCCATCTTTAAATTAGGAAAAAAAAAGATTTGCTTCGCTGTAAACTGAGAAAATTTAAAGCGATTTCTTTTCACATATTTTTATTTTTTTATGTTGTGAGTGGAAAATAAAATTCAAATTTTTGCTAGATTAAAAGTAAAAAAACAAAAACAAATATATATCTTCGTTACACTGTAAAAAAAAGCCCGATTATAGTATTTTAGAATACGGTGCACATTTTGAGACACATCTTCTTTTTTTTTTCTTCTTATTGATCTAGTTTAATTTTTATTGAAATTTAAAAAAAAGGTACAGCTCTGTATGTTGTCCTTTAAGCATTTTGTAAACCTATATCCAATCTATACTCATAAAACAAAGTTTCGTTCTCTGTGTGTGTGTGTGTCTGTGTGCGATGGCTAGCAGAATCTACGCCAGGTACGAGGCTGAAAAATTTTGTGAGGCTAACCCAGAGTATCTCATGATGCACCGGAAACTCAGAATTTAAAAATTCTTATAATTAGTTGAGTTATTAATTAACAATCGCAACTCTCATTAAAAATTCATCTCGATCGTTGCAAGAAGGGAAAAGCTGTGGCGCATGCGCTGAAGGCTTATTTATGTAACGGTTGAAAATGAAAAACGAAAAAGAAATTCGGATGTATTTTGTCATTATATATTAACTAACATCTCCAAATCGCTCAGTGAAGTTAAAAACGGAAGACATATTCTGAAAGATTGTAATCTTACGTCTCGAATGCTGCAAAAATTTAAAAAAAAATATCGCAGTTAACCTCTTGAAAAAAAAAAAAAATCTAAAAGGGTAGTTTTTCCGAAAAACGTTTTTTCCCCTTATTGCAACGCTACCCTAGGATACAATTTCAAAGGTACCAACAAACCAAAAATATGTTCTTAATGCTGAAACCTTCTTCTAATCGATGGTGTAATTAGTTTTAAAAAATATGAATTTTAACCCTTTCTAATACACCGGCGAACTCGGGTCACTTCTCACTTCACAGAGACGATATCTTTTTCTACGCTAAAAGTAACTAAACCTCCGTATTTTAACACAATCGTTTTAGAGTATCTTAATAGACCGATTTATACCACCTTCAAAAATTTCGAAATGTTCTGACAGGTAGAAATATTTTTTTACAAAATAAAAGGTGTGAAAATTTCGACGAAATCCGTAAAAAATTTAATGTTTCGTCGCGGTTTTGCCCCTCCAGAGCGCATATTTAGACGTTCAGGCAAACCAAAAATATGTTCTAAAAGCTAAACCCTTTTCTAATCGATGGTGCAATGAATTAAAAATGTATAAATTTTAATACTTTCAAATCCACATGCGAACGCAGGTCATTACGCGCCTAACGGAGACGATATTTTCAACGCTAAAAGTAAGTGAACATTCGCATTTTAACACAATCTTTTTAGAGCATGTCAATATATCAGATTTACATCACCTACAAAAATTTTGAAGCGTTCGGACGAGTAGAAATATTTTTTATAAAATAAAATATGTGAAATTTCCACGTTATCAGTAAAAACCTGAGTGTTTCGTCGCGGTTTTGCTCCCTTTCAGCGTGCAGTTCATGGATACCAAAAGTCAAACTACGCAGAAAATAAAATACCAAATAGCATATACCTTTAATTCAATATTTTTTCATTTAAAAATAAAAATTCAGATAAAATGAAGTCTTAAGGTATAAAATCATACACGAGGTTAATTTGGGTCATTCATCACGGTCCGGCCAACACCGGGCAGGTCAGCTAGTCTATGAAAATAAATATAATTAATGAACGAAAACATACAATAACCTCATCCGAGTTACGCACAACGTTCTGTTTCTTTAAAAACCTCAGAAACCAATATATTTTCGAGATTTAAAGAAACATTTATTTAAAAAAAATGTTTCTTTAGATGCCATCGATTTTCGGAAACACTTCCGAGTACTTTCTCTAGAGTATTAATACACCGGAATATCGATTTTTAGGATACTATGGATTCTGAATTAAACTTTTTCAGCGGCGTAATTCGATTTAATCATTGCGAGAGTAACAACATAATATTAATGTTAATGTTAATACTGATAATTTAACATGTTTGTCAGTAAAAAGTTTTAGGTAGCTTTCATTACAAAAAGCTATCTATTCCAGCCGTTCGGAGGAAAGCGATTTCAAAAAATTTTGGTATATTTTCATCGATCATGACCCCCAGACCCCGAAACCACCCTCCGTTCAAAATTGATATATATATATATATATATATATGTATATATATATGACCTATGTCACACTGTAACTCTCGTAATTATGAACCGATTTCGATGTAATTCGGTGTGTACATAGTACATATCAATGTCTCGACCGAGTTCGTTGGCCAGCTTCATCCGCCATTTTGTTTCAAAATGGCGGCCATTTAAAATTTTTAAAAAAATTTAAAATTTGAAATGTGGTACCAAAAAATTGAAAATGGAATATATTTTTTTCTTATGTATTTGACCTTTATACAAAGATTTCGGAGCAGTTTTTGTTTCGTCTATATCTTAAAAAATGGCTGAGTTACAGCATTTTGAATTTCTAGCGTGGCTGACATTTTGAAACGCCTATTTCAATGTAAGAAGGCATGTGGATAGTATACATCAATACCTCGACCAAGTTCGCTGGCCAGATTCATCAGCCATCTTGTTTCAAAATGGCGGCCATTAAATTAAAAAATATATATATATATTGAAAGTGAGGTGCAAAAATTAGAAATTGAAAAAGGTTTCTTTCTTAAGTATTTGACCTTGATATAAGGATTCAGGAGCATTTTTTGTTTGCCTTTACCTTAAAAAATGGCTCAGATATAGCAGTTTCAATTTCTATTGTGGGTGACATTTTGAAAAATCTGATTTTTTGCAGGCGACAGCACTCGTATATGTCAACCGATTCCAATGTGAGTGAGCATGTGCACAGCAATTACTAAGGTCTCGACCAAGTTCCCTGGTTAGCCTCATCCACCATGTTGTCTTAAAATGTCAGGCACTTTAAGAAATCGCCAAATTTGGCAGCCAAATATAAGTTACTTTAAAGAAAAGCAGCTTGGATAAAGCTGACTAATTTCGTGAAATTCTCATTCATTATATTGATAAAAATTAGTATTGAATCTCCTATATTCGGTTTCCACTAAATTGAGCTTCGTGTGTTTGAATGATATAAGTTGGCTTTTTTAAAATAAGGAATATGAAAGCTACCTCTTCCTCCCGGCACTGGCCGGAAGGACTTTTTTGAACATAAAAATGTTTACTTAAGAATGGATTGCATCAAAAAAAATTATATTCCGTGTTAAGAAAACGGATTAATACACTACAGAAACTACTCGGAAAGGTTTTCGAAAACCAGTGATCTCGAAAATAGAATGGTTTGTGAGGTTCCTAATGGTAAAGAGTGCTTCCGGAATTTTGGGTAACTCCGAAGAGGTTATGGTGTATTTTAATTTGTGGTTACGTTATTTTTTGCTATATTAAGAAAAAAAAATACCCTTTTTTACACAATGTAATACGAAAATTTAAAAATATATATTTAATTAAAATTTTACTAACATTCTGTTTTCAAATTTTCGAGAAATCATTTTTTAATCATAGTGTATAAACTGTGTGGTTTGTGAGGTTTCAAATGATAATGAGAGCTTCCGGAATTTAGTGTAATTTAAAAGAAGTCAATTTATATTTTAGTTTGTGGTTATGTTATATTTTGCTATATTAAGAAAAATTTGCCTTTTTACTTTCTTCTATCTTCAATAGAAGAAAGTATTGTAATCGAAATTTTTTTCGACTTCCGGTTTCCGACGGATTTACATGTTTTAGGGGTCAGAGATCCCCAAAAACATGTTTATAGAAAATGTCTGTCTGTCCGTGTGTCCGTCTGTCCGTGTGTCTGTCGCCATTGTACCATCAAAAAGTGTATGAAGTTATGCAGAGAATTGAGCCAAATTTTTTGTGTTTCTTTTTGTTCATGGCATGAAGGTCCTCCCTGAATTTGGAAAAATTCCGCTGGAAAGGTGCGCTATAATTACGATGTCTGTACCATTTTCTTTATTGTACAATCGAAAATTGTATAAAATATGCATACAATTGAACCAAATTTTTTGTGCATGTTTTTGGCTTTGGCCAACATGTCCTCCTTGAATTTGGAAATATCGCGCGGTAATGGGGCTCTGTGATGGCGATTTTTGTATACTTTTCTTGATTTTTCGTAGTTCTATTGTCCATCGGCGGCTCGTGCAAAGGCGGGAACTCACTTCCTGCTAAGCCGGCTATTCACAAACATCTGATAACAACAGAATAAGGAAAAACTATTAATTTTAACAAATATCACGATATAGATTAACTCGTTTTTAGTTCATTTAATTGACTGAAGCAGAAATTTAAGATGAAAATCAAAGTTGGTATAGTAATGAACTAATAATATTGAAGTATTAACATGTGTAACTAGTTTTTGAAATATTAAGATGTATAAGATAGAAGAAAGTTTTGGGATTGGCACATCCAACTAGTTTTACAATGTAATATGAAAATTAAAAAATATGTATTTATTTAAAATATTACTAATATCCTGTTTTTAAATATTCGAGAAATAATTTTTTAATCATATTTCATAAATATTTGTATGGTTTGTGAAGTTTCTAATGATAATGAACACTTCCGGGATTTTGGGTAACTGCAAAGAGGTTATCATATATTTTAATTTGTGGTTATGTTATTTTTTGCTATATTAAAAAAAATTGCCTTTATTTACAATGTAATACGAAAATAAAAAAAATATATATTTAATTAAAATTGTATTAATATCCTGTTTTTAAATTTTCGAGAAATATTTTTAAATCATATTGTATAAATATTTGTATGGTTTGTGAAATTTCTAATGATAATGAGCGCTTCCGGAATTTTGGGTAACTCGGAAGAGGTTATTGCATATTTTAGTTTGTGGTTATGTTATTTATTGCTGTATTAAGAAAATTTTTTCTTTTATTTTACAATGTAATACGAAAATTAAAAAATATATATTTAATTAAAATTTTGCGAATATCCTGTTTTTAAATTTTCGAGAAACCTTTTTAAAATCATATTGTATAAATATTTGAAGATTTTATAGTCATGAGGATTTTAAACGACGAAGCTTTATTTGCAAATTGAACAGTCAGTATCGTATGGTGCAAAAACAGAACATGGTTTGACGACGCAAAGAAATCAGCACCAAGGTTCGTAAATATCGTGATATTTCGATGTAGATACCCGATATTTTTGATATTATAATAAATGTATTGTTTAAATTAAATATTTTCAAGCTTGATGTAAATTTAACTATGAGAAATTAAAAAAGTTCTACTTTGTTAATAAGACAATAGTTTGAAATACTTTTGAATTTCATGACATAAACAAAACACAAGACAGAAGTATTTTAAAACAAACAAATAATTTTCTCTTTTTATTAATACTTATTTACAAAATCCAGGATCTAATATTAAGTATAAACGCAATTTAAGTAATGTAAATCCCAAACGATATGTCACCTTTTTTCTCGGTAAAGATTTCGGTAAAGTTGAGAGACTGAAATATTCAATAGCTTTACTTACATTTTTACATATACCAGGGAATTTTACACCTTTGGCTGAAATATTTAAAACAGAAACAGAGCATTCATTAATGAATAATATAAAACAATTTAATTTTAGCACATCTTGCCTCACATTTTCAACACTTTCCAACAAAGTTGAAAAGTGTTTATGAATTCGGTCCGTCTATCCAAGCCCTAATTCACGTAAATATACTCTCATTTTCATGCAATTGAAAAATGTTAATGTTGCTTACCATGGCATGTTCGGTATTTCATATGAAGTGCGTAGCATTAATAGTTCATTTACAGAGGCTCTCAAAAGAATTCCATTACATTATGGTATATGGGAAAAAATCGTTTGGAGAGTATTTTAATGACATAACGCTACTTCAAATGTATTGAAACGGATATAAATCATGGATTTTTTCTACTCGATGATTACGAGAGAATAGGGCATTCATAGCATTAGTCGTTCATTTACAAGGACACACAAAAGAAATCGGTTACAGTACTGTATTTGAGCAATAATTTCTGGAAGTGAGTTTTCTATTTCGGTATGCGCTTTTAAATTTAATTAATTTTTTGCATGTTAGTCATTGTATATAAATTTTATACTTCGTATACAGGGGTGCACAAAAGAACACGTACCATTCTCCTTATTAGCGGAAATGGTTGAAGGGGAATTTTCAACCGAGGTTTGTATTTCCGATCTGAACTAAATTTTTGCATGCATGTAGTTCACAGATGCAAATTTATGTATCATATACAGGGCTGCTCAAAGAATTCAGATAATTTTCCGATTAAGAGTTGAAATTGGGTTTCCAAATGTGTTATGCGTCTCCATATGGTTGAAATAGACATAATATTTTAACTTATTAGTCGGGAAAGCTTTGTTGCATTACTGTGAATGTGTTAGAAAGTGTTTCATAATCTATGCTTGACACATGATTTTTTTCTTTCTTGTTTTTCTCTCGTTTCGGTATTATCGGTACAAATATCGCAAACATTTGCATTAAATGTTCCCACATTCCTATATACATTGCTTTACTATGGTTATTTATGTAGTAGTTTACTACACAAATAATCTGCAGTATTAGAATTATACATCAGCAGAAGATATTATGATAGAGATAAAAATAAATAGTTTATTAGCCCCCGATTTGCTATTTCTTTCGACCAGCAATTAAAATGTCGTCTCTAAAAAATAACATTCAGTTGTATAAGCCAGCCGTAAAACAAAGCAGATGTATCATTGTACGGTTAAAAACTCTACTGCAATTTCTTAATTTCTAGGCATCGCACATTTTCAAGTTTTACATCGTCGTATAGGGAAAAAAAGTAGGGGAGACCGGGGCACATTTTCCATAGGAGCAAGTTTTCCAACTCGCTTTAGTTTTTAAATCAGCCGCTAGGTGACGCTAGCGTGTGAACTGGCTGAAGTGGCAACATCTTACACATCTACAAAAGTTATAGCTTAATAGCTGCTGTCACTTCGTCTGGAGAGCTGTTTTTTTCATTTTTTCAACGCTGAGTAAAATTTTAGGTCTTTTTTAAAACGTAAAAAAAACGTACTAGCGTCAAACTTACTGTTTTGACATCGCATACACTGAAAAAGGGTTTCTTTCTTCAGGTAACTATGCGTTTGTTTTCCAAATAACTTACACCGGTATTCGTCCAGGTAGTGTAAAAGTTCAAATATGGCGACGGGGTAGGTTTTCCAACAACATACGGGGCGTGTTTTCCAACACGTTTCTCGTTTGAAAACCTCCCCCCCCCCCCCCCCCTCCTAAATCAACTAGTTTTATTGTATCAAAAATGTATTTATTGTGTTGTAAAATCGGCCAAATAACCATATATACTACGAACCCGTTTGATCATTTAGTCATTTAAGTAAAACTATAAATATAAAAACAAGGTAAATTCAAAAATATAATAAAATGTCATTTTTTTCTAAAATGGGTGCATTTAATGAATCTATTTTATGTTAATTATGCCTTTATAGTCATAAGCTAGGACACTGAGATTGCAGTGAGTATGAACCCCTCAAAAAGCAAATTAACCGTGCTTAGAGCCGCTCCACTGGCGTTAATCCACAGTTAATATTATGGCGGGTTTTAAACGTTAGAGAATTTTCATACTGAATCCTGAAATATTTACAAACTCTGCTTTTACGCCATCCTACTTTTCTGACAGGCCAGCTCCTGCCGCACTAAATCTTAAAAGCACCAACAATCCCAAAAATATTTGAAACTTTCCTCGATAATCACCCCTTCCCCCCCGAAGAAACAAAACAACACCGAAAGTATCTAATCATTCTACACCAACGCAGGCTAGCATTTCCAAAGAAGCTGTTCTACTCAAAATTTCCCTATTGCTTATGAAAAAAGCGTTCCTTCTACATCCAAACAAGCTTTGCCTACACCAGAAAAAGTTAGGACTTTTGCGAAGGCTGCACTAAGCAGGCAAACACGGCGTGGAAAAAAAAAATAGGAAGTATTGTACATACTGATTTTCCTGTTAAAAATCAACTGAAAATGGAAAAAAAGATTCATCTAAAAAAAAAGGAAACTGCAAAAGGAATCAGATAAAAGGGGCGAGAAAAAAAAAAAAAAAATCCAATTCCGGCCAGGGAGCTGTTTGGACCTTCGTCTTTAAATGTAAAATGGATTAAAACTGTTTTTTATGTTACTGTTATGTTACTGAGCATTTAGTTCACAATAAAAAATACTTATTAATTAACAAGCAAGATTTATTACCGATGTTTTACCATTTAAAGTATAGTTGGAAAACTTGCCCCTGACCATTTTTCGTAGGCTGGAAAACTTGCCCCACATACGGGGCACATTTTCCAACATAACATGATTAGACTTAACTATTTTTTGTGAAAAGGTATATTTAGTTTTTTGAAAAATAATTGTGCCAATTTGTACAGGAAGGTCTAGGGAATACAATGATATCCTGTATATATCAAAATAGTTAAAAATAAGAAATTCAAAAATAAAAATCTAAAAAGTTGGAAAACTTGCCCCGGTCTCCCCTACTTTTAAATGCAATTTGTTTGAAAACTGCATCTCAATTTATTTTTGAGATATTAATTTTTTGTAGTTTTTAAAGAATTTTTTTTTAATGTTTGCAAGTGAAGTACTCCAGCTCTGTAGAAAGTAAAAGAAAAACAGTTGAAAAATAAAAACTATTATATCTTTTTGTTGCCATTTTCGCATAATAACTGAAAAAAAGTAATTGAAATACGTGCTATTTTGAAAAAATATAAATGAATGATTTCTGATAAAACATGGAGCTATTATAAACGATATTTAATTTTAAATATCTATATTAATGTTACAAACAACTGAAGGCATGTGAATCATTAGTTAGCCGGGTTTTTTTGGTCGAGTTTCTTGCATGACGGTATCGCTTTTTGCTGGAATTGTGCATTATTATGCTATAGTGACTTCATATGCATACTTTTCTGTAGATATTGTTTAAGACTGGATTGTTTATTTTAAACTTCTTCAGCGGATGCAAATGACATGATTTTATATGAAATAAAAGTGTGTGTTTTAAGTCTTAAAACTGAAATACGTTTTGTATTATCTATATTTAAATACATATATATTTTTTTCCATCTGGGACGACATTAAATTCTGAAAAAGAAGAATTCTTGTTTTCTAGTTATGAACATTTTTTTTTTAGCTATCTATACACATAGTCGCCAGACCTTAAATATCTCCAGAGATTTTATGACGAAAATATCGAAAACATCAATATATTTGATGTTTTGACGATAAATATCAGATATACGTCAAGATAAACATAAAGATAAATATATATAATCACCGAATCTTGTCAACTACAGAAAGTGGTACCAATTTAGCCTGAAAGGGATTAAATTAAGCTCTTAAAAATGTTCAGCGCTTGCATGTTTTATGACCTACTTTAAACTGTTATTTTTCTGTCATCCTTTTAAGAAAGTTTAATTGAGTTTTTTTGTACACTTTTAGTTATAATGTATATGAAGTGTATATGATTTACTTCGTTAAATTTTAATTATAATTAAAATGCCAAAACACGAGTAGAAAACACTAAATTGTAGTTTTCAGCTATGTTTCATTCATGTTAAAGATACATTTTAGCAGTGCTTTATGAATTACTAATTATATTATTGATGTTATCAAATACTCCTGTTGGGCAATTCTTACTTTTTTCTTTGCTTAACTATTACAGTAAACTCTCTGTAAGGCGGACTCTGTGTAAGACGGAAATCTGTCTAACTCGGAAAGATTTTCAAGTCTCTGCGAATCCATAGACATAGAGTAAAATTTGTCTAAGGCGGCTATTCTAAAAAATTTTTGCGGAAATTATTTGCTATTCTGCGGAAATTTTTCTCGGTCCCGATCGATTCCGCCTTAGACAGAATTTACTGTATATTTAAGTATTAGCCCTTTTTTCAAAGAAAAGCTGGCATTCTTAAATTTGATTAGACTACTGTACTGTAAAAAAAATTATGTAACGTTGTGCCATAAAATTGATGGCAGCAATTTTATGGAGTAATTTAACTTATATTATGGTATAATTTAAACTGATGTAACTGGTGTAATATTATACATTAGTGTAACGTAACAACGGTTACATCGGTTAAATTACTCTATGAAATGCAGGCAGCAAGGCTGCCACGAATTTTATGGAGTAAAGTTACATATATTTTTCACAATGTGGGATACAATGAAACTAATATCTCACGTAACAACTGGAATTTTTTATTAAGGATCGACAGAAACATATTTTTAAGACCGAAATCGAATTTCGGTAATCTTCCCATTTTCAACCGAAAACGAAAATGTCCAAAATTTTTTTCAAGTTATTAAGGCTGTTCTCAAATCTAAAGGGTCAACTTTCTGACATAAGTTTCAATTCATTTTTGTTCAGAAACGCATGAAACTAGAAGGTATTGTTATTCAGAAACTATGTCATCGAACTATTTTTTCCGTCTTTTGTAAACGCAATAGATCTTTCAGAAAATACTGTCAAAGTTGACATTTTGAACCGAACTTCCGAACGAAAGAAGAAAATCCAGTCAGTAAGGGGAGAAAAATGCCGTGTCACGTATATGAGGTATAGAATTTATATATAACGAGTAACATAATAAAAATTAATTATATTTAAAAGCGCATACCTAATTTTAAACCATACACTCCAGCAATTATGACTCAAAGACAGTACTGTAACCGATTTTTTTTTTGTGTGTGTGTCCCTGTAAATGAATAAAAAATACTATGACTGCCCTGCTGTAACGTGATTGTAGTGAAATTCAGTGATTTATATCAGTTTCAATACGTTTGAAAAAGCGTAATGTTATTAAAATACTCTGTAAACGATTTTTCCACATATACCATAATGTAATGGAATACTTTTGAGTGTCCTTGTAAATGAATTATTAATCCTACATACTTCATATACAATACAAAATATGCTTGGGGGACCCTAAATAACCTTTATCAATTGTATGACAATCCGAGTATCTTTACGGTAGGTAGAGCGTGGACAGACGGACAAACAAACCGAATGCATAAACACTTTTCAACATTGTTGGAAAATGTTAAAAAAGAATGTCTGAATCCACATTGCCAGAGGCGTCGCGATGGGGGGGGGGGGGGGAACCTACCGCCTAAAATATGTGAACTTGGGAAATTTGAGCTTAGGATTGGAAAATTATAGATTTTTTAAACACTTTTTCTTTTTTTTTTTTTTTAAATAAAAAAATAAATAAAAAGAAAGAAAGAAAGAATTTGTTATTGTTTTGCTGACTACCTTTCTGAGTTCTGTAATAGTAAAATAGTTAAACTTTCAAAAGAAATACAAAAAGCTGCCAGACTCAATTTCTCATTACGTTTCTCTTTGCTACGAAAATATCATATACAGTAAATTCTGTCTAAGGCGGACTCTGTGTAAGCCGGAAATCTGTCTACCGCGGAAAATTTTAAAAGTCCCGGCGAACCCATAGAAAATAACATTAATTATTGCTGCATCAGCCGGAATCTGCCTAACGCGGAAACGGAAAGAGTTTTAAGGTCCCTCCGAAAACAAAATTTTGCATAAGGCGGAAAATAGGATATTTTAAAAATAAAAGGCATTTCGTTTATGAAACTTTAAAACTGATATATTTACGTCAAATACTCAATTTCGAGCATAAAAATTAAATTCCGTAATACTTTTAAAAAGTTAATTCAAAGGAACAGAAACTGTTTAAATTTAAGGAATTCTTGCTTATGCCATTTTTTCCTATATAAATATGCATTTAAAAGTTATTATTATTAGTTGAGTGCACATTTATGAAAATATGTATTGTGTACAATATAAGTGGTTTAAGGTTGTACTCAAATTCAAAGTGATGGCTTTTCTGATGTCTCATTCCCGAAGTTATTATTATTATTATTATTATTATTTTGTGTAAACTTCAAATTTGTAGGTATTACAGCGGTACTAAGAAATTAAATAGCATTTCTCATTTATTTATAAAGACAAAGGATCTTCAGAATTTCAGTTTTCGACAGATTTTCGAGCCAGGACAATCAATGAAAGATCGTGATGAAAGATCGCGAGCGATTCATTATAATTCAAGATCCAATCTTTTTATCGAAAACATAAAACGCTATTCGACTGACGTATGCTTCATTCCAATAAATCACGATCTTTTGCAAAAGCCGGAATATTGTCTACCACGGAAAATTTTCTCGGTTCCGACCGATTCCGCCTTAGACAGAGTTTACTGTATCTACCAGACCTGAATTTCTCTACTGTTGTCCATCAACAGTCTCTCTAATACATTTCCTCAAAAATTTTGTTCCTTTTTTAAAAATCTAAAAATATGAGGCTATTTTCATACGAATTATAATTATGACTCGTACACAACTGAAGACAAAAAGTCCTTCCGGCCAGTGCCGGGAGGAAGAGGTAGCTTTCATAATCCTTATTTAAAAAACTCGGTCGAGCTATTTGTATGTACTATGTACACACCAAGGTACATCCAAGTCGGTTCATAAATACGCCTGTTATTACGTGAGAAAAATCAGGACGTTTCAAAATGTCAGCCACGCTAGAAATTCAAAATGCTATAACTCAGCCATTCCTTAAGATATAGACGAAACAAAAACTGCTCCCGAATCTTTTTATCAAGGTCAAACACATAAGAAGAAAATATTTTTTCAATTTTCAATTTTTGGTACCACATTTCAAATTTAAATTTTTCTTAAAAATTTAAATGGCCGTCATTTTTAAACAAGATGGCGGGTGAAGCTGGCCAACGAACCCGGTCGAGACATTGGTCTGTACTATGTATAAACGAAGTTACATCCAAATCGGTTCATAAATACGCCTTTTATCGCGTGACAAAATTCAGGACGTTTCAAAATGTCAGCCACGCTAGAAATTCAAAATGCTATAACTCAGCCATTTTTAAGATATAGACGAAACAAAAACTGCTCCGAAATCTTTGTATAAAGGTCAAATACATAAGAAAAAAATATTTTTCCATTTTCAATTTTTTGGTACCACATTTCAAATTTTAAAATTTTAAAAAAAATTTAAATGGCCGCCATTTTGAAACAAAATGGCGGATGAAGCTGGCCAACGAACTCGGTCGAGAGATTGGTATGTACTATGTACACACCGAATTACATCCAAATCGGTTCATAAATACGCCTTTTATCGCGTGACAAAATTCAGGACGTTTCAAAATGTCAGCCATGCTAGAAATTCAAAATGCTATAACTCAGCCATTTTTTAAGATATAGACGAAACAAAAACTGCTCCGGAATCTTTGTATAAAGGTCAAATACATAAGAAAAAAATATTTTTCCATTTTTAATTTTTTGGTACCACATTTCAAGTTTTAAATTTTTTGAAAAATTTTAAATGGCCGCCATTTTGAAACAAAACGGCAGATGAAGCTGGCCAACGAACTCGGTCGAGACATTGCTATGTATTATGTACACACCGAATTACATCGAAATCGGTTCATAATTACGGGAGTTACAGTGTGACATAGGTCAGATATATATATATATATATATATATATATATATATATATCAATTTTGAACGGAGGGTGGTTTCGGGGTCTGGGGGTCATGATCGATGAAAATATACCAAAATTTTTTGAAATCGCTTTCCTCCGAACGGCTGCAATAGGTAGCTTTTTTGTAAAGAAAGCTACCTAAAACTATCATTAAATGAACCAATAATTGTAATTTTTATGTTTTTAGTTTCAGCATTTTTCTTTGGAAATGTTTTTTTTTTTTTTTCCGGGATAACTATCATTATTATTAAGCACACATTGAACCTATCATTTTAGTTGGAAAATAGAGCAATTTCTTTCATGTTGGGAATTTTTTGAATTATAAGTTGGGAAATTTTTTATCCCTACCACCGAAATATTTTTTTATTATAACAACAACAAGACAAACACTTTCATTAAATGAACCAATAATTGTAATTTTTATGTTTTTAGTTTCAACATTTTTCTTTGGAAAGATTTTTTTTTTCGGATAACTATCATTATTATTAAGCACACATTGAACATATCATTTTAGTTGGAAAATAGAGCAATTTCTTTCATGTTGGGAATTTTTTGAATTATAAGTTGGGAAAATTTTTGATCCCTACCCCCGAAATTTTTTTTTATTATAACAATAACAAGACAAAAACTTTCCTTAAATGAACCAATAATTGTAATTTTTATGTTTTTAGTTTCAGCATTTTTCTTTGGAATTTTTTTTTTCGGATAACTATCATTATTATTAAGCACACATTGAACATATCATTTTAGTTGGAAAATAGAGCAATTTCTTTCATGTTGGGAATTTTTTGAATTATAAGTTGGAAAATTTTTGATCCCTACCCCCGAAATTTTTTTTTATTATAACAACAACAAGACAAAAACTTTCCTTAAATGAACCAATAATTTGTAATTTTTATGTTTTTAGTTTCAGCATTTTTCTTTGGAATTTTTTTTTTTTTTTCGGATAACTATCATTATTATTAAGCACACATTGAAGATATCATTTTAGTTGGAAAATAGAGCAATTTCTTTCATGTTAAGATTTTTTTGAATTATAAGTTGGGAAATTTTTGATCCCTACCCCCAAAATTTTTTTTTATTATAACAACAACAAGACAAAAACTTTCATTAAATGAACCAATAATTGTAATTTTTATGCTTTTAGTTTCAGCATTTTTCTTTGGAAAGATTTTTTTTTTCGGATAACTATCATTATTATTAAGCACACATTGAACATGTCATTTTAGTTGGAAAATAGAGCAATTTCTTTCATGTTGGGATTTTTTGAATTATAAGTTGGGAAATTTTTTATCCCTACCCCCGAAATTTTTTTTTATTATAACAACAACAAGACAAAAACTTTCATTAAATGAATCAATAATTGTAATTTTTATGCTTTTAGTTTCAGCATTTTTCTTTGGAAAGATTTTTTTTTTCGGATAACTATCATTATTATTAAGCACACATTGAACATATCATTTTAGTTGGAAAATAGAGCAATTTCTTTCATGTTGGGAATTTTTTGAATTATAAGTTGGGAAATTTTTGATCCCTACCCCCGAAAATTTTTTTTATTATAACAACAACAAGACAAAAACTTTCATTAAATGAACCAATAATTGTAATTTTTATGTTTTTAGTTTCAGCATTTTTCTTTGGAAAGATTTTTTTTTTTTTCGGATAACTATCATTATTATTAAGCACACATTGAACATATCATTTTAGTTGGAAAATAGAGCAATTTCTTTCATGTTGGGAATTTTTTTAATTATAAGTTGGGAAATTTTTGATCCCTACCCCCAAAAATTTTTTTTATTATAACAACAACAAGACAAAAACTTTCATTAAATGAACCAATAATTGTAATTTTTATGCTTTTTGTTTCATCATTTTTCTTTGGAAAGATTTTTTTTTCGTATAACTATCATTATTATTAAGCACACATTGAACATATCATTTTAGTTGGAAAATAGAGCAATTTCTTTCATGTTGGGAATTTTTTGAATTATAAGTTGGGAAATTTTTGATCCCTACCCCCGAAATTTTTTTTATTATAACAATAACAAGACAAAAACTTTCCTTAAATGAACCAATAATTATAATTTTTATGTTTTTAGTTTCAGCATTTTTCTTTGGAATTTTTTTTTTCGGATAACTATCATTATTATTAAGCACACATTGAACATATCATTTTAGTTGGAAAATAGAGCAATTTCTTTCATGTTGGGAATTTTTTGAATTATAAGTTGGGAAATTTTTTATCCCTACCCCCGAAATTTTTTTTTATTATAACAACAACAAGACAAAAACTTTCATTAAATGAACCAATAATTGTAATTTTTATGTTTTTAGTTTCAGCATTTTTCTTTGGAATTTTTTTTTTTTTTTTCGGATAACTATCATTATTATTAAGCACACATTGAACATATCATTTTAGTTGGAAAATAGAGCAATTTCTTTCATGTTGGGAATTTTTTGAATTATAAGTTGGGAAATTTTTGATCCCTACCCCCCAAATTTTTTTTTATTATAACAACAACAAGACAAAAACTTTCATTAAATGAACCAATAATTGTAATTTTTATGCTTTTAGTTTCAGCATTTTTCTTTGGAAGGATTTTTTTTTTTTTTTTTTTTTTTTTTTTTTTCGGATAACTATCATTATTATTAAGCACACATTGAACATATCATTTTAGTTGGAAAATAGAGCAATTTCTTTCATGTTGGGAATTTTTTGAATTATAAGTTGGGAAATTTTTTATCCCTCCCCCCCGAAATTTTTTTTTATTATAACAACATCTACATTTTTATTACAACAATTTAAAACACTTGTCATGCACTATATATATATGTATATATATATATATATATATATAAACAACAATTTTCTCCAAAATGTAAGAAAATTACTGGATTATAAGGGAGTTATTATAAGAAATATTCTTCCATTGTATTAACACGTTCCTCTGTAATCAATTTTTATGTCGACCTATTAGGAGTTTACTTTAAGCAAAAATGCCTTTGATGTCTCGCCATCTAGTGACACATTTATGAAATGTTTTTTGCTTAAATGTCTTGCTTCGTTTGATTTTAGTAGGACAAAATAAAGAGCTTAATGGGAATTCGAAGAAAAAAGTATTTGCTACATTTATAATGAGTCATGTGTAAATTTGTTAGTATTTTATGGTTCGAAATTTTGCGACGCTATTTCATTTTCTCTAAATAATCTTGAGTGCAACAAAACGGACAAAATGTGTTTATTTAAAATTCTGATGAAGATTAAACAAAAAGATCCAAGGAAATAAATAAATAAAAGTCCCAATAAAAAGCATAGGATTTTCCAAATTTGTTTATTTATTTTGATTATTATTATTATTATTATTATTTAGAAAACAAAGGAAAGAAATCTGTCTCATTGGTATATTTTATTTATCGAAGTGACTAAGGTATAAGTACTTTAAAAAAGATGGTCAGTAATAGGTAGAAAAAATTCCGCATTGTACTATATTCAAGTAATTATTTCAGAGTGCCTGTAAAAGTACTTTTACAACAGCAATTCTATGAATGCAGAAAAACGATTTTTGAAAACTTTTTCTTTGTTTTTTCAGACTAATAATTTTTCGGGGAGGGCTTTCTGCAGCTCCAGGACCGGACATTATGGAACTCCGCGCACGCGGTGTGTGTGTGTGGAACGGATCGGGGGGGGGGGGGGGGATTGTGATTTTATACAATTAGTAAATAGAAAATCTGAAAATTTCCGGGGGGCACTTTGATGTTCCGAAGGGAATGTCCCCCTTCGCGTACAATAGAGATATAAAAGGTTTATATAAATTGATACTACAATATAATGGTTAAAATATTGACCCTACAGAAATTTATTTAAAATATTTATTTAAAATTTAATGAATATTTATTTATTTAAAATATTTATTTAAAATTTAATGAATATTTATTTATTTAAAATATTTATTTAAAAAATTTATTTAAAATTTATTTAAAACTATTGCAGAAACTTAAATTTACATAAACATATGAAAAAATATAAAATAAATACATAAAAATATAATATAGTAAACTTTCTTTATCTTTTAAACAATTTTTTTTTCAATTATGAGCAATTTGAGGTTCCTATTTTGTTTTAATATTTTATCATTTTTTTCCACCTAATAAACATAAAAATGTCTCGAAATTAAAATGGCACTTTTGCTCATTCTGTGTAGAATAAATAGGTAGATCGCAATAAATAAATAAATAAATAATAAAAAATAATAATAATAACAAAAATGTAAATAAAAAAGAGGAAATAAATATATATTTTAAAGTACGAATAAATTGAGGTACCAATTTTATTTTAATATTTTATAAATTCTTATACTTCTAACATAAAAATATAACAAAAGCAAAATGGTAACTTCGATCGCTCTGTTTGGAATGTATAAATATAATGTAAAAAAGAAAAAAAAAAAAAAATGTTCAAAATGTTCAAAATAGTCGTTTGGTTAACAAAATGTTTTACTAACAATTACAGTGAGCTTAAATGTTATATAACATAGTGGAGGTATAATGAACAATTAAAAAAATATATTACATTTATTTTAGAAGAAACTTTTATATTTATCATTGAAATTAGACGCTTTAGTTTTAGAAGACCGCATGAAGGCATTATGAACTGCGCCCCTCCTCTGGCATTTTCTTGGCGCTCTTCGAACTCTCATAATCTCATAATCTAATTCTCATAATACAATATAAATTATTTTATATCAATTTATTTAAAGATATTAAAACTTCTTATTTCACACGTTTACAATTTTTCAAAATACAGAAATACATTACAAAAAAAAAAAAAAAAAAAAAAAATGAAATTGATAAATATTTTAAGTACAATTCTTTATTAATATTATTCATGGTAAAGGTATTTTAAATGTCATGCAGTCAGAAATAATGACATTTATAACCTCAAAATGTACTTAGTATTAAGGTAAAAACTAACCAGATCTTCCAATAACAGATGAAAGATTTCAGAATTAGGTTATTTTTATTTGCATTTTATTTGCTAGGCCACCCCTCCCCCAAATCTTAAATTAATAAAAGTACATATTTTAACATGCAAATAACATAGTTTCTTTAATAGCTTTTGAAATTTTGGGAAACTTTAATTATTCTTAATTTGTAATTTTTATATCAAATCTCTTGAGAGGCAGTAGTACTTCTAACGAAATACTTCCCCCACTTCGAGTTCCTCTACTTCTGTATAAACTTATTATCTTTTAAAGTTGAAGAGAAAAGCTACATGAATTAGACTCACCAAACATTTTTAAAGCCCCCTCGGGTTTCGGCGCTTGATGACGGCTTTTAGGTTTTATGAACCTTTTTAATTACAATTCAAATTCCAGACATTGTATAATGGACAAATGTATCTATGTTCCATTCACGAGTTAAAAAAAAAAATCCAGTAAAGGTAACTTATTTCTTTTTTTCTTTTGCAGGGAGGGGGAGTATACTTCATTAACTAAAAATTAAGTATTTCAAAAAGGTAGAATGATAAAAGTATGTACAGATATAAATATATATTTCTGAGTAATAATACCAATAATAATATTAATAGTAAATTAAAACTAGATGCAAGTAATAGAAAAACTTAAAATGCATTTTCTTAAAAGCTCTTTTTTCCATGTTGGTAGAAGTCCCCCATGCTTACCATACAATTTGATTGGAATAATATTGAACATAAAATATTTAGAATAGTTATTTGCATATTTTAGATAACAAAAAATACTTTTATTTGTATAAAATGAGTTTAATTAAAAAAATAAATATATTTAGCCTAATGTAACTCACTTAAAATTTTGTATGCATATGTATAATACATATATACGAGTCTACTTTACATTCTAGTATCCTTTATGTGAAAGCATATATAAAATGAAAAATATATACAAATTACAAAATATACACAAATTTTCTTTAACCCATTATGCTCCGATGGTACTTTTAAGCAGGGTTTCGGAGTCGGGGTAGGATCTGTTGAAATTCCCGGAGTCGGGGTCGGAGTCGTCCGTTTTACAAGCAGGGCTGCGTTGTCGGAGTCGGAGTCAAGCTTCTTTTTGAGCGAAAGAGTCGGAGTCGGATCTGTTAAAATTCCGTAGTCGGAGTCGTCCATTTTCCCACAGACTCCGCAGCCCTGTTTTTAAGTGCTATAAAAGAAAATCTAATAAAATTTATTTAATCCATCTAATAATAAAATTAGATTTTACTTTTAATGCAATATACTTTAGTTGATCTTATTCAGAAAGCATAACAAAACAGTTAACCCCTTGAGGGGCACCGGTATATATTATATACCACCTACGATTAATGAAGTTTTACACCAGAAAAATTTTATTAAACTTTACTCTTCTAACTTTGGTGGAAAAAAGCCGTAAAATTGCTTTTACTTATTTTGAAATAGAATTTTTCAAAGATTCCGGTGGGAAGTCAACATTTCACAAATGTAATTGCTTGCCCCTCAAGGGGTTAAAACTGAATATTTTTTAAAGTGTTTTTTTCTTAACCATGTACATAAGTATAGCTTTTTACTTATTAAAAAAAATGTCACATAAAATATTTTTAGCTACAATAACTTTTCCTTTTACAGATGGGGTCAGAATACATTTATTTATATTATTCTTATAAGAATTGCGAGATTTCTATAGAGTATTTTATATCAATAAATCTAATTATTCTTGTGGATATTTTACAAAGAGAGGTATAACTATTGATTTATTAAATAAGCTTTAATGAAAAACTTATCTAAATTTTATATTATTACTATTATATAAATTTTCTGATATATTTATAGACATTAAGGAATATAATTGCTGAGGTGGAGCAATTTTGTTTTTCATAATTTAGGGCTCAATCCTTTGAAGGGCGGTGATAACACGGCGTGACCACCTAATTTTAATTCTAAAACTGACAATCTGCACCAAGAATATTTTAATAAAGTTTTGCTTTTACCATGAAAGTGTGAAAAAGCAGATTTGCATTTCCTGAGAAATTCGTTCGTAAAATCTGGTGTCAGTCAATTATTTTATTATTTTATGAACAACACTTCTTTGTCCCTCAAAAGTTAAACGACAAAAAGCAAATTCTTAGACTTTTATGTGATACTTAGACTTTTAAGTGAAAATTAATTTAAATCCCTGTCGGGAATCGAACCTGGGATCTTAGGCTTGCAGTGACCAATTGAAGCTCCTATAACCAAATAAATAAATAACTTTAACATTCTTAAAATTTATAATTAATAAAGTAGGTTTTTAGAGGGGATATGAAAAAAATAATCCTAGGCTTAACGGCAAAATCTCAGCCCATGCCTAGTGCCGGCCTCGACTCCCACGGCGTCGCGTTAAGAGTCTCATGCTCTAACCACTAGACAGGACCAAGGTCCTTCAGATTTCACTCATTTGGTTATATATCCTTTAATAAAGCAATTTAAAATTGTTTATAACTAACTAGAAAGTGTTTACATTTTATTTGAAATGCTATAAATGCAACAGAAAACTCAAAAAATTACGAAATATTTACCAAAATTCATAAATGTTGTCAACTATTATTTTATCAATAACGATAATGAAGTTCTTCTCATTGCTGCAATGTATCGCCATCTACTGAGCTATTTAAAAAATATTTGATGTCATAAGAGCTTCATTCGAAATACATGTCATTATTCAGAATGGAGAAGGGAGAGGGTCTAATGCTCAAAGGAAAGTTAGGGAAATCAGTTAACCCTTTATGTCCTAAAACTGTGAATTAATAAAAATTCTACCTCATTCGAACGAGCATCATGAAATACATATAATGATAATATGAAATTTATGAACGATTTTGTTCCCTAAAACTGACTTTTTAAATCGGTAATCATAGATATTTTCCTACAATATTTTCAACATCACTTGTATTAAATAATAAATTGTATCAAGTTTTTAAATCTCCCTCATATAATATAATAAAAGTAAACATATCTCGCTTTTATCAGTGCACGACAGATATTATTTTGACTGGAAAATTATTAACACCATAAAAACTGTCCAAAACTAATCTTTCACTAAATATATAAGTAGATAAATAAAGAAAATCTATCCATATGTGAGAAAATCTATCCATAACTGAGAAAACACACCTAAAAAAAAAAAAAAAAAAAAAAAATAGGTATGTGAAATTGACTGGGCGTTCTAAACACGGTAAAGCAAAATCAGTGATGTAGTCGTAAAACATGAGAGGGTATAAGCTATTGGCAGAGGGGTATAAGCTACAAAGTATAAGTTCTAACTTTAGTTGAGAAACAGAGGGCATATAGAGTTCCTTAAACAATCCAGAAGTTATATGGCGGATACTCTCCACCACATCCCTGAGTAAAATACGTTGTATGAAATACAAAATATACTTATATATTAAAAGACTTGTTAAATAAGCTTTATATCAAGTTTTCTTTTACAGACCTATAAAGTCCAGTTAGGCATGAAAGGTTAATAAAATAACTCAAGATTCAGAACCCGAAAATTCTGCTTAAAATCAACCAGGGCCGCCCAAAAAGACCGTGGGCCCCGGTAATAATTCCAATACGGGCCTCCATCATAAGTATAGTACAATAAAACCTGCTTAGACGAAAACGCAAACGACCAGAGAAAAATTCCGATTTATACAGGTTATTCTCATCTTAGAATTGCATACTATTTTTTTCCCCGGAGCTGGACTATGATTTTTATTAAAGGATTCCGTTATAAACAGGCTTTACTCCATTAACAAATAAATTTGCTAGATAGTACCTTTTTAAAAAATCTGTATAGTAATTTGCTTACAATTTTATTACATTTCTTTTACAGTTTATGATGCATTTGTAACTCTTTTTCATCTAAAGATTTTAAATAAAAATTTAAAATATGGAAAACATAACTGAATGACATAACTTTTAATTGAATTCATCAATTAATTTTGAATATGAATATTTAAACTTTGAAAGAAATAAAATTCGAAACCTTAACCTGGGACTTTACCCAACTTCCCACCTGATTCCTGTTCGCGTGTCTGAAATTAGCCATATCATTAAAACAAGAGCACCATTTCAAAACTTTCTTGATATCAAATAAACTTTCAAATATTCGATACATACACAGAAGTACGGTCCCTAAACCTGGTCCGTAAAGATAAAGACATTCCAGCAAATTCTGACTTTTGAATGTTATTGTTTGTCTGTTATTTTAATTTAGAAATTTGAAGTGAAAAAGTAAGAGTCAACTTTTTCTGGTATTAACAAAAATTAACAGGACCGAAGCCGGCCCCTGGTACTTTGTACCGGTTCTGCTCTCATCTGTATGTGTCTGAAGTCAACCGGAAATACGACCCGAATGTAACAAACATACAAATAAAAATCCGTCAACCAGAAATCCGGCTGAACCTCTATGCTTGAATCCCAAACCAAAAGAAACACGGAGTGATAGAGAATGAATCCATATTTTAGTACGTTTATGGAAAAGTAGTCTACAGTTATATCTCTAATATGAATTTGAACTGTTTTTGTATAACAATGAATATATGCACACTCAATAGTATTCAAATATATAACAAAATGCACAATTTGAACTTTAAAAATCTCATCATTTTACTTAAAAGGCAACAAAGATAATAATAATATAGATGCTACAAGCTAAAAATATACATTTTATTTAAATTTCCTATTATTTTCGGCCTGCAATCTCGCGGCCATCGTCAGGGAATATTTTTATTAATACAAATATTACCTGACAATGGGGCTATTTTTATTAATAAAAATATTATTAATAAAAACTTTGGAGCCCCAAATTAGAGGTCTACACTGGCCCGGGTTTAGCCCGAGGCCCGTACCCAGCCTGGCGAAATGAAGGCGATTTTTCAAACGGGCTGGGCCAGTATAATTAGGACAATTTTTAAACGGGCCGGGCCGATAAAAAAATGTTGAGGGCCTACCGGCCCGATATAAGAATTTAAGTGAAACCGATAAAATATGAGCTATTTTCAATGAATATGACTTTTGCGAGAATAAGTAAATAAATGTGCCGTCACGAGCCGATGCTAGTTTGACAACATCAATACAGAAGTGTAACATGTCCCGCGTAGAGATCGGCATCGGTAATAATAATAAATAGAGATCGGCAATAATTTGAGATAAGACTTAATAGATAACAGAGAAATATTTTCATAAATCTACTTTTTATTATATGGTTTCAAAAGTTATGATGTTTTAAACCCTCCTTTTTTTTCTTTGATTCTAAACTACATAAATTTTTTAATGAATCCTTATTTGAAAGTTGAAACGTCTAAGAATCTAAGTAATCATTAATGTTGCTATAGTGTATTTTCTGTCTTGCGAACACATCGTGGTTTTAAAACATAGTGTAAAATTATCCCACAAATATGTATGCAGTATTCTTTAAAGGAATCTTAATTGTATGTTAAGAAAAATCTGAATTTTTTGTAGAAATTGAGTCTAGCCAGATTGGATCGGGCCGGTCCTCGAAATTCCGGTCCGTGCAGACCTCTAGCCCAAATTGGCCTTTTTTGATCCAAAATTGACTTTTATTCAGTGAAGCATTTTAATTATAAACTGACCATTTTTATGTGTTTATTGATTAGTTTTAAAGATATTTAATTTAGAATCTAATAAACCAATTAAACAATAATGAAGACCTTAATATAGTAATTATACCGGGTGTCCCAAAAAGGACTGACTGATTTTAAAATTCAATAACTTCCAAACGGTGACAGATATTAAAAAAATTCTTGCAGGAGGGTTATGCATAAAGTCAAAAGTTTTTTTACAGTGATTTTCGATTTTAGTTCGAATTACAAACAATAGATGGCGCTGCGATCAATAGAGGCTAAATTCAGGCTCGATTTTTGGTACTTCGTGGCCCGGATAATACATTTCCATCTCCTTTTTCTGCGTGGAACAACAGAAAGGACCAAAAATCGAGCCTGTATTTAGCGACTATTGCTTACAGCGCCATCTATTGTTTGTAATTCGAACTAAAATCGAAAATCACTGTAATAAAACTTTTGACTTTATACATAACCCTCCTGCAAGAATTGTTTTAATATCTGTCACCGTTTGGAAGTTATTGAATTTTAAAATCAGTCAGTCCTTTTTGGGACACCCGGTAGATGGAGCTGCAGCTGCTAGTGATTTGTAGTTAGAACCTCAAATATATCAGCTAAATTTTAAACGGATGTGGGATTAATTAATTCAAATATTATAAAAAGTACCATGGAAATCGTAATTTAGAACATTTTTAGAATATTTTCCGCTCCTGTTATCATTTTAAATTTCGATTTTTTAAGATTAAAAACAATTTTTATCCAGCATTTGCATCTTAAAAGTAACCGCCATGCCAAATTTCAGCATCCAAGGTCGGCGCTAGAGGGGGGTGTCCGAGGGGCATAAAACCTTTCGTCGGGTTCAAAATTCAATGTCGTCGGGGAAAATATTTTGACTTTTGAATTTCGCCCCGGTCGTCTTTGGGTCGAGTTGGAGCTCATTTTTACTTTCTTCTATCTTTACAAGAAGAAAGTATTGGATTCGAGAAAATTTTCGACGAATTTACACGTTTTAAGGGTCAGAGATTCCAAAAAATATGTTTTTACAAAATGTCTGTCTGTGAGTCTGTGACTGTGTCTGTCTGTTTGTACAGTAGACTCCCTTAATTCCGCACAGCTTGGGACCAGAGGTTGTGCGGATTTTAGAATTTTGAGGATTTCTGATCATTGCTTTGTTTACATTTTTAAACAGTAATTTGAATGTAATAATGCAATCAAAATCATAATGAACAAGTTAGAAATTGCACGTCAAACGTGGCAAATGAGGTGCGTTCGTACTGTAACTAGTTTTATAAATATTTTTTACACCGCATATTGTACGGAATGTATATTTTAGCGCACTTCATAAGTGCATATCAGTTTCATTCTGTTCGAAAGGCTGTAACATCATTTAAATGCACTTGAGATAATTTTTTCCATTGATGTAATGTAACGAAAAACTTTTCACCGTCCCTGTAATTAAACTATACATCCGATTTTCAAAAAATTTGAAATGACTCTACAAAATTTTGCAACAATTATATATTTAAAATTTGAGATCATTCGGTTGGGTAGTTTTCTCTCTGTTATATGCGGACGGACGGATGGACACACAGACGAACTGAATGACGACTATAGGTGCTACGTATTTATATAATTACGAACGCACCTAAAAATGAATGGTTGCAATATAGTAAAACATTAAAGTAATCGAGTAAATTAATAAACTAAATTGATGAAACATAAGATAATTTAAGAAATGATTAAATTATTAAAAGTAAAGGTCAAATAAATAATTAATAATGCATAATTAAATATGCATAATAAAGATGACATACATTTTTCTTGAATTATTAAATGAAACTGCCCCCATAAAGGTAACAAATTAATTTACATCAAAATCATAAGATTTATTTCAGGTTTAGCCAGTCTTAATAAGCAAAAAAGCTTGATTAATACATAAATATATTTGGTAAAAAGATTGTGATTACCAGAGGTATCAGCAATATCTTGATTTTTTTCACAAATAAATGTATAGTTCCTTTATGAAAAACTACGAGTTCAGTCATATTAGTGAGAATTACATATTAATATACATATGTAATGAAATAAAACTAAAAAAAAATGTAATTTTGTCTCGACATCTGAACTGAAAGTTTCATTGTTTACATCTGTGATAATGTGTGGATTTTAGGAGTTTGCGGATTTTAGTGTTGCAGTTTCAGGGAGTCTACTGTATCTGACACAAATTTTGTGGGCGCTCTATCTAAAGAACTGATTCACGGAATTTAATAAAAAATTATATTCAGTTAGTCCTTGATATAAATTGGTGCTGATTAGTTTTTGGTGCAAATCGCTCAACAGGTAGCGCTGCTATACTGCATTTTTCACGATTTACGCAATGACTCTACCTCAAGAACTAACACACAGATTTTTTATGAAACTTCAGATTCTGTTAGTCCTTGATATGAGTTGATGTTTACTATGTTTTGGTGTAAATCGTCCAACAGGTGGCGCTGCTATACAGCATTTTCACGATTTCCGCAATGGCTTTATCTCAAGAACTAATGCTTGGATTTTCATCGAACTTCATATTCAGTTAGTAATTGATATGAGTTGGTGCTGACTACATTTTGGTGTAAATCACCCAACAGGTGGCGCTGCTATGATGCATTTTACACGATTTCTGCATAGCTCTATCTTCAGAACTAATGCACGAATTCATATCAATCTTCAGATTCAGGTATATATAACTTGATAAATATTGGTGCCGATTATATTTTGTTGTAAATCGCGCGACAGGCGGCGCTGGTAAACTACATTTTTCAAGATTTCCGCAATATATCTATCTCAAAAACTTATGCATGGATTTTCATCAAACTTCAGATTCAGTTAGAGTTTGACATAAGCTATTGCTAAATAGGTTTTAGTGTAAAACCCCCAACAGGTGTTGCTGCTTTGCCGCATTTTGCAGGATTTACACGGTTTTAGCGATCTTCATACCTCAAGAATTAAGGCACGGCCTTTCTTATCTTCAGAATTCTCATGATAGGCATAAATTGCCATTTACTTTTGGCACATTGATAGCGAATTTTGAAGTATCAACATGTATAAGATAGAAGAAAGTTTTGGGATTGGCACATCCGACTAGTTTTTCTTGGCAAGTCGGATCGACTAATCTAATTCTTCCGGGTATGAGTTGGTTTCTGATTAAATTTTGATTCTTGCAGGTTGAGTTCAGGTGAACCTGATTTTTCGAAAAAAAAAAAATGTCCAAATTCTTTCAGATAAAAATCTACTTATTTGATACATGGATGACTCTTTACATGTTTATTTTTCATAAAAGATAAAATTTATACTGAAGTTATGATCATATGCTACTTTTTTATAACTACATTAAATTGTGGATCAATTTTCCTGATTGTGGATTTACGGTTGGCTTGGTTTGAAGTATTTTGGGTTTGGTTAAGAATACGGAGGACGAAATTATTTTGTCGAAGTCGGGCAAAATAGCAAGTAGAGTGCTGCCTCGGGTCGAGCAGACTGAACCTGACGCGACTCGCGGTCTTGGCCGGTTCAGGTTGGACCTAATCTTTGGTCGTTGCGTGTTGGATTCAAGTCGGGTTAACTTTAATTGTTTCAGACTCGGGTTGAGTGTTGACACTTACGGTTCTTCATTCGAGATGAATCGATTTCTAAAAATATTTTACAAGATTTTTTTTTAAGATGAAAAACTATATAATTTGGATATTATAACGAGTACATGTACACTATATTGCCATTAATGACCGGCAACTTTCAATTTTAGACATTTTGTCGAATATTTAGAAATATACTTGACAGATTCTTCTGGAATTTCAGAATTAAAAAGAACAGGTATGACCTCATATTTAGCAATGTCGATTTGTTAAGGGGGACAATTAGGGGGCCAACAAAAAAAAAAACAAAGAAAAAAATAATACTTGGGATCACCCTGTAAAATAAAATGCTGGAGATGATCTACCGCTACCGAATATAAATAAACAGACATTGTGCAATATGTGTATTCTTTTGTGTAAGAATAGCACGTATATTAATAGAGATATAGCGATTTATTTAAAATAATTAAAAAATTCTTGCATGTTTTTTGCTTATAACATGCAGGGTTTTCAACCAAATTTAACGCCGGTTTCAGAAAAATTGACAAAATATAGTAGAAATAATATACTACAATTGGAATATAAATATATTAAATATTTTAGGAAATATGAGCAGTTGTATGAAATAATTTTTATCTGCGCATGCGCGAACGATAACAAGGATCATTTTACATAATTTAATAGTCAACTCTATGGAGCAACTTATTAAAAAAAATTCTAGTCAAATATCGTAAAAATTCAGAAAGATATCGGCGTTAAAGTGAGCAAATTTTTAGTTGCTCTCTAAAACCAACTGAATGATAAGGGATTTTACACAAATTGTCATTTTTTATTAACTGACTTTCAGAAAAAAGTTAGTATTTAGTGAGTATCAACGAGTAGATTTGGAAAAAATGCTTCAATTTTGATACTTCTTTTGAACATGGTACAGGCTCGTTCTGGTGGTTATCCAAGAAGAACTAAAGCATCCATAAAAAATGAAAAAAAAAAAAAAAAAAAAAAAAAAATTAAAAATGACAATTTGTGGAAAATCTCTTATCATTCAGCTGCTTTTAGAGAACAACTAAAAATTTCCTCACTCTAACGCCGATATCTTTCTGAATTTTTACGATATTTGACTAGATTTTTTTAATAAGTTGCTCTATAGAATTGACTATTAAATTATGTAAAATGATCCTTGTTATCGTTCGCGCATGCGCAGATAAAATTTGTTTCATACAACTGCTCATATTTCCTAAAATATTTAATATATTTATATTTCAATTGCACTATATTATTTCTACTTTATTTTGTCAATTTTTCTGAAACCAGCGTTAAATTTGGTTCAAAACAATGAATGTTATAAGCAAAAAACATGCAAGAATTTTTTAATTATTTTAAATAAATCGCTATATCTCTATTAATATACGTGCTATTCTTACACAAAGGAGTACACATATTGCACAATGTCTCTTTATTTATATTCGGTAGCGATAGATCATTTCGAGCATTTTATTTTACAGGGTGATCCCAAGTATTATTTTTTTCTTTGTTTTTTTGTTGTCCCCCTAATTGCCCCCCTTAACAAATCGACATTGCTAAATATGAGGTCATACCTGTTCTTTTTAATTCTGAAATTCCAGAAGAATCTATCAAGTATATATCTATATATTCGACAAAATATTTAAAATTGAAAGTTGCTGGTCATTAATGGCAATATAGTGTATATTGAATTTTTTTACTTAAGTTAAAATTGATGCTAATGATATAAATGTATACTTTTACATAGTTGGATTACAATATGGATATATATATATATATATATATATATATATATATATGTATTTTTTTTTCATCATTTAGGGTTGGGGTTTGGTTGAGGTTGGAATATTTCCGGTTCAGGTCGAAATGTGGAGGATGAAACTTTTTTGTCGGGCTCAGACCGCGTTTCAGGTAGAATCCTGCATCGGGTTGGGCAAATTAAACGCAAAGCGACTGGTGGTTTTAGTGGGATCCGGCTAAAGTAATATTTTTTTTAGAGAGATTTTGATTGACTTCTATTTTTAGAGTTGTGTTAACTTTAATTGTTTCTGGCGGATGGGTCCGATTCTACCCGATTTCTCAAAAGATCCTCCAAAATATATTTTAAAATGAAACACTATATTATTTCAGTATCAACGAATACATATACAGTTATATTGATTTTTCTATATTATCGATACTAGAGATATAATTGTATGCTATTTTTCCATTATTCCATTACAATTTTTTTTTTCATTTTTGGATGGGTTTGGGTTTGGTTGAAGCCTGTCGGTTTTGGGTCGAAGTTTGATGGGTTCGGGTCAACTAACTTATTTAAACTGGTTCAGATTGAATGGATATAGAATTTCTGGGTTGGGGCGGGTATAAACCAAACCGCTCGCGATTCTATCCTCTGAAAATAATGCGTGAAATGAACTGATTTCTACCTTGATTTATTTCGTTAAAACAAGAAAATTTGCACTTTGAATTGCCCATTGCCCCATCCCCCTCCAAAAAAAAGGAAAAAAAAATACAGAAAACACGCCAATTGCCTGAAAACTCACGCTTAAAGCAGCATGTTCGTCAAATTACAGGAGTGTTCCGGTAACAGTGCTGCCTAGTACTTTTTCACATTAAGAACTGAATTTATAAATCCCTTTTATTTAAAAGTAAGTAAAAATCACGAACCTAAGTCCAAAATTTCCTAAAATTCTTCTGTCAAAGGACAGAATTTTTTTAAAATAAGAGAACAATTTCTTCAAATCACTAGGATATTCCGGCATTCTCGGGCCGGGCTCGGATCTAGAAATTTCGGCCCATGCAGACCTCTACTAGAGTCCTGCATTTTTTGTTGCGAGTAGAGATCAATTATACTTAAATCAGCTTTTGGACAACAGTTAAGAGCACCGTTAATAAACATTCCACTAAGCAAAGCGGCAGATAAAGTGCATTGCAGGGTGTTCCCAAAAATCGTAATAACGTGCGCGATGGTTGATTATTTAATTAATGATCTACTGTTATCTTTAAATGCTCATAAGGAATTAAGCACAATAAGCGAATGTAACGAACCCGACACCACAATAAATGATTTTAGTACTATAAATTTGCCCCGTACGAGAGAAAACAATGTGCTAGGTTTAGATTTAGCATGCATTGCTACGGAGGATGGGGAGGTTAAAATAGGAAATACAGACGAGAATATTGATAACGAACGTAATAAAAATACCAGCATTTTCACGAACGACTCGGAAAAATTTAAATGGGAACAAAAGAGTGATGCACCACTAAATCAATGTTGGACAGATGCTGAAAACGAGCGTAATAATTAGTTTGTTCAGGACAACCTGTTATATCATCGTGACAAGATATTAGGAAAAACGGTATATCAAGTGCTTGTACCCGAGCCGCGTAGAAAGCAGTTGCTAGAGCTCGCCCATTCAAGCCCTTGGGGTGGACATTTAAAGAAAACGAAAGACCACTGAAAGATTAAAATATTCTTTTTTTGGCCTGGGATTAAGACAGATGTGAGCGAGTTTTGCGACAAATGTTTATCCTGTCAGCTTCGAGCGAAAGCAAATAACTTTGATAATGTACCGATAACCCCGGTTACTCGTCCTGACGAGGTAATGCAGATTGTAAATATAGACATTATAGGCGCAATAGAACCGACTAGTGGAGGATACAAGTACGTACTGACCGCGGTAGACCAGTGCACACGTTGGCCGGAAGCGGTCTGTTTACTAAATCTTTTTGCTAAATCTACATGCGATGCCCTTTTACAGATATTTTCACGGGCCGGAATTCCCAAATTAATAGCTAGCAATCAGGGTAGGAACTTCACTTCGGCCCTAACGAAGGAATTTATGAAACGTTTAGGGACGTCCCCGCGGTTTTCCGTGCCGGGGTACGCACAGTCAAACGGATTAGTTGAAAGATGGAATGGCGTACTTAAATGAATGATACACCATGTTATAAGAGAAAATGCCGGAAGTTTTCATAAACACATATCCTCTTTGTTGTGGGCATACAGGGAGGTACTAATGCTACAGCGGACGTTAGTCCATTCCAAATGCTATATGGTAGGCGTCCAACTGGTCCTCTTTCCATATTAAAGTCATCATGGACCAACAAAACACCTCTACCAATTGGTCAGTTTGACTCAGTTACTAATTACTTAAATGACCTGAAAATAAAGTTAGAAAAAGCAGCCGAGCATGCCGGAATATCTTGCAAGGATCAGCAGCAGGCTTACGCTTATTATCACAACAGGAAAGCTAGACATAAATAATTTAAACCGAATGATCAAGTTATTGTATTAATTCCGGACAGTAATCACAAAATATACGCTAGGTGGACAGCACCAGCTACGATACTCGAAAAGAAATCTCCCTATAATTATTTAGTACAATTGCTAGATAACAGTATAAAGCATTTACACGCGAATAAAATCAGAGAATTAAAAGCTCAGACAACACACATAGGCGTCATCTATGATGATGATATCGATTTTGGTGAGATCGAAAATATCCCGCAGATTACTAAAGTCGATCCGAATAACCTCCACCAAAAATTACACTTGGATCATTTAACAGAAGATGAGAGGGAGCAACTGATCAACATATTACGTAGACACTCCAACCTTCAGTCGGAATCCCTAAAACTGGAAATGTAGGAGAACATAAAATTAAATTAAAACCTGATAACCAACCAAAACGTCAGAAGCCCTACAGAATCCCAGAGGCACACAAAAGTGAAGTCGACAGACAAATCGAAGAATTATTAAGTTTAGGACTAATCGAGCACTCGGAGAGTGAAAATGCTGTATGTGTAGCTAAAGATCGTATGTGTAGCTAAAAAAGACTCCTCAGTCAGATTATGCGTGGATTATCGATACTTAAACTCCCAGACAGAAGTCGATTCATTCCCTATGCCTAACGCTACGGACTTGCTCTACAAGGTCGCTCCAGCGAAATTCATCAGCCTGTTGGACTTACTGAAAGGGTACTGGCAGATAAGATTAAGTGAAGACTCCAAACATTTAACATCATTCGTCACACACCGAGGACAGTATTCCTTCGTAGTCATGCCTTTCGGGCTACGTAACTTGGCAGCCAAGTTTCAAAGGTCCATGAATCGCACTTTAGTCCAACATAAAGAATACGCCGAAACGTACATAGATGACGTGGTAGTTTTTTCCGATAACTGGGCCCCACCAGTGGCTGAGAGGTTCTGCTCTCGAAGCTGGTAGACGGGAGGTGCTGAGTTCGAACCCAATCGCTCCCGTCGGCCTAACCGTTTCGGAGTTTTCGTGGTTTTCTTCGAAACCGTGGATTCCCATGCGTAAATACGGGTTAGGTTTCCTTAGAAAGACCCCCACGGAGGGCACTCCCCCTAGGGCCTATATCTCTCGAGTTGATAATCGGCCGTCAAAAATCAACTCAACTCAACCCGATAACTGGACTGATCACCTTAAGCATCTGGACGCTGTTCTGACAACCCTCGAAGAAGCAAGCCTGACAGTAAATTTTCAGAAATGTGTGTTTGCACGACCCCAGATAAAGTTCCTAGGACATGTGGTAGGAACAGGCAGACATGCTCCTGATCCAGAGAAAGTAGCAGCTATCCAAAATTTAGAAGTGCCGAAATCCAAGAAAGATGTCAGAAGCTTAGTGGGTCTTCTGTCCTATTACAGGTCCTATATCCCTACATTCTCTGAAATAGCCCGCCCATTGATTGAATTTACAAAAAAACGTGCTCCTAATGAAGTTACCTGGACCGAGCAGTGTGAAAGAGCTTTCCGTGATCTGAAGCAGGCAATCAGCTAAACGCCAATTTGTTATTCACCGAACTTTACAAAACCCTTCATCATACATGCTGATGCTTCATCGTACGCGATAGGTGCTTGCCTATCTCAAAAAGATGAAAATGACCAAGAACATCCCATTGCTTTCATTAGCAAAAGACTATCGAAATGCCAGGAACGTTATGCCACTATAGAGAAGGAAGCCTAGGCGGTTATTTTCGCTCTAAAAAAATTTGAACATTATATATACGGCTCGCAAGTGACTGTTGTGAGTGACCACAACCCTTTGAAATTCTTGACAGACTGTGCATCCCAAAGTGTGCGCCTTCAAAGTGGGGTCTGGCATTGCAGCGATTTCAAGACCACATAGCCTATTGACGTGGAAAACTCCACTCTAATGCTGACTCTTTAAGTCGACTTTATGCCTCACACTGGACTTAAATGAATAAAACTTTGCCTTTCAAAAAACTCACCATAAGAGTTTTATTTATTTTGTTTGTGATCATATGTACCTTCAAGACTTTTCTGAATGTGACTTTGTTTGGAAATTAGTTGATTGAACATTATTATTTGAACTTTAAAATATTTGTTCTAGAAGTTTAACGTATTAATACTAGTATCAGAATCTCATATTGCATAGTATCTTAGTTATACTTTTTAGTTATCTTTATATTAAGTAAGTATTGTAATTTTGATTTTTATTAATAATGTGTTTACTAAAATGTTTATAGAGATCCACTAGATTTTGATTAGTCTTTAAAGACTAAATCAAAACTTCGATGTTTGCGCACGCCCTCTACCCTATAGAAGCGCCGTCTGTGGCCGAAAGAGGAGAAACAGAGCAGATCCTGGAATGGCTTCGCCTAAGAAGGTGATCCATAAGTGCTGAGAATGGCTTTGGCTACTGCCAGCCGTAAAGAGTCAAGATGCAACTATAAGATTTGCTCGATATGATTTAATGTCATGTGTTAATTTGTTTGTGCCAGTCTGTGTTCACCGTGCCGTGCTATGTGTATAATATACATTTGTGTTGTTTCGATAACTGGCCAATCTTTATAGAGAAAAGTCCACACGCGACCATCAGGTCGTTCTTACACAAACCTTAACAACAAGACTTGAATCAGCTGAACCTAGAGAACAAGCAGGAATCCGAAGTGGATTTAACACGATGGATCATATCCAAACGGTAAGAAACTCATGGAAAAATATAAGGAATATAATTTACCTCTCTGACTTGCCTTTATTGATTATGAAAAAGCATTTGATTAGTTCTACACATCAGCAGTAGTAGAATCTCTGGAGGACATTGGTATAGACAAACCTTACATCAATATCATAAAGAAGATTTACAAGAAAGCAACAGCAACGATCCGCTTGGACAAAGGAAAAGCAAAGATCAAGCTTGGAAGAGGGGTAAGACAAAGAGACACCCTTTCGCCTAAGCTTTTTACTGCTGTCTTAGAAAATATTTTCAAGAAGTTGGATTGGGAAAACAAAGGGATTAGAATAAATGGGAAATATTTAAGTCATCTCCGATTCGCTGACAACATTTTAGTTTTCAGTAACAATCCTGAAGAATTGGAAAACATGCTAAAAGATTTGGCAGAAGCTAGCATTAATGTGGGATTAAAAATAAACTTGGAAAAGACTAAGATGATGTTCAATTCATTTGCATCAAAAAAGAAAATCGTCTACAACAACACTGAAATTAAAGAAGTGCAAAGTTATGTGTACCTTGGGCAGGAAATATCATCTGATAATAGTATCATGAATGAAATCAATAGAAGAATAAGAAATAGATGGAGTGCTTTTGGGAAGAACAATATTATTCTGAAGAGTAACATGCCTTCTTGTTTGAAAAGAAAGGTGTTTAACCAATGTGTTTTGCCTGTGCTAACTTATGGAGCAGAAACATGGACGCTAACAAAATGGATGGTACAGAGATTACAAACAACACAGAGAAGTATGGAAAGATGTATGCTAGGTATAACTAGAAGAGACAGAAAAAGAATAACATGGATAAGCCAGACGAAAGTTTTTGACATCATTGAAAGAATTAAACGGCTAAAATGGAAATGGGCTGGGCACATTACAAGAAGACAAGACAATAGATGGAGCACAAACACCCTACAGTGGTATCCCAGAGATGTAAAACGGCCAAGAAGACGACCTCAAGTAAGATGGAGTGATGAAATCAGGAAAGTAGCCGGTGTAAATTGGATGACTAAAGCACTAGACAGGAAACATTGGAAAAATCTGGGGGAGACCTACATCCAGCAGTGGATTGAAAACGGTTATTGATGATGATGATATATATATATGTATATATATTTGTTCGTTTGTTTTTTAAGCGGCGATCCGCCAAAACGCGTAAGATTATCATCTCTGGTTTGTTATATTATGATACTTTTAAAGCATATTATACATATATTTTTAATTACATTGGTTTTTTATCGAATTTGCTTCTGTATGTAATTGTGTGTATCGACAATACTGTTAATCATATATTATGGCTTGAATACATAAAAAAACTCAAAAATGCTATAGTAATGTATTCAAAATCCCTTAAGAATAATTTTAAATGTAAATTAATGTACATTTAAGCATATCTGAAATTTTTTGTTGAAATTGAGCTGCTCCATGTCGCCCAGTTTTCAATGATTTTTGCATGGTCCGGCTTGAGCCGAAAATAGGAAAAAAGCAGACACCGGGCCGGCATAGTTTGCATTTATAACGGGAAATGCACGGGTGTTTAGCTTTTATAACGGTCGGGCGAACAACAGTTTTTAGTTTAATACTATCTTAATTTGAAGAAAAATATAACACACTCTCTTTGTTTACCTATATAATATTATTTATAAAAAAGAGTAAATCTTCTTTATGACATTGTCTTGTAAATCTTCTTTATGATATTGATGTAAGGTTTGTCTATACCAATGTCCTCCAAAGATTCTACTACTGCTGACGTGTAGACCGAATCAAATGCTTTTTCATAATCAATAAAGGCAAGGCAGAGAGGTAAATTATATTCCTTATGTTTTCTATGAGTTCCTTTACCGTTTGGATATGATCCATCGTGCTAAATCCACTTCGGATTCCTGCTTGTTCTCTAGGTTGAACTGATTCAAGTCTTGTCGTTAAGGTTTGGTAAAAATTTTATAAATCACTGATAGTAAGCTGATCGGACGGTAGTTTTTAACGTTTTCCTTTTCTCCTTTCCTGTAAACTAGCACCATAACATCATTATTCGAATCTTCTGGTACATCTGACTTCTTGAGACATTTGGAAAACAATAAGGATAGCATTTTAGCAAATTCTTCTCCTGCTTCTTTGATAAGGTCGATTGTAATTCCATCTTCGCCAGGGCATTTACCTTTTTTCATAAATCTAATAGCTTGTAAAACTTTGTCTGTCATCACTGGGATTATGGCTTCGGTTTCTGTTACGTTTTATAGTGGATCACGTAGGTTGATTTCCCTTTTATAAAAATGCTTGCCAAACACATTTAATAAAAAGGTTGAAGAGAGCAAATAGATTTTCGCCTGCCTTATCTCTTCCTGAGCCTTATTTCGTGTAGGCGCCTAAAGATTGTGGTCAATCGAATAAACGTTGAACATAAGAGCACACGAACTCGATAGGACAAATATAAGGTATTCGGTAACATCCGGCCGTTGTGACTACTTACTGTGGCGAACTTGTGGTGGAATTCTCTCGTCTCAGACTAAGGAATAAAACTTAAATTTAGAGTAAACTCGTAAAATTTATGATATTTGGGTATGGGGAGAAATCGGAACATTTACTGTACCGTGATCCTGAAAATCGGGACATTACGCGTAAATTAGAATTTCTGGAAACACTAAATTCACACTACAATAATTCATGCGGTTTATAGGTTTTTTGCAATTCGGGTTGCTGGGATTTTCACAAAAAGTTTGACCACATTTATATCAGATGAAAATAAATACATATCTCAGTATGAATGAGTATATATTCAATTTACTGCATGAGAAATAAAATAGTAAGAAGTTTGGTAATAAATTACCTTTTCTTTAAAAACGATTTTTTCTTCTTTCGAAATATGAAAAATACTACCAACTTTTCGTTTTCAATACAAACATTAACACATGCATCGTATTTGTGATAAGTTATGCACACATAAGCATGTTACATGTGTGTAGATTGGGAGGTATGCACTATTCAAAGAGGTATAAGCGTACAAACAGAAAAGTATTAGGAATTGAAAAAGTGTTAACTAAACAGAGATGTCCGTTTTTCGAGAGTGTCCATTATGGAGGTTAGATTGTATATAGATTTTTAATCTGAAAAATATTTTGGACATTCTTTTGACTTATCGGGCAACCCGAATCCGACCCGCAAGAGTTAAGACCCAACCCGAAACAATGAAAGTCAACCTGATCAGCAGCGAAAAAGTATAAGTCAACACGACCTGAACTCTACACGCAACAAAAAATATATCGTCAACTCGACCCGATGCAGGACTCTAGTAGAGGTCTGCATGGGCCGAAATTTATAGGTCCGAGCCTGGACCGAGAATGCCGGAATATCCTAGTGATTTGAAGAGATTGTTCTCTTATTTAAAAAAATTTCTCTCCTTTGACAGAAGAATTTTAGGAAATTTTGGACTTAGGTTCGTGATTTTTACTTACTTTTAAATAAAAGGGATTTATAAATTCAGTTCCTAATGTGAAAAAGTAATAGGCAACACAGATGCCGGAACACTCCTGTAATTTGACGAACATGCTGCTTTAAGCGTGAGTATTCAAGAAATTGGCGTGTTTTCTGTATTTTTTTTCTTTTATTTGGGGGGGGGGGGGCAATGGGCATTTTTTTTAACGAAATAAATCAAGGGGGAAATCAGTTCATTTCACGCATTATTTTCAGAGGATAGAGTCGTGCGCGGTTTGGTTTATACCCGACCCCAACCCAGAAATTCTATATCCATTCAATCTGAACCAATTTAAATAAGTTAGTTGACCCGAACACATCAAACTTCGACCCAAAACCGACATGCTTCAATCCGAACCCAAACCCATCCAAAAATGAAAAAAATATATATTGTAATGGAATAATGGAAAAATAGCCTACAATTATATCTCTAGTATCAATTATATTTTTTACGTTAGAAAAATCAATATAACTGTATATGTATTATTTGATACTAAAATAATATAGTGTTTCATTTTAAAATATATTTTGGAGAATCCTTTGAGAAATCGGGTAGAATCGGACCCATCCACCAGAAACAATTAAAGTTAACACAACTCTAAAAACAGGAGACAATCCGAATCTCTCTGAAACAAATATTCACTTTAGACAGATCCGACTAAAACCACCAGTCAGGTTGCGTTTAATTTGAACAACCCGATGCAGGATTCTACCCGAAACGCGATTTGAGCCCGACAAAATGTTTCTTCCTCCACATTTCGACCTGAACTGGAAATACTCCAACCACAACCAAACCCCAACCATAAATGATGCAAAAAAAAAAAAAAAATACATACATACATATATATATATATATATATATATATATCCATATTGTAATCCAACTATGTAAAAGTAGTCTACATTTATATCATTGGCATCAATTTTAACTTAGATAAAAAAAATCAATATACATGTACTCGTTATAATATCCAATTTATATAGTTTTTCATCTTAAAAAATAAATCTTGTAAATTCTTTTGAGAAATCGATTCATCTCGAATGAAGAACCGTAAGAGTCGACACTCAACCCGAATCTGAAACAATTAAAGTTAACCCTACTCGAATCCGACACGCAACGACCAAAGATTAGGTCCAACCTGATCCGGTCCAGACCGCGAGTTTTACCCGACTTCGACAAAATAATTTCGTCCTCCGTATTCTTAACCAAACCCAAAATACTTCAAACCAAGCCGACCGTAAATCCACAATCATTGAAAATTGATCCACAATTTAACGTAGTTATAAAAAAAATAGCATATGATCATAACTTCAGTATAAATTTTATCTTTTATGAAAAAAAAAAAAACATGTAAAGAGTCATCCATGTATCAAATAAGTAGATTTTTATCTGACAGAATTTGGCCTTTTTTTTTCGAAAAATCAGGTTCACCTAAACTCAACCTGCATGAATCAAAATTCAAACAGAAACCAACTCATACCCGGAAGAATTAGATTATTCAATCCGACTTGCCAAGAAAAACAAGTCGGATGTGCCAATCCCAAAACTTTCTTCTGTCTCATACATGTTGATACTTCAAAATCCGCTTTCACAGTACCAAAAGTAAATGGCAATTTATGCCGATCATTAGAATTCTAAAGATAAGAAAGTCCGTTCTTGAGGTATGACGATCGCTAAAACCGTGTAAATCCTGCAAAATGCAGAAAAGCAGCAACACCTGTTTGGGGTTTTACGCTAAAACCTATTTAGCAATAGCTTATGTCAAACTCTAACTGAATCTGAAGTTTGATGAAAATTCGTGCATCAGTTTTTGAGATAGATCTATTGCGGAAATCTTGAAAAATGTAGTTTACCAGCGCCGCCTGTCACGCAATTTACAACAAAACATAATCGGCTCCAATATTTATCAAGTTATACCTGAATCTGAAGTTTGATAAGAATTCGTGCATTAGTTCTGGAGATAGAGCTATTGCAGAAATCGTGTAAAATGCATCATAGCAGCGCCACCTGTTGGGTGATTTATCCAAAATGTAATCAGCACCAACTCATATCAATTACTAACTGAATCTGAAGTTCGATGAAAATCCACGCATTAGTTCTTGAGATAAAGCCATTGGTTAGTTTCTTGTTCACTATTGTAACATCTTGCTCTTCTTCTAAAATTGATTGAAGTACTTGGAAACGATTTTTAAGTTCCAAATGGAATTCTTTTTTATGTTTCTGGAGATTTATTATATCGATTAATTTGTTTGAGTGTTACAAAAGCTTCATTCTTTCCACTTTAGTATTTAACAGCAGTTTGCATCTAACCAACCTGTGATCGCTTCTTGTATTGAAGTTATTGAGAACGCTGCAATCCTGAATAAGATGCTTTTTGTTTGTTAAGATGTAGTCGATTTCACTTGTTGAGCCATTTGCACAACGCCATGTCCATTTTCTTTTGGCTTTTTCTTGAAAAATGAAGTCATGATATACAACTGTTTAGTGATGGGCGATAACGAGATGTTTTTCTCGATTTTCTCGATTGTATGGACATCTCGATAATTTTCGATTGTGTAAATTCTTTCTCGATGACTGCAGTTTGCAAATTTCTTTTATAAATCATATATTATGTATTATATACGTCTTACATTTATCAAGAATCGTCTGCGGGTGAACTGGAATGCGTCGATGTTAATAAAGATTAGGTGACTTCGACCGCTAGCGGGCCCCTCCTTTAATCGGGGGCCCTAATTTATACGTAATCTTGTAATATGAAATCACGAACAGGTTACCCGCTATATACGGCACTGATATATGATAGCAGGCGGGTGTGGTGTGCACGCACTACAAAATCTTGTAAAAAATATAATATCGAAACGAATGAACCTCGGACCAGATCTCTTGGGGGAGGGGTCAAAGCGAGCGGAGGGACACAGCAGCTGCATAATATGATTAAGTCGTCACAGGTCTTTAGGCCTTTCCAACCATATGTCACATGAGAAGTCTGGATCTGAATTTATAAAAAAGCCCTCCCCGTGGGGGCAAAGGGGGGAGGGGTGCGGGAGGTGGATAACATGAGTAAGTGGTCATAAGCCTTTCCAACAATATGTCACATGAGGGGTCCCGGCTAAATTTAGAAAAACACCCCGTGGGGGAAAAGTGGGGGGGGGCGGTCACCGGAGGTGCATTACATCAATAAATAGTCACAGACCTTTCCAACGATATCTCACATGTGGGGTCTTGGCAAAATTTGGAAAAGTGTGCCCCGGGGGGGGTACAAAATGGGGGATGGACACCGCAGGAGCATAACATCAATAAGTAGTCACAGACCTTTCCAACGATATCTCACATGAGGGGTCTTGGCTAAATTTGGATGAGTGCCCCCCGGGGGGGGCAAAGTGGTGGTGGGGACACCGTAGGTACATAACATCAATAAGTAGTCACAGACCTTTCCAACGATATCTCACACTAGGGGTCTTGACTAAATTTGAAAAAGTGTCCCCGGGGGGGCAAAGTGTGGGGGGACTGTCACCGGATGTGCATAACATCAATAAGTGGTCACAGACTTTTTCAACGATATCTCACAAGAGGGGTATTGACTAAATTTGGAAAAGTGTCCTCCGGGGGGGGGGGGGAGTGGGGGGGCGGCCACCGGAAGTGCATAGCATCAATAAGTAGTCATAAACCTTTCCAACGATATGTCACATGAGGGGTCTTGGCTAAATTTGGAAAAATGTCCTGAAATTTCATATATTATAAATAATATTTAGCGGAGGGCTCCATAAAAAAATCTGATCTAAAATGATAAAAACGGAAAAAACTACCCTCGCAGTGGGGGCCAAATTGGGGAGGATGAGGAAGAAAGTCTCATAATATGAAAGAGTCATCCGAGAGCTTACCGATGACATATCACATGACTGGTCCAAAAAAAGTTTGAAAATTGCTCCCCCTCCCACCTCCCGTGAGCCCACTCTTTCGCCCCGGAATTCACACAGCCGCCACTTTAAAATTTTTATGTTCAATAATTAATATTTACCGGAAGACTGCATAAAAAACCCACATCTAAAGTGATATTTAAATTTATTATAGAAATCGGCTACGGTTTTAAAAATTTGTTCGCCCCTTCCCCATCCCCCTTTGGGCGAAGAAAGGTTCATAGTATGAAAGAGTGGTCAAAGGGCTTTTCGATTATATGCCACAGGAAGGGTTCGGCAAAATTTTTAAAATTCCACCCCGCATGATTCCACTCTCACGTCCTCCTTCCTCGAAATCACCCGACCCACCTTCCTCTTTGAAATTTTTATATTTAATAAATAATTTTTATCGGAGGGCTCCATGTATGTGACATCTTGGTAGGGCTAAAATAAGAGAAACTTTGAAAATTAGGGCTTCATTTCACAGCTCATTGTCATGCCTCTTTCTCTATCTCGTCCCTTGGTACTCTCGATAAATTTTCTTACTTTTCTTCTCTGCCGAGGACGAGAGAAATCCTCGAAAAGCTTCTCATAGCGAAATGTTGAAAAGCGCGAGCGAAATCCTCGAAAGGCTTTTCGTTGGGAGATTTCGAAAAGAACGAGAGAAACCAGCGAGAGGCTTCCCATCGGGAAAGGTTGAAAAGGGCGAGAGACACTCTCGAGAGACTTCCCATTCCGAAAGGTTTAAAACCGCGAGAGAGCAAACCATCGAGCAGCTTCCCATCTGGAAGCGTCGAAATGCTGGAAAAATCATCGAGATGAGATTTGCCGAAATGCGAGATGGAAATGAAGCTTTTAGAGTCAAACTTACCGGTTGGTTTAAGTCATAATTTCTCAAAGGAGTCCATCTGCTTATCCAATCTCTTTTTAGCTCACAGGCTATCTAAGCCTGAGAACTAATGTACCCGTCGGTTCTGTGTGTATGCATGTACGTACGTACGTACGTATGTACGTAACGCGATAACTCTTGATTAAAATGTATGATTTGCTTCAATTTTTTTTATGTTTATTCTGATAAGGCGTTCCGCTGATTAGTTTTGACGGTTCATTGGTTAAGGATAAAGGGAGAGAAGGGGGGCTGGTTCCCCCCCTCCTTAATTTAGATAAATAGGTTTTTCATGCAGAATTATTCGATTTGCTCCAAATTTCGTATGCCAGTTTATTATGTTAAGGAGCTTCCCTGATTAAACTTGGAGGTTCATTAGTTATGTATGAAGGGGGGAAAGGGGGGTAGACCCCCCTCCTTAATTTAGATAAATGGGTTTTTCATGCAGAATTATTCGATTTGCTCCAGATTTGGTATACCGGTTCATTATGTTAAGAAGTTGCCATGATTAGATTTGGAGGTTTACGGGTTAAGTATAAAAGGGTAGAAGGGGGCTGGACCCCCCCCCCCTTAATTTAGATAAATCTGCTTTTCATGCAGAATTATTTGATTTGCTCCAAGTTTGGTATACCGGTTTATTATGTTAAGGAGCTTCCCTGATTAAACTTGGAAGTTCATTGGTTAAGGATAAAGGGGGAAAGGGGGGCTGTCCGCCCCCTCTTAATTTAGATAAATGGGTTTTTCATGCAGAATTATTCGATTTGTTCCAAATTTGGTATACCGATTTATTATGTTAAGGAGCTTCCCTGATTAAACTTGGAAGTTCATTAGTTAAATATAAAGGGGAGAAAGGGGGGGTAGACCCCCTCCTTAATGTAGATAAATGGGTTTTTCATGCAGAATTATTCGATTTGCTACAAATTTGGGATACCGGTTTATTATGTTAAGAAGCTGCCTTGATTAGATTTGGAGGTTTATGGGTTAAGTATAAAGGGGAGGGGCTGGCCTCCCCCTTAATTTAGATAAAGGGGTTTTTCATGCAGAATTATTCGATTTGCTTCAAATTTAATATACCGATTTATTCCGATATGGCGCTTCCTTCATTAGATTTGGAGGTTCATTGGTTAAGTATACAAGGGCGAAAAGGGGGCAAGTCCCCTCCCCTTAATTTAGATAAATGGATTTTCATGGAGAATTATTCAATTTACTTTAATTTATTTTTTTTTCTATGTTCGTTCTGATAAGGAGCTTTCCTGATTAGATTTGGAGGTTCATTATTTAAGTATAAAAGGGTTAAAGGGGTTAGACCACCCTTAATTTAGCGATATGTTTCTTTTTTTCATGCAGAATTATCTGATTTTCTTCAAATTTGATATACTGATTTATTATAGGTAAGGAGTTTCCCTGATTTGATTTGGAGGTTCATTGGTTAAGTATAAAAGGGGCAAACGGGGTATATTTCCCTTCATTTATATTTTGAGGGACATTATTCTTTGAAATAAGAGTATAATATACAATTAATGTGAATAACCTGTGAGCTCAATGCCATCAGTTTAACTGGCACTTATCTTTTTATTGCTATTAACCGATGTGGGTTATGAAGCATAGTGTGCATTTATGTATTCAGTTCTGTATAGTCCTAGTTTCAAACTTTACTGTTAAATTTAGTGTCATTTTGCCCCGAATTTTCAATGTTTCTCTTATTTTAGCTCTGCCAAGCTGCCCCATACCTGGAGACTCAGATAAATACTATTTATTAAATATAAAAAGTTCAAAGAGGAAGGTGAGTGAATTCTGGGGGGCGCGAGAGTGGACAAAGGGGGGGGGGGGGGTAATTTTCAAACTTTTACCAAACCTCTCCATCGGAAAGTCCTTTCACCACTCTTTCATATTATGAACCTTTCTCCTCCCAGACTTGAATTCCGGAAGGGGGCGGGGGTGATTTTTTTTTAATTGTAGAGATTTCTACAATAAATATCATTAAATGAGGTTTTTTAATGGAGCTCTCCGATAAATATTATTTATTAAATATAAAATTTTGGTGGCTGCGTGGGGGGTGCTGTGGGTGAAAAGTGGGGCTGCGTGATTTCCGGGTATATTCTGGGATAAAAGAGGGAACCCACGTGGGAGGGGTAGATTTCAAACTTTTTTTTGGACCACTCATTTGATATATCATCGGAAAGTTTTCGGTTATCATCGGAAAGTTACTCTTTCATATTATGAACCTTTCTTCTTCCCTCCCTAGTTTGGCGCCCCAAGAGAGGCACTTTTCGAACTTTTTTGAAATCGTAGCGTTTTTAAACATTTTAGATCGAGTTTTTTTACGGAACCCTCCGATAAATAATTTTTAATATATGAAAATTTCAAAGAGAAGGATGGGCAGGGTATATTTCGGGGGCACGATAATTGGAATCCTGGGAGTTGGGACTCTTTTCTATCTTTTGCTGATACCCCTCATGTGATATATCATTGGAAAGCTCTGTGACTACTATTTCATTTTATATATCGCCCGCGCCCCTCCCTTTACTTTGCCCCGCGCGGGGGCACTTTTCTAAATTTAGCCGACACCCCTCATGTGACATATCGTTGGAAAGTCCTGTGACCACTTATTCATATTATGCACTTTCCTTGCCCCTGCCCCCTACGTTGCTCCCCGCGGGGGTTCGTTTAATGTATTCCAGTCGAAGTCTTTCTAAAAATGGGGAAATTAAAGATCCAATCTCAAATGACGTAGAAAAATCAATAAAAAATTTTGATCCCTTTTATCATCCTTTAGTTCATGTTTTTGCCACTAGGGGGTACTTTTGATTCTTATTTCTTTGGCCATTTTGGTGCTAATTGCCGAAAAATTCTAATTTTTGATACTTAAACTTCCCTTACCGCTTCATAGCTACTCCCGGTTTTTCAGCTTTTTTCAACCAGGGCGCACCCTTACAAGACTTTTCCAGTCTTATGGCTCCTTTATAGCCTTCCTTTGGTTTGTTGTTTTTTTATTCCATCTGTTTTCAGTTACCCTATATTTAATAAAATCTGCCTTATATATATGTAAAAACAATGATTTCAATAATCGATTCTAGAACATCTCCTTTGTAGATTCTCGAAAATGATCGATGACTGTATCGATTGTGTATTTTACGATAACGATTTTTTTCGATTGGTAAATTTTAGAGAATCGCCCATCACTAAGCCCTATCACTACTATGAAATTGTCGGCCAGAATAATAGCTAAGTTTTCCAATAACTGTTTTTAGCTTTTCTGTTTATAATCGATTGTAAAACATCTCGATTGTAGATTCTAGGAATTAATCGATGGCTGTATCGATTGTGATTTTTTACGATGACGATTTTTCTCGATTGTCGAATTCTCGAGAATCGCCCATCACTACAACTGTTCACATTCTGCAAACTCAATCAATCTATTTCGTCTTTCATTACGCACCCGATATCCATGATTTCCTACTGATTACTCACCTTTCTCTTTTTCTCCAATTCTAGCATTCCAGTCTCCCATTATTAATTTTATGTAGTATTTTCCCTTTTGATGCATTGAAGCTACTTCTTCATAGAAATCCTCAACTTCTTCATGAGTATAGCTTACTGTTGGTGCATAAACTTGGGTAATTTGCAGCTTGTATCTTCTGGACACCTGTATTACTAACCTTGCAACTCTATCTGATGCACTGTCATATTCTACGATGTGATTCTTCCACCTTTTATGAATCAGAAATCCTACACCGCTTGTTCTTCCATCTTTTGTGGCTCTGTAGTATAATACATGTCCGCTGACAAGATCTATCTTCTCTTCTCCTTTTCTTCTTACTTCACATAATCCTAGGATGTCCCAGTTGATTCTTTCTAATTCTTCTTCAAGTTCCTGTAAACGAGTTTCCGAAGATAGGGATTGTACGTAGCCAAGGTCATCAACTTATGGCAGCCAAGCCGAGCCTGGTTATTCTTAGCAACCTCCGTCTTCATGTTTTTCTGATCGCTGCCGTAACCAGGAACATTCAGACCGCCGGGAATTAAGGGCCGTGATTTGTTTAGTGAATTCATGGTAAAATAAGGGGGTGTTGTAGGTAAGCCCATCCGCGTTTGCTCCCCATGCACCAGCAAGGGTACTAACAGGCTGCACCGGTGGAACGTGCGGATTGGACATTAGGTCTCCTCTCCCAGTCGATTCCTTTAAGTCCTCCTCGAAGGCAATTAAAGGGTCTTCTCCTGGTTAATAAGCAGAGGCTATTAAACAGCCCATATATATATATATATATATATATATATAAACTAAACTCAACACACCTCTTTGCCTCCCGCCAGCGTACAAAGTATAAGTCTTTCAATTTTTTAACTTTGTCAGATCTGATTGCTGATTTCTTGTAACACAATAATTAATCAATCCCCTAATCACCCCACCCCCTCCCCTCAAAGTTAACACTTCTCTTTTTCTGACATTCGTATTGAGCACACAAAGGTTAAAATCTTTAAAACTCTCTCATTTATTAATTTGTTTCTGCCCTATTTGTTACTCTGTAATGACAATAAATAAATAATAATTTAAATTACCCTTTCATATCAAAATTTCTGCTTACGCTTATTTGCTCTCCCTGAAAGTTAAAAAAAATTAAAATCTGCAAAGCACTTTAAAACAGGATTCTTACAGGTCGGGAAATTTCCCTGACTTTGGGTGAGATAAACACCAGTATTTTCTCAGCGAAAAATTCGCGTTTTGAAATGGAGCGATTATATAAGTCGAGTTTTTCTACATAAAAATACTAATATTTCAACTGAAAGTGTAGGAACCCTGTAAAAATATTCTGCGCTTTTTATTTTTTATTTTCTTATAACAATTCGAAATTACCGCTGCCCTAATTTCCTCACCCTTAGGGGACAAATTTGAAAGTGTTTAAAATTGAATTTTTTGGTTAATTTCTTCCCTGTATGGCCTCGAACGAATAAAGTACAGTTTCGGTCCGACCTGAATCTACAGAAAAAAAATAAAAGACTCATTTTTCTATATCTATACTAATAAAAGAACAGATCGCTCTGTGTGTGTGCCTGTGTCTGTCTGTCGGCGATGGCTAGCAAAATCTACGGCACGTACGAGGTTCAAAAATTTTGTGAGAATAGCCCAAAGTCTCTCCTGATGTATCTGGTTCTCAGAATTTCAAAATTATAATTAATAGCTTAGTTATTAATTAACAACCGTTACTGACTTTCATTAAAAATCCATCTCGGTCCTTAGGAGACGGGAAAATCTCTGATGCATACGCTGACACGCAAATGAAGAACAGCAAAAAAATTTCGGGGTATTTTGTCATTATTTATTAACTAGCATCGTCCAAACCGCTTAGTAAAGTAAAAATAGAAGGCATGTTTTGAAAGATTGTACTCTTACGTCTCAAATGCTGCAATCAATTAAAAAATATATCGCAATTAACTCCTTGAAAAAAAAAAATTAAATAGGATCGTTTATCCGAAAAACGTTTTCCTCTCTTATTGCAACATCTTCTCAAGATGCAATTTTAAAAGCACTGACAAACAAAAAATATGCTTATAAAGCTGAAACCTTTTTCAAATCGATGGTGCAATCGGTTTTTAAAAATATGAATTTTAACTCTTTCAAATACATCGTCAAAGGCAGTTTACGCCTTATAAAGAGGATTTACATTTCGGTGCGAATACTCTCCATTTCGGTTAAACGTTTACCCTCTAAAATATGCATATTTTTTTTATGAAAATTTAAAAAGGGCTTGGTTTTAGTTATATTTACGATCCATTAAAATGTTAGAGAATTCGGACAATACTCATCTATTTTTTTAAGCTAATGAAACGGACGCGAAAAATAAAAAAAGAAATGAAGAAATCATTTCCGCTCCGATAGGGAATCTTAATTGACCAGACACTTTTATTGATTGTGGCGTAGTCTCTTAACGCCTTAGTTTACTGTGCGAACGTACCGTGGTTCGAAACTCGATAGGACTAAGTTGAAATTTTAATGATTTCATTTTTGCTATTTTAAGGATTTCATTCTTCTTTTAAAGGATCTAAAGTAAAAAAAAGTGCCGCATTTGTAAATCAATATGGCAATAAGTGTAAATACATACAGTAAATATTGTTAACGTTAAAACAATTGAATTATTAAAAGAAAACAAACAAAAATTATACATAAGTGAATCGAATTATGAAAAAAAAAAATACTACCTTTAATAAACCTCATTGTTCGACGGATTTAATTAAAAGAAATTTTGCATTTATTTTCTGTATTTTTTTTTGTATTTTTTTTCTTTTACAATTTTAAGGGTTTCTAATTATTCTTAGTTTTAAATCAATTGAATTGTTTGAGAAGAAGATTAAACATAAATAAATCGAATAACAATAATAATAATAAACTACATTTTACATTGTGCAATCGATTTAATTATTTTTTTTTCAATTTTAAGAGGTTTTTTTTATATATACAAATAATAATTATATATACAAATAATAAATAGTAATAATTCCAATACAGGGCCCCCACTAGAAGTAAGATACAATAAAACCTGCTTAGACGGAAACGCAACGACCAGTCATAAATTCCGTTTTATGCAGGCTCTTTAAGTTGATCATAGCATAATTGCATTTTTTTTGGAGGGGGGGGGGGAGCTAAAACCTGATTTTTTTCCAGTTTTGTTGCATGATTCCTTTATAAACAGGCTTTACTCTATTAGAAAATCAATTTGCTGGATTGTACCTTTTTAAAAATCTATATAGTAGTATTTTCTTGCGATTTTATCATTCCCTTTTCAGTACTACAGTTTATGAGGTATTTGTAATTACTTTTTCATCTAAAAATTTTAAATAAAAATTCAAAATTGCTCTACAAATTGAAAGTTTCTTTAACAGGGCAGTAGTCGCGGATCGGTCTTTTTGCCGCCCATATGAATTAATTATCTTCTCCTAACACGTATCAACTTATAAATAGAATAGAGAACTACCATGCAGCTGACTTTAAATATTTCTGAATCACTGTAGTGAAGTATCAAGAAATCTCTGTTTTTTTGTTCGAATATGTTTTCACAAGCAAAGCTAAATTTTGTGGAAATGTCTACGCAACGATCAATAATGTCAAATTATTTTTCCTTTTTTCATTATTCCAAATCTCATGAATAAATTGTATAATTTAAGTAAACTGCAAATTTATAACTTCATTGAAATGCAATATTCGAATATTAATCGAAAAACGTTTCTAATTTTGCATTTTTTGTATGCGGGGACTCGGCGGCAAAAAGACCGAGCGCGACTAATAACGTTCTGAAACTAGCTGGATGTGCCAATCCCAAAAATTTCTTCTATCTTATACATCTGAATATTTCAAAAACCAGTTACACATGTTGATACTTCAATATTATTAGTTCAATACCATACCAATTTTGATTTTCATCTTAAATTTCCGCTTCAGTGAATTAAACGAACTAAAGACGAGTTAATCTATATCATGATATTTGTTAAAATTAATAGTTTTTCCTTATTCTGTTGTTATCAGATGTTTGCGAATAGCCGGCTTAACAGGAAGCGAGTTCCCGCCTTTGCACGAACCGTCGATGGACAATAGAACTACGAAAAATCAAGAAAAGTATACAAAAATCGCTATCACAGAGCCCCTTTACCGCACAATATTTCCAAATTCAAGAGAGCCTGTTTGCCAAAGCCAAAAACACGCACAAAAAATTTGGCTCAGTTGTATGTATAATTTTATACACTTTTTGATTGTACAATAAAGAAAATGGCACAAAAATGGCTATTACAGTGCCCCCTTCCGGCAGATTTTTGTTCAAATTCAGGGAGGACTTGTTTGCTATAGCCAGAAACATACACAAAAAAATTGGTTCAATTCTATGCATAAATTCATGCACTTTTCGATGGTACAATAATGAAAATGGCACAGAGATCCAATTATAGCGCCCCCTTCAGGCGTAATTTTTTCAAGTTCAGGGAAGACTTGCTTGCCATAGCCAGAAACAAAGACAAAAAATTTGGCTCAATTCTATGCATAACTTCATACACTTTTCGATGGTACAATATTCATACATCGCTATTACAGCGCCCCCTACCGGCGAATTTTTTCCAAATTAAAGAAGGACCTGCTTGCCATAGCCAAGAAATTAAAATAAAAATTTGGTTCAATTCTATGCTTAACTTCATACACTTTTCGATGGTACAATTTTCAAAATCGCACAAATATCGCTATTACAGCGCCTCCTACCGGCGAATGTTTTTCAAATTCAAGGAGGATCTGCTTGCCATAGCCAAAAACTTAAAATAAAAATTCGGTTCAATTCTATGCATAACTTCATACACTTTTGGATGGTACAAAATTCAAAATCGCACAAAAATCGCTGTTACAGCGCCCCCTACCGGCGAATTTTTTCCAAATTCAGGGAGGACCTACTTGCCATATCCAAAAACTTAAAATAAAAATTTGGTTCAATTCTATGCATAACTTCATACACTTTTGGATGGTACAATATTGAAAATCGCACAAAAATCGCACAAAAATCGCAATTATACCGCTTCCTACCTGCGAATTTTTTCCAAATTCAGGGAGGATCTGCTTGCCATAGCCAAAAGCTTAAAATAAAAATTTGGTGCAATTCTATGCATAACTTCATACACTTTTTGATGGTACAATGGCGACAGACACACGGACAGACGGACAGACAGATATTTTCTATAAACATGTTTTTTGGGATCTCTGACCCCTAAAACGTGTAAATCCGTCGAAGATCGGATGTCGAAAAAATTTCGATTACAATACTTTCTTCTATTGAAGATAGAAGAAAGTAAAAGTCTTCTATCTTCAATAGAAGAAAGTAAAAAGACGAGACTACTGTCGGATTAAAAATATTATTACGGGCCCGAGCAACGCAGGGAGGGGAAGCTAGTAAAACGTATAATTGTTATAATTATAGATTTCTTTTCAAAATTGCATCCAAACCTTATTTACTTTCCTTTCATTTCGGGTTTAGGTCGAGTTGTGGGCAAGGTATTTTGAGTTCGGATTGAAATATGTCGGGTTCAGGTCACCGGGTGGATTAGGGTCGGGCCGCGTTCGAGGAAAATTTTTTTGGCGGGTATACAACCCGCGCAGGACTCTTTTCGCCCCCACCCCTGTCGGGCAAGTTCTGGCACCGCCCCTGTCAGTATCATAAAAATCGTTTTAGAAGGTTTAGAAGGGTTTTTTTCTGGGGGTTTGGGGGGGGGGGAGAAATAGGCTGTTCGGATGATTGGAAGTTCGGTTAATTGGAGTTTCGATAATCTGCGCTCTAGTGTACTGACTTTAAAACATTTCTTTTGGGATTAGAATCTAAAAGAATAGTTTCCGTTACGAAAAAGTTGTAATCTTGCAGGGAATCAGAACCATGATGCCAAGTGACATTGTACAAAGGATCATCACATTCCAGAAAGGATCACATGACTCATCAAGTGTACGTCTGATACTTTTCTAGCAGCTCCTGATTCTTTTGGTAATGGTCGCACTAGAGGTCTTCACGTGCCGGAATTTCCAAGCCTGGCCCGGCCCGAACGAAAGCTATTTGGCCTGGTACGGTATACAATTTAAAAGTTAGGCCCGTCCCATTGAAAAATCAGTGAAAAATGGCACGGTCTAGTCCCAATTATTTTCTACAAAAAATTCAGGTTTTTCTTAACATACAATTAAGATACTTTTAAAGAATAACTGAATACATATTTATGGGAAAATTTTACAGTAATGTTTTAGATTATTCTGTGTTCCTAAGACAGAAAATGCACAATAGCAACATTAATGATTACTTGAATCTTAGACTTTTTAACGTTCCAATAAAGATTCATTAAAAGAATTACTAGTTTAGAAAAAAAGGGAAAAAAAGAGGGTTAAACAGATCATAAATTTGAAGCTGTGTAATAAAGAGTAGATTTTTGAAAATATTTCTCTGTAACCTATTAAGGCTATTCTCAAATCCAAATGCCACTTTCTGGCACATTTCTGAATCCATTTTTGCCAAGATACGCATGGAATTTGCAGGTGTTCTTATACAGAAACTATGCAATTAAATGCCGTTTTCTATTTTTTCATAAAGGGAAAAGTTATTTCGGAAAATACTGTCAAAATTGGAATTTTTAATTGAATTCCGGGACGCGATAGCACGGTAAATGAGAAAAACTTGTCACCACGTGACAAGAATCGCTTATAACTTGATAAGTATAAAATATTTATTAAAAAAATGGAAAGCACTATTCGACTCCAAATCGCTTCAATAGTTAGGCTTTTCAATTTTATGCTTTACAGCTAAAAATGAGTCAGAAAGTTTCGTATTGTTGATTCCTTTAACCGAAGTTCATTATCTCTATTACTATTCTTACAAAGCAAATTGACACATCCTGGGAACAATTAAGTCCAGTTACGGCTCGGATCGATCGACTATGTAGGAAAAAAAAGTAAACCAGATCCCTACCCGAGTCTGACAAAAATTAAAATCAGGCTCAGACACAATGTAACTGTCCGATGCCGATCTCTACGCTGGACATATATGTATTTCTGTATTGATGTTGTCAAACAAGCATCGGCTCGTGCAGCACATGTATATTTATTCTCATGAAAGTCATATCCATTGAAAATGGTTCATATTTTATCTGCTTCGTTCTAATTTTTATATCGGATCTTATCGGCCCGCTTAATTTTATATTGGTCCGTGGGCCCGTGTAATTTTTTTGTTGGCCCGGCCTACTTATTCAATTCCTACTGTTAGTTCACACTCTCCCTATATTTATTTATTTATTTATATATCTTGTTCAAATTTTCATTCGTTAATAAAATACTTATTGTTCATCCTATCAAGTTGAAATATTTTTTTTAAAAAACTTGTACTGGATGACAATTGATGCTAATACATATTTTTCAAATATTAATTCATTAATTAAATTTTAATTAATTAATTTTAGTTTTACATGGGAGACAAAATGGCGGCCATTGGTTATTGAACCATTTAATGCATCTTCATATCTATAATAGGGTTACCATAGGGGGACCCTGTTCTGTCGCCAAACACCGCCAAGTTTGCCGCCAACTTGGCGATATATTGCCAAATTTGGCGACCAAAATGAGTCGCCAAATGTGACGCCAACTGGGCGATATCTCTAATATTTCGCCAAATTCCCATAGAGTTCCATTGTAAACCTACTTGCTTATAGAAAATCAACAAATTGAGATATTTTAATGCAACATAAACTAATATTAGCTTAAGGGATTATATTAAATTTTTCTTTGATGACCTAAGTAGGAATTGACTTTAAAAACAAAATTTTTATATTACTTGTTTTGTTAATCAGACCGCCCGTTAAAATACTATCCTAATTCTGCTGTCCCGTTTGGAAGTTTGCCTTCATCTTGCCGGACCGAACCGCGAGCCGGCCAGGGTACGGGCATAGGGCCAAGTCCTGGCCCGTGCAGACCTTTAGATCGCACAAAGGAAGGTGGGGCTGAAATGATTTGTGTAATCTCATGAAGATATTTCTATTCCTTAGAGAAAGAAATAGGAATTTGTCACTAATAATGGTAAACATTGAACTTTAATCATTCAAATGATTTTGCTTCAACGTGTAAAAATGTTTTTCTCCCCTAATAGGAAAATAATATTGGTCCAGTCTATTGGATACATTGTAAATACTTTCAATGGAATGCTACTATTGCATAAATATTGACTTTACGTTGGAAATATTTGCAATGAAATGCCACTATTGCAGAAATATCGATTTTATTGGCTTTAAGTTGGCGAAATATTTCTTGACAATATGAGCACAATATAAATACACCAAGAGTGTGAAGATATTTTGTGTCAAGATTTAGCTAATGCTTTAATAATTATCCAAGATATAGCCAACAATGGTTCAATATTGTTTTGTTACTGGAATTATGATTTTTAAAAGAAAAAAGGATTAGAAAAAATGTAATCTGTGCTTAAGCTAAAAATACGAATATAAGAAGTTGTGATAATTTTCCTACAGACCTCTTTATAAATGAAAATATCTCACTTGAAACAATTTGTCTCTAATCACTCTTTTTATCAATGATTTCGGTTTGGTATCATCTATGTTATAGCACGAGCCGGCGTTAATTCCCAAATTGGCTCAGCCAAGCTCAGCAATCTGATTGGCTAAAACTGATATTTATATAGTAGAAAATTATGTTTATTTTCTTATGAAGTAGTGTAATGTAAAATAGAATGCAATTATAATGACTAAAATTGATTTATTTTGTTAAATTTGATCAAAATCACAGTAAAGTAATCCAAAATATTAATATTAACGAACAATCAGATCGCTGATTCGGCTGAGGTAATTTGGGAATTAACGGCTCGTTGTTATAGCCCATGGTTGGCGAACCTTTTTATAGTCGCGTGCCATTTTTTTCGCCAAAAATATTTTATGTGACCTTGACGTGCCAACTAATAAATTATTTAGAGGAGTGAAAAATCATGAATAAAAATTACTTATTATTATTTTTTTTAAATGGGTAACGTACATGTAGGTATTACATTGTAATAATCACAAGAACAATTATATTTTAGTAATTGTTTTTTAAATTATGTGATTGCGTTATTGGATCTTGAATGAAAAATAATTAATATCAGCTTTATACTCATTTAATTTCAACAGAATGCAAACTGAACTGGATTTATCGGACAGACGCTTTTTATTTGATTTTTCGTATTATTTATTTGCGAAAATAATGGGATTGCGGAAATAGAGAGATGAAAAAATTATTTTCTTTTAATAGTTCTGAAATTAATTTCCAAGTTGCCTTAATTTTACGATTTGTATTTTTGCTAATGCGGTAATTTACAGTATTTTAAAAAGTCACAATTCAAACTCTTCAATTTCCAATTAATTGAATTTAAACAAGATCAGATCATCTGTAGTAATCATATTCATCATAAGTTCGTGTATTTTGTGCAATATCACAATATATTGATTTAGAGCGACAAGCAACACCGTGCCAAAAATATTCTTTCGCGTGCCACTTTTGGCACGCGTGCCATATGTTCGCCGTCCCTATTATAGCCTATTTAGCTTTCAAGTGAAAAATATGAATGCAATTCCCCAAACTAACGAAACAATCAACCGCATTGCTTTTTACTATGGCGCTATTATTTCACTGTGGTCTCTCGATCATTTTGCCATTAGACTAGACAACAGTAAGTAAGTAAGTAAGCACCCACCCTGGGAACCCGCTTTTGGCTTATGGTTAGGTGTAACCCCCAAGCCCAGGGCAGGGAAAAGTTTTACTACCTGCGGAAACAAGCCCAGAACGCCAGTCTCCGGAAAAGAAGACTTCAGAACGACCCGCCTGACACGCCGAAGAGAGTACAAGAGGCAAGTGCCGTGTCCCCGGACCGCCTGTGAAAATTGATGATTATTTAAGATGTCGATTCTTTACCAATCACAATTGGCTACCCTATTGTTTCAGGGCGAGCCTAGAAATATATTACGATTATGATTTATATGTTTTGGAATTTACGTACTATTTGAAAAAATTTTAAGTATTTACATTCATCTTTTCATTTGATAAGAAATATTTTTTTTCCCTTTTTTTCACCCTTTTAAACAAAAATATTTATACATATTTACAATATTTCTAGTGGTATTTAAGTTCTTAAAAATAAAACAATCTCAAAAACACCCTTCCATACACCACGTGGACCCATGACATGTCCACCACAGGCAATCAGAAGAGGTAATTATTGAATGTATTTATATTGAATAAAAGAATAATGGCTATTGAGAATATCGTAGTTAGCATAAAGTTTTTTAAGTTGTGCAGGGTCATTAATTATTTTTAGGATGTCCTGAAGGATTGTCGTTTCTGTTCTGTGAAATTTAAACTTCATGAATTTGCAGTTGCCGAAAATGTAATGCATCGGGTCTCCTCGACCACCACATTTACAAAGGTCGTCATCTTTTTTGCCGATATTATAAAGGAAAGACGGGAAGCTGCCGCGGCCTGTTAAAAAGTAAATAGATACTTTATCTTTTGAAATTATTTGGTTCTGAACTTTTGGTACCAGCCCGTGCGTATATCTGCCACCCCCTGAGTGATCCCAGTTGTACTGCCACCTGTCCAGTAATTGGGTTCGAATACATTTTATAAGATAGGACCGAGGCAATTTAACTCCTCGATCCACTGGTAGGTCGCAGTACTGGGCGGCATCATTCGCCAGCTCATCCGCCAGTTCATTACCCGCTATGCCAATGTGGCCTTTTATCCAAGTAATGTAAAAAATTTTATTTTGATTTTGTTTAATTAAATTATGGATGTAATAAATTGAAGGGTTAGTTGGAAATAAATTGTCTAAGGCTTTAATAGTAGATTGACTGTCACTTAATATTTGGAATTTTGTATAAGGGGAGTTAATGGCCCAATTAATTGCCGAAATTATTGCGTGCAGCTCCGCCTGAAAGATTGAATTTTCTGCTCTCAGTTTGACTGTTTTTTCATAAATTTTAATGTTATGATTGTAGGCTACCATTGCATATGCTGTGCCAGAGTCCACCTTAGAACCATCTGTGTAAATCGAAATTAGATTAGTTTTTGTGATAATTTTGTCTGTAACTATTAAGTTATTTAAATGAATTTCCGGATTTATTTCATATTTTAGGATTTTATTTTCTATATCATCTTTACATATTGGTTTGGGTTCTTTAAGTAATAAGTTTTTATTGTGTAAAATATTGTATTTTAAATTTTTATATTCCAGTGTTATTAAGATTGGTGGTATTCCTAGTAGGACCTGTAACGTATGTGTTGCAACATTTTTATATGTTTTGGTTATTGACGTGAGACAAGTTCTTTGGATGGATTGGAGAGCGCGTTTATCTTTTATCCTGAGGTCTCCAAACCACACCTCCGAACCATAATCTATAATTTTTTCTAGTACTGCTATGTACCAGGTTCTAAGATAGCCTCTGTCCACCCCCCAAGTAGCCGAGAAGACCCGTTTAATGGATGAGGTTAGCTGTAAAATTTTGTTTTTTATGCTAGTTATGTGCTTGTCCCATTTTAAAGTACTCTGGAATATTATCCCTAAAATTTTTATTTCCTTTAATGGCTTGATGGTATAGTTACCCAATTTAAAGGTTGGTGGACGTTTATCCAAAGTGTTTTTCCCCAACATAATAAAAGTCGTTTTTTCCTTTGAAATCTGTAAATTTAAGTTATTGCAAATATTATAAAAAAGTTTTATTTTTTGGTTGGTTTCGGTCTCTAAGATGAGTCTGCTCCTCGCTTTGACAACCATATTGAAGTCATCGCAAAAAACATACAGGTCTTCGAATTTACTGTAAAAGTTTATTAAGATTATATTTGCTATGATTAGCCACAGAAGCGGCCCAAGGCACGACCCCTGTGGACAGCCTTGATAAGTTGGTCTTTTAATGTTATTTGATAAATAATTTGTTATTAGTTCTCGTTCGGATAAGAAGCTAAGAAGGATACATTTTAAATATTGCGGAATTGGTAATTCGTTAATTTGTTGACCCAAAGTGACCCAATCGATATTGTCAAACGCCCCTACAATGTCGAATGAGATAATGCTGCAGTATTTATATTTTTCAAGATACGTTTTTGCTTTATGTTTTAATTTGTTTAATAGTTGAATTGTGCTTCTGTTCTCACGGAAGCCATACTGGGCCCCGTGAAGAACATTTAATTTTTCTAAGTAGTGATTAATTCTTCGTTTTAGGATCCTCTCATAGATTTTTCCCAGCATGGGAAGGAGACAAATGGGTCTATAGGAGGAAGGTTGGCGTGGATTTTTATTACGTTTTGCGAAGAAGATCACATTTGCTATTTTCCATGATTTAGGAAAGTAGTTAAGAGTAAGACATTTGTTATATAAGTCACGTATTAGATGTTTAAAATTATTGTATATGTTTTTAATAATAAATGCATCAATTTTATCAAATCCAGGGGCTTTTAAATTATTTTGCTCATTAAGTGCTGATTTTATTTCTTTAAAAGATATTAGGGGGGGAGGGGGGGGGGAAGATCTTCCTCTGCCGCTGGGTCCATGAGAAGTGGATGCGGGTTTTGATGTATTGGGAAATGGTGGTTAAGTAATATGTTGAAAGTGTCTAATTTTGTAGTATATGGGGTTGAACCCTGTAGTGTTGTGTGTATGAAATGATTATTTTTGAGTCTTTTATTCATTGCTATTTTAAAGGCTTGGCCAAATTTGTCTTTTGTTTTAGAGCAGAAACTCTGCCATGATTTAGTTTTTTGTTGTTTTATACGTTTTTTGTATATTGCTCTTTCTCTTTGTAGGAGGGTTCTCCACTTTGGGTCATTTGTTGATTTAAATCTTTTCCGTAATGCTGAGATTTTATTTCGCTGGACCTTCAGCTCTGCCGTCCACCAGTCAAATGTTGGATATAATTTGAAACTTTTTGTTTTTAGTGAGGATTTACAGGTGTCCAGAATTACTTGGTTAAAACCATCAAGCCATTCATCCAGTTTTAGTCGAGTTTTAGTATCAGATAAGGATTTAAGTAAATTATTAATTTTCGGTTTCAAGATGTAATTAAATTTTTTAAAATTTGAGTATCTTGTTTTAAATCTTTTAAGGTCTAGAATAACTGGTTTAAGATTTAATGAGAATCTGATATACCTGTGGTCCGACGTGCTCTCTACTGTGTCATCTACATACCATGAGTCCACGCAGTCCACCAGGTCTTGTGTACAAAGGGTTACATCTGGATTCCCCTTCATGGGACGATTCGGCTGTCCTATAAATGAATGAGGTGCCTCTATATCATTGATCAGAGTTAAGTTATTAGATAATAGTAAGTATGTCAAAATTTTTCCCCGTTCATCTTCTTTCTGATATCCTAAAAGTGACAAGTGGACATTGAGGTCTCCTCCCATTATGATGTGATTCAATGGTTCGAAGAAGTCCAGCCACTTCATATCACCTCTGAAATCACCTTTTGGTCTGGCATACACAGAGCCTATTGTGATCTTGCCGGATTCAGTAGTAAGATTGACGAATACTGCATTATCGTCTTTATATGTCTCTATCACTTCCACGTCCTTTCGAGTTACCACAACTGCCGCTGTTTTATTTTTTGAGATAAATGCTTGCCAATTTGACGGAATTGACCATATGGCTTCATTAAAGTAGTAAAAGTCCTGTAATAGAAGAACTAGTATTTTATGCTGATTTGCAAATCCTATTAGGGTTGATGTTGCAGAACTTGATCCCTGTAGATTAATTTGAATAAAGGTTAGTTCATTTGGAATATATATTTTCTGTGGTTTTGCAGGGTTATTCAGAATTTCTGTTATTATTTGTTCTTGGTTTACTGTTAAATTTCCATTTTGAGTATTGGAGTTGTTTGAGTTTGTTGAGTTATTAGAATTATTTATTTCTTCATTTATCGGATTGAACTTTCTTGATTAATTTGTATATTTTTATTTCTCTGTGACAGGTAGTACTGTAGTGTTGGACAGTCTGATGAACTCGATCTATGCGGGAAGTCGCTATTTGTTCCAGCACAGTTTCTGCTTATATCGAATTTATTTTATTTATTTGTGCTAGATTGCTTCGCTGTAATATTAAATATTGTAAAGTCGGACATTCACTAGAACTAGCTGCATGCGGGAAGTCACTCGCACTCCCCATGCAGTTTCTGCATCTGTGTTGTTGTGGTTTATTTCTGTAATAACAATATTTTTGATCATGGCGTCCTGCACAGTATTCACACGTTGGAGATTGTCGGCAATTCTGATCCACGTGTCCGAAAGATTGACAGTTCTTACATCTTAATATAGGTTGGTAAGGTGCAATCCTGACCGATGTAAATCCCATGACGATCTTTCGTTGTCTCAGTAGATGAATCGCAACTGGAGCTTCTGCTTCAAAAATTAGTTGGTATGTTGAAGCTTTTCCTCTTTGTTTTCTATTAATGTAGTTTATTGGAATATCTGAATCATAAAGATTTTTTAGATTGGTTATTATTTCTTGTGGATCCATATATGTCGGGATCCCTAAAAGAATCAGTTTTCGGAGATCAGCAGCCTTATATTCTATATCCACAATGTCTTTTAGGGTTTCTATCTTCTCAATCGTCTCAAGTAGCTTATTCGTGTTTTCATCACTAAACGTTTTAATTATTAGTGTATTTTTGTTTTTGGCAAGTTCACAATATATTTGTTTATATTCAATTGTGTTTCTAGTTTCTCTTGTTAGCATGATTTTTATGTCATTGAGCGACATATTCGTGTTTTTCTGCCGAGTTATCAGGATAGCTGCTTTTGAATACTGTGCATGTACCGTTGGAATTGTTGTCTTCTTAGGTATTGCAGCCACCTCCGAATATAGTGAATTATCTGTATTTGCCTGTATGTTTTCTTCTATATTATTGCATTTTATGATTGGTTGTTGTTCCTCTACTGTTTCTATTTTTTCTCTTATCTTTTTAAGTTCTTCCAAGATGATTCTAGTATAAGGTATCGTTTCTTCTGTATTTTGCTGTTGAATTAAGTCTTCTATTACTTTATTTTTGTTTCTAATTTCTTTTAATTGTTTTTCTATTTCTTCTTTGTATTTTAATTCTTTTTCTAGTAGTTCATTCAATTCTTTATTGCATTTTTCCAATTCATTTGTTAGAGTGGGCTGTTCTTGCAACTTCTTAATCGTTTCTAATTGATCTTTTATGATTTGTTCGTGTTCAAGGATTTTTTGACGTTGATCTAACGTCACCTTATTGACGGTGTTGAGATTCGCCGTTATTCTATTATTTTCTTCTCTTTGTATTTCAAGGTCTTTCACCATTTCACTTGCTTTAAAGATAATTTTGTCTAGGTATTTTTTAGCTTCTCCACAATCACCTCTTCTTCTACTTCTTGTAAGTGATTTATAAATCTCTATCATTTGAGTCATTGTCATCTTCTTTATAGCAAGTTCACCATACCTCGGCGTGGCTACTTCCTCCGGAGAATCTTGAGTCGACATTGAGGAATTTTGTGTGTTGTCTTCTTGTATAGATATTTGAGTTGCTCTTTCTTCTGTAGTTTTTAAGTCATGTCTGCCCGATTTTCCTGTCCCCGTTTTTCTACTCTTCTCCTTTAATTCTCTAATCATCTTTTCCTGCTGTTCCGCTCTTTTTTCCAGATTATTTTTGTTGTCATCTAATTCTCTTATTTTTTGTTTTATTTTGATGAGATATTTTTCTGCCATACTAGACGCTCCTTTAGCATGAGTGCTCTTCGTCTTGCTGTAGCTATCTATCAATTGTTCCAGCGACATTAATTTTGCCATGGGTTCTGAATATGTTGTCAGATTTTTTGGAAGGTCTTTAGTATTTAATCTTGGTGTTGAGTGTATTGATATACTGGAATCAAATGATCCTTCAGTTTCATGCTCCACAAGATCCTTTACTCTCTGTGGCTTTGGAGTCGCCTGGGCAGTTATTAACTGATTTTCTAATTCTTGGATTGTCTGATCCAGTTGTATCATCATTCTCTCTTTTTCCTCTACGATGTCTTTCAACTCCATTATTTCATGTTCTTTTTCCTTCAAGTTTTGTTCAATTTCGTCACTTTTCATCAGAGCACATTCTAATTTTTCTTTGTACTCTGCTATTTTAAGTTCGTTTTGTTCTTTATTTAATTTATTCTTCTTTTTATTTTTTAATTTCTGACTGTATTCGTGAAATATTTGTAGGAGCGTCGGTTCCGAGCTACTTATTTCATATGAATGTTCGCCTATTGAAGAGCTTTCTTCTTGTATTTGTGACTTATTCATTATTCCACTTTTATTTTGGACTTTTTATAATCTATTATTTCGTGAGAATTATTTATTTAGTATATTTATATCTGAAAGTTATATTGTAACTGGATCGGGGAGCCACTAGGCCCCTGCCTCACATCTTTGAAGGAAAGGGAAATAGATAGTTAAAAGCAAAAACCAGTGGTCGTAACCACCGAAGATGACTTAGAATAAAATTAAATTGCCAAATGGGGGGTAATTTTGAATTTAAAAAAAAAAAAAAAAAAAAAAAAAAGATAGTGATAGTAAAACCATTACTAATGGGAGAAAAAAAGGGAAGTATGTGCTATTGCTCCCGTGCCACCAAGACCATACACTTAAATTATTAATTATCAGTTACTACTCTTTTACCAATAACATTGTTCCCCTGTTAAAAATGCATTACTGCATGTATACATTATCTCACTATTTTTCACAGGAGTTGTAGCGTTAAATTTTGATGAGGAATTCGTAATTATGTACAATATAAAGAATTATATAATATAGTATATAATATAAAATGTAATTTAATTCAATTTTAAATAATAGACAAATTTACATATGTACATTTTTGATATTGATAATTTGTTATAAATCATTGAAAGTAATAATATTAGTACACAAATTTACATTTAATCACTCTTAATGTTGATCTGTTATGTACAACTTCAGCAATATTGCTCTAGTATGAGTATTGCACGTCGAGTCTCGATTTCCCATAAACGAACCAAAAAAGGAGTAAAAAAGGAGTAAAAGGAGTAATGGTAGATTGGGTGGACCTGTCAGATGGAAAACATTTGGAAAATATTTCTTAATGTACTGCAGTAGGAAAGCAAACAATACTCATCCAACACTACAAGGGTCCCGCCGACTTGCCTGTAAGATAATGTAAAACACAATATAACAGATTTAAACTTTAAAATTTAAATGTAAGTGCGCCAAAATCAGTGCAGGGACCTCCCAAGGACCAAGGAGGGTAAAATGAGACGGAGAGGATAATGCCAACAGCAATGTAGTGCTAAGTGTAAAATAGTAAATGGGAACAAGAATGTAGGACAATGTATGACTCAAATTAAATAATCGTTTACATTAAACCCAGTAATCAAAAAGTTGCTAATAATAAGGAAATGAGTGCTAATTGTAGTAGTGATTAGTGGGAAAGAATATATGACGTATGGGAAATCCCAATGAAAAACAGAAGAATAACTCAAATAATAAAAAAAAAAAGTAGTCAATGCTAAGCCAAGAAATGTGTGCAAGGTCAAATAATTAAAATGAGAATAAAACTGTTGGCAACCTCCAGTACATTCAAGAAAAAACCAGAATAGTAATCCAGTAACAACAGAATGTATGTCATATGAGTAATCCCAATGATCAGTAGAATAACTAGACTAGACAACAGTATAAACCAGGGGGAATGCAGGTGCAAACAATCATATACGCTATATGGCCATTAACACGTTAAGCGCCACGTCAGTCACCGGTGGCTGACACTGAACTTTCCGTTTAGAACACGTCATTCACCGATGACTGACGGTCTAAAATCTGATATAAAACTAAATATATACATATTGTTTTAAGTAATTACTGAAAATTTATTTAAAATTTACTTACCTTTTATTTATTACAGGATTATACTTTGTTAAAAATTACTTAAAACATTTCAAATTTTTCAGCTTCAGTGTCAGTCACCGTGTCAGTCAACGTGTTAATCACCGAACACTTTCAATTTCAGACATTTTGTCGAATATTTAAAGATAAATTTGTCGGATTTTTCTGAAACTTCAGGATTATGAAGAATTTATTTGACTTCATATGTATCAACGTTGATTTGATGAGAAGGGCAGTTAGGGGGATAGAAAATAAAAAACAAATAATAATTTGGGATCACCCTGTAAAACCAAAAAAAAAAAAAAAAAAAGCACCAAATGATCTATCGGTATAGCTTACGAATACAATATATGTATTCATTTCTGAAAGAATAGAAAGTATAGTCATGGAGATATATCGACTTTTTTTAAAAGTTCAAAAATTTGTTGCATATTTTTTGTTTATATCATGTTTATATCATGCTTATATCATTTATGTCATTGTCAAAATGCAATAGAAATAAGATAGTGCAATTAGAATGTAAATATATTAAATATTGGATGAAATATGAGCAGTTGTATGAAATATTTTTTATCTGCGCATGCGCACACGATAAAAATTTTTTTTTCATGATTTGATAGTCAACTCTATGGAGCAACTCATAAAAAAAAAAAAAAAAAAAAAAAAAAAAAAAAAAAAAAAAAAAAAAACTAGTCAAATATCTTGAAAATTCAGAAAAATATCGGCGATATAGTGAGCTGAATTTTAGTTGGTCTCTAAAAGCTGCTGAATGATAAGGGATTTTGCACAAATTGTCATTTTTTATTATCTGGCTTTCAGCAAAGGAGTTTGTATTTAATGAATGTCAACGAGAAGATTTAGAAGAAATGCTTACAAGGGAACCACTTTTGGTGTTGCTAGCACCTAGCATCGAGACCCGGTGCGTTTTGTAGCCCTATACATAAAAGTTAGAGAACCGAAAAAATTTCGCTGTTAAAATAATACTTTATATACTTTTTATACTTTTAATTTTTTATTATTACAAATTTATTTGTTTATTTCACGCCAAAAGTGAGTTAAATCGCCAAGTATGGCGCTACAATTTTTCCGCCCGCTTCATCCAAAGAGAAAAAGTACAGAAATTATTACTAGAATTATATCAGATTGTGATTTTTTTTTTTTTTTTTTTTTTTTTTTTTTTTTTTTTTTTTTTTTTTTTACAATTGATAGCATAAGAAACAAATATTAGGTTCTTTTTTTTTTCTATGCAGACGATAAATATATAAGTAATAAATATAATTCTATAAAAGCTTCGAAGATCATTGAAAACTATTTTTTAGTGAAATACAAAATATGCAAACTATTTTCTTTTGAAATCGAATAAAATAAAGTTTCGAATGTTTAAAATGAAATTTTGCTGTATTAAATGACCCTTCGGTAAAAGTAATCATAAAGTAAATTAATATTTTTACACAATTTAGAAAAATTACTGTGGCGAAATAGGTCGGACATTGCAATTTCTAGCTATTACAAATTCAGCTATGACATTTGGCTAGGGTTACCGGAAATCTGTACTTTTGAAAATAAACGCTAACTGTTTCCCCGCCAAAAATATGAATATAAAGTTGTAATTTTTCAAATTCAAATTCGTGGGTTTTTGATGGAATTTTCAAACTTTTTTCAGTATTTTATACTTATTATTAACTAATTTTTATTTTTAAATGCTTTTCTTTAAAAAAAATTCAATGTTAATAGTCCGATAAGTGTTCTCGAAAATTGCATTTTCAGAAAGTTATGCTGCTGTATAATCAAGAAATATTATTTTAACACAAAAATTTTATCGATTCTCAAACTTTATAATATAGGGCTTTAAAATGCTCCATGTCTCAATGCTAGGTGCGAGCAACACCAAAAGTGGTTCCCTTGTTAGATTTTGATACTTCTTTTTTTCTTGGATTAGGCTCTTTCTGGTGGTTTTCCAAGAAGAACTAAAGCATCAATAAAAATGAAAATTTAACGCAATAAAAATTAAAAATAACAAATTATGGAAAACCCCTTATCATTTAGCTGTTTTTAGAGAACAACAAAAAATCAGCTCAGTCTATCGCCGATATATTTATGAATTTTCACGATATTTGGCTGGCTTTTTTAATGAGGTGCTCCATAGAGTTGTCTATCAAATCATGAAATAATATTTTTTTTTATCGTACGCGCATGCGCAGATAAAAAATATTTCATACAACTGCTCATATTTAATTTAATATTTAACATATTTACATTCCAATTACACCATATTAATGCTACTACATTTTGTCAAATTTTCTGAAACTGGAGTTTAATTTGGTAAAGAACCTCCATGATATAAACAAAAAACAAGCAAGAATTTTTTGAACTTTAAAAAAAATCGATATATCTCCATGAATATACGTTCTGTTCTTCCACAAATGAATACATATATTGTACAATATCCTTATATTCATAAATATAGCGATAGATCGTTTCCTGCATTTTATTTCACAGGGTAATCCCAAACATTATTATTTTTCCTTGATTTTTTGTTGGCCCTCTAATTGTCCTTCTGATCAAATCGCCGTTGATAAATATGAAGTCAAACATATTCTTCATAATCCTGAAGTTCCAGAAAAATCCAACAAATATATCCATATAATGTATAACTATCGTTTCTGATGTTAATAACTTTTTCTTCACATACTAAAGATACAACGATGATTGAGATATTTTTCGAAAGGTTCAGCACGCGGATTTTGACATACTACACTTATACATCGTTAAAACACGTTGCTTGATAAAACGAATTGCAGTTAATCAAAAATTAATGAAAAAACTTATCAACAAATAATCTCAAAGATTCTGGTGAAAAAGCTTCGCACGGGTCTATTGTATTTTTAAATTGATACCTATTACAGATTTTTTTACATTTAATAGATTTTTTAGCATGCTAACGATACTAAAAATATATTTATATGAAAAATAGCAATAATGCATTCAAATAACGTTTTGAAGCGTACCATTAAAAGCGATATTTTCATATTGGCCTCACGTCTGGAGTTAACACTCGAAGAAATATCCAAAGATCCATATTCAAAATCAGTCTTTTAGATTCTGTTCATTTCCCGGGATTAAGTGCGAAATTCGATTACATGCCTAAATTTGTGTATTATTTTATTGTTTTATTTATAGATTGATAAAAGTTTTAACGTCATTATGGAATATAAGCTGGAATCAAATGATGAGCTATTAGGTAGATTTCGTATGAAATACTACCTATTGGGATTGGGATCTCTCCAGTGTTGGAATTTCGGAAAATGTTTTGCAGATCTATACCGATCATGACCCCTAGAACCCAAAACCACTAAAAGTAACCAGTAAAAAACTTTTTATGTATACGTATCTGTCTATATATATATATATATATATATATCACTTTTTTATGGGCACAATAACTTTCCTAATTCTGCACAAATCTTTTCCAATCTGATACATAAAATCAAGGGGCATAAAATCTCGGTCAAGTTCGTTAATGGGCAAAATCGGACCAAGAGGGTAGAAATAGGAAGGGGTTTTGTGAGAAACGAAAAAAACCCATAACTTGTTAATTATAATACATATTGACTTAGTTTAAGGTTATTATTACTTCTAAAAAATGGGGCAAAAATTTATGTAGGACAGATTTTTGATAAAACTAAAAATCGGCTCAAGGGAAAAAAAAAAAAATAGGGGTTTGGAAAGAGAAAAATTCATAACTTCGTCAGTTCTCAAGATATCAAATTTAGATAAATTTATTATAATTTTCTTAATATTATCTACAATTTTTATATTGACAAGTTTTTGATAGAACCAATTGTTACGAAAAAAAAAAAATAAAAACTAAAACAAAAAGGGGGAGTTAAAGAAGAAAAAAATCCACAACTTCGTAAATTCGCAAGATATCAAATCCGCACGAATTTATTACATATCTTCTTAATATTATCTACAACTTTTATATTGACAAGTTTTTGGTAAGATCAATTCTTACCGCAAAAACAAATTAAAAATACATAGAGGTTGAAGAAAAAAAATATCGTAATAAGGATGTACTCAAATCCAAATTGCTTGTTTTCTAACTTATTTTTAAATTCATTTTTGCTTTCAAACGCATCCATTTGGTAGGTTCTCTTATTAAGAAACTATATCCGTAATGTATATATAGTTATAATGTATATATAGTATGTAATGTATCTATATCCTATAGCCGTAATGGTCGATTCTTTGATAGAGGCAGAATATATTTTAAAAAATGATGTCGAAGTGGGTATTTTGAACCGAAATTCTCGAAGCGATTGTGTTGGAAACGAAAAATATAGTCATACTGAGAAAATAATTGTTTATAAATCGAGTTCTAATTAATTGAACGAAAAATAAAAACATAGGTCGCTTATAAATCTTAAAAAAAAATCACGTCAGCAAGTTTCATGTTTTTCCTTTTAAAAATGAATCTGAAAATGTGTCAGAAAATTTCGAGTTGTTGAGCACGGAAAAATATTTTTTGAATGCTGCCTTAACATGATTCTGATAAAACCGGCTCTTATATAAAAATAAAATAATAAAAACTCGTCAAAAGCGGCCAGATAAAAATGTTAAAGTGGGTTTATCTCTAATCATGATTTAGTTTTTGTTGGCGATATTAGTACTTAACTTCGAAATCTACTTGCACCTGTAGGCCGAGTCGCCACGCATTTTTTTTTTTTTTTTATTAATTTAAGTGCAAACAGGTTGATCTTTCGTATACGTCTGCAGGCGATGGAGATAGATTTGAAAAAAAAATCATGCTTAAAAATTTATAAAAAAAACAGTAAAAATAGAGTAAATTGCGGTACAGTTTTCAATTAAATTACAATATAGTTTTCAAGTAAATTGCATTTGAAAGTACACTTTTTTCTACATTCGACGGTGTAAAAATTGAAAATGTGCGGTATTTAGGAGTCTAAAAAAATTAAAATAAAGTTAATAAAAGTTATATTTAATCGTCTGCTGTTGCCACCGTCAAAATGACGTCACGTTACGCACGGACACCATCGTCTGTTATAATATAGATAGTATACAAACTAAATATCGGCGGAGATGTCATCAGTCGAATATAGGAAAAAATAGGTTAAATCGCCTGTTACGAGCAGGGCTGCAAAGTCGGTGGGAAAAAAGGCCGACTCCGACTACGGGATATTTTAACGACTCCGATTCCGACTCCGGGCAGTCTAATATACTAGTGTGTTGCTTAAAATAATGATGGAATAATAAACAAAAAACAAAAAGCAAAAACATACCTAAAATCTCACTATTTCGGCATTGATTCTTTTTTTAGGGCTTCAAACAGGGCTTAATTTCTAACAAAAAAAGTACCGGAGCTCTAATATTCTGTGGTACCGGTACTAACAACTGTACACCCCCCCCCCTCTCCGTCACTCCAATCTGCATATATTTCGTACATTATTTTCAAGATTTAAAGCATTTTTTTTTCTTTAGCAAAATAAAAATTTTAAATATATCTATCAGTATATACTTTTACTTAGCTGTCAACTAATCCACTTGTTATTTATCGCTCCTTCTGAATAGTAATCTTTGCCTAATTTTAGTGTTAATTAATTGCAGAATTCTGCGATTAAATATGGTAAGGATTATGATTCGGAAATAGTGTTAACGCAAAAAAAGGGATAGTTCGCAGCTATGCATTTTTCTGAAAAAATGCATGAAATTTACAGATATTAATATTTATATGCTGAAGAATGGAAGAATGTTTTCCAATTTCCTATAAAAAGTGCATATCTTAAACTTTAATCGATTCCTTCCGCATAACAACCTTTTGTGGTGAGTCCCTGAAAATCAGATTAAATTAAAAACTTGGCCCCGTCATCGGAAAAATTCGATGCTTTTATAGAAAAAGGCGAAACACTGCTCGATTGCTTTCTATCAGAATAAGAGTACATTGCAATTATATCTACTTATAAATGAAGGTGACTCCGTAAATGTGGTCATGATACAAAAAAAAAAAAAAAAATCACTATAAAAAAAAAAAAAAAAAAATCACTAACGTGATTTCTATACTCGTACGCAGTAGGAGACAACAAACCTAAAAAAAACAAAAGTTCAAGCTGATGCTCGTTGGCTAAAAACAGAAAATGTTTTTTCTTTTCAGGTTAGCTATCTAAATAATAATAAAAAAAAACAGCCAATTAAAAATTATTCTACCAATTATAGTTATTATTAGTAACAAAATTAGCCAATTATTCTACTGTCACAAAAGAAAATCGAACTGGAAGCTAATTCATTGTTCAGTCTATTGAGTGGCGCCGTTATTTGAAATGGAATGTAATACGTAATTATGAAGGAGGAAATCTATACATGAATAAATAAAATTTTGAATATAAGACAGATTGAGCTCGAGTCACTCCATGCCCAAAAACTAATATAAAAATTGAGCCTGTTTTATCTCCATCTCCTATGTTTTGACACATTACGTCACATATAAGTGTTTTGACAAAAAAGAATGCAAAAGCTTAGAGATGGAAAGGAAAGGAAAGAGTAATTTAGGGTTCGATTTTTCGAAAACGCTATTGCACTGGGCTCCGGAGCACTGTACTTATGAGCTCCGGTGAATTCCAACTAATATTAAAATATTTGCTAAAAACTGAGAAGTACCGGAGCTGGGCTCCGGCGCAAATTAAGACCTGGCTTCAAAAACAAACAAACAAAAAAATATAGGGGAGACTAGGGAGGGTTGACCATACGGGAGACTTGACCCACCCATCAGTTTTCATATTTAAAAGAATTTCAGAGTTTTATCAATAGGTGTCAATCAAAGCTATTATAATGCTCAAACAATAGTCTCTGTTTCATACAGATAATCAAAATAGGGGTTGAAAAATCAATTGTATGGCGTTTTCAACCTAATAGTTGTGTTTTGTAGAAATATTTTGTAAGCTTTTTTCAGATAAAATATATCATAGAAATTTAAGTAAGTAGGTTTTAAGTAATGCAGAAATACCGAACTTTCATTACAGGCATAAAGATTATACAGTAAGTTAGGCTTAACATAATAATGTGCTATTCTTAAGAAAAGGGCTAGACCCGGTCAATGTGAGGGAGGGTTGACCCAATGTTCAAGGCTCCCTTAACACATTCACGACGAGAAACGAGAATTCTCGTTTTTATTCAAAAAACATCATTGTCTAAGGGCGTGGCTGCTACCTAACAGAAAATGCATTTATATTATGTTGTCCTTACTTTTTTAGATTGTAAGACATTTTATATTAAATTCGTGCATTGAAAGATATTTACCGATATATAAACTTGGGAAACCTATCTAGAACACCAATTTTAAAAAAACCTTTCAGAATAGGGAGGAGCTTCTACTGTTTTAAAGTTCAAATCTGATAAAAATCGCCCGTCGGCAATGTGTAATTAAGCGTTTTTTGAAATCTTTTTATTATACATTGTGCATAATGAAAGATTAATGGTTATATGTAAAAATGAATGTAAATTTATTCTGCAAAGCTACAGTAAAATGGGGTAATGAAAAAAAAAAAAGTTTAAAACTGATTAAAGAAAAATGTGAAAAATTGCTATAGTATCTACTGCACAAAAAAATTAATGAAATATAAATAGGAAAATGGATAGGAACTTTTTCCATTTAAATATTTTTACAATAGGTAAATAGAAACAGTGGAAAAGACTAGAAAGAACTAGAAATTACGAAAGCAGCAGTCTTAACCGTTTCAGGGGAAGTGGTATGTTTATGACACGACTTAATTTTAATTCACAAACGCCACAATGACACTAGAATTTTGCTAAAATCTTTTCCATTTAGTATGTATGTGAAATATAGCCTTTTTTCATATTTCCAAATAAATTTGTTCGTATATTCCGGTGCCAGTCATTTATTTCAATATTTTAGTACCGAAAGTACTTTGTCCCTGAAAGCGTTAAAAGATGTTAATGTTAAGTTAAATCAGTGTCTATATTGGGGACTGTTTTGTCCCCAATAGAAATATTCGGCCTATTTAGAAATGGATTAAAATAAAAAAAAAAAAAAAAAAAAAAAAAAAAAAAAGGGGGGGGGGGCGAATTACATTGTTTCAAAAAAGTGGTGACAGTCAAATAATCTGACTTTAAAAAGTCCTCTATCTTGCAATACTGAGTTAAGTACTCATGCGACTGCAAAAGACCATAACATTGATCAAGAAACTTTAGGAAGGTATGTAGACAAATTTCAACATGGTGAATAGCGTGAGATAAAGCCAAACTATACGACAACTAGAGTTGTCAGGTCGAATGTCACAAAAAGTAGGACAAGGAGTCAAAAAAAAGGGGAGGGGCAGTGGCTACTAAATCCGGACATTATAATGCATGGAATCTCATTAAAACGGAACCTGTCTCTTGCGGAATACTGTCTTAAATGTTAAAATTTGATTTTCCCTGCTGTACAATTACACCTGCTCAGACAAAACCCTGTTCAAAACAAAAATGTTTTCCTCTGACATGCGATTGCGCCTAAACAGGTTTCTTTAAGCATCATATTTTCAAAAATATTTTTTTATTATTATTAAAGTATGTAGCATAAATTTATTTTGCTTTTTTTTTAACTGATTTTATTTCTCTTCACAAATATTACAAAAGAAATAGTGCAATACAAAAGAAAACAAAGTGGGTCATGCCTCCTATATAGTGGGTCAACCCTCCCATATGTGGGGATCCTTGACTCATTATTTTCTTATGATTAAAATCAATAATTTTTCAAATTTCTTATATATTACATTTATGTAGCAATTTTATTTTATAAATGATTGTATAACGAATAAAATGATACATAAAACTTTATTCTATGTTCAATATTTAAGAAATAAAAAATCATTTTCTAAAAAGTGGGTCAACCTTCCCTAGTCTCCCCTATATTGTCCGCTTTATTAATTTTACAATTTCGCGCCCGCTAACCCGGAAAATCCAACTATCGAAGTTTAAAAAACACAAAATGGAAATGTTACTATTTTGAATCTGTGGACTGAGAAGAAAAGTAAAATCGTTACAATTTAGTGGTTATTTTGCTGTGTTTTCCAGACTCGAAAAATGTCTATGGAAAAGGGAAAAATAAAGATGAAAATTTTATTATTTTGGAAAGAATTCGGATTCTGGGGATTCTAATGAAAAAAAAAATTAAATTTTTTGAATTAATTTTGCAATTTTGGCTTTATTTCGGGTTCTACAGACCTGAAAAATCCGAAATTGAAATGGTGAAAGATAACGAAATTTCACTGTTTTATGCTTATTTTGAATACCGCCGATTCAGAAAAAAAAGAATTACAATTTCCTGTTACGTTGACTCCTGTGTACAAAAATAAATAAATAAAAGAAGGGTATTTCAGGGGGGAAAAGACTTCTATTACAATTCTATACCGGGTTCTTAGTTCTTTTGCCTCCAAAAAGCAGCACAAATTTATAATTTTCGCATTACCTCCGGTAAGAGAACTGCATGAGCCAAAATTTTAAGACCGTCAACTAAAAGATTCGGCCATGCCTTTGTATTTATTCTCACCCCAATCATGCCCATTTTAAATTGTTCCTATTTTATCGCATAATTTGATTCTTTCAATTTTTTATGCTTGGCTTGTCAGCCTGCTCAATTTTTTTATCAGTTTGATCCTGTCCATTAATATAAATTGTCTAAATTTTACTTACACGACTTGTTTGAAAAATTGCCTTCATTTTCCGGGCCTTGGGCCCTTCCAGATCTTTGCACCTCGGGTTCTATCCGCAACCCCCAAAATATGAGGGGAAGTACTTATATACTAAATGTAAAATATCTACTACAGTTATGAATTAAAACAGTTTTCATTTACTCTGTGCTTACTCTATATCTACCGCTGTATCTACATTGTACACCGCTGTAAATCGGTCATTTTAACTTGAGTAACCTGATATAGCCCATAAATAACAATAATAGTTCCTTTTATAGATTTATTACATATAATTAGTTTAATTTCACTTTAAAATGTCTAACAAAAAAAAAAAAAAAAAAAAAAATGGATTCGGAGTGGGAGTCGACTTGTTTTTTAGCGACACCGACTCCGCAGCCCTGCAAGCCCTGATTACGAGACTTTTCAAGCTATCAAATAGCAAAATCAAAATCACTGCACACATTCCAAGATTATGCAATATTCCTTCGGTTAAAGAAAAAAAAAAAAAAAAAAAAAAAAAAAAGGGAAGTTTTTCTTTTCCATGTTATTAAATTTTTTTAGAACGATAGCATTTTTAATCTGTAAGTAAGTAAGTAAGCACCCACCCTGGGAACCCGCTTTTGGCTTATGGTTAGGTTTGAACCCCGAGCCCAGGGCAGGGAAAAGTACTATTACCTGTAAAACCCTCTAGTATTTAAGACACTTAATAGAATACAATACAATTGAAAAAAAATGAAAAAATTAAATTAAATTAGTTTTTTTTTTTTTTTTTTTTTTTTTTTTTTTTTTTTTTTTTTTTTTTTAGTCAGCTGCTGGTCCCTCTAGAAATATGAGATAAAAATTACTAAAAATATTTAAAGATAAAATAATCTAAATTTAAAGATAAAATTACAATAATATATAACTTAAAGGCCAAAACAATAGCTGTAGTAATGAATTTATATGTCCAGCACCAAATACTTGAAGCTGTGTTATACCTTGTAACATTGAATCCGATGTACTTGTAAAATATGTTAAATAATTTCTATAACTCTGCACAAAAATGTGTTCTATCAGAAACTCCCATAGAGAGGGAAAAATAACTTTTACTAAAGATTTACTGGGATGACAGCGATTGGGTGGACGTAGGATGACTAGTAAAAGAGAAAAAAGTTTAAGTAACAGCAAAACACTTACCTTACTCAAAGGTCCCGCTGCACTTGCCTGTAAAGCATGTTAGTTAGAGCATCTAGATTATTACGGAGTGTTGCCAATCATTATTATGATGCTAAGTAAATACTGTAGAATACCCGAGATCAGTGCAGGGACCGCCGGAAATAAATTAGAGTGGTTTGGATAATTAATTTAACGGAAACCAATAAGTAGTATTAAAAGACTGTAAAGATAACATTTTAAGCAAAAAGATGCCATTGATAGGGAAAAAATATAAAATATTAAAAATTTTAAGTGGGATAAGATCTCCACTCGAAAACCCCTGTGACGTCACAAATTGGAAGGCCGTAACCCCAAAAGCAAAAAAGTTCCTATTGTTAAGCAAGTTGAGATGCAACTGGAAGTGAAATTTTTAGTAGGACAAATCATTGTAGTGAAGGCAGTTAGCTGTGAGAAAAAACTAGAGAGTTTGCTAAATAAATAAAAAAGTAACAAAAGTTAAGGATTAGGCCTAACCAATACCAAACACATAGATAATGAGTGGAACAACTTTAGAAAGTGAAATTAATATAATCAGAAGTGAAATCAAGTCTCTAGCTCAAAAACAAAAGTTGGTAATGTTAAAGATAAGTAAAAAAGGGGAAAACAGTAGTGTCAAAGTTGTTAAAGTTGAGAAACAATGTAAGGTAATAGAAAAGTGGGCAAAAAATGAATTAATACTATAGTTATAAGCTAAAAACAATGAGAGCCCCATTCAGCCCCCTCTGACGGGGCCCCTAAATGAGCTAGAGATAAACGAAATGTCGGAAAAGAAAGGGGGGGGGGGGAGTTTCCTTAGGCGGTTTGTAGCTGATTCCGGCGCGACAGAATTTCGCTAAAGTTGATAGTTTACGAGATAATTGGACTTTTGTCCAAAAATCTCAACGAAAAAACCTATGAAAAAAGAGAAAATGGCGAATTCTGTGACCCATGGTGGCTCAACGGGTAAGTAACACCCCTAAAAGTTATAGACAGTCCCCCAAAACATATTTACTTCGAAAAAACAATAATAGTAAAATTTATAGTTAACATTATTTAGTAAAATGAGATATTGAAAACAAAACTGAAAGAAACAAAATGGAGGACTATACCTTAACAAAAGTGACCTTTACAAGATATTACACCATCACACCCCTGAAGACCACCCAAGTCCTAGGTGACCATTAATTTTTTAATTTTAAAAGAATCCGGTAGGCTAGATGTTACTTTAAACCTAATACATTGCTTTTCGCATAGGGAAAACTACTGTGGGCAAAAATGGCGTCAGCGGCCTTAAAGGGCCAAGTCAGTAAACTTAAAAATACTGCATGACCCCATAAGACCTATGTTTAGTTATTACAAATATTAAAAATTTAAGTGACGTCAAATGAAGCTCTCAATTTTAAAGATAATCTAACTAAGAGTTATAATTCCGATCACAAAATGCCCTTACAGAACACAGTAATTAAATGAGCAACCAATATCGACCCAACCGCAGAAGAACAGATTTTACCAATTTTCAAACGATAATTAAAAATACTTAGAGTTAACACTTTTTAATAAAAATAGTACCGCTAGATAGAACAGAACTTAAGCTTTAAGAGGATATAAATAGTTAGTGGGAGAGTAATGGTTAAGTGGGTGAAATATTGTATACAAAAAAAGTAAACAACTAATGTAACTCTATGGGAATTCTGAACAAAATATTACACTTTTTCAAAAAATCATTTCATACATCAAGTATCATCCTAGAAAAGAATGGATGGAGGCGGAAGGAAGCTAAAGGAACAAAGTAACTGAAACTTAAGATAGTTTTTCAAAATAATCAAGAAAAGTAAGAAATTAAGCTATGTTAAAATTGGTATAAAAAGCCTCCAATATACCATGCTTTTCTATGGAGATGAGGGTTAAACAGAAAAGAACAAAAAGAACACTTTTTCTTTTGCATATTTTACACATAAATCCTGCAAGTTTCTCAACAAACTTGGTATTAAATTAAAGCTTATGAGCTAAACTAAGAAAATGACACCATAACTTTTAACTGAAAGCACTTTTTCATTAATTAATTTACGTAAGAATTTGGTTGTTTACCCCATAGGAATAACATGGGGAAAACAGAAGTACTTTCACAAAAACGATACTTTTTAAATTGCTCATATTTCATATAATTCTTGTTGAAAACATAAAAAACTAAAATGATAATGAAAAACTAAAATGATCTACATATTCTAAAGTATGTGAATAGAGCCAAAGTTTTTAGTTTTTGATAAGATATAGTTAATTTACAAGCTTGTGAAAATTGATGAAATTTGAAAATGGCTCCATCTTACCAAAAAGTGTATGAGCTTAAATGCGTTAACAGTTAGTGAAACAATGGTTGTACATATACGAGTTTGGTATTAAAATGTGCAGAAATGTTCGTAGTGCATGAAATAAACAAGTTCTGAATTTTAAATGTAAGTTAAATCAAATGGACAGAAGAAGCATATTAGTAGGTGGCTAATGCCAGGTTCATCAAAGATATGAAACCAAAAGAAATAGAAAGTTTAAATACTCATATCTTTTGAACCCCTACACATAATATCAAGTATTTTGCATCAAAATGTTCAGCATAAAAAATAGAAGAGAATGATATATAGCACAAGGCTCTAGCTTACCCCATTCTCGAAAAATATAAGTATTCATCAGGAGCTTGAATTGCACGATGCTACTGTGTTCACGGCAATGAAGGAGAGCCCTTTTTTAATCTGTGTCAACTATTGTGAATGTCCTTTTCATTTAAAGATTTCCCAATGAATTCTTATAAAATTTGCTTTTCTATTTTTATAAATCCCGCCATTGTCCTATATCTATTCTATTTATGAAAATGTGAATTTCTTATTATTATTGATGACTTCAACTTTCTAAACCACTTTCCGAATTACTTATAAAAGATTAAGCGTTCATACAATCATAAAAGAAATAACATTCAGCAATTTTATGATTCTTAATTTTGTTAGATACTTAATTCCCAATTCTCTTTTAATCCGAAATAGCAACCATGAAATTACGCGTAAATAAGCACTTTCTGAATCATGCTTAAAGAAGGAAATTCTATTAAGAAAAGGAAAACTTATTTTTTAGATTCTAATTATAGGGAGAAAAATGGTAGAATTATACAAATGCTTAAAATACAGAGGTTCTTCGTTACATCGCGCTTTTCGGGAGAGAAGAAAAAAGAGCGATATATAAGATATAACCGTTTGTATTAAAGAACAAGAAAGAAAAATGATTCTTTGAATTGGAAAAATTTCCTTCAGTTGAAAATTTTCCTTCATCAGTTTCCTTCGATAAGCGGAAATGTGCTTGTAATATTTTGTATTTGATCACCTATATTTGATCTATATAATTTATATTCACCAAGTAATATACATAAATTTAGTTAAATTCAAAACGCATACCACAACTTAAAAATTCACTTCTAGCATTTATCGCTTTTAGACAACACTGTAAAAAAAAGGACTACAATACGGAAATTGTACTGGCAATCAAGACGCCAGTACTATTTCCGTATTAAACGGAAAATTTCCCCCGTAAATTCCAGAGAAACGGAATTTTTTCCGGAATTTACGGGGAAATTTTTCTGTTAAAATATGGAAATAGTACTTGCATCTCGATTGCCAGTACAATCGAAAATTTTCCGAAATTTCCCCCCTCCCCGTAAATTCCAGAAAAACGGAAATGTTTCTGGAATTTACGGGGAAAAATTTCCGTTAAAATACGGAAATAGTACTGGCGTCTCGATTGCCAGTACAATTTCCGTATTTTAGTCCGTTTTTTTTTTTTTTTTTTTTTTACAGTGAATACCATAACAGAATTTCTTTGTCACTGTAAATGAAAGATAAATGCTATGAACCATATTCAGCAGTAAGCATCTTGTAATGCACACCAGTGCTATACAGTACAAAGTCTAAAGTTCGGACACCCAACGTTCGGAATTCTCCAAAGTTCGGACTTTCAAGCGGCAGTATTCAGTATTCAAGAAAGAAGTGAAAAAACAAAGTTGTTGAAACAGAAAAGGGTCTAGAATAAAGAAGCTTTATTACTGAATCTTAACTCATACAGAATAAAAGAAAAACTTCTTAATGATATACCGAAGCAGTGGTGTAGTCGTAAAAATGACAGAGGGTATACGTTCTAAGCAGAGGATATACGCTCAAGGCAGAGAGTATACCCTAGTGTATATATACTGTAGCTTTCTTGAGAAACAGGGGGTATACGGTGTTCCTTAAAAAAATCCAGAGGGTATACGGCGTATACCCCCGTATACCCTCCACTACATCCCTGTACCGAAGTTAATAAAGCAGCCCACATTAACTAAAATGTTCAATAGTTCAGAAAGTTACAATTTCTTCTTAAATTGTTTGTTCCCTTAAGGCTGTTCTCAACTGCTCTGCTCAACAAGTCAAAACGTTTTGACACATTTACAAATTCATTTTTTTTTAACGAAAGTCATAAAATTGGAAGACCTAACTATGGAAGTAATTTGGAATCGAACTGTGTTTTCCATGTTTTTGATAAATAAATTACCTATTGAATTATAAGCGATTTTGATCAGGTGACAAAGACGTTCTTCACCCTTCCTTGTGTTGTTATTCTTCTTTCGCACGGGAATTCGGTTCAAAACGCCAACTTTGACACTATTTTCTGAAAGATCTATTGCGTTTGCAAAAAAAAAACTCAAAACAGTTTGGTTACATAGTTTCTGAACAACAACACCTGCTAGTTTCATGCATCTCCGAACAAAAATAAATTAAAACTTATGTCATAAAGTTGCCCTTTTGGATTTGAGAACAGCCTTAAATAAATGTTTTTGTTTTACTTTTTATTTTGTTATGATTTATTTAATGAAAATGATTGTTTAATTTAGTATTAATGGTTGTTATATGCAATTTTTAATATATCAACATCATATTTTGCCTTTTTATTGGAAAAGCAATATTTTTGATGACCCAAAGTTCGGAAAAATCCGAAGTCCGGACTTGGTAAAGTCCCGAGGATTCCGGACTTTAGACTTTGTACTGTAATATAAATTTCAATATGTTTTAAATTGAAACACATCATTAAAGCTTATTGGAAATGAATTTTCTCCATAGACCGTAATGTAGCGGATGTTTTTTGGGAGTTCCTATAAACGTGTCGTAAATGTTAAATACTTCATTGTAAATACCAAACATACCACAATTAACATTAATAAACTATGTCAATGATATGTCTAATAAATCCAAGTATATTTACGTGAGTTAGACCACGGAAGGCCAAACAGACGGACTGAGAAATAGGAATTATGAACACTTTTCAACTATGTTGGAACGGGAGTCAAAACTTAACATTATTTAGATATGGAACTTTTAAAAGTCTTTTTTCATTCCCTATTTTCTTTTTTTTTCTTCATATCATCTCGTAACTTAAATCTGTATTAATAATTTCTAGAGTTCAATTCATGCAGAAAATTCTATTTCAAAGGAGATTTGCTATAGCTTCTTTATCTAAAGGCGAAAAGGAAAATTTGTATGTGGAGTGGATAGAATGAAATTGGCCTTACTCATTATCAGTTAATTAATGCTAAAGCAGAAGAACGCATATTCTATACCTATAACGCATACAAATACATAGTAATTTTAGGACCTATGTTTTTTTTCTTAAATCAGTAATATTGTCTTATGCACTCAATAAACCAGAAAATCATCTGTTTTCACTGAACTATTCTGAACCTTGTTAATCTAGTTTAAAGTAAAGTGTACCATGAGAAAGGAGTTAAAACTTACCAAAATTTAGATAATTAGATCTGAAAATTTTCAAGGTCTTTCTTCATTTCCTATTCTCTCCTTTTCCATCGTATCATCGCAGACGTTAAATCTGAATAAGCAATTTCTCGAGTTCAACTCATGCAGAAAATTATATTTGAAAGGAGATTTGCTATAGTTTCCTTATAGTTTGCTATAGTTTGCTTATAGTAAACTTTCCTTTTCTAGGGTGATATAGGGTGAATTGGGTGAAGATGCCGTAGTTTTTGACTTAATTGTTTTAAAAATCTTCTGTCGTTTATATTTGTTATTCATTGATTTCTTGTTAAAGTTTAGACTCTTATGTATGATTTAAAAACTTATTTCATTTTACAGATGTTATAGAAAGCATCGAAAATTTAGTTTTTGTAAACATTTGCATTTCGACATCTTACCCATAGGTATGGGTAAGAGGGCCAACTATCTAGGGGTAAGATGCCTTATGGAGTTTCAATGTAAACAATAATTTTTGTGAAGCAGTATAAAACATAATGGGACGAATAAAAGTAACTTTAATATTTTAGATATACTAAAGTAGTTAACTTACTTAATATTAGGAAATTACAAAAATATGAATGTTACAAACTTTGGCAATATAATAAAAGAGCAAACTAATATTTATTTGTTATATAATTATTTATGTTATGTTAATATATTTGGTTGTGTAATATTTATTTAATATATTATGTTCTACTTAACATTTAAAAGAATTATGGCTCTTAAGTATGCCTATTTTTAAACATTATAACAAGTTTAACTACGGTAAAGCCACTGTGATAAAGTGCTTTAAGGAGTCAAGCTTTTTTGTTAATGTTATTCATATGTCCCTTTGTTCTTTTTAGCAATATTTCAGGTCTGCCACAAACTGCACCTTTGTTTAGGAAGTTTGAGTAGCTTTTATATAACCAATAGTTTCACTGAATGCACTTGATCCCATCATAATTTCCAGAGATTTTACTGCACTCTGCTAGGTACTCTGAACAATCATTCCCATTCACTTAAAAAAATCCTCGTGTTCTGATTCTTGGGAGGGAATTTAATCATCATACACATCGTCAGTTGAAGATTCTGTCTTTCTACCCTTTGACTGCTTATCTAATTCCTTTTTAGAAAAGCTTGAGACACCTGGAAATTCGCAGTTGCTTTTGTCAAACCGATTTAGTTTGGCTTTTATAGGACTTTAAAAAAAACTTTGGTGAAAATTATGTCATATTTAAAACGATACATTTAAAATGTCTAATTTAATATAAATTTCTTATAGCGTCTTTATAAAATTATTTACTTAGCCATTTTATACAAGCTAACTTTAATTTGTTGTGTTGATCTTATTTAATCAATCATGAAAGTAGCAGTTAGCAGCTGTCCCGACAGCAATTGATTCTGTCTTAAAATTTCTCAGCGAAAGGGAAAAAATGGAAACCTGATTACAAGAGATTTCCACTAGCCGTTTAATAACGATTTAATCTTCCGTAATATTTTCAAAGCAGATCAAATTAGCGTGTTTTTAGAGTCTGCGGTGTCTGGATGGAGGTTGGCGAGCATAGCTCGTAGGGGGCAGAAACCCCTAGCTATCTAAAACTATTATTAAAATAAAGTGACGTACTTGTATAAATAAACAACATTTAGTTATTAAGATACTCTCTGATGATGAGCCTGGAAGGCTTGAAAGTACTAAGAAGTTTTAAATAAAATGTATATTTTAAAATTATAACATCCTTTCCATTACATTAGTCGCCTTTTAAGTAAGATTGTGGACCTTTTTAATATTCACATTATATATTTTATTATCTTTTATTATCTTTATTATTTTTTAAATCCAAAATTAAAAATTTATAAAAAGGTTTAAAAGACAAAAATTTTAATGAAAATAAATAAAAAGAGACGTCATGAAATTTTACCCAGGCGGAGGGAGTATAAAAGTTTTCGAATAACGAAATATGCAACCCTGCTGGCTTCAAAAATATTGCATATATACTAGTTTTCAGAAAGTTATGTTTACATAGTATTTTAAACAAGCTGAGAAGATTTGAAATACGATAGCATGGATTTGAAATATATTGTATTCTGATATATTTTGTAAGCGTACTAAAATATCATGCAGTTTCTTTTGAAAAATTCATGTCCATTTATATTCCTATGATAAAGAAAAAAAAAATAAAGAGCTAGAAATATTTTCAAATTTCTTCTGGGCATCAAAATGTCTTATGTCGTTAGACAGTATTTTTTTTTAGTTATAAAGCATAAAAAGGTAGCAGATTTTTCTTATCTCACTTTTATCAGTTTAAAATTCTGACTTAGCTAAAAATTTATTTTTTTAAGTTTAATTTTTTCTCTAGGTATCTGTATATTCGTTCGTGCTCAAACTTTTGCGAAAAAGAAAACAAAAAATCTTGTATTGAATTTAAATATGCAGTTGTAGTTTATTACTGAATGTTCTTTACCGATAGTGGTATTGTGTAGCAATTATTTTGCAGGATCGTACCAGAGTAGGGTACATTAAACGGAATCGATACACCACCGAAAGAAAAAAATATTCGGTGAAAAAAATTAAAATCTACTGGCAGTAAAATTGCTGCCTATTCTTCGCTGATTCACAAAAAGTCCATTTGGGAAAATTTCCACTATTCAAGCCGGAAGTTTTCTGCTTTTAGAAATAAATGTGAGCAATAGCACAATATTATTAAAACAAAACTATTTAAATAATAATTATAGGGTGACCCTAGGATAGATGGCCATAGTTTTTAAAGATTGAAATAAAAATTCTTAGAATGCAAATACAAGAAATATTTATGCCTATTTAAAATTCTTATACATATATTCATCATATTTTGGGCAAAATATAATTAAATATGGAGAACAAAAAGTGGGAAACAAAATTGGAATTAAGGGGACGGTGGAGCTTAAAATCCTTAAAAATATTTTTTTTTATTTTTGTAAATTTCAACTTAAATATTATTCAAGGGTACATTATATACATTATGGCATGCATTTATCAGAAAAAAATTAAAAAAAAAATTTATTTTTGAGAAAAAAATGGAATTTTACGCGTCGTCTAAGAAATCTTCGACATGCCCCATGCGTCTTCAATATCAATGAAAATCCCCAATATTTTTTACAAAAGTTTGGTTTATATATATAAATAAAATCAAGCATCGAATTTTATATATTTGAATTTAAAGGTAAAAAAAAAAAAAAAAAAATTCAAAATTTCAAAAATTTTTCGAAAAAATTTCAAAATTTTTCAAAAAAAAATTTTTTTAAACCTTTAAATTCAAATATATAAAATTCGATGCTCTATTTTATTTCTATATATAAATCAAACTTTTATAAAAAATATTGGGGATTTTCATTGATATGGAACGCGCAGGGGGCACTTCGAAGATTTCTAACACGACGCGTAAAATTCCATTTTTTTCTCAAAAATAAAATTTTTTTTAAAATCTTTTTTTGTGATAAATTCATGCCATAATGCATATAATGTACCCTTGAATAATATTTTAGATAAAATTTACAAAAAATAAAAAAAATTGAAAAAATTTAAAATTTTGAAAATTTTTCGAAAAAAATTCAATTTTTTTCAACTTTTTTTTTTAACCTTTAAATTCAAATATGTAAAATTCGATGCTCTATTTTATTTCTATATATAAACCAAACTTTTATAAAAAATATTGGGGATTTTCATTGATATGGAAGACGCATGGGGCATTTCGAAGATTTCTAACACGACGCGTAAAATTCCATTTTTTTCTCAAAAATAAATTTAAAAAAATTTTTTTTTGGGATAAATGCATGTTATAATGTATATAATGTACCCTTGAATAATATTTAAGTTGAAATTTACAAAAATAAAAAAAATTATTTTTAAGGATTTTAAACCCCACCGTCCCCTTAAAATGGGAGATGGCCATCTCTCGTTCGACCCCAAGAGAGAGGCCATCCAATACAAGAAATAAATAGTGACGTTAAAATATCGAAAATAACACATTTCATATAGTTAATCATGAAAAACATATAGCAATATGTTAAGATGCAATTATATCATGTTAAATGAATGAATAAAATTCAATTAAACAAAATCTGAAGTATACAGTAAAACCTCCCTAAAGCGATCACGTTCTGTTCCAATAAAAATGGGTCGCTCCGAGATATGGCCTCTTAATGGAGGTCATGTTTAAATCTAGATTTTAATTGTTGAAAAAAGGTAACAATTAATTATACTAAATTTTATTTTTCACATTAGGAAAAAATATATAAGTTTAAGTATCAAGTTAATTACATATTAATTACTGCAGAGTTTAAAAAATGAATGCATTGACGTTTGCTTTGATTTTACGGTTTTATCTTTTAAAACTTTTATTACCCAGTTTTTTCGAAGTTCAGCAAATAAATGCATTTTTTTTTTTTTTTGGACGGGAACAAATAATGAAGATTTCATTAATTTATCTTTTTCTTTGAGAGTTTCCGACAGAATAGGGCAGAGGAGTTTATTGACCACCATTCTTAATTTGTCATCAGAGTTAAATGCATTGCCTAAAAAGGTACAAAGGGGTTTAAACACTTAAAAGTTACCGGGATAAAAAAAGTCTAAACTTAGTTTAGAAGTTTTATGAATAATGCGCTCTACGGTATAATTTTTCTAATAAAACCTTCTTCAAGCGATCAGGAAAAAACGAAATTTTCTTCAAAGAAATTGGTCGTTCATAGAGGGAGTTCATCTGAGATAGTCTCTGAATGGAGTTAAAATGAGTATTGAACCTATGGGATTTCGTTCAATGAAAAAATTGTCGTTCAGGGAGATGGTCGCTTAATGGAGGTGGTCGCACAGGGAGGTTTCACTGTAATTTCAATCCTACAGTTTTTGTAAAATTTTACCTCATTTTTGGCAAAGGTCTTGAGAGTTTTACACGTATCATGGAATCACTTCAGGCACCTTATGCATTTTACCCAATTATGTTCCCTCGGAATCTCTAGAATCTGATAATTTCAAATGTATTTCATCTTCTTCGCTGCTGGAAGGCCGTGTTTTTGTTTCTTTCTCGCGTTTATTTTAGACTTTTTCGCGGTTTTAAGCTTATTTATAAACTTTATCTGTTTCTGGGATGAAAGTTTCCGATGATTAAGAATATTTTCTGGTGATGTCAAAACCATTGCTAACTGTTTGGTATGTTTTCTAACTGTTTTTGTCATAGTTACATCAGAAACTGGTACAATATCATAAAATACTTTTGTTGATGGTACATCATGAGTTTTTGATGTGCTCGGTCGGGATTCAAAATATCCTATTTTGGTGTTTGCATTTCTATTCGATTCTTCGGCTGGCGTTTCGAAGTTACTTTGAACAACACTATCTTGCATTTCTGGTGTTGAAAGAATGTTTTTATCTGAAATTCTTTCAAAAGCTGACAACTGTAGGAACTTGTAATCGGGAATAACATTTGAATTAACGGTGTATTCGAAAAAATATTTTTCCACCCTCAACAACTCGAAATTTTCTGAGACCATTTTCATGCTCATTTTTAAAAGTAGAAACATGAAATTTGCTGAGGTATTTTTGAAGAGATGTGTAAGAGACCGTGTGATTTCATTTTTCGCTCAATTAATTAGAATTTGAGTTTTAAACAATTATTTTCTCAGTATGACTTTTTTTTTTTTCAATCCCAGATCTCCCGCTTCGGAAAATTTGGTTCAAAATACCAACTTCGACAGCATTTTTTGCAACATTTTCTGCAGTTATCAAAAAATTGACAAGCACGACACATTATGTAATTTCTAAATAAGAGAATTTATTTGCCAGTTTAATGCGTTTGAGAGCAAAAATGAATTAAAAAGTAAATCAGAAAATAAGCAGTTTGGATTGTAATACACTCTTAAAAGGAAAAATTCCCGTTGCTTTGAAGCATGAAATTGCGTTTTTTGGAGTTGCTGATTTTTCCCAGGATATATTAAGCAGTTCTCGAAACTGTAGTTTTGTAACGCGACGTCCAGGATGTGTTTCGAGCCAATTTCTACACGCGTTATAAAAACTATTCTTTAATGACCTAAACACGGCTCTGTTCAGAGATTGAATGTAATGTGTTGCATGGGGAGGTAGTGACAAAAGTAAAATATTGTGTGAATCAGCAAATGTCAACATTTCTCCATTCAGAGACCATCCCAGTTGAACTCACTCCATGAGCGACCTATTTATTTGAAGTAAAGGAGACAAATTCCGTTTTTTCCTGGTCGCTTGAATAAGGTTTTATTAGAAAAATAATTCCGGAGAACGAATTATTTATCAAACTTCTAAACTTAGTTTAGATTTTTTTTTATTCCGGTAACTTTTAAGTGTTTGATAACTCCTTTGTGCCTTTTTAGGCAATGAATGTAACTCTGATGACAATCACCGTCACAATAAACACTCCTGAGCTATTCTGTCAGTAAACTCTCAAAGAAATAGATAAATTAGTGAAATCGTCATTATTTGTTTCCGTCCAAAAAACATTGCATTTATTTACTGAACTTCGAAAGGACTTGGAAATAAAAGTTATAAAAGATAAACTCGTAAAATCAAAGCAAATGTCAATGTATTCATTTTTTAAACTCTTCAGTAATTAACTTATGTAATTAACTTTTGTTTTGATACTCAAATTTTCATATTTTTTCCTAATGTGAAAAATAAATTTTAGTAACATTAATTGTTACCCTTTTTCAACAATGAAAATCTAGATTTAAACAGGACCTCCATTAACAGACCACCTCTCGGAGCGACCAATTTTCATTGGAACGGAAAGTGGTCGCTTTAGGGAGGTTTTACTGTAGTGTGAAAGGTGTGACCATCAAATATCAGCAATATTACACCACGTGGTTTACGCGGGACGAAATGATCTTTTAGTCAATCAAAAAATAATGGACTGTTAATAGTATATGCAGACTTTTGAGACATATAAACAATCGCTCCACGTAGCCTTCCATGTTTTTATTTTTATTCTTTATCACAGAAACTGGTGGGAGAAAGCACCCTCCAGCGTTACAATAAGCAGTGATGGATTCGCTTTTTTCAGTCTTTCGCGCCCTTTTCGACTAAAACTAAACCAGGTCGATTGTTCAACTACAATTCGGACTCATCCATGTTAAAAATGTTCAAGGGTTTTATCAAACATCTCATTTTCTTCCAAAGTGCCATGGAATAGTTTGAAGTAGACATCAGTTTCTTCACGATTCATGGCTTCACTTCTCGCAAGCAACACTCCTTCAGCTTTTCTGAGTGATATCAGAATGACGACTTAGGAGAACTTAGCAAAACATACCCAGCCGTTTCACTTTGATCATTAAAACGGTGCTTTATATCCAGTTTTTTTTTTTTTTTTTTTTTTTTTTTTTCAAATTCGCGAGAATTTGCCCATCATCTCGAGTAAATGGGAATCTTTGTTTCTGCATTTTGTAACAGAGGGTACGGTAGGCTTCAGGGGCTTCGCCATAGAAATTAATTCTAAAAAGGGCTCCGCCAGTCAAAAAGTTTGGGAACCACTGGTTTAAAAGATTATCTAGAAATATGAAATGTGTCATGCAAATATATTTTTTAATTTAAACTATTGTATCATTTTAAATCTGACATAATTTTCACCAAAGTTTTCTTTCTCTGTTTAGTATTCATTTGAAAATACTTTTGTTGTTAGAAAGGAAATATTATTTGCGCTGTCTTAGAATTCACAACAATAGTTAGAAAGATTATTTCAAAATATGAAATATATGTCTCGCGCAAAAATATTTTTTTAAATTAGCAGTATTATAATTTGGCCATTTTAAATATGACGTAATTTCCTCCATTTACGATTTTTAATGCCTAATAAGGAATATATTATTTTAAAATTTTCTTTCTCTTTTAAAATTCACGCGGAAATATAGTTTTTATGACGTAATTTTCAGTATTTTCCTGCTTTTAAGACATAATAGTTTAATTCCAATTTAAAGTTTTTTTTTCTGTTTATAAATGCACGTGTAAATAATTTTTTTTATTTGAAAGAAATATTATTCTTTGCGCTGTTTTTAAAATTGGCCACAATTTAAAATAATACCAATTTCTAAAATATGCAAAAAATATCTCTCGAAATGCTGAAAATTTGAATTTAAAATGGAAATAAATCTTCAAAAGGATCCATAGTAACGTTATGTTATTTCGTTGAATATATTGTCGGTCTTAAACATGTATATATACAATCCTGTGTATGTATGTATACTGCTTTCTTTATTCGAAGGAGAAAGTACTTCTTCTTGTAACAAATGCAAAACAAGAATGTAAAAAACCTTATATCGGCTAATTTTATTAATGCGCCCCAGTATTTAATATTAATGTACTTTTGAATTTTTAAATTATTTTTGCACTGAATGTTTCATACTTTAATACAATATTTCCATTTTTGCATGCATTTTCACTTAGCGATGCCGCTTACGTGTCAATAGCCATGTATACCTACGTCCATCTTAAATACTTACATACGTATTAGAGGATACATATATTTACATGTAACAACTTTCAGTGAAGACAGAGATATAATTTTTTTTTCATAGAATGAATGCAATAGTGACAAATGAGCAACTTTCCATATTCCTGAATCAACTAAAATTTATTAAATCTAATATGAAGCAAAATTTGGTAGTATTTTACTTTTATTTGAGATTAAGAGCCATTACTTTGGAAATCAGATAAGTGCGATTGTTGTATTTTTTGTTTTGCTTGATATTTTTTTATGTTGAAGTAGATCACATTTAATGAATAATGTGCAATTTTGAAGCCTTGAAAAAATTTTCCCTTCCCTGTAGAAAATGTCAAAGTTCAAGGTTGTGACCGTCATTTTTTATGAAAAGTGAAATGCGAGTATGTTTGCAGTGCTAAAGCTTGGGAAAGCAACGACATCTCACAATTCTTTTGTGATGAAATATTAGTATAACACTACCTGCTTAGTAGACTGTATTTGTTTCCATGGGGCATTGTTATTTTACATTGTTATGTTGCCTCAAAATGCAATGAAAATGACGTTTTTGTCCGTTTTCCGCACGTATTTTCTTATTTAAGCAACAGTACCCCAAACTTTTTCTTATAGAATATCAAAGTGTACTACTAGGACAAGCTAAATAATATAAAACTTTACCGGAATATTGCTGCTGTTAACAGGAATAGTCTGTTAAATATTCAAAAATTTCAAAATATGCAGCATTTCAATTAGTCTTTTCTCAAAACAGCATCACGGTTCAATAAAACAAGATATATCAAGTAGTAGTTGAAAGTATGTACAAACACATGGAAAAGAAAAAAAAGTGGGGCCTCATTCATTTTAAAAAACTATGCACAGTTTTATTTGTATATGTAAACCAAACTGGTATAAACAATATTGGAGACTTTAATTGATAACGAGTGAGGTTGGGACATTTTCAAAGTTCTTGATAACGCTTCAAATATTCAGGAAAATTCCTTTTTTTTCCTCCAAAATTTTTTTTCTAATTTCTTGTGTGATAAATATATGCGTAACTCATTTTAGTATATATAGTTTAAATATGATTTTAATATGTATCATTTATACAGGGTGATTGTAAATTGTTTTTACAAAATAAGATGGGTGATAGTACCCATCCAGACGAGCAATAATTACCATAGGGGTCATCCACAAATGATGTCACGCTTGGAGAAGGGAGGGGGGTTCGTGAAATTGTGACAGTTTGTGACAAAGGGGTGGGAGGAGGTAAGAAGAAGTGTGACACCACACATCTTGTTTAAAATAAAAGCATTAAAAATTAGCAGATTAAATTTTGAAGTTATTTTAAAATTAAAGTATTTTGTATTCATAAAGTAAGGATAGATTTAAAGCCAAATATATTAAATTCTGTTTCAAATTCCAAAATACTACTGTTTTCAATTGCTCTGTCATATTAATATTTTATTACTATTGTATATTAATTATGTTTTTTGTCGTAAACCTTAATCTTATTTCCAGTGTTGATTTCAGGGGGTGGCCCGGGGGGGACATTCCCCCCCCGGAGCAATGAGATGTCCCCCCCGGAAGATTTGAGATTTTGTGTTTTCAATGGTAAAAAAGGGCAATTTCCCCCCCGGAACTCTATAATGTCCCCCCCGGAGCCACAGAAATCCCCCCCGGAGAAAAGTGTCTGAATTCAACACTGCTTATTTCATACAAAATAAGCACACGAATCATTTTTATAGTTATGCTCACAAATGTCATTAAAACACATAGTTAAAGTTTAAAAATAAAATTTTAAATATGATCTATAACGCAGTGCTTTGTTTCTGAACTGCAAGTATATGTTTGTGTAATATAGCGTGACATGTGACAAGAGGGGGGGGGGAGGTAAGGTGAAGTGTGACACTTTGTGACACAAGGAGGGAGGGGGGTCAAAAATATTGAAACAAGTGTGACATTATTTATGGACCGCCCCATAGACCATGGAGTCTTATTGCGTCACAAATACAGGGTATTTAACCCTAGCTGAAGCCGGCTTGTGGGTAATAATTTTGTGAAAAATAAAAATATTGCAATAAAAATATAACAATATGTGCCTTATTTTGTATGAAATGTGATAACATCACAAACAGTTCTGATAAAACAGGGTGCTCACGCAATCGATGATACCGTATGAAACTGATCATCACGGTGCTAAATGTGAAGCGTCAAGTCAAGTGCATACTGGTGGCGCGTATAACGGAAACCCTTACCACTTTTTTTTTGTGTTATCACATTTACAACAAAAATGAGCATATGTATTATAAGTTTCATCCAGTTTTCTGAAAGTGATCACCGTCAAACAAAGTTGGATTAGGGTACAACACCCTATAATTTTAATTAACCCTTAAATGCCTGATTTTTCAAAAATCATTGTAATAAGGTTTTCGGCTTTCATTTTTAAAATAAATCATGGGAAAAATACTTAAAAAAATCATATTTTGTTTTAAGTATGGTTTACGGTTAAAAAACAGTTTGTTACTAATCGACAATGCTGGTCTTTAATTGAAAAAATAATTTACCTTGATAAAATTCTATAATATTAAACACATATGAATTTTAGGAACTATAATAAGAAATAAATTTTACTTGCTCACTGCAGAACAAAATAGGATATTTCGCAACCTTCCAAACAAAACAAAAATAATATGTAGCAACAATTGAAAAAATAAATCTATCTTTATTCTTAAACAGCACAAGTGTTACTATCCACATGTTGAAAATCTATTTAATAATATTTTCAGAATGTACAGTAACCTCTGTCTAAGGCGGAAAAATTTTCCGTAGTAGACAATATTCCACCTTAGACAAATTTTACTCTACGTCTATGTATTCGCAGAGACTTGAAAATCTTTCCGAGTTAGACAGATTTCCACCTTATACAGAGTCCGCCTTACAGAGAGTTTACTGTATTTTATTGGCAACATTAGGCATTATACCTTCAATATTATTCTGATAGTATTTTAGAAGCCTAAATTGGGTATGTTGCCGAAAAGCAACACCCGGCATTTAAGGGTTAAATGAGTGGTTTGCGACCCTATGCTCTATGGTAATTATTGCACGTCTAGATGGGTACTACCACCCCTCTTATTTTGTAAAAACAATTTAGAATCACCCTGTATAGTGTGCCCTTGAATAGTATTTAAGGTTTAACTTAAAAAAATTAAAAAAAAAATAGTTTAAAGGTTCCTTGTCCCCTTAAGACGAAAACCTGCCGAAAACAGATTTTTTTCCCTCAGTTCCTTAATTTTTCGTCTTAATAGGTCTTATTGTACTAAATAAACACAATAATCTTTAGTAAAATTTGTGAAAGCGGAATCGCTAACGGCTGAAACAGAATTCCGTTTTCGAGAGGTTTATGATAGAGTACAGCAGTTATAATCGTATGGTACTTCTTCTATAGGGACTATGAAGTTTTAGGTAGGTTTCGTAAGAAATACTACCTAATATATTCTCCCCTATGTTGGAATTTCTTTAAAGAAAAATTGCAGATCTACGCCGATCATGACCCCTAGATCCCTAAACCACCCCCGGTTCAAAACTGTATCTATCTTTCTCTACATATATATCTATATCACTTTTTTATGGATACGATAATTTCCATAATTCTGCACAAAAATTATTACAAGCTGACACAAAATCAAGAGGCAAAAAATCTCGGGTAAGTTCATTAATGGGTAAAATTGGACCAAGGAGCTGAAAATAGGGAGGGGTTTTGTTAAAACAGTAAAAACCCCATAACTTCTTAATTATAATACATATAAAATCAGTTTAAAGTTATTATTACTTCTAGGGAAAGGGCAAAAAATTTATGTATGATAGATTTTTTATATTAAAATGGGCTCAAGGGGCAAAAACATAAAGGGTTTTAAGAAGAAAAAAAATCATTACTTCGTCAATTCACAAGATATCAAATCCACTTAAATTTATTATAAATCTTCTCAATCTTATTTACAACTTTTGCATTGACAAATTCTTGATAAGACCAACTCTTATAGAAATAAATGGGGGAGGGGGGTGAAGAAGAAAAAAATTAATAACTTCGTCAATTCACAAATTATCAAATCTACTTAAATTTATTATAAATCTTCTTAATATTATCTGCAACTTTTATATTGAGAAGTTCTAGATAGGACCATCTCTTTGAACAAAAATGAATGAATAAATAAATAAATAAATAATAAAAAAAAAAAAGTAAAAATAATAAATCGGGGTTGAAGAAAAAAATTATCGTATTAACATAATCATCATTTGTTCTACCAATTTTATTTTCAGACATTAAAAACACACTAAGATTTCATAGTTTCTCATACTGCCAAAAAACAGCGTACATGTCAAAAGTTTTAAAACATATATATACTTTAACACAAACATTTAAGATAGTTTAAAAAATATTTTCACCTTTTTTCACCGAGGCATCTTCAGTTATTGATGTTTTACGTCCCACTCTCTCGCTAATCCCTAATTTTAGTTTTTAATGTCTGAAAATAAAATTGGTAGAACAAATGATGATTATGATTGATATGACATTATAAAAGAATAGATTATGAAACTATCGTATTAACATTATTCTGATAAAACCAGCTCTTACAGAAAAATGAAATTAAAAGCTCGTGAAAAGCGGCCAGATAAAATTGTTAAACTTGGTTTATATCTAATCTTAATTTAGTTTTTGTTAATGAACTTAGTACTTAACTTCGAAATCTACCTGAACCTGTAGGCTGAACCGGCAGGGATTTTTTACGTTTAAGACAGGATTCTGGTATAAACAGGCCTCTACCTTCACAGGTTTTAGTAAGTAAAGTACACTAAACACTGTAAAAATAGAATAGCTAGGGACGGGATTATTCAGATTTTTTTTTTTAATGATATTACTTTCTGCGGAATCATAAAAATTTTCTTTTATGGGTAGGATCTGTTTTTACAGGTTTTATACCATTAAGTTCCACTTGATGCAGACTAACAAATAACATGGGATTAGAAGAAATATAAAAGAATTTTTGCATTATGAAAAATAGGGATCTTTGCGTCCCGCGCATTGGTTCCGCCGAGTCTTGGAAGCACTGAAAATCGGGACACCTGGCAACTCTAATAAACTAGTTGGATGTGGCAATCCTAAAACTTTCTTCTATCTCATACAAGTTACTGCTTCAAAATCCGCTGGCACAGTGCCAAAATTAAATGACAATCTATACCCATCATGGGAATTCTAACTATTTGCAATTTCGTGCATTATTTCTTGAGATATGACTACCGCTAAAATCGTGTAAACCGTGAAAAATTCTGTATAGAAACGCCACTTGTTGGGCGATTTGCACCAAAAACTAATCAGCACCAATTTATATCAGGGACTAAATGAATCTGAAGCTGTATGAAAATTCGGGCATTAATTCTTGAGATAAAGCTATTGCAAAAATCGTGAAAAATGCAGTGTAGCAGCGCCACCTTTTGGGAGATTTAAATCTAAAGTATTCATCACCAAATTATATCAAAGTATAATTGAATCTGAAGTTTGAGGAAAATCTGTGGATTAGTTCTTGAGATATAGCAATTGCGGAAATCATGAATAATGCATCATAGCAGCGCCACCTATGGGGATATTTACACAAAAAGGTAATCGGAACCAGCTTATGTCAGGGACTAAATGAATCTGAAGTTTTACGAAAAGCTGGGCATTTGTTCTTGAGATAGAGCTACAGCGGAAATCGGGAAAAGGGCAGTATAACAGTGCCAGGTGCTGGGCGATTTACAAGCAAAGCTAACCGCGCATTAGTTCTTAAGATAGAGCGATTACAAAATTTGTGTCACATACAGACGGAATTTTGTATGAACATCATGTTTTTCGGGATCTCTGACCCCTAAAATATGTAAATCCGTCAGAAACCGGAATTTGAAAATTTTCACGAATCCAATACTTTCTTCTTGAACAGACAGAAGAAAACAAAATTGACACATTTCTCCGGGGACTGAAAACCAGTGGTGTAGTCGTAAAAAAAGCAGACGGCATACGCTCTAAGCAGAGGGTATACGCTCAAGGCAGAGGGTATACCCTACAGTTTATATACTATAGCTTTTTTGAAAAACAGAGGGTATACGGTGTTCCTTAAAAAAATCCAGAAGGTATACGGCGTATAGCACCGTATATCCTCCACTACATCCCTGCTGAAAACCATAAGCAATGGTATCTCTAGAAAAACGCAGCCATTAACAGATTTCTGTAACATAAAAAACTACAAAACCAATGCAGTTGGCGAGAAAAACGGCTAATGTTTAAAATAAACAAAACGATCCGCAATAGTAAAAATACATTTCGATGCACTAATGGAAAAATTTCTAAGCACCATTTAACAATGCACATAAATGTATAAATACCCTGAAAAGGAAAAGAAAGAAAGAAAATCACTCATGACAACATGATTGGAATATTAATCAGTTGAACATTTATATTTTCTTTTTTCTTTCAGAACGAGAGAACAGGGAGGGTGTCACAAGATAAAAGCAAATATCAGTCTTCAGAGCAACTTTTGTTATTGTTTGTTTACTTGCTGTGAGGTTGGAGTAACGCAGAAAGAATTATTCATTGATTGCACAATTTCTCCGTAACTCGATATTAAGTAGCCACTTAAAGTGAAGGATGACTGATAAAGAACGTGAAGAAATGGTATTTTTTTTTCTTTAATTCGAATGAGAAAATTCCTTATAACAAATGCAAAATAAATGACCTATATTTTCGGAGTGGATTTGATTTAAAGTTCATTGATTGATAAAATAGATTTAAAGTAAGATAGAGTATTTGAATCGTAATTTTAAAATGTTAAGTTAAGGTACAGAAGGACTTTGAAAAAAAAAGAAAGAAAATGTCGATTGTGCTTCATCGGATATATTGATCAAATATACCATTTGTTAAGTATAACAAACAAATCGGAGATTGTACTTCAAACGTGGCAAATGAAGTGTGTTCGCACTATAAACTAGTTTTATAAATATTCAGATCTCGGTGCAACAGCTAACTCTTATGTAAAAATGCATGAATAGAAAATTTATTACGATCATATACATGAATTTCAGTAATACGGAAATATTAGGACTCCATCTTAAATAGGACATAATCACCCTGACAACCTAGAATCATTACCTATCATAAAATAGCATTGAATTAATTACGTATGCTAAGATTTAATAGAATGGAGAAAATTTTTATTAATATCGTTTTAAGTTTTGATTCGATATTCATAAAATTTGAAATGACTCGACAAGATTCTGAAACAATTATCTATATTAAATTTCAAAGCATTCGGTTGGTTAGTTTTTGCGCTGTTTTATGCGGTCAGACGGACAGGAAGACAGACGGACGGACCAGACGACGACTGTAGATGCTACGTATTTGTATAACTAGCCGCCCTTGGCGACCAGTTTGGTCTCCGTTAGAAGTGTGCTAAGCATTTTGTACCATGCTACTTTTATCCAAAATTTAATTTACTTTCTCAATACTTCGCCAAATCAGAAGTTTCTAGTAGAAAAATCAAGAACTCCGTATTTTTATGGGTACTACTTGGTTATCCCGTCGACCAAAAATATATCGCCAAACTATAAGATTAAATATCAATAATGGTTGACCGTAAATGTCATATTCGCTTGTTTTTAAGCAAGTTGCACGTGTTTACGTCATCAAGTTATTTTTATTTCGACGTTTTATTTGTATTTTTATTAATGTTATACTAATTTATTTGTTCTTTCGCTATTTAAAATAAAAATTATGTCAATTTGTATAATTTGACGAAATGGGTCGACGGTATAACTAAGTAGTACCTTTTTATGCTAGCCAGGCGCAAGTGATAAATCATCAAACATTGTCTTTCCAATCGCATTTTTTCATATTTCATTAAATTCATCTAAAATATAATAATTTCACTCATTTTATTTAAAATACATAATTTTAATTTGAAATTCATGACTTTCACTTTTTCTTTCCCTTTTTTAAGAAGAAGAAAAGAAAAAATTAAATAATACCAAAAACCATGACTTTTAATTTCAATATAAAAGCATTGTTTTAATTTACCACGTGAAATATAAAAAATGTAAACAATGGTCACCTGGAATATAAAAAGCGAAGCGGTCAGCCCGGAACTATTGATGACAGTCACATGACTTTTGTCACATGACTTTGATGACAGTCACAGGCTATTATTATAGAGATTACGAAAGCACCTAAAAAAGAAAGAACATCTCTCATAATGACAACATGATACGAATATTAATTAGTTGAAAAATTATATTTTCTTTCTTTTTTCTAAACAAGAGAACAAGAAGGGTGTCAAAAGATAAAAGCAAATACGGTGAAACTTGCATTTAACAAAATTGCATCGTTACGCGTAAACACTTCGTTATGAAGAAAATTCGTTAAATAGAAATCAACTGAAATTAATGAAATTTGTATAATAAAATACACATGCTTAAAATGAAAAATACGCATAAAATGGAAATATTGGAAAAATGTATTTTAATTCGGGCAGTAACTTTTTTTTATGTAATTTAGAAAGATGAGAAAAGTGTAAATGGAATAATGTCTTTAAAAAACACATAATAAAGAGAAGTAAACAAGAACTGAAGCGTAGAGTACCTTTTCTCTTCTTTCTTAGTTGTCCAAATTGTTAACTTTAATAAAGTCTAAAATATTAATTTGTACAGGTTTCTTATAAAAAATATACTGTTCACAAAAATTTTTGCACTTTTCTAAGTATCCGAATAATTCATTTGTAACATTTTCGTAAAACTGGAATCCTTTTTTTATTATATCGAAGGTTTTCAGCATTTCTTCTTTTGAATGCAAATGATTAAATACATAAATAATTTCATTTTCATACAATCCTCTAAATAAATTCATACATCTATCGCAACAGCAACCTTTCCGTTTGAATGTTGCAGACGCACGAAAGTGGAATAAACCTCGTTATATAGAATATATATTTCGTAATAGGGAGATTAATTTACATGTTAAAGGCGTTCAAAGTCAAGGTTCAGCAGAAAATTTCGTTAAATAGAAAACTTCGTTAAAGGGAATTTCCACTGTATCAGTCTTCAGAGCAATTTTAGTTATTGTTTGTTTACTTGCTGTGAGGCTGGAGTAACGCAGAAAGAATTATTCATTGATTACACATTTTCTCCGTAACTCGATATTAAGTGGCCACTTAAAGTGAAGGATGACTGATAAAGAAGGTGAAGAAATAACATTCGTTTTATTCGAATGAGAAAACTTCTTCTAACAAATGCAAAATAAATGACCCATATTTTCGAAGTGGGTGTGATTTAAATTTCTGAAGTAAGATTGAGTATTTTAATCGTAATTTTAAATGTTAGGTTATGGAATAAAAGGACTTAAAAAAAATCGATCACGTGCAAGTTTTACACGCGCACAAAGGGTTCCGTACAAGATTTATTTATAAATTAATTATATATTATATTCATACATTATATATTTATAAATTATTAACTGCTAAATTACAAAGAAAAGAAAAAAAAAGTTGCTAAAAGAATAATAAGATTTTCTAAAAGACTTATGAATTATTTTTTAATAATTGTCTTCAATAATTGAATTCAATTGGGAAGAAAAACGGTGACTATTTATCACTATGATTTGCCTTATGGCCAGGGATGTAGTGGAGGGTATACGGGGGTATACGCCGTATACCCTCTGAATTTTTTTTAAAGGAACACCGTATACCCTCTGTTTATCAAGAAAGCTATAGTATGTATATTACACTAGGGTATACCCTCTGCCTTGAACGTATACCCTCTGTTTTTTTTTACGACTACACCACTGCTTATGGCATTACGCTGTTCTGTAGATTTTTTCTTTAAAGCAGTTTAGTGATATTTTAATTCCTTACTATCTTTTTTGCTCATTGGACGTAACACCGCTCATTAAACACAGCGTTATTGTAAACTTTTAAACTTATTTTTCTCGAAAGCATGTTTTTTAAACTGGCGCCCCTTTTTCACGAGAACTATTCCATCGATTTTCTTCATTTTATATTTAAAAGAAAAACAATCCTTTCTTTGTGAAACTTATACCACCAAAAAAGTAAAATTTTCAGTGATTAATTATTTTTTCAAGCTCGCAAAAGGTAGAAGAAAAGGCAAAAAAAATGAACCTTTTTTGTTCAAATCACAGCCGTTTTGTCAAAAATAAACTTTTTAAACTAAATGTTCGTATAAGTTCCAAAGAATTTAATGATGTATCATAATTTGGAGACCAAATGTTTTTCTGATACTTGTAACATGTAAAGGGAGTAAAATTGTCGCCCAGTTGGAAGATCAATGCACGTATATGCAGGTATTCCCCGTCACACGAGGCGCATTATTATTCTTTTTTTACAAATAAAATTTTAATTTTATAACTGAATGTCAATAAATAGAATGCGAAAAGTCCGAAAGTGATATCTCTTTATTTGTAACGGAAAAAAAATCGTAAAAGGCACACGAATTTTAGGCCAAAGAAATAGAACTTGCCTTTAATGTAATTACCCAAAATAGTCTACAACCATATTTGTAATGTTAATTTTATATTTCTTGAAAAATAAATGAATATTTTTTCTTATTTATAATAGACCGGGAGGCGATAGCACAGCCAATCACGTCATCGAGTTAACGGCTGAAATTCCAGAATTAATTTAAACTCGATTCGCATATTAAAACGCAATTGGTCTGCCAAGTCATATCTTGTGCGAAACACCTGAAAACCCGATTTTAGCGGTTGACTCGTAGGTTTATTATTGTGTTTTCCTGCTTCCAGTCCTCCATGTTTTTATACGTTTGGGTGAAGGAAAGCAGGATGGTAAACCTACGAGTGAAACGCTAAAATCGGGTTTTGAGGTGTTTTCCGCCAAGATATGACTTGGCAGACCGCTTGCGTTTTAATATGCGAATCCAGTTTTAACTAATTCTGGAATTTGAGCCGTGTACTCGATGAGGTAATTGTCTGTGCTGCCGTTTTCCGGTCTGTAATAACAAGGCGTTTCTACCGGGCTACTGAATATAGGTGAAAACCTTATATATATATATATATTAAACTGGAACCTCAAATAGATTTATTACATTTAATATATGCTTTTTAGATTTTGCGCAAACGATAATTTTTATATGAAAAATAGCAGTTATGTATTCAAATGAAATTCTGACATATATTAAAAGCGATACTTTCGTATTGGCCTACTGCCAGGAATTAACCCCATGAGGGGCGGTGGGATATATTTTATCCCACCTACGATTAACCAAGATTTGCACCGGAAAAAAATTTATTAAATTTTGCTTTTCGAACTTTTGGGGAAAAAAAGTTGAAAAATCGCCTTTCCTTATTTTGAAGCCATTATTTTGATTTATTTTATCGCCCCTATATTTATTTTATTTTATTTATTTTATTGATTTATTTTGAAGCCCCATTACAGGAACGTAACTGCTTGCCCCTCAAAGGGTTAACAGCAAAAGAAATCGCCAAAGATGACTAGTCTTTTTTTATTCCGCTAATTTTAGTGATTTAAGTGTGGTTCGATTACATGTCTTAAATTTGTATTTTATTTATATTTTATTATTTTATTTTTAGATTGATAAAGTTTTAATTTCCTTGTGGAATATAAGCCAGAAACAAATGCTGAACTATTTTATTTATATTAATTTAAGTACAAACAAATTTATCTTTTTTGATCGCCAGTCTGCAAGTGATAGAGCTAGACTAAACACACACACACACACACACAAAAAAAAAAAAAAAAAAAAAGTGCTTGAAAATTATTTTAAAACCAATAAGAAAATGAGTTAATGGCAATACAGTTGTCAAACAAATTAGAATATAGGTTACAAACAAATCATATTTGAAAGTACATTTTTTTCTCTATTTGATGGTGTAAAAATTAAAAATGTGTGGTATTTAGAAATTTAAAAAAAATGCAGTAAAAGTTAATAAAAGTTAAATTTAATCGTCTGCTGTTGCCACCGTCAAAATGACGTCAGAGTTACGCACAGATACGTTTGTCCTTTATAATATAGAAATACAGTAAAACCTCCCTAAAGCGACCACGTTCCGTTCCAAAAAAAATTGGTCGCTACAAGAGGTGATCTCTTAATGGAAGCCATGTTTAAATCTAGATTTTAATTCTTGAAAATAGGTAACTACTAATGTTACTAAAATTTATTTTTCCCATTAGGAAAAAATATGAAACTTTAAGTATCAAAACAAAAGTTAATTACATAAGTTAATTACTGCAGAGTTTAAAAAATGAATACATTGACGTTTGCTTTGATTTTGCGGTTTTATCTTTTATAACTTTTGTTTCCAAGTTCTTTCGAAGTTCAGTAAATAAATGCATATTTTTTTTGGACGGGAACAAATAATGACAATTTCATTAATTTATCTATTTCTTTGAGAGTTTCCTGACAGAATAGGGCAGGGGAGTTTATTGACCGTCATTTTTAATTTGTCATCAGAGTTAAATTCATTGCCTAAAAAGGCACAAAGGGGTTTAAGCACTTAAAAGTTACCAAAATAAAAAAAATCTAAACTTAGTTTAAATGTTTCATGAATAATGCTCTCTTTATTATTTTTCTAATAAAACCTTCTTGAAGCGACCTATAAAAAACAGAATTTGTTTCATTTTATTCAAAGGAATGGATCGCTCATGGAGGGAGTTCAACTTGGAGGGTCTCTGAATGGAGGTAAAATTAGTATTGAGCCTATGGGAATAAATTTCGTTCCATGAACCAAAAAAAAAAAAAAAAAAAAAAAAAAAAAAGGTCGTTCAGGGAGGTGGTCGCACAGGGAGGTTTCACTGTATATAGTTACGCATCCTAAACAATATTCTGGCATTCTTTTGAAAAATAAAGTACTACATCCAAACCTGACCCGCAAAATTCCAAACCCCGACCGCGGCAAAAATAAATAAATAAAGCCAACCTGACCTGATATAGGACTATAACCCCAAACTTCTCCAAAGAACTTACGAAACGCATTCCAGCGTGAGAAAGAAAATATTAAAAAGTTTCCCAAGAGATAAATATAGTGAAATACAAATAATCGTACAGCTCCGTTATTTACGCTTCTCAGTCTAATGTATCTATGTCCCCCTTATCAAATCAAATAATTAATATTCAAAGCGTATTCAGATTCGTTAACCTTCACTACCAGATGGCGCCACAACGGATCATCCGCATCCTCTATCCCTGGGAAAGTAAATTTACAGGCGGAAGGAAGATGGGGATCGGGATTTACCCACAATTCCTCCAACAGTCCCTTGTACGAGTTTGACGAAAGTGGTCAAGTTTAAGTTTCCGGGAATTTTATTTTTCCAGTTTCAAAGTATGGATTGGAATTATTGTTGTTTCAGGTAGGATGTTTTCTTTAAATATATTTTTTAGTAGCAACAAATGATTTTTAGCGGGAAAAAATAGATTTGTCAATAGAAAAGTGCTTTTTAAAAGTGTTTCAGGTAGGTGTGTTTACGGGGGGTGTCCGTCGAAGCCCCTTCCGAGTCAGAAATTGTTAACATGTGCTGAGTGGGAGCTGGTTGAATTGGGATCGGCTGAATGACTTGGGACGTTGTCAAGTTTTGTTCAAGAAATTTCAGGAATAAGTTTAGAAAAGTTTTGTTTTTAAATGGGACATTTTCCCTTGGTTGATGAAAAGGAGTTTAGTTACTTAAGGTATGTGTATACCTTCGGAACAAATTTTTTTCATTCTTGTAAATTTTAAGTTTAAAATTGCTAATTATTATAAAAAATGTAAAAAAAAAAGTGCCATAAACATACAAATAAGTAATTTAATTTTTAATTTTTTAAATAAAAAAATATATAGTTGTTGTTTTCTAAAAACTATTTAAATTTAAAACTATTAAATATAAATACATTTTATGAATTCCATAATAAATATAATAATGTTATACTGGAAAGTGACTATTTTTATGACAACAACTTGACTATTTTAAAATTTCTAGGTATAAAAATACAAACAATGCTGATAATTTTTGAAAAACACCAATAATTAATAAATCCAAATTCTGTAGCTCATAAAGTTTTCAATATATCAGTATAAGAATATTCTACTTTCTTTGAATATGAATTTAAGTCACAATTTAAAAAAATTGGGATTAGCAAGCTATTATTTTTTGAGTTACGATCATTTTTCCAACACACACACACAAAAAAAAAACACTTATTAGAAAAATTAAAAAGTAACTTTTAACTTAGTTTTTTTTAAGTTTGTAATAAACATAAAGACAAAATTCGAAAATCGAAAGAAAATTTTTTAAATTTTCTATTAATTTAAAATAAACAGGAAACTAAAATTTTGATCGAAATTGACGTTTTAAAGGCCTTTAACATTAAGGGATAAAAATTATTGCATATTTTCATTTCTCTTTACTGTTGAGCAACATTATTTAACGACAGAATGGCTTGGGACGTTGTCAAGTTTTGTTGAAGAAATTTCAGGAATAAGTTTAGAAAAGTCTTTCTTGGACTTTTTAAATTAGACATTTTCCTTTAGCTGATGAAAAGGAGTTTAGTTATTTAAGGCATGTGTATGCCTTTGGAACAAATGTTTTTAATTTTTGTAAATTTTAGGTTCAAAATTGCTAATTATTATTAAAAATGTAAAAAAAAAAAAAAAAAAAAAAAAATAACATAAACATGCAAAACAGTAATTTAATTTTTTTAATTATTTTCATTTGAGAATACAGAAAGTTATTCGAACTTTATGGAAATGATTTTGATAGTTAACTTTTATGATATCTATAAATGCCGTATTTTTTTCGGCGATTTGCTTTTCTCTGATAACTATGGTTCTTGACAATAGCTCTAGCTCGAATATTCCATGAAAGTAAACTTCTCTTAGTCTGTCAGGTCAAAGGGTTCCAGGACTCTTAAAATTAGAAAAAAGGAAAAAAAAAGACCATTTTCAATATTTAAAATCTGAAAATTACTTTGATTTTAAGACGCATGTTTTCTTGGGATGAAAGATATAAGTATGTTCTTCCATTTTATGTATTTTAAAAAATTGCAAGATGCAGATTTAGCATTTACAGGGGGCTCCAAACTATGAGACATTTGACGAGCAGAAAATTTGCATAACAGATTACGCGCAGGATTACAAAATAAATTATGCAACTGGAATGAAAATTTTGGTGCCTACTTATACTTCAGACTATAATAATTGCCTTGAAACTAAATAAATTTGTATTTAAATCATTTTCATATTTTTAATACAAAGTTATATTTATCTAATGTAAAAGTCAGAAAATTTCAACAGTAGTATAATCACCAAAATGTTTTGTTTTTGTGCAATAAAAAGGAAATTTCAGGTTTATTTTATACAGACTAACATGAAACATGTGTTTTGAAAATTTCATGAAAAAATATTCAGAAGTTTTTGAGATATCGTGCGCATTATGCTCAAAAACGTCATTTGGAGACAAATGACATCAAAATTTCGGAAACCTCGCTTCAACTATTGAGCGGATATAATTCTAAAAGCCTTAACTTCTGTTCTAATGGGAATTTCAAGGAAAATATTATATCAAAATGTTCAGAAAAGATAGGTGTTTAACATCTAAAAAAAATTCAATTTCGAAAATTTTAAAACTTTAACCCCTTAATTCTCGCTCCTATACTCACGGTTTGCGTGTTTTATTCAGACTGTTTGATTACCACAAGTTTTATAAAAACTGTAATTGGCTTTATTCTGGTATCACTTTATTGTCATTAAATAATGTGAATATTTCCTTTTCAAAAAAGTGAAAAGTGGCAATAAGCAATCTGAATTTTTAAACCTTAATTTAATGCGACCGTTAAGGGGTTAAGAGTCCTGAGACCTTGTTCACTTTTGGACTTTCGGTTTATTAAAACCGAAAGTCCAAAAGTCCATTGCAGAAGCATGCGGTAATTCTACAGGTATTTCATTAAATTGGATACACTTTATTCCTGTTTCTGATTCTTTCTTTGCTAAATAAGCGGCAGTTGGTTTAGACGTGTGACTAGAGGCTTTGTCCATATGAAGCTCAACTTTATCAATGTCCTTTCCATATAAAACTGGAATTTCTTCTTCAAAAATTGGTTTTAAAATATTCTGCTGATAATCGGGTGAATTAATTTTGGCTTTACTTGAGACATTTTAGATTTTTAATTCTTAGTTGATATAAAATCCTGCAACTTTCATTTCGAAGCCATTTCGTACGGTCCTTCCCGTCAGTTGAGCAATAGGAAATTGATCTTTTTTTTTTTATTACAGTCACTTAAATATACCCATGCCTCCTCGAGTGTTGTTAACACAAATTTCCATTTTTCAGCAGCTAGGTGGTTTTCATATAATTTTTTGCAATTTGTTTTTCTTTCAGCAATATGCTTATGGAAAAGCAGTTGAACTTTGGGTTTAATTTTTTTTTTCAAATCTTTATGAATGATTTTACTTACAGTGCCAGAGAAGACATTCTTAGTTTCGATGCAATGGACCTTTGAGTCGGTGGATTTTCTTTTAGGATCAGAGACTTCGCTTTCTTGATATTTATCTGCGTCCGAACAGCCCTAGGCTGAGGTTTCTCTGTCAAGTTTTCATTTTTACTTTCCCTTAGACTTTTTTTCCTTTCAAATTTAATATATTATAAATACCTTATTTTGAAGTGCAATAACCGTGACATTTACACCGCTTTATAAGTTGTTGATACGAATATTTCTCCTCTGACAGCACAGCTACGTAACCTTCGAGCCATCTATCAATTTTAGGAACCATTTTCAAAATAAATATTTATTATTCTACATTACAATCAAAAGGTAACAGTAGCAGACGATTATTCTGAAGTTGCCAAATTTGTATCTCAAAATGGAAACGAGAAAGATAAATTACAAAATCGTTTCCATAAAATGCGAATGATCTTCTGTATAGTATAAAAGCAACCGAAAAATTGCTATTTTCTAAAAAATATTTAAATTTAATAATATTAAATATAAATGCATTTTATCAATTATATTATAAATATAATAATGTTATACAGGAACTAGACTATTCTTATGACAATAATATGAATATTTAAAAAGTTATATGTGTAAAAAGACAAACAACGCTGAAAAATTTCGAAATATGTTAATAATTCACAAATTAAAACTGTGTAACTCATAAACTTTTTAATAAATAAGCATAAGAACTAGCTGTTTAACCCGTTCTAAGCACGGGAGTTCACGAATTTAATTCTAAAACCAAAATTAAAAATAACTGTTGGATTTCGAGAAATATTTTTCTACTACTGCGCATATTTTAATGAAATTTAATGTTTCATGTTGCTAGCAGCAGACGATAAAACGATATCTTTGGAATAAGGAAATAAATAGAATAAAAAGTTTTGTTGATGTTTGTGATAAAATGTTTTTCTTTATTTTTTTAAAAAGGTAATAATTTAGCTCAATTAAATAATCTCTAATTATTTGCATGGGAGGTAAAAGAATTATCGTAATACCCGTTACAGCTTCTTAGTATTGCAGCGTGGCCTACGTAATATGTATATATCATATTGTAGTAAACATTTAGAACTAGTTACAACTCGTGCGATTATAGGTTGAACATAAAAAAGGCAAAAATTCGTCAAAAACATAAAAAAAATATTTAAAATTTGCGAATTTTTCCCCCAATCATTCATGGGCCACCTACCAGCAACCCGTGTGCCAAATTTCGTAGCCCTGCGACCTGTGGTTTCCGAGTTTTTGAGGTTACATAGATTCGCGCAACGATTTTAATAGGGTAAATAGTCTACTTCCTTTGAATATATATCTAAAATGCAATTTAAGAATTTTGGGATTATTGATAATTTTATTGAGTTATGACAATTTTTGTAACACAATTGTAGAAAAAAAATTACTTTTGAGAAAAATCAAAAAACGACTTTTAACTTAGTTTTTGAAATTTTGTAAGATATAAAGGAAAAATCTAAACGAAAATCCAAAGAATGGTTTAAATTTTATATTAATTTAAAAAATTGAAAATTTAAATTTTGATCGAAATTGACGTTTTACAGGGATTTTTAAGGGTCCAGTTTTCTTTAAAGGATAAAATTTCGTGCATATTTTCTTTTCTTTTTACTGTTGCGTAACGTTATTTAACGGCTAAATGACTTAGGATATTGTCAAGTTTTGTTGAAGAAATTTCAAGGCTAAGTTTAGAAAAGCTTTTCTTTTGAATCGTTTTCCATAGGCTGATGAAAAGGAATTTAGTGAATTAAGGTACTGCAGTTTTTATAAAAAATGTCAAACAAATGGGACTTAAACATAGAACTAAGTAATTCAATTTTTATCTAATTTTTTTATTTTAAAAAATAGCATAAAATTCACTGAAAAATTGTTATTTTCTAAAAGCTATTTAAGTTTAAAAATGTTAAATGTAAATGCATTTTATGAATTCCATTACAAATATAATAATGTTAAACAGAGCGATACTATTCTTATGACAGTAACTTGACTATTTTAAAAGCTATAGATATAAAAACAGAAAGAACGCTTAAAATTTCCGAAAAAAAGTTAATAATTCGTACATTAAAACTGTCTAACTCATAAACTTTTCAATAAACCATCATAAAAACAGTCTACATCCTTTGAATATACATTTAAAACCCAATTTAAATTTTTTGGGGCTATCGAATTATTATTTATTCAGTTAGGACAATTTTTTCAACACAATTTTATTAAAAAAAAACCATTTTTGAATAAAAAACAACTTTTAACTTAGTTTTTTAAAGTTTGTAATAAAAAAAGACAAAATCGGAAGAAAAATCGGAAGAAAAATTTTATATTACTAGAAAAAAAGAAAAAAGAAAATTGAAATTTTGACCTAAATTGGTAACGTTTTAAAGATACGTTTAAGGGATAAAAATTATTGCATATTTTCTTTTCTCTTTAATGTTGGGTAACGTTATTTAAAGGAAAAATGGCTTGGGATGTTCAGTTTTGTTGAAGAAATTTCAGGAATAAGTTTAGAAAAGTTTTTCTTTTAAATGGGGCATTTTCCCTTAACTGATAAAGAACGTGAACTTGACCTAATTTTTTCGGATATGATTTTGGAACTTGACCTAAATCGATGTCTTAAAGATACCTTAAGGGATAAAAAAAATATTGTATATTTTCTTTTCTCTTTAATGTTAAGTATCGTTATTTCACGGCAAAATAGCTTGGGACGTTCAGTTGTGTTCACTGTAAAAAAATACTGTCAGTTTTCCGGCAGGAATCGGAAAAATAGTTGCCCTTATCGTACCGGAATAATTTCCGACCCAGCTCGGAATGAAATCCGTAAAAATAAGCAAATAGTCAGTAAAATGGTATTTTACGGATTTTATTCCGAGCTGGGTTGGAAATTATTCCGGTACAATAAGGGCAACTATTTTTCCGATTCTTACCGGAAAACTGGCATTATTTTTTTTACAGTGTGGAAGAAATTTCTGGAATAAGTTTAGAAAAGTTTTTCTTTTAAATGGGACATATTCCCTTAACCGATAAAGAACGTAAACTTGACCTAATTTTTTCGGACTTGATTTCGGAACTTGACCTATATTCATGTCTTAAAGATACCTTAGGGGATAAAAAATTATCGGATATTTTCTTTTCTCTTTAATGTTGGGCAACGCTATTTAACGGCAAAATGGCTTGGGACGTTCAGTTTTGTTGAAGAAATTTCAGGAATAAGTTTAGAAAAGTTTTTCTTTTAAATGGGACTTTTTCCCTTAACTGATAAAGAACGGGAACTTGACCTAATGTTTTCTTACTTGATATCGGAACTTGATATACACTGTAAAAAAAAATCCGATCAGTTTTTCTGTAAGAATCGGAAAAATAGTTGCCCTTATCGTGCCGGAATAATTTCCGACCTAGATCGGAATGAAATCCGTTAAAATAAGGAAATAGTTAGTAAAATGGTATTTTACGGATTTTATTCCGATTTTACGGATTTTATTCCGAGCTGGGTTGGAAATTATTCCGGTACAATAAGGGCAACTATTTTTCCGATTCTTACCGGAAAGCTGGCATTATTTTTTTTACAGTGTGGAAGAAATTTCTGGAATAAGTTTAGAAAAGTTTTTCTTTTAAATGGGACATATTCCCTTAACCGATAAAGAACGTGAACTTGACCTAATTTTTTCAGACTTGATTTCGGAACTTGACCTATATTCATGTCTTAAAGATACCTTAGGGGATAAAAAATTATCGGATATTTTCTTTTCTCTTTAATGTTGGGTAACGCTATTTAACGGCAAAATGGCTTGGGACGTTCAGTTTTGTTGAAGAAATTTCAGGAATAAGTTTAGAAAAGTTTTTCTTTTAAATGGGACATTTTCCCTTAACTGATAAAGAACGGGAACTTAACCTAATGTTTTCTTACTTGATATCTGAACTTGATATACACTGTAAAAAAAATCCGATCAGTTTTTCTGTAAGAATCGGAAAAATAGTTGCCCTTATCGTACCGGAATAATTTCCGACCCAGCTCGGAATGAAATCCGTAAAAATAAGGAAATAGTTAGTAAAATGGTATTTTACGGATTTTATTCCGATTTTACGGATTTTATTCCCAGCTGGGTTGGAAATTATCCCGGTACAATAAGGGCAACTATTTTTCCGATTCTTACCGAAAAACTGGCATTATTTTTTTTACAGTGTGGAAGAAATTTCTAGAATAAGTTTAGAAAAGTTTTTCTTTTAAATGGGACATTTTCCCTTACCTGATAAAGAACGGGAACTTAACCTAATGTTTTCTTACTTGATATCGGAACTTGATATACACTGTACAAAAAAATTCCGAACAGTTTTTCTGTAAGAATCGGAAAAATAGTTGCCCTTATAATGGCGGAAAAATTTCCGACCCAGCTCGGAATAAAATCCGTAAAATACCGTTTTATTGACTATTTCCCTTTTTTTACGGATTTTATTCCGAGCTGGGTCGGAAAATTTTCCGGTACGATAAGGGCAACTATTTTTCCGATTCCTAGAGGAAAACTGGTCGTATTTTTTAACAGTATAAATCGATGTCTTAAAGATACCTTAAGCTTTAAGGAAAAAAAAATATTGCATATTTTCTTTTCTCTTTAATATTGAGCAACGTTATTTAAAGGCAAAATGGCTTGGGACGTAAGTTTTGCTGAAGAAATTTCAGGAATAAGTTTTAAAAAAAGTTTTTCATTTAATTCGGACATTTTTCTTTAACTGATAAAGAACGTGAACTTGACCTAATTTTTTCGAACTTGATTTCGGGACTTGACCTACATCGATATCTTAAAGATACCTTAAGTTATAAAAAAATATTGCATATTTTCTTTTCTCTTTAATGTTGAGTAACGATATTTAACGGAAAAAATGGCTTGGGACGTTAAGTTTTGTTGAAAAATTTTTAGGAATAAGTTTAGAAAAGCTTTTTAAACGGGACATTTTTCATTAACTGCTAAAGAACGTGAACTTGACCTAATTTTTTCGAACTTGATTTCGGAACTTGACCTACATCGATGTCTTAAAGATACCTTAAGTTATAAAAAAAATATTGCATATTTTCTTTTCTCTTTAATGTTGAGTAACGATATTTAACGGAAAAATGGCTTGGGACGTTAAGTTTTGTTGAAAAATGTTTAGGAATAAGTTTAGAAAAGCTTTTTAAACAGGACATTTTTCATTAACTGCTAAAGAACGTGAACTTGACCTAATTTTTTCGAACTTGATTTCGGAACTTGACCTACATCGATGTCTTAAAGATACCTTAAGTTATAAAAAAATATTGCATATTTTCTTTTCTCTTTAATGTTGAGTAACGATATTTAACTGAAAAATGGCTTGGGACGTTAAGTTTTGTTGAAAAATTTTTAGGAATAAGTTTAGAAAAGCTTTTTAAACGGGACATTTTTCATTAACTGCTAAAGAACGTGAACTTGACCTAATTTTTTCGAACTTGATTTCGGAACTTGACCTAAATTGATGTCTGAAAGATACCTTAAGGGATAAAAAAATATTGCATATTTTCTTTTCTCTTTAATGTTGAGTATCGTTATTTAACGGCAAAATGGCTTGGGACGTTAAGTTTTGTTGAAGAAATTTCAGGACTAAGTTTAGAAAAGTCTTCTTTTAAATGGGACATTTTTCCTTAACTGATAGAGAAATTGAACTTGACGTATTTTTTTCGGACTTAATTTGGAACTTGACCTAAATCGACGTCTTAAAGATGCCTTAAATTATAAAAAAATATTGGATATTATCTTTTCTCTTTAATGCTGAGTAACTATATTTATCGGCAAAATGGCTTGAGACGTTAAGTTTTGTTGAAGAAATTTCAGGAATAAGTTTCGAAAAGTTTTTTAAATGGGACATTTTTTATTAATTGATAAAGAACGTGAACTTAATCTAATTTTTTCGAATTTGACCTAAATCGATGTCTTAAAGATACCTTAAGGGATAAAAAAAAAATATTGCATATTTTCTTTCTCTTTAATATTGAGTATGGTTATTTAACGGCAAAATGGCTTGGGACGTTCAGTTTTGTTGAAGAAATTTCAGGAATAAGTTTAGAATAGTTTTTTTTTTTTTAAATGGGACATTTTTCCTTAACTGACAGAGAATGTGAACTTGACCTAATTTTTTCGGACTTAATTTGGAACTTGACCTAAATTGACGTCTTAAAGATACCTTAAGTTATAAAAATTATTGCATATTTTCTTTTATCTTTAATGTTGAGTAACGTTATTTAACGGCAAAATGGCTTGGGACGTTAAGTTTTGTTGAAGAAACTTCAGGAATAAGTTAAGAAATTTTTTTCTTTTAAATGGAACATTTTCCTTTAACTGATGAACGGGAGTTTAGTTGTTTAAGGGATAAAATTTATTGTATATTTTCTTTTCTTTTCACTGTTGAGTAATATTATTTATCACAGTTATGTTGAATAGTTAATGAAAGAATACAGGAAAAAGATATATTTTAATTTTTTCATTAATATTGTTTACTGATATTTGATTAGAGATGGGCAACATCGTTCCTTTTAAGGAATCGTTCCAGCCGGAATCGTTCACCGAAAGGAACGAGTTCATTGGAGTCGTTCCTTTCGGAATCGTTCCAAAAAAGGAACGAATCCGAGAAAAAGGAACGAATCCGAGAAAAAGGAACGATTCCGAGAAAAAAGGAACGATTCCGAGAAAAAAAAGATCAATTTTGAAAAATAAAGGATTCCAAGGGGAAAAAAACACTTCCGAGATAAAGAGAACCACATGCAATCCATAATATTTTTTACTAATTTATTTTCTTATGTACCCATCCATTTTCTTAGGCATCCAGTCGCTTTAATTTTGTAATGTTTTGGACAGATGATTTTGTTTTTAAGAGTTCATTTCATTGATCAGTGTGTGCAATTAATTTGCAGTTATTTCTAACTTAATGATTTATGGTATAAAGCATAATTCCTCTTGGAAATTTAAGGGCGGTGCAAGGTCTATTCGATTTTCTGTGTAATCATTGGTTTCTCTTGAAAATATGTCGTCAAATGACCGTCCATTTATATTATTATTTTATACAGTGTGTCTTTACTCTCAACGATGTTCAGTGGCTAAGTCCTAAATCGTTAGTCATAGACCTATAGTTCCAATTACAAAAATGTTTTAAATAAGGTAAAAAATTATTCTGAAAGTCGTTTGGATCAATAAAAATATTTCTAAAAAAGTTACGAAATTTTTATACGGTCCTCCGCCATATAAGAGATATTTAGTAAAAATTTCCTGTTCTCTTAAAAGAAAGACAAAAAAAGTCCTATTCATCTAACACTAAAATTCATGAAGTTCTACGAAACTTCGAAATGCAAGACTTATGTCACTTTTCTGTATCCGAATACACATGAGTTTAGCCATGATTCTAGGGGTTGTAAACAAAGTGCTTAAAGTATTTGAAGGATTTATTTCATGTGTAGCTGCGCTTTGAAAGAAATCGTATTACGACAGATTTTTGTAAGGATTTGAAGCTGTTTCTTTTCATGATTTTTTTAACAAAAACTATGCTATTTTTATAAGCTTTTATTTAACCTATTAACCGCCAAAACTATAAGTAGGAATTTTCAAATTTCTTGTTGAAAGTCGCTTGTCACCACAAATTCAGAAAGCTAATTTCCGCTTTATTAAAATATCAAAATTTCTGCCAATAAATAAGGCAATTTTTTTAATTGTAAAATAGTGGTGACAAAGTAATTAATGTAAGCATGAGCAATTATTTTGACCGTTGCGTGAACGCAACACCAGCGGGTAACGGGTTAACTTGAAACGATCGTATGTGTGTCTTTCCAGTTCAAAATCTGTACTCGAAATTCAACTCACTTTAAAATATGCGATCGAGGTTAAATTTTACATATTGGCGTAAATCAGATGACAATGTAATATTATTATGATTTTCAGTGCTTACCATTATGTACTTATGTTACAGGGTAACACAAAAAATTTCGGATAGATTACTGCCAACAAGTTTTCTAAAAAGTTTTAGATTAGATAACACAAGACTGCGATGGTTGTGTTTTTTTATTTTTAAAATTATGTATTTTTAAAATTATGATTTTTATGTATTTTTTAGCGCTGAATCCGAAAATTATCTTAATTTTTAACCATCATGTCAAAATTTTTCGCAAATAGTAAATTTCAAAATAGTAAATTTCAAAATTGAAAAAATAACTAATACTATAAAATAGAGTCGATGGTTGTATTTTTTAACTTTTACGACTAATTTGTATGTGCTTTTTAGCACTTAATGTAAAAATTACCTTCATATTTAACCATCATGTTAGACTTTTTTGTAAATGGTAAATTTCAAAGTTAAAAAATAGCGAAAATCTGATACTATAAAATGGATGTAAAACTTCTTTTATTCAATTTAATTTTATTTAATTCAAGAATTTACTCAATTTTCGGCTTATACTGGGATTCTTACAGCTAAACAGCTCGGGGATCCGATGATGTGGGAAGGGAAGAGGTTCAATTAAAACTTTGAACTTTTAAACTTTGAAATTTACGATTTGCGAAAAATCCTGATGTGATGGTTAAAAATGAAGGTCATTTTCGGATTCAATAGTAAAAAATACATAAAAATCAATTATCAAAAGTTAAAGAAATAACAATCACATCTATTTTATACTATCAGAATCAGATTTCCGAAAATTTTTCACTTTTTAGCTTTCAAATTTACGATTTGCAAAAAATATGTACTTTGTGATAAAAAATGAAGGCCATTTTTGGATTCAGTGTGTAAAGAATCGAGGCTGTTGCTTTTCAACATTTTATTTAACGAAAATTCTATTATTTTTTTCCTTTTATATGTTTAGTACAAGCTGTATATTTTGCATTAATATTTCAGAATGATTATAGATTTCAAATTTATAATGCAATGTTAATTTTACTATCAACTATATTTCTTATATATCTGAAGATTATTTATATTTCTAGTAAATTTGTAAATGACCCCTATTTCGCAGCAAAAAATATGCTCCAAGTTGAAACAGCCATTACTTCGGTCAGTTTTAGTCGTAGAATAATAGGACTTTTATTTGTCTTACTTGTAAGTGTAATAGGAAAGTTTTACTAACTATAACTTGAAGGACCGGGGGATCGTATAAAAAATTAAATTTCATAATTTTTCAAGAAATGATTCTATTGACCCAAATCACTTTTTAAATACTTCTTTACCCCCATTTAAAACATTTTTGTAAACGGAACTATATGGCTATGACTAACGGTTTAGGAATTAGCTATTGGACATCGTTGAGAGTGGACATCCTGTATAGGAAATTTTATTATTGCTCTGATATTTGTCACCAGGGTCTAGGAATTTTTAGTCTCATAGATTCCTCTTCAAAATCTACTTCAAGGTAATCTTAATTTCATTTTTCATTCTGAATCTCATTTTTCATTTGGATGGCCCCAGGGGTGCCCAGAGAGGGGTTTGGTGACGCAAAATGCGTCATAAAATTTATTTTTGGGGGGGAATTTAGAGAAAAAGTACATTTTTGGGGGGGGGATTTTTAAAATCTTAATACTATTTCCTTTTTTTTTTCACTACTAGGGGGCTCGGCCCCCTACGAGCTACGCTCGCCAACCCCCATCCAGACACCGTAGACTATAAATGCACGCTAATTTGATCGGCTTTAAAAAGATTTCGAAAGATTGAATTATAATTTAAAAAACAGTGGCGATCTCCCTATAAACGGATTTCTATCCATTTCTCTTTGATTGGGGAATTTTAACGCCAAATTATATAAATCGCCAAACCACTCGCCAAATTATACAAATTGACATAATTTTTATTTTAAATAAAACAAATTAATTAGTACAACATTAATAAAAATACAAATAAAACGTCGAAATAAAAATAACTTGATGACGTAGACACGTGTAACAACATTTCAAAATAAGCAAATATAAAAGGAATTAAGCAAACAGAGTCTTTGTCTCCTGGTATTTTTTAACAAAGTGAAAAGAAAGTTCTTTTAAATGAGACATTTTAAATTAATCGTTTTTAATCTGACGTAATTTTGACCAAACTATTCTTTCTCTTTTTAATATTCACGTGAAAATACTTGTGATAGAAATTAAATACTATTTGCGCTTTCCTAACAAAAATAGTTGAAAAGTATCCACTTAAAATATCAAATAAATGTCTAGCGCAATTTCTAAATTTAAACCGTTTTGCAATATTATTTTGTGTTCATTTTATGTAATAACTGTAATGAGACGTAAATATGACGTAATTTCTCCTATTTAAGACTTCTAACGCATGTTAATAAATTTATTGCTTTATAAATTCCTTTCTCTCTTAAAATTCACGTATAATTATAGTTTTTATGACATAATTTTTAATAAGTTCCTGCTTTTTGTACATAATTATTTAATACTAATTCCAAATGTTTTTTTTTCTGTTTATAATAGTCACGTGTAAATAAATTTTTAATTTATTTACACGTATATATTTTTTTTTGAAGCAAACATTATTGCTTCCGCTGTTTATACAGTTGGCAACAGTTTAAATAAATATCGCTTTCTAAAATCTGTTAAAAATATCTCTAGAAATGCTGAAAATCTGAATTTAAAATAGAAATAAAACCTCAAAAAATTAGTCAAAATAAAAAAATTAATGCAATCTGCACTCCGGCAAATTCTAACGCATAAAATGATCTAAAAATGATTAAATTCCTATGAACAGTTTTTGCTCCTATAAAACTTTTTTAGTGGAACGATTTTGTCCAACTTTAGCATTAAATATCTCTTAAAATAATTCTTCGATCTGAAAACTGTCTGCATCAGCGTGTTTATCAAACATTTCTGTATAATACTACCGATTTTCATATTTTTGTATGCATTATTTTTCTTAATATTAACGAAGAAAGACCTCCGGTCACAAAAAATTCAAAACCGGCGGCGGCGGTGACAGCGGTAGTTACTTTTTTTTAGAATAGAGAGATTAAAAAAGTTTTTGATTTTTTTAATATCACTTTTAACTTCTTTTCAACATTCAATTTCCAGAAATGATTATGTTTTTTTAATTCTTTAAATTCTAGATAAGGGCAATAAGAACCGATTTTTCATCTTTATATCTTTGAAAGTGCGGGAATAAAAAAAATACTTGGTATACAGGTGGGAAAATGTTTAACACATTCTGAAAGGCAATTAGGACCGCAAGACGTGATAAAAGGAATAGCTTTCCAAAAGCGTCTTACGTAATTTATTATATTATTTGACAGGGTCGAATCGTACAGTCCGAGTGCAAAAATACATTCTTGATGGGTATGACAAGAAATAACAACAAAATAAGCATTTCAGAGGAAGAGACAACGCTAAAATTACTTGACGATTTTCAGAAAACTAGGATTTAAGTACAGTATATTTTAGTGATGTTAGAGTTGGGTTGATTTTTGACGGCCAATTATCTACACGAGGGATATAGGCCCGGGGGGAGTGCCTTCCGTGGGGGTCTTTCTAAGGGAACCTAATCCGTATTAACGCATGGAAGATCCACGGCTCGAAGAAAACCACGAAAACTCCGAACGATTAGGCCGACGGGCGCGATTGGGATCGAACCCAGCACCTCCCGTCTACCAGCTTCGAGAGCAGAACCTCTCGGCCACTTTTAGTGATGTTAGAAGAGTAGTATTGTATGTCATTAAAACAGTATAAGGTAAACAACCTGTACAGAGAAAAAGACTTCCAGCTAGTGATGGGCGAAAACGAGATGTTTTTATAGATTTTATCGATTGTATAGACATCTCGATATTTTTTGATTGTGCAAAATTTTTCTCGATGACTCCAGTTTGCCAATTGCTTTTATACCATACCCGATTCGATTTTATCAAGAATCGTCTGCCGGAAAGCTGAAATGAGTCAGGTTAATAAGGACTAGATGGCTACGCCCGCTAGTGCTCCCTTTCTTTAATCAGGCCCTCTAATTTATACGCAATCTTGTAATATGAAATCTCACACTGGGTGCCCGCTGCATACTGCACCGTATAGAAGGCGTGGTGTGCACACACTGCAAAATCTTGTAAATAAAAAAAAAATCTCGAACCGAACGAACCTCGAACCGGATCCTTTGGAGGGTCAAAGGGCGAGCACAGGAGCTGCATAATATGAATAAGTGGTCGCAGGGATTTCAAACGATATATCACATGAGGGTTATAAGCAAAATTTAGAAAACTGTCCCCGGGAGGGCAAAGTGGAGGAAGGGTCATCGGAGGGGTATAACATCAATAAGTGGTCACAAGCCTTTCCAACCAAATGTCACATGAGGGGTCTTGAGCTAAATTTGTAAAAATGCACACCGGGGTGACCAAGTGGGGGGAAAGGGGCGCGGGAGGTGCATAACAGGAGTAAGTGGTCACAGTCCTATCAAACAATACGTCACATGAGGGGTCTCAGCTAAATTTCCAGAAGTGCCACCCGTGGGGGAAAAGTGAGGGGAGGGACACCGGAGGTGCATAACATCAGTAAGTGGTCACAGGCCTTTCCAACCAAATGTGACATGAGGGGTCTCGAGCTAAATTTATAAAAATGCCCCTCCCACCGTGAGGGCAAAGTGTGTGTGTGTGGGGGGGGAGGTGCATAACATGAATAAGTGGTCACAGTCCTTTCATACAATATGTCACATGAGGGGTCTCGGTTAATTTAGAAAAGTGCCACCCTGGGTGTCAAAGTGAGGAAAGGGGTACGGTAGATGCTTAATATGAATAAGTGATTGCAGGATTTTCTAATGATATATCACATGAGGGGTGTCGGCAAAAATTAGGAAAGTGCCCCCCCGGGGGTCCAAATATCGCAACCCCCAGGAATTCAGCCCCCTTTTAGAAATTTCATATATTATAATATTTTTCGGAAAACTCCTTAAAAAATTCGAATTAAAATGATGAAAACGCAAAAAAGTTCAAAAACTGGGGCCAGATTGGGAAGGGGAGAAGAAAGTCTCATAATATGAAAGAGTGATCCGAGGGCTTTCCAATGATATATCACATGAAGGGCTTAAAAACGGTTGAAAATCCTCCCCCCCCCCCCCACGGTTTGTTCACTCTTTCGCCCGGAATTCACGCATGCCCCACTTTTAATTTTTTATATTTAATAAATAATATCTACCGGAGGACTCCATAAAAAAAAAACACATCTAAAATTATATTCATTGTAGAAATCACTACGGTTTTAAAAATTTGTTCGCCCCCCCCCCGCCCCCCGCACCCTCCTCTTTGAAATTTTTATATTTAATAAATAGTATTTAACAGAGGGTTCTAGGTATGTGACAGCTTGATAGGGCTAAAATAAGAGGAACTTTGAATATTACGGCTTCATTTCACAGCTCATTGTCATGCCTTTTTCTCTATCTCGTCTCGATAAATCTTCTCACATCTCTTCTCTGCCGAGAACGAGAAATTGAATTCTCGTTCTCGGCAACCTATGAAAAGGCACTAATCGAGAACAACATATCGAAAAGCGAACAAAATTGATTTCTCATTCTCGGCCAACATACGAAATGTTGAAAAGCGCGAGAGGAATAATCGGGAAGTCAAAAGTCGAGATGCCGGTGAAAAATCATCGAGATGAGATTTGCGGAAATGCCAGAGAAAGAGAGAAATGAAGCTTTCAGAGTCAACTTACCGCATTTCTGGTTTAAGTCATAGTTTCTCGTAGGAGTGCATTTGCTTATCCAATCACTTTTTGTTATTAACCGATATGAGTTAGGAGGTATAGTAGTTTATTTATTCAGTTCTGTATAGTCCTAATTTCAATAATTACTGTTGAATTTAGTGTCATTTTGCCCCGAATTTTCAATGTTTCAATAACTTTAGCTCTGTCAAGCTGTCCCATACCTGGGGCCCTCAGATAAATATTATTTATCAAATATAAAAATTTCAGAAGAGGAAGGTGAGTGAATTCTGGAAGGTGCGAGAATGGACCGACGGGGGATTAATTTTCAAACTTTTACCGAACCCCTCCTGTGACATATCATCGGAAAGCCCTTTGACCACTCTTTCATATTATGAACCTTTCTCCTCTTGGAGTAAATTTCGGGAGGGGGAAGCAGTAAGGGGATGATTTTTTTAAATCATTGCGATTTCTACAAGAAATATAATTTTAAGTGGGTTTTTTTATGGAGCCCTCCGGTAAATATTATTTATTTAATATAAAGCTTTAAAAGTGAGGGTTGCGTGATTTCCGGGTGTATTCTGGTAAGAAAGAGTGAACCCATGGGTGAGGGGTAAATTTCAAACTTTTTGGACCCATCATGTGATATGTCATTGGAAAGTTTTCGGACCACTCTTTCATATTATGAATCTTTCTTCCCTCCTCCCCAATTTGGCTTCCCGGGTGAGGCGCTTTTCGAACTTTTTTGAAATCGTAGCGTTTTTATCATTTTAGATCGGATTTTGTTACGGAACCCTCAGATGAATAATTTATAATACATTAAAATTTCAAAGAGAGGGGGGAGGGCGTATTCCGGAGCGCGCAATAGTTGGAATCCTGGGGGCACCTTTCTATCCTTTGCCGTCACCCCCTCATATGATATATCATTGGAAAGCTCTGTGACTATTACTTCATGTACATACCTCCCGCGCCCTTCTCCCCTTTGACCCCGCGGGGGGTCACTTTTCTAAATCTAGCCGAAACCCCTCATGTGATATATCGTTGGAAAGCCTTATGACCACTTATTCATATTATGCATTTATTGCTCCTCCCCTACTTTCCTCCCCAGGGGGGTCATTTAATGCATTCCAGTAGATGGTCTTCTAATAAAGGGGTAATCATAGAACTAATGTCAAATGACGTAAAAACATCAATAAAAAATATTGATACTATTTACCATCCTTTCAGTTCATGTTTTTGCCACTAGGGGTGCTTTTTATTCTAATTTCTTTGGCCAATTTGCTGCTAATTGTCGAAAAATTCTAATTATTGATATTAAACTCTTCTTACCGTTTCATACCTACTCGCGACTTTTCAACTTTTTGCAACCAAATAACGCCGTTACATGACTTTTCCACTATTATGGCTCCATTATAGCCTCCCTTCGGTTTGTTGTTTTTTAAATCCATCTCTTTTCAGTTACCATGTATTTACTAAATACTGCTTTATAAACATATAAAAACAATGATTTTAATAAACGATTGTAGAACATCTGGGTTGCAGGTTCTCGGAAGTAATCGATGACTATATCGATTGTGTTTTTTACCGATTACGATTTTTGTTATTGGTCCACGAATTATTTTAGGGGGAAGGGATAAATTTATAGAAAAATTAGAATTTTTTGGGTGGGAAAGGAGGATTAATTACTAGGTAATAAGACTGAAAAATTATAGTGTGAAAGAAAAACATGCCTATACAGAATACAGGGACTTACAATAGATTAGGACTATGTTTTAATGGTATAATGTCTGTCATTTTATAAGAATCCGTACTTGTATAAGAGTATATTGTATGTTGTTAAAGCAGTATAAAGCAACACTTGTACTGATATAAACGCTTCATTCCACAGTTTATTTTAGGGTTGGGGGTGATTTAGAGAATTTTTTTGGGAGGGTGAGATTAAACTGTATGACTAGATAGTATTAAAAAAATGATTGGGAAATCTTAAGTGTTAATGTTTAATCTTAAACAAGGGCGTATGTACATGCAAATATATTTGATATGCGTTTAATATAAACGACTCGTCTTTAATATTTTAGTTTTCTTAAAACAATATGCAATTTTTGTATTTAAGATTTATTTTGTAATAATTTAAAAGATTTTTATTTTAAATACTTGTAAGTAAATCTTTATTTTCATAAAAAAGTAGCTTTATTTATTAAAATGTATGTAGTGAACACGGGCTTGTCAGTCAGGACTTATAAATGTGAAAACAATCTTTTATTATTTATTACGCTGTTAAAACTTTTATTTCATGTTTGTATGACAGTACGTAAGAATACTATTATTAAATAATTTAATAATAAGAATATATTTTGCAATTGATTTTCTGTTTAGGGGGGGACTCAGTGTTAATGTATGAAGATTTTTTGGGGGGAATTTGCGTCATTGGGTTTGGGGGGGATGGTCACCACTGGATGGCCCTACTGGTTTGGATATGTAACTAGTTAAAGTAGATTACATTTTTGTTCCAGTGTCCGTACTTTCAATAACTTTATGCCCTTTGTCGTCTTTCTCCTCAGCTCCCTAACTTTACGCACACAGGATATTTCGCATAATTCATCAACATTATTATCACCGCCTTCAGGATCTGGTTCAGAAGTGAAACATCCTATTCTATAACAATCATCTTGTAGTGCAATTCAGTGATATATATCAATTTTAATGCATTTGAAATAGCTTAATGTCATTAAAATGCGCTGCAAACGATTTTTTCCCGTTGACCATAATGTAACGAAATACTTTTGAGTGCCCCTGTAAATAAACTATTAATGCTACACTCTTCATATTGAATACCAAACATCCCATGGTAAACATCATTAACATATATCAATTGCATGGGAATCCGAGTATATTTACGGTAGTTAGGTATATTACACACTGAGACCACAGAACGACACAAAGCGCAACATGAAGTGCAAAAACCGGTCGAAACAAAGAACGAAGTTGTTGCAAACTTGTTTTAAACCAGTTTTTCTAGCGAATTCAAGCGACATGTCTTATGTGTCGCCTTAGTGTGTGACTTGCCTTAGAGCGTGAACAGACGGTCTGACGGACAGGCAAACAGCATTCATAAACACTAACTTTATTGGAAAGAGTTAAAAAGTAAAGCACGTTTTTCCACACTGTCTTTCCTGAGTGACTGATGTATGTCTTGTCTTTTACCCTAACATCGCTGTTTGTGAACTGCTGTTAACTACGTAGAATTTCAATAAACTTACAACTCTTTATGAATCTCCAATTTCACGAGAACCTACAGGAATTTCTCTAATTTCACACCCTCATCCGCCGTCACCCTCTCTCCACTTATATCATACAGAACCTCAGTTCGGTGTGAGTGAATTGCAATGCTAATATGTTTGTTTGGATTGGGATCTTTGGAGCTTCATAACTCATGAAGTCATGGAACACTTGTGTTACACGAAAGGGTAGAAGTTCCTTCAGATGATTTGTAAACAGATTCATTAGCAGGGCTATGGCTAGTGATATTTATAAGATGATATTATATGCATTAATATTATAATGTATATATATAGTAATATATATGATTTTATTCATATATAGTACATATTATCTCCGCCAAAAGATATAGTGATTCACTAAACTTCAAAGTTCTATTTTTTTAAATTTGAAATTTGCTAACATTTTAACTGAAAAACGGTTTATTGGTTAAATTAAATTAAACAAATTAAAAGTATGCCCATTATTATTACAGAGTGTAGTACTATATAAAGAACTATCCTTTTGACGATGTTTCGGCCGTTGAATGAAAGATATCTGTTGCAAACGTGTTATAGATAATACCAACCTTAATTTTTTGAGAATTTGACTATTTTTTATTCTGAGTTAAACTTTTTATTGTCAAAACTATTTAAAATAGATAAAACATTTTCTTAAATTCGAACTTTTCAGAAAACTTTATGTAATTTAAGAAAAAAAAGAAAATAAATAAATATATCTTCTAAGTGAAAAGAATAACAATAAGAAAGGAAAATACATAAAATTTAGTATCGTATTTGCAGTAAGTTTTACCTCAATAAAAACGGAAATTTGGTATTAGGCTTGAAACATTAAATTTAGTTTAGCATGAAGGGAGCCTCGATTTGATCAAAATTAAACTCAGATATGTATTATCCATCACCACAGTAACAGGCATTAATCGTGGCATTGATTTCGGGATTTACGAGTATCAATAACGATCAAGAAATCTGAATTATTATAAGAAATTATTACGATAAACGATTTTTTTTTGCTTTTATTTTACGTTGAATTAAAACAAAGTCACAGTTATTTAAATTCTAATTATTTAGCAAGAAATAGAAGTAAAATAACAATTGAAAAAACTGTACAAAATCACAACGTGCATTCTTTGGAAACCAATAATTAAATTCGTACATTGTACAACTTTTTAAATGCAATATTAACCTTCCGCATACCAGACCGATGCAACAGACCGATAGATACATTCAAATTAATTTTTCACATTTAAAAAAAATGAAAATTTTGTAAATATGTGACTTTTTCTGGAATGTTCTAACCAAAAGAATAGGCCATGCCCGAAAAAAACCCATATTTACAGAAATTTCAGTTTTTAAAATAAATTAGAAATATCATTATAAATGTACCTGTCGGGGCCATTGAACCCCTCTGGTAGGCGGAGAGTTAACATAAATCTATTAAACCGAAACAAGCATAAAATATGCAGCTTTATATATGTCGCAGTGTTGGAGAAAGTCCGATAATCCATATGTAGCACGGGATTTTTTTTTCCCGTTTTTATACTCAAAATGGCCATTAAGAGAGCGAACCGCGGTTAAATTATTTCAATCCCACCCACCACTGTTACTGTTATCTTATTATTATTATTAGACATTATGCTTTTTGAAATATTCATTATCTTAAGAAAGAAAGAAACGTTTTACAAAAATTCCTTGTTCTAACAGATTTTACTCTATGTAATAAACCTCAATGTAAGTTGATTAAAACAACAATCTTAGGGAGTTTCGAGATTTTTTTAATCATCTTCTTCAGGAGAGAAAAACAAGACGCCAAACTGTGGAAATAAAGTGGTACTCGAGCGTTCGTAGCTGGTTATATATTTATTTTGACAAAGAGGATTCTCAAATTGAAATTATGTTTGAGGAAAAAACATGAAATAGTGAAATATGCATGAAAGTGCGTAACTCTACAATTATTAAAATAATTGAAAATCAGTTATTATTATCCTATTAAAATGCAATTTTTATGGCCTAGTGATATATTTCTTACATTATTCAAAACTGTTTCTAGTCAGATTAAAAAAAATATTTTCACTAGTAATTAAACAAGCATTTTCTTTGTTTTTCTTAAGGCTGTTCTTAAGTGATCTGCTCAACAAGCGTAAAACGTTTTGACACATTTACAAATTAATTTTTTAACGGAAAGATATAAAATTGGAATGTTTGACCATGGAAGCGATTTGGAATCGAACTGTGTTTTCCATCTTTTGATCAGTAAATTACCTATTTAGTTAAAAACGATTTTGATCACGTGACAAACATGTTTTTCACCCATTTTTGAGAAATTATGCCTCTTTTGCGCGGAAATTCGGTTCAAAACGCCCACTTTGACACTATTTTCTGAAAGGCCTATTGCGTTTGCAAAAAAACGGAAAAAACAGCTCGATTACATAGTTTCTGAACAACAACACCTGTTCGTTTCATGCATTTCCGAATAAAAATAAATTAAAACGTTTGTCACAAATTTATCCTTTTGGATTTGAGAACAGCCTTAAGAATTCATTTAGAAAAAATTCATTTCGTATGATACATTTACCAATTAGAAAATTTATTAGTTTATTAAAGTACACATGGTGTTCCATTACCCTCGGGGTCCAGGTACTCAATCGGTAAAGCACGTAAAGTTTCTGGGTTCGAATCCCATCTCGGGCACTTTTTCACTCAGGTGTAAAAAATCCAATTCGTATAAAATATTTTTTTTAATTATTTCTTTCAGATTAATTTAGCACAAGAAGATCAAATAGTAATGTTTATTAAACGCCCTACTTCGCCCCGCACTTCAATTTCTTTCTTCTTTCTTTCTTTACTTTTCTTTTTTTTTTTCTTTTTTTTGAGGAGGGGGGGGGGGGGGGCACACACATTAGAAGGATATTTTGGCAATAAAGTCAGCTTTAATAGAATCAAAATCTGTTATTTTGAAATAAAATAGCGTATTTTAATTTATTAAAACTGGCCAGTCTACAAGAAAAGAACCGATTCCGAGGAATCGGTCCTTTTCTGAACGGTTCCTCGGATTCGGTCATTTTTGGAACGGTTCCTCGGATTCGATCCTTTTTGGAACGAATCCGAAATGGACCGACTCCGAGGAATCGGTCCTTTTCGGAACGACTCTGAGGAATCGGTCCTTTTCGGAGTCGGTACATTTTGGACCGAATCCGAGGAATCGTTCCGAAAAGGACCGATTCCGAGGAGTCGTTCCTTTTCGGAATCGTTCCAAAAAGGACCGATTCCGAGGAACCGTTCCAAAAAGGACCGAAACCGAGGAACCGTTCAAAAAAGGACCGAATCCGAGGAACCGTTCCAAAAAGGACCGAATCCGAGGAACCGTTTCAAAAAGGACCGAATCCGAGGAACCGTTCCAAAAAGGATCGAATCCGAGGAACCGTTCCAAAAAGGACCGAATCCGAGGAGTCGTTCCTTTTCGGACTCGTTCCGAAAAGGACCGATTCCTTTTTACAGAATGGAATCGTTCCTTCAGTTTCACTGCCGGAATCGTTCCTTTGGAGTCGTTCCTCAACAAATGACACATCTCTATATTTGATATATTTTTAAATTCTCAGTTTTTTAAAAGAATTATAAGGAATAAACTTAGAAAAGTTTTTCTTTGAAATGGGACATTTTCCCTTGTCTGATGAAAGGGAGTTTAGCTATTTAAAAGATAAAAATTATTGCATATTTTCTTTGCCTTTTTCTGTTAAGTAACATTATTTATCATAATTACGTTCAATAATGAGAGAATATTAAAAAAAAAATGTTTTTAAATTGTTCACTAATATTATATTCATTATACTATTTTAACTTTTTCAGTTTTCTTGAAAAATGATAAGGAATAAGATTAGAAAAGTTTCTGTTTTAAATGGAACATGTTCGTTGACTGATGAAGGCGAGTTTAGCTATATAAAGGATAAAAATGATTGCCTATTTTCTTTTCTTTTCACTGTTGAGTAACGTTATTTATCATAATTCCGTTGAATGGATGATGAGTGAATACGGACAAAAAGTATTTTTAAAACGTTTCATTAATATTATTTATAAATATTCATTATATTTTAACTTTCTCAGTTTTCTTGAAGAATTATAAGGAATAAAGTTAGCAAAGTTAAATGGGATGTTTTCCTTTGATTAATAAAAGGGAGTTTAGCCATTTAAGAGATAAAAATTATTGCGTATTTTCTTTCTTTCTTTTTTTTTTTTTTTCACTGTTTAGTAACATTATTTATCATAATTCCGTTAAATAGATGATGACAGAATACAGCCAAAAAGTATTTTTGAAACTTTTCATTAATATTATTTACTAGCAGATCTACCCGGCTTCACTCGTGTCAATAATAATGGTCCACCCGGGTAAAATACATTAAAATGAAATAATACGGCAGTGACAATAACTGAGACTGGTGCATTACCGCCCACGAATCGTTAAAAGACCGATAAAAAATATAAGTAAAATAGTTTTAATTGCGTCTACTATATTAACTATACCATAATAATGTATATTCCAAACAAATGTCATAACATATATTAAAGTACAATTATTTGCTTAAAACGCGTAATTTAAATAATAAAAAAACATTAAAAATATTAAAAATTTACATGTTTCGACTCTTTCATTGAGTCATCTTCAGAATATATATATATTTATATATATGAACTTCAAACACAATGCCAATTGTGACATTATACTGATGATGGCAATGACCTAACCCATAAATTTTGCCTTTACTAAAATTTTTTAAACTTATGATCATCATACAATTACGTTTTTCACACTGTCGAATAAAAAAAGCTTCTGCCAAATGAAATTTATTTGAAAATTGTATCTCAATTTTTTCATGTGAATGGATTTAAAAGTAATTTTCAATCATGGATATTTTTTATTTGCATGCAGTCAGGGATAAGATTTCCGCATTTTTTCACACCAGTATTTTGTTAGAGTAAATGATATTTAATTTAATCGGGACACTCTCTTGATTTAACAGAACAACATTTTCATTAAGAATATACCGGTGTGCAAAAACGTGGAAATCTCACCCCTACATGCAGCCCAATTACGAAAGATATACCTGTTTGCTCTTAATGCAATATTATAAAGTAAAGACATTGATGAACTATGAGTAACTCTAGCATCATATTGTTGGTGGCAATACCTCAACCAACCATAAATTTAACTTTTACTGCAATTTGACCTTTAAACACATCGCACATTTGATTATTCCAAAATCTAATAGAATACAAAAAGTACTTTCAGTAATTTTTTTTTTTTTGAAAAGCTTATCTCAATTTACGGATTGTTTATCCATTTTAAATTAATTTTCAATCACGGATATATTTTTAAATATACCTGTAACCCAATTCAGAAAGATATACCGTTTGCTATTAATGCAATATTATGAAGAAAAGACATATCTATGAGTAACGCCTAGCACCATATTGTTGGTGGCAACAACCTAACCGTGCCATAAATTACGCTTTTACTGCAATTTGATCTCTAAACATCATGCATCCCATTATTTCAACGTCTAACAAAAAAGTCTGTCAGTCATGAAATTTTGTTTGAAAAAGAAAAAAAAGCTTACCCTAAAAAATAGTAGCTATAATTTCTATTTAATATAAATCGTACAAAAATCGTATTTTATATAACCGTATTCGATACAAATCGTAGAATGTTATCATTGTATTTCAGGTATTAAAACATTTATCTAAATGATATAATTAAAGATTACAAAGAAATAGGGAATAAATTGTTGCATCCAGTTTTTAGAGCCAGTTTGAAATTATATTGATGACATTGACGTCATATCTAGCAAACGATTTTTTTTTTTTTTTTTTTTTTTTTTTACTATTATCATTTTCCTTATTTGATTCTTGATATTGAAACGACTTCATTAAATTAGATTTTTTAACATTCAACTAAAGTACTTAGGTCATTTTAAAACATACTTAGTTAAAGTTTTTACATAAATATATAAAAATGTGCATTTTCTGATTAGAATGACGTCGATTTCAAAAATGTACAAATATAGCAGTCGAGTCTGAATTTTTATTGGCTAATAAAACAAAGTACTCGAGTTATCATTTTTTTTTAAATTATTGAGCAGATTTTTAGACGTGTGGCAACAGGAAAGAAGCTATTGAATTTGAAAATTTAAAATGAGATATTTCTATAATGTTAAATTATGAAAGATGATAGAAAAAAGGGATAAATATTGGTCTGATGATTTTTTAAAGGTGACAGGGATCTATTCCACGTTCTAAAGCCTATGTACAGCAAGTTTCGTGCAAAACGGTCAAAAATTAAAAATTTGTAATTATACGTAGTAACGGTCAAAAATTAAAAACACACAGAGAACGGCTTTTATATACCGGGTGTCCCAAAAAGGACTGACTGATTTTAAAATTCAATAACTTGCAAACGGTGACAGATATTTAAAAAATTCTTGCAGGAGGTTTATGCATAAGGTCAAAAGTTTTATTACAGTGATTTTCGATTTTAGTTCGAATTACAAACAATAGATGGCGCTGTAAGCAATAGTCGCTAAATACAGGCTCGATTTTTGGTCCCTTTTCTTGTTCTATGCGGAAAAAGGAGATGGAAATGTATTATCCGGGCCACGAGGTACCAAAAATCGAGCCTGAATTTAGCGTCTATCGATCGCAGCGCCATCTATTGTTTGTAATTCGAACTAAAATTGAAAATCACTGTAAAAAAACTTTTGACCTTATGCATAACCCTCCTGCAAAAAATTTTTAAATATCTGTCACCGTTTACAAGTTATTGAATTTTAAAATCAGTCAGTCCTTTTTGGGACACCCGGTATATAGATTCGTTTAGTTATTTAAGGGATAAAAATTGTCGCACATTTTCTTTCTTTTTTTTTTCTGTTGAATGACATTATTTATCACAATTCCGTTGAATAAATATTGAGAGGATATTGCAAATAATTATTTTTAAAATTTTTCATTAATATTATTTATTGATATTTATTACGTTTTAAAATCCTCAGTTTTCTTCAAGAAATTTCAAGAATAAGTTTAGAATTTTTTTTTAACCATTTGGAAAAATGGTTATTGTTCTCGTCAGGGTAGGAAATCAAAAGCATATCTGAAGGTTTTTATTGGTTTAATCCGCATTTTATTTGTTTTATGATTGGTCTATACAGTAATCTGTATTTCCCTTTACTTTCAACAGAGATGGATACCTTCTGTTGCCACTATGACAAAAAAGTAATAAAAACTACAAAAAAAATTAATAATAACTCAGAAACAAATTGAGATACAGCTTTCAAACAAATTACATTTAAAAGTACATTTTTTTCTCTATCCGACGGTGTAAAAAGTAATATTGTCGGATGTTTAGAAGTTTAAGAATGAAATTTCATTTAAAATTGGTAGTCAGATTTCTTGGAAAATCTGACGATGGAAAAGCCTTTTCCCGGACAGCCAATGAAATGCTTGGATAATACGTAAGTTTCAGGTGGATAATAACTAATGAAAATGAAAGAAAATGTATAACAATTTCTGCCAAAGAGTTAATTTTAATTTGTAAGATTTTTACGGGCAAAAGAAAAATGAAATAAGCCAATTAAAAAAAAAAAAAGAAAAAATAAAGATAAATAGGACAGGAATGAATACATATAAATATTTCGCACCAAATACGAGTCGCAGGCGATTTTTGTCGCTTGGAATTTTTACGTGTAATAACACTATTAATGTTTAATTCATGGCGTACGTAATGTATGATCAACTCCGTGCGATTTTTTATGTCTTAAATTTTAGTCTTTGAAAAAATCATTTTCCAAGTGGTCGTTGTAATTTGTTAAATTGCTTTTTTTTTTTTTTTTTCTAAATGGGATATTTTTCCTTAACTGATGAAAGGGAGTTTAGCTATTTAAGGGATAAAAATTATCGCATATTTTTTTTTTCTTTTCACAGTTGAGTAACAATATTTATTATAATTCCGTTGAATAGATAATGAGAATACTGGTAAAAATATTTTAAAAACTTATTACTATTATTTATTGATACTTATTATATTTTTAAATTCTCAGTTTTCCTGAAGAATTATAAGGAATAAGCTTACAAGGAAGGTCTCCTTACAGGGCATACTCAGAATATGTTGAAAAAAAATGATAGTGAAACTACTCATGTATTTAATAAGGGATCAGTCAAATTTAACGGCGGAATTTCTGAGAAAGTCTGTAAAAAAATAAAATACTTTCGAATATTTGGCGCGAAAATACGAAAGTAACACGCGATTTGGCGAGCAGGATTTTTCCTCGCCAAAAGCAAACGATTTTAATGCATCTGGAAATTGTTTATTAATTGTTTTTCAGAATGCGCGGTTTTTAATTAATTTAAAAATTGATGATTTTTAATGAAACCTCCATTGAAAGAGGTTATTATATATTTTTTATATTACATATATATGTTGCTTGTTGCTGTAGTTATTTAATTTTATCACTGTAAAAATATTTTCTATGCTTTGCAAGTTACAAATATCTATTTTAAGTTATACTCAGCTGACATTTGATTGCCATAATACATTTTCATATCGAAGACGAAGTCGTTTCCATAGCAACAAAATCAAATCGACAGTGTTCTATCTGCCTTATTTTTGATTTTGAAATAATTTAAATCAATTTAAATCGTAAAATATGATATTTAAATTTTATCATAAATACATATAAATATATATGACAAGCTATAGTTAAAACAAACCAAAAATGTCAAAACTATAATTAAAACAAATTAAAAATGACAAAACTAAAGATAGTTAAATTAAACTTATATGAACAAATTCAAGATAAAAAGTTTTTTCCTACATAAAAGCGTATTTTTTTTCATCGCCAACCGGTGATAAATCGCCAAATAAACGAAAATTTCGTTATATTTTTACGGAAGCTGTATCGGGTTCCGCCAAAATTTTTTTTATAAACATATATATCCATATGAGAAGAACATTCTACCATTTTTTCAGATTTTTCTGAGTATGCCCGTATGGAGACCTTCCTTGTTAGAAAAGTTTTACTTTTAAATGGGATATTTCAAAGGGAGTTTAGCTTATAAGACATAAAAAATTATAACATATTTTCTTTACTTCCTTCTGCTGAATAACATTATTTATCAAAATTCTGTTGAATAGATAAAGAGAGAATACTGGAAAAATATTTTTTAATATTTTCATTGATAGTATTTATTGATATTTATTATATTTTTAAATTCTCAGTTTTCTTGAAGAATTGTACGGAATAAATTTAGAAAAGTTTTCTTTTAAATGGGACATTTTCCCTTGACTGATGAAAGGGAGTTTAGCTATTTAAGGTACAAAAATTATTGCATATTTTCTTTTCTTTTCTTTTTCTTTTTTTTTTCCTTTTTTTTTTATTTTATTTTTATTTTTTTTATTTTTTTATTGAGAAACGTTATTTATTATAATTCCGTTGAATGAATGAGAGAGTAACTGAATTTTTCTTTTTAACTTTTCATTAATATTGTTTATTAATATTCATTTCATTATATTTTAATTTTCTGAGTTTTCTTGAAGAATTATAAGGAATAAATTTAGAAAAGTTTTTCTTTTAAATGGGACATTTTCCCTTGAGTAGTGAAAGATAGTTTAGCTATTTAAGGCACAAAAATCATTGAATGTTTAATTTTCTTTTTACTGTTGAGTAAAATTTATCATAATTCCGTTGAGTAGATAATGAAGATTACTGGAAAAATATTTTTGAATCTTTTCATTAATATTATTTATTATTATTAATCAAAATTTCAAATGTTTCAGTTTTCTTGAAAAAATATAAGGAATCAGTTGAAAAAAAGAGTCATATTCTATTAATAATTTGACCCATAGGCGCAATTTTCCCAAAGGACAGATGTTTAATTAAAATAGTCGAAAAAATTGCAAGAAATATTGTTCACTTCAGGTAATGTTGTTTAACTGTATATATATATATACATATATATATATATATAAATTCAATTTCTTAGTTTTGTTGACGTCATTAAAAAGAATGTTCTTAAAAGTACTACAAAATAAGTCACTTCAACTGACTATATAGAAAAAAATTTTACTTACTAAAATTAGCATAAATTTTGCATAACATATATTTTTTTTAATTTAAAGTCATACATTATATATATTTTCAAGAAACCTATAACATATACACAACTGTATTATTTATTATATAGCATATATATTTGCCACATATAATATTTTACATCAATGTGTTTCTTATATGTACTATATTTGTCATATAAAATATTTTGCATTAAGATGTTTTAGTGAAAAATAAACAGAAAAACTATGGAGCAAATATTATTCGCTAACAAATTTCATATACACTAGGGGGCTCATCCCCCTGCAAGCTACGCCCGCCAGCCCCCGTTCAGGATTCGCAGCCTCTAAAAACATAGTAAAAAGAATTTAAAAAATATAACCAGGTTACGGAAGATTGGGTAATATTATCACTATGACGGCGGCTATCTTCTATTATCTAGTTGTCATGCTTTTTCGTTTGAATGCAGTATTTTTGGATTCGCATGGCCTTATCCATAAAGTTTTTTTTCTCTTTTAATATTCACTGGTACATATATTATTTAATTTAAAAAGTTTGGGAATTTTATTATTTGGACTTTTAAAATATGACATAAATATCACTTTATATTTGACATCCCGGGGGGAATGGAGGGGTTCTGGAGTTGCATAGCATGAATAAGTGATCACAGGCCTTTCCAACAATATGTCACACATGGGGGTCAGCAAAAGTTAGAAAAATGTCCCCCTTCGGGCCTACTATCGGGCCTCTTGGAATACATCCTCCCCCCCTCTTTTTGAAATACAATTTGCAGAAATGTGTTACTGTGCACGGTGGCTACATAGAAAAGAACTAATACAATGTAGCAGTTTCGTAAATTTCACTCAATTATTTCTATGGAAGGGCAAAAACGTATTGATACACCCTCATATGCCACAGTTATCAATTTTAATGCTAAATACGAGAAACGTTTCAAGCATATTGTGACGATAAAAAAGCAGACTACACAAACTTTGGTTAAACATTGCGATAATTTGGAAAGGCACAACAAAACCCTTTTTGGCATAAAAGTGAAGGTCAATAGCCTCATTTAATATATAAAATTATGTTAAAAACACATTTGTGACAGAGAATCCACCTCTTTGATAAGATAAAAAATATGAAATGAACAAATATTGTTAAGGCTCTGTCAGGTGAATAGAGTTCAGTTTTAAATAATAACAGATATATGTTACAGAATGTGTGTGTGAGTAGGGGGATATCGTGGTTTTACAGATACTTTGGTGGGGTGTGCCCGATAAAAGATTGGGAACCACTGATTTATGGGGACACGCAAAATGATTCCGTTATGTTACCGTCTATAGGGAAAAATAGTTTGCGATATTGAAATTTATATATATATTACTGAGACGCACTACAAAGCGCTTGCTGTAGGATCTGGTGTGCATATAAATTATCGTTCAATTATAGGGAGACAGAGAAAAATTTGGCTACAGTATTGCCTCGGAAAAATAATTGCTGGAAGTGCGTTTTCAGTTATGGTACGCATTTTAAAATTTTAGTAATTTTTTGCATATTACTCGGTGTGTATAGATTCTGTAGAGTAGGGGTTCTTAAACTATGGTACGCGTACCATTACTGGTACATGAAGCTCTGTTTACTAGTACGTGAAAGTCCAATAGTGGTACGTGAAATGAAATAAAAAATACATCAATAACGATGGATTGCTGGAATCCATATTCAAAAAGATGAATGTAACAGAATTTTGGTTGGTGAGAAAAGATTACTCTCTAATAATCGTAAAAGCTCTAAAATTCCGCCTGTTTTTAGCAAAAATTATCCTTTTTTAAGTACTTTCTCTTCACTTCTTTATATGAAAAACAACATCGAATCTGACTTGCGTCTAAAACTTAGATTCAAGCAGACATGAGGAAGCTGTGTTTGATAAAGCAAGCACACCCTTATCATTAGCAATACAAGGGAATTAATAGAGTCACCCTAGTGCATCAATTTACGTCAATATGTCATTAAGTATTGTAGCTTTTTTTCCATCAAAGCACTGCATTTTGATAATGTACAATCGTGAGAAAAAAAAAGTAAACACCCCTACTAACTCCTCAACAAATTATCATAGAAGAAAGTTACTGGTACCGAACAATTGGAAATAAAGTCTACTTTTAAATGATGTATATAAAATTTGCTAAGGGGGCCATCTACATATTAAAACGAACCATAACTTTGTTTTTTCAATAGCAGTACACAATTCTGACAGCATAAATGAACTCTACACCCTTCAATTAGTCTAAAAACAAAATTTTACGCAATTCGTACAATAAGTTTCCGAGAAATTTATTTTAAAACGAGCGTATTTTAAGGGCTGTATCCAAATTGGAGTTCCGTACTCGATTGTTAACCGAGAGAGCTCCCTTCTTGATCAAGGCACCTTAAGCAGTCAATTAAGCCTGTTAGATTACAGGATAGCATAAGAAATTTCAAAATATTTAGTCACTTCTATCATAGACCAGAAATAGATCCAGAATCAGATCTAGATCTTAAACCATCATTTTGCCGTTTTTAAGCATAATTTGAAAACTACTTAGAAGAAAAATAAAGCAGGACATATCTGAATCCATCAAAAAAATTGTAGGTTGCAATTCATAATGTTTTTTTAATATTAATTTCATAATTCATATCAGAAAATTATAAAAATTGCAAATTCAACGTATTTATGTTTGGGTATATTAGTATTATTGCTACACAAAAAATTGGAACATAATTTCAGGATCATAATTTCAGAAGTTATAAATAAAAATATGAAAATGTATTTTAACATTAGAAGCACTAAATTTTGAATGTTTATAATTCAAAAACTTATCATTGAAATGACTTGAAATTTTGTTTCTAGGCATAGTTTGAACCAAAGATTTGATATATCTCGTTAAAATTGGGTATTGAAATTGAAAAAAAAAACAATGTTATGGTTCGTTTTAATATGTAGATGGCCCCCTAAGCAAATTTTATAAACGTTATTTAAAAGTAGACTTTATTTCCAATCATTCGGTACCAGCAGCTTTCTTCTACGATAATTTGTTGAGAAGTTAGTAGGGGGGTGTTTACTTTTTTTTACACGATTGTACTTATTATTAAAATGTAATTATGGTGCTACCTTTTATTTGAATGTTAATATAAAAAGTCAACATGAGTACCAATTTAATAATCTAATTATGCAATTAAATACAATAAAATTTGCTCTAAGCACAAAAGACTGGAAAAATATTTCGTTTTAGACATATTCCGTTTACACAGATTTTTCTGTATTAGCTTCCAATTTGTATTGGTGGTATGTAGAAGTACGAACTTCTATTTAGTGGTACGTAGGTCTAAAAGTTTGGGATCCCCTGCTATAGAGCATATACAGGGTTGCACAAAAGATCTCAAGAACATTTATTCTCAGAAATTGATCAATAAATTTTTCGACTGTGCTATGTGTTTAATTGAGCTAATTTTTAGCATACTGTGTAGTATGTATACAATTCTAAATAGATCAGTTTTCTGACTAATGATAGTAATTGCAGAAATTGGGTTTTCGAATGCGTTATGCGTTTTCTAAATTGTTGTTATTTTTCACTTAATAAACTATAAAATTTTTTGTTACAGTATTTTGAATCTGTTGGAAAGTGTTTCATAATCTATGCTGAACGCATGATTCTTTGTTCTTGTTAAATGTTTTAGGTAGATGTGCTTACGTAAGTTGGTGTTCGTTGAAGCCCCTTCAGGTTTATGTGCGAAGAAAAGCTGCTAAAATTCACTAGTTGAATCAAATCGGATAAATGACTTGGAAGATTACCAAATTTTGTTGAAGAAGTTTTAGGAATGAATAAGTTTAGAAAAGTTTTTCTTTTAAATGGGACATTCTTTGTTGCTATTATTCTGCGTTTAGTTATTTAAGGGATGAAAAATATTGCAAATAATTACTTTTTCCTTACTGTTAATTACTACTAGTAGTAAATGTTTTTACTCGTGCAATTATTATTTGTATAATTTTGGTGAATAAGACATAAATAATAAGATAGAAATAGTGTTTTTAACATTTTCCAACAAAGTTGAAAAGTATTAATGAATTCGGTTTATCTGTCCGTCTGACCGTCTGCCTGTCTTTCTAAGCTCTAACCCGAGTAAAAACTCGGATTTTCATGCAATTGATGTATGTTAATGATGTGTATCATGGCAAGTTCGGTATTGTATATGAAGTTTGTAGCATAAATACTTCATTTACAGGGGCACTCAAAAGAATTCATTAACATTATGGTAAAAGGGGAAAAATCGTTTGCAGTGTAATTTAATGACATTAAGCTATTTCAAATGTATTGAAATCGATATAAATCATTAAATTTCACTTGAAGATGATTACTATAGAATAGGACAGTCAAGATATTTTTCGTTCATTTACAGGAACACACAAATGAAATCGGTTACAATACTGTCTTTGAGCAATAATTGCTGGAAGTGCATTTTTAATTTCGGTATGTGCTTAAAAAATTAGACATTACTGGATGTGTACAGGGCTGCAAAAAAGAATTCCTGAACAATTCATTCTCCATATTAGCGGAAATTGCTGAAGGAGAATTTTCAACTGTGGTAAGTATTTCCTAACTGAACTAAATTTTTGCATGCATGTAGTTTATTGGTAGAAATCTATATATCATATAGGGAAGACCAGGGAGGGTTGACCCACATTTTACAAAATGATTTTTTATTTTTTAAATGTTGAACGTAGAAGAAAGTTTTATACATCATTTTATTCTTTGTACAATCAGTTATCAAAATAAAATTGCTACATAAGTGTACTATATAAGAAATTTGAAAAATGATTGATTTTAATCATTAGAAAATAATGGGTCAATTCTCCTCACATGTGGGAGGGTTGGCCCATTATATGGGAGGCTTGACCCACTTTGTTTTATAATATTGAAATATTTGTGAAAAGAAATAAAATCAGTTAAAAAAAGCAAAATAACTTTATGCTACATGCTTTTATAAAAAATATTTTTGAAAATAGGATGCTTAAACAAATCTGTTTAGACGCAATCGGAAGTTACAGGAGAAAATTTTTGTTTTAAACAGGATTTTGTCTGAGCAGGTATAATTATATAGCAGGGAAAATGAAATTTTAACATTTAAGACAGTATTCTGTTAGACAGGTTCCGTTTTCATAGGGTTTCATGTATTATTATACCCGGATTTAGGAGCCACTGTCCCGCTATTTTTGTCTGCTTGCCTTACTTTTTGTGATACTCGACCTGACAACTCTAGTTGTCACATAGTTTGGATTCATCTCACTGTATTCATCCTGGTGAAATTTTTGTACATACCTTCCTAAAGCTTTTTGGTCAATGCTATGTAATTTTGCAGCCGCATGAGCACTTAACTTATCATTGACATATTTTAACTATTTCAGGTTTTAATTAGTACTTTCTGTACTAAAATGTTGAGATAAATGACTACCACCAGAATTTATGAACAAATTTATTTGAAAATAAGAAAAATGCTACATTTCACATACATATTAAATGGAAAAAAAATTAACAAAATTCTGGTGCCATTGGGGCGTTTGGGAATTAAAATTAAGTGGTTTTATAAACAACTTGAAAGGGTTAAGACTGCTGATTTCATATTTTTTAGTCTTTTCCACTGTTTCTATTTATCTATTGTAAGTAATATTTGATGGACATAAATCAAGATAAATAACTGTGCTAAAGATAATTTCTTTAGTTACATAAATAATACGTCGTTTCATCTCAGCCATAAATCTTTTCAAATGTATTTAACTTTGATCTTGAAAATCCTTTGATAAAGATAATGACTCGTTGAGTGACTGCATTAAGACTCATAGACTACATTAAACTGATTTATTATTATTATTATGATAATATTATTAAAATTATTATTACTGATTTATTATCTTATAATGTAAACATCTTATTCATTCTCAACATGTAGTTTCTCTAGAGAAGAGGTATGTAAAATGCTCTCTCTTTTACAATTTAAACAATGTGAATTAAATAGCTTAAAGTGTTACCGCTGCTTATTCATTTGATATAACAAGTATTCTGCAATTTCTTTTGTGAAAGGAGGTTATAAAGAGTGGTGCATTAGAAAAATGACAACTAACACATATTTGGTTTAAAACAAAGTGTGGATTTACACCGAAATGGATAAGTATCCTGAAGAAGGGTAAGTCCCAATTTACAATTTACAATTTATTAATTACTCACGCCTTTTTATTGGGATAAAAATCCCATCAAGATTATGATTACTGATCACTGAATAAAAATAAATAAATTAAATAGCCTCCACTGAAATCTGAAATATCAGATATTTGATAAATAAACTTTTAAACTTTCAAAAAGAAAAGTTGGAAGAACTTTTTACGGTAACACGTAAGTAATCAAAAGTTAAGAAAATGGCAGCTTCTAAAGATAATTTAGCTATTGAAAAACTCACAGCTACGAACTATTTGGTTTGGAAATTTAAGGCAGAAATGATGTTAACTAAAGAAGACTTATTTCACGTAATTACGGAAGAACCGTCTAATCCAATTACGGACGCTTGGTCCAAAAGTGATAAGAAAGCCCGTGCACTAATTAATCTAACAATTGATGATAATCAAATTACTCATGTTAAAAATTTACAGACAGCCAGACAAACTTGGCAAGCTTTGCGTGAAATCCATGAGCGACATAATTTGTCTAGCAAACTTTATCTGTTAAGAAAACTTTACGGGATTAAATTAGCGGAAGGTGGCAACGTTGTTAATCTTATTACAAAAATAATGGAATTAGTAGACAAATTAGCGGCCATAGGAGAAGTTATAAATGATAAACACACTGTTATGATGCACTGTTATTATGTAAAAAACTTATCAGTTACGGTTCAGGTAACGTAAATATAAACACGCGAACATCAGACAACAAAGTTCATGAAATAACACTTAAAGATGTATTATTAGTACCTGAAATCGAAACAAATTTATTATCGGTTAGCAAAGCGACACAAAATGGATGTGAAATTATATTCAGAAATGACAGATGTATGTTCAAACTTAATGGAGAAATATCTTTAGAAGCGCGAAAAGTAAATAACCTATACGAAGTTCAGTTAGCATTCGAAAACTATGCAAACGTAGCACAAAGCTGCAACAACAAAAATTGCCTAGAATTATGGCATCGTAGGTTAGGACATAGAAATCTAACATCAATTAAAGAAATTACGCAAAAGGAATTAGCTAGAGGAATCCAAATAAACAACTGTAAGCATAACATATATTGCGAACCGTGCATTAAGGCAAAATTAACTGATGAACCCTATCCAAAAATTGCAGAGTATAGAGCAACTAAAAGACTCCAGCTCATTCACTCCGACGTGTGCGGATCTTTTCAAACACCGACAATAGGGGGGAAATCATACCTTCTGACTTTTATTGATGACTACTCACGATTTACGATCATATACCTATTGTCTAGAAAAAGTAAAGTTTACGAAAAACTTAAAGAATTCATCGCGTTAATTAGCAACAAATTTGGAGAAAACCGAAAGCAATTAGAACAGATAACGGAGGGGAATTCACATCAGATGAAATAGAAAATTGCCTCAGGGCTAATGGGATAAAACATCAACACATAGTCCCATATTGCGAAAGCTAGAACGGTGTGGCAGAGAGGAAAATAGATCGTTCGTTGAATTGGCAAGGACAATGTTAAGTGAATCAAATTTACCATTAAAGTTCTGGGGGGAAGCAATTTGCACAGCAAATCATTTGCAAAACAGACTACCGACAAAAGCAAATGAGAAGACGCGATACGAGTTATGGACAAACAGACAGCCAAACTTAAGTTACGTTAGGGTATTTGGCTGCAAAGCCTTCGTATATATCAGTAAAGCCAGAAGACAAAAATTAGACGATAAAGCTATAGAGGGAATTTTCGTCGGATATGATAATGAATCCAAAGGATACAGAATATATGTAGGAGGAAATGAAATAAAGATCGCGAGAACCGTTAAATTTCTCGAAAACAAATTTAAATATAGAAACGAGAAAGTAGAAAACAAACCAAAACAAGATGAAAATCGGGTTAATGAAAACTTTGTAGAAATAGAAATTTCAAATAGCAATGAGAGACCATCCACGTCCAATCAACCAGTAGCAGAACTTAGACGATCAGAAAGAATTAATAAAGGTGTACCTCCTGATAGGTTAATATACATGGTTAAGAACGAAAACGCTACTGCACCCAAAAATTATGAGGAAATTGAAAACATGGAAAATTTTAAGGATAAACAAAATTGGATAGATGCAATGAAAAGCGAAATGAACTCCCTTATGAAAAATAGAACTTGGTCAATTGTAGAACCTCCACCAAATAGGAGAATAATAGGTTGCAAATGGACCTACAAACTAAAACGCGACAACACAGGAAAAATAAAAAAATATAAAGCACGTTTAGTTGCAAAAGGATATTCACAAAAATTCGGGGAGGATTATGATGAAACTTATGCACCAGTCGTGTCATATATAACAATAAGAGCACTATTAGTAGCAGCACTGCATCAAAATTTAAATGTAAAACATATTGATATTAACACCGCGTTCTTACATGGAGAGCTTGAGGAAGAGATATATATGTCACAACCAAAAGGTTTCGCTGAACCAAATGAGGAAAATAAAGTATGCAGGCTAAACAAAGCCATATACGGACTTAAACAAGCCGCGAGAGCGTGGCATAATAAAATTACAGAAACACTAAAAAAGATGAATTTCAGTCAGAGCAAATTTGACTCATGCCTTTTTACTCGAAAAAGGGGCGATAACACAACATACATAATAACATACGTAGAAGACATTTTAATTTCCGGAAAAGACGAAATAATAGAGGAAGTAATCGCGAGCTTAAATAAAGAATACCAGCTAAAAGATTTAGGTGACATCAGTAACTACCTATCCATGAATATTAAAAAAGTAAATAAAAGCTACATGATAAATCAAACTCAGAAAATAGAGGAATTAATCAATAAATTTAATTTGCAAGACGCAAAACCATGTAGCACACCCATGGAAACAAATTATACACGCTTTAATGATGAGGATAACATTTTACCAAACAACACATATTACAGACAAGCCATAGGAGCACTTCTATATCTAGCAACTATAAGCAGACCTGACATCTGTGCAGCAGTAAACATTCTTAGCAGAAGAAATGAATCACCAAGAATGAAAGACTGGAATGCAGTAAAAAGAGTGATAAGATATTTAAAGACTACAAAAAATTATAGTCTAGTTCTAAGCGGAGAAAAGAAGCCTATACGTGAAGTTTATGCTGATGCAGATTGGGGAGGAGATGTAGATTCACGGATATTAACGAGTGGGAACCTATATATGTTAGGGGGAAATCCCATACAATGGTCGACCAAGAAACAATCCTGCATTGCATTATCATCGGCAGAGGCCGAGTATGTGTCAGCAGCAAATGCAGCAATTGAAATAAAGTGGCTAGTCAATCTACTGGAAGAATTAAACCTAAAGCAAACCTTACCTATAGACCTATATGAAGACAACCAGTCCACGATCAAGATGATAGAATTAGAAAAGCACTCAAGTAAGACTAAACATATTGAAATTAGGTTCCACCTGATAAAACAACTAAAGCAAGAAGGGACTATCAACCTAAAGTACTGCCCAACCAAATTGATGATAGCAGATCTGTTTACGAAACCAGTTCCCAAACCTGTTTTTCAAACCTATAGAAGGAACTTAAATTTGTGTGACAATGAAACTTCAGAAATTAAGGAGGAGTTGATGGACATAAATCAAGCTAAATAACTGTGCTAAAGATAATTTCTTCAGTTACATAAATAATACGTCGTTTCATCTCAGCCATAAATCTCTTCAAATGTATTTAACCTTGAAAATCCTTTGATAAAGATAATGACTTGTTGAGTGACTGCATTAAGACTCATAGACTACATTAAACTGATTTATTATTATTATTATTATATTATTATTACAATTATTATTACTGATTTATTATCTTATAATGTAAACATCTTATTCATTCTCAACATGTAGTTTCTCCAGAGAAGAGGCATGTAAAATGCTCTCTCTTTTACAATTTAAACAATGTGAATTAAATAGCTTAAAGTGTTACCGCTGCTTATTCATTTGATATAACAAGTATTCTACAATTTCTTTTGTCAAAGGAGGTTATAAAGAGTGGTGCATTAAAAAAAATGACAACTAACACATATTGGATTAAAACAAAGTGTGGATTTACCCCGAAATGGATAAGTATCCTGAAGAAGGGTGAGTCCCAATTTACAATTTACAATTTATCACTTACTCACGCCTTTTTTTTTGGGATTCAAATCCCATCAATATTTAAATAGAAAAATGTTTCTATCAACTTTCCCATTTATATTTTATTATTATTATTATTATTATTATTATTATTATTATTATTTTATTTTTTTGTTTTTGCAGTGATACTATAGCAGTTTTTCACATCTTTCTTTAATCAGTTTTAAACATTTTCTGTTTCATCACCCCCTCTCCCCCGTTTTACTGTAACTTTACCGAACAAATTTATATTCTTTGTTATATATAACCATTAACCTTTCATTATGCACAGCGTATAATAAAAAGTTTTCCAAAATCACTTAATTAAGGGAGCCTTGAGCATTTGGTCAACTCTCCCTCACATTGACTGGATCGAGCCTCTCCATATAGCCCTTTTCTAAAGAATAGCACATTGTTATGTTAAGTTTAACTTCCTGTACAATCTTTATACCTGGAATAAAAGTTCGATATTTCTGCATTACTTGAAACCTACTAACTTAAATTTCTATGATATATTTTATCTGAAAAAAGTTTATAAAATATTTCTAAGAATCACAACTTTTAGGTTTAAAATGCCTCACAATTGATTTTTTCCATATCTGTTTCGATTATCTCTATGAAACAAAGACTGTTATTTGAGCATTCCAGTAGCTTTGGTTGACACCTACTGATAAAACTCTGAAATTCTTTTAAATATGAAAACTGATAGATCGGTCAAGCCTCACCTATGATCAACCCTCCCTAGTCTCCCTCACAGGGCTGCTCTAAGAATTCGAATAATTTTCCGACTGTAGATGGAAATTGCTGAAATTAGGTTTTCAAATGTGTTGTGCTTTTCCATATGATTGAATCAGACATCCTATTTCACCTGATTAACGGTGCAGTTTTGTCACATTATTTTGAATGTGTTGGAAAGTGTTTCATAATCTATGCTTGACGCATGGTTTTAATTCCTTCTTGTTTTAGTTCTTTTCTGGTTACTTTTATTCCATTGACTAGATAATATTGGAAACTCGTATCGAATAATATTTGAAACTATATTTTGAAGCTTCTAATTAATATTAATTAAGCCTTTTTACAATAATTCAAAATTACAAGTTTTTCTTACTTTTAGTTTTCCTGTCTTCTATTTTTCCTGTATGAATCGTTTTTCGAATGATTGTTATTTAGACGAAGAGAAATTTAAACTTTAAAAAAGTGAAAAATGATTCACTTAATTTTTTTTCTCACGATTGATTAATGCCAGCTAAATATTTATATATTTTTTCGAATTCATGAGGTTTTTTTTTAATATTTTTAAACATAAATGTAAAAAGGTTTAATTAAAATTAGTTATTAGTAGATAGCTTATTCAAAGAAAATAAATATTCCTGTGAATAAAAAAAAATATCACCTATTTGCAACGGTTTGAGAAAACTGATATAACTACACTGCTGGCCATCCAAAATGCAACACCAAGAAAGAAAAGAGATATTAAAGCCAAATTTATTTTAGAGATTACACATAGCATCAGTGTTAATTGGTTACAAAGACAACCTTCTATGAAATGAGGTAGAGAGAAAATCAGTAAGAACTGTTACCTCCACGTCTTTCAATTATTAATTAAAAATGAACGATAAATTATTTCGATTCTTGATTACTTTAGTTGTCTCAGCCGTGTTTTAATATACATGTACGTAACATTTCACAATTCTGACTTCCAAACTGTGGATTTGTATAGAACTACAGACAGACAATTTTTATTATTATATATTAGATTTTATCTTAAGATACCAAACATTCATTCGTTGAAGTAGTTTAGGAAGTATATAAATCTACCTCTTGTAACTCCTAATTTCTTTTCAGTAATTGCAATATAAACTTGAATGCGAATAGTTTTGTAAGAATAACTCAAAACCTACTTAAAAGAATGAGCTGTCATTTTTGATTTGCGTATTTGAAGTTATAGAAATCGATTCCTGCTAAAAAATTCGTAGGTCACAATTCGTATTACTTTTCAAATAAAATCATGTCAATATTTTTAAATGAATATTCGATTTCTTGACATATTGGATAACGTCTTAAATTAAATAGATTTCTAATGCTTTTTGAAAGAGAAACAACGGGTGTTCAAAGCAACGGTATAACTCATGGATCTAAAATTAATTGTGACTGTAATACCGAGTTTCTAAACATATACTAAACATAATGCAGTATATCCGGAATTTCGCAGATCAAAAGGAGCATTTATTGGCGCATCATAATGTGGATCACAGTACTGCTGACATGCGTGATATTGTCTAGCACAAGGTCCAGTTGACGCATTAGGATATATATAACAATGGACAACACTTAAACAATAACTGTAAAGGTATGTCTACCGAATAAGGCCACGTTATGGTTTTAGATTACAATAAACTATGCTACATCAAATTTAACATTCTTAATGTTGTTGGATGCAATATTTTTATACAGGGTGTTGCCGAATTTGACGGACAAATTCAGAGGTGTGATAGTAGGCATCTAGAGGATGAAAAAATTCCAATCGTCAGGGCCCGACTCATGCAGGGACATGCGGGGCAACTGCCCCGAGCCCCCCTTTTTAGGTACCCCTCCCATGAATGTAATCAGGATTTTCATTTAAAAGTGCCAAATGATTAAAATTAGACAAAAGTGATCAAAATTCATATATTTTCAAACATTTAGGATGGGGGTGTGGTCCCCTCTGCTTTCAGTATCCCCACCACCCATGCAAAAAAAAGGTAAAAAAAAAAACCTATATCATTAGAAAACTAATGATTAAAATTTTATTACAACAACTTAGTATTCTATTGTTTTCAAAAGAAATTCTTTATTAACGTTTTCCTCGTAACGTGTTAAGTTAAAACCATTAATTATGACCAATTTGGGGCATTCTCTTTTAGTCATCTTATAATGTACGTAGATAAGCAAAGTAAAAGTTTGCAAAGAAATACTTGGGTCAAACAATCTATCATTTTTTTCTTCTATTATCCTAGTATTTTTTGTTAAAGTTGTGAACATCTTTTTTGTGATACCCGGTTTACAGATGTGAGCAGTACCGGGCACAAAAATCATGCATACATACAATATGTATGAAGTTTAGCAGTAGCCACTTCCATATTATTCCCAAAAAAATTCTGTAGATAGATAGAAGGGGGCCCTCCAGAATGATGCTTACCCTGCGGCCTCCTATAGCTTAAGTCGGGCCCTGCCAATCGCAAACGAGCCATTTAATCAAAAATACATTGTGTTCTATCCAAACTCAATTTGGGGTGACGGCAATAACTTTCAGAAAACTGAAATATATTAATATAGAACTTTTAATAGACATTCTCATCTTCGTTGTAAATGTGATAATTTAAAAAAAAGGCGTAGAAGTTTCCGTTATAGTGCTTGACGCTCCACATTTAGGACTGCGATTACTAGTTTCTACATACGATATCATCGATTGCTTGAGCACACTGTTTTTCCAGAACTTACCGTGATGTCATAACATTTAACACAAAACAAGGTACATCATTGCAATTTCATTACAATGTTTTTATTTTTCTCAAAATATTTTTATTTTTTTCTTTATTGACCACAGAAGAGGGGTGGATTGTGTGGGGAGGTAAAATTACCCAACACCCCCCAAACTTCATCCTGTGCCTTCATTCTTAAGGTTTTTATGCTTTTATGCCACTTTTTATTCTTGCATGCAGAGCTAAGTGCTATAATTTCATGTTACAATAAAATCATGCAAATTTTATTTTGCCTCTCCTGTAAAATTTACTTTTGTCGAGATGTGTCTTGCGGATGAGCGATATATATTATTTCTGATGTCAACATTCATTTTCACTGCACATACTAAAGATACAACCATGAATGAGGTATTTTTCGAAAGGTTCTGGAAGCGGCTTTTGACGTAGTTTACTTAAATTTCGTTAAAACAGGTTGTTTGATAAAAAATATATTGCACTTAATCAAAAAGTGAAAAAAAACGTATCAACAAATAATCTCAAAGATTGCAGCGAGAAAGCCTCGCACGGGTCTACCTATTTAAAAAAAAAAATTAATAACTCTAATACATTTTTTACATTTAATATTTACATTTTTTAGAAAGCCCGTAATAATACTAAAAATCATATTTATTTGATAAGTATCAATGATGAGTTCAAAAAAATTTAGAAACGTATTAAAAGCGATATTTTTACATTGGCGGCGCGTCAGGAGTTAGTAGTCGAAAGAATCGTCAAAAAATCGAATATTAACAATCAGCCTTTTGATTCTTTTTCATTTCCGTGGTTTAAGCGCGAAATTCGATTACATGTCTGAAATTTGTGCTTAATTTATATTTTATTGTGTGATTTATATATCGATTAATGCTTTAATTTCATTATGGAATATAAGCTGGAAACAAATATTAAGCTATTTATATTAATGTAGGTGCAAATTGATTTTTCTTTCGTAATCGTAATAGAGATACATTTGAAAAAAAAAATCATGCTTGAAAATTATTTTAAAAACCATTAAAATTGAGTAAATTGCAATACAGTTTTCAAACAAATTGCGATATAATTTTCAAATTAATTGCATTTGAAAGTACATTTTTTCCCTATTCGACGGTGTAAAAATTGGCAAAAAATTATATTTAGAAATTAAAATTTTTTCAATAAATGTTAATAAAAGTAAATTTAATCAACTGCTGTTACCCCCGTCAAAATGACGTCTGCGTTACGCACAGACACATTCGTTCTTCGAATTTCCAGCTTCTTAGTTGTCGCAGTTCTAAAAAAATCCCGTTATTTCAAGGAAATGAAAATATAAAACATTACAGTCAATCAGGGTAACTTTGATCCGCATTTTTTCTATTTTCATATGCTACACTCTTATTTGAAGAATATTGTCGCAACTAGGGGCATAAAAGAGAAGAAATGATCCTAAATTATTGTTTGACTATAAAAAATTAAGGAATAATAAGGATAAAAGCAATTAAAAATGGATTTTTAGCCTGGTTCAAAGTTACCCAGCCATTTAGGGTAACTCTGCACCATATGATAAATTTTTATATAAAATAATTAATTATAAAAAAAGTATTGTAGTCAGGACAACTTTAAACACCAAAAAATGTTTCCAGATATGTAAAGACTGCGAATTTACATTTCCCAATATCACAAGATTTGTATAATTTATGATATTACAACAAATATCAGGCATAAGAAAAGTGGAAGAAGAGAACCATGAACATTTAAGAATAAAAAAAAACCTGTTTATTGTTCATATAAAACATAAAAATGCAGTGAAAAACAATTTTCAATGTTTTAACTCTATAATATATCCATAGTTAAAGTAATACATACAGGTACTAGTATTATTTAAACAAGAATAAAAAACGTCGAACGTATGAAATGTCAAATTTGAGTAGCTCCGCCCCTAATCACGCCTCTAAATGAATTTTATGTATTTTACACATATTTGTAAAAATATTTACATGTCATATCTAATGCACACTTTCGGCATTTATATAAAATATACGTGCAAATATGGTAAAATTCCGACAGTAGCACCTATAATCAGTAAATTATAAGCATCGGTGTAACTTTGAGCCGGCTCAAAGTTACCCTTAAAATGCGGTAAAATGCTAGTGGCTTCTTATTTTACATTTTATTAACTATTAATATATAAATAATCACAAAATATTAGCACATTTACAACATTTAGATAATAATATGTCTGATAAATGAGTATATTGTTACTTACTATGAAAATTTAATTGGATTACAACAACTTCAAAACAGTATTCAAAATTAACTTGAAAACAGTACTTCACAAAAATAGTTAGATGATGCAATTAATTGCGCATAATGTTGCTAATTTATTTTCTAAAATAAAGAGTAGAAATCCCAGTTTAGAACCTTGCCAACAGAGCACAGTTTTGGAGTTTATTTAGTCTTTTGGAGTCAAAAATATTGAAAAATAGGAGGTGGTGCAAAGTTACACCTCGTGGTTCAAAGTTACCCTGATTAACTGTACTTATTATCTTTCATTCAATACTAAATATCAGTCAACTATCGTTATTTAAAAAATATATCTTGTTATTTTAAACTTTTTCAAACTTTACTTAGATTTTTTTAAACGTTAAACACTAAACCGGTTTTAGTACTTTTAACTATGAAAATAAATATTACTTATGCTATTAACTACAATAGTTTAGAGCAAAATGTAATAAAATACAATCTAAATAATAATAACTATCAAATGTATGCATATTTAAATATTTTAAATTTCATTAAGATTGTCACGAAATAGGAATTAGGTTATCAGTTTTTTATTAAGAAGAAAATTGAAAAAAAAAATCAATTAATAAGGAAACGCAATTCTCCATTATAGAAATTGAATTAAAAAATGTTAATGTTTCGTCATTTTGATTGCTTCAATGTACATTAAGCATGAAGAAATCCTACAAAAAGTGCATATAACCTAAAGCCGGCTATATTCTTAACAATCTTTATCTTTCCGGTATATACATGTAGCTATAGTTAACAAAATTCTGGTTATGTACAGGAAATAAAGAAATATATAACATTATTTATTATCTTTCCTTCAATAATAAATAGCAGTCAATTATTGTTATTTGAATACAAAAAAAAAAAAAAAAAAAAAAAAAAAAAAACTTTTTTTATTTTAAACTTTATCAAACTTTACTTAATTTTCTTTAAACAGTAAACACCAATTAAGTTTTAGTACTTTTAAATATGAAAAGGAATATTACGCTATTAAATACAACGCTTTGAAGCAAAAATGTAATTAAATATTAGAAGTAAAATACCGGGTGTCCCAAAAAGGACTGACTGATTTTAAAATTCAGTAACTTGCAAACGGTGACAGATATTAAAAAAATTCTTGCAGGAGGGTTATGCATAAGGTCAAAAGTTTTATTACAGTGATTTTCAATTTTAGTTCGATTTACAAACAATAGATGGCGCTGTAAGCAATAGTCGCTAAATACAGGCTCGATTTTTGGTCCTTTATCTTGTTCCATGAATAAAAAGGAGATGGAAATGTATTATCCGGGCCACGAAGTACCAAAAATCGAGCCTGAATTTAGCGACTATTGCTTGCAGCGCCATCTATTGTTTGTAAATCGAACTAAAATTGAAAATCACTGTAATAAAACTTTTGACCTTATGCATAACCCTCCTGCAAGAATTTTTTTAATATCTGTCACCGTTTGCAAGTTATTGAATTTTAAAATCAGTCAGTCCTTTTTGGGACACCCGGTATAATCAAAATAGATAATAATGACTATCAAATGTATGCGTATTTAAATATTTAAAAATTTCACTGAGATTGCGAAGAAATAGGAATAAAGCTATCAGTTTTTAATTAAAAAGAAAATCGAAAAAAGTATCATATAATGACTAATACGTAATTATTCTCTATTAATGAAATTGAATTAATATTTTGTTTGCTTCAACGTACATTAAGAATGAAGAAATCCTACCAAAAGCGCATATATCTAGATATCTTAAACTTTCTGCATTTTTAACTATCTTTTACTTTGTTATTAAATATACACAATAGCACTTTTACAATTATTTAACAATTTTCCTCATTACTATTACTTTAGAGTTCCTACGTTAATTAGAGATTTAAACTAAATCGTTAGCTGTCTAAATACCAAAAGATTTTTAGATAGGAATATTAATAATTGCATTTGAAAAATTAAGAAAAAGTGTATTAACAGTTTATTCGTATTTATTTTAGAAATAAATATAATCTTTATTTCTGCTATCTAAATAATTGTTTTTATGTAAGAAAAGGTAATGAAATCAGTTAGCAAAGAATGAAATCAGAGATATTTACTATTAGATCCAAGGCGAATATAATATTTAATTTAAAAAATCGGGTCAAATAATATATTTTATTGCCTGAGCATAATCCCGAAATAACACTTTAGATTTATCTGGGTTTAAAGTAAGACAAGTTGGAAATTGTACATCAGACGTGGCAAATGAGGTGCGTTCGTACTATAACTAGTTTTATAAATATTTTTTGCACCGCATATTGTACTGAATGTATATTATAGTGCACTTCATAAGTGCGAATTAATTTCCTTCTGTTCGAAGGGCTGTAACCATTAAAATGAAATATTTTTTTCCCCATTAGCCGTATAATGTAACGGAAAACTTTTGACTGTCCCTGTAATTAAACTATACATTCGATTTTCATAAAATTTTAAATGATTCGACAAAATTTCGCAACAATTATATATTTAAAATTTCAAACTATTCGGTTGAGAAGTTTTTACTCTGTTATATGCGGACGGACGGACCGAACGATGACAATAGGTGCTACGTATTTATACAATTACGAACGCACCTAAAAAGAAGTACCAGTACGGGTGTATGATTTAAAAATTTCCCTCATTTCACATATACTTTAGTGATAAAGCTAATATTGACTGTATTATGGCACATTTTTAGATCAATATTGTATTAATTGGCTGTATTCAGCGGCATGAAATAGTGCTCTTATATAAGAGAGTTGATATATTCCTAATAATGAGCCAATATTGGCAAGAAACATTTAACCTATATAAAACCAATAAAACAATATTAGATCACTATTTGTGCAATATTGGTGTTTCATTGGAAATATTTCCAACTGAGCTTCAATATTGTACAAATATTGGCTTTTAATTGGAAATATTGACCTAATATTGATTTTATTGGGTTTACATTGGCTAACTATTTCTTGTCAATATTGACAAAATGTCAACACCCAACACTGGGGCAATATTTTATAACAATGCATGTACTGTTGTCCCAATATTGGTCCAAAATATATCCAGTATTGACTTGCTCCTAGTTTGTAATTCAAAAATTCATATCATCCCATTCTGCATATTGAGGAAATAATTAAATGAAACAAATTTTGTTATTGTTTAGAAACTATTAAATAATAATTGGTTGTAGCCATTTAATATCAAAAGAACGTTATCACCTGCATTAGAAACACTATTAGCTCTAATGATACGTATCGAGGAAAGTATAATTAAATATTCAAAGGTTATTCAAATTGTCACGAAATACGAACAAACGTTCTTATTTTCACAAAAAAAATTATTAACTTATCAACTAGTGACTGAATTCTCTATTAAAGAAACCTGGGGATCAAACCCGGTATTCACAGGTTATATAACTTCCTGACATACAGAATATGCGTGATTTTTTTTTTAACGCATACTTTAATAGATATTTTAGACTTAATATATTTCTTAGGTTACCTACAAGCAACACCAAAAAGTATTTTTATGTGAAAAATATCAATTATGTATGCAAATAAAGTTTTGAAATTTACTAAATGCGATACTGTTTTGTTTACCTTATGCAATAATGGATAGCCAAGGGAATCGCCAAAGATTTCGTTATTTACACAAGCATTTTTTATTCTAATTATTTCAGTGTTTATGTGCATAGTTCGATTATTGTATATAACTGTTAAATTTGTGTATTTTTATTTTATGTGTTAATTTATTCATGAAGTTTTAATTTCGTTGTGGAATATTGTCCAAATGAATACTGAAACATTTATATTGTTTTAAGTGCAAGCAGAAGTGCTTAATCTTCTGTAATCAAGCTACATGCAATAAAGGTAGATTTAAAAATATCAAGCTTGAAAGTCATTTTAAAACCCATAAAAAATCAATAAATTAAAATACAGTTTTGAAACAAATTTTATTTGAAAGGATATTTTTTTCTTGTGTTCGACGGTGTAAAAATTGGAATTGTACAATGTTTAAAAGTTAAAACAATTGCGGTGAAAGCAGAATTTATTGATCTGGTCGTTGCCATCGTCAATATGACGTCAGCGCTATTCACGGACCTGTTTTATTTATAATATAGATAGATTGGGTAACTGAATGCTAAAGTTTTGATAGTTTATTTATTTATTTATTTATTTTTTTTTTGCATAATCGTGCATTAAGAATGAAGAAACAAATAAAGATACATGGTCTCTTGATCTCCTTTTTTAAAATTTATTGTTATTTTAAATTATTTCTGTAATTTTAATTAAATATACAGAGGAATAATTTTATTATTGCATAATAATTTTTTTCATTCACTATTACTTTACCGTGCCAATGTTGATTAAAGATTTAAACTAAATATTTAATTATCTAAATACCGAAATATTTGCAATTAAAAATTATGTAATTTAACATACTTAATTTTTAAAAAGTGGTTTTATTTATTTTAAAATGCTGTATTTAAAAACAGTTAATTAATATGCTGATTATTTTTAAAAATGTGTTTAAATTTTTAAAAAAGTATTTAACAGTTTATTTGAGTTAATTCGAAATAAGTATGGCATTTGACTGTTAGTTAAATATTTGCTTTTCTTTTTATGTTTACATAAGGAAGTAAAGGAAATCAAATAGCGAGGAGGAAAATCCATAGATTTTTTTTTACTGTGAAAAAATTCAATATATTATTTAACTAAGACAATCTGAGGAATGAAATATTTTAGTGTCTGATCTGATGATTATGCGTTTCAATATTTCGCTATCTATACAGGGTGTATCTGAAATGCTTCAACAAACTTAGGGGGATGATAGTACTCATCGAGACGAGCAAAGAATTCAACGGAACATGGGGTCACAAATGACATTTAAAGGGTGAAAATCGCAAAACTAATAAAAATATCGAAATCTCGCATGCTGCTTTTCTGCAGAACTGGCTAGTAACACGAAGCTGGTTTTTCTTTCACTTTGTGAATATTCGGTCAGAAAGAGAAAATAAAAACTTGGAAAGAAAGCCAGACAGCTGTGAACAGGAATAAACGTATGCAAATTTGAGCGTGTCCGCCAGTCGTTCCTCCGTAGATGTACTCTGTGTAATAATGTCCTCGGTCGACGTTTTGAACAATTGTTGTAAAATATTTGTATTATCTGGATATCAAGCTGCGTTGTACCTATTCTGTGTAATAAATAATTTTCTGGAGTGTTTCTTTCTTGTCTCAGTTTCTTCCATTTCTAGACGCATTTTCTCGATTTTCATCCTTTAAACGTCATTTGTGACCCCATGTTCCATTGCATTTTTTTTTCGTCTTCATAAGTACTATCATCCCTCTAAGTTTGTTGAAGCATTTTAGATACACCCTGTATACTAGGACTTCCCTTAAAGGGGATTATTCTGAGTGATATTACTGAGAACATAGATTTCGCAATCTGACAAATAATGAAAATGAGATGCTATTTTTAAATTATTAAATACTGGTATAAATTCAAGTAATGAAAAGGAGCAAATTAAATGGTAGAATTACAAACTACCATGTGTAAATTCATATGCACTGCTAAAAAGATTAGGAAAGCAACGAAACAAATAGAAAAAAACAAACAAGACTCTCATGCATGTGTATAAAATCGAAAGTACAAATAATACCTTAAAGGTAACAGAGACAAAATGCACTAAAACATCGTGTATCAAAATTTTAACTCTTTGAAAGGATACTAAGAACATGAATGGACACTCCGCACCAATTTGAGTATCAGGACACACACACAAAAAAAATGTTCTGAAGAGAATGAAGAATTTTTAATACGATGTATGGTCATTTTGGACAATACTGTTGCACATGCATTGTTCATGGATGCGATGAGATTGTCGGTAAGAGTTTGGTGAACTCTGTTCCACTCTTCAAAAAATACTATCTCAAAGTCCGAACAGTGAAAAGAGGCATTGCTCTCCGGCAATGCGTCGTTATACTGTGCCCTGATCATGCTCGATAGAATTTAAGTGAGGAGAGCATACTGGCCACTACATACGCTGTACTGTTTCTGTTTCAACCATATTCTTCATAAGTCAAGCTGTATTATGCATTACCATACATTAAAAGAACGGAATCGAAAACGACTACTGCGTAAAGTATTGCAATGATATCTGAACATCTACATACCTTTGGGCTGTTCGTGCGCATTTTCTCAGCAAAAAATATGTTCATTAAAATATGGAAATGTAAATGCATGGAACCTTCCTGAATAATACTACACTCTGTAGTACTATATATAAACAATCTTTTAATGACAATTGAAAAAATAACATGTCTACAGATCTCTAGAGTAATGTAGAGGAAAAAAAAAAAAAACATAAGCCGGTACAAGACGCCTTTTTCCGTGATTGATAAAATAAAATATAGGAGCTTAAAGATATTTGTGTTACGGACCTTGGCGAGATCAAGAAGCGCCAGGATAAGGGACACTTTCACAAGTACTTTCCGGCAATATATTCACTGTTTCATACACGCAAGCCTTTTCCCAATATTGCCACAATTTATAAGTAACGTTAAAAAATAGTTATTATAACGTTTAAATTGCGGATATTTTCTGTAAATTAAACGGTTTTCTACTTCGATAGTGATTAAATTTCTAGACCTTGATTATTTTAACATACGTTACGTAAGAAGAAATCCAATAAAAACGTAGTTTTTGATTATTATTTTCTAAAAAAAAAAAAAAAAAAAAAAAAAAAGAAAACCCTCTTTAATATTAAAACCATAAGCATTAATAAAATTCAGAAAATTATAACTTAATGTTTAAAACATTAAGTTATCGTGAAACGTTTTAATAGTTGACGATACCTCATTAAGAAAGTTGATAAATTTATCTGTTAATAATTCTCGTTAAATAAAGTGATCGATAATGATACCGTTTTTAGACTTCGATTAGTTTAACATGCGTTAAGAAAGAGAAAATCCAATAGAAACGCAATTTGATTAATAATTTCCTTAAATTTATTTTTGTATAATTACTTCTACGAGCTTAATATACTAATCGCAGATGCAATTTAATATTATTAACCTTTTCACGCCCTTGGCCACACATGTAGACGTTTAGTTTGTTATAATTATAATTACTGTCAATATAATAAAAAGAACAAATATTTGATAATAACTTAACTACTACAGAATCCCTCAAGAAGAGAAGTAAAGATTTTATGACTTGGCTGCTATGTTATTTCCGATATACAGTTAGATATATAAAAAAATCCCTGTCGGCTCGACCTACAGGCGGAGGTAGATTTCGAAGTTAAGTACTTATTTCACCAACAAAAACTAAATTAAGATTTGACATAAACCCAGTTTAACAATTTTACCTTGCCGCTTTTGACGGATTTTTAATTTCATTTTTCTGTAAGAGCTGGTTTTATCGGAATCAAACTAAGGCGGTATTCAGAAAAATATTTTTTCCACGCTCAACAACTCCAAAATTTTTCGATACATTTGCAGATTGATTTTTAAAAGTAAAAACATAAAACTTACTGATATGATTTTTGGAAGAGATTTATAAGTGCATTCGTTCGATTAATTATTCGATTTTCGCTCAATTAATTAGAACTTGATTTACAAACAATTACTTTCTCAGTTCGACCAATTTTTTTCGTTTCCAGCACTATCGCTTCGGGAAATTCAATTCAAAATGCCCACTTTGACAGCATTTTTTGAAATATATTCCGCTGTTATAAAAAATTGACTAATAGAGCACATTTTATAATTTCTGTATAAGAGAACCTGCCAATTGGATGCGTGTGAGAGAAAAAATGAATTTAAAAATGAGTCCGAAAATAAGCCGTTTACATTTAAGTACGCCCTTAATACGATAATTTTTTTTGTCAACCCCTATTTTTGTTTAATTTGTTTTTGCTATAAGAAATGGTCCTATCAAAAACTTGTCAATGTGAACGTTGTAGATAATATTGAGAAGCTGTATAACAAATTTAAGCGGATTAGATATCTTGTAAATTGACAAAGTCATGAATTTTTTTTGCGGTAAGAGTTGGTCCAATCAAAAACTTGTAAGTATAAAAGTTGTAGATAATATTAAGAAGATTTATAATAATTTTAATTGGATTTGATATCTTAGGAACTGACGAAGTTATCAATTTTTTTTGCCCCTTGAGTCCATTTTTAATTTTATCAAAAATAAAATTGTTGGACCTTTTCCTAGAAGTAATAATAACTTTAAACTGGTTTTATATGTATTATAATTAAAAAGTTATCGTATTTTTCGGCTTTCACAAAACCCGCCCCTATTTCCACCCCATTAGTTCGATTTTGCCCATTAACGAACTTAACCGAGATTTCCTACCCCTTCATTTTTAACACTTTCCAACAAAGTTGAAAAGTGTTTATGACTTCGGTTTGTCTGTCCGTCTGTCCGCGCTCTAACTCCCGTAAATATACTCGGATCGTTTTGAAATTTTTGGATGTTACTAACCTCTACCATAGCACGAACCCTATTTCAAATGAAGTGTGTAGCACGTTTAGTTCATTTACAGGGGCAGTCAAAAGTTTTCCGTTACATTACGGCCTATGGGAAAAAATCGTTTAAAATGATTTTTAATGATGTTACATGCTTTCAAACATAATAAAATTGATATGCATTTATCAAGTGCACTAAAATATGCATTCTGTAGAATATGCGGCCCAAGGAATAGTTATTATTAATTTACAGGGCCACACAAAAGGATTCCGTTACATAATGATATAGGGGTGGAGGGAATTTTTTCCGGGGTATTTCAATTATGTTAAATTATTTCATGTATAATGAAATTGATATACGTCGCTGAGGTTTACTATAAGTTATTTCATGTATAATACGAAGTGCATAGCATTATTTACAGGGACACACAAAAGATTTCAGATACTATATTTTATCCGAAGTACTGTACATTAGCAATGATTGCTGGAAATGCATTTTTAATTATGGTATGTGCTTTTATGTTTCACTATGTGTACGCATTGTATATGGTGTGTATAAATGCTCTAATTGATATACAGAGCTACTCAAAAGAATTCGTAATGGTTACTGGGTATGATTGCAAATTGTTTAAAAGTGGTTTTTAAATGAGTTATGCATTTTTACGCTGAACTTAATTTAGTTTACTATGAAATGTTTGTAGAATATGCATAAAATGATATACAGGGTCACGCAAAGAATTGGATACATGGCCGTCTATAAATGATAATTTCTGGAAATGTGATTCCAGTAGTTTTAAGAGTGTTTTACTTTGAATTAAACTTTAGATAAATAGTGGCGTGTAATAAAGGTACTAGGTTAACTACAGGGTTATACAAAAGTATACAAGTATGTTTCCATCTATTAGTATGAATTGCTGAAAGAGAAATTTCAGCCGGTTATATGTTTTCTTGCTAAACCAAATTTCTCCATTATATAGTATCTATATCAACCTACAGATCAAATACAGGGTTGTTCAAAAGAATTGGAATATATATTTGCTATGGAAGGTAACTGCTAACATCAGTCTTTCAAATGTTTTATGCGTTTTCTAAAATGTTTAGTTAGTTCTCTTATATACTTTATTTCCCTAAATAACGAAGTTTTGTGAAAGCATTCAGGAAGTGTTGGAAAGTGTTTCATAATTTATGCTTAACGCATGATTTTTCTTACTTGTTATGTATGAGTTTTGAAGTGATGCATTGCGCAGAATTATGGAAGTTATCGTGTCTATAAAAAAGTGATATATATATATATAAAGCAGTAAAAAAATTATATTTAGCCTGAACTGGCGCACCCCCCCCCCCCCCTTTCACAGAACAAGAAGAATATAACTGTTTGTAAAAAAATTAAAATTTCAATAAAAACTAGGAAAAACAGGCTGCGGCCTCCTCGGCAGGAGGTTTCCGCAGCCTGTTTTTTCCTAGTTTTTATTGAAAATTTCATTTTTTACAAACAGTTACATTCTTCTTGTTCTGTGAGGGGGGAGGGGGCGCTAGTTCAGGCTAAATATAATCTTTTACTGGTTTATATTGAATTTATGTGTTTTACTGCTGCATTTTGGCGCATTTCACATGAATGTAATTTGTTTTTTGTTGGTTATTATTATACTTTGCGTTTATATATATATATATATATATATATATATAGAGAGAGAGAGAGAGAGAGAGAGAGAGATAGAGATAGAGAGAGCGAGATAGATAGATAGAAAGTTTCGAACTGGGGGTAGTTTGGGGTTTTAGAACTCATGATCGGCGTAGATCAGTAAAAATTTTTCAGAAATTCTAAGATAAGGGAGAATGTAATAGGTAGTATTTCTTACGAAATCTATCGAAAAAAGGGTGAAATAATTTTCGGCAGTCAGTGTTGTTGGATTATTTGAACAAATCGTTAATATTCGATAAAAATAATATCATATATATTAAATATGTTAAGTTTTAATAATTCGTAGAGATGTGAGAAAGAAATTTATGGTTAGTTTTCTATTTTATAAGAAATCACTTCACCCATAAATTACCATTAACGCTCAGCGGCCACAAATGTGAACGTTATTTTTTGTTTTGTGAATTTTTATTGCTTCCCCTCCCACTCCTTTTTTTTTGATTTTGAATTGCTATTAATATAAAATGAATAAATCATTAAAAAAAAATAATTTTTTTCCCTCACCATAAAAAATCATCCTTAAAGAGGTTAAAAAAGTTTTTATTTTCCATCTATTGTTCTCTTTTAAGCAAGGTAACATTTACTTTGAAGCGTCTATCTTTACGTTAATTTATAATACACGTAATAGCTTCTTTTTAAATTTAATATTTTCTTCTTATTTTATTTAACAAATTTTATAGTACTTTTATAACATTATTGACATAAAAAAAGCTGCAAAAATAAATAAAAAGTCTATTATATTAAATTATCGTAATACATCAATAAAACTATAGATGTCTCATTAGAAAAATTAGAAATTTATCTAACATTAAAGTCTTAAACTTATTTAATAAACTAATCATTAAATAAGTTACATATCTACAGTGCATCCCAAAAATTTATAGACAACGGTTTTTTTTTTTTTTTGGTTTTTTTACAGTTGAAAAAGAGAAGTAACAATTTCAAAACAATTTATAATTATAAATAATATCAAGACATTAATAATATTATACACAAATAATATTACACAATCATAGACTAGTAAGAACTATTCGGATGTTGTAATTCCAAAACTTTTTTCCATTTCACACATTTTAATACTTCCTGATAAATGCAGCACAGCAGCACCACCGGATAGGTAATTTACACCAAAATCTAATCAGCAACAACTTACGTGAACTTCTAATTGAATTTGAAGTTTGATGAAAATCTGTGCATTAGTTTTTGAGATAGAGTTATTGAAAAAATCCTGAAAAGTTCTACATAGCAGTGGCACCTGTTGGGCAATTTACACCAAAAACCTTTCAGGATCAATTTATATCAGGGACTATCTGAATCTAAAGTTTGATGACAATTCATGCGTTAGTTCTTGACACACAGCTATTGCGGAAATCGGGGAAAATGCAACATGGTAGCGCCACCTGTTGGGCGATTTACACCAAAAACTAAACAGCAATAACTTATATCAGGGACTAACTGAATCTGAAGTTTGATGAAAATTCGTGCATTAGTTCCTGAGATAAAACTACTGTGATAATCATGAATAATGCAGCATAACAGCGCCACCTGTTCGGCGATTTACATCAAAACGTTATCAACATTAAATTATATCAATGACTAACTGAATCTGAGTTTTCTGAAAATCCCTGCTTTAGTTCTTGAGATGTAGCTTTTGTGGAAATCATTAATAATACAGCATATGAGCGCCACCTGCTGGGAGATTTACATCAAAAAGTAATCATCACCAATTTATATCAGGGACTAACAGAATCTAAAGTTTTAATAAATTTTGTTCATTAGTTCTTGAGACAGGGCGTCCACAAAATTTGTGTCGCACACAGACAGATAGACTCAGAGACAGACTCACAGACAGATATTTTGTAGAAACATGTTTTTCGGATCTCTGACCTCTAAAACGTATAAATCCATGGAAAACCGGTTTTCGAAAATTTTCACGAATCCAATACTTTCTTCTTGTGAAGGTAGAAGAAAGTAAAAATTAAAACTTAAATTTTACTGTCCAAAAGTTTATAGACAACATATTTTTTTCTTTTAACGCTCAAATTTTCTAGCCGTTTTTTCCAATCACTTCAAAAACTCGATCAGGCTTACTGAAAAAAAGAGTTTGAAGAATTTCTGGTTTAAAGAAAACCAACTTCGTTCAATTTGCAGCTTTAGATCTTGAAATCGTTGCAAATTGGCGCCCATTAGAGTATACGTCTCTAGCTAATCTTCTCCAGAGGTTTTCTGTTGGGTTCAGGTCAGGTCTTAGGGCTGGCCAGTCCAGAACAGATACTTGGCTTTCTTTTAAACCACTGCAATGCAGAGTTGGACACGTGCATGAAGCAATTGTCTTGTAGTATATCTATTCGTCCTCACCTAGCAGCTTTCCTAATGGAAGTATCTGTTCTTCAAGCATTTTCTGGTAATCTTCGGAACATTGACGACCTTCCAAAAAAGCACTATCTGTTGTCCACTATAAGAAAATGTTCCCCACACCATGAGCGAACCTCCTCCTTGTAGTCTGCTGAAGAAATTCATGGTTCCTTGCGAATCTCGTGCCAGTAATGTGCCCAACCATCGGGACCATATAAATTAAATTTCTTTTCATTAGTGAAAAGAACACTCAGCCATTCATCTGTCCAATTCATGTGATTTCGGGCCCACTTAACACGAGCGTCTTTATGTCGTTTTGTAAACAGTGGCGAACAACGCATTTTGCGATAATCCAAAAATGTACTTGCCTGCAGCCGTCGATGGACCGTGAATTTTGATGCAAGAGCGCTTCTCCTATAGAAACTGGTCGCACAGACAGGTTCTGGGTTGAAACTAATCTCAAAATCTCTCTGTCTTATCGTTGGTTTCTTTGGTCGTCCAGAACGGGATTTTGTTTCAAAATTTTCACCTTTTGTCGGAATTTGATAAATGCTAACCTAACCATGCTACGTCCAATTTTTCGTGCAATGTCCACAACTTTCCAACCATGACCCTTTAAGCGATAGATTTACAAAATTTCTTTTTTGAAAAACAGCACATTGCGAGGCATCTTTGCAATCAGTCGGAAACGGAAAGACAGATTCGCTTTTATTTCAGGAAACTAATTGCGTCACAAGTACATGACCTTGGAATATGCAAATTTTGGATATCAGTACTTAAATCAGTTTTTAACAGTGGTTGTCTATACAGTTTTGGGGCAGCATTTTTTTTGTTTTTATTTTTTTATATTAAATGTATGACTGTTAAAAGTTGTTATATGTATTTTATTATTTTTATTTCATCATTATATATCTGCATAACTTATTTCGCCTTTCTTACTCGTTTAGTTAGCTCTTTAATAAAAAAAAAATTGGTTGTCTATAAACTTTTGGGACCCACTGCATATATATGGATCATTCTCAGATAAAAGGAAATTTTATGTCCTTGGCCAGAAAATGTGTATTAAACAAGTAAACTATGAATGTTATTTTTTGTGAACATTGCTGTCCAAATACAACATTGTGCACTAGTTTAAATATGAAAAAAAGAAATAATAATTTTAATTAAACTTAAACTTACACTATGTGCAAAACTACTTAAAAGATGAGACAATATTTTAAAAAGATGTTAAATTACCTTAATATCCTTAGTATTTTCAACTATAAAAACATAGCCTTTGTCAGAGAAATACAATATATACTACTGTTATTAATGTTTTATTTTCAGAATTCACGTAGATGGTGTCGAAAGGAGTGAAAGTGGAAGTCAATTTTTTAGACCCGGAAAATATTGGGAAAATAAAACATTGATATAGGGAAGTGGAATATTACTCGTTTTATGATCCTTTAATAAACTGAGCCAAATTCTGGGTATGCTGTAGGATAAAACGTCATTACAAACAGTATTTTCTTTGGTAACAATTTCTATTGATTCACGTATAATTAAATGTTGATAATTCTTTGAGGGATATATAATTTTTGCGTCTTCGAGATTAACTTGTATATTCTGCTTCTGGTTAAGTCTTGACAGGGCTGTTATTGGTCGGTTGTACTTTAAATCTCTCAAATGTTCTTTAATACGAACTTTAAGTTTACGCGAAGTCATTCCTATGTATTCGAGATAAATATTTTCTGTTTTCAGTGGAGTTATATTTTTATTGTTGAAAGTACTAAGGATGTTAAAGTAATTTAACATCTTTTTATAAATATTGTCTAATCTTTTAAGTAGTTTTGCACATAGTGTAAGTTTAACTTTTTAAAGATGAATTAAGCATTTCTATTTATTTATTTACTAATAATTTTAATAGATAAAAAATTGTAAATTTGTAAAAGTCATTATCAAGGACTTTCCTAAAATTCAAAATTTTTAATTGAAATCTTTATTTTTAAGATTCGGGACGCTTTAGGACAAATACAATTGTTAAACGGGTACATTTCACTGTGGAAAAATATCTGTCGTTTTACAACAAAAGTTGCTAGCACCTAGGCTGCCATCACAGTTGCTGTAAAATTTACAAGTTGCTGTCTTTAAGAGTGCTGTAAAATTTCTCAAGTCTGGGGAAAGTGCTATTGGCTGCCTTGTGCACGTGATAGAAATAATTCGATTTTTACTTCACTTGTTTCTTGAATTTGCCTTCACAGCACCAGTGCTTGAAATAGAATTCTCTGCATAGGTGCTTGGAAAATTACAACATAAAGTGTAGGAAAAATCACAACTATTTTTACAGTGTTCTTGTCTCTATTTCTTACACTTACATTTGACAATTTACATAAAACAGAAAACATTTCAATTAATTATACTTATTTAAAGTTTGTCCCTAGCGTTAATTCTCATTACCATGTTCCACAGTAATTTTTTATTCAGCTCTACACTAGATATCATTTTATGCTACATACTATATACCGCTTACGCGCAAGAAAACTGACACATCTCGACAAAAGTAAATTTCACAGGAGAGGCAAAAGAAAATTTGCATGATTTCACTGTAATATGGAATTATCGACTTAGCTCTACATGCAGGAATAAAAACGTGCATAAAAGCGTAAAGCCCTTAAAAATGAAGACGTAGGATGAGGTTTGAGGTTTAGGTAATTTTACCTTCCCACACAAACCACGCCTCTTCTGTGGTCACAAATGGATATGTAGCGTAATAAAGTGATTTTCCGCATAGCTACACATATGAAACTGTTTGTGTAGCAAGACTACTGGAATAAAACGCAATATTACTGGAATAAAACGCAAAATGAATTTTTGCGAGATGTGTTACTTTTCTTGCGGGTGAGCGATATGTTGTTATATACTATAGTATTTGAGATATTACAATTTCTTTCTGATGGTTTATTAATTGCCAGACTTTGTAAGTAAATGTATACCCTAAAGTAGTAAATGGAGTAACCATTTTTTTAAAAGTCTAGAAAGTATATCGCTCTACCAGAAACGTAATTAAGTGTAATGAAGCTATGAAAAGTATACTTAAAGATGCCAAATTTATCTGTAATAACTCCCATTAAATAAATAAAAGAAATCGATGATGATGTGTTTTTGTTTTCGGGGGGAAATATCCAATAAAGAAGTATCTTTCAAGGTTTTAATTTCTATAAACTTATTCCTTTTTTAATTATTTAGTACACTTTTTTTTCTTATTAATAGATGCACTTTAATTACATTGAAATAATTTTGTTAACGGTAGTTTATTTTTCCTGAATTAGGATAAATTTATTTTCAAGTATTATCTTTATGTTAATTTAAAATTGTATAATTATATATATTTTCACATTTAATATTTTACCCTTTTTTTAATTTAGGAAAAAAGTTACATAAATTTATTTGAAGCATTTTTAACATTAATACAACTGAAAAAAAATCTGATTAAATTCTTGGAGTTAAATTATCACAAAAAACCAATAAAATTATCTATTTTGTATTAGAAAATATATATATATATATATGAATTTATCTGTACGCTAAACGCTAAATGAATTTCTTATTAAATAAATTGCTTGGATATTACTATCAGACTACTTTATTTATTTATTTATATTTATTTAACGAAATATTATTATAATTAATACAGTTGAAAAAAAGGTATGGATATCTCTAAAGTGTTAAATTATCACCAAAAAAATTTTTATTAGGGAAGAAAAAATATAAATTATCCTGTTACAGATATTGAATGAGTGTATCATTAAGTAAGTTGAGTATATCATACCAATTTAAGATTTTGATTACTTTGATGTGCATTAGGAAACAGAAAAGAGATCTAGTAATTACGTAGCTTTTTGGTTATCTAATTTCATTAAACTTATTTCAATTTTTATTTCTTCTTGTTAGTTTTTTTTAACTATTTGAATGATTATACGGGCATTTTGTCTGGCCATTGAATTATGTATGAATTCATTATTTAAGTCATTTTACTTATTTACCTTCCGAACACATACTCTATGGAAAGTATTGTATTAACAATGTATGTGAATACGATAGCTTCCAAACGGCATCTCTGATTGAGTTCCCATTTAGCAAGAGTTATTGGAGAAGTAATTTTTGAAACTGAGTCAAAATGTGTCGAGGCCGGCACTCGAACACAGAAACTTTAGTTTTAAACGGCAATGCTCTCCAGTGGTGTAGATGTAAAAAAAAAAAAAAAAATCCTTGACTGCTTGGCCTACAGGGCCATAGATATATTTCGAAGTTAAATACTAATTTCACCAACAAACACTAAATCAAGATTAGAGATAAACGCAGTTTAACAATTATATTTGGCCGCTTTTGACTAGTTTTTAATTTCATTTTTCTGTAAGAAATGGTTTTATCAGAATCATGTTAATGTGATTTTTTTCTTTCTACAACTCTTTTACTTTTGGTTTTTATATTTTCTTTGCTGTAAGACTTGGTCCTATCAAAAACTTGTCAATATAATAGTTGTAGATAATATTAAGAAGCTTTTAAACACATTTAAGTGGAACTGATATCTTGAGAATTGACGAAGTTATGCATTTTTTTCGTGCCTTGAGGCCATTTTTAATTATATTAAAAATCTGTCATACGTAAATTTTTGGCCCGTTCCTTAGAAGTAATAATAACTTTAAACTGATTCGACATGTATCATAATTAAGAAGTTATGGGGTTTTATCCATTTTCACAAAAACCCTCCCCATTTCCACTCCTTTCGTCCAATTTTTCTCTTTAATGAACTTGACTGAGATTTTCTACCCCTTGATTTTATGTATCAGTTTGGAAGTGATTTGTGCAGAATTATGGAAGTTATTGTGTTCATAAAAAGTGATCTATATATCAATATATATATTTATAAATATACATAGATAGATAGATGTTTAAAGTTTTGAACTGGGGGTGGTTTTGAGTTCTAGGGGTCATGATCGGCATAGATCCCGAAATTGTTTTCAGAAATTTCAACATGGGGGAGAATATAATAGGTAGTGTTTCTTACGAAGTCTACCTAAAAAGAAAACCTACGATAAAGGTATAGGATATATATACTGAGAGTAGACGCTATAACTAGGGAGGGTAAATGAAGTATTTTTAAATAAATCCAGAAGGCATGCTGCGTTAACCATCGTAAACCCTCAGCTAAATCCCTGGTGCTCTTGCAGTTGAGCTAGCTGGGCGACATCCCAGTAATACAATTCACCCCGACAACCTTTTTTAGGGGCGTTTGTAATTATATAAATACGTAGCACCTATAGTCGTCGCTCAATCCGCCTGACTGTCTGTCCGCATATAACAGAGCAAAAATTACCCAACCGAATGGTCTGAAATTTTAAGTATATAATTGTTACAAAATTTTGTCGAGTCGTTTCAAATTTATGAAAATCGGATGTATAGTTTAATGACATTGACAGTCAAAAGTTTTCCGTTACATTAAGGCCAATAGGAAAAATGTATTTCAAGTGCATTTTAATGATATTACAGCCTTTCGAACAGAATGAAATTGATATGCACTTATGAAGTGCACTAAAATATACAGTCAGTACAATATGCGGGGCAAAAGATATTTATAAAACTAGTTATAGTACGAACGCACCTCAATTTCCAACTTGTTTTTAAATGGCATCTGGTCTGTTATTAAAAACAGCTTCACAGAATAAACCACATTCAAAGGAACTTCAATAAACGGTTGATACGTAATTACACTTATGTTATTTTAACGCAATCTTACTGAGCGGTAAATACTTCATACAAGTAGTAATTTTCATAACTGAAAGAATATGTCCACAAGCCGCGAGTCGAACCCAGAGCCGTTGGTTTTAATTGCTAATGCTCTTCCAATTGAGTTATCTGGAAGACATCCCAGCCAAAACAATTCACTCAGACCATTTGGTTATGCCATCCAGCCTGTTATTTAAAACAGCTCCACTGAATAAATCACAGGTGGCTTTGATTGCCAATGTTCTTTTAATTGAGATATTTGGAAGACATCCCAGCTAAAACATTTCCCTTAGACCATTTTCTTATGCCTTCCGGTCTGTTATTTAACAAAACTCCACAGAATAAACCACAAATATAACATTTGTCTTTGATTGCCAACGCCCTTCCATTTGAGCCTATCTAGAAAACATCCCAACATCCCAGCCAAAACAATTCACAGAGATCATTTTGTTAAGCCATCCGGTCTGTTATTAAAAACAACTCCACAGATAAACAACATGTAAAAGAACTTTTGGCTTTAATTGCCAATGCTCTTCCAATTGAGCTATCTGGAAGATATCCCACCCAAATAATTCACTCAGTTATCCATTTGGTTATAAAATCCGGCCTGATTTTAACTAGTATCCGTCAGGCCGAAATGTCGGAGCATGGAGACGCGTAAACTTAAAAGATATTATTTAAAAAAATGTTTTATTTTCTAGATTACCGTTTAATAGTATAAAAGTAAGTTTGAAATAACAATCGTCGATACTTCATTTTAAAGTGTTTAATTCAGGCGTCAGTTGCCTCGAGTAATGCGCAAATACTAATCTGTCAGCAAGTGCTCCCATACTTCTAATTTGGTAAAGCCTCTCCTCAACGAAAATCTCTTCCATTAGAACTTCCTCTAAATGACAAACTACAGTAAAAGTGACATAAGTTGTTTTGTGTGACAACACCTTTAGATGAATGTCCACAGCAGTTTTTGGCAAAGTTAAACTCTGGGATTTGTGTATGGTGGCAAGGTATGCAACAGTTAAAGGTAACTAACTTCGTGAGAGATATTTACAAATAGGTTTGATAAAAAAAATTCTTTCAGTTAGAAATATGGCACATGATACTCAACAAAATGAACTATTATAGCCTGTGGCAAGCCTCGAGGTTGAAATCGTGGGTCATAGGTAATATCTTTTATCGTACTTAGTGCACCGTTTACCAATACTCACTCCGTCCAGATATTGGTTTGTAGCATAATGCATAAACCTGTGTAAAGCTTCACGACATTTGGCGAAATATCGCGAGCTTTGGCGACCAAAAATATGTCGCCATAAATTAAGCCAATTTGGCTGTAGCTGACTGATTTGGCGAAATTTCCATTGAAATTCAGTACTGATGATTCTTCTCTAATCGGGTTCTTCGCATTTTAGCATTGTGTTCTCCAGTAAAATTAGCTAAAATCTTAAAACCAAGAAACAGGGAAGCTACCTTTTCCAACCCGTACAGGAATTTTTAATTTTGTAATGTACATATTTCCGTTTTCTTGTGTCCATCTTGACAAAAAATACTTATCTCATTCACCTCAGAATGTTCACTTGCATTTCAGTTGCAACACATTCACTTATGATGAATTAAAAAAAAAATTGAGTAATCTTCAGTAACTGAGACCGCTACCAAATTGTTAAATTTGCGCATCAAACAACGCTCAGTAAATTATGAAATTGTCTACAAACCCGATTACGAAAATAGAAATATAAATTCGTCTGAATACAAACATACATACATATAAGTAATACATACATGACATTATATTTTGTTCGATTTCATTGAGTATCACTCGTAGCCGTTCGGCTAATGCAGGGCTCGCAGCGTTCCTAAAATTTTCGCACTTTGCTACCACTAAATTAAAACGATAATCTTTGTTGTATAATTCTATTACAGATGTTAAAGGAATCTACCACGAAGAATTTTTATTTAAAATACTGGTAGCAAATTGCGAAAATTTTAGAACGGGGCGAACCCTGGCTAATGCCCAAAATCGTATTTTCCGTATTCGATTTCTTTTCATTCAAAATGAATTGTGATTTGGAGGCCTAAAGACAATAAAAAGTTCGCAAAAAAAATAGGGGTCGTTACGTACGTAGAAAGTAAAACTTCTGAAAGGGAGTTGGGGGTCAATCTATATCTCGGATCACCAATGTATCAACAACGACTTCAACATTCGACTCCATAATGATCCGTATGAGGTTAAAGTGCATAATTTAGAACAATGGAGCTAATGTTTTAAATAATAACGGGATGAATCTCGTCGAATTTCGACGAAAGATATTGTTTAAAAACGAACTCATACATAGTTAGTTCTTAGTCTCTTAAAACAAATATTATTTTTAACTTAGTTACCAAAATACTAATTCCATACACTTCGACTGTTCAAAGTATTAAAAAATTAAACTGTATTATTATACCTAATCAAGATAAGTAATTTTGATGAAATTAAGGCTGTTATGTTTAAAATTACCGATTGAAAATCAGAAAAAATGATTTCACCTGAAGTCAATCATGGGATTAGTTTTCGCGTTAAATCTAAACTTAACGTTATTTTCATCGTCTAAAATTTATCATATAGGCCGGGAGCCGGCAGCACAGACAATCACCTCATCGAGTTCACGGATGAAATTCTAGTATTAGTTAAATCTTGATTCGCATATTTAAACGCAATCAGTCTTCCAAGTCATATCTTGATCGAAAACACCTGAAAACCCGATTTTAGTTGCTGACTCGTAAGTTTATCATTAGGTTTTCCTGCACCAAAAGGTACACTGTTAAAAATATGCAGCAATTGCTGCATACTCACTCCACCACTTTTATAGAATGTTTTTGTTACGACCAATGAGAATGCCCCATAATATACACTGCAAATAGAAGAGTCTTAAATTTCGACACATATGTGACTGAAAAGGAAATTTAGACACTTAAGTGTCTTAATCTGAAAATTAAGACATTATAGATGTCTTAATTTAAGATACATAAGTGTCTTACTATGACCATGGTGTAAACGAATTGAGAATAATGTCTAAAATATCCGCAAACGTCTTATTTTAAGACACTTCATTGCTTTAAACGTGTCTTAATTTAAGACGTTTTGATTCTTCCGACGCAATAACCACCAGGGGGCACTAGCACTCCCAGTTGCGCATGCGTTTTAGATGTCTTCGTTCGAAGTGGTATACGTTGTAATTCAAACAAAGTTTGTTTTTATGTACGCGTGTATTTTAATTCGTTTTTTGCGAAATGTGAAGTACTGCGATTTTAATTCGTATTAACTTGGATTACTTATTTATTGAATACATACATACGACGTGTGTGCTCGACATCAAATGTCTTTTAGAAGCTGTCGTCGATATAAGGGCGGGATAGACACAGAACAGAAGTAGACGACGGTTGAAGATTACACCCGGAAATTCTACAAAGCGTGTGCAATGGGCTTAGTGTTAACTCGTATTAATTTATATCAATAATATTGTGTTATTCATCTTCGTTCTGTCGAAGCTGTCAAAAAAAAAAAAAAAAAAAAAAAAAAAAAAAAAAGAAACTTTTGTCTGGCGGGTCCTGTTTTGAGGATGAAAAATCTCATTCTTTAAATATGGCTAGTCGGATGTATTATGGGATTACCTTTTAAACTGATGAAAGTCTTTCTCCCTCACTGTGGTTGTGATAGTTTTTAAAATTTCAAATCGAGGAAAATTTCTTATCTCTTGCAAACAGCGATAGAAGTAAGTGTTATAATTTCTTTATAGTACTAAAATTAGTGTCTTTTATGATTTTATTTATTGTACTAAACAAAATCTTACATGAAATTTAATTAGTTTTGAATCTTTTTGCAAAAAAAAAAAAACACTAATTCTAGAAGTATATATTTTTAAATTTATGACGTTGTCTTTTATTACAAATTATGTATTATTTATTCTCATCTTTTTTCTCAAATTTAAAGTAATAATATCACTAAAAAACAGACATATTTAAAAGTTAAGTTCATTCTCTTGTTTTGTTTTGTTTTCAATATGGCAGTTCTTAGTTTCAATGGATCCGGATTGAGATCCCGGGATCCCGCTTTAATTTTAACCCCGAAAATCCCGGAATTTTTACTGGAAAATTCCGGGATTTTCGGGATTGCCTTTTTTTTTCTCCATTGAACAGTATTCAGCTGAAATTAAAAAATATATTTATAAACTTTCGCTTTTGGAAAAGAAAATCAATTGATTTTCATGAAATTTATGTATAATTGAAAATGAATGTTTATCTCAAGTATTTCTTAGATATATTTCTAAAGCTATTAAATCTTTTAATGTGTGAAAACTTTTGACTTGGAAACATAGAAGTAAGCCAGTCATGAAAAAGGAAATCATTTGTTTATTTAGATTTCGCTGCATGTGTGGATTCGAAGGTCATTTTCTAATTAGACTTTACTGATAAGCATCGCAAGTTTGTATCATAGTGATATCATGTGCTAACTTTTTTTTTTTTGACTTATTTTGCTTTAAAGATGTCTTGTTTAGTAGCTCATAGGAATGATAACAATAAGCCCATGTGGCAATATAAATTTTTAAAAAATCTAATTTTTAAATGATAAGGATTTTTTTTTTTGGGGGGGGGGGGGGATTTTGTATGAAATTTTCGTAAATAATGAAAGTTTTGAACTTTTAGAGTAGAACAAGATTAAAAAACACAAAATATAAATAAAAAAAATACCGAAGTAATTTTTTTCTCAATATTAACCCTTTGCACTCGTGGGCTCCGGAGCGGAGCCATTTAAAATTTGTCTTCAAACTCGAGGACTCCGCTACGGAGACAATGCAAATAATTTTGTGATACCATGTAATCTTGGCTTTTCTAGACAGGTATCACAAAATTATTTGCATTGTCTCCGTAGCGGAGCCCTCGAGTTTGAAGACAAATTTTAAATGGCTCCGCTCCGGAGCCTTCGAGTGCAAAGGGCAAAGTAGAATATTTATTTATTTATTCATAGTTAAATAGCTGTTGTGATTATCATCTGATATATATGTAAAATTGCCTATGTGGCAATATAATTTTTTTAAAAATCTATTTTTGAATTATATGAAGTAGAGTAGGACAAGATTATAAGAAATATATATATTTATCCATGTACTTTAAAAGCCCGCAATAGCCCTTGCCGCTGAATTTGTCCGATAATCGGAGATGTCTGTTTTTGTGAGGTAAAAATATACAAATATGTATGCCATGCGGATTAAAAAAGTATTCGCTAAATAGATGTTTCAGAATAGCTATTCGGGAATGTCCATTAACCTCCACAACGGATACTCCCGAATACCGGACATCTCAATTGAGATAACAATAATGCAGGGTTGCATTTTTTGCAAAAGAACTTCTAGATTAAAGAATGGGCATACTGGGCCGTGCCCCGCCCCCCTACGATTTTAGTGCCCACAAATTTGATGTGCAATATTTCTAAAGCTTATATTTTAAATCTGTTTCGAAATTGTATTGATTATAATCAATATTTTGAACTTTTAAAGTAAAATAAGATTAAAAATAAAACAAATTTTAAAAATCTAATATTTAGATAAATATTTTTTGTTTTAATCTTGTTCTACTCCTGAAGTTCAAAATATTGATTATAACCAGTAAAATGTCGTAAAAGATTTAAGTTATCAGCTTAACAAAAATTGCGTACCAAAATTGGGAGAACCAAAAAAATCAGGTTGTAGGGGGGGGGGGGGGGCAGGACTCCAGCCAAATATTTTTCCAGGATTCAACGTGGTCAAACATGGCTACGTATGATGCTTACAAAACAAAATGGATGATATTAAGACGTTTGAAGTGTCTGAAATTCAGACACGAAAAGTGTCTGAAAAAATTCAGACATTTTAAAATGTCTGAAAACTGAACACTCCGTTTCAGACACTTAAGTGTTTGAATTTCAGACATTTTAATTTACAGTGTAGTCAAATTGCAGTTTCCTATAAAAGCGATGGAGTGACGATGCAGCAAATGCCCCAGATTTTTAACAGTGTATGAAAACATGGAGGACTGGGAGCAGGAAAACACAATGGTAAACCTACCTACGAGTCAGCCGCTAAAATCGGGTTTTCAGGTGTTTTCCATCAAGATATGACTTGGCTGACCAATTGCGTTTAATATGCGAATCAAGATTTAACTAATCCTAGAATTTCATCCGTGAACTCGATGAGGTGATTGTCTGTGCTGCCGGCTCCCGGTCTAATACGCATCTCTCATATTTACATTCCCCATTTCAAAAAATATTACAATGCGCAATATGTGATTAATACATATATTTCTAAACTTGAAATCAAGTTTGTCAACTACGACTTTCCATGTGAACATTCGTACTCTTGACTTGTGATTCTAATCTCTGTATCGGCGAGTAAAATTCCAGACATTTATATCTTTTATCAGAGAAAATGATTGTTTTCATTTAAGGATGTCATTTCCTCTCATTGAAGCATTTCACCAAGCGTCTCAAACTCAATGAATGAAAAAGAATTGAATTATAACAACTTTTTTGTGCGGAAAACATGAGTATTTTTTTAAAGCGTGACGTCATTTTCTGTTCAGTTTTTTCAGAAAATTTATTTTGAATTTTATGAGAAAATGGCATCAATAAAGATAAGCAACAACAATGGAAGTAATCCAATTGCTATCATTTTGAAACAAATTCATAGAAAACTTTTAAATTTTAAATTTAAATATAAAAATGGGAATATTTTAAAAAAATAGCTAGTGCGGGCAAATCTACAAACAAACAGCTTTAATTAAAAAAAAAAAGAATTATTAAAATTGGTTCAGATAAAAGCTAAAGGTAGATGACTAAAAAAAGAAAGCCTTATCTTTCAAATGTGTAGATTTAAACTCGCAATGTTATCTCTATGGGAAAATTTTGAGCCGACATTTCAGGCTGTTAGGGTTGACGAATATTTATGATTTTCAATACGCACCGAGATTTTGGCACTACCGACGTCCATCTCACTTTTTGTGTCGATGCGACAAATATTTTGGACGCTATCGTGTTAACAATAAGTGTAATTTTTGCAGGGAAGCCGGAGCTGTGCTCCGACAAAAATAGCTCCACAGAATAAACCACATGTAAAAAACATTTGGCTTTAATTGCCAATGCTCTTCTAATCGAGCTATCTGGAAGACATCCCAGCCAAAACAATTCACTCAGACCATTTTGTTATGCCATCCGGTCTGTTATTTAAAAAAGCTCCACAGAATAAACCACAGGTAAAATAACATTTGGCTTTGATTCCCAATGCCCTTCCAATTGAGCTATCTGGAATATCCCACCCAAAATAATTCACCCAGACCATTTTTGTTATGCCACCCGGTGTATTATTTAAAACAGCTCCACAGAATAAACCACTGGTAAAAGAACATTTGGCTTTAATTGCAAATGCTCTTTCAATTGAGCTATCTGGCAGACATCCCAGCTAAAAATTTCGCTCAGACCGTTTTGTAATGCCATCCGGTCTGTTATTTAAAACAGCTCCGCAGAATAAACCACAGGTAAAATAACATTTGGTTTCGATTCCCAATGCCCTCCCAATTGAGCTATCTGGAAGACATCCCAGCCAAAACAATTTACCCAGACAATTTTGCTATGCCATTAGGTCTGTTATTTATAACAGCTCCACAGAATAAACCACAGGTAAAAGAACACCTGGCTTTAATTATAAATGCTCTTCCAATTGAGCTATCTGAAAGACATACCAGCCAAAACAATTAACTCAGACCATTTTGTTAAGCCATCTGGTCTGTTATTTAAAACAGCTCCACAGAATAAACCACATGTTATTGGCTTTGATTGCCAATGCCCTTCCAGTTGAGCTATCTGGAAGATATCCCACCCAAAAAAATTCACTCAGACCATTTGGTTATGGCATTCAGTCTGGTATGTGAAACAAGAATAAACCACAGGTAAAAGAACACTTGGCTTTAATTGCCAATGCTCTTCCAATTAAGCTATCTCGACGACATCATAGACAAAACAACCCCCTATAGGAAGTCAATAACTTTGGTCTGTTAATGACAGACCAGATGTCATTACCAAAGGGAGACTTGAATGTCATTACTACGGTCTGTCGTCCTAATAGCTCAATTGGAAGAGCATTGGCCATTAGGTCCAAACTTTCTCGATTAGAGTCTCGGTACGGAATCATTAAAGTTTTACACTTATTTTTACCGTTTCCGGCATTTATTAACTTTAAATGGATTGAAAAAGTATTTTACATTTAAAATAAATTTAAAAGGAATTATTAAGAAAATACAAAGGTGAATTTTTGAAATTCTTACTTTTATTTAAAATTACAAAACGAGCCTCATATGATGTTTTCAAACACTAAATAATTATCACTAATATTTATTAAATAGTTTTTGTGATAATTTAAATCTTGTTTACGTTACAGAAAAGTAACGTAATGCAAAAGTAACATTTTTGATCACGTTCTGGTTTAGATACAAGAGCAGAAATTCTTTGAGAAAATCTTCTCACACGCAGAACAAGGGAAAAAAAATGTCAAAGACGGATTTATCAACTTATTATTTGAAAAGAAAATAGTTTCAAAATCTAATGCTGTACTTTATAAGCATTATGGAATACTTCATATAGGAATATACTTCATAGGAGTTTCACGTGTGTTAATCCTATCAGGGGTAAAGCAATTCTCTTGCTAAAATGTTAAAATGATTGAATATCATCAAAACTTACCAAAAAGTTGATTTTAATGTAAATAAAAGCTTTTCTTTATGTCTTTTATAAAAACAAAGTCTAATTTAAACATTTTGGTGATAATTTGGCAGTTGGACATGAAAGTTAAGTGACATAAACAATATACCACCACTGCACAGTGGAGTATTTGAAACAAAATCCTGGCTAAAATTATTTTTCATGTGTTTTACAGTTAAAGTCATTGTTGTTGACTTTCTATTAGTAAATACACTTAGGGTATCCTGGGGTAATTTTCAGACAAAGGAATGCGGGGTAATTAACAGACAGCAGTAACACTCGCACACTAATTGGAATCTGGCCAAAACAGTTTTTATTTTAGTTAAATCAACTATTTTTCTATTTAAACTAGTATTTTCTTAGTAATTAACAGTTTACTCTGTCTTGTAGAAAATTGGTTTCCTAAATGCTATAAAAAAATTCCTGTTTAACTTTCTGCTTCACTGATTTCAAATTTCAATTTCTCGGGTGTGGCAAACTCTAGCACAAATGTTACTTCGTTTTTGGATACTAGGGTAGGTTATATTTTTGGAAACAGTGAAATAACGTTATTTGGATGTCCATCTGGGAAAAAATTCAATTAAAAAAAGTGTAGCTTTTAAGAAACACCGGGGTAATTATCAAACAGCTTTCAGGGTAATTTCTAGACACTAATATGTGTTACAAAATGTGCTTTGATTGACCCTACAAGGCAAATTAAGTGTTTGCGAGTGATTTAAAATGTGTTGTACATTAAAATATAACTTCAAAAGGCTATCTGTAAGTTAAAATGAAAATACTGTGTGAAGTTTAAGCTAAAATGGAGATTTATGATGAAAGATGGAGATTTATGAAGAAAGTGAGAGATGCCATTTTAGAATCAAATATATAATATATAATATCAAATATATAATATGCTGCATATTATGACCAAACATTCTATTTGGGACAGGTACAAAAATTGTTCCACGAAAAAAATCTGTTGGGAGTTTAAAGGAAATTTTTAAACTGGCTTGGTGATTATCGTTATTGGTGTCCGAAAAAAAGATCAAGTTGAAATTGTTGCAAAGTCCTTTTTGTTTTTTTGGACCTATTAAGACTAAGGCTCTTGGCCCTTTCCATGTTAAAACTATTGAAAATGTGAAAGAATTGTTAAAAAATTAGATTGTTAGAAAATAATTCTTAGAAAATGTTAAAGAACTCTACAGTGATATGTTTTACTGTCAAAGAAAAGTAAAATGATTAGGCCTGTCGAAATTAGTTCTGTGTAAAAATTTTATTGTAGCGTGAAAAATCAGGTTAGATTACTAAAATATTGTTTTTTTATTTTTAATTTTTTAAACGAAATTGGTGTCGATTTTATCTTCTTACTTAATGTTGATTTTTATTCAACCATCAGAACCGTTTAAAAAGTCCGAAATTCTTTACTGATTTACATAAATTTATATAAAACAAATATAGCTACAGTAGCTATGTGTGAAAAAGTTCAATATAATTTACTTTTATTCGCAATAATATAAATGGATTTCAGGTGTACAGTTACAATTGCGTTTTCATGTCTTTTTTCTGTATTCACAATGGTCTAATAAATATCCATTTTGTGTCATATTATTTTACAAGGGTTTCTCTTAATTACCGTCGTTGGTGTTCAAATCTGACCCTTAAAAAGCTCCACAAATAGCTGTCTGGAAATTACCCCCAAACTACGGGGTAATTTTCCAGTAGGATTTTATTAACTTTCTTTTTTATTATTAATTCTAATTATCTGAAAAGGCTTCAAAATAACCACCAGGCATGAGATAATTTTACAGAGAAAAAGTTAAAAGAAATAGTCATTGATTCCTGAGTAATTGCAAAAGTTTTGTTTTTGTCTGAAAATTGCCCCAGGCTACCCTAATTAACGTTACATACAAATAAAAGCATACATTTATTTAAAAAAAAATAAATATAAAATAAAAAGTTTGCTTAACTTTTTTCTGTTTATAAGAGGAAAGAAATATTTGTTAGAGTTGTTTTACTTACAAGTAATGTTTAATTAAATGTGGTTAATTATACTAATTTAAATTTAAATTTTAAATTTTAATTATTCATATAAACTAATGTATTAATATATATGTTATTTGTATTTAGTATTTAGCAAAGTTGAGTCTCTAAAGTTGAAATGTAATATAGAGATTCTGGTTTTTAGCAGTTATTAATAGATTGCCAAAACACTTTATATTTAAAAATGACAGTATGCGGGAGGTATATTTTTTAATTGATGTTCAAAAATATAAGCAATACGACTACACATCGAAAATGGTAAACCCCGGAAAGCCTTTAAATAGCCATACATTTAAATCAATATACCTAAATTAGAGCTAAAAAGGCTTAAAAAGGCTTAAAATTTAATTTTTTTAATATATTAAAAATAAAACTATTGTGTTGATGAATTTGTGAACTCACAAAAATATACATTTAAATATATAATTAAACATAATAACAAAGCTGAAGCGTAACAATAAAGCACAATTTCTCGCAAAGAAACCTCCTTTTAAACTGAGTTTAGTAACCGCCGGATATGATTCATGCTCCTGGAATAGACATAGAACGATGCACCAATTAGTCAGCTATTATAAAATATGCGCTTTACAGTTGTTGAGCAAATTTTAATTTTTGCATTTTTGGCCTGGTTTTTGCGTCAAATAGCCCACTGTGCACCAGTTAAAGACTTAAGGGGGAAAATATACATAGAGTTCTCTCAGTGTTTCCTTTAAGTACAACCTCATATGAATTTGTCATGAATGAATAAGTTGAATTAATGTAAGCAAAACTTTACGAATTATCTTATGAAGTGCCATTTATTTCAATTTTAGGGTTATGTACCTCAAGAGGAATATATGGAATCCTTATAGAATCACTTTTTTTGTCCGTCTGTCTATCAAAACCGTTACTTTTTTAGGAACACCTGAATGTATAAAGTTGGAATAAATATAAAAAAATAAGAACAACGGCCCCATTGTTTTGTAAAGATTTGGAGCTTCTAACTCAAATGAATAAAAAGTTACGCCCTAAAAACAATGTTTTGCTTCATATAAACTCACTCTCAAAACGCATAGGATACGTATTGCAAACATGGAATCTATAAATTTGGCACAAAGGGAAGGTCTTATAAGCTTTAACCACTTACAAGACTTTTGAAAAACTCTTTCAAAAAATTCCTATTTGTTTATTATAGAAATCATATTTTCATGCCATTTTTAAACGAAATATATTTTAAAAACAATTAAAGATAAAAAATAAAGATGATATATGCAAATATAAATTTATCAGGAAAATTACGAAATATAAGAGCAAAATTGTTAACTAGATTGAAAAATACCGGATAAGCGAAAATGTAAGTCTAGGAAATAGAATACCCGTACGTACCACGGGCAAATCACGCTGGGCGAAAATACGCTGCCCGTATGAGGTAGGGCAAAACTTGCAAGCGGTTAAAGAAATATATTACAGATCTAAAAAAGTTAGGTGGGAGCCCACGGCATCCAAGGGAGAAGTCATAACAAACAAATCTGGTTAATATTCATTAGATAATTAAATAAATTACGGCTTTAAGATACAACAATTTCAAGATGCATCTAGTTATAACTAGGCAAATCTTATTTTTATACATTTGTAAAGAAACTAAGTACTTACTAAAGCTTACGGTATTGTGACATTGGTAATAAAGAGACAAAATAACTAGTCGGATGTACCAATCCTAAAGCCTTCTTCTATCTCATACATGTTAATACTCGTTACATGTTAATACATGTTAATTCGCTATCACAGTGCCAAAATTAAATGGTAATCTATGCCCATCATGAGGATTCTAAACATATGAAATTCCGTACATTAGTTCTTGAGATATTAATATCGCTAAAATCGTGTGAATCCTGCAAAATGCAGCATACCAGTGCCACCTATTGGGTGATTGATACGAAAACCTAATCAGCAACAACTTGTGTTAACATCTAACTGAAGCTGAAGTTAGATGAAAATTCGTGCAATAGTTCTTAAGATAGAGCTTTTGTGGAAATTAAAAAATGCAGCATAGCAACGCCACCTATTGGGTGACTTACACCAAAACATAATCAGCATCAATATTTATCAAGGTATACCTAAATCTGAAGTTTCATGAAAATTCGTGCATTAATTCTTGAGACAGAGCTATTGCGGAAATCATGAAAAATGCATCATAACAACTCCATCTCTTGGGCGATTTACACCAAACCGGAGTCAGCACCAACTTATATCAAGGACTAATTGAATCTGAACTTTGATGAACATCTGGGCATTAGTTCTTGAGATAGAGCTATTACGGAAATCGTGAAAAATGCAGCATAGCAGAGCTACCTGTTAGGCGATATATACCAAAAACTAATCAACTCCAGTTAATATCAAGGTGAATCTAAAGTTTTGTGAAATTCCAATTGCATTAGTTCGTGAGATAGAGCGTCCAGAAAAATTTTGTCACGTACAGATAGACACACAGAGTGATAGACAGACTCACAGACACCCATTTTCTAAAAACCATCAAGTCGTGTTCAAGACCTTCTAAAACGTATAAATCCATCGAAAACCGGAAGTCAAAATTTTTCACGAATCCAATACTTTCTTCTTGTAAAGATAGAAGAATGTAAAAAGACGAGGCTGGATCGAATCTGAGTACACTGAGTTACATACACTGCTCAAAACAATTAAAGGATATTGAAGTTGTGGATGGATCTTGCGACTGGGGAATTGTTTAGATGATTGATACACGATCGACAGACGTTGTAAACTATAGGAGAAAAAACTACACATGTTTGGCAGAAAAAATGCAATGTATTGAGCATTTGGGTACAAAAGACAAAAAAAAAAAAAAAAAAAAAAAAAAAAAAAAAAAAAAAAAAAAAAACAATTTGTCCACATGAGAAAAACGAATTAAAAAAAGTGTTTCCTTCAGAGAAAATCATTTTAAATAGGGGGTATAGTTTCCCCTGACGGCCAACAGCGTTGAACACCTTTGAGTCATGGGGTCAATGAGGGTATTAATGAGGACCTGTGTATTCTGTACCACTCTTCCAAAAGAACTATTTCCAGTTCTTGGGAGGTTAATGGGGGTGATAGGTGGCCAGTAACCCGTCTGCCTGAACGTCTCAAACGTGCTCTATTGGGATCATGTCCGAAGAACAGGCCGATGTTCGTATGATTCCTTCCTCGAAAAGGAAATCATTCACCAAGCGAAAACGATGTGGTCTGCAATTGTCGTCCATTAACACGAAGTCACCTCCAATTGCTGCAGCGTAAGGGACTTCAAAGGTCTGAGGATCTCATCCCTATATAGATGACTGGTCAGAGCTCCATTTCGAATAATGTGGAGGTCGGTGCGCCAACAATTGAGATGCCAGCATATACCATCAATCCCCCACCGCCAAATCTAACACTTCCTTGCACGAACGCAGGATTGCTACCACGTTCCCTCCAGATGAAAACACGCCTATTATCGGGATGAACAGAAAAATGTGTCTCGTGAGAGAAACGAATATTGCGCCATTCATTTCTCCTTTAGTTCACATGCTCTGTTGCCCCCTCCCTGCGGGCACCACGGTGTCTTCCTGTAAATTTAACACATACCATTTGTTGGCGAGCATACAGACCTACAGCATGGAGCCTGTTTCAGACAGTTTGAGTTCAAACTATGGTGCCAGTAGCCGGGAGAAGATGTTATTGAAGAAGAGAGGCATTCACACTTCGGTATTTCCGAGCCGTTAGCGTTAAATATTGATCTTTATTGGGCGTTGTTGCACGTCTACGACCTTACACAGTTAAAAAAAAAAAACGGTTCCAGATCCTGGAAATCACACTTTGTAAAACTCCACTGGCTTCTGCTACTTCGGCTTGTGTCCCCCCCCCTCTATAACCGGTCAACAACTCTCGAAGCTTCTATTTCGGTTAAACAACTTCGTTAGGACATCGCACTCATCAAAACAAAGCACTTACTGAATGTCGATCATTGTTTTTAACTTTGTTATTCCGTAAGTTGAAAGCCAAATTTCATTCGCTGCGGATAAAGTTTCGTTTTTGACGTCAAACTCAAAATTTGCATACTCCGAGGTTTAAAAATTAAAAAAAAAATTGCATTTGTGACTCTCTTCTTCCATTTTCTGCAAAAAAATTTCTTATACGGTTATTATAAGATTTGCAATATCCTTTAATTGTTTTGAGCAGTGTATTTACAACAACTGAATAAAAAAACAGAGAACATAACATGTATTGATAGATTTCGAAAGGCTCCTGACAGACATGTGGCGGACTCTGCAGAAAGCTAACTTAAAGAAACAAACATAGTTTAAACAACCAAAAATGTATAAAACTGAAAATAGAATTAATAACAATTGAATGTAATGCTATGATTGCAATATTCTGACAAACATAACGGAGCGAAACGCCCTGGGACTCGCACTAATCGTTTTTTTTTTTATTGAGTTTATTAAGTTATTGAATTTTAAATTTTGGAAAACCTCTTTGTACTTACATACACCTCTAAACATCTAATATGGCTTGACGTGCCGCATTCGAAATAAAATTGCATTGTGACAAGAAACGTATAACACAGGATTGATTCTCTTTAATCTTTCCAAAAAGATATCGTCTTCGTAACATAAAGTTCAGATTCAAAGCGTATTTTAAATTTAATAATATTCACCGATTTTCTCGACTGGGAAGGAATGTTTTTCCGGTAACTAAATTTAAAACAATTTCTCCGATGCCATAATCTGATGTAAAATTATAATATGAGATGCTCTGAAACTATTCTTCAACCCATTGAAGGGTGGTTGTATATCACGGAAGATAGTCATTAAGGATGTCACAAAAGATAATTAAAAAATCAATTACAGTTATACTCACTTCAAAACTTTTTTTATTTCTCCACATATTCTCCACAAACATTTATACACTCAACCCATCATTTTATAAGTGCCTCAATACTAGCTGCATAAAATGCTTTGGGTTACTTTCTCAACCACTTTAGAACTTTATGTTGACCCTCTTCATCATCTGATAAGAGGTTTTTTTTAGTAGACTAAGCAAATAAAAATCTCTTGGGACTAAGTCATGTCTTTAAGGTGGTTGTTGAAGAAGTTCCCAACGAAACTTTTGAATTGTCTCCTGTATTAGGCCTGTCTATAGGCCTGAACGCATCATCGAGCAGTATTCCCATTTTGAAACTAATTTACGCTTGCATGCAACTGCTACCTAGACAATATGAAATGAATATCATAAAACTGGATGATGTCGCCATATATTAGCATGCTTGTAAAGTACTTGTTACATCATTAAAATACAGGGGATGGACAAAAATCTGGAAACACCTTGAAAAAATTTCCTCAAATTTCATGGTTGCTATAGTGAAGTTTGTAAGGGCTACTACAGATTTTGAATAATGTAACTATCTACAGAATTTCATCTACAAGTTGAAAGCATTATTTCTCGTCAAGACAACGTTCCCTGTAGTTGTGAGTTAATTCTGTCAGAGTTCACGGAATTCCAGCGTTATCAAATTATTGGATTTGGTATGCTGATCGTTTCTATAAGCAAGGTAGCGGAAATTTTTGATGTATCATGAGAAACAGTGTCCAAGATTGTGACTCAAACACGAAGACTGAAAAAACGGCTTCTGATACACACCAGCGGTGACGAAACGGGTGTTGTCTGACAGAGATAGACATTACATCGGGTTGTGCATCGGGCAGACGAGCATCACATCGGGTTGTGATCAAAAAAAAGTTTGCTGCTTCAAAAGTGACTGCTGAGCTGAATATCATGCTCAGAAACCTTATTAGCACTAAAACAATACAAAGGGAACCCCACAAGCAATGTGTTTATGGACGAGTCGCCATCCCCAAACCACTCTTTTTGGAAAGTGCTTCTACATTTTTATCCGCCCTCTGTATATCATATCAATTTGTGATTTACTTAATGGCTCCCTCACAAAAACAAACAAAAAAAATGTAAAATTACATTACCCTAATTTGAAATGAATTTTTCGAAAATTCTGGTGTGAATTCAACATTATAGAAACACAACTCCTCGCTCTGAAAAGGTCGAAAGGGCAAAACATAATTGAAAAGTGAAAAGTGGTTATAAAATACTTTTAAACCGATATATGAACCTCTAGCGATCATACCGTTCGAGGAAAGAGATCGCATTTGGGATGTGCTTATTTTTTGGCATGGACTTGAGAATGAGGTAGCGAACAAAATTCGTGCTCTCACAGTTATCGCTACAGTTGTGATAATCCCTTCAAGGCCACCTCATTGTAATAGAGATATACTTAGATTTAAAGTTCAAAATGCTGTTTATTTAAATAAAATTAAAGGAGCACTCCGAAGGAGCTTTTAAATTTAGCCTATGCTACACTGAACTACAAACACTTTAACCCCTTAAATCAACTCTCATATATATATGGAAAATGCAAAAGTACTAAGTCTAATAATAACTAGCTCCTGAAACGATATCTAAAATAGCTGCGATGTCGAATACTATCATATCGCTGAAAATAATCTGTTGGCTCAAAAATTCAACAAACTATGTAAATGTCACTAATTACTAGCAGCCTGTGGTTGCCACAGAACTTTAATGAATTATCGTTAATATACGATCTTACCAAACATGGTAGATTCTATCAGCTAACTCTAGACTTCAAACCACTCAGGACACTTGGCAAGTGTCCTCAGACTACGAGACCACTGGTCTTACATTCCTCATTGAGACAGGATTCGATCCAAATTGCAATCTCAATGTTATAACCTACAGATTGACCAGCATGCACTAATTAGCATAAAACTACAGTGAAAACCATGAATTACATATTTCGAGAGTCACAAACTTAATTGTGAAAAAAAAAACAATAACAAGAAAAAAACCCCCGAAGGATAGAGGTCGTTTCCACGCACACAGGTCACTAACGAACGAAACAATCTCACTCAAAAAATAGACTCCATTTATAAGAGAGTAGCTAGTCCTCTACACAAGGACAAATTTTCAAAAACTTCAATTTATGTTCAAGGTGAGAAAAACAAAATGACATTAAATAAACTAAGTCTAGTAATGGAATTGGCGATATAAAACAAACGCAAAAAAATGAGTGAGAAGAACAAATGCTTCAGCACAAGCGGACAAAGTCAAATAATTTTATTTGAATTAGAAAATTTTTAAGTACTTCAGTTGACAGATGATGGCCCATTACATTCGGACTATAGACAAAAATAAATTACTGCACGAAGACAATGCAGTATCTTCCGTTTAATGGCACTTTTTTTTTTATGTCAGCTCACGTGTATATGTATACCCAGAATAAAAAAAAACTACCAAGTGATAAAACCGATTGAGGAGTATTCGGCTGACTCTGCCGACCACGGAAAGGTGAAATGGCGTTAGAACAATGTCACCATTTTCTTCCTGCAGAAAAGGTTGAGCATGTACTGGTCTTCTTTGTGTTTGTTTTATATCGCCATTTCTAAACAAGAGATAAACTTAGAGTTTTTTAACGAAGTTTTGTGTTTTTTCACTGTGAATATCATTTTGCGATGAAAAAAATTCGATGTTCTCTTTTGAAGTTGTATGAGTGTGAGATTTTGATTATTTTCTTTACCTCATTCACGAGTCCATGCCATTAAATTACAACGTAATAAGCCGCACCCCCTTTCTTTGAACGAAACATTCGCTATGGGATCATATATCCCAGCAATGAGGAAATTGCTAGCCAGCAGCAAGATAGGTGGTGGCAATGATGGAGAAGTGCTGGCTGATGGTCTACCACTGCATGACCACTGCTGGACAGCTTCAGCCAACTTTGCTGTTGGAAATCATCAGATAAAATTCTGCTGGGCATCCATTTTATCTCATGCGCTGGCCCACCACTACATGGAAGTGCACGAACTTTTGCAGTATTATTGCTGGCAACCCTTACGCTAGGTGGCGCTGTGAATATCGAAGACATTGAGTAATTGAACACAAATCTGAAATGAATATCTTAACACAATTTAAGCTGTAAAGCTAATTTTTTTTTAAACTGTAAAAAATGTAGTACCACTTCCACCAACAAAATAAATAAGTAAATGAATAAATAAATAAATTCTTTATTTCAATGCACTTTTTTTCTCTCCTTAAATATGGTTTTACTAGGTTACAAAGGATTTCGGTTTTCATAATTTACGCAGTTCAGAATCAATAATAAAAAAAAGCGTATAAAATACATAGAATTTCTATACAATAGAATAATTTCTATACCAGTTTAATGATTGGGAACGTAAATCACAAAAGAAACAAACTTGAAATAGTGTAATGAGAGCTTGAAAACTACGAGCAGTCGTAGCGTACGCTGAAAGCACTTGTTCATGTCCGATCACGAAAACCAAGCAGCATCGAGCGCGGTTAATACTTGGGCGGGTGACCCCTTGGAAACCAATGAAAGTTAAAATATTTCTATTATAGACACTTCTACAGATATTTCTATAGCTCTTGGTGATACTAGCTCATAGAAAAAAGAGCCATAATTATATGATACTTTTTTTTTTTAATAGAATTCCATATGAAATTTTTGTAAGGGAAAGTGCTGGGCCAGCAAAGGAATAGCAGTGGGATAGGTGCTAGCACTGCATGAAAAGTGCTGATTGAAGTAATGTGATGGCATACCAATGCTGCTCTGCTGTTGGCCATCACTGATGGGCCAGCTGCATTCGGCTTGGACCCTTTCCGACAGGTTTAAGTAATGGCATCCTTGCACTTTACCGCTGATGGCACTGCTGGCTGCCATCTTTTTTCCAGCTGATGGCCCACTGTTTCTTTCTTTGCTGGGTTGGGCTAGGTTCTTTTATGACAATCTTCTATTTATTTCTTTATTTCGTTTATCTATATCCTGTTTTGTTGTTATGAAGTTCAATTATATTCTGAAGAGTTACTCCAGTCTGTTCCGTATTGGAAATTGTGTAGGTAATAGCTACAGTTTTATTTACAGAAAAACACAAAAGAATTCGTACGTTTCGTACATTTTATGGTGTAACGGTAATGATTGTTTGAAATGCGTTTTAAAGATGCTACACAACTGCAAACATTACGTAACTGATATGTATTATAACACATTTCCTATACAAAATGATGTGCGTACCATTTATCCTTCATTTACAGAACCACATAAAGTAATTTGCTTGGATTTTTATCTATATGCAACGATCGTTTAACTAAATTAAGCTATTGCATAGAATCTAACCGTAACTGTGAGACCTCGATTGTTTTTTTTTTACTTCATTCTCGAGCTTATGCCATAAAATAACAACATGCCAAATGGATCCTGTTTCCTTGAATGATATCTTCGCTAGCACTTATATATCAGCAAGTTTTGTTTATGAAAATCTTGTATTTATGACTTTGTTCCATCTATCCATGACATGTTTTATTGTTATGAAATCAAAATATATTATGAAGGATTACTGCAGCATATTCTCCCATTGAAAATTGTGTAGGTCATAGCTAGACAGTTTTATTTACAGAGACACATTTTGTATATCTTATGCTGTAATGGTGACGATAGTTTTAAATACGTTTTAAAGTTGTGAACACAACTTCAAAAATTACGAAAATGGCATGCACTATAACATATTTCCTATAGAAAACAGTGTGCGCTAGCGTGCATCCCTCGCTAACAAGAACACATAAAATAATTTATTTACTTTTTTTTAATCTATATTCAACGATTATTTAACTAAATTAAACTATTTCATAGAAAGATACGGATATATAATATAAGGGTTTATTATAGCAAGCTCTTTATGGAATGTGGTATGCCTAGCACTAATAGTTTCTTTTGAGAAATGAACAAAAGACGTTTGATATATTACGGTCTATTCATGATAAATCTTTGTAATGTGTTTATGCATGACATTTACTGCATAACATTTTCATCTCTTACGTTTCACTTATCCTATGGTGTGAGGCGGATGATTGTTTGAAATCGGTTTTAAAGAAATTACACAACTTCAAGCATTACAAAATTGATATTCATCATAGTACGTTTTCTATAGAAAATGGAGTGCGTAGCGTTTATCCTTCGTTAACAGGAACACATAAAAGAATTTGTTTACCTTTTATCTATATACAATGATTGTTTAACTAAATTGAACAATTTCAAAGGACGATGCAGACATATAATATTGGGGCTTATTGTAGCAAGCTCTTTGTGGAATGTCCTGTGCGTACCACTTATAGTTCTTTTAGAGAAATGGACAAGAGAAGTTGGAAGAATGGACAAAATATATACATTACTGTCTATTGATGACAATTCTTTGTAATGTGTTTATATATGACATTTATTTCGTCTTTATATTTCCTAAAATTATTTAGTAATTGAATTTTAAAATTCGGGACCATTCTGTACTTACATCCATCTATATATACTACAGCTGCCTTAACGAACAACATTCGGATAAATACTGGATTGTGACAAGTAACATAGAACAACGAATTCTTTTTATACTTGAAATATATTTGAAAGAAATATTTGTTTTAAACCTAATTTTAAAATAAAAGGTATTGGCTTTATAACACAATGCTGAAATCCCAGTAGAGATTCAAAGAGTGTTGTTAAATTTAATATATCCGACCGATTTTCCCAACTGGCAAGAAATGCGCTTACATAACTTAGTTTAAAACAATTTCTTCGATGCCATTCTATAGCGTAAAATTATGACATGGTATGAATTCAAAATATTCTCTTAAAATGGCGAGCTTCTTTTTACGAGTATTATTATTATTAACTCTTTATAATATATTTGAAAATGGTTTATAACTTTTATTCATCTGTATGTTAATTATCAATTGTAAAAAAAGAAAAGAAAAGAATGGAAAAGAAAAGCAATTACAGAAGATGTGAATCATTATAATAAAACCTCTGATCTGATCTAATTGTATTAAAATGATGAGCAAGCTGGTGGCATACAATAAGGGCAAAATCACTTCTTAATAACATGTATATAATATTAAACAAAAACCTAATTTGCAGAACAAATTAAAAAAACAAAATTTATTTCCTAAATTGTTTAAGCTCGAGAAGCGGCAGATATTAAGATATTTCATTCCATTCGTTCTACATTTAATGTTAAATTTTTGTAACAAATAAGTTAAACCAATTGAAAATTAAAAAATAAAAATGAAATTCATACAATATAATGCTTTAAACACCTATATACTTAGATTCCGTTCAAATGAAATCGAAATAAATCTTAACTTTTTTTAAACTTTTGTATTTTGCATGTACCTTATCATATTATGTACAATCGTCATAAACATAATGCAAAATCTGCAGTACAAATATTTACAATTTAAAAATGGAAAAAGTCTAAGATTTATTTCAATTTCATTTGAACGGAATCTAAGTATATAGGTGTTTAAAGCATTATATTGTATGAATTTCATTTTTATTTTTTAATGTTCAATTGGTTTAGCTTATTTGTTACAAAAATTAACATTAAATGTAGAACGAATTGAATGAAATATCTTAATATCTGCCGCTTCTCTAGCTTAAACAATTTAGGAAAAAAATTTTGTTTTTTTAATTTGTTCTGCAAATTAGGTATATGTCAAGTTTTTTAATAACTACCGCTTTCAGACAAACACATTTCAAAATTAATGGAGGGTATCATCATCAGGCTTTGATTTGTGCGATATCGCATCATAATTTGTGATGCAATTTACCTATGTATTAGGGCTGGATTATTTATCAATATATCGACAGATATTGATATTTCTTAACTATCGCACTAACAATATCTGAACTTTGACTCTGTTGATATATCCCAATAAAAAATGTGTTTAGAAAGCACTGCAATTACGGTCACGAGCCCCGAAAAAAATATCGTCAAACATCTCAAAACTCAATAAAATAATAATGTTTTGCTCTCACCGCCAGAGCCCCGGAAAAAAAAAAAAAAATTCTATTTCAATGACTTCAACCTCCTGCCTCATCCAAAATAGAAAATCTACATTGATAATCTTTTTTTTCCGCTGATTATCTCTGTTAGAAATTATTCCAATTATTGCGATACTTTGCGTCACTGTAAACCTAGATTTCTTTCGACTGTCTGCGTAAAATACTGAATAACACTTATCGTCCATTCTTCTGTCGTTGGACTACACGTATTGCAATAACTCCAGATATTGATAAATTATGAATATTCACATGACTGGGTATTCGTTGTCGCGTTTGATACAGCTGGTTATTGGCGTTGCGCCAGAAGACAGCTGGTTATCATCGAGTCTATACCTGAGCAGCTGAAAATGCTCGGATTGCGAGCAACCAATCAGAATCCGCTAATGGGAAAGTTCCGCCTTTTGTTAGAAACAAGTTGGTGAAAAGCTCAAGACCAAAGCAGTCATTCACTGTAATGATTGGTTGCTTCCCAGAAGAACTTCCCAGTCAGTAATGCATAGTTATATTGTACCTCGTTCATTCTTCTTTGTCGTTTTAGAGCAAAGTTTCCTCGAGTGAATTTAGTATATCCTGTCTTGATATTTTTCAGCTATGAATATTTATCCAAAAACAAATTTTAAATTAATATAAAAGTATTCCCAAATGTGATTTGACTATTTATATATATATTTAAATGTTTCAATTTTGTTTTTTTTTGTAGTAAATAGGTAGGAAGATATAACTACTATTTTTTTTTTCTATTAAGAATGAATTGATTCCTTAGAGAAAGATTGAAAAGCAACATTTCTGTTGCGTCTATCATCCACTGAAACCTATTTAATAAGAAGTATATTATCGTGACATATGACATTAAATTAATTTTAGTTTTCCTCAAGCTTCCCCTCTTCCTGTGCTAATTAAAATAAAATCGTCACCGTCATAAATTTGAGAATATTTTATTTTAGTTTGCAGTGTTGAATTCAGGGGGTGGCCCGGGGGGGGACATTCATACCCAGAGCAATGCGTTGTCCCCCCCAGAATATTTCAGATTTTGTGTTATCAATGGTCAAAAAGTGCAATCCCCCCCGGAACTCTATAAGGTCCCCACCCCCCGGAGCCAAAGAAATCCCTCCCGGAGAAAAGTGTCTTAATTCAACACTGTTAGTTTGTATTTTATAATTTTCTCAGTTATTCGCAATGTAATTAAATAGTTAAAATGTTACTGATAAATAATGCATAGGGTAGGAAGAATAGGAAATATACTATTTTTGAAGGAAAATACTTTGAAACAAATGGTATAAGTGTAAACATATATCAAACATTGTTTTCTTTACTAAAATATTTTTTGTATGAATATACTATATACTTAATTTAATGATGCTGTGTGAACATATCGGTATGAGACATTGATTCGTTGCTCTCTACATCTGCTTTTACTTAAATTGATGCTATTATACCATTCGTGTTTCGAAATTAACAATATTTGTATTTTTGCACAATTTAAGGGAGGTATCGCGATATATCATCAATATCAATATTAACTCGTTGATATATTGCGATATTAAATTTCTGATATCGTCCAGCCCTACTATGTATAATTCAAAATGTTTCACCAGTGCAGTAAGGCAGATTGTTGTAGTTTGGTCAAAAAATTACAATCTGAACTTAAAAAATCTGCTTGAAAATGTCATTTTTTTTTCACTATGACGTCATATTCATCTTCTTTTTAATTCTTAAAAAAAAAAAAAAAACTATTTCAGTTTCTTCAGTTTCATGTTTCACGTGAAAATCATTCAACTAAAAATAGGCAAATTATTATTACGGCTTTTGAACTATTTACAACAATGAAGGAAAAATATTAAATTTTATTAGAAAATGTCCATTGATTCTCAATGAAAAAAGTGAAATTTGCAATTATTAAGAAAAATATTTAAATAATGTAAATAAAAATTAGCCCATTTTACTCTCTAGATTATAATCCACCTATATGCAAAGGCATTTTATGATCCGTTTTGATCCTGACGTCTGGCAAATGTTTTTACACTTTGAATTTATAATATTATTAGAATTAGCAAAGAATTAAAAATGAGTGGCATCAGGGACAAAAAGGTGGGAAGAAAAAATGAAAAAGTTACGATCTCCATAGGCTTTTCTATGTTAAATTAACATTGAGAAGTGACACTGGAAATAAATAAGTATTGCGCTGCCGCGCAATACTTAAATTAAGAACAGATTTACAGGATGTCCATTAAAGAATGTTTCAGTTATAAATTTTAATAGTATCAACTGTAAGCGTTGCAGAGTGTTGGTTCAAAGTCACAAATAAAGAGTCACTCAAACAGTTTTAGATACGCACATGCGCCAGTACTGCTTTGTTATGGACTCACTTGCAGTGCCACATACGCAAAATGGCGACTCTTGAGTGTAAAACGTTATTACTGGCATGAAAATGTAAAAGCCGTTAGAGCCATGCAATTTTTTCTTTTGGGGTTTTATAAAAGATCGTGTCTACGTTCCGCCGCTACCTAATGATTTTCCAGAGTTTGTGACACAGAATTGAAGAAGCTATTGCTTCCATTACTCTGGACTTGTTAACCGAAGTGTGGGAAGAATAGGACTTTAGGTTGGATGTGTGCTGTATAACTAAAGGTGCACCTATTGAACATTTGTAAGAAAAACTAGGATAGTTTACTTTCAATTTGATGTATGATTTGTTGTAAATAGTCTAAATTAAACTGTTATAATACACCATTGAAAACGTCCAGTAGCGTAGTGGTCAACACGCCTGTCTGCCACGCTACAGGCCGCGAGTTCTGCTCCCGGCTGGGCAAGGTTTGCTCAACCTTTCATCCCTTCAGGGTCGATAAAATGAGTACCAAGCTTGCTTGGGAACTAAACACCGAGGGTCTCGCGTTGGGTTGGCTACCTAGCCGGGGCACATGCTGAATAGCACCTCTGGACCCAGGGTCAAGTAAACAGAGTTGGGCACTGTAGGCCCTGATCCTTCATGGATCGTACAGCCACAGGTTTAGTTTTTTTTAAATGTGCCATTGATTCTGAGACATTCTTTCATGGACAACATGTATAATCGATAATAATATCGATGTTATAACACAGAATGATAGAGTTCTCTCGAAAAGACTAGCGCATTTCCTAATTTTTTTTATGTTAATAAGAAATATTTTTGTTCTTACTCTCTGTTAGTGTTAATTATGTTACAATGCGAACATGATTTAAACGTAAGGGAAGGCTTTATAAGCACGTAATTTTTTAAAATTATTATTAGGAACGGCTTATGAGTATATATAAGCGTATTCTTTTACAATCACTATGTTACTAGCCAACAATGTCTATCAAGAGCAGCTTCTTTTACTTATCTTAGTCACAAAGTTAAATTTAAATTATCATAAGATGTTTCATTATAGATGTTAGAAAGTTATAAAATATTAAGAAATAAACTTAGAAATTATATTCAAGCAAAATATATTTTAACTCTTCTATAAATTTGACAGAAATAAATTCATCAAATGCAAATTTTAATATAAAAAAATTAGAAATATTTGACTGATTGTGGCAGGAAAACAGGCAAAAAATTGTTTTCAATTTACAATTTCATTCGATGTCCACCTTAACAGATATACAGAATAGGCGCAGATTCCCAAAACTTTTAAGGAGTCAGTGGCTCCTAAACCCCAAAAATCCAGTCGCCACTTTGGCTCCTAACCTAAATCTAGTGACCAACCACATTGTGAAACAAATTCATAAAACAACTTTGTTTAGATGGAAAAAACTTAACAAAAAACTCAGGAATTCGAAATGAAAAATAGTTTAATTAATAAATTAACATGTAAAACAAAACACAGATTAATTACAACAGATGTGTATATTTCATTTAATCTTAAAATTCTTGAAACTTTGATATTAAAAAAGTATAATATAAATCTAAAAAAATCAGATGATAAAGTTGGACAAGATACAATTGAATAACAAAACATGTATAAGTTATGCAGTCATGATAATAGGAAATATCAGGAAAACTTTATTTCTTATTTTGATTTTGTCATATAAAAGTATGCATATAAAAAAATTTAGGAACGTGTAAGATTATTTTGCACTATAAAGGTCTCGCACTTGCAGAAAACATTTACAGAGCAAGAATATACTTCGCGTTAAGTATTTTTTCGTGCGAGTTTCTTTTTCTTTTTGTTTTTTTTTCTTAAGAGTTCTCCTCGAGGATAGAGAATCCTCTATCCTCGCAACTCCGTGATCCAAAGCCCTTAAATAATCTCCATCGTATCGGGAAGTTTTGACTCTCTCGTGAGCAGATCTGCAGTAAAGGAGTATTTATTTCAACTCTGGATTTCAGACGAAACCTTCGAAGAAATGCTTGCTTTCACTGGTGTCCAAAAGAGAAGATTTACCACGCTCATATACCAAGCTTTGCAGCTGCTGAACTTTGTAGTGTAGCGGACATAAGCAGAATTATATTCGAACATAATGTTCGGCAAGAAAGTAGTACATCACAGGGGCAGCATTCATGACGGTAACTGAGATCGCAAAATGTCATACTTGATCTCGGCCAGTGAAAAGATCATGTGCTTTTCAATTTGCAAAAGAAAAGAAAATTGGAAAATTCCGTGACGGGGTTTGGAAACACTGGAAATTGATCTCTGGTGACTAAGACACTGAAAGCTAGTCACCACAGCAAAAAATTTAGTCGCCACGTGACGACTGGCGACAGTAAATCTGCACCTATAATATACAGTGGTCAAAATAAGTATTCGTCATGCATGAAGTTTCCAAATGTTTTGTCTTATATTAAAAACAAAATGAGAAAAACCATTAGATTCCAGCTGATGTGAATTAGCTAACAATAGGTGCTTTTTATTACAGTCAATATTATCTTAATAAAATTAAGAAATAACGAAAAATAGCAATTCATTAACACCCATAATTACGAGACTAAAAAAGTATTCCATTCTAACAAGGGAACCACTTTTGGTGTTGCTCGCACCTAGCATTGAGACCTGGTGCATTTTAAAGCCCTATATTATGAAGTTTGGGAATCGATAAAATTTTTCTGTTAAAATAATATTTCTTGATTATACAGCAGCATAACTTTTTGAAAATGCAATTTTCGAGACCACTTATCGGACTATTAACATTGAATTTTTTTTAAAGAAAAGCACTTAAAAATAAAAATTAGTTAATAATAAGTATAAAATATTGAAAAAAGTTTGAAAATTCCTTCAAAAACCCACGAATTTGATTTTAAAAAATTGCAACTTTATATTCATATTTTTGGCGAGGAAACAGTTGGCGTTTATTTTCAAAAGTAGAGCTTTTCGGCAACCCTAGCCAAATGTCATAGCTGAATTTGTTATAGCTAAAAATTGCAATGTCCGACCTATTTCGCCACAGTAATTTTTCTAAATTGTGTAAAAATATTAATTTACTTTATGATTGCTTTTACCGAAGGACCATTTAATACAGCAACATTTCATTTTAAACATTCGAAACTTTATTTCATTCGATTTCAAAAGAAAATAATTTGCTTATTTTGTATTTCACTAAAAAATAGTTTTCAATGATCTTCGAAGCTTTTATAGAATTATATTTATTACTTATATATTTATCGTCTGCATAGGAAAATAAATAAAAACCTTATATTTGTTTCGTATGCTATCAATCATTAAAAAAAAAAAATCTCAATCTGATATAATTCTAGTAATACGCTCTGTACATTTTCTCTTTGGATAAAGCGGGCGGAAAAATTGTAGCCCCATATTTGGCGACTTAACTCACTTTTGGCGTGAAATAAACAAATAAATATGTAATAATAAAAAATTAAAAGTATAAAAAAGTATATAACATATTATTTTAACAGAGAAATTTTTTCGGTTCTCTAACTTTTATGTATAGGGCTACAAAACGCACCAGGTCTCGATGCTAGGTGCGAGCAACACCATAAGTGGTTCCCTTGTAAGATTACTCCTGTATCTGTCTGTCACAGCCATTTTACTCGTAAACTATGGAACGTGGAAAGTTCAAATTTGGGGAAGTAATAGAGACTATTGACCCACATATTTACAGATTATTAAACATTCACAAATACATTTAGGAAAGATGTAGAGGGGCTAATCAAGTTACTTAAAAAAAATCTTTTCTTTGTATATCATGACGGGGTATCGTGTGAAAGTTTTCGTAACGCCGAATTCCAAAATACACTTCTTTTAATTTTAGGTATTATATTTTCAGAGATATCGTCGAAAATGTAGTGCAAAAATATGTCCCCCCCCCCCCCCTTTCCGATGATACAATAAGGAAAATGGCACAAAAATCGTCATCATAGCACCCTTTTCTATGGAGAATATCCCCAATTACAACTGAGACCTGACGGCCATAGTCAAAGACATATACAGTAGAACCTCAATTATCCGAAGTAATTAGGACCGACCATCTTTCGGAAAATCGAAATTTTCGGATAATCGAGAATGTTTCGATTTTAAGATTAAGGAGAAATATATGCAATGTTTCATATTATGATAAAAAGTGCTTAATAAAAATAAAACAACAGCAAAATAGAAACAAGAATAAATTACCTGAATTTTAATTTTGAAATTAAGTACATTTTACGTATATCACAAGGGTTTGAAAAAATGCTTTTTTTTTTAATCGCACTTTTGATTGCCTTTGCTTTGAAGCTCTATCACGGAGTTTTTAAATATTATTAGATAACGAGTATCACAGTATTTCTGATGCTCCGACCATGCCAAAACATTCAAAAGCTTCAGAATTGCTATCTTGTTCGTTTTCTTTGTTTCACTCCGCAGCTTACGGGAGCCCAAGTTAAATTCAAAGGAATTCTAAGAAAGGTGATCGAAAATATTTATATGTACTCGTAGTTCGGAAAAGACGGCTTGAACACAAGAAATATGGTAGGGAGAAAAAAAGTTTTCAAAATGGATTTTGCACATAAGGAATGTGATAAAAAAAAACTTTCAAAATGGATTGCGGTTAATCGAGAGTTTCGGTTAAAAGAGGTTCTACTGTATATGAATTTTGGTTCAATTCTATGCATAACTCCGTACCCTTCTCAATGTTAGAATAAGGAAAATGGCACAAAAATCGATACCACTTCATCGATATCACATTAATTGATAGCTCCCTTACTGGTACTATCCCCATTCCCCATTTTCAAATGGGGCCTCCTAGAAATTCCCAAATGGGGCCTATAGCCAAAAACATATGTTTAAAGTTTGGTTCAATTCTATGCACAGCCTCATACACTTTTAGGTTATACAAACAATCCACACGCACGAACAGACATACATTTTATACAAACTGTTTTTCGGGATCTCTGACTCTTTAAAACGCATACATCCGTCGAAAACCGGAAATCGAAAAAAATTTCGATTATAATATTTTTTTTATTATTATTACAGACAGAAGAAAGTAAAGATATGCATTTGACAAAAAAAAAAAAAAAAATAAAAATAAATAAATAAATAAATAAAATAAAAAAATCCCATATTTCAACTCAGATGTATGACAGGCTTCATTTTCTTTTATTTTTAATAAAACTAAACTTTCGCGGAAAGTGTTGATACTTCTTAATCATTTAATAAGATTCAAAGCTATTTCTAAAATTGAAAGAAACGATCTCTGAATCCTAAAGACATCATTTTAAAGCCGTTTTCCAGTTTCAAAAATACTGCGTCAAGATATTTACTGAAAAGGTTCGTAAATTAAAACATCTTTCCTTGCTTTTATGCTACATTAGAGAATAATAAATTTTAACGGGGATAGTGTTTATAGTCTTTTATTTTGCTTTAAATCGACTTCACGAAGACTGTGTTTTCAACTAGTTGAAGTACGGTATTTTAGAAAATATTCTTATAAAATTTAACCATTTAAACCTGCAAGTTTATTTTCATAATTAGGAAAGAAAAATTATATAATACGAAAAAAGAAACAGTTGCAATGCTAAAAGTAGCTGCTTAAAAATAACACACACACACATGTATTTGGTTTTAAAAAGCTCTGTGTATTTAAGTCTCAATTTTAAAAATAAGAAGTACTCGTTGCTTATGATTTTTTAACTATAAGGGGCCGTCAAATGAAAACAGAACATATGCCATAAAACACATTCCTCGCCAAAGTTGGTAACATTGTTGTAACATATCGGTACTTCCATGTCGAGGGTTGGAGGCAATGCGTAATGCTAGCTCACAGGTTCTCATAGTTGTTTTTTCATTTCTTTGAAGATGAGCGTAGTGATAAGTGAGTTCGTCCAGCATTAGATACGGAAGTAAGCAAAGAAGAGCAGAGAGGTGTGGTTAGGTTTTTTTTTTGTAATTGGGGAGCTGGAACACGCGAAAGTCATCGTCGCATGTCTGTTGTCTATGGCGACAGGGGCCTCGCTAAGGGGGGGGGGGGGAAGGGGGAGAGCCTCCCCCTCCAAAAATTTCGCCAAAGCTGTTACACTCGGCAAATTTGTTTAAAACTTTAATGAAAACTATAATACGTTTTCTGTTTCTGATAGATTTGGCAAAAGTTACAAATTTAATTGGGAATATTGTTAAACTTTTTACCAATGAGAAGTATATTACATTTTTTAATTGTAGTAACTTGGCAAAATTATAAAACTAGTTGGCAAATACTGAAATTTGACTTGGTAATTTAAGGTCATCTCCCCCCCCCCCCTCCCGAAGAAAAAGTCTTAGCGATGGCCCTGTATGGCGAACACTGCATGTCCCTGACATGTGTGCACGTGTGGCATAAGAGATTCCGAGAAGGACGCACATCACTGCAAGGCCATCCCAGGCCTGGACAGGATCATCGAGTCATTATTCCTGATGTGATTGCGCAGATTGGTGGTCTTATACGGGAAAATATCCAGGTGATTTTCAAATTTTTGGTCCCTTGAATACATTCGTGGACGTCGGTTTCATTCAGACGAGGAAGTGCAAGTATGGGTGAGGTTGTGGATCCGTCAGTAACCTAACTGTTTCTACAAGACTGGAATGGATCGTCTCGTCTCTCAGCGGGACAGATGTCTTAACAGATCTGTCAATTATTTTTTGAATAAAAATTTTCCATACTAACTTTTTAGTGTATGTTCGGTTCTCATGTGTAATAGTGTAATCCAGAATTGTACCTCATATGAAAAAATGGGAAAAGCTTCTTTTAACTCCCATTGTTTTTGTTGTATCTGTAAGTCCTATTAAGTGGATTTTCCACATTTGGTTCACATCTGGACTTCTTTTGTTTAGTGTATTTTTATTGTTTTTTACTTGTCCACCAATGTATAATACTGTAATCCAGCATTGTATCTTATATGAAAAAATGGGAAAAACTTCTTTTAACTCCTATTGTTTTTGTTGTATCTGTAAGTCCTATTGAGTGGATTTTCCACTTTTGGTTCACAACTGAGCTTCTTTTGTTTAGTGTATTTTTATTGTTTTTTACTTGTCCACCAATGTATAATACTGCATTATAAGTTTTTTTCCCCTTTAAAATCTGTAATGTACACAAGATTGTATAATGATAAGTCCAGTACGCCTGGGATATAACTGGGCTGCCACTTGTAACATTTTTGTATAATTTTGTAAGTTTTAATATATAGGGGTCTTATTCAACGAAGGTATTTCCGGGCCCTGCCCCCGGCAGCGGCCCGTGATGATGGTAGTTATTCTGCTGGGCGGGGCTTGTTGAGCTAAAACCATATTGGTAGGCCTCCCCGCCTGGCCTGAAACTGAAACTGAATTGACTGCTTCTTATATATACAGGGAGTCTACAAATTAGTTGGGCATAAAGAATGATTTATTGAATGGAATTGATAGGGAAAAAAAATTAAAGTTCATATTCTTGTAAGATAGAAAAATAGTTCAAGTTTACCATTATCACAAATCTTCGATGTGACTTCCTTTCGTGACTGCAAATGTCCCATCGATAAATCATTTCTTAACACAGATTTGTCAGCTTGTTTTCATCGATCAAATTAATTTTAGTGCAGATAATTCTTGATTTTAGTTCAGGAATGGTTGCAGAAAGTGGCGGCTTGTACACTTGATCCATTAGAAAACCCCATACACCAAACTCAAGCGGTGAAAGATCTTGTGATCGTGATGACAAATGAATAACACCTCTGCTCGCTAAGCGATAGCGTCAGTTATGACACCTAATGCCATCTATGAATAAACTTCGGAAATATTACTGCTAGTCTGATTTTCAACTAAGGTTACGTGGGACATCTGGGCCATGATTTTACAATGTAACTATGGAGATTCTGGCAATTCAGCTTCAAAAGGCTAATATTCATTTGAATTAAAGTCTGAACATCTGTAAATGTGTTCAGTTAGGTCCCCTCTATCAGACAGAAATGTTCAAAATTACATTGTAATATCTAAAAATAAAGAAAAAATAAATACAGTAGACTCTCGTTTTTACGAACCTCTTTTCACGAACACTTGCGATTTAACGAACTATAGAGTGGTCCCGAATACGCTCCCATACAATCAATGTAATTTTTCGCTCCCATTTACGAACTACAGATTATGAAAATCTCTTTTTTGCGAACTCACTTTTCGTACTTCTGATTTTTTTTTTTTTTTTTAAGTATCGGAATGCAGTGCCAACGTCAGTTAAACTCTATACAGGTACAATGAGACATCAGGTACAGTCCAATAATGTGTTGATTTTCTCCAATCTCTTTCGTAGGGAGGGGGCATAGCAACAATTTCAAGTAGTGGTTGTCAGGACTAAAGAACTTTTTTGAAGGGAACAATAACTGTGAAAGGTAAAGGTAGTAAAGGTTTCCATAGATAAAATGGAAACCTATATTTTTCAAAATGTGATTTTTTTAAAAAAGATAAGTGATTATTTCCATTCCTAATTTTTTATCTATGTTTTCATCTATGTATTTTCATCTACTAAGTACTAATACAGTCTGCGTTTTCATATGTAATATTTTCAAAGCATGGTAGCGTATGTTTCTGTGTACTAAAATTATTTTTGTGCATAAATTTGCATTTATTTCTGGTATATTTAAAAATAAATGTATAAGTTTATTTAATAATAAATAATCTTGAAATACTGCTTCATCCATGAAGAGGGGGCAGTTTGATAAAAATAGACATAAATAATGTACGTATTCATATCATTTTTGGTGTTTTTCTATTTTACGAACTTTCTATTTTGCGAACTATTTGGGTGTTCCCTACGAGTTCGTAAAAACGAGCGTCAACTGTATTTCATCTTTCTTTCCTCATGGGTCCAGTTGCCCCATAAAAATCGGGCAAGTGGACCAGGAGGGTCTATGTTCCACACGCGTTTTTTTTTTTTTTAAATATTGGTTATCAGGTCCTGTTTTAAAAAGAGTAAACAACTAAAAAAAAAATTTAACCAGGCAGATCATGCACATTATATATCAATTAAAGGGCGTTGTAAGGGAAACCTTTACTGTCAATGTGCCTAAAAAACGTACTAAAAATCAAAATATTAGAATTATTTATACAAAAAATATAAAAATTAAGTAAGTACTTATGTATTTTACTATAGGTAATAAGTATAAAAGTTACATGGGTATTTTAAGGAAAAAGATAACAAGATAAATGTATGAACAAACGGCTACGTAAGAGTATTTAAGTATCTCATTCTCTTTTCTATTTATCACAATGAGAGTTCGATATGTCCAATAATCCTGTGGAGAATGTAACCGTATTTTTATATCGAATAGAATTATTTTTTATTCGTTTCGAAAATTTTCTAATAATCTCACTTTGCCTTATGTACGCCTCTTCATCTGTATCGTAAAATTTCGAGCTATAACTATTACATTTAAGAAATTTGGTTTGATACCCCCAACATGCTTTCTTAAAATTTTATTATGTAATTATAATAATACATTATGTAATTTTCCTTATTGCAAGCAAAAAAAAAAAAAAAAAAACAACAAAAACGGAGAAATTAATTTTCCGTAGTAAGAGAAACTCAAAACGATATTTATAACTGTTTGGGTAACTGGATCCCATATGGTCCAGTTATCTCTGATACATGTCCCAGATACCCCATTTTTGAAAAATGAAAGGGGTAACTGGAACACCGGCCTTGAATTTGAAAAATGAAGTAAATATGTATGCATACCTAATAATATTAATGTATTTATGTGTCTAATCTTTAAATAAAAAGATTGCTTGATAAAAGTACTTACCGTATTTTAATAAAAAGCCGAGGAAGTTCAACCAAATGGACTTTGTTTTTAAAAAAAGAAACCTAAATTTTCAGCAACCTATCACATCAAAATCAGAGTTGGGATTGTGTTGACACATGTTGTTTTAAGAAGTAGAGATGGGGGGGGGGGGCAATGTTGACAAAAGCTAAAGCTTAAAAAACATCAACTTTTTTTTATAAAACAGCATATGACCCAGTTACCTCGCGGGTCCAGTTACCCAAGCTTCCCTCAGTTAATTTTATTTAATATTTCGGAAGTTCTTAACTTACGAAATTGCCCATCTAATTTGTAGACACCCTGTAATATGTGTTTATGTAATTGCTTTGCTTTACGATTTCAGTTTTATGAATGCATCCATAAAAAGCTACTGCGCCATATGCATAAAATGTGAAGCCTAGCAAGTCACACGCACTTTTGATACGTTCGTTCTAAGATACAATTTTATATAATTTGTGTACATTTTTTAAAATAATTTATAAAAACTGTGAGTGAAGTTTCTTTTAATACATTATACACATACCAACTATTTTGTCTATAATTAGATATTCCTATTCAAATAAACATATTTGATTCAGAAATTTTATTTAATGAATGGAATGAAGTAGATTTCACATGACTACCTCGCAGAAGCAAATGTACAGTCGTGGAAAAAAAAAAAAAATTAAACACCCCCTACTAACTCCTCAACAAATTATCGTAGAAGAAAGTTACTGGTACCGAACGATTGGAAATAAAGTTTACTTTTAAATGATATAGATAAAATTTGCTTAGGGGCCATCTACATATTAAAATTAACCATAACTTTGTTTTTTTCAATAGCAGTACACCATTCTGACAGCATAAATGAACTCTACACCCTTCAATTAGCCTAAAAACAATTTTTTATGCAATTCGTACCATAAGTTTCTGAGAAATTAATTATTTTAAACCGAGCATATTTTAAGGGCTGTATCCAAATTGAAGTTCGGAACTCGACTGTTAACCGAGGGAGCCCTCATCTTGATCAAGGCACCTTAAGAAGTCAATGAAGCCTGCTAGATTACAGGACAGCAAATGAAATTTTGGATTTCCATAAAGCAGGACTTAATAAATCTAATTCCATCAAAAAAATTGTAGGTTGCAATTCATAATTTTTTCGAGTATTAATTTCATAAATCATAATTCATATCATAAAGTTATAAAAATTGTAATTTCAGCGTATTTATGTTTGTGTATATTAGTATTATTGCTACACAAAAAATTAGCACATTAGGAGCATAATTTCTGGAGATATAAATAAAAATATGAAAATGTAATTTAACATTAGAAGCACTAAATTTTGAATGTTTATAATTCAAAAACTTATCATTCAAATGACTTGAAATTTGGTGTCTAGGCATAGTTTGACACGAAGATTTGAAATATCTCATTAAAATTGGGTATTGTCATTGAAAAAAATAAAGTTTGGATTCGTTTTAATGTGTAGATGGCCCCCTAAGCAAATTTTATATACATCATTTAAAAGTAGACTTTATTTCCAATCGTTCGGTACCAAAAACTTTCTTCTACGATAATTTGTTGAGGAGTTAGTAGGGGGTGTTTACTTTTTTTTTCCACGACTGTACGTTGGAGTGGAACAAGGGCAACACTCCATCCCCCGGAAAACATTAACCCAAGATAATTCCCTAGTTTATTTTCTTTGATAGGGCTTTGCATTCCTGAGCGCTTATATTCTTTTGTAAATTTTGTATATATTCTTATAAATATTCTTTTCTTTTCTTTTTTTATCGTATAAACTTTCTCATTACCTATTATTCATTTATTATTTTATTGTAACTGTTTATGTATTTAAAATATATTGCGCCTGTAAAGGCCTTTTTTTTCGTTTATAATCTTGCCGATTTTTTCCTATATGCGTTTCTGGTATCCTGCTTGCCAGACTTTGGCTATGACAATAAATTGCTCCACATTTCATCGCTCTATTAGAGGTATGGAGAGTCTCCAGGTACTCTGTTCCAGTTCCTATTCCATGTCCAAGTCACAGAAGCAAAACATAGTTAAACAAATACTTTTCTGGTTCAAAGTATGTTTCTTTGATTTAAAAATACGGAAAGTTGGCAGGTATGATATTGATTTAAACATAAAATTACAGTAGTGTAATTTCTGCACATTTCATAAAATAATTCTACATTTAAAATTCTGTCATGGACAAGTGTACATTGTAGCATATCTGATGAATATATAATCTCATAGAAATGTTTCTACCTCTTAATCACATATAAAATTATTTTAAAGTTTTCTCTAATTGAAACAAATGCGCTTCCGCTTCCAAAGACGCCGTTTTAAATCTATTTCCCGGATGCAATTAAATTTGAGAAATATTGTGTCGAGAAATTTACACAAAACGTTCATCAATTAATGGATCTTCGTTGCTTCTACGTCGCATTGAAGAGCAGCGATGTGGGATTTTAATGAAGAGTACGCTTTTATAATATTTTAAATCGGCTTCACGCAGCTGGATTTTTTTTAAAATCATTTTTTTCTTTGAAGTACGGCATTTTATAAAATAAAATATCCTAATTTATTAGTGTATGACACGTGCTCTTGTAATTCGCGCAACCCAAGTTTTAATACTTTATTCGAAATAAATATTGATCAATATTTATTAAATATTATTTAAATATAATTGAATTTATTCGAAAGCGTTCTAAATTAAAACATTTTTGTAAAACCGCCATCTTCACATTGTCGTTTCTGTTTTTCCTGTACTTGTTGTTCCTGTTTTCCTGTTTTTCCTGTACTTGAAGTTTTTCCTGTACTTGAAGATATTTTGTTTTCTTGCGCCATTACGCAAACGGCCGTTTAGTACACTTTAAAAGGTGTTTCTTTTTTAGGTAAATCGTTCAGGCATGTGGGATTCCGTATTGAAGTTAGCACGATTTCTCTCTGCTTGCACCTTTTGTATTAATATTAATTTTTTAACTGCCATAAAAAAATTAATTTTCTCGCGCCATTTCATCTTGTTACACCCTGTAAATTGCATAGTGGATACTACATAAATTTATAGATGCACGTGTTCGCTTTGTACATGAATTTTTGAGTACGCATGGATCGCAGAACTATCACTAAACCCGATCCGACCCGCGGTTCTGGCTGAGTCGAGTTGAAGCTCACTTGCTCACTTTTGCCGTTGTGGGTCGAGTTGATACTAGTTTTTTTTTCATTGCGGGTGAGGTTGCCTTTAAATATTTCGAGTTCTAATCGGTTTCGGGTTGAATTTTGATTTCTTCTGGTTGGGTTTGGGTTGCACAAATTTTTCAAAAGGAAATCCAGAATATTTTTGTGTTAAATGAATGTATATAAGCTTATTTTTATTATTTAACAAAAATAAAATTGATATTACTGATATAATTGAGGACTATATTTTTGTAACTGCATTAAAATATTAATTGTTATTTTTTTTTACTTGCGGTCGGGGTCGGTTTGGAAAATATTTGGTTTGGGTCTGGATTCGGAAGAACGTTAAGCAAAATTTTCTTATTCGGGTCTGATAGAACTTGACTTACACAAGAACCTAGTTGAAACTACGCTTCCAATATATCGATGGTCCGTTAATATGAGATCCTAGTACATAACGCGCGTCTTCGTTATTTAAATAAAATTTGAGTATAAAAATCGCACGACATATGACTTTTCTTTTTTGTTTTATTTTTAATAGAGGGTGTTTTGTAAAAGCAAAACTTTAAGAGGTGATAGTATACATCCAAACAAACAACTTTCATCAAAGAACGCATGGTCGGAAATAAAACGCAAAGGTGTTGGTGCATTTGAAAACTTGGTCCATGCAAACGTTAAAGCTGCATTCCTGTTGCGATTTATCGGGAGAAGAACTACACTAATAATATGCAAATGTGATATGGGGAATAAGAAGAACGCGTATGCAAAATTTTCCCTCGATTAAACATAAAAACCGTTGATCTGAGTGGGCAACTGTCAATCGTGGTTGGAACGTATCAGAAGATGTTGCACTTCACTAATATGGAAAAGGTTGATACGCATTTTATCTACGGAACTGCATATGGAAATGGCTCAGAGGCTCAATGATTGTACGGAGAGCGGTTTCCCAACTTGCTTTTGTCAATTAATCGTTCTATGTGTGTATTTACCTCGTATAACAGCATCACATTCGACGCCCTTTAGGACCTTTGCATTTCAATTCCGATCATGCATTCTTTGATGAAAGTTGTTTGTTTGGATGTGCACTAACCCCTCTTAAAAATTTCCCCATCTTTTATGAAACACCCTATATATTCTTGCGTTTATACAACTTCGCAACTATACTTTTACGAACGTATCTATGATAAATCATCGCGTCACAATAAATATAAATAAAATGAGACACGTATAGTCACAACGGATTCGACTCATTCGTTATAAGATATAGTTCGCTAAGTTTGAATTACGTAACACTTATTCTTAAAATATTCGAACAAAGAAAGTGTTTTAATCCTTTATATCCTGACTGTACTTTTAAGTACCATTAAAGAAAATTCAATGAAAAATTTATTTAATTCGTCTACCAATAAAAGTAGAGTGCACTTTTCAAACAAAATAATTTGCTCAATCCTATTTAGAAAGCATAGTGAAACAGTAGAAGCCAAATGTTTTTTGATATGGTTACTTTCTCAATCATTTACCTAGGTGTAGGTTTTATCCTATTAAAAAATGGCATACGAAAAATTAGCAACTACAAAGCACTTCTCTGTTACAGATAGGATCACAATGCATTTATTTACACTGTTCTCATAAGAATTGTGATATTTCCATAAAGGTATTTTTTGTTAATTAATCTAATTATTCTTGTCAATATTTTGCAAAAAAGAGCTTTAACTTCTCATTTTGTAAATCAGTTAAAATAAAAAAAAATGTCTAAAAATCAATTTATTATTTTATATGTTGTTCTGGATATTTTAAACATTAACGTAAATAATTATTCAGATGAAGCAATTTCTTAATTCAAAATTCAAGATAAAAAGGGTTAAACTCTTACATACACATTTTGTAAGTGCTTTTTCTTTAAATCTGTATATAAATATATCCCAGCATATTTGATCAAAATAAAATCTCGCAGAGAATGTTGAGATATAATAATTTAAAATGATGCTATCTCTCAAATTGAAACAAACGTGCTCTGAATTCCAAAGACTCCATTTTAAACACATTTTCTGGTTTCAATTTCTCTGAAGGAAAACTGCGTCGAGAAACTACTGAAAACGTCCGTAAATTACATGTTCTTCACTGCTCGTATGTAACATTGAAGAATGGTAAATTTTAATGGCGCACTATTATTTACATGGATTTATTTTACTTTTAGGTTGATTTATTTAGAAAGCGAGCTATTGAAATCACTCCTTTTCTGTATATATGTATATAATTCAAATTAATATTTTAAACGTGTTGATTAACTCTCAAAATGTAAGTATCGCTGTTTCTGCATCTTCTTCTTCCAGGCAGAGGCAGCAGAGGAATGCAGGAGTTTCCACTAAACAATGGACTTCCTCGATCCATACAGATATTTTTGAGAGATCCTTTCCATCCCTCTCTGTCCAGAGTAATCGCATTATTTATATTATACATCTTCATTATATCTCGAATAGAACTTTCGAAAACCATCCGGGGTCTTCCCCTCCTACGTTTGCCTTCCGGATTCCATTCAAAGAAGATTTTAGGAAGGTGTTCCTCTTTCATTCTGCGGATATGTTCATACTATCTTGTTATACTCCACTGTATTAAAAGCATCTTGTTTGACTTGCATGATTTCACGTATTCATGAATTTTTAATTTTTTACAGCTTAGACCTTTCTCGCTGATATTCACTACAAGTCCATTTCGGTAGAGAGGAGTTTCTTTTATAGACGGAGATTTAATGCCTATGTCTCTGCGCCATATAGTAAAATGTTTTGTACCATAGTATTTTAAATTAATCGTTTAATTTTTGGGAGAATATTACTACTCCATACAACAGAATTCAGCATTGCTATTGCTTTTCTGTCTTCACCAATTCTCCTTTCAACATCTCTTTGGCTGGATCTATCTTCATGATTGAAAGATCAAAAGCATTTGAATTCTTATACAGTTTTAATATTAGTATCATTCAATAAAATATCAGTTTTCTGATCCGCATTTAAATGCTCAGTTTTACTCATATTTCTCTTTAATCCCCATTCGTCATAAATGTCCTTTAATTTAGGAAGCTGCACGTAGCCTCTTCTTCATCTTCTGCAATCATGACTTGTTCATCCGCAAACAATAAATGATTGATATATTTATCATCATTCAGTTTCAGACCCATTTTATGGCATTTCTTCGTCCATACTCTATGGCACACATTAATGTATATTTTGAATAACGTTGGTGAAAGACAACAACCTTGCAAAATGCCTTTACTAGTGATGAAAGATTCGGACAATATGTTTCCAAGTTAACTCTACAGCTGTTTCCATAATAATATGGATCAGCTTTACATTAATACTAGCTAGTTTTAGTACTTTCCAAAGCAAAGTTCGCGTTACGCTATCATAAGTTTTTGCAAGATCCACAAATATAAATGCTGTGCTTTTTCCTTTCTCTCTGTTTTTCCAGAATTTGTCTCAGAGCAAAAATGCGGTCAACACAAGATTTACCTACTGAAAAACCACTTTGTTCTTCAACACCTTCATATTCTTCTACATGTTACTTTATTTAAAACTCAGTCTCCGTTAAATATTTGCCCCACCAGTGGCCGAGAGGTTCTGCTCTCGAAGCTGGTAGACGGGAGGTGCTGGGTTCAATCCCAATCGCGCCCGTCGGCCTAATCGTTCGGAGTTTTCGTGGTTTTCTTCGAGCCTTGGATTTCCAAGCGTCAATACGGGTTAGGTTCCCTTAGAAAGACCCCCCACTAAGGGCACTCCCCCCTGGGCCTGTATCCCTCGAGCAGATAATTGGCCGTCAAAAATCAACCAACCAACCGTTAAATATTTATCTAATATATAAAAATGAAAATTTGTCTGCCTGTCTGCCTGTCGTTGGACTACACGTATTGCAATAACTCCAGATATTGATAAATTATGAATATTCACATGACTGGGTATTCGTTGTCGCGTTTGATACAGCTGGTTATTGGCGTTGCGCCAGAAGACAGCTGGTTATCATCGAGTCTATACCTGAGCAGCTGAAAATGCTCGGATTGCGAGCAACCAATCAGAATCCGCTAATGGGAAAGTTCCGCCTTTTGTTAGAAACAAGTTGGTGAAAAGCTCAAGACCAAAGCAGTCATTCACTGTAATGATTGGTTGCTTCCCAGAAGAACTTCCCAGTCAGTAATGCATAGTTATATTGTACCTCGTTCATTCTTCTTTGTCGTTTTAGAGCAAAGTTTCCTCGAGTGAATTTAGTATATCCTGTCTTGATATTTTTCAGCTATGAATATTTATCCAAAAACAAATTTTAAATTAATATAAAAGTATTCCCAAATGTGATTTGACTATTTATATATATATTTAAATGTTTCAATTTTGTTTTTTTTTTTGTAGTAAATAGGTAGGAAGATATAACTACTATTTTTTTTTTCTATTAAGAATGAATTGATTCCTTAGAGAAAGATTGAAAAGCAACATTTCTGTTGCGTCTATCATCCACTGAAACCTATTTAATAAGAAGTATATTATCGTGACATATGACATTAAATTAATTTTAGTTTTCCTCAAGCTTCCCCTCTTCCTGTGCTAATTAAAATAAAATCGTCACCGTCATAAATTTGAGAATATTTTATTTTAGTTTGCAGTGTTGAATTCAGGGGGTGGCCCGGGGGGGGACATTCATACCCAGAGCAATGCGTTGTCCCCCCCAGAATATTTCAGATTTTGTGTTATCAATGGTCAAAAAGTGCAATCCCCCCCGGAACTCTATAAGGTCCCCACCCCCCGGAGCCAAAGAAATCCCTCCCGGAGAAAAGTGTCTTAATTCAACACTGTTAGTTTGTATTTTATAATTTTCTCAGTTATTCGCAATGTAATTAAATAGTTAAAATGTTACTGATAAATAATGCATAGGGTAGGAAGAATAGGAAATATACTATTTTTGAAGGAAAATACTTTGAAACAAATGGTATAAGTGTAAACATATATCAAACATTGTTTTCTTTACTAAAATATTTTTTGTATGAATATACTATATACTTAATTTAATGATGCTGTGTGAACATATCGGTATGAGACATTGATTCGTTGCTCTCTACATCTGCTTTTACTTAAATTGATGCTATTATACCATTCGTGTTTCGAAATTAACAATATTTGTATTTTTGCACAATTTAAGGGAGGTATCGCGATATATCATCAATATCAATATTAACTCGTTGATATATTGCGATATTAAATTTCTGATATCGTCCAGCCCTACTATGTATAATTCAAAATGTTTCACCAGTGCAGTAAGGCAGATTGTTGTAGTTTGGTCAAAAAATTACAATCTGAACTTAAAAAATCTGCTTGAAAATGTCATTTTTTTTTCACTATGACGTCATATTCATCTTCTTTTTAATTCTTAAAAAAAAAAAAAACTATTTCAGTTTCTTCAGTTTCATGTTTCACGTGAAAATCATTCAACTAAAAATAGGCAAATTATTATTACGGCTTTTGAACTATTTACAACAATGAAGGAAAAATATTAAATTTTATTAGAAAATGTCCGTTGATTCTCAATGAAAAAAGTGAAATTTTCAATTATTAAGAAAAATATTTAAATAATGTAAATAAAAATTAGCCCATTTTACTCTCTAGATTATAATCCACCTATATGCAAAGGCATTTTATGATCCGTTTTGATCCTGACGTCTGGCAAATGTTTTTACACTTTGAATTTATAATATTATTAGAATTAGCAAAGAATTAAAAATGAGTGGCATCAGGGACAAAAAGGTGGGAAGAAAAAATGAAAAAGTTACGATCTCCATAGGCTTTTCTATGTTAAATTAACATTGAGAAGTGACACTGGAAATAAATAAGTATTGCGCTGCCGCGCAATACTTAAATTAAGAACAGATTTACAGGATGTCCATTAAAGAATGTTTCAGTTATAAATTTTAATAGTATCAACTGTAAGCGTTGCAGAGTGTTGGTTCAAAGTCACAAATAAAGAGTCACTCAAACAGTTTTAGATACGCACATGCGCCAGTACTGCTTTGTTATGGACTCACTTGCAGTGCCACATACGCAAAATGGCGACTCCTGAGTGTAAAACGTTATTACTGGCATGAAAATGTAAAAGCCGTTAGAGCCATGCAATTTTTTCTTTTGGGGTTTTATAAAAGATCGTGTCTACGTTCCGCCGCTACCTAATGATTTTCCAGAGTTTGTGACACAGAATTGAAGAAGCTATTGCTTCCATTACTCTGGACTTGTTAACCGAAGTGTGGGAAGAATAGGACTTTAGGTTGGATGTGTGCTGTATAACTAAAGGTGCACCTATTGAACATTTGTAAGAAAAACTAGGATAGTTTACTTTCAATTTGATGTATGATTTGTTGTAAATAGTCTAAATTAAACTGTTATAATACACCATTGAAAACGTCCAGTAGCGTAGTGGTCAACACGCCTGTCTGCCACGCTACAGGCCGCGAGTTCTGCTCCCGGCTGGGCAAGGTTTGCTCAACCTTTCATCCCTTCAGGGTCGATAAAATGAGTACCAAGCTTGCTTGGGAACTAAACACCGAGGGTCTCGCGTTGGGTTGGCTACCTAGCCGGGGCACATGCTGAATAGCACCTCTGGACCCAGGGTCAAGTAAACAGAGTTGGGCACTGTAGGCCCTGATCCTTCATGGATCGTACAGCCACAGGTTTAGTTTTTTTTAAATGTGCCATTGATTCTGAGACATTCTTTCATGGACAACATGTATAATCGATAATAATATCGATGTTATAACACAGAATGATAGAGTTCTCTCGAAAAGACTAGCGCATTTCCTAATTTTTTTTATGTTAATAAGAAATATTTTTGTTCTTACTCTCTGTTAGTGTTAATTATGTTACACTGCGAACATGATTTAAACGTAAGGGAAGGCTTTATAAGCACGTAATTTTTTAAAATTATTATTAGGAACGGCTTATGAGTATAAATAAGCGTATTCTTTTACAATCACTATGTTACTAGCCAACAATGTCTATCAAGAGCAGCTTCTTTTACTTATCTTAGTCACAAAGTTAAATTTAAATTATCATAAGATGTTTCATTATAGATGTTAGAAAGTTATAAAATATTAAGAAATAAACTTAGAAATTATATTCAAGCAAAATATATTTTAACTCTTCTATAAATTTGACAGAAATAAATTCATCAAATGCAAATTTTAATATAAAAAAATTAGAAATATTTGACTGATTGTGGCAGGAAAACAGGCAAAAAATTGTTTTCAATTTACAATTTCATTCGATGTCCACCTTAACAGATATACAGAATAGGCGCAGATTCCCAAAACTTTTAAGGAGTCAGTGGCTCCTAAACCCCAAAAATCCAGTCGCCACTTTGGCTCCTAACCTAAATCTAGTGACCAACCACATTGTGAAACAAATTCATAAAACAACTTTGTTTAGATGGAAAAAACTTAACAAAAAACTCAGGAATTCGAAATGAAAAATAGTTTAATTAATAAATTAACATGTAAAACAAAACACAGATTAATTACAACAGATGTGTATATTTCATTTAATCTTAAAATTCTTGAAACTTTGATATTAAAAAAGTATAATATAAATCTAAAAAAATCAGATGATAAAGTTGGACAAGATACAATTGAATAACAAAACATGTATAAGTTATGCAGTCATGATAATAGGAAATATCAGGAAAACTTTATTTCTTATTTTGATTTTGTCATATAAAAGTATGCATATAAAAAAATTTAGGAACGTGTAAGATTATTTTGCACTATAAAGGTCTCGCACTTGCAGAAAACATTTACAGAGCAAGAATATACTTCGCGTTAAGTATTTTTTCGTGCGAGTTTCTTTTTCTTTTTGTTTTTTTTTCTTAAGAGTTCTCCTCGAGGATAGAGAATCCTCTATCCTCGCAACTCCGTGATCCAAAGCCCTTAAATAATCTCCATCGTATCGGGAAGTTTTGACTCTCTCGTGAGCAGATCTGCAGTAAAGGAGTATTTATTTCAACTCTGGATTTCAGACGAAACCTTCGAAGAAATGCTTGCTTTCACTGGTGTCCAAAAGAGAAGATTTACCACGCTCATATACCAAGCTTTGCAGCTGCTGAACTTTGTAGTGTAGCGGACATAAGCAGAATTATATTCGAACATAATGTTCGGCAAGAAAGTAGTACATCACAGGGGCAGCATTCATGACGGTAACTGAGATCGCAAAATGTCATACTTGATCTCGGCCAGTGAAAAGATCATGTGCTTTTCAATTTGCAAAAGAAAAGAAAATTGGAAAATTCCGTGACGGGGTTTGGAAACACTGGAAATTGATCTCTGGTGACTAAGACACTGAAAGCTAGTCACCACAGCAAAAAATTTAGTCGCCACGTGACGACTGGCGACAGTAAATCTGCACCTATAATATACAGTGGTCAAAATAAGTATTCGTCATGCATGAAGTTTCCAAATGTTTTGTCTTATATTAAAAACAAAATGAGAAAAACCATTAGATTCCAGCTGATGTGAATTAGCTAACAATAGGTGCTTTTTATTACAGTCAATATTATCTTAATAAAATTAAGAAATAACGAAAAATAGCAATTCATTAACACCCATAATTACGAGACTAAAAAAGTATTCCATTCTAACAAGGGAACCACTTTTGGTGTTGCTCGCACCTAGCATTGAGACCTGGTGCATTTTAAAGCCCTATATTATGAAGTTTGGGAATCGATAAAATTTTTCTGTTAAAATAATATTTCTTGATTATACAGCAGCATAACCTTTTGAAAATGCAATTTTCGAGACCACTTATCGGACTATTAACATTGAATTTTTTTTAAAGAAAAGCACTTAAAAATAAAAATTAGTTAATAATAAGTATAAAATATTGAAAAAAGTTTGAAAATTCCTTCAAAAACCCACGAATTTGATTTTAAAAAATTGCAACTTTATATTCATATTTTTGGCGAGGAAACAGTTGGCGTTTATTTTCAAAAGTAGAGCTTTTCGGCAACCCTAGCCAAATGTCATAGCTGAATTTGTTATAGCTAAAAATTGCAATGTCCGACCTACTTCGCCACAGTAATTTTTCTAAATTGTGTAAAAATATTAATTTACTTTATGATTGCTTTTACCGAAGGACCATTTAATACAGCAACATTTCATTTTAAACATTCGAAACTTTATTTCATTCGATTTCAAAAGAAAATAATTTGCTTATTTTGTATTTCACTAAAAAATAGTTTTCAATGATCTTCGAAGCTTTTATAGAATTATATTTATTACTTATATATTTATCGTCTGCATAGGAAAATAAATAAAAACCTTATATTTGTTTCGTATGCTATCAATCATTAAAAAAAAAAAATCTCAATCTGATATAATTCTAGTAATACGCTCTGTACATTTTCTCTTTGGATAAAGCGGGCGGAAAAATTGTAGCCCCATATTTGGCGACTTAACTCACTTTTGGCGTGAAATAAACAAATAAATATGTAATAATAAAAAATTAAAAGTATAAAAAAGTATATAACATATTATTTTAACAGAGAATTTTTTTCGGTTCTCTAACTTTTATGTATAGGGCTACAAAACGCACCAGGTCTCGATGCTAGGTGCGAGCAACACCATAAGTGGTTCCCTTGTAAGATTACTCCTGTATCTGTCTGTCACAGCCATTTTACTCGTAAACTATGGAACGTGGAAAGTTCAAATTTGGGGAAGTAATAGAGACTATTGACCCACATATTTACAGATTATTAAACATTCACAAATACATTTAGGAAAGATGTAGAGGGGCTAATCAAGTTACTTAAAAAAAATCTTTTCTTTGTATATCATGACGGGGTATCGTGTGAAAGTTTTCGTAACGCCGAATTCCAAAATACACTTCTTTTAATTTTAGGTATTATATTTTCAGAGATATCGTCGAAAATGTAGTGCAAAAATATGTCCCCCCCCCCCCCCTTTCCGATGATACAATAAGGAAAATGGCACAAAAATCGTCATCATAGCACCCTTTTCTATGGAGAATATCCCCAATTACAACTGAGACCTGACGGCCATAGTCAAAGACATATACAGTAGAACCTCAATTATCCGAAGTAATTAGGACCGACCATCTTTCGGAAAATCGAAATTTTCGGATAATCGAGAATGTTTCGATTTTAAGATTAAGGAGAAATATATGCAATGTTTCATATTATGATAAAAAGTGCTTAATAAAAATAAAACAACAGCAAAATAGAAACAAGAATAAATTACCTGAATTTTAATTTTGAAATTAAGTACATTTTACGTATATCACAAGGGTTTAAAAAAATGCTTTTTTTTAAATCGCACTTTTGATTGCCTTTGCTTTGAAGCTCTATCACGGAGTTTTTAAATATTATTAGATAACGAGTATCACAGTATTTCTGATGCTCCGACCATGCCAAAACATTCAAAAGCTTCAGAATTGCTATCTTGTTCGTTTTCTTTGTTTCACTCCGCAGCTTACGGGAGCCCAAGTTAAATTCAAAGGAATTCTAAGAAAGGTGATCGAAAATATTTATATGTACTCGTAGTTCGGAAAAGACGGCTTGAACACAAGAAATATGGTAGGGAGAAAAAAAGTTTTCAAAATGGATTTTGCACATAAGGAATGTGATAAAAAAAAACTTTCAAAATGGATTGCGGTTAATCGAGAGTTTCGGTTAAAAGAGGTTCTACTGTATATGAATTTTGGTTCAATTCTATGCATAACTCCGTACCCTTCTCAATGTTAGAATAAGGAAAATGGCACAAAAATCGATACCACTTCATCGATATCACATTAATTGATAGCTCCCTTACTGGTACTATCCCCATTCCCCATTTTCAAATGGGGCCTCCTAGAAATTCCCAAATGGGGCCTATAGCCAAAAACATATGTTTAAAGTTTGGTTCAATTCTATGCACAGCCTCATACACTTTTAGGTTATACAAACAATCCACACGCACGAACAGACATACATTTTATACAAACTGTTTTTCGGGATCTCTGACTCTTTAAAACGCATACATCCGTCGAAAACCGGAAATCGAAAAAAATTTCGATTATAATATTTTTTTTATTATTATTACAGACAGAAGAAAGTAAAGATATGCATTTGACAAAAAAAAAAAAAAAATAAAAATAAATAAATAAATAAATAAAATAAAAAAATCCCATATTTCAACTCAGATGTATGACAGGCTTCATTTTCTTTTATTTTTAATAAAACTAAACTTTCGCGGAAAGTGTTGATACTTCTTAATCATTTAATAAGATTCAAAGCTATTTCTAAAATTGAAAGAAACGATCTCTGAATCCTAAAGACATCATTTTAAAGCCGTTTTCCAGTTTCAAAAATACTGCGTCAAGATATTTACTGAAAAGGTTCGTAAATTAAAACATCTTTCCTTGCTTTTATGTTACATTAGAGAATAATAAATTTTAACGGGGATAGTGTTTATAGTCTTTTATTTTGCTTTAAATCGACTTCACGAAGACTGTGTTTTCAACTAGTTGAAGTGCGGTATTTTAGAAAATATTCTTATAAAATTTAACCATTTAAACCTGCAAGTTTATTTTCATAATTAGGAAAGAAAAATTATATAATACGAAAAAAGAAACAGTTGCAATGCTAAAAGTAGCTGCTTAAAAATAACACACACACACATGTATTTGGTTTTAAAAAGCTCTGTGTATTTAAGTCTCAATTTTAAAAATAAGAAGTACTCGTTGCTTATGATTTTTTAACTATAAGGGGCCGTCAAATGAAAACAGAACATATGCCATAAAACACATTCCTCGCCAAAGTTGGTAACATTGTTGTAACATATCGGTACTTCCATGTCGAGGGTTGGAGGCAATGCGTAATGCTAGCTCACAGGTTCTCATAGTTGTTTTTTCATTTCTTTGAAGATGAGCGTAGTGATAAGTGAGTTCGTCCAGCATTAGATACGGAAGTAAGCAAAGAAGAGCAGAGAGGTGTGGTTAGGTTTTTTTTTTGTAATTGGGGAGCTGGAACACGCGAAAGTCATCGTCGCATGTCTGTTGTCTATGGCGACAGGGGCCTCGCTAAGGGGGGGGGGGAAGGGGGAGAGCCTCCCCCTCCAAAAATTTCGCCAAAGCTGTTACACTCGGCAAATTTGTTTAAAACTTTAATGAAAACTATAATACGTTTTCTGTTTCTGATAGATTTGGCAAAAGTTACAAATTTAATTGGGAATATTGTTAAACTTTTTACCAATGAGAAGTATATTACATTTTTTAATTGTAGTAACTTGGCAAAATTATAAAACTAGTTGGCAAATACTGAAATTTGACTTGGTAATTTAAGGTCATCTCCCCCCCCCCCCTCCCGAAGAAAAAGTCTTAGCGATGGCCCTGTATGGCGAACACTGCATGTCCCTGACATGTGTGCACGTGTGGCATAAGAGATTCCGAGAAGGACGCACATCACTGCAAGGCCATCCCAGGCCTGGACAGGATCATCGAGTCATTATTCCTGATGTGATTGCGCAGATTGGTGGTCTTATACGGGAAAATATCCAGGTGATTTTCAAATTTTTGGTCCCTTGAATACATTCGTGGACGTCGGTTTCATTCAGACGAGGAAGTGCAAGTATGGGTGAGGTTGTGGATCCGTCAGTAACCTAACTGTTTCTACAAGACTGGAATGGATCGTCTCGTCTCTCAGCGGGACAGATGTCTTAACAGATCTGTCAATTATTTTTTGAATAAAAATTTTCCATACTAACTTTTTAGTGTATGTTCGGTTCTCATGTGTAATAGTGTAATCCAGAATTGTACCTCATATGAAAAAATGGGAAAAGCTTCTTTTAACTCCCATTGTTTTTGTTGTATCTGTAAGTCCTATTAAGTGGATTTTCCACATTTGGTTCACATCTGGACTTCTTTTGTTTAGTGTATTTTTATTGTTTTTTACTTGTCCACCAATGTATAATACTGTAATCCAGCATTGTATCTTATATGAAAAAATGGGAAAAACTTCTTTTAACTCCTATTGTTTTTGTTGTATCTGTAAGTCCTATTGAGTGGATTTTCCACTTTTGGTTCACAACTGAGCTTCTTTTGTTTAGTGTATTTTTATTGTTTTTTACTTGTCCACCAATGTATAATACTGCATTATAAGTTTTTTTCCCCTTTAAAATCTGTAATGTACACAAGATTGTATAATGATAAGTCCAGTACGCCTGGGATATAACTGGGCTGCCACTTGTAACATTTTTGTATAATTTTGTAAGTTTTAATATATAGGGGTCTTATTCAACGAAGGTATTTCCGGGCCCTGCCCCCGGCAGCGGCCCGTGATGATGGTAGTTATTCTGCTGGGCGGGGCTTGTTGAGCTAAAACCATATTGGTAGGCCTCCCCGCCTGGCCTGAAACTGAAACTGAATTGACTGCTTCTTATATATACAGGGAGTCTACAAATTAGTTGGGCATAAAGAATGATTTATTGAATGGAATTGATAGGGAAAAAAAATTAAAGTTCATATTGTTGTAAGATAGAAAAATAGTTCAAGTTTACCATTATCACAAATCTTCGATGTGACTTCCTTTCGTGACTGCAAATGTCCCATCGATAAATCATTTCTTAACACAGATTTGTCAGCTTGTTTTCATCGATCAAATTAATTTTAGTGCAGATAATTCTTGATTTTAGTTCAGGAATGGTTGCAGAAAGTGGCGGCTTGTACACTTGATCCATTAGAAAACCCCATACACCAAACTCAAGCGGTGAAAGATCTTGTGATCGTGATGACAAATGAATAACACCTCTGCTCGCTAAGCGATAGCGTCAGTTATGACACCTAATGCCATCTATGAATAAACTTCGGAAATATTACTGCTAGTCTGATTTTCAACTAAGGTTACGTGGGGCATCTGGGCCATGATTTTACAATGTAACTATGGAGATTCTGGCAATTCAGCTTCAAAAGGCTAATATTCATTTGAATTAAAGTCTGAACATCTGTAAATGTGTTCAGTTAGGTCCCCTCTATCAGACAGAAATGTTCAAAATTACATTGTAATATCTAAAAATAAAGAAAAAATAAATACAGTAGACTCTCGTTTTTACGAACCTCTTTTCACGAACACTTGCGATTTAACGAACTATAGAGTGGTCCCGAATACGCTCCCATACAATCAATGTAATTTTTCGCTCCCATTTACGAACTACAGATTATGAAAATCTCTTTTTTGCGAACTCACTTTTCGTACTTCTGATTTTTTTTTTTTTTTTTTAAGTATCGGAATGCAGTGCCAACGTCAGTTAAACTCTATACAGGTACAATGAGACATCAGGTACAGTCCAATAATGTGTTGATTTTCTCCAATCTCTTTCGTAGGGAGGGGGCATAGCAACAATTTCAAGTAGTGGTTGTCAGGACTAAAGAACTTTTTTGAAGGGAACAATAACTGTGAAAGGTAAAGGTAGTAAAGGTTTCCATAGATAAAATGGAAACCTATATTTTTCAAAATGTGATTTTTTTAAAAAAGATAAGTGATTATTTCCATTCCTAATTTTTTATCTATGTTTTCATCTATGTATTTTCATCTACTAAGTACTAATACAGTCTGCGTTTTCATATGTAATATTTTCAAAGCATGGTAGCGTATGTTTCTGTGTACTAAAATTATTTTTGTGCATAAATTTGCATTTATTTCTGGTATATTTAAAAATAAATGTATAAGTTTATTTAATAATAAATAATCTTGAAATACTGCTTCATCCATGAAGAGGGGGCAGTTTGATAAAAATAGACATAAATAATGTACGTATTCATATCATTTTTGGTGTTTTTCTATTTTACGAACTTTCTATTTTGCGAACTATTTGGGTGTTCCCTACGAGTTCGTAAAAACGAGCGTCAACTGTATTTCATCTTTCTTTCCTCATGGGTCCAGTTGCCCCATAAAAATCGGGCAAGTGGACCAGGAGGGTCTATGTTCCACACGCGTTTTTTTTTTTTTTAAATATTGGTTATCAGGTCCTGTTTTAAAAAGAGTAAACAACTAAAAAAAAAATTTAACCAGGCAGATCATGCACATTATATATCAATTAAAGGGCGTTGTAAGGGAAACCTTTACTGTCAATGTGCCTAAAAAACGTACTAAAAATCAAAATATTAGAATTATTTATACAAAAAATATAACAAGATAAAGTAAAAAAACTAAAACCCAACTACGACAAAAAACTACGCTGAAAAAGTATAAAAGTACCCCATGAATACAGGTAAAGTCACAAGCAAATGCTAGTAATATATAGATATATTCAAAATGTACAAGTAAAGCGCTTTTGAATGATACCAAACACGGCATATTTATCTTAACTTTATTTTTTGACGTATGACGCTTCCAGTATTTGGTAGTAGTGACGCACATATCCGTCGATGGCAGCAAATGGGTAATGGACCGATTAGTGGATGAGGTCGTTAGTGTAATGTGTAAATGTGTAATGTAGATTGAAGGTTTCATGTATTAAGATGACCTAGGAAGATTTCTTAATCTATCTAATTCTGCTAACGATTGACTGTCATGTGGATTTTTAAGCAACTTATTATGATCCAAGGCACTTATAAACAAACCGTCTATGGTTTTGACTCTACTGAGAGCGACATAGGCCTGTCCTTTAGCAAACAATGACTTTCCTAGATCGATAACTGCTTTATCCAGAGTACAACCTTGTAATTTATGTACAGTACAACCCCAAGAAAGAATCAGCGGGAGCATTTTACGCTGAATTTTCCCAGACCCCCTCAAGCCGTCAAATTCAGTGAGGCAAGGCTCGATTCTGACAAGTCCGTTAATATCGGCTTTTATGGATGCGTCGTCAAATTGTATGAGAACAGCGCTTGGCTGTTCTCCCTGTTCCAACTGATCGCGCCGAAGAGCAGGCCATTCAAAGGCCTTCACCACTCCCATCGCTCCGTTTACTAAACCCTGGTTTACATTCAAATTTCTACGAAGCATTACTCTGGAGCCGATTCCCAGTTCGATACTGTTTATTATACCCCCAGTCTTATTGGGGTCACTAGGTAAATGCTCAGGTTTCGGGGTCTGTCCGTATGTCTTCGATTCAGTAGATGTATCTATTGCTGTGATGGTGTACATTTTAGTAAGTAATGTTAAACGTTCCGACATCTTGGTGTTATATGCCTCTACCTGTTTCAAAGTGGGATATATATGTACTATTTCATCATAATAGTTTGTTTCATTAGTTATTTTTCTTGTGTCTAACGTGGCCAGTTGTTCTAAGGTCAGTTTGCCTACTCTGATATTGTTCAAAAGATCAACGAAAGTGTTATCGTTGGCTTGGCGCATATTTTGGCTCAATTCACAGAAATCAAACATCCTCCACAAGTGTGGTTCATGTACATGATGTTCCGGCTGCTTGAAGCAATACGCGCCCCCAAGTGTAGCAGCAACCGGGGGTAGCTGCATGAGATCGCCAAAAGCTAGAACGTTGACACCTCCGAAGACTCGGTCGTTCTGTTTAAGCTCTTGTAGCCTCAGGTGAATATTTCTTAGTGTAGAATAGGGCACCATTGAGACCTCGTCTATTATAACCCACTTGATATTTCTCCATTTATTTCTTTCCCTTTGCAGACGATCTCCGGTCAGCGGCCTCAAGGTAACTGTTCGGCCCTTTTCAATAGGCAATACAAAAGTACTGTGTAAAGTGCATCCTCCGACTAGTCGGGCAGCAACACCAGTTGGTGCCGTGACTATGACACTTGTATTTGAGGATAGTCTTCGAATTTGTTCAACCAGCAGTTTTAGAGTGAAACTTTTGCCGCTTCCAGCTCCGCCAGTAATGAACATTAGGAGTGATCTTTGTTGGTCATCAGTATTTGTTCGTAATTTGTCACATACTTTGGTGAACAACTGTTTTTGATCGTAGTTTAAGGAATTGACTCCCCTCAAAAAATCCTCATCAGACATAATGTTTACTACCATATTGTCTTCAAAATCATCTTCTTGAATATTAATGTGATGAAATGGATTTTGTAATATTGAAGTCTGATTCGTGGCGCTATTATTGGCACACATGTCGACTGCTTGTTCAGCAGCTAGTCGTCGAAGGGCATCTTGTATTTCGTTTTCCCAACGAGATAATAGCTCATTATCATACCCAGAATGAAGTGGTCTTAAAAGACCACGTTTCGCCAAGAAAGCATCTTTAGCATTGTCGTACCCCTCTAACAGCTCACATTCACTACGGAAGGGACAATGCGTAACTAGCAAACTGTAATAGTACGCTTCAGGGTCGGAGTCAGCGGTGTAATATCGAGTTCGTAGAACTGCTGGCCGTGATCGTTTCTTCATTCTACCCATTCTATTCAGCAAATTTATTATTGGCTCTTGGTTTTCAGTTTCTTGCTCATAGGCATCAGCATCTCCATCGTCATCGTCTTGATAAGTAATAGAACTTATCGGCTCATAATTGACAGCGAACTCACCGAGACTCAATTCTTCTAAGTTCCGTGGTCGACTTTCATATCGTTCGAATATATTTTTGCAAGGCTCAACTGTATCCGAATCAAAACGTAACATCCTGTACCTGAGCTCAGGCTTGCATGTGTTAACGAATGTTGACTTCCTGGAGCTGTCGCGTAACTTCAGGTGGCACAGCCTGTATGCACACTCCGGCGCTGACACTTGACGATGATTCATCAAACAATTCTGAACGGCAAATATCTGCTGGCCAAAATTTCCTCCTCTTTCTCTAACTCTATAAAGCGCTTCTGCTATTGCGGTTTGCAGGTTCGCTGGTTCCGATTTCGCGATATATTTAGCGATATAATACGCAACGCCAAGAGCTGAAACCACAGGCTGTATGTCAATATTAGCACCCCACAATCGTAGTAGTGTTGCATTGTAATTATTAATCATAGATTCTTCCGAGCGTCTCTTTAATATATAAAATTTTCCACCATTTGAAGTAGCTTGGTTGTCATCCAATATTACTGTTCTTTCTGAGCTTCGTTTTGGAAACCCAAATCTACATGAATTTGGACTTCTATAACTGTAACATGTATGTGTGTGTCTGTGAGTTTGAAGTCTGGTGACAAGATCTTTTAATTCTGAATCGTTTTCAGGTATTTCGCAGGTAATTATATTTTCAAGCAGATTAATTCCTTCTGGCGAATTGAAATCGGGCATATCTTTACACCAAACAATCATATGTATATGTGGAGATCCCCTTAATTGAAATTCAACCCGCCACCAGAAATCAACCAGTTCATGACCCAATATATAATTCGATTTGCTTTTTAATACTCGCATAAGAGCATTAAACCTGAACATAAACTGGCGCGACAGGGTTACTGGATACGATTCCACTAATCTTAGCTTTTCATCATAAGTCAGATCGTCGATAGGAAAATCAGGCCTACCATCTGCCACCAAGAGAGCTTTTAACATGTCCCGCCAATTCAAATCATTACAGGATAATGTAAGATAGAAATGGGGTGGCCCTAAGTTTCTGACCATGGCCATTAGCTCTGTAAAAGCCCTGTGCCAGTAGGAAGAAGTCCCTCGTATGTTTCTCATACATAAATGTATATTTTGTATAAGATCCTCCGGCTGTATCCCATCTTGTCGAAGTCTTCCACAAACAGATACATTCTGGCGTGCTCTTAACAATTCTACTGCAGACAGAGCATAAAATAGGTATTCTATTTTTTGAAATCGTTTGTCGCTTCCCATAACTCTAGTCTGAAAGTAGTCCAATGGGGTTATTTTGTGTTGCCTTTCTTCATGTAATCCATTATTTCCATCAGGGAAGAGTCTAACCCATGCTAATTCCTCAGCTCTTTTTTCTACAAGGAGGCTTATAGGAGGAGCTGTCTTTCTCCGAATATCGTATACTGGGAGGGGTGTATCGTTACCTACAGGATTATTTATGACATCAATTAAATTAGGTATCTGGTACTCGTTAGCCATCAACATTGTGACGTTTATTTGGCCATTATTAGTTAAGGATCTGGCAGTGATGTCATCGTTGCAATGACCATTAACGGAGTCATGTTCGCTATCGGTGGTTTCATGTGGACATACGTTTGATGGTGTCATGTTGTTGACAGATACGTTTACAGACGTTATGCAATACTGGAGGTTTCTGCGTCCTCTTGTCATAAGGACAACAGGTAGGTGCTCAGCGAGAGATTCAATAGTACTGAACATCATTAACATTGCACAACCTCTAGTTGATGCGACAAATCCTTTAGGTCCCCTTGAATGGGAATCAAACAGGTAATACGACGTATCATGTTTAATTACAGAGATTGATATCTCTGTTTCTGCGGTGATTATGCCTGCATTCTTCTCAATAGTCAGGAAAAAGTGCCGTAGACCTTCTAATAAGCTCGAAAAATATCCTTCTAGCACATCTACTGTTGGGTTAATTAGTCCTGTTATACAATCTATGTCAAAATCAAGTGTATAAGACATATTTGCGATGACTAACTCCGGGAGCAATTCTTCGGTGTTTAAATAATTTGGTTGTATTGGCAAGCTCCTTAGACACTGGGAGTAATATGCATCACCAAATATTAACACCCGATCAATGTCCGAAGCGTCCCATTGCGACAGATCTTTGGTGGAAGAATAAGCTATAGCAACTGCTGCATTTGCAGTGCATTGTTTCCCCCTACTGTCGGAAGAAAACATGTCACTTCCTTGATTAAAAGAACCTCTAAGAATTTTTCGGTCTGAATTAATAACTTTAAAATGTTGATGTGGCTCTCGGTTATGATTAACTGTTGTTGGCGGTATTTCAATTATATGCTCATCATTCATTGAATTTTGTAGGTGTTCAAAGTTAAGAGTAACGCCTCTATAGAGATGATTGTTGTTTACAAGCCAATTTAAAGCTGCACGTAGGTTGTCTAAATTCACTCTATATTCCCTGACCCTATCAACATTTTCTAATGTTTCGATGACAACAGTGAGACCGCACTGTTCAATCGCCAGTGGTAGTTGTTCCGTGATTTCTTCAACTTGTTGAGCAAACAACACAGCCTGCCCTTTAAACCCTTTTTGTCCGAAATGTCCTCCCAGTTTTATTATTTTAACAAACGGTATAATCCTTGATACAAGCCTTATTTCAACTTCAGTTAAAGCTACTAATTGTTGAGGAGGTTCCGGAACTGTCATTTTATTCCAAAAAGCCGTTGACGGAACTTTATTACGACTTATAGAATTGGCACATCGATTACAGGCTGTTATTCTTTGTGGAGTGTTAGGCGGGAAAAGATTATTAGATGTTATATTTTTTACTTGATTTTTGTATAGTGTTTTTTTACAAATATAACATGTTTTGTCCGATACCTCCGAAATTGCCCTATCAAACTCGTCCTTGTCTGTTTCGAACAAAATTCTTCGAGCTCGGTAGGTTCTAGATGTATTTATCTGCATGGATTGAAGTCGTATCTCTCTTGATGTTGGAGTTTCGTTAGCACGAATTTCTGAAGCATGATTGCTCATCGACTCAAGTCGTGATTGCCTAGTAGACGGGGATTCTAGATCACGCATTTCAGAGGCATGATTACGCATGTTTTCCAAACGTGATTGTCTAGTCGACGGAGACTCTTGATCACGCATTTGAGAGGCATGATTACACATATTTTCCAAACGTGATTGTCTAGTCGACGGAGACTCTTGAGCACGCATTTGAGAGGCATGATTACACATATTTTCCAATCGTGATTGTCTAGTCGACGGAGACTCTTGAGCACGCATTTGAGAGGCATGATTACACATATTTTCCAAACGTGATTGTCTAGTCGACGGAGACTCTTGATCACGCATTTGAGAGGCATGATTACACATATTTTCCAAACGTGTTTGTCTAGTCGACGGAGACTCTTGAGCACGCATTTGAGAGGCATGATTACACATATTTTCCAAACGTGATTGTCTAGTCGACGGAGACTCTTGATCACGCATTTGAGAGGCATGATTACACATATTTTCCAAACGTGTTTGTCGAGTCGACGGAGATTCTAGATTACGTACTTGAGAAGCATGATCTTTCATTGACTTGAGTCGAAGTATTTTTGAAGTGGGAGTTTCTAAGCTTCGGGTTTCGGAAGCATGTGTCTTTAACGAATAAAGTCGCTGTGATCGAGAATTTTGAGATTCTTGCGATCTTATCTGAGCAATGTAGTTTTTTGCTTTATGTAAACGTATGATTTTTTTTTGAGAAGTTTCTTTCTCACGAAGATTATCAGCCCGTTTTTTAGCATTCCAACGATTTTCCACTTTAGAATGTTCGGACTGCGTTTTCCTACGATTTTTCTGATAATCTTTGTCTTTTATTCTTCTAAATTCAGTAATATCTGGGGATTCATTTTTTACCCGACTACGGCAAAGCCAAAGGAGGGTTATGATTTTGACAGGCTATGTATGTATGTATGTATGTATGTATGTATGTATGTATGTATGTATGTTCATCTGTTCCCTCGTAACTTCTAAACCACTAATCAGAATTCGACAAATGACATATCATTAGAAGCGTCTTAATTGTCCGCTGGTTATAGGCTATATAGATTTTCACCAAATTCAATGTGGCGCCTTCTAGCGGACAAAATATACAGAGTAAAAAAATAAAGTTAAGCTAGATATGCCGTGTTTGGTATCATTTTAAAGCGCTTCACTTGTACATTTCGAATATATATATATTACTAGCATTTGCTTGTGACTTTACTTGCATTTATGGGCTAATTGCATATAATTCACATCTTTTCGTTCTTAATTTCTTTGGTACTTAGTAATCAGAATAAGACCACTGCAGTGCCATTAGAAGGGTCTTGATCTTGATATTCTGTTGGTTGTGAGCTATAAAGTTTGTCACCAAATTTACTATTATGCCCTCTAGCGGACAAAAAGTATAAAATAAAAATATATGTAATGTGTTTGGTATTACTTGAAAGAGCTTCACCAGTATTTATATGCTTATACATAATTACAAGACTGCTTTGAAGATGTTTAAAAAAAATGAGCGATAAGAGTAAAGCGCGGATCACGGGAACTGTAATGTAGAGCAGCGTGAACGTTATTCTATTAACGTTCACGTCAAAAAATAAAGTTAAGATAAATATGCCGTGTTTGGTATCATTCAAAAGCGCTTTACTTGTACATTTTGAATATATCTATATATTACTAGCATTTGCTTGTGACTTTACCTGTATTCATGGGGTACTTTTATACTTTTTCAGCGTAGTTTTTTGTCGTAGTTGGGTTTTAGTTTTTTTACTTTATCTTGTTCTTGTCTCAGAAATGCGTGAAGCTTTTTTTGTTTTCCTTGATAAAGCCATTTTTTAAAAGCTTTTATTTTATACCTAAAATAATGAAACTAAATGTTAATATTTATAGCTCTATTTATTTACACTAGATTTACTAACCTAACTCAAACTAAATTGTTTTTGTTTATAGACCTATACTTATTATACTACTTCTTATTTCTATACTTACTAACTATACTATACTACTAACTTTTACTGCTATTTCGTAGACTATATAAACCTGGTACTTTTGGTGCAATACCAGCAAAATTATTTTTATTTATTTAATCCGACAAAATTTAAACAGTGTATCGAAGTAGGATGGCTGTGGTTGCTTCCCTGCGTTACCGGGTACACAACGTGACAACGAATAGGCAAATAGATACACACGCACATATAACAACATAAGCCCGAAGGCATATAATGCAGAGGACATTTTTATGGGAGTTTTAGCCAGTTATCAAACTGTTTCCGCCTTCACCGCGTGGAGGTACTCCCAGCTTATGTCGTTTACATTAGTGCATTAAATTATTCTATTAACGTTCACGCTGCTCTACATTACAGTTCCCGTGATCCGCGCTTTACTCTTATCGCTCATTTTTTTTAAACATCTTCAAAGCAGTCTTGTAATTATGTATAAGCATATAAATACTGGTGAAGCTCTTTCAAGTAATACCAAACACATTACATATATTTTTATTTTATACTTTTTGTCCGCTAGAGGGCATAATAGTAAATTTGGTGACAAACTTTATAGCTCACAACCAACAGAATATCAAGATCAAGACCCTTCTAATGGCACTGCAGTGGTCTTATTCTGATTACTAAGTACCAAAGAAATTAAGAACGAAAAGATGTGAATTATATGCAATTAGCCCATAAATGCAAGTAAAGTCACAAGCAAATGCTAGTAATATATATATATTCGAAATGTACAAGTGAAGCGCTTTAAAATGATACCAAACACGGCATATCTAGCTTAACTTTATTTTTTTACTCTGTATATTTTGTCCGCTAGAAGGCGCCACATTGAATTTGGTGAAAATCTATATAGCCTATAACCAGCGGACAATTAAGACGCTTCTAATGATATGTCATTTGTCGAATTCTGATTAGTGGTTTAGAAGTTACGAGGGAACAGATGAACATACATACATACATACATACATACATACATACATACATACATACATAGCCTGTCAAAATCATAACCCTCCTTTGGCTTTGCCGTAGTCGGGTAAAAATTAAGTAAGTACTTATGTATTTTACTATAGGTAATAAGTATAAAAGTTACATGGGTATTTTAAGGAAAAAGATAACAAAATAAATGTATGAACAAACGGCTACGTAAGAGTATTTAAGTATCTCATTCTCTTTTCTATTTACCACAATGGGAGTTCGATATGTCCAATAATCCTGTGGAGAATGTAACCGTATTTTTATATCGAATAGAATTATTTTTTATTCGTTTCGAAAATTTTCTAATAATCTCACTTTGCCTTATGTACGCCTCTTCATCTGTATCGTAAAATTTCGAGCTATAACTATTACATTTAAGAAATTTGGTTTGATACCCCCAACATGCTTTCTTAAAATTTTATTATGTAATTGTAATAATACATTATGTAATTTTCCTTATTGCAAGCAAAAAAAAAAAAAAACAACAAAAACGGAGAAATTAATTTTCCGTAGTAAGAGAAACTCAAAACGATATTTATAACTGTTTGGGTAACTGGATCCCATATGGTCCAGTTATCTCTGATACATGTCCCAGATACCCCATTTTTGAAAAATGAAAGGGGTAACTGGAACACCGGCCTTGAATTTGAAAAATGAAGTAAATATGTATGCATACCTAATAATATTAATGTATTTATGTGTCTAATCTTTAAATAAAAAGATTGCTTGATAAAAGTACTTACCGTATTTTAATAAAAAGCCGAGGAAGTTCAACCAAATGGACTTTGTTTTTAAAAAAAGAAACCTAAATTTTCAGCAACCTATCACATCAAAATCAGAGTTGGGATTGTGTTGACACATGTTGTTTTAAGAAGTAGAGATGGGGGGGGGGGCAATGTTGACAAAAGCTAAAGCTTAAAAAACATCAACTTTTTTTTATAAAACAGCATATGACCCAGTTACCTCGCGGGTCCAGTTACCCAAGCTTCCCTCAGTTAATTTTATTTAATATTTCGGAAGTTCTTAACTTACGAAATTGCCCATCTAATTTGTAGACACCCTGTAATATGTGTTTATGTAATTGCTTTGCTTTACGATTTCAGTTTTATGAATGCATCCATAAAAAGCTACTGCGCCATATGCATAAAATGTGAAGCCTAGCAAGTCACACGCACTTTTGATACGTTCGTTCTAAGATACAATTTTATATAATTTGTGTACATTTTTTAAAATAATTTATAAAAACTGTGAGTGAAGTTTCTTTTAATACATTATACACATACCAACTATTTTGTCTATAATTAGATATTCCTATTCAAATAAACATATTTGATTCAGAAATTTTATTTAATGAATGGAATGAAGTAGATTTCACATGACTACCTCGCAGAAGCAAATGTACAGTCGTGGAAAAAAAAAAAAAAATTAAACACCCCCTACTAACTCCTCAACAAATTATCGTAGAAGAAAGTTACTGGTACCGAACGATTGGAAATAAAGTTTACTTTTAAATGATATAGATAAAATTTGCTTAGGGGCCATCTACATATTAAAATTAACCATAACTTTGTTTTTTTCAATAGCAGTACACCATTCTGACAGCATAAATGAACTCTACACCCTTCAATTAGCCTAAAAACAATTTTTTATGCAATTCGTACCATAAGTTTCTGAGAAATTAATTATTTTAAACCGAGCATATTTTAAGGGCTGTATCCAAATTGAAGTTCGGAACTCGACTGTTAACCGAGGGAGCCCTCATCTTGATCAAGGCACCTTAAGAAGTCAATGAAGCCTGCTAGATTACAGGACAGCAAATGAAATTTTGGATTTCCATAAAGCAGGACTTAATAAATCTAATTCCATCAAAAAAATTGTAGGTTGCAATTCATAATTTTTTCGAGTATTAATTTCATAAATCATAATTCATATCATAAAGTTATAAAAATTGTAATTTCAGCGTATTTATGTTTGTGTATATTAGTATTATTGCTACACAAAAAATTAGCACATTAGGAGCATAATTTCTGGAGATATAAATAAAAATATGAAAATGTAATTTAACATTAGAAGCACTAAATTTTGAATGTTTATAATTCAAAAACTTATCATTCAAATGACTTGAAATTTGGTGTCTAGGCATAGTTTGACACGAAGATTTGAAATATCTCATTAAAATTGGGTATTGTCATTGAAAAAAATAAAGTTTGGATTCGTTTTAATGTGTAGATGGCCCCCTAAGCAAATTTTATATACATCATTTAAAAGTAGACTTTATTTCCAATCGTTCGGTACCAAAAACTTTCTTCTACGATAATTTGTTGAGGAGTTAGTAGGGGGTGTTTACTTTTTTTTTCCACGACTGTACGTTGGAGTGGAACAAGGGCAACACTCCATCCCCCGGAAAACATTAACCCAAGATAATTCCCTAGTTTATTTTCTTTGATAGGGCTTTGCATTCCTGAGCGCTTATATTCTTTTGTAAATTTTGTATATATTCTTATAAATATTCTTTTCTTTTCTTTTTTTATCGTATAAACTTTCTCATTACCTATTATTCATTTATTATTTTATTGTAACTGTTTATGTATTTAAAATATATTGCGCCTGTAAAGGCCTTTTTTTTCGTTTATAATCTTGCCGATTTTTTCCTATATGCGTTTCTGGTATCCTGCTTGCCAGACTTTGGCTATGACAATAAATTGCTCCACATTTCATCGCTCTATTAGAGGTATGGAGAGTCTCCAGGTACTCTGTTCCAGTTCCTATTCCATGTCCAAGTCACAGAAGCAAAACATAGTTAAACAAATACTTTTCTGGTTCAAAGTATGTTTCTTTGATTTAAAAATACGGAAAGTTGGCAGGTATGATATTGATTTAAACATAAAATTACAGTAGTGTAATTTCTGCACATTTCATAAAATAATTCTACATTTAAAATTCTGTCATGGACAAGTGTACATTGTAGCATATCTGATGAATATATAATCTCATAGAAATGTTTCTACCTCTTAATCACATATAAAATTATTTTAAAGTTTTCTCTAATTGAAACAAATGCGCTTCCGCTTCCAAAGACGCCGTTTTAAATCTATTTCCCGGATGCAATTAAATTTGAGAAATATTGTGTCGAGAAATTTACACAAAACGTTCATCAATTAATGGATCTTCGTTGCTTCTACGTCGCATTGAAGAGCAGCGATGTGGGATTTTAATGAAGAGTACGCTTTTATAATATTTTAAATCGGCTTCACGCAGCTGGATTTTTTTTAAAATCATTTTTTTCTTTGAAGTACGGCATTTTATAAAATAAAATATCCTAATTTATTAGTGTATGACACGTGCTCTTGTAATTCGCGCAACCCAAGTTTTAATACTTTATTCGAAATAAATATTGATCAATATTTATTAAATATTATTTAAATATAATTGAATTTATTCGAAAGCGTTCTAAATTAAAACATTTTTGTAAAACCGCCATCTTCACATTGTCGTTTCTGTTTTTCCTGTACTTGTTGTTCCTGTTTTCCTGTTTTTCCTGTACTTGAAGTTTTTCCTGTACTTGAAGATATTTTGTTTTCTTGCGCCATTACGCAAACGGCCGTTTAGTACACTTTAAAAGGTGTTTCTTTTTTAGGTAAATCGTTCAGGCATGTGGGATTCCGTATTGAAGTTAGCACGATTTCTCTCTGCTTGCACCTTTTGTATTAATATTAATTTTTTAACTGCCATAAAAAAATTAATTTTCTCGCGCCATTTCATCTTGTTACACCCTGTAAATTGCATAGTGGATACTACATAAATTTATAGATGCACGTGTTCGCTTTGTACATGAATTTTTGAGTACGCATGGATCGCAGAACTATCACTAAACCCGATCCGACCCGCGGTTCTGGCTGAGTCGAGTTGAAGCTCACTTGCTCACTTTTGCCGTTGTGGGTCGAGTTGATACTAGTTTTTTTTTCATTGCGGGTGAGGTTGCCTTTAAATATTTCGAGTTCTAATCGGTTTCGGGTTGAATTTTGATTTCTTCTGGTTGGGTTTGGGTTGCACAAATTTTTCAAAAGGAAATCCAGAATATTTTTGTGTTAAATGAATGTATATAAGCTTATTTTTATTATTTAACAAAAATAAAATTGATATTACTGATATAATTGAGGACTATATTTTTGTAACTGCATTAAAATATTAATTGTTATTTTTTTTTACTTGCGGTCGGGGTCGGTTTGGAAAATATTTGGTTTGGGTCTGGATTCGGAAGAACGTTAAGCAAAATTTTCTTATTCGGGTCTGATAGAACTTGACTTACACAAGAACCTAGTTGAAACTACGCTTCCAATATATCGATGGTCCGTTAATATGAGATCCTAGTACATAACGCGCGTCTTCGTTATTTAAATAAAATTTGAGTATAAAAATCGCACGACATATGACTTTTCTTTTTTGTTTTATTTTTAATAGAGGGTGTTTTGTAAAAGCAAAACTTTAAGAGGTGATAGTATACATCCAAACAAACAACTTTCATCAAAGAACGCATGGTCGGAAATAAAACGCAAAGGTGTTGGTGCATTTGAAAACTTGGTCCATGCAAACGTTAAAGCTGCATTCCTGTTGCGATTTATCGGGAGAAGAACTACACTAATAATATGCAAATGTGATATGGGGAATAAGAAGAACGCGTATGCAAAATTTTCCCTCGATTAAACATAAAAACCGTTGATCTGAGTGGGCAACTGTCAATCGTGGTTGGAACGTATCAGAAGATGTTGCACTTCACTAATATGGAAAAGGTTGATACGCATTTTATCTACGGAACTGCATATGGAAATGGCTCAGAGGCTCAATGATTGTACGGAGAGCGGTTTCCCAACTTGCTTTTGTCAATTAATCGTTCTATGTGTGTATTTACCTCGTATAACAGCATCACATTCGACGCCCTTTAGGACCTTTGCATTTCAATTCCGATCATGCATTCTTTGATGAAAGTTGTTTGTTTGGATGTGCACTAACCCCTCTTAAAAATTTCCCCATCTTTTATGAAACACCCTATATATTCTTGCGTTTATACAACTTCGCAACTATACTTTTACGAACGTATCTATGATAAATCATCGCGTCACAATAAATATAAATAAAATGAGACACGTATAGTCACAACGGATTCGACTCATTCGTTATAAGATATAGTTCGCTAAGTTTGAATTACGTAACACTTATTCTTAAAATATTCGAACAAAGAAAGTGTTTTAATCCTTTATATCCTGACTGTACTTTTAAGTACCATTAAAGAAAATTCAATGAAAAATTTATTTAATTCGTCTACCAATAAAAGTAGAGTGCACTTTTCAAACAAAATAATTTGCTCAATCCTATTTAGAAAGCATAGTGAAACAGTAGAAGCCAAATGTTTTTTGATATGGTTACTTTCTCAATCATTTACCTAGGTGTAGGTTTTATCCTATTAAAAAATGGCATACGAAAAATTAGCAACTACAAAGCACTTCTCTGTTACAGATAGGATCACAATGCATTTATTTACACTGTTCTCATAAGAATTGTGATATTTCCATAAAGGTATTTTTTGTTAATTAATCTAATTATTCTTGTCAATATTTTGCAAAAAAGAGCTTTAACTTCTCATTTTGTAAATCAGTTAAAATAAAAAAAAATGTCTAAAAATCAATTTATTATTTTATATGTTGTTCTGGATATTTTAAACATTAACGTAAATAATTATTCAGATGAAGCAATTTCTTAATTCAAAATTCAAGATAAAAAGGGTTAAACTCTTACATACACATTTTGTAAGTGCTTTTTCTTTAAATCTGTATATAAATATATCCCAGCATATTTGATCAAAATAAAATCTCGCAGAGAATGTTGAGATATAATAATTTAAAATGATGCTATCTCTCAAATTGAAACAAACGTGCTCTGAATTCCAAAGACTCCATTTTAAACACATTTTCTGGTTTCAATTTCTCTGAAGGAAAACTGCGTCGAGAAACTACTGAAAACGTCCGTAAATTACATGTTCTTCACTGCTCGTATGTAACATTGAAGAATGGTAAATTTTAATGGCGCACTATTATTTACATGGATTTATTTTACTTTTAGGTTGATTTATTTAGAAAGCGAGCTATTGAAATCACTCCTTTTCTGTATATATGTATATAATTCAAATTAATATTTTAAACGTGTTGATTAACTCTCAAAATGTAAGTATCGCTGTTTCTGCATCTTCTTCTTCCAGGCAGAGGCAGCAGAGGAATGCAGGAGTTTCCACTAAACAATGGACTTCCTCGATCCATACAGATATTTTTGAGAGATCCTTTCCATCCCTCTCTGTCCAGAGTAATCGCATTATTTATATTATACATCTTCATTATATCTCGAATAGAACTTTCGAAAACCATCCGGGGTCTTCCCCTCCTACGTTTGCCTTCCGGATTCCATTCAAAGAAGATTTTAGGAAGGTGTTCCTCTTTCATTCTGCGGATATGTTCATACTATCTTGTTATACTCCACTGTATTAAAAGCATCTTGTTTGACTTGCATGATTTCACGTATTCATGAATTTTTAATTTTTTACAGCTTAGACCTTTCTCGCTGATATTCACTACAAGTCCATTTCGGTAGAGAGGAGTTTCTTTTATAGACGGAGATTTAATGCCTATGTCTCTGCGCCATATAGTAAAATGTTTTGTACCATAGTATTTTAAATTAATCGTTTAATTTTTGGGAGAATATTACTACTCCATACAACAGAATTCAGCATTGCTATTGCTTTTCTGTCTTCACCAATTCTCCTTTCAACATCTCTTTGGCTGGATCTATCTTCATGATTGAAAGATCAAAAGCATTTGAATTCTTATACAGTTTTAATATTAGTATCATTCAATAAAATATCAGTTTTCTGATCCGCATTTAAATGCTCAGTTTTACTCATATTTCTCTTTAATCCCCATTCGTCATAAATGTCCTTTAATTTAGGAAGCTGCACGTAGCCTCTTCTTCATCTTCTGCAATCATGACTTGTTCATCCGCAAACAATAAATGATTGATATATTTATCATCATTCAGTTTCAGACCCATTTTATGGCATTTCTTCGTCCATACTCTATGGCACACATTAATGTATATTTTGAATAACGTTGGTGAAAGACAACAACCTTGCAAAATGCCTTTACTAGTGATGAAAGATTCGGACAATATGTTTCCAAGTTAACTCTACAGCTGTTTCCATAATAATATGGATCAGCTTTACATTAATACTAGCTAGTTTTAGTACTTTCCAAAGCAAAGTTCGCGTTACGCTATCATAAGTTTTTGCAAGATCCACAAATATAAATGCTGTGCTTTTTCCTTTCTCTCTGTTTTTCCAGAATTTGTCTCAGAGCAAAAATGCGGTCAACACAAGATTTACCTACTGAAAAACCACTTTGTTCTTCAACACCTTCATATTCTTCTACATGTTACTTTATTTAAAACTCAGTCTCCGTTAAATATTTGCCCCACCAGTGGCCGAGAGGTTCTGCTCTCGAAGCTGGTAGACGGGAGGTGCTGGGTTCAATCCCAATCGCGCCCGTCGGCCTAATCGTTCGGAGTTTTCGTGGTTTTCTTCGAGCCTTGGATTTCCAAGCGTCAATACGGGTTAGGTTCCCTTAGAAAGACCCCCCACTAAGGGCACTCCCCCCTGGGCCTGTATCCCTCGAGCAGATAATTGGCCGTCAAAAATCAACCAACCAACCGTTAAATATTTATCTAATATATAAAAATGAAAATTTGTCTGCCTGTCTGTAATTCTATACAAATCCACAGTTTGGAAGCCAGAATTATGAAATGCTATGTGCATGTGTATTAAAACACGGCCGAGGCAACTAAAGTAAACCGGAATGGAAATAATTTATAGTTGGTTTTTAATTAATAAAAAACCACCAATTTAACAGCAATTTCCAATCAAATTGAAACATTTTTCGTTATAGCGGTTACCAACAATTACAAATCTAATATAAAATTCTTACTACAACAATTACATTTCTATTGCAAGATATCCACGTGGAAAATGAAATTGAAATAAATAGTTTCACGAATTTTAAAAAAGGGAATATTACGTCACAACTTTTCTATTTTAAGATTTCCACGTGAAAAATGAAAATGAAATAAATAGTTTGACGAATTTAAAAAAAGGAAATATAAAAGACGAGGTGAATATAGTAAAACGTCATATGAGTGCGAAAAAACGTATCGAAGCATGATAAAAACCCTAGTAAGGAAAAATTGGCGTATTTTAACATTATTGCTCCAATGATGAATTGAAATAAGTTCATTTATAGCTGCGTTCCTTTGCATTTATTCTGGTATATAAATTTATGCATTTTTATATTGGGTTTTCATTTGATTCATGTGTATGACACTTCGACTTTTTTTATTGTTTGTTTTATGTTGTATATTAAATTTTAAAATTGATTTTTCAGAATAAACATTCGTCAAATTCTGGGCAACGTAGGGCACTTTAGCTAGTAGTAATATAAATTTGATGAAAATAAAATCTCACTGCGAATTTTCGGACATCTAATCATTTAATACGATTTTAAGCTATTTCTCAAATTGAAGGAACCGTGCTGTGAATTCTAACGACGCCATTTTAAACACATTTTCTGATTGCAGTTCAGTGGTTCTCTACTTATCTTATGTTATATTGAATAACAGTAAATTTTAATGATGCATATAGTTTATACAATGATTTATTTTGTTTTTACATTTATTTTTTTAGAAATCAAGTTATTGCAATCACACCCTTTTATCTATCTATCTAGCTATTTTTCTATAATGCAAGATAATTTTTTAAAAGTGTTGATTAACTCTGAAAATATAAGTATTACGTTTCTACATCTTTCTTCATTTAAAATTCAGTCGCCGATAAAAACAATCGTAGCGTATTTGATGAAAATGAAATCTCGAAGGGAATGTTGGGACTTCTGATCATTTAATACGATTCTAAGCTATTTCTCAAATTGAAATAAACGTGTTCTGAATTCCAACTACGCCATTTTAAATCCATTTTCCGAATCCGATTCTCTGGTTCTTCACTTTTCTTATGTTATACGGAATAATAGTAAATTTTTATGTTTCTTATAATTTATACAAGATGTTATTTTACTTTTAGGTTGATTTCTTTAAAATTCGAGTTATTCCAATCATTCCGTTTATCTATCTATATATTTATCTGTAATGCAAATTATTTTTCTAAACGTCTTGATTAACTCTGAAAATAATGCAATTTCTACATCTTCCTTCATTTAAAACTTACTCGCTGATAAAAATATATGGCAGTGTATTTGATGAAAATAATATCTCGCAGGGAATGTTGTGACATCTCAATATTTAATACGATTCTAAGTTATTTCTTAAAGTGAAACAAATGTGCTCTGAATTCTAACTAAGACGCCATTTTCTGGTTGCAATTCGCTGGTTTTTAACTGCTGTTATGTTACATTAAATGATAGTAAATTTTAATGATGCGTATAACTTATATAAGGATTTATTTTAACCTTCAGGTTGTTTTCTACAGAAATCGAGTTATTGCAGTTACTTCATTTATCTATATATCTATCTATGTATAATGCAAATTAATTTTTTTAAACTCGTTATCTCTCAAAATGTAAGTGTTGCAGTTTCTACATCTTCCTTCATTTAAAACTTAGTCGCCGATTAAAAAAATACCTTATTGTATTTGATGAATAAAATCTCGCAGGAAATGTTGGAACATCTAAACAATATGATTATAAGCTATTAGATTAATTTTTATTACAATTATTCATTTGGTAAATAAAACATAATAGTTGAAAATTTCCAAGCACGTGAAAAACTGCAGCATTTCCTGCAGTTCCAGGAAAGAAAAAAACTTTCGATTTATTCTGTTGAGTTGATTCAAATATAAGACCAGATACTGTGATCGTTAAAGTTTAATTGGGTGAAAATCAAGTTATTGCGATCAATTCGCTTATCTATCTATATATTTATCTATAGAGCAAATTATTTTTCTAAACGTGTTGATTAACTCTGAAAATATTGCAATTTCTGTATCTTCCTTCATTTAAACTCAGTCACTGATAAAAATATATCGTAGTGTATTTGGTGAAAATAATATCTCGCAAGGAATGTTTGTGATACTTAAACATTTAATGCAATTCTTAGCTATTTCTCAAATTTAAACAAACGTCCTCTGAATTCTAAAGACGCCATTTTCTGATTGCAATTCGCTTGTTTTCCACTGCTCTTATGTTATATTGTACGACAGTAAATTTTAATGATGCGTATAACTTATAAAATGCGTTATTTTACTTTTAGATTGATTAAAAAAAATCGAGTTATTGCAATCACTCCGTTATTCTATCTATCTATTTACCTATAATACAAATTAATTTTTTAAACGTGTTGATTAATTCTCAAAATATAAGTTTTTACATTTTCCTTCATTTAAAACTCATTCACTGATAAAAAATATATCGCATTTTATTTAAGGAAAACAAAATTTAGCAGGCAATGTGACATCTGTTCATTTAATACGATTCTGAGCTATTTCTCAAACTGAAAAAAACGTGCTCTGAATTCTAAAGACGCCCTTTTAAAGCCATTTTTCGGTTGCAATTTTTCTGGAGAAACAATGCTTCGAGAAATTTACAGAAAACGTCCACAAAATTAAAGGTTATTCACTGTTCGTATGCTATTTCGAAGCAGCGACGTCTCGTACCAGTTTTCACCGGTGAGGCCGGGTCCGCCATAATAAATGTTATTTTTTCTTATATAAATATTTCTTATTTAAATATCCAAACAAATTACTTAACCTTAAAATTAAAAATTAATTTAAGGTGTTGGTATTAATTTCCATGGCTGTCCAATTATTAGAATTCAAAGTTTGTTGGCTGGTTAACGATGGTATTTGAATGGTCATCTATTTGCGCGCAATATCTGCGCTGGGTATCATCCACGTTTTACTGTCTGGGTGTTGAAACACGTAAGCAAACATTAGCTGTCAAAGCATTGCTATTGAAGTGAATACAATGGAGTAGACAATAACCATTACATTTTGTTTCTAATTGGGAAAAAGTGCTTACGCAACACCTCAAATATTGCAGCAAGTATACGGTGATGATGCATTATCACGATCTCGCATTGTTTAATGGTTTCGACTTTTTTTTTATAGTCGCCGTTTTCGCACATTGTCTTGCCTGTGAAGCTTTCTTTGGCCAAACAAGACATCGTGCAGCTAAACCACCCTTCATACTTTCAGGACTTGGCACCCACAGTCTATTTCCTGTTTCTCAAACTAAAAATATCACTAAAGGGAACAAGATTTTTGGATATTGATAACATCAAGGGAAATGTAATGTCCGAAATTAAGAGGATTCCCAAAGATCAGTTTGCAAGTTGTTTCAAACAATTGTACAGCTGAGCAGAAAAATGTATTACGTCAAAACATTTTAAAAATTTATGTGCTGTACATTCATATTTAAGAAGTTATTTCACAAATCCTGGAAATTAATAGTCACATAGTGTATTATTTTTATCGGTATAATTTTTTTTCAAATAATGAACATTCTTTTTATCGCCGCTAACTGATATATCCGTTCACTAAAATGTAGATTTCATGGCAATAGAAGCATTATTTATGGGAGCGTCCACTGTTACTCTTGTGACCACCAGAGCAAATTTCCATATATATTTCGAATTCTTTTATTACAAAATATATTTAAGGTAAATTTGATACAACTTCTTAAAAATACATGTACTCTACTTTCATAAACCATGTATAATTTGTAACGAAAAGCATTTTACTTGGCTAGATAACAAATGAAAATTTTGTTACTCTTGTGACCACAAAAAAATGCAATTTTCAAAAATTGTGTTTGACGCAGAAATTCTGTGAATTATATGATACTATAGAAATAAAATTTACAGAATATAACAGAGTAATTATATCTTTTTAAAAAGCATTAATCATTGAACTCATCTGATTACATATGAATTAGTTACATTTGATTATGCAAAATGCTAAGTGTTACTCTTGTGACATTTTGTCCATAATGTAATTTTAGAAAAAATTCAGTTTAAATACTAAACAAAATAATTAAAATAAGTTAAAAAAATTATTTTCTATACAGAACAACTTTTAATGATGGTTTAATTTTAAAATAACATAAAATAATGTAAAAAATTCTAAAATTAACAAACACTATAACCACTTAGCAACCTCTCAGTTTTTGCTACTTAACAGAATAAGTCATTGTCTGCATTATCAATAATATCACTTGTAACTTCTCCTGTATCATGATTTACTTAATGAAACAAAAATTCTTTGTACGAATCATGTTACTGTAAGGTTAATAGTAGATAGTGTCATTTTTCATGGTTTTAACAAATTGTATTAGTTGAATGCCCTTCGCTGTTGGTATTTTCTCACAAAGTAATGAAACTTTATTGTTTTATTTCTTTTGACAAAATAAGTAGTATATCTTAGAATTGCTTTTTTAGCACGCACTTCATTCCATATATATCAATAGACAACAACGCAAAATAAATCTACAGCATCTATACCAGGAGTATTTGAAAAAAAAAAATATGCCCAATTATGTTAATTGAGAAAGGATTCCGATTCATTGCAGGCATATTTGCATAGTTATATATATTTTTTTAATTGGAAAGCACAACCATCATATAAAAAAGTAAAACAGGTACATTTTAGGAAAATACAAATTCCCTTAAAGATGCAATGTTGAAATTTTTCATACGAAAGCATTTACAAAAAAATTTGATTATGAGTTACATTGTCTAAAATAATAGCATAAGACTTTACTTGATTGGTATCATACTAAATAAAAAGCTGAAAATACAGTCGCTTGTGGATTTGACCAGTAATGTAGTATTTCATACCAAAATTTCGTCTTGGCATGAAAATAATACAGTTTCTAGAAAATCCACTGGCATGATTATTCTTTCAGAAATGGTTATTTTTTTGGCATTACGAAAATAATCCCTTGTACAAGTTTCAATGAATGTGTGCCACAGAAATGGATTTAGTTGTTTTCGAAAATTTTTTAACAATCAGAAATGGTTTCTTTAACCGTTACTTTTTCAAAACGTTTATCAACGTTTTGAAAAAGTAACAATATTGAGAGGATGTTGATAAACGTTTAGTCAATAGCAAAACGTCTATCAACGTTTTGCTATTTACAATAACTTATAAGAAGTTCTGTATTATGGACTTCCGTTTCAAATAATTCTTCGATGTTATCTCCGCAAATTAGGCATTCGGAATTCCTAAATTCTAATTATCTTGCACCTCGGCAGACAAAGTCATTAAATCCATCACATGAATGTTTAATGCAGGAAATACACCAATTACTACATTATGAATTGTTTGAATGTTTTCGTGACAGCAACAAATGGAGATATTCTGATGAGTAATTTTCTATTGCTTTATGAAACTAGGCTTTAAAGCTGCAAAGGAATCTCCAATTTTTCAATTTAGGAAAGCTTCTTTAAACAAAAAACGTATTCTCTTATTAAATGTCCCCTAGAATTGATGAAATTATGTGACCTTTTTCACGCTTAACTAACGTAGATTTAGCTGAAGAATGACCTCTTCTTAAATCTTCATCGACATAAAATTCTACAAAGCTGTGGAGTTAGATTTTTTTCTGTTACAGTATCTGAGGTTATCTAGTTCTCTACTTTTTCCTTTTCTTAATATTTTCATTTTCTTGCTGAAGCTTTTGCTCGTTCTAAGACTTTTCTTCACCTTATCGTATTATATTTTGTTTTGTTCCTTTCTCACAACAACATATTCAATTTCACTCTTATTTTTTCTCTACAATTTTTGGTGCTTAGCAGAATTTTTCCTGCTCTTTAAAACAATATCGTGTATAAGAAGCGTGTATTAAAATCCTGCCTTTAAAATATGCTATCAGAATCCTTTCCATAAGAGTCACTATAGGAACCTTTGTAGGTTATACAGCAGAATTTAGTAAACGAAGCTTTACAAAGCCTATAAAATATCTAATCAAAGACCATGTGCTTCAAACCAATAGAAAGCACACAAAAATGACACGAGTTGATTTGTTTTATAATATCTTTAAGTACTTGTCATGATTATTTTATTATCTTAAGTAATACCAAAAATGAGTAAAAATAAATCCACTCATTCAAAAACACTAATAAAGATAATTTATATTCCTTAAAATTTACAAAACCTTAGTTACAGCTAAAACTATTTCAAGAACTGCTCTGATAACAGAGAAAAAACAACAAAACTTTAAGCATTCTGTTTGTTTTGTTGTATCGCAGTTTTATAACAAACTATCGACAAAAGTATTATGTGTTACTCTTGTAACACAGACCTTTGTTACTCTTGTGACATCTCCCCAGAGGCTATTCCATGCATAGTATAAACAAAATATTTAATGTAAAATATGTCTTATACCTCGAAATCAGAGAATTAGAAGTTTTGGGTAAAATTTTTCAGTAGTTTTTTATTTATTAAAACTTTTGTATGTTTTCCGTTAATCTTGGGGCCGCACCAGTGGCTGAGAGGTTCTGCTCCCGAAGCTGGTAGACGGGAGGTGCTGGGTTCGAACCCAATCGCGCCCGTCGGCCTAATCGTTCGGAGTTTTCGTGGTTTTCTTCGAGCCGTGGATTTCCATGCGTTAATACGGATTAGGTTCCCTTAGAAAGACCTCCACGGAAGGCACTCCCCCTAGGGCCTATATCCCTCATGTAGATAATTGGCCGTCAACAATCAACCCAACCCGTTAATCTTGGGACATTTAAGTATTAACGTTTAAATAAAGCCAAAAATATATTAAAGGCATTATCTAAAAGGTTTTATTTATGTCATTCTTAAAGATATGATAACAGTTTGTTGATTTGAACGCATAGTAATTTTATTCAATTCTAAAAAGTAAAAAAATCAAACATTTCAATAAGTTGTATTTTAAGCTCAAATGTAAATGTAGTTTTATACAGTTAGTATCTAGCTCATTTTTAGTAAACACTTACTCTTATGAAATTAAAACTTACAAATTCATATACCTCAACTTTTAAACTTTAAATTGATGTATCACACTCATACTTCCGTTTAAAAAAAAATTTCAGCAAAAATTTGTTTCTGCCGTGGACGCTTCCTTATATTAATACAATTTTACATATATAAAGAAGTTTTAAAGCATTCAGTAATGATTAATATTCTCAAGGGATTATATTCATATACGTAATTAAGTTTTTTACATCATGTTGAAAATTCATTTTTTTTCAGCAGTTAGAAAAATTACAGAGAAAACAACATTACAATTTTGCCCTTTTGCTGGGCAGCCAGGGGGTTAATTACAATATTGAAAGCGCTATTAATTACCAATATTAAACTTTATCTCATTTTAATAAAACATTATTTGATTAAAAAATTAAAAGAACATACAAATCAGCATTTTAAATTACATAGAAAAAGAACTATCTAATCGTTTTTCGAAAGAAATAATACAAGTTCTTAATTGTACCTACACACTGTTGAAAAAAAAAGCATTCGTAAGAGATTATCAACAATAATTACTTCTTTTTCTCAAGAGTTTTAAACTTGTTGAAAAGCCAGTTGACAAGCTCGCATGGTTTAAAAATTAATCAGCAATAGCCAAATTTTTCCCAGATTCTTGGATTAACATATCCTAAAAGAAGCTCAGTTATCCTTCCTTGTTCTTTGCATTAAAGGCAAATAGCCAAATTCTCTATCGCAAAAACTGTGACTTCAACATTGAAAAAAAAAATACATTTGGTATAACTGCCACATATCCATCCAATTACATTTGGTAAACCTAATTAAAAATTGTCCTGCAATTCACCTAAATAGCAAACTTGAAATTAGTTAGACCAATTCGTTTAATTTGTATTAAATCTGGTGTATGTACCTTAAAGAAAATAAATCAAACTACTCTTTCGACCTGAGACCAGAGGGTGTGTTTAAACCGACAATTAGATTTTTCTAAAACTTTTTGAAGAACGGAATTTTAAGAAATAAGAAGATCCATGTTACACGTACATTTTATTGTTATAAAATTTTACCCAGCAAGTTTTATTTCATTATAAAGGAAGTAAAATAACGTAAAAAAATGCTACTAAGAATTTATTACCTCTTAGATAATTATATTTTAGTGCTTATTCTTATAAGCATTTTCTTCTTCTTCTCTGAAGATTAAAAAAATTAATTTAATTTTTAATTTAATTGTGGATTTTCAAAAAATAATAAAAGTCTTTTATGAATTGATCAAAAATAATAATCATGATCATGGTTATAGTCCTGAATATTGCCTTAACTCTTCAATTCTCTTTAATAAATTAATTTAGAAATGTAATTATAAATTAAGTTTATCAAAAGAAATTACTCAGACAAAACCCTGACCAGTATATCCTTAATGTATCAGCTTTATGGATCTTTAACTTGTAAAAAAAAATTACAACTACTTTTTCTGACATAGTTCTTCAAATCCTACTATTCACTTTTTATTTCTTTTTTTTTTTTTTACTTTTTAATTTCTGTCGCATATTTTCTTGTCTAAGTTTTATTTATTTATTTTTTAAATCTATGTCTTTATTGCTGTATCTTTTCATGCTTTATAATCATTATGAAAATGGCTGTTCACTTGTATTACGGTTAGGTCATTTAATTTTGATAACTCCAGTCGCCGGTAAAAATATTTTGGTCGCCGATGGCGACCGCGCTACTGCATTTGTCCAGCTCTGCGTATACGTATTATGTTACTTATTGCAGGAACGTCAAACCTTTTTAGGTGCACGTGCCTGAAATTAAAAATAATAACTATAAACATTTTAAAGTACCAAACTTTCATACAGAGAATATTGCAACATTGTAATTAATCAGCCTTTAATTTAACGAAATTTAATTTTGAAACATTTATTTAAATAGCATGTACTTTAGTAATCGGTCAAGTGCGAGTTTCACTCGCACACAAAGGGTTCAGTATAACAAAGACCTCCTATAAACTTTAAACTGGGATTTGTGCCAAATGCGCTTCGAAAAGAGGGCGCAAAAATTGCAACCCCGCCTTGGTCCGTACTACTGTTTTCTAAACAGGTTTTTAATTTTAACATCTCGGCTAATTACCAATAAAAAAAAAATCATTATCAACAATACTTGGATCATTACGTGTCTTTAGGTAACTTGAGCGTCTATCAACACCCTTGCTGGGCGGCCGCAAAGTAAAGTTTGTGTGTAACGGAAAAATGCGACTTTCTTATGAACTATGTGACATAGGATAATCGCTATAGTTATCCTGCAAGAAACTCCTGCTACCCTAACTTTTTGATAATTCAAATAGTAGATTCGGAAATAGGGGAATAGATACGGGGCATTCTCACAATCTTTTGACTTTTATGACCCTGAATAATAATTTTTTATTTACACGGAAAAAAAGATTTAATTAATATAGCCCCAGCTAAAATGTTTGGTTGGACTGACAAATGTTGGTTCGACTGATCAAATGATTGTGTTCGTTCAATAAAATTTTATTGAATTAACAAAAGGATTTTGTCAGTCCAACAAAAAATATTTGGTGGGGGATAAATTTGGTTGACACAACTATTTTTTTGTTATATTTTATTTTATATTCAAAGCTGGAGTAGCACAGTTGAAGTTTTTTCCAACAGAGCGAAAAATGTCCAGACCAGGGATCGAACCTGGATACTTGGCGTGCCGTGCCAATGCCTTACCTGTTAGGCTATCCGGACCGATACCTGGCTGACATAATTCACTCTTATTAGTTGGACTTGGCTGCGAACTGCAGCGCTATGACCCTAAAATGGAAAAAATATTCGTTCCCTTCATTATTTTTTTGTTGTTTTAACAAAATCGTTCTTTCCGTGTAATACACTTTTTTGTGTTTTTTTTTTTTTTCATATACTGGGGAACAACATCCCATTGCATGATTGCAGCACAATATTAACGAGATAAATAAGTTTTGGACGATGTTGGGGGTCCAAATACCAGGAAAACTCATCTACCGTCCCGTGTCCCTGATGCTGATTTTTAAGTTTGGAGCTGTCTGGATAAAATTGTTTCAATAAAAGTAATTCGATATAATTTTTTCTGAAACTGGAACTATTATTTTATATAAACATGTAGCTAAAAATTAACCTGCACACATTTTTAGGGTTGTTATTTTTTAAACGCTGTCCCTGGGTTTTAGATTCCTTACCATCCCTCTTCTAAAATTATACAGAAAATCATTTCAGATGCAGTCACAGAATTTTTTTCAAGTTTTTTCTCATGCAGAAGTATGCTAGAGAAATAATGTCTAAAATTCTTTGGCAGGAAATTTACTGTAGAATTTAAATCAGCATTTATGTATCAATTTCAAGCATCGTGCTTTATTGGTAGTCTCACCGTCCCCAAGGTTTATTCCTGCACTTTCCGAGATAAATTAAAAAAATAATAATAATTTAATCCAATGTTAACAACTGTTTCAACATTGTGGCTATCACTTAGTCTTAACATGATTTTCCTAAAAATAGGTGGTAATTTTCCTTACCGTTCCATCCTTACCGTCCCTTCTTTAACACCCCTTTAAAACAATATTATACAAAAATTCTGTATTAAAAGTACTACATTGTTATTATTTCTTATTTGAATGTCCTGTGGGTACTATGCAAATTCGTTATAAGTAAAAATTTAGAAGAAAATAAAAAGTTATAGGGGTAAAATGGTAAGGAAAATTAAACTCGTAAGTTTAACTTAAACCTCAGTTAAATAAAAAAATTTCGCTGCTGACCATTTTTTCTTTATTTTGAATCATTAAGGCATTCATCTATCACATTAAAATGTTATTTTAGCAAGTTTAATTTTGCCAGATTTTTTTCTCAAAAGTCAAAAGATTGTGAGAATGTCCTATACATATTTTTGCAGTACATTCTCGATGATACCACTGAAATTATAATATGTAAAATAAAAAAAAAAAGATTTTTTTTTTAGTTTGGTGTTACGAAATCTTTCGAATGGTACCCCACATGATATAATAAATGTAACTTTTTTAGCCCCTAAATTTTTCTTTAAAATATTTGTTAATGGCTAATAATCTATAAATATGTGGGTTAATATCCTTTACAACTCTGGCGAGTTTGAACTTTCCACGTTTCGAGAAAAACGACTGTGACGGACAGTTTAGTTTCATTAAAAAAATGTCTTTGAAAAATTTACCGGTGAACGTTTGATAGAGAATTTATAGATGGTTCAAATTTTATTATTTTAGAAGTGATGTATATAATAACGAATGTACATTATAAAATAATGTTCACTTGTCATTTTATTGTAGTGGCTGCCTTATGAAATTCAACTGAAAAAAAAAGTCTTTTAATTCATTTATAAAGCCGAACTATGTTACTTGCCGAAAACGCTACATAGCGTTACAGACAAGGGAAACTTTCCAATGTCTGTAAAGTTTTCATGTACAATAATAACTGTAATATTTGTGCTAGTCTGCACATGCTAAACAAAATTTTATTTGTTGTAACAAATGCAAACTAGTCGTTGAGGTCCACCGTAATACTTACCCATCATCTATATACATAATATAAAATATGAAAATAAAACATGTGTAAACTATTTATAAAATGCATTGCAATTCCAAAGTAAAATTTAAACTTATATTTAAATATTTTTAATACATAGTAATACTTAATTACTGAATTGAGGGTACTACTTGATTATGCCGTCGACCCATTTCGACAAATTATATAAATCGCCAAACTGCTCACAAAATTATACAAATTGGTATAATTTTTATTTTAAATAACGAAAGAACAAATAAATTAGTAAAAGATAAACAAAAATGCAAATAAAACGTCGAATTAAAAATCACTTGATGACGTAAGAAACACTTGTAACGTGTTTAAGGTGTCTCAGGACTCTTAAAGCTTCAAAAATTTTCGAAATTTTAATATTTTTTAATATTAAACTTCTATTTATTCTGAACATTTTGTTATGATTGTTTCCTAGAAATTCCCATCAGAACAGAAGTTATGAATTTTAGAATTATACCAGCTCAATACCTGAAGCGAAGTTTTCGAAACTTTGCAGTCATTTTTCTCCAAATGCCGTTTTTGAGCCTAATGCGCAGGATATCTCAAAAACTTCTGAATATTTTTTCATGAAATTTTCAAAACATATGTTTCATGTTAGTCTGTATAAACTGAACCTAAAATTTCATCTTAATTGTTCAAGAAATTTTTTTTAAGGTGATTATACTGTAGAAATATTCAAAATTTTGTATTAGCTAAATACAATTTTGTATTACAAATATAAAAATGCTTTAAATACAAATTTATTGGGGTTCAGAGTAATTATTACAATCTGAAGTATAATTAGACACAAAAAATTTCGTTCTAGTTGCAAAACTTATTATGTAATCTTGCACGTATAAACTGTTATAGCAATTTTTCGCTCGACAAATGTCTGACAGTTTGGAGCACCCTATAAATACTAATTCTGTATCTTGCAATTTTATAAATACCTGAAATGAAAGAACATATACTTATATATTTCATCCCAATAAAAATTGTGTTTTTAAATCATACACATTTTACGATATTAAATGTTAAAAATGGTCTTTTTTTTCTCCTTTTTTCCAATTTTAAGATTCTTGAGACTCTTTAATGTATTGTAGAAATTATAAAGGTTGGAACTTCTAGCGCAGGTAATCTATTTAAATGTGTTTAGTTAAAAAAATAAAAGAATCAGTAATATTTATTTATAAATATTTTTTATTATTAAAAATCATTCCGGTGCGTAAAACAAAAATTTTCCAATAAAGCAGTATATTTCATTTTATTTATTTATTTTAGAATGCGCTTTATTGAGCCTTTCCTTATAAGATGTATGATTTCTACTTATGCGACATATATCATCAGAAATAAGACTTCTTTGAAAACAAAATCTTCAAATAAAATATATCATGACGCACAATACGAAACTAAATTCCTTAAAGATATATAACCAGCAACTTTGTCAGCAAATAAAATAGTATATGGGTCTTTTTTTTTACACATAATTTGAAATAAATGTTCTTCATTTTATATTTTTCCTCGATACTTCTGCTGCTGTAATAAATTATGACGGGGAATTTGTTAGAAAAATTTGTAAACAATCATTTATAACATAATTTCGGTGAGGATATATTAAAAATACAATGCAAGAGTTTACTATTTTACTTTTATGCTCCACGCTTATGTAACTATGAAGTTGAATCTTATATAAATACATATTTTTTTTAAATTTTGCATTATTACTTATAATATTTCGATAACATATAATATTTCGACTAAATTTAACCTTTAATTATTCTAGATTTCGGAAATAAAAGGAAATACGAATTTTATACCGTTTTCGGTACACCCGAGGCTACCGGAGACTTGGAGTTGTGATTCCCGAAATATGCGGCTTAACTCTTGAGTAAACATGTTACTGTCTCGGCGACCATTATTTATGACTTCCAATGGTGTTTGGGGCGCAGGGAGAGTGATGCGCGTCGGACGGTAAAAACATGGTCTATTTTGCTGCCACTGATTTTCGGAAACGCTTCCGAGAAGATAGAAGGAATTCGCATCTTGATCAATGAATTCGAAAGCGTGATTTTTTTTAACCACAAAAGACCGCAAATCTATCGACTATTAAACGGGATCGCGCAATAACCATTCGCGTATTAAACGTGATACTTTTTCATTAACCGTATGGGCGATGATCAAGGGATCCTAAAAAATCCGCGTATTAACCCTTTATGCCCCGACGATGCTTTAAAGTACCATTGTTTTCTATCCCAATTAAAACACACTCGTTGAATGCATTCGCGATGGTAATTTTAGGAAAAAATAGTAAATATTTTCCTTGACCATCACTAGATAGCAACAGCAGTTCCAGAAAGCTGATAATTTTTTAGGGAAGCTATTTTGGCGCATGGGTGTCTCAATTTTTCTTCCATTTTGTTGTCTGATATGGTATCTCTAACTTTTGCTTGGAAATGTCTGAAATTTTAAACGTAAGGCTATCATATTTTTTTTTCTTGTTTTAAATAGATCAATTGACAATATGTTATGCTACAAAAAAAAAAAAGTTTCTTTACTTTATGAAGGACTTTTCAAAGCGGTACTTTTGAGTACCGTCGTGATTACGTTGAACAGGATTTTTACTTAGATTTTTAACTTTTGAATACATATGGTTCAGAAAAACGTATATATTCACTAGGGATGCGTGGGTACTAGACAGATGGATTTTGATACGATGTATTGGAAGATATAGTATGATTTGTGTGGCATCTATGAATAATAAAGCAAAAAATTTGTTATTTTTATCTTTAAAAAAGTATTGTATTTTTATAAAACAAAATGGGAAAAAATTACAAATTAGAAAAAAAAAATCTAAAAATATTGTGTAGCATTTTTATGAATCCTATTCAGTTTTCTACAACTAAAATTTTGGAACTTTCTTTCCGATATGCTTTCCATCGGACAATACTGTTACAACTGTAGAATATTCTTCTGATGGCAAAATGCTCACTGATGATGCACCAACAGCATTATCATCTAGTCGTATATACATAATATATATATATGCATAATAAGTCATATTAAAATAATAAATTTCTTTTAAGTACCACATCAAGTAATTAGCCATAATTAACAAAGAAAAATTAAATATTTTTTAAATGCATATATCTTCTAATGTATTAAAGTATTGAAAAGAAAAAAAAATTAGAGGAGATAGTTTTTTAAATTAATAATTTGGGATATAAAGGGTTAATCGTGAGCGTCTAAACCGGGTTCGACAGTATTATATTTTTCACGATTAAGAAAGATCTGTCTTCTTTACAGAATATAAAGATTAAAAAAATGTGAATTATAGACGTAAAGAATTGATAAATCAATTAGACAAAGAAAAATCTTAAACAATATTAACTGAGCATTAAGTAAGAAATTTCTATTTAAATAAAAATCGGGAGCATTTTATAGGATATGACCTTCTTTAAAACTTTTATTAAGTATTTTCTTAGAAAATCCTTTTGTATAATATTAAAAAGTATTAAGGCATTTTAAAAACATTTGATATCTTTTTAACCATTTACCATTTATAATTTATTTTTATATCTTAAAAACTGGTGTGATACTTTAAGGGGGATTTATTCAAGATAACGTCATATTTTTGTAGACATCCATAATGATGGGGATTATTTTCCCATTTATCAACTCTCTCCACACATAAAATTTCTTTATTATATCATATTTTTTTAAGGGTTATGCAACTATTCCATAAATCGAGGATTCTAGAAAAATATTTTCAAGTACAAAATGCATTCACATCAAATATAGCTTTTATAGGGCATCCAAAAATTAATCGACTCTTTTGTAACTGCAATATAAATTAAGAACAGATGAACAATCGGCTAAAAACGAAGAAAAGAATGCATACATTTTAATCTCCTAATTGTCACAGAAAATGCAAAAATAGCCATTCAATTGGAAATCATGCCTTCCTTTAACTTATGTTATAAACATATAAGCTTCGTGGGAAATCATTGCAAACTCCGAAATTTTCAATACAAATACCTATGTTGACATCATATTAGACTGTTTCGGTAAATTTCCTTTCGAGATAATAGAAGGGAAGTCATTCGATCGAGTAGTTTAGGAAGTATGAAAGTTTTAAGAAGTAGGAAGTATTTTTAGGAAGTATTGAAAGTCATGGGACTGTCATAAACAGTTCCTGGCTGACCACTTCGCTTTTTATTTTCCAGGCGGCCATTTTGGTATACACAGATGATAAATCGTATCACCATATTGTTCAATCGCTATCATTTCATCTATATTATAATAGTCCAAATCATTTGACAGTCATAAATAATTACGAGCCTTTCGCTTTTCATATGCAAAGATGCTTCCATTCTGATTAAAAAATCAAAATTATTTTTTCGAATAAAAGTACATAAAAGTTTCCCTGATCGCAAAAAACGTTTGGTTCTTTTATGTTAGCCGAGCGCAAATCTCACCAATAGCACTTTTTAACTCGCCATTTGAAATTTTTTTATATTTCGCGTGGTAAGTTAAAACAATGTTTTGATGTTCAAATTTAATGTCATGGTTTATGCTTGTGGTGTTATTTATTATTTTTCTTTCTTTCTTTTTCTTTCTTTTTCTTTTTTTTTTTTTTTTTTTTTTTTTTAAGAAATGACTGAATGTTATGAATTTGAAATGTTTCAGTTTTAAATGAAAGTTTTGCATTTTAAATAAAATGAGTGAAAGGACTATATTTTAAATGAAATCAATAAAATACAAAGAAAATGCGACGAGAATAATGTTTGGAGATTTATCGCCTGCACCCGGCTAACATAAAAATAACGAGTTCTTGATTTCTCTATCAGAATATTCCTATTTGCGGAAGGTTTGAGCGAGTAAATTATGAATGTAACATTATACAATGCTTAGCATACATTTAAGGGAGACCAAACTGGTCGCCACGGGCGGCTAGTTTGTTAATAATTTCCAAACACATTGAAATGAAGGTAGTTTTTCAGACACAGCATAAAACCTACTTGGCAGAATGAGTTTGGATTGATCTTGGATTCGCATATTGACAGCTTCTAGAAATCAATTTCTGTTAAAAAAATATATAGGTTAATATTCATATGACTAATTAAAATAAATAAAGAAAGAAAAACTTGCAATACACATTAATATAAAATTTATAAAAATTTTAAATATTAAAAACATTTCAAATGCATATAGTATACGTTTTGCCAAACAACTGGACGGCTGCATCATGCAGATTTGAACTTTGAAGACCACCGAAGTGGGAATTGCTTTGGGGTCTATAGCTACAATGGCTGTCGCCTCGAATGATCCTTTATTATACACAGAAATAATTACACAATTTTTACATCACAATTTCGTCAACATACAAGGACGAGATAGCACAAGGAAATTCACAACACCAGAGAGATACAGCCGGGGGCTCCACAAAGAGTGTGCAACGGAGCCAGCGGGAGTCGAACCCACAGACTTCCTACGCTCTCAAGCGATTAGCGGCGAGATGCCTTAACCTCTCGGCCACGGAGTCTCCATCATACAGATTAACCATTTTAAAATAAACAACAAAACAATTCAACTATAGTTAAAGTTCAAGTATTTATTTCAAAAAACAGACTATTGAGGGTGTCCAGATAGATTTTTCGTTGTTAGCAAAACGAGACTGACCAATCAGAAGCCTGCATTTTTGCAAAAAGGGAAAAGTTCGCAAAATGTAGGCTTCTGATTGGTCAATCTCGTTTTGCTAATAGCAAAAAATCTCTCTGGATCCCGGCCTATTCACCAGAAATGGAACAGGTTTCATTCAGCGTCGGCGATCGTATCTCAACAAATCTTCCTTCTATGAAAAATCTACCGTGATAATTGTTACATCCTGATTTCAAAATAGAAGAGTTCGAAAATTGCAGGGCATGATCCGTTTCAAGTGAAAGCTGGACAATTTTAGACTTTTATCTTTTTTGAATGCACAAATATGTTCTTTTAGCTGAATTTCAATCGATCGACCTGTTTCACCAATGTAAACACTATCGCAATCTTTACAAGGAATGACATAAACAAGACCGGTTAGTTTTGACTTATCATACTTAAAGTTATGCTTATTAAAAAAGGAACTCACTCTATTAACCCTTTCAGGGGCAAGGTACTACTATTCGTAAAATGCTGAAATGAGAGAATGACACCAGAATCTGCAAACAAATGTATTTCAAAAGAGGCAAAATTATTTATTTACGTGCTTAATAAAAAAAATTTCATTTCAATATTCTGATGCCAATGTGGAATTTAGGAATTAAAATTAAGTGGTCCAAAAATGAACCACCGCCCTTGAAGGGGTTTTTGGACATTTGACATTTGAAGTCCACCGAAGTGGAGAATGCTTTGGGGCCCATAGCTACAATGGCTGTCGCCTCGAATGATCCTTATTATACATAGAAGCAACAAGTCACAACAATTTTTATTTTCCATTACATATATTATATAACTACAATGGGACATTCACAATTACATCCATGTCTTACCCAGGGACTCGAACCCGGGCCCTCGGGGTGACAGCAGCCTCCGCTTACTGACCACGCCACCGGGTGACCTTGAAGGGGTTAAATGGTTTAAAAGAAGCAATAATATTGAATGATCTTAGAATTTCAGATCTTAATATTCATTTACTTTTCGAAAATAATTTTTAAAAAGTATAGTATAATTTCGAAATAAAATTTCAAAAAAATTATGAATTATAACCTATAAATTTTTAAACAGAAATAAATTTCCTAGAAGCATCATAGTCCAACAGCCGAGAGCACAAAAACCTATGTTATCAAGCACAAGAAAAAAAACCTTTATTTTATGGGAGAGTAGCAGTAGGGGAATCTAATGATCCATGTCTGTAGGAAGTGAAGTGGTGCATAGGCTAAAAATTAATACCCCCAGTGGTTCACTGGCAGGTTTATCATTGTGTTTTCCTGCTCCCAGTCCTCTATGTTTTCATACCTTTTTTTGTAGGACAAACACAATGATAAACCTACGAGTGAACCACTGGTGGTATTAATTTTTGGCTTATGCACCACTTCACTTCCGGCAGACATGGATCATTAGATTCTCCTATTTCTGCTCTTCCATACAATGAAGGTTTTTTTTCTTGTGCTTGATAACATAGGTTTTTGTGCTGTTGTCTCTTAGACTATCAAATATGCGAATTTAAAATACCACCTCATTCCACCAAGTAGTTTGAGTTTTAGAATCGTCAAATATGCAAATTTTAAGTATCAACTGATTCTGACAAATAGTATTTGAGTTAAACTTAAAAACTGCAGGCATTGCAGTTCGTTATGTAGTTATTAACAATGATTTTAACATTAGAAATTGCAAACTTTACACCTTTATAATTCCTAAACTATTTGACTGGCTGACTTCCCGTTTGGTATCCTAAGGAAAAATTTGACAGAAAAGCCAAATATGATGTCAAAATTACGTGTTAGTATTGGAAATTTCAAAGTTTCATATAATGTCGCTATGCAAGATTATCTTTTTTGGTACTTATTTATTATACCGTCGACCACTTTCCATATAAAAAACGATCGCCAAACTATAGGAAATGCCCAAGCCAAAAATGAATGATCGTGGTCGCATTCATTTGACGTCAAACACATTTACACCTGTTTGTTATGCCATCATGAGATTTTGAGTTCGATGCTTTATCTGTATTTTTACCCGACTGAAAAGAAGGGTTATGTGTTTCACGCGTATCTGTGTATCTGGATTTCTTTATACCCTCGAAACATTCCAACGGCTGGATGGATTTTAATCAATGAGGTCTCAATCAATTCGTCTTAACGGCCCGATGGTTATAGGCTAGGTTTTGTTTTTATAAATTCGAAATGGCGGCCGTAAAATACAAAATGGCGGTAGAGACGAAAAAAACAATTTACGCACCCTATTGAGTGGCATATCATTGGATAGGTCTTTCAAAATGAAGACTATGTTTCATTGACTATTTTAGAGTGAGAAGTTCCGTTAAAATATTATACAACCTGTAAGTTATGTATGTAGGATCTCTAGCTTTACTGCAACTCTAACCGTGATAGACATCTGTATACCTCATTAAAATAGTGTTTATAGATAGGAACTAACAATTAAAGACAACTTAAAAGTCATCAATACAAGTAAATAAAAAAATAGGTAAGTAATATAAACAAGTGATATAAAAAAAAAAATTAAGTCAATTTCTACTTGGAAGAGAACATTTTTTTTTATCCCATTCATCTTTCCTCTTGAGTGGCGCTTAAAATGCCTTGATCAAGAAGAGGGCTCTCTCGGTCTTGAAATACTTGATCAAGAAGAGCGCTCTCTCGATTATTGATAATTAATTAATTTAATTTAATTTAATTAATTAATATTTAAAAAACTAGATTAACATCAAGTGTCATCCACTACAAGTTTTAAAAAATTATTTGAGCTTGATTGGATGAATATTAACGATTGAAAATTTGAACAAGATATATACAGGGTGTCCGGTCTCAACGGTGTCCAATGGTTAATTCCTAAACCGTTAGTCATAGACATATAGTTCTAATTAGAAAAATGCTTTAAATCAGATAAAGAAATATTTTAAAAGCGATTTGGGTCAATAAAAACATTTCTTAAGAAATTACGAAATTTAAATTTTTATACGGTCCCCCGGTCCTATAAGTTATATTTAGTAAAATTTTCCTATTACATTGACAAGTAAGACAAAAAAAGTCCCATTCATATGACACTAAAATTGTGCGAATTATGAAACTTTAAAAATGCATGACTTATGCCACTTTTCTGCTCTGAAAACAAATGAGTTCGGCTTGGCTTTGAGGGGTCATATTCCAAGTGATTAAAGTATTCGAAGATCTCATTTCATGTGTATTTGCGTTTTGAAAGAAATCGTACAAGTATTACGATTAAGTTAACATTTATTAAGTTTCAGATTGGCTGAAATAACATATGTTTTATTTTGTCAGGATTTGAGATTGTTTCTTTTACGATTCCTTTTAATAAAATTATGTTATTTTTATAAGTTTTTATGTTACTTCAACGATCTTATGTAAGTTTTTCCAAGTCAAAATTTGTATTCGAACTTTAATCCACTTTGAAATATCCGAACGAGATTACATTTTACATACTGGCGCAAATCCATAAAATAATATTATTATGATTTTCGGTGGTTACCATTTATACTTATTTTATAGGATAAAAGAAAAAATTTCGGATAGATTACCGCCAAGAAGTTTATGAAAAAGTTTTAGAATAGATAATACAAGACGGAGATTGTTGGTTTTTTTAATTTTATGCATTATTTAGCGCTGATTAAAAATTGCCTTAATTTTTAATCATCATGTCAGGATATTTCGCAAATCATAAATTGTCGAATTTAAAGAATAACAAATATCGGATACTATAAAGTAGAGGAGATGGTTGTATTTTTTAACATTTGATAATTGATTTTTATGTACTTTTTAGCACTAAATCTGAAAATGACTTTCATTTTTAACCATCGCGTTAGATTTTTTTTCAAATGTGTAAGTTAAAATATAGCGAAAATCTCATACTATAAAACATATGTAAGACTTTTTTTATTTTATTTTATTTAATAATTTATTCGATATTTTTGCTTATTTTGGGATTCTTACAGCTGGGTGGTGTGATGAGATGGGGGAGGAGATTAAATCTTAACTTTGAACTTTTTAACTTTGAAATTTACTATTTGCGAAAAATCTTGATGTTATGGCAAAAAATGAAGGTCATTTCCAGATTCAGCGGTACAGAATACTTAAGAATCAATTATTAAAAGCTAAAAAACATGAAATAACCCAACTTTTGCAGTCTAGTGTAATCTAATAATATTTTTACATACGTATCATTTTGTAAAGAATTGAAGCTGTTAATTTAGCATCATTTTATTAAACAAAAATTCTGTTTTTTTTCTTCTTAAATGTGTATTACAAATTGTATATTTTGCATTAATATGTCAGAATGACTAAAGATTTCAAATTTATATTGCAATGTTAATTTTACTCTCAACAATTTTTTAAAATATCCAACGAAATTATATTTCGACTAAATTTGTGAATGACCCCCAACTTGCAGCAAAAAATATGTTCCAACTTTAAAGAGGTATTACTCGGTCAATTTTAATAGTAGAACAACGAGACTTTTTCTGTATTACTTGTCAGTGTAAAAGGGAAATTTTACTAAATATAACTTATAGGACCGGGGGATTGTATAAAAATTTAAATTTCCTAATTTTTTAAGAAATATTTTTATTGACCCAAATCGCTTTTAAAATATTTCTTTACCTGATTTAAAACATTTTTGTAATTGGAACTATATGTCTATGACTAACGGTTTAGGAATTAGCCATTGGACACCGTTGAGACCGGACACCCTGTATAGCGAGAGTGTGAGCTAATAGTAGGAATTGAAAAAAAAAAACTAGTTTCACATTGATGAGAAATAATTAATTAGTTCGCTTTTTACGCAGTCGGGTTTTTTGATTTTTTAAATTTAATTGTTTTTAATGATGTTTTTCTAATTTATTAGTTAAAATTACAATTACACCATTAAACGATAATGTCGTGATAATAAAAGAAAAAAAGCACTGAAAAAATATTGCGATGCGTAGAATCGATGAATTCAAGTGACGTCACAGACATTTACCCACAAGCCGAAACTTTTTTTTTAATATACGCAAAAAATTCCATAAAATAATATACAGGAAATTGCGGAAAGCCGAGGATGTTGAAAAAATTTCAAAAAAATTTCAATAATTTAAGACATCGCATACCAAAAATTTAGCATTCATAATGTAATGCCAATTATTCTAAGCATTCCTTTATCCAAAATCGTCTGAACGAATCAAATTTTGTATCTGTTATCTCACCACTTTCATATAAAGATACCATATTCTTCAACGACGTTTAACTTTAATTTACTTGATAATCTTCCATATAAAAGTTTTGAATGGTAACAGAATTCAATTTGTTTATTTGGCGTAATAATTTGGCGATCACATTTAAAACGGAAAATGGTCGACGGGACAAGTACCTTTTAACTTTCTCCTATCTTCAATAGAAGAAACTATTGTACTCGAAATTTTTCTCGATTTCCTGTTTTCGACGGATTTGCACGGTTTAGGGGTCAGAGATCCCCCAAAACATGTTTATACAAAATGTCTGTCTGTCATTGTGTCAGCGTGTCCGTGTGTCAGCCTGTCCGTCTGTCGATGTGTCCGTGTGTCGCCATTGCACCACTAAAAAGTGTATGAATAGAATTGAACCAAATTTTTTGTGTAGGTTTTAGGCTGTGACAAGCAGGTTTTCCTTCAATTTAGAAATATCCCACAGGAAGGAGCGCAGTAATAACAATTTTTGTGCCATTTTAATTATTGTACAATCGAAAAGTGTATAAAGTTATCCATAGAATTGAACGAAATTTTTTGTATATGTTTTCGGGTATGGCCAGTAGGTCCTCCCTGAATTTGAAAAAAATTCTGCCAGATGGGGGCGCTGTAATAGCGATGTTTGTGTCATTTTCATTATAGTACCATTGGAAAGTGTATGAAATTATGCATAGAATTGAACCAAACTTTTTGTGCATGCTGTTGGCTATGGCCAGCAGGTCAATGACGATGTCTGTGCCATTTTCCTTATTCTACCACCGAAAATTGTATGGAGTTATGCATAGAACTGAATCAAATTTTTTGTGTCTGTTTGGCTACAGTAAGCAGGTCCTCCCTGAATTAGAAAAAATTCTGTCGGAAGGGTGCGTTGTAATGGCGAATTTTGTGCCATTTTCTTTATTGTACCATCGAAAAGTGTATGAAGTTATGCATAGAATTGAAACAAACTTTTAGTGTATGTTTTTGGCTATCGCTAGCAGGTCCTCCTAGAATATGTAAATATTCCGCCAGAAAAGTACGCTGTGATAGCGATTTTTGTACAATTTTCTTGATTTTTCGTAGTTCTATTGTGCATCGGCGGTTCGTGCAGCAACGGGAATTTGTGCCTTGATAAGCAAGCGCAGACAGCTGATGTGCAACAGAATAACGAAAACTATTGATTTTTATAAATATCATGATCGATATTAACTTTTTTGACTCTGATTAATTTACTGAAGCAGAAATTTAAGATGAAAATCAAAGTTGGCATAGTATTTAATTAATAATATTGAAATGTTAACATGTGCAACTACTTTATGAAATATTAAGATGTATGAGATAGAAGAAAATTTTGGGATTGGTACATCCAACTAGTTTAAAACATAATTTAAAAGAAGACATAATTTCCAGGTGAATGACTATATCCTGTTCTTTTTTGACAATTTGCAGATGAAAAAGTATTTGATGTTTTTCTTTTTTTACTGGCCTACTGTACAAATGCGCGGTTTAGAATAAAATATTTAACAGGCAAGTTCTTTAGTTAGACACTGAACACATCCGAATGAATTTCTTTAATTGTTATCACCAATTCACCACCTTTTTCACTTTCTTCAAAAGAAGAGAGTATTGTAATCGAAATTTTTTAGACTTCCGGTTTTCGACGAATTTGCACATCCCGACGAATTTACGAGATCCCAAAAACATTTTTATATAAATTGTCTGTCTGTCCGCGTGTCGCCATTGTACTCTCGAAATGTGTATGTAGTTATGCATAGAATTGAACCAAATTTTTGGTGTATGATTTTGACTATGGCAAGCAGAACCTCATAGAATTTGGAAATATTTCGCCGGAAGTTAAACATAGAATTGAATCGAATTTGATATTTATGCTTTTGGTTATGGCAAGCAGGTCGCCCTTGAATTTCGAAATATTCCACCCGAAGGGGATGGGGTGCAGTAATAGTAATTGTTATATAATTTTCCTCGATTATTTTAGTTCTATTGTACAGCGACGGCTACTTTGCATCCAGCTATGCCGGCTTTTCGAAAACAGCTCATGTTTAACAGAATAAAGAATAATTATTCATTTTAATAAATATCATGATGCTATAAAACTCCGATTAATTGACTGGAGCAGAAATGTAAGATGAAAATCAAAGTTGTAGTAGGAGAGCTGTTGAACATTTTTGAGTAGGTATTTGAGGCACTCTGAAAATTTGTGCAACACTTCTTTTGTAATGCCTGAATACAAAATCGAATGTCTGGCTGAAGGATCGTGGCCCAAAAACTGTGCCAGACAAAAAATGGCACTTGACACGTGTCTGACACAGTTTTTGTGCCGACTAAAGTGTGTCATTTTTAAAATATTTTTTTCTAAGCATAAATATTATTCTGTCTCAATCTCAGCGTGCCTCAAATACTTTTTTTGGGTAGTCAAAAAATGGCACTTGACACGTGTCTGGCACAGTTTTTGGGCCGACTAAAGTGTCTGTCGTTTTGAAAATATTTTTTTCTAAGTATAAATATTATTCTGTCTCAATCTCAGCGTGCCTCAAATACCTTTTTTGGGTAGTCAAAAAAAAAATGGCACTTGACACGTGTCTGGCCAACACCCACTTGACATAAAGCCTTTGGGCGATTTTATGACGTCACTCTTAGACGACCTACGTTCTTTTTCCCCGGTGGAACTCTGCCCTTTTCTTTGAGCGTTGAAAAATTATTAACTGTTGTTTAACTTGTAAATTTTTCCACTACATAGTCTTTTTAAATAGAATTAAATTAAAACGCTTTTTTTTCCTGTCCTTCGTACTTTGTAAACAAAGGTTAATTTTTAAATACATATAAAACAATTTATTTAAAGATTTTCCTAATCAGTTATGTTCCAATTTTACGAAATACACATTAGTAAATAAAAAATTAAATATTTGGCTAGAGATTTTTTATTTACACTAGGTAAATCAGATTAATTTTAAAAGAGAAAATTAATAAAACATTAATGCATTAATTTTATATTAAAAAGGTAATTCCTGTGAAAAAATATAACTCAGATGTATCTCATAAAAAATCACTTTCAAAAATCATCTTTTAGTGACACTAATTTGTATTTTCAACCTTTTTTTTTTTTTCTCTCAAGCGCTGTTTAACATTTTTATAGATAATGGGAAAATCAATTTATAATGAGGTAAGTGATTTTTATCTTGATAAATCTTTTATGCATTTACTTATTTATATGTTTTATCTGCTTTTGATGTATTGTTTACAAAGTATGTAAGTTATTTTGATAATGTTGAATATAAGGTAGCTTTAAATATAAAAAAGCATAAAGTAATATTGCTATGTTTATTACTCTGAATTCTATAGATAATAATAGTGTTTAATAATATGTAATTTGTTGGGCATTATATTTTAATTTTAACAATCAAATCAAGCTTCAAAATACATTAAATATCGTAAAAACTTATGATTATTATTTATCATTCATATTCGATAAATGTTAAAATATGTCCAGAACTGAAGCATAAGAATTAAAATACCAACAAATTAAGAATTAAGCGTTTAGTGAAATTAAAAAGTAATAAAGTAAACAGTAATGCTAAAATTATTCATTATTTATTGTAGTTTAATTTAATTGAAAAAATATCATGTTTTATTTACTTATATCGTTATTATTTATCCTAAAACTTAAAAAAAAAAAAAATAGTATGCCAGATGAAATATTCCCTTAATTTTCAAACCATTATTAAATACATCTGATAAAACACATACGTGAAATCTATAAAGATTCATAAACATGTTCCATATACAAATTGGCAATAAAGTCAATATTACAGATGGAGATTTTTAGGGAAATTCAAGATAATTTTGTCAGTATATGGCAACTAATAACAGTGAATATTTCATTATCTGAAAACGATATGCATTTTACATAAGCTAGAATATTAAATTTTTAGATTTGATAAATTTTGAAATATGTATGGTACCAAAAAATGTTAAATTAAAAGACAAAAATTAAATATCAAAATTTTTAATAATATTATGCATTATTCAAAAATGTTTAAAACTCACTTTGATTATTGAAATAATAATAATAATAATAATAACATTAGATTGACACATCTGACTTTAAAAAAAAAAAAAATGAACATCAATTTTACCTATCTGACTTAAAAACAAGTACAGTGGAACCCGGTTAAGACGCTCACGGTTAATACGCGATTCCGCTTAATACGCGGATTTTTTCCGATCCCTTGAACTTCTCGCCCATAAGAATAATGTAAAAAAATCACGTTTAATACGCGAACGGTTATAACGCGATCCCGCTTAATACGAGATAAATTTTCGGTTCTTTGAGGGAAAAAATCACGTTTAAGACGCGAATTCATTGATCAAGATGCGAATTACTTCTCTCTTCTCGAGTGTTACCGATTTAGAGGATTTTTATTATTCAAATAGAAAACAATGTTTCCGAATAGTATTTAATTTATTTAACAACAGATTAATTAAGGCGAAAATTACTAATCGGAAATAGTTGTAGATGTTTGAATTAAAAAAAAAACCCGCTAAATTAGCAAAACTGCAATTCTTCTTTGATCCCACTCCTAACATTCTTTGTCTTTCGCTTCGTGTATGTTTTTACTGTAGTAGAAAGAGATAGACGAATTTAGGTTACTCAGATACGTCATAAAAATGATTATATTAGAGTTGTTCATACGTGTTGTTAGAGATGTTTAAAATGTACGTTATTACAAGTACTAAATATGATTTTAAAAACTGGGTTGTGCTTCAAAGATTTAATATTATTTTCCTTTCTGTTAAAAAAATGACTCTAGTAGGAAAATTATTTTTAGTTGCAACGCATTAATCGACAATAAAGTTATGTTGCAATCTATATTTATTTTCCGTTGTTATTCCAGTTTGTCCTATAAAAAGAAACAATGTGGATTCAACAAAGTGAAATACAATTAAATTTCAATCTGAATACATGTCAAAGATACAATTTTCAACCGTAAACGTATAAATGAAAGCTCTGAAGTTCATTTAGGGGATTAAATGCGTAAATAAGCCCAAATTATGCAACATTATAGAAATCACGTTTAATACGCGATCCCGCTTAATACGCGACTTTTGACCACTCCCTTGAAACGCGTCTTAACCGGGTTCCACTGTATTAGTATTTATTCTATAATTTAAACAACTGAAATATATAAAGATAAAATGTAGTATATAAATTGGCAATAAAGTTATCATAGTTTTATACATGGACTATAAATTTTATTAATATTTCATAAGTTTTAAAATACATGGAATAATAAAATTCGGGAATTAAAATACCAATAATTTTAAAAATGGGCATTTAGAAAAATTAAAAACTAAGGGGAAAAAATAAATTGTAATAATGGAATTATTCGTTATTTTATATAGTTTCATTAGATTAAAAAAATCATGTTATATATTTTTTAAAATCTGACTATCATATTTATTATAAAATTATATTAAAACAACAAAAACAATACGACATAAGAAATTCATTAAATATCTCATTAAATGAAATATTCCTAATCTTCAAAGTATTATTTAAAAAAAAAAACCTAATTAAAAACCTAATTATTATTTATAATAGCAATCTTAAATTTGTTGGACATTATTATTATTTTGACGATCAAACTAAACTTTAAACTACATTAAATATTTTTAAAATGTATTATTATAATTTATTATCCATATTTTATATACTTCTTCTGTATAATTTTTTACTATATCATTATATTTACATGTATGACTAAAATATTATTTTCTGTATTTTGCTATGATTTAATTAAAATTTCAAAAATAATATGTCAAAGTAAGTATTATTCAATTAATCTTTAAACTATTAAAATAATAATAATGTAAGTAAAGCAATGCTTTCTTGGTAACTATGACTATATATTTCACCCGAATAAGACATGTTTTATACAAAATAGATATTAAATATTTTAATTTCATTAAGTTTAAAATATGTCGAGGTACATAAATTATTAACATAAAGACTAAAGCTAAATTATTAAAAATTTAATAATAATAATAATAGAATAGAATAAATAAATGACAGCAATAAATATATGCATCATTTAACGTAGTTTAAAGTGTAAGAGCATTGATATCATATACACATAAATGTTTATAGTTACAATTATTTTAAAATAATAACAAAGTAGTGAAATTGCTTTTCTTTTCTTTCGTTTTAAAAATCAGTATCATGACCTAAACGATAAGATTTCAAGAATTCCGCACTTTAAAAGGTAGTCCAATAAATGAATGATTAATTAATAAATGAATTCAACCAATCTGATTTCTTAGAATAATATGTATAAGGCAGCTATTTTATATTAACAATTGTTATTATTACTACCACTAAATGAAAATACACTTATGCTTCAGTCATGTTTACGTATACAAATATAAGAATATTTGAAAAAACAATGAGCCGGTAAAAAACAACATAGCATAATTGCATTCCGAAATAATGAAATATTACATATTAAACGCCTACCCCCCCCCCTTCCCCCAAAGAAAAAAAAACACTCACATTAAGTTTCAGAACACGTGGTGGCTTGTATATCTTATATTCAACACATCAAAAGCAGGTAAAAAATACTAGAGGGTTCACATATAAATAAATAAATTTATGCAATATTTAAGATTAATCAAGATAAAAATCTTACCTTATTATCAAATGGTTTCCTATTATCCAACAATGCTTTAGAACAAAACATTCAATTTCAACATCGATGAAATACACGTTCAAGCAAGCAATGGTACTATGCTATTGCTATAAGAAGAAGGGAGAAGGAGGTGAGATTGAAAACCGGTTTAGTGGGATAGATCGGACGGTCCACCGGTCCACTGTTAATGACGTTAGTGGAATCCCGGAGGAGCGCCAAATGGCTTTGTAAGAGTTCAAGTAGGTGTTGGTCTGGCACAGTTTTTGGGCCACGATCCTTCAGCCAGACATTCGATTTTGTATTCAGCCATTACAAAAGAAGTGTTGCACAAACTTTCAGGGTGCCTCAAATACCTTCCCTAAAATGCTTAACAGCTCTTGGACTATTGGTATGCTATTGAATTGATAATATTGAAGTACAGTAGAACCTCGATTATCCGAAGTAATTGGGACCGACCTTCTTTCGGAAAATCGAAATTTTCGGATAATCGAGAATGCTTCGATTTTAAGATTAAGGAGAAATATAAGCAATATTTCTTATTATGCTAATAAGTGCTTAATAAAAATAAAACAATAGCAAAATAGAAACAAGAATAAATTACCCGAATTTTAATTTTGAAATTAAGTACCTTTTACATGTATCACAAAGGTTTGAAAAAATGATTTGTTTATCGCAGTTTCTATTGCCTTTGCTTTGAAGCTCTATCACGGAGTTTTTTAATATTATTAGTTCACCAGTATCACAGTCTTTCTGCAGCTCCAACCATGCCAAACCTTTCGCAAAACATTCAGCTTCAGAATTGCTAATTTGCTCGTTTTCTTCATTTAACTCCTCAGCTTACCGGTACTCAAGTTAAATTCAAAGGAACTGTAAGAAAGGGGACCGAAAATATTTATATGTACTCGTAGTTCGGAAAGGACCGCTTGCACACAAGTAATATGATAGTTAAAAAAAAAAAAAAACTTTCAAAATGGATTTTGCACACAAGGGATGTGATAATAATAATAATAATAATAATAATAATAATAATAATAAAAGCTTTAAAACTGGATTTCGGTTAACCGAGAGTTTCGGTTAAAAGAGTTTCGGATAAAAGAGGTTCTACTGTATTAACATTTGTAACTACTTTTTGAAATATTAACATGTGTGAGACATAAGAAAGTTTTAAGATTGGCACATCCAACTAGTTTCCATCATGTAAAAAATTGCATCTGTTCTCTAATTCTACCTAGTTCTATTTATAATGAAATTTAGAAATGGTCAGTTTATTCTAGGACACCCTGTAGATATGGTATTTTTAAAAAAGGGTTTGTGCATGTACTGAAAATCAAAAAATATTTTTTATACGCCCGTCCCATACATATATTTATTTTCTAGAACTTTCCTAGAAACGGATTTTAGTTCTTTATGAAACATTATAAGATATTTTGATGCAAAATATTAGAAACTTTAGATTAAATTGATTTTTCGATCACAAATTAGTAAAAAGAAACTTGATATAGATTCTAAATAAAGTTGGAATAATAAATTACCCTATTTCGAAATTTCCATTGGTTTTATCGAACGTTAGGAGAAATGGAAACCTATAAAGATAAGATATCTGTTTTCTAAAATTTTAGTTTGGTTCTCAATTACATTTTTTTTAGGCAAAGTAACATGTTTATTACAGTTTTTAACTGCTTAATTTATAATTCCTATTTTAAAATCATATCATTAGTTACAAATTTAAATTAAAATATCAATTTCAAGATGTATAATCCACAATTATAAGCACAATGTTGAAGGTGAAAATTTCTATAACAAATTTTGGTTCTTAGCGAAAAGCTGCACTTTATTAAGTAATGAAATTTTGGGCAATTTCTCCTATTTTTGACTTTTTTTAGGAGAAACAAGGGAGTTAGTTTCAAGTGACGAAATTTTGAAAGTATTCCAACTTCAAAAATTTCAAAACTTCAATATTTATGATTTTTTTTATCTTCTGGATTTTTCTTCTCCATCTTCAGGAGTTTCCACTAAACAGTGTGTTTCCTCGTCCCATAAAAATAGTTCTGAGAGATCCTTTCCATCTGTCTCTGTCCAGAGTAATCACATCAATTAACCTATATATATTAATTGTCTCTCGAATAAAGCTTTTCCAAGTCATCCTCGGTCTGCCCCTCCTACGTTTGCCGTCTGGACACCATCCAAAGATAATTTTAGATAGGCGTTACTCTTTCATTCTGCAGACATGACCATACCATTTAAGCTTGTTATACACGACTGTATTAACAAAATTTTGTTTGACTTGCATTCTTTCACGTATCTTTCACTTTGCAGTTTCTAATTTTATCCAGCCAAGACTTTCGCACTAATCTTCGACAGAAGTCCATTTCGGTATAGAGAATTTTCTCTTTTAGCTGCAGATTTAATGTCCATCTCTCTACGCCATACAGCAAAATGCTTTGCACAATAGCATTATAAATTAATCGCTTAGTTTTAGACTGGATTAACAGGATTATTAAAACTGTATTTAAATTTACAGGCCATAAATTTGTTAAAACTTTAATGAAAATCATAAAAAAGGAATTAAAAAAAATTGTGGTTTTCACGAATGTGATTAGAGGGAGATACGATTTTTTTTAAAAATAAAGTTGTGGCTCAAAAAAATACCGATAGATTGCGCTAGCGTGCGTAATATGAGGAAGATGTCAAGGATGGCCTGCCACTTTGTGGACGATTCTCCAAACGGCCCATTTCTAGCAAGTGTCTGACAAGCTTCAGTATCCAGAAAATGAAACCTTTTCTCCTCTTGAATCCGTTTGCTGCGCGAAATGTTCGCAATGCACGGCTGTTTTTACCCAACTGCCAAGAAGGGTTATGTTTTTCACGCGTATCTGGGTATGTGGATTTCTTTATACCCTCAAAACATCCCAACGCCTGGATGGATTTTAATGAATGAGATCTCTATCGATTCGTCTTAACCGTCCGATGGTTATAGGTTAAGTTTTGTTTTTATAAATTCAAAATGGCGGCCGTAAAATACAAAATGGCGGTAGAGAAGCAAAATATTTTTTACTGACCCCATTGAGTGGCATATCATCGGATAGGTCTTTCAAAATGAAGACGATGTTTCATCGACTATTTTACAGTCAGAAGCTCCATTTAAATATTACACAACCTGGAAGTTGTGTAGGTAGGATCTCTAGCTTTACTGCAACTCTAACCTTCGTAGAGCCTCATCAAAACAGGATAGGAACTAACTATTAAACACTGTACAGACTATAGATAGGAACTAACAATTAAACACAACTTAAAAGTCATCAATACAAGTAAATAAAAAAATAGATATAAGTAATAGTATAAAATATAGTTCCACATTGATAAGAAATAATAATTAGTTCGCTCTTTACGCAGCCGGGTTTTTTGATTTTTTAAATTCAATTACTTTATTGTAAAAGTGTTTAACGAAAAACACTTGATCTGACAACACTGGTATCGGATGAAGAATCTATGTGCATCGAAGTGTTTTACTGACAGCCTGATTTACATAAATATGCTTCATATTATGTATGCAGGCGTCATCTGTTTGTAATTTACTGAACTACAACTGTATTTAAAAAATTCTTATCTCCATTTAATCGCATTCGTGCAAATCGCAATTTTTAAACATTTTTTATTCATTTTGAAGATTTTTTAAAATTTTAACGAAATTACGACGCACCTGGGAGTTTTAAATAAAGTTTTAAAAATCCTGAAACTAAAAAAGTAATAAATACTGAAGTTTAGAAAAATTTGAAGTTGGAGTACTTTCGAAATTTCGTCACTTGAAATAAACTCACTGGTTTCTCCTAAAAGAACGTCAGGTTGCGGAAATGTATTAGTATATTCGTTGTTATATTCGTCGATCCTGCTTTTTGAAATTCATATTTTAATCCAAATCTGTAACTAATAATACTTCTTTAAAATACCGGTAGTGCTAATATATCGGTTTATGATTGAAGTTTTATCAAATTTCACAAATTGTAGAGACTACTGCACAACGAATTTCATGCATCCAGTGATGATTTTTTTCGGTTTAATGGGCGCTTTCATCGGTTTGTGATTAGGGTTTTAATGAATTTCATACATTTCAGAGACTACTGCACAAAGACTTGACGAGGAAAATTAGGTGGCAAGGTTTTGGTGATCAATGAAGCCCAGATAACAGAACAGTACCGAATTTTTAAAGTTTTAACGAATTTATTATGTACCCGGTATATTTAAAACAATTTTACAAAAGTTTTTTAGCTGACATTCTAAACGTGATCTGAGACCCTTAAATTCTGGGGACGTTTGACTTATAACATAGAACTAGGCGGTGCATGTGGACGTAGTTCTCGTGTGAAATAAAAGCATTGTTTCCCAGTTACAACTAATTGCATTTAAGCTGTTTGATTGGTGGAGAGGATCTTGACAATCTTGCAAGTCATTATCTTCCTTAGACCATTTGTCTAATAAAGTCACATGCGATTGGGAAACTGAACTGATGGTTGATCGCTGCTGATACAAAGAAAGTATTGCTATGCTCTTTGTAATTTCAAATGTTCTAAGGAGTTTGATCATATTTTTATTTCTTTTGCCTGGAGTAGATTTATACTAGTGGTATATGAATTGTAAAATTTCCCTGCTTTAAGATATTTCCAATAAAACCAGACTTGATTATAATATGAGATATGCCAATAATAATAATAATTCTTGCAGCAAAGTTTGCAGCAAAAAATTGCTGTTATGACGGTAAACGTATATAACAAAAAAAAAAAAAAAAAAAATTCGACATATACAAATTTTTCTGCATGCACTACTAAACTTCAATGTCATTGGAATTTGAGAATGGGATACATAAACATTTAAAATCAGATGAAAAAGCGACAATATACATGTAAAATATGCACTGTCAAAATAATCCTGTACGAAACTAAAAACTTCCGGTACAAAAAGTTGCAAGACAAATTTCTGTGTACAAAAGAAATATCTATGTAAGCAGAAAAAGTTTGTATAAGGTACTTGTACCCAATATGGACACCCTAAAGAAAATAGATTTTTTTTCACCCTCGTGTACACGTCATAGGACTCCAAAAATATGTGACTACTATCCTTGGACTGTTGACTATCATTATTAAAATTAGCGACCTTGCAATTATTCTGGTTTAATTTTAGTGATAAAAACAAAAAAATGTTTACAAGTGTCCATATAAGGAACCACCTTTCTCTATTATGGACATGCATGTCCATATTAAAGACAGGTGGCTCCTTATTGACCTACTACACAGGGTGTATGGAAGAGCCACACTTCCCAGGGATTTTAGAGGAGAGGGGATAAAATAAATATATCTTAAAGCATTGCGGGGGAGAGGGGGCACAGTAAATATCTTCAGAACATGCACTTTAGAAGGAGGAGGGGGGGGGGTCATTTTTAGTTGTGGCTCTTCGAAGACCCATGCAAAGCACATCAGTTACTACAAAATATTAAGTTGAGCAAAAAGTTCTGGGAAATTTTTAATCTAATAGTTACCAGAATCTGTATCGTATATAGGAGTAACTAGTGGCACATTTAAGACGTGGCTCCATCTGATTATGGCCTCTTTCGAGCCATACAACCCCTTTCAAGGGCCGTCGATTTGAATCCTTTAATGAAGTTGAAGAAGCATGTCAAGGGTTCTTCGATTGCAAGGATCCGCCATGGTATTTCCGGCAAATCCGGAATCTGGCAGAACGATGGCAGACAGTCGTGGACTGTGATGGTCTCTATTTTGAAGAATAGTCCTTGTTGCTTTTGTTGTTAATCTCCGCATAACAACGCAACTTTCACAAATTTCCCAGAACTTTTTGGCAACCTAGTATTATGAAATAATATAGTTGGTTTTGCTTAGCTTTATTGCATCTGTCTGCAGAATTTACATCTGTTATTACTCAGTCCTCACAGGATGAACAAATAAAAACTTCTTCATCATGGGCGGTAAGTCGCACACAGTCCTCATGGACATATCTGCCGCATGTGATGCATAGCCGCATGTCTGCAACAGCACCAATACTGCATAAGAAGCAGTACCAGCTCTCCTTTTATTTGTTGAGGAAGTCATACCGCTGATACCTGAGATTTTGTCAACAGATACTCTACTGAAGGGAGACTTCTTTTAATTTATTATTTTATTGTTACATTATTTTATATGATACATTATTAATAAATATTGCTAAATAAAATAACATTAAACAGATATTTTACAAATTTGTGAATCTGAAGATTCACTTGCTGTATTTCCAATGTGGACATAAGGTGTCTACATTGGGAATCGGATATAGTTTTACCAAATCTTGTAATAAAAAAACAAAAAAAAAACATTTTAAAGCAATATATGCATTAGCAATCGAAAATATGTTTTATCAGATTTCTAAAACACTCCACTTTTCAATATTTAAAGTAATTTTACCATATCTAATAATAATTTAAACTTACCTGTAATTACGATCAGCAGATCAGGAAACAACAAGTTTCCTTCCAAATTGCAAACAGCGCGCTTTTTTGCGCTTTACAGGTTTAATTATCTTTTCAACTGCTTTTCTTCATGGACATGTAGCACCATCTCTCGATCAAAATTGTTACTTTAAAGATATTAGGGGTGTCCATATTGAGAGCACTGTCCATATTGGGTACAAGTACCTTATTGTTGATACTTTTTGTAATGTACACATATTTCTAGTACATGCAGAAATTGTCTTAGCAACTTTTGCTGTATGAATTTTTCTGTCTTTTTCATTTTTATTGTAGGGTTTACAGCATTCTCATTTCAACTTTTGAAAGTTCAGATGTGCTTTGGTTATTGCATTATGATTTATCAGTCAAATATATCAATCTGTACAATCGGCACCTTTAATACATAATTTATTTAGTTCAGTTCATATTATGTTGAACAAAACACGCAAACTCCGCACAAAACAAAAAATAATGCTCTTTTAAAAATTAGCATTTCTAAGCTAATATCGCCAAGTTCTGTGACATGAGTTTACCGAAAGCTTCGATTTGCTCCGATTGCATATATGAGGCGTTCAGAGTTAAAGTCGATCAACTCCATAAATTATAGCTTTGAGATAAAGAAGGTTCAAGTTTGTTAACACTAGTTGAATTCTAAAATGATTTAGAGTATAATTTTCTTTTTATTGCTGTATTATGAAGGCTAACTTAACCTTTAACTGATGTTACCGGTCTCTCAGACCGCGGCTTTTTTCAATTTTTGTAGTTTAATTTGCAATTTTCAGTTTAACAACAAACACTACCAAAATTTTATTCCGTTTGGAACTTTAGTACTATCACCAGAGACTTTTGAATAGGTGAATTTTAATTATAACAGTCCTGTACAAAAAGTTTAGTACAAAAACACCATCCTATGAGTTAATCATGCCTTTATTCATCTTTCGATGGAGCGGTTTCACAGACCGCTTCACACTAGTTATGTGACAATTTCTGTGACATCAGTTAAAGGTTAAATATGGGTCATAATGGGAAAATGCAAAAACTGTTATTGAGGTGGCAATTCAATTTTAAATCCGAATTTACTGGATTTGATCCACTTTGGCCCTGAAATATTTTTTACGTAAGGTCGATCAAATGAATACGACATAGTAAACATAGAAATATTCACCATGGTTCTGAAATTATAAATTATTAGCAAGTTTTAATTCGGAGCAGAATTTTTTTAAAATACTTTTGTATTTGATCCACTTTAGCTCTGAACGCCCCATATAATGGTGCTTTACTTCATCCAGTTAGTTTATTTATTCTGCTTTTATTTCTATTCTCTTTCTAATAATTGGTAAAGGGCTAATCGATTGAATATTATTTCTGTTTACCAGTTCTTATCATAATTGGCTAGAAAAATTAATGAATGCTAGGATTGCCAAATTCAAATTCAAAATAAATTTACGTTTTAATCTATCAAAAGACTATTGATGACGTCTGCGGAAAGGAAGTAGATTCTTTTTAAAATGTGAAATGAAAACTATGACAACTATATTAAAAGTTTTCTTTCAAATTTTTTTTTTTTAAATCATTAGAAAAATATGAAAATAAATGCAATTTTATAATTACTAAGTAATATCGTTTGATGAAATTTAAGCACAATATGAAATGTTCATTCCTATGTATTAGCATACAATTTCCAAAAGTAATAACACAAGACAACACCCTTTTAACGCTTATCAACATAGTTGAAAATATTCATACAGTAAAACCTTCCTAAAGTGACCACGCTCGGTTCCAATAAAAATTGGTCACTCCGAGAGGTGGTCTCTTAATGGAGGCCATGTTTAAATCTAGATTTTACTTGTTGAAAAAGGTAATAATTAATGTTACTAAAATTTATTTTTAACATTAGGATAAAATATGAAAATTTAAATATCAAAACAAAAGTTAATTACATAACTTAATTAGTGCAGAGTTTAAAAAATGAATAGAGTGACGTTTGCTTTGATTTTACTGTTTTATTTTTTATAACTTTTATTTCGAAGTTCAGTAAATAATAAATGCAATTTTTTTTGGACGGGAACAAATCATGACTATTTCATTAATTTATCTATTTCTTTGAGAGTTTCCTGACAGAATAGGGCAGGGGAGTTTATTGACCGTCATCCTTAATTTGTCATCAGACTTAAATTCAGTGCCTAAAAAGACACAAAGGGGTTTAAACACTTAAAAGTTACCGGAATAAATAAAAATTCTAAATTTAGTTTAGAAGTTCGATAAATAATGCGCGCTCTGGAATTGTTATTCTAATAAAATCGTCTTCAAGCGACCAGGAAAAAACGAAATTTGTTTCATTTTCTTCAAAGAAATGGGTCGCTCAAGGAGGGAGTTGAACTGGGATGGTCTCTGAATAGATGTGAAATTAGTATTGAAACTATGGGAATAAATTTCGTTCCGTGAAAAAATGGTCGTTCAGGGAGGTGGTCGCACAGGGAGGTTTCACTGTACTTTGGTTTGTCTACTGTCTATCTTTCCACGCCCTAACTCTAAAAAATAAACTCGTATTGCCATGTAAATTTTGTAAATTTTATGTTATTTTGGTTATGCTATATAAAGTTTGCTCTTGAATATGAAGTGTGTAGCATTTGTAGTTCGTTTACAGGCAGACACAAAACAATTCCGTTGCATTATAGTGTATGAGAAAAAACTTTTGCTGTGCATTTTAATAATATTACGACGCTTCGAATTTAATAAAAACTGAGGTGGACTACAACATACTTTTGGGGGTGTATATAATAGGGCAGGTTGGGGTAAAGACACGCACTTTCTATAAATTTTGATTTTGAATGAACACGTTGGTCTAAATTTGTTTCATGGCTGCATAAAATGCTTCCTTAGAACCTCACTCAAGAACACCACCAGCCTAGATTCCGTCAAATTTTAATTTGGTAAGAAATTTGCAATTTTTTAAAACGATTGCTCTGCGTGTCTTTGCCACATTGATTGGGATAAAAACTCGCAGTGAAGGACCGAAGCCCCATTTTGTTTAACCGGCCAAATGAAATTTTACAGATTAGGTAAGGGGTCTTATTTTAGTCCCCCCCAGTCACTTTTAGGCCCTAAATGTTGTAATTTTCAATGAAAACCTACCAAATTTGAATTTTACATAGACTAACTACCCATGCACACAGAAACATAGGCAAATATCGTACAAAAAATTTTAACAATGCAAAAAATTGTTTTTTCAAAAGTATCTATAAATGGCAAAAGAAAAAAAAAAGGTACCATTTTCGCCCCCTTCAAAAAATCTAATACGCCGAGGTTTAACTTATAACTAAATCAAAATTTATTTCTAAATGAGTAATTTAATTTGCATTAAATTAAGGCACAAAGAAATGTACTAATTATCAGTAGAAGAATAACATAAAACATTAGCTATTCAAACAGGAGGAAAAAACTGAAAAAATTGTCATGAAAAAGCATTCCTAATTTCGTTCCCGGGATGAAAATAAGAACTGCAAGGGGGACGAAATTGGGACCACGCTACTTCCCAATATGGCAGAGTTTCAGTTCCCGTAAGATGAATTGAGCGTCATAAAACTCACTGTATGATGCTGTCAGCATGTTACCTACGTAAAATACATGCAATGAATAAGAAATAAATACTTACAGTACAGTAAATGACATTCTGCAAACGACGTAATAAGAACTCATGTCTTCTGAAAATAGAAAATTTGCCGTCTTTAATATATGTATGTGTCTTGACGAACGAAATTTTCACTACTGACCCCTTTTACCTTTCGTTCCCTCTGCCCTGTGTGATAAGTAGCGCCACTTTCGTAGAAGCGGAGAAGTAAAGAGGGGGAGGAAATATGGGCACTTTACCCTAAGCAATTGAGGTAAACTGCACGCATTTAGATGCTAAATAGTTTCCGTTCTTCACTGAATTTTTGGATTTGTAGATATATGCAGAATTATCACCTCAACAATCACAGGATTTTTTAAAAATATTACATCAAAAATGAAAAATTGAAACTTACCCAATTTTCTCTGCATGAAATGCAACTTTCTTCCCATGTTATCAACATACAACTGGTACGATTGAAGCCTAACTGTCGACTACTGTTTAACATTGAAAAACGTTTCGTTGATATTAAATCAACAGGTGCTTGTTTTATTCCCGTGTGTGTCTTTGCCCCCAACTACCCTAAATATTATAAAACCTATTTCGTGACAAGTCCTTCTCTATTTTATGTTCATGCCTTCCATACTCTCTTAACTATGAGTTGAGCGGAACTCTGCCTTCTGAATTATTTTTCTTATTTGAAAATGTTCTCACATTTTCAAATTATTTCAAATCATCTGCAAATACATAATCGGCTTTTTCGAATGATCCTTTGAATCGATTATTTTTTTAACACGCCTCAAAGGATAAACAGAATAATAAACTACGTATAGTTAGAAGGTTACAAATTTAACATAAGTTAAGTCGATTAAAAGTTTTGGCAATGTGAACAGGTGAAGCCTAATTCCGGGTGGCCAGATTAAAAAAAAGTTATGCTAAGTAACTCAACTTTCATAATGTGAATGTAGTATAAAATGGAAAGCGGTTCATTGGGCCATTCATTATTGAGATTCATTCATTTTTATAAAAATAATATATTTTAAAATTTAAAAAAAACTTTAACGCATTGAAAATTTAATTTTAATGTTTCGTGAAATCTTCAGAAATCGTGTTTCACTTTACTAATTATTATTATTGTTTCAATAAGTACTGCTGTTTATTTTATCTAATTGTTGAACTATTTCAGAAATTTAATATTGAGTAAAAAAAATCCTGATCATGTGTATTTGTAGAAATCATTTGTCATTTTAAAATTAACTTTTCTACAATACAAACCCTTCTATAATAAAATCTTCGTTCTGTTTGTGTGAAGTCTTGTAAAAATGAAACGCACATCAACATTCCGTCATTTTTGATGGGGTCTATACTAGTCATTTATAGTTCATTTACAGGTTCGCACAAACGGATTCCATTACATTATGATCTTTGAAACAAAACGATTTAGGTGCATTATTATTATGTTACGATATCAAACATAATGAAATTGATATGGATGACTGCCGCGCACTACAACACATTTTATAAGGAAGCGCATTGAACTTATCGTTCAAAACAGAGACACACACAAAAAAAAATTGGTTTTCTGACTACAATCTATAATTTTTGGAAGTGCATTTTCAGCTATGAAATGCATTTTAACCGGGTATGCTGAAAAAATATTTTGATAGCGTTATGTGTTTTTTATTTATTTATTTAGATATTTCACTTCATTGTATGGAAAAATGTAATTTCTTAATAATATTCTGTTAATGCTAGAAATTGTTTCATAATCTATACTTGAAATATGATTCTTTATTCTTGTTTAAAAATTCCTTTGAGAAATATGGCTGTTCTCAAATCCAAACTAGCAAATTTCTGACAAATTTTTGTTCCTAAATGCTTGAAATTTTGAAACGTATTCAAAAACTACATCATCGATTGAAGTTTTCCATTTTTTATTAAAAATCAGAAGATCTTTCGCAAAATGCTGTCAAAGTGGACGTTTTGAACCGAATTCCAGTCACAGCAGTGCGAGAAAGGATAAACACTTCTCGTGACGTGAAAAGAATCACTTATAACTCGATAAGTTTTTTTTTTTTTGTTATCAAAAATGAAAAACGCTTGATCAGTCTGACCTGCAAATTTTATGCTTTTAATTTTAAAAAAATGTGTCAGAAAGTTTCGCGTTTTTGAGAATTTGAGAACCACCTTTACCCTTTCAGGTGCAAGGAACTTGTGTTCGTAAAATGTTGAAATAACACTGGTAAACAAAAATTGACTTTTTACTTTTTTTTAAATTTAAAGCTAATATTCCAATTATATACACTCTTCAGTAAATAAAAATGATATTAGAAATTTTTACTTGGTTCTTATTTTTTTTTTAACGAAGGATATGTATTTATAGGTTATTACGATATATCACAATTTAGGAGACCGTACAATAATGCATAATAATAATACATAAATGTTAAATGTACCATCAGAATACTTCAACACTGTATATACACATTTCCATACATTTTACACACATTTTACGAAGCTGAACACGATTTGATTGCATTAATCTGAGTACATTAGTACCTATTTTTGCGTTTATATTTATGTTCAGTATCTTCTCTTGATGAACCAACAGTAATCAGTAAACATTGCTGCATTCCATTGCGATCGATAACGAGACCCCATAGCAGAAATTTGTTGGCGTATGCCATGCTTGTCGCTAATTGCTCCCATATTATCTGGGAAAAAGTTAATGTGAGAGTGCAAGAAATGAAGCTTTAGTAACATGTGACAATTTACCTTTTTAAAATTGTTTACCATATTTGGAACTATACACTTGCAATTTGTAGCTTTGTTATTCCCTAAGAAATTATGCACAACGTCCTTGAATGAAAGCCATAAAACTTCCGATTCAGGTATATCGTGATGAATATAGATTGCCAAACAAGTGACGCTGCTATGCTGAATTTTTCATGATTTCCGCAATAGCTCTATCTCAAGAACAAATCCGCGAATTTTCATCAAACTTCAGATTCAAGTTACACGTTGACAGATGTTGTTCCTGATAGGATTTTGGTGTTAATCGCCCAATAGATGTCGCTGCTGTGCGCATTTATCCCGATTTTTGCAATAGCTCTATCTCAAAAACTAATGCACGGTTTTCGTCAAACTTCAAATTCAGTCAGACGTTAACACAAGTTGTTGCTGATTAGGTTTTAGTGTAAATCACCCAACAGATGGTGCTTCTATGCGGCATTTTGCAGGATTTACACTATTTTAGAAATAATAATATCTCAAGAACTAATGCACGGAGTTTCATATCTTTAGAATTCTCATGGTGGGCATAGATTGCCATTTAATGCTGGCATTCTGATAGTGAAATTTGTAGTATTAACATGTATGAGATAGAGGAAAACTTTGAGATTGGCAGGATCCGACTAGTTTTTTCGTCTGCTGTACTTGTTATTTCAAAATTTTCTAAATTTCTACTGCCATACGCTGCAATCCTCCCCTCTTTCCGGCCATTTGAATGTTTAAAACTTGTATTTACAAAAATGAAGCTCTTTGTTAAAAAATGCATATTATATTTTATTAGTTTATTTAATTTGTAGGTCCTTACATTTTTTTTTACCCTTGAAAGTACTTAAAAGTCCTTGATTTTTATTTAAAGAAAGTGTACCAACCCTGCATTATTCTACCTATATATATCTATTTCTGCTTTCTACTTCCCCTGTAAGAAGTATAAAAAGTTAAAATAGTCCTTTATATGAATTGGTGCTGATTATGTTTTGATGTAAATCACCCAACAGGTGGCGCTGCTGTGCTGCATTCGTCACATGGACGAAACACATCTTATTGGCGCCTAGATGTACTATAAGTAGCTGTTATTTGTTCACTTTCAGGGTCATTAGACTGTAGAAACAAAGCACTTTAAAAGGCAATAAAATAACATAATGATATATATTATGCAATGTATATTATATAATATATATTATATAATATACAATGAGATATATTTAAACTCAGATATATCTGAAACCAACTTCAACTTTTTGTGAATATTTCCTAAATTCCCAAGGATATAGTTACTTAAATCTGTTAAAATTTTCCAAGAAAAATTTCTTCTTTATCAGTGTAATTGAATTACACCAGAATTTACAAGAAAATTTATTTGCAAACAAGTAAGAGTATATTTTTGCGTAAAGTGAAATTTTCATTCAAAAATTCGGTTGCCAATATGGCAATTAGGGATTAAGATTAGATTATGCCATAACTGCCCCACCACGCTTCATCGGGTTAAATTGAAAATTTTCGTAGAATGTGTTTCCTTTAATGAAATATTACCAAAAATTCTTACCCAATTAAATTTTATCAAAAATTCGAATCAATTAAAAAAATCAATGCAAAACAATTAACAAATAACACAAATTCAGAGTTAATTAAAACAGGATAATGCTGTTTTTTAAAGTTTGCTTGTAATAATACAGCGATTCATTACACAGCGATTTTAGAACGTTCGGAAAAGTATCGATTCGACACCGACCAAATGATTAAATGTCGATTCGAACCAAAAATATCTTCATGAAATATATTAACTGTAAACCACAGAAGACTAAGTTAACTAAATAAATTAAATAGTTTTAAGTAAAAATTCTGATGGAAATTTTGTTTAATCAAGTTTGTGTAAAATTTCCGAACCTTCTAGCGTTAAAATACGCGCATCTTTGCCATTTAATATAATTTCTCTACCTTTTCTCTGTTAAAATAAACACAGACTGCATTCCAAAAGAACCATTTTAAATTAATCTTTTGATGCAAATGTGAGATTTAGATGAAAATATTTGTAAATGAAACTGTTTTCGTTTGCTTTTATGTTGATTAAGAAGACGGGTTTCCATTTGATTGTTTTTAGAGGCAGGATGCAGTGAAATCACTTTTAAGCAATTTTTGTTTATTTTTATGAAATGACAAAATGTTTCAGAGGGAGAAAAAAAATTGAAATTATGATTTATATTTTGAAAATGCTGCAGTAAGAAATCGAAAATAAATACCCATGAAAAGGGATTAATAAATTATATTATTCTATATGAAATGGAACCATATTTGAGACATCTTACTTTTATTCTGATTATTCTGTTAACACTCGAATAAATGCAACATCCAAAAGACTTTTTCCTTCCTCTATCATCTATATGAATTCGAATTACATAACAATGCTATGTTTCATTACAAAAATTTAAATCTTCGAAGAAATATGGGAAACTTTTTCGTTTACTACTTTTTTTCCTTTCCTCAAACTAAAATAAGCATAGTGTGAATTCCATAGAAATGACTTTCTTTGACGCTCAAGAAATATTTATACAAATGATTATTTGAAAATATATGGAAACAAATTATTATTATTTCTTTTAAAAAATTAATAAATTTTGAAAGTGAAAATAGTTTTTAATACTTTATGAATCTGTTTATTTTCCAGGAATGATGTAGCACAATATATTTGAAATATTCATTATTGACTTTAAGAAATGTATTTTAAATGAGAAAAAGAAAAAAAAGGACAAATTGCATTTCCCCTTTTGAAAAATATATATAGCTGTGCAGATTATAGAAATGCACATTAGAGGCATTTTACTTTTATTCTGATTATTCTGTTAATATTCAAATAAATGCAACATCCAAAAGACTTTCTTCTTCCTCTATCATCTATATGAATTCTAATTACATGGTATAAAAAACTGGTGGAACCAGAGAGAAAAGTAAAGCTCGATCTAAAAAAGTTACAGTAAAAAATTGTCAAATAGTTTCAGTTTAAAAAAGTAAGTAGTGCGTAGAAAAGTAATGGAATCAGATTATCTGTAAAGCTCATGAAATTACCCAAATTTTTGTTGATAGCTGAAAATGTGGACTGAGCTTTACTGGTGCCTTAAAATCAATCAGGGAAGTAAAGGCATTTTTAACTCATTCTGAATTCCAATCATTTATAATCAGTTTAAAAATTTGGGCTCATCAGAATAGGTTAGAGGTTGATTTGGAAATGAGCGAGAACATGAGAGGTATCGAGAACATGAGAGATCGTACAGTACGAAGTATGGACCAAATTCCATTCTAGGGGTCACTGATAAGCCTGGAAGATCAAAGTCCAAAATAAGCCCAAAACCCCAAGCATGTACGATTCTACCATATGCTAACTACTTGTCTGGCTTAAGTCCATTGACATAAGGCTCCCTTTTCACAGTAATTACATGAAATAAAAGTTATTACGCTGCATGTGTTATGTCAGAAATATTAATAACAACAATTCCTCAACAACTTGACTATATTAATATTATACTTAAAATATTACTTCATGGTTTACATTCTTTCAGTTTTGTGGAGTTTAGCTTGACTTGATGCAATCATGTCCACAATTTTGGACCTGACTGAAATTTTTTTGCACATAACTACACATTCTGTTTACTATACCCAGTACTCATTTTGAGTGGATAATATGATTTTGAATATAAGGCACCAGTAAAGCTCAGTCCACATTTTCAGCTATCAAAAAAAATTTGGGTAATTTCATGAGCTTTACAGATAATCTGATTCCATTACTTTTCTACGTACTACTTACTTTTTTAAACTGAAACTATTTGACAATTTTTTACTGTAACTTTTTTAGATCGAGCTTTACTTTTCTCTCTGGTTCCACCATTTTTTTTTATATCATTTCACATATTTTTCAGATCCTTTCAGGAACTTAATCAACCAACTTCAACTAATCAAAAAACCGCCCCAATTAACCAGCCAATGATCCCAATTAACCGGTGCAACCAAATGTCCCAATCAAAAACTAACAGAAACATTGGTTCACCAGTGTATTTCAAGAGCTCTGATGACCCCATATTTATTGCTAAACCCCATATTGGGATATTGACCTATACTTTACTCAGGACTGATCGCCAGACTAGCCCTTAGACTAAGTTTTATACATAGTGTGATCTCTTGAATTTTTCTGCTATGTACCTACGCTCCTCTGGTTTAAGGGACTATGCAGTATCCTAGGCCAACCTCTTAAACACACGAAAAGCTAGGGTAAGAAATAGTCATAAGAAATGAATTAAAAGTGCGAAAAAACTATAAAAAGGGAAAATTTCTGTCTTTGGAACTTAATGGGAATTTAAAATTTGAAAAAGTCTAAAAACGACTGAATGCAGAAAAATGATCAAAAGTGACTGAATACACCTGTAAATAATATCAGAAATATTACTAATATTGGATATTTATAATATTTCGGAGGTCAAACTAAAATATCACGATAATGACTAACATATTTACATCTAGCTGTAACCATTGATAAAAAAAATCAGGAAAATTGGAAAGTAGGTTTCCTTTGTAAAGTATGCATTAATTAAGGAGATAAATTACGTAAACGAGTCTATTGACAATTAGTGTATTTGGTACGGATAAATTATATAATTGAGCCTACAGACAATTGGCGCATGTTAGCGGGCGTCGTTTAGGGTATAATTAACTGAACCGTAAGCGCACGCACCTATTTTTGTAACGTTAACACACGCGTGGGGTACACCTCATTTTGTCTCCCATTCCCATTATATTTTTGGCTAAATGTGCTTTAAAAAATTCAACTACTCTATATTGTATAAAATGCATCAGTACTACTTCTTTTTAGGGAAAAATCAAGCGTTTCACATTTATTTTCCGATTTTATAAGTTTCTGTAAAATTGGCGGGTTTTTTTTTCCTTAGAAAATATGCAACGATTTGTTTTACTTCTTAAAACATGAATTATTTTATAAAATTTACAGTAATTATCTTTAATACACTTTCATCAACATATGAAGACAGCTTTTATTTCACTCTTTCAGTAAAATTATTTTAGTGTGTGTTATCCCGTAACGAATGAACATATCGAAATGTAACGTTTGTACTCGCGCGGGATTATTTAATCCCAAAAGCGATATTTCTACTTTTCTAGCCAGCAAACTAAAGACATTCCTTCATACAACCTTTCTGAACCTTGGCCTTGAAAGGTACAAGGAAGGTCAGCAGTGTTTCATGACTTAATTTTGAAGTTTTTTCACCTGCATAACCCCTTCTACCGCAGGTAAACGCAACGTCTCCCGAAAGCCAGACCGTCCGAATACATACTACACCATAAAACGGAAGAGGATATAGAAAAATGAGCCTTGCTAAAATCAAGTACCAATGCAGTTGTTCATGAGTCCCTACAGAAGTCGGCAGGACCGCCACGCTCCTTCTAGCTTTCGGCCTAATTCTTTACTTTCCTGTATTTATAAAGTCTATGAATACATACTTTCAAACCGTCTGCAAGAGTTCGTTACTGCCAATTCGATTATTATACCGGAGCAGTTCGGGTTTTGGCCCAAACTGTCTACGCAGCACCAGCTTTGGAGGGTAACTGAACTCATTCACGAGGGTTTCCTCAGTAGACAAAAACTGGTGTAGTATTCATAGACATTGCAAAAGCATTCGATAGAGTTTGGCATGAAGCTCTAATCTATAAATAAATTCTTCTTAAAGTTCCCCCTCAACTAATTCTCATTATTTATAAATATTTAAAAAATAGATCCTTTTCTGTCAGAGTTCATCATTCTATCTCCTCTTTTCGCAATATCGAGGCGGGCGTACCCCAAGGGGGTCTGATCAGCACCTGGCTCTTCAACCTTTATATTAACGACATATCCAAGATTCCTAACATCTTCTTAGCATTATATGCGGATGACACGGCCATCCTCTACAGAAACATATCACTAAATATTGTGATTGAACAACTCCAATTTTATCTCCAGGCCCTTTCTATCTGGCTCAGGAAATAGCGTATTAAAGTGAATGCTGCGAAAACTGCTGCCATGATTTTCTCTAAAAAATCTATCACCCCAGACATTAATCTTTCTCTGAATAATGAAGATATACCCTGGGTTAACGATTATAAATATCTAGGAATTTACCTGGATTCTAAATTACTCTGCACAAGGCAGATTCACGATGTATGTTCTAAAACTTCTGCTGCCAAGTCCTCCCTCAAATCTTTATTAGCTAGACATAGCTGTCTGTCACTCTCCAACAAGTTATTGCTTTATAAATCCTTTATCAGATCCACCATGACTTACGGGTCAGTTGTTTGGGGATCTGTCTGTGAAACTAAGATGCAAAAACTTCAAATTCTACAGAATACTATTTTAAGACAGGCTGTAAATGCAACCTCGTTTGTCTCCGGAACGATTTCATTGACAAAGATCTCAATATTCGACCTATTTCGCAAGTTATTAAAAAACTCGCACAAAATTTCCACAGAGATCGTATTCTTATACCCAATGAAGCGTTGCGGTCAATTGAAACTTACAGTATTAACAGTTCTGCTGGTAAAAAAAGACCACTTGTCATCCTTAGTCGAGATGACGGTTTTGCCCCACCTCCCAAAAGAAGGAGGCAAGAACCACCTTAAACGCATCGTTGCGGTTTTTCTAAATTCTAACCATGTTTTTAAATTTTTCCCTTTATTTTTAAACTCTATTCTCTTATTTTTCAATTTATTTCCTCGACATCGTTCCTGCCTAAGCATTTGGCACCGATATTCATCCACTTTCTATCCAAATTAACTTATTTTATCTTGTTAATATCGCTCTTGCTCCGATGAGGAGCAAGCCCCACCAGTGGCTGAGAGGTTCTGCTCTCGAAGCTGATAGACGTGAGGTGCTGGGTTCGAACCCAATCGCGCCCGTCGGCCTAACCGTTTCGGAGTTTTCGTGGTTTTCTTCGAAGCCTTGGATTTTCCATGCGTAAATACGGGTTAGGTTCCCTTAGAAAGACCCCCACGAAGGGCACTCCCCCTAGGGCCTATATCCCTCGAGTAGATAATCGACCGTCAACAATCAACCCAACCCGATGAGGAGCAAAATGCCCACCTTTCCTTATTTTTGAACGAAGGACTTTGATTCGTTGCAACTCGCTTCCTCATTGGTTACTGAAGTTTGCCGTCAAATCCGGAGGATTTGTCCCATTCCGACCTGCTCGCCACCTGTTTCTGACGTAGTAATGCACAGAACTTGCTAAAATCAAGTGACGAAAACGTTGCTAGCTCTTAGACCAGGGATGGCGAACCTTTTCACGTCCACGTGCCAAATTTTCCCAAAAATATACTTTACGTGATTATGACGTGCCAACAATAAAAAAATTTAATGGATCAATCAAATAATAATGAATCAAAACTACTTAAAATTTTGTTTTTAGCATTAAAAAAATGCAGGTGATATTTGATGTTATACTGTAGAAATTTATTTAAAAAATATTATTTCTGTTGTCTCATCTTAAATGCCAAATAATTTATATCCGCTTTGTACTTAGTTATTTTCGATAGAATGCAAGTTTAATTGCACTCACTTGACAAGACGTTTTTAGTTGAATTTTTCATTTTTTTTTCTTTTTACGAAAAGAATGCCTTGCAGAAAAAATTGTCAAAATAGCAAGCGCCAGAAACTATAGCTTTTAGTGTCTGGAATTGAATTCCAAGTTGTTATCATTTTAAAATCAGCATTTTTGCTTATTACACTTTTAATTTTTGTTTAGCGATAATCTTCTAATTCTCAAAATTTTCTGAGCCAATATTGAGCTAGATTCAGATAAATTAAGTTATATTTAAATTTCTTCAATCTGTGTGACAATCACAACCAACCGAACTAATCGGATTCAAGTGACACAGACAACATCTATCTTAATTAATGGATTTTGTGAAATTCTACTATATTTTGATGTAAAACTTAAATCTATGCCGTGCCAAAAATAATCTGCTGCGTGCCACTTATGGCACGCGTGCCATAGGTTCGCCGTATGTATCTTAGATTATTACTTTCGGTCCAACAATATAAATTTTTTTAAACTCGCGAAATTGAATTTCATTTGGCGTTATAATGACGTAATTATACTAAAGTGTTTCAGCTTTTAAAATTAAAATGCATGTTTTCTTTGGCGCGTGCAATAGGACTATACGATTTCCTTGGCAATACGCAGGAAAATGCAATAAATACAACCAAATGAACTAGCATTTACCGAAAATTTCTTTCGAATGACTTAAAAATAAATCTTTCGTTTTATGGATGATAATAATAAGGGTTAATTTCAGAATATCAGGAGTCTCTTTTCAGAATAAAACATTATTCAAAGTTATGCCAGTTAAACAGAAATTGACGTCATACTTAGCAAACGATTTTTTCTATTATTATCTTTTCCTAAATTGTTTTTTTGAAATTAAAACTCCTGTATTAAAATAGATTTTTAAACATTAAAAACATTCAAATGAAGATACTGCGTCATTTTAACACGTGTTTAGTTAAAGTTTTTACATATATATATATAGGAAATATTTTCATTTTCTGATTAGAATGACGTCGATTTGAAAAATGCAAAAATATAGCCAGAAAATCTAATTTTTATTTAAAACAAAATACGCGTGTTATCACATTTTTTAAATTATTGTGCCGCTTTTTACGATGTGGCAACAGAAAAGAAAGATTGAAGGAGATATTTTTATATTGTTAAATTATGGAACGCTATGTAAAGTTTAAATAGGTGTCATTCCCTTAATATTGGATTTTTTTTACCCGACTTTCGAAAGGCACATCGCTAAATTAAGACCTTTCCAACAAGCCATTATTCATCACTGAATGTTTTCTGGTTTGGATTGTAATTGAGTTGTCTTTTCATCATGTTTCAAAACGTAAAAGGTGCGGCTGAGCTCTACTATACAGCACGATCGTGCTGTATGATAACAATGCTATGTTTTATTACAAAAATTTAAATCTTCGAAGAAATATGGGAAACTTTTTCGTTTACTATTTTTTTTTCCCTCAAACTGAAATAAGCATAGCTTGAATATGGAAAATTTACTTTCTTTGATGATACTCTTTTCGAGAAATATTTATACAAATGATTATTTGAAAATGCATGGAAACAAATTATTATTATTTCTCTTAAAAAATTAATAAATTTTGAAAGCGAAAATGGATTTTAATACTTTTTGAATCTGTTTATTTTCCAGGCATGATGTTGCACATGCCTGGAACTGTATATTTGAAATGTTCATTATTGACTTTAAGAAATGTGTTCTAAATGATAAAGAAAAAAAGAAGAAATCACTATTCACTTAGAAAAAGAAAAAAAAAATACATATGGCAAATCTTTCGCAGTTAATAAAATATCTTTGCTTTTCCTCCAATTTAAATAAATATTGTCTGAATTCAAAAACTACAATTTTAAATTAAATTATCTGATGCCATCATATTTGCAAAACGCGTCGACCAGAAATTATTTGCAAATACTTTCAAATAAGAAAGTTTACTTTGCTTTTTAAAAGCAATGAATTTTGATAACAAGAATAGGTTTCAATTTGATTGTTTTTAAGTCAGGATGTAGTATAATAGCTTTTTAATATTCTTTCTTTGTTTTCATTAAATAAAATGTTTCAAAAGAAAAGAAGTAAGTGACAATTACCATGTACCATTGTAAATGGCGCATTAAGAAGCATCTGTATATGAGAAAAATTGTTATTCTCTTTCAGATAGACGGAATTGTGGAATTATAATAATTTCAAATTTTCATGAGGTAGTTTTATGTATTATTTATTGGAAAATCATTAACTATGTATAATACTTTGTATATATATATATATATATATATAAGATGAAATTACAAATATATGAACAAATTGGTGAAATTGTAAAGATGAACAAGATATGAACACTGGAAACTAACCAGAAAGAGAGGGAGAGAGAATAGTTTTAGGGGGGAGTTACAACAAACAAACATAGCTATATAATTAACTGAATGATTAATGCTGGAGTATATATATTTGGATTTCAAGTGAATAAGACTCCAATAATAGTACTTAATCAACAAGATGAAAACAAATTGAAGACTAATGGAAATAATACATACAACAAAATTCAAATCAGTTTATAAAATTCGAAAATTGCAGGGATTTTTTCATTGTTATTTTTAGGGTTCTGTACTTAAAAAGTTAAAACGGAACCATTATAAGATCAATAGTGTGTCTGTCTATCTGTTCGTCTGTCACAGCCATTTTTCTCGTAAGCTATGGAACGTGGAAAGTTCAAATTTGGCAGAAATAATAAAGGTTATTGACCCACATATTTATAGATTATTAACCATTCACAAACATGTTTCGGAAAAATGTAGAGGGGGGGGGGGTTATTGAGTTACTTGAAAATAAAAATCGTTTTTTGTATATCGTATGGGGTATCGAGTGAAAGTTGTCATAACGCCGATCTCAAAAATATATTTGTTTTAATTTTCGGTATTATATTTTCAGGGATATCGTAACAAATATAATGCTGCACTTGAGGTACCTATTGGTACAGAAGTACAAAAGAATTGTTGATAATGATTTTCATAAAAAAAAATTCGTTAATTAGCAGATATATTAACCTTTAAAGACACGGACGGTTTGGACATACATAAAGACACGGGTGGCGTAGTCTATGCGCCATCAACTTTTAAAGCTTAGATAACAAATTTTAATGATATATTTGTGTAATGTAATGTCCAGTAGTATTAGTATAATTGCAATAAACGTCAAATTGTTAAGGGGTCTCAGGATTTCCTGAAATCGAGAAAAATGAAAAAAAAAGAGACCATTTTCAACAATTAATACCTTAAAATGTATATAATTTTAAAACACAATTTTTATACAGATGAAAGAATTCCGCTCTTCCATTTTATGTCTTTAAAAAATTGCAAGATGCAGAATTAGCATTTATAGGGAGCTCCAAACGGTCAGATATTTGACGAGCAGAAAATTGTTATAATAGCTTACGCGCAAGATTACAAAATAAACATTGCAACTAGAATGAAAATTTTGGTGCCTACTTATACATCAGATTGTAATAATTACCCTGAACCTAAATAAATTTCAAAGCTTTTTTCTATTTTTAATATAAAGTTGTATTTAATACAAAATTTTGAAAACTTCAACAACATAATCACCTAAAAAATTAATTTTTTGAACAATAAAAAAAAAAAAAACTTTTAGGTTCAGTTTATACAGATTAACATGAAACATATGTTTTAAAAATTCTATAAAAAAATATTTAGAAGTTTTTGAGATATCGGGCGCGTTATGTCCAAAAACGTTACTTGCGGAAAAATGACTTCAAAATTTCGGAAACGTCGCTTCAGCTATTGAGCTGGTATAATTCTAAAAGCCATCTCTTTTGTTCTAATGAGAATTTCACGGAAAGAATTATATTAAAATGTTCAGAAAAAAAAAATAGTTTAACATCTAAAAAAATAAATAAATAAATAAAATTTTGAAAATTTGGAAGCTTTAAGAGTACTGAGACCCCTTAAAAAATACGATATTAATTAGAATTACTCGCGTAATTACTTTGGGATTCGTAACTAGTTTGCATTGAGTGGCTCTCTTAATATGTCGCCCGTGTCTTTAATAGTTAATAAAAAACATATCTGGAAAAACGGGCATGGACCAAAGTGGTGTTGCAACTTTGCGATCTCTTTTCGCAGCACGCTTAGCAACGATTTTGTGTAATATTGTTGCTACTATACAATAAATATTAATATATTTGCTGTAAGAAACCCTTTGTGCGCGAGTAATAGTCGCACTTGACCGATTTTTTATTATAACTAATCCTGTCAGTTTAAATATTTTGTCTATTTTTTTTTTTCAAATGAAAAAGTTATGCATGAAACTTTCATTAGAACATTTTGAAGTAATTGTAGCATTATGGGATTAATAAATAATTCTAATAACTATTGTGATACTTTAAAGAAAAATACAGTAAAATGTTGGATGATTGACGCGCAAAGACTGGAAATGTTCTGTAATAATTCTCTATGATGAAGCATCGTGTAAATATACGTATATAGTATATTTAATAAATTGTACTGATTGCAAAATTGGAAGTGACCTTCGTTATTTACCAAATATAACATGAAAAGGTGTAAAGGATTCTAAGAACATTAGACAATATAAAATGTAAATAACAAAAACATTATTATAGCTCCCAACTTCCACTTATCCCCCGTAATATGTGGATTAATTTGAACCAGGATAACCACGTTTCGATTCAGAACATTTATTGGATGAATCTTTATCTGTCTATATTATAAAGGACAAACGTGTCTGTGCAAAACGCCGATGTGATTTTGTGAATTGTAACAGCATCAAATTTCGCTTTTACTGCAATTTTTAAAAAATTTTTTAAACTTCTAAACATGGCTCAATTTCGGTGTATTGATGCTCCCTAAAATGCGCGAAAAGAAGCTTTTAGAAAAATCCGAAAAATATGGATAAAGGACATATATTATAAAGGATATATATTATAAATGACAAACGTGTCTCTGCGAAACGCCGATGTCATTTTGTGAATGGTAACAGCATCAAATTTCGCTTTTACTGCAATTTTTTAAACTTCTAAACATGGCTCAATTTCGGTGTATTGATGTTCCCTAAAATGCGCGAAAAGAAGCTTCTAGAAAAATCCGAAAAATCTGGATAAAAATAAAATGTTCCTAATTCAAAAAACATTGATAAGAAAAAGTATTACTGTCACAAGAAGGAAAAAAAATGAGGCACTGTGATCATGGATTTTATCAAAAAGGAAAATGAAAAATAGTATTTTTAAGACGAAATATGGTGAAATGAAATGGGGGGGGGGGTGAATTTAGAATAAATTTATGCTATATATTATTGTAGGAACTCGGGCACTTGTAAACACGTGAAATAAGAACAACACCATTATTAACTTGAATCTGATACCGTTAAATTTTAAACTAGATTATATTAAAAGTTAAACTATATACAGATATGTACATTCAAATAGAAACGCAGTTCAAGACAATTTAAATCTATTCATCTCTCGTCTTAACACAATATCATTATTCATTCGTCAGCGTCGTACAGTTCTCATCTCCCGCGAAAACACACAACCTTCTCATAACGCACACATCATCGTTCTCTGCGTTCGACAGACTGTCTTCAGTTCAGTTGTCGTTTCTTTCCCGCTCACAATGAGCGTCTCTCGATCACCAATGTCGTTCTAATACGCATGCGCTGACTAGTTCATGGGGAAAGAAAATCAAACAGAGGAAGGCGCTTTGATCAGCAGCTACGTGAGCGGTTGGTGGCGCTGTAAACAGTAGGCATGCAGGGAAAGCTATTAAAGGCAAAACTTTCCCACATTATAATTATATATATATATATATATATATAAATAGAAACATTGGAAAACAAAACAAAAAAAAAATGGTTATAATTTCAGAAAAAATTTTCATTTAAAAAACTATTACAGTAGAATTTATATGATCTTCTAGATAAAGAATTTTTCTTTGAGCTCTCAAATTCAAAAAAAAAAAAAAAAAAAAAAAAAAAAAATGCAATATAAAGCTTCTTTCAAAGATTACTAAGCCAAATAGATTATATTTTATTAGAGAAATTTAATCTCAAAAGAAATGTGCAACTCCCTGACATTTAATAAAATTTTTCCGTTATTTCTGCAATTGAAATGACACCGTATGAATTCCATTGCTATATTTTGCTAAGGCATTTCATACATATTATTCCCAAACTCATTAAACAAATTGATAATGCTTTATTACATAAATTTAATCTCGAAAGAAATGTGCAATTCCCTGTCATTAATAAAGTTTCTCTGCTGTTTTTCAAATTTAAATAGTCTGAATTCCAAACTCGCTATTTTAAATCCTGTTTAATGCTACCGCATTTAAGAAATATTTAGACGGAAAATTATTGGAAAACATTTGAAAATAACACATTCTTCTTTGCCTTATTAAAGGTATAAGTTATCGCTTCGAAAATTGATTTTATTATATAACATTCTTCTGTAAATTGCCTTTTAATTTGATTCTTTTTTCAGCATAAAACAATTCGTTAACATAAAATCTTTTAAATATTCGTTATTTGTGTTCGATGAGTAAATTTTCTTAAAGGGACGACTAAAAGAATTTAAGGAAAATTATAATATAACTTTGAAAATGATACATTTAAAAATTCTATATTTACAGGCATAAATCAACAGTGCAAATGTTTACAATTTTGAAGTTCTGATTGCATATAAAAAGTTAAAAACAAGCATAAAATTACTTAAAAGGTGCTAAAATTTATAAAGATGTTATTATATCCCTACATCTATCGAACGCATACGAGTTTATTTTCAAAGGACAAAAAGTGACTGACTGGAATATAAAAAAAAACGTAAAACAAGATGAAAAAGTACGCATGTGCAAACGAGGTTCAGTCCGCTGCTCCAGAAAGAAGGAGGGGGGAGGGCGAGGGGAAAGCATTAACTGATATTTTAGGATCTCTCGAAATACATAGAATGCCAAACCAAATAGCTGGAATATTATACGAAAGTACATCGGCAGGAAAAGGACAGTATCATTTTTAAGCATTAGAAATGATACTGTCTGTAACGATGTCCTTTTGTATAATATTCCCGCTATTTGGTTTGAAATTCTAGATATTTCGAGAGATCCTTAAAATATGACTTAATGTTTTCACCTCCCCCTTCCCCCCTCCCCCTTCTTTCAGGAGCAGTGGACTGAACCTCGCTTGCACATGCGTACTTTTTCATCTTGTTTTACGTGTGTTTTTTCCTATATTCCGGTCAGTCACTTTTACCCTTGAAAATGAACTCGTCTTATAATATCATCTTTATAAATTTTAGCTCCTTTTAAGTAATTTTATGCTTGTTTTTAACTTTTTATATTAATAACAAGGTGAAAATTCCTTCACGGTACTAGTTAATACAGTGTTTTGATTTTATTGTTTTAATTTCATCACATACAAATAACTACTCTCTTACAATTGAGCACAATATAATAAAAATAAAATAAAAAATTTCATGAATATTGACTCTTAAAAAAAAAAAAAAAAAAAAAAAAAAAAAAAAGAGTAATTCACAAATCTCATTTACAATAAAGTTTTTCTAATTTTTAGGGTTCCGTACTTAAAAAGTAAAAACGGAACGATTATAAGATCACTCTTGTGTCTGTTTGTCTGTCACAGCCATTTTACTCGTAAACTATGGAACGTGGTAAGTTCAAATTGGGGGAAGTAATAAAGACTACTAACCCACATATTTACAGATTATTAAACATTTATAAATATTTTTTAGGAAAAATGTAGAGGGGCTAATTAAGTTACTTGAAAAAAAAAATCTTTTCTTTGTATATCGTGTGAAAGCTCTCGTAATGCTGAACTCAAAAATACATTTTAATTTTAGGTGGTATATTTTCAGAGATATCGTCGAAAATGTAGCGCAAAAATATGCCCCCCCCCATCTATTTCCGAATCAACTGAAACTAAAATTATGAAAAAATTAGAGGAAGTAGACGTTAATTTAAACTTTGCAGGAAAATTATAGCGATTACACTGTAAAAAAAAAAAAAAAAAAAAAAAAAAAAAAAAAAAAAAAAAAACGGACTAAAAAACGGAAATACTACTGGCAATCTAGACGCCAGTACTATTTCCCTTTTTTTTTTACGGGAATTTTTAACCATAAATTACAGAAAATTTCCCGTTTTTCTGATTAAAATCAAAAAATTTTCTGTAATTTATGGGTAAAAATTCCCGTAAAAAAACGGTAATAGTACTGGCGTCTAGATTGCCAGTAGTATTTTCGTTTTTTAGTCCGTTTTTTTTTTTTTTTACAGCGTACCCTAGGTTACATAGCTTTTGAGAAAAGCGCATTTTTCCGTTACACACAAATTTCAATTTGCGGCCATTCAGCAAAGGTGTTGAGGAGCGGTGGAGGTACCTATCGTATCAGAAGTATAAAAGCATTGTTGATAATGATTTTTGAAAAAAAAATCATCGGTAATTAGCCGAGATATTAACCCTGAAGGACTTGGGCGGATTGGACATATATAATGACAGGGACGGCATACTCTATGTACCACCGGTTTTTAAAGCCTAGATAACAACTTTTAATGATACATTTGTGCAATACAATGTCCAGTAGCAGTATAAAAGCACTAAACGTCAAATTGTTAAAAACCGACGGATTTAATTATAATTAATCAGATAAATACTACACTGTTAAAATTTTGCAGCATTCTGGCAGGCCACTTAACCGTTTTTTCCGAAAACGGTCACAGAACCGTAATTTTAACACTATTCTGACCATATTATTGGCCATTTTACGGTCAGAATATAGTTAAATTATGGTTATGAAACCGTTTTTTCAAAAAACGGTCGAATGACCTGCCAGAATGCTGCAACATTTTTAACAGTGTATGGGATTCGCGACTAGTTTGGATTGAGTAGAAATCTCAATACGTCTCCTGTGTCTTTAAAAGTTAATTAAAAACCTATCTGGAAAAAAGCGTCACGGACCAAGGCGAGCATTGCTAGTTTGCAACCTCCTTTCGAAGCGCGCTTAGAAAAATGCCAAGTTTAAACTTTGAACAAAGGTTTTGTTTTAGATACACTATGAAAAGAAAAAAATATTACGACGCTGAATTTAGTTTTAAGAAATGCCAAATGAAGTTTCAATATGCACTACTTTTATTGTCAGTGACGAATTAAGCTCATCATAAGCAAATTAAAATAAGGTTTAAGTAAGAGTTATACAGAATAACAATATTTGATAATATTTAGGCTTCCTATCTCTTTGAACTTTTACGGTATACCCATTAATTCTTTTCTAGTATATATACAGCTATATCAAACTCTACGTTTTATAGTTTTTTACAAAGTCTTATCTTTCTTTTTGTAACGGTTTTTTTAATAATACAGTTAATAATTCATATCTTTATTGTACAGAACCCTCTGACCGCTAGTAATACTTGTACTTGACCGTTTATTTTTTTTCTCAAAGGAAAAAAAAGAAGAAAAAAACCCTTAAGGTCATTGAGTTACTTTTTCTGTCGGCGTCTTTTCTTGTGGTCACGCGGCGTTTTTCATTTTTAATTTCTTTACATGGAAACTTCTGGACATCATGCAAGAGAGAGAAGTTCAGTTCAAGATCGATCTAATTTTCTTATCTCTTTTTTTATTGTTGAATCCCCTTTGCTTTTCTTAAAAACCGCATTTTATTACTTTAAAATGAGAGAAAACATTTTTCCTTTATAACGCAGACTTATTTCGTTGATTTTATCAAAATTTTTTTAAAAGAATATCTACCCAGTATAGATAATTTTATGAAGGTTTTTTAAATTTATTATTCTCGTTAAAACCATCACAGTACGTTGTCTTTTTAAGAGTAATTTACTGATTTCGTTAATTGCTAATCCTATCAAAAAATAAAGTTCTTTTTTTAAAGACTAATAACCTAATCCTGTTAAGCCAATCAAATAAAGTTCTTTTTTTAGAAGGATATTTCACTAATATCGTTACTCTTATCAAAGCAAAATTCTTTATTTTTTATTTATATTTTTTTAATAATCTAAAATGATGCCATTAAATCATTCTGAAATTACTATGATGCTAATGAGAATTTTTTTTAAACTTTAGCTTATGCTAAAATTTAAAATTATTTTTGAACTATTATTATGACAATTTTTAGCCGCTATAAACACTCTTATGCTTTATTACATAATTTTAATTTAAAAAGAAACTTGCAATTCCCTGTCACTTAATAAAGTTTCTCTGCTGTTTTTCAAATTTAAATAGTCTGAATTCCAATCGCGCTATTTTTAATTTTGTTTAATGCCACCGCATTTAAGGAATATTTAGATTGAAAATTATTGGAAAACATTTGCAGATTCTTCTTTGCCTTATTAATGGTATAAGTTCTCGCCGCGAAAATTGATTTTATTCTTTCTCATTCTTCAGAAAATTGTCTTTTTATTTGATTGTTTTTCAGCATAAAACAATTCTAGAGTATAAAATCTTTTAAACATTTGTTACTTGTATTCGATAAATAGCCTTAACCCTTTAAGACCGGACCCGCACAATCGTGCGGGGTAGGCAATAACAGAAATTCCTGATCTATCTATTCCATAAATGCCGGAATCGAGTGATTGTGATGGTTAACAGAAACTATCTTATATGAATTTTATCAATAGATTAGTGAATTATCAGTTACAAATTTCAGTTATATCATTGTTTTAAAAAAATCTCAAAAAGCTGCCCTGTCTTAAAGGGATAAAGGGAACTGAAATAATAAAAGAAAAATTATGATATGACTTTTGAAAATGATACATTTTATAATTTCTTATTTTTATATAGGCCGCGTTCGCAATTATATATAAAAAAAAGCAATTTATCAAATTACAACGACCATTTGGAAAACGATTTTTTTGAAGACAAAAATTTAAGACATAAAAAATCGCACGGAGTTGATCATACATTACGTACGCCATGAATTAAACATTAATAGTGTTATTACACGTAAAAATTGCAAGCCAAAAATATCGCCTGCGACCTGTCAGATTTCATGAAACTTAAGTATTATCCACCTGAAACTTACGTAAATATCCAAGCATTTCATTGGCTGTTCGGGAAAAGGTTTTTCCATCGTCAAATTTCCAAGAAATCTGACGGCCAATTTTAAATGAAATTTCATTCTTAAACTTGTAAACATCCGACAATATTACTTTTTACACCGTCGGATAGGGAAAAAAATGTACTTTTAAATGCAATTTGTTTGAAAGCTGTATATCAATTTCTTTCTGAGTTATTAATTTTTTTTGTAGTTTTTATTACTTTTTTGTCATAGTGGCAACAGTAAGTATCCATCGTTGTTGAAATTAAAGGGAAATACAGATTACTGTATAGACCAATCAGAAAACGAATAAATTGCGGATTAAACCAATGAAAACCTTCAGATATGCTTTTGATTTTCCATCCTGATGAGAACAATAATCATTTTTCCAAATGGTTAAAAACACCCAATACCTATAGCCGTCTTCTAGTCCCTATGTCTGTCCGCACATAAGACCGCCAAAACTAATCAACCGAATGCGTCGAAATTTAATATAACCATTGCGGAATTTTGTCAAGTCATTTCAAATTTTATGAAAATCGAATCACATTTTATAACGATATTAACAAAAGTTTTCATCGTTCTGTTAATACGTAATTAATTCAATGATATATCATGATAGGTTATGATTATAGGTTGCCATGGTGATGACGTGATATTTAAGATGGCGTCCTATTATTTCCGTATTACTGAATTTAATATATATAATCGTAATCAATTTCGTATTCATGCATTTTTGCATAAGAGTGTAACAGCTATTGCACCAAGATCTGAATATTTATAAAACTAGTTATAGTAGGAACGCACCTCATTTGCCGCGTTTGACGTACAATTTCCGACATATGATTTTTGGTAAATTGTAACTTTGAATATGCCTGATGCCCTAATTTTAAAATATGCCTGAAAAAGGGAGGGATGGAAAGGAGGGGGGGGGGCGCCCGGCATTTTAAATGCGTAAATAAATATTCGTTATCGTCGAAATTTTTAGGAGTTAATAACGTAATGCTTTCATAGTCTGTGTGAAACAATAGAGAAAAAATATTGATATTTATTTGTTAAACGGCTCGTAAGAACCCTTTTATTTTTTTACTTGGTGTATTTCAGTAGTTAAAAAAATCGTGCTTATTGTTCGGATTCTTTGAGATTTTCAGCCGTTATAAATACAGTAAAACCTCCCTAAAGCGACCATGTCCCGTTCCAATAAAAATTTGTCGCTCCGAGAGGTGGTCTCTTAATGCAGGTCATGTTTAAATCTAGATTTTAATTGTTGAAAAAAGTTAACAATTAATGTTACTACAATTAATGTTACTAAAAAAAGGGCAAGGGCTATTGCACCAAGATCTGAAAAACCAGTTATAATACGAACGTACCTCATTTGCCAAGTTTGACTTAGAATTTCCGACTTGTCTGATATAGGCATTCTTGTTTTTATAGACATAAATGAACAGTGCAATGATTACAATTTTTAACTTTTAATTACATCAGATACAAATTTCTACTGTCGTACCATTGAGCACAACAAAATTAAAATGAAATAAAAAAAAAATCGTATTTTTTTTTCTAAAGATTAATTCACAAATTTCGTTTACAGTAAAGTTTCTATATATTTTTCCCTTTTCCAATTTTTTTTAAAAAAGGTAATTCCCTTATTTCGTTAATTCTATCAAAACATAAAAAAAGAAAAGAATATTTACCTAGTATAGTTAATTTTATCAAGGTGATTTGATCTTAAATTTATTATTCTCGTTAATACCATCATAGTATATTGCATTTTTAAAAGTAATTTACTGATTTCGTTATTTGTTAATCCTATAAAAAAAGTTCTTTTTTTAAAGGATAATACCCTAATCCTATTAGGTCAATAAAATAAATTTCTTTTTTAGAAGAATATTTCACCAATATCGTTAATTCTACCAAAGTAAAGTTTTTAATTTTTAATTTATATTTTTTTACTAATGTAAAATGATGTCATTAAATCATTCTAAAATTACAATGATGCTAATGGAAATTTTTTTTTAAACTTTAGCTTATGCAATGAAAATTATTTTGAAGCATTATTATTACGACTGTTAGCAACTATTGACACACTTACGTTGTAATTTTTTTAATCCACTTGACAATTATGATCCAATAGGTAAAGTAAATTTTCTAAACTACAAAAAATCAAAACGGATAACATTAAATGTTACTACTTAGTTATTCCGTCGACCAATTTCGCCAAATTATATAAATCGCCAAAACACTCGCCAAATTATACAAATTGACATAATTTTTATTTTAAATAACGAAAGAACAAATAAATTAGTATAACAGTAATACATATACAAATAAAACGTCGAAATAAAAATCACTTGATGACGTAAACACGTGTAACTTGCGTAAAGTCAAGTGAATGTGACATTGCGATCAACCATTATTGGCATTTAATCTTACTAGGGGATCGAACCCGAGCTCCTCGGGTTACAGAGTATAGGTGAAAAGCATTCTTTTTTTTTTATTGTAATTATTTTTTTACATGTAATGTATATTTTAGATTGCCCACTAACATCAAAAAGAATTTTTATCTGAAAAATATCAATTATGCAATCAAATAAAGTTTTAAAATTTATTAAAAGCGATACTTTCACATGTCATCGCATGCCAGAAGTTATTAGCCCAAGATTTTGAAATTTGCGGCAGTTTTTTCGGTCATTTCAGTGCTTTAAGCGCGTAGTTCAATGACACGTCTGTTAAATTTGTTTTTTATTTACATTATTTTATTTATTTTTCTATGGAGGAAGTTTTAATTTTGTTATAGAACATTAGACGGAAACAAATTCTGAACTTCTTACATTGTTTTAAGGGCAAGCAAATACATTTTTCTTAATCGAGCTACACATGATAGATAATTATGCTATCGTATGTGGCACAGAAATCGCGATTATTTGTTAATTGTTTAATGGCAACACCTGAATGAAACGCATCTCAATGGTTATTGTGTAATATTTTTAAAAAAAGAATAACAATAAATAAAAAAAATAATTAATAACTATAGAACAAAACAATTTATATAATTTTAAAAAATAAAATAAAAGTAAATAAACAATTTATTAATAAATAAACAACAACATCCGGGTTACCGTATCAAGCAAAATAACGACACTTTGGCGCCAGTTAAGTACCCCGGTGCGTATATGACATTGGCGTCAGAAAAAAATCGCGCCAACGTGGTGCGTATGTAACATCTGTGCCGTCTTTTATTCATCTCATTTAAAATACAATAAATAAATAAATAAATAAATAAAGGTATTTTTCCAGTATAGGTACTTGGCGAAATAGAGAAAAGGTCCATGGCGAGAAAAGAAATTTGGCAACATATTTTCTGGCAACCTATTTCATCAAAATGTTTTTTTCGAATAAAAGTACGTAAAAGTTGCTATGATCGCAAAAAGTTCGTACTTTTATGTTAGCTGGGCGAAATTCTCGCCAATAGCATTTTTTAACTCGCCAGCAGCATTTTTTATTTTTCGAGAGGTAAATTAAAACAATACTTTGATGTTGAAATTAAATGGTTTATGAACCATGGAATTATAATCAAAAAATGGTATTTATTCTTTTCTTTTTTTTTCTTTTTTTTTTACAGAATTTTTTTAAAGTGAAATTCATGAATTTGAAATGTTTCAGTTTTAAATTAAAGTTATCTATTTTAAAATGAGTGAAAGGATTATATTTTAATCTAAATTAATGAAATATGAAAAAATGCGATGGATACAATGTTTGGCGATTTATCACCTGTGCCCGACTAACATAAAAATACCGAGTTCTTGATTTCTCTATCAGAATCTTCCGATTTGGAGAAGGACTGAGCAAGTAAATTAAATGATGAAAAAAAGTAACATGATACACTGCTTAGCATACATTTAAGGGAGACGAAACTGGTCGCTACGGGAGGCTAGTTATTTTAAAAACCGTAATAACTCAGTCAATTAAGATACAATTTTCAAACAAATTGCATTTGAAAAGTAGATTTTTTTCTCTATTTGACGGCGAAAAATTGAAAATGTGCGATATTTGGAAACTTAAAAAATCGCTGACATAGCACGCATTATAATTTCATTTTTTTTTCAATTTTTATGAGAAGATGGCAACAAAAAGTACAGTAATATATTATTTTCTTTCCTCCGTAATTATTTTTCCTCTACTTTCAACAGAAATGGAGTACTTCAGTTGCCACAATTACAAAAAATGTATTAAAAACTACAAAAAAAAAAAAAAAAAAAAAAAAAAAAAAAAATTAATGTCTCAAAATTAAACTGAGATACAGCTTTCAAACAAATTGCATTAAAAAGTACATTTTTTACTTTATACGACGGTGTAAAAATTTAAAATGTACGATGTTTAGAAGATTAAAATTTTGCAGTAAAGAAAATTGCAAAACCAAAATTTCATTTCAAATATCAAAGTGTTGCCATTCGCAAAATGACGTATGCGTTACGCACAGATGTGTTTGTCCCTTATAATATAGATAGATAGATAGTTTGGCGATAGATTTTTGGTGGACGGGATAACTAAATAGTACCCATTAAATATAGCTGCCTTAAAATTCTGCATGAAAATTTCGCTTAGCTATATTGCCTTAAAAAAAATATTTGAAAAAGTATGGCAAATCTTTGCCTTTTAATAAAGTTTTTCTGTAGAATTGAATTTAATACAGTCTGAGTTCTAAAAACCTTATTTTAAATTTATTTCTCTTTTGCCACTATATTTAAGAAATAATAAAGAAAAAATTGAAAATACTTGGAAATAAATGATTTTCCTTTGTCTTTTTAAAGTAACAAATTACAGAGGAGAAAATTTACCTTTATGTTTTATTTTTCTGCGAATGGGTTTTAAATTGATTGTTTTGAGAAGGGTGTTTTTGTTGCACAACGCATTTAAGAACGCTATTTAAATATTCATGAGTTGGAGAGGAACGATTTCTATCTTTCTATTAAACATTAAATGAAGGGTGCAATATGGGCAGTTTCATAAGAATTATTTTCATCGAATAGAAATTTCAGATATTGTACGAATCGATATAACTGTTTAAAAAAAGGCGTGTTTTATAATCTAGGAAAATATAATATAACAGTGAACTAAAATATACTATAACTTCTTCAGAGCTATCCTCAATTCCTAAAAGCTTTCTTTCCTTTATAGAGATTTAAAGGAGCATAAAAAAAACAAAGTTTATTTTGCTACCACTGATTTTCTAAAACATTCCTAAGTGGTTTTTACAGCGCATTATTTAGCTTTTTCAAACCGGAATATCGATTTTTAGCATGCTATCAGTTTTCCATTACACATTTTCAGCTTCGTAATTGAATTTATAGATGCAAGGGTGATAAAATCATATTAATTTTAGTGTCAATGGTGTTAATTTAGTGGTGTTAATTTAGCATGTTTAACAACCCTAACATGTTGTTACATTAAACCAGGGTACTCGCTGGATTTTGACTAACATTAGCAACTTGGCGAATGACAAATAAAAAAAAAAAAAACAGTAGCCAAATAAAAAAAGGTTAGCAAAATAGATTCGGCATCAAACACAGAAAAATGTATCTTTTACGCCCTATTGTATCCTTTTTTTCGATAGTTTCTAAAATAACCCAATTTTTAGTAATTGCTTATAAAATAGAAATTCGACTATCCGCTACAGAAACTATTAAAAATAAGTACATTCTAAATGTTTCCTAAATGTGTAAATGTTTCACACATTCTTTTGGCGGAAACTATTAAAAATAAGTTTAAAAGAGCTATGTTTGATTTGCCGTTGTGAAAATATACACTAAAAATTGCTGTGAGATTTCGACTCTTACCGACAGAAAAAATTAGCCGATCAATGATACTTTGCATACAACTAATAAATAGTATGGTAAATGCCTAATTTCAATGCCGCATTCTAGCAAAACTTTTCTCCATTTGCCGATTACGTGAGTAATTTTGTTTGTGTTTGTACCGGCACATAGATAGTGATCAACTGACAATAAAGAAATAGGTAGACCGGGGCAAGTTGCCCGGCTTTTTCTTCTAATAATTTTTAAAAAATTACAATTCAACATTTTAAATTTCTTTTTATGTTACCACTATTAGTGTACTTTCAGGAAGAAGTAACAATAGTAAAGTTTGAAAATATTAACTATAAGTATTAGTTTAGAAGCTCAAATTGACACCAAGTCGCTTGGGCCAACCTGCTCCGATTGCGGGGTAAGTTGGCCCACGTCACTTTTTAATGTTCTGATAGTGTAAAAGTTTAAGAAATGATCAAAATTTTACCAAATCTTAATTTTTATTTCTTTCGAACGAAAACACAATATAGCCTCCTAAATTAAAATAAAAAATTTCGTCAATTCACAAGATATGAAATTCACTTAAGTTTATCATAAATCCTCTTAATATTATCCACAATTTTTGTATTGACAAGCTTTTGATAGGAGCAATTCTTACAGCAAAAAGAAATTAAAAACAAAAAAAGTGTGTGTGTGTGTGTGGGGGGGGGGGGGGTCAGGGAGGTTGTATAAGGGAAAAAATCACATTTCTCTTAATCCGTTGCGGGCCAACATGCCCCGTGCCAAATGGGCCAACTAACCCCGTATCGCCATTTTTGTTTTTCATGACTGTAACGAATTATTCTGAAAGTATTTCAATAAAAAAACATGCCCTACAATAACTACGAACAATTATTTTTCTGAATTATTATATATCAAAATCTAAAATGTAATTTACAAACAAATAAAAAACGATTGTTTATAAGAGAGGAAATTTACTGACCTTTGCAAAATTTTGAAAATTCCCAATAATTCTTTAACGGACGCTCCGACTTCAATGGTGCTTATGTTGGAGGAGGAAAGCGAAGAAACGCATACTTGGCTGGACTGACAATGTTGTCTAACGCAAAGTTAAAAAATATTACGACTGGGCCAACATGCCCCTATGGCCAACTAGCCCCGGTCTACCCTAACTATCGCATAATCCTTTCTGTGTGTTTGGCTGTTCCTAAAGTCAATTGGTGTTGAGTCAGTATTTCTATAAATAGAGTAATATAAATGGCACGGTGCGATTGTACATAAAAAGCGACATCAATCTTTCAGTAACGCGGATAAAAATCGCTACTGTATTGGCACACTTACACAAAAGGTGCAGAAAGTGGGCACTCGCAATTTGGCGAGTCTAATTGTTCGTTTACTTGCCAAATGGAGCATTTTGTCGTGATTTGGCGCAATGGCGAGCGGTAACGAGAACCCTGCATTAAACATGTTGTTAAATGTGAAAATGTTTATTTGAGAATTGACAGCATCCATAAAATTCATGTTCCGGGTTGAGAATTTGATTAATGTACTATAAAATCTTCTCGCCAACGCTTCCAAAAATCAGTGGCAGAAAAAGAAACTTTGTTTGTATAAATGCTTCTTTAACTCTCGAAAATCTATTGGTTTCTGAGGTTTCTATACATTAAAGACGCTTTTCAAAATCTTTAGTAACTCGGAAGAGGTTATTGTTTATACTCTCACAAATACTTTCTTCAAGTTACGGAAACTGAAAGGGCCGCAGCGCAGCCAGTAGATTTCCGTTATTTGAAGAATCTCCGTTTCTTTTATCTCCGTTACAGGAGATAAAATATACATCAATTGAAGAAAGTGTGGGTAGAAAAAAAGTCGTTGACGTTGGAATCGAAACAGGTACCTGACTGTTACGAGCCGTGTATCTTAACCATTCGGCTACAGTTTTTCGGCAGTGGAATAATTTGAAGTTTTCTTCAGAAAGCTGGGAATTTTTAAGTTAATTTCGGGAAGATTTTGTCGTTAACGAGGTTGTGGCTGGAGTTTAAACACTTTAGTATTAATATAGGATAAAAATATAAATTATAAGCATTTTTAAGTAGATTGCTAGACGTAAAATATGAATACTCTATTTTTATTTCAGAAGAGATGTTTGGTTTTTTGAGTAAAATAATTTTCTTTTACATTTACTATTTTCATTTTTATCACTATATATAATTTAAATGTGTTCATTTAGAATATATTTTAATTGCGAATATTTTTATTTTATAACTGTAAAAAATAAATTATGAGTTCTTTTAAATGAGGAAAATTAATTGTTATTTTTTCTTGAAGTCGAAAATTCTTTTTCTTTTCTTTTCTTTCTTTTTTTTTTAAAAAGGAAATTATATTCTTGATGCTATTTAATCTAAGAATACTTCCAATAAAAATTTTAAACTATTTGAAAATAAGCGCTTATTCTTTCCTTTTCTGATGTAATGAATTTTAATGAGCAAAATGAATTTTATTTCTTTTTAATCTTCTATAAACGAATTTGGTTTTTCTGTTTTCTACGCGTGATTAAACATAATACTTTCTAAATGTTCGTTATTTCTTTTAATTAAGAACAGTTTATGAAGGAAAACATAAAAGAGGCTAAGGATAATTTAGATTTCGATTTCGAAAGGGTTGCATTTAAAATTTTAATTAAATATTCATGCGAATAAGAAGCTTTGAATCTTTGAGCTTTCTTTTGCTTTGAGCTTTATGTGAATTCTACGGCATAAAGAAAAAATATATATTACCCTTTACTAATTCTGCTAGTTTAAAGCTTGAAAACGCTACTGTGAAAAGGAACAGGGATTTGGGATTATCATATTTCAATCTTGTATAAATCGATTTCAGTTACAAACATCTATAGGTTACATTTAATATATATTTTTTAGTTAATTTTCAAGAAATTGTATTAAAAAAAAAATCTAGTAGGATGTGCCAATCCCAAAATTTTCTTCTTTCTCACAGCTGTTAATATGATATTTGAAAAAGTTGTTACACATGTTAATACTTCAGTGTTATTACTTTAATACTATACTAACTTTGATTTCCATCTTAAGGGGGTAGGATACCTTTAAACCATCAAAATTTTCGAATTTTTTTAAATACATATGTTGATTTCGTAATCATTTCTGAACAATATGCAAAAAACCGCATTAAAAAAATTCCCATTAGTTTGCTAATTATGGCAGTTTTATTATGACTACATATTAAGACAACATAGGATAATTAAACTTTGCGTTGCGTTGAATCAAAACGATGAATTTTGATACTGCACGCAGTGTTACTAAAAATTGCAGTGTTACTATGCATGGCAATCAAAAGAAATGTTTACCACATATTCATTTCTGTATTATCTACAACTTAAAACCAGAAAAAGGTAAAAATTTATTTTTTTGTCTGTTTTTGTACCTTGAAAATACTTTTCAAAAAGTGAAAATTTTTATTTTTTTTGTAAATTTTTTAATTTACTCAATATTTTTTACAAATATTCTGGTTTTAGTATAAAGGTAACTCTATTATGCATTTATTTTCACCAAAATGTCCTACTTATATGCATATTTTCAGATTTTATCATGCGCGCAAGATTTTTTTCTCTTATTATCATATATTTTTAAACTTATCATTTCAATATTTATTTATGAATATACAAGTACATGTATATTTTTAAATATAAATTTAAATACGAACTTTACATTTAAATGAAGTTTGATTTTTATTTTTGATTTATTACACAAGTTTTGAAGCTTGGGACATAGTGATATTTTTTACTTTTTCGGCGTGTTCAAAGGTATCCTACCCCTAAAGTTTCTGCTTCATTTTACTAGACAATAGATTTGTACAATTCACAGTTTTATACTATGATTTGTGGCACAGTTAGTTAGCATGGGAAAAGGGCCCACCACTTTTCCTCCTGACGGTACAATAATTTCAATTAAAAAATTATCATCTGATCGCATACAAATTATTGCAATTTCATGAATAAGCAGGACAAAATTAAAATCGGCTTAAAAGTTTTGAAAATTACATTGTTTCCGTTTTTAGAGAATAATTCGCTAATCTCGCTATCCTTATTAAAATAAAGTTCTTGTTTTTTTACCTACATTGTTAAAAATAAATACTTTTATCTAAAGCTATTTAATCTAAGAAATACTTCTCCGAAAAAATTCAAACTATTTGAAAATAAACGTATATCCCTTCCTTTTTTGAATTAATGAATTTTAATGAACAAAATAAATTTTATTTCTTTTTAATCTCCTATAAACGAATTTGGTTTTTCTGTTTTCTACGTATGATTAAGCATAATACTTTCTAAATGTTCGTTATTTCTTTTAATTAAGAATAGTTTATGAAGCAAAAGTAAAAGAGGCAATGGAATACTTAGATTTTGATTTTGAAAGGGTTGCATTTAAAATTTATTTAATTAAATATTCATGAGAATAAGAAGCTTTGAGCTTTCTTTTTGCTTTGACCATTATGTGAATTCTACGGCCTTAAAGAAAAAACAAAATACACTGCTCAAAACAATTAAAGGATATTGCAGTTTTAGGTGATTTTGTATCTGGTAAACTGTTTAGCTGATTGATACATGGTCGACAGACATAGTAGGTTATATGAGAATAAATTACACATGTTTGGCAGAAAAAAATGCATTTTATTGCGCATTTGTGTACTAAAGGGAAAAAAACACAATTTGTGCATATGAGAAAAAAAGAATAAGAAAAGGTGTTTTCTTCAAAGAAAATCATTTTCAGTAGGGGGTATGGTTTCCACGGGCGGCCAGCAAAGTTGAACACCTTTGAGGCATGGACTCAATGAGGCTATTAATGACGAGTTGGGGTATTCTGCCCCACTCTTACAGAAGAGCTCTTTCCAGTTCTTGGAGAGTTTCTGGGGATTGTTGGCGGCCAGAAACTCGTCTTCCTAGAGCGTCCCAAACGTGCTCGATTGGATTCATGTCTGGAGAACACGCTGGCCATTCCATTCGAACGATTCCTTCCTCGAAAAGGAAATCCTCCACCAGGTTTGCACGATGTGGCCTGCAGTTATCGTCCATTAAAATGAAGTTATATCCGATTGCTGCAGCGTAAGGGTCTACAATAGGTCTGAGGATCTCATCCCTATATCGGCGACCAGTCAGAGCTCCATCTCGAATGATGTAGAGGTCAGTGCGCCCGTCAATGGAGATTCCACCTTACACCAACACTCCTCCACCGCCAAATCTGACACTTTCGTGCACGAACGCAGGATTATTCCTACTGCCACGGTCCCTCCAGATGAAAATACGCCTATTATCCGGATGCACAGAAAAACGGGACTCGTCAGAAAACAGAATATTGCTCCATTCATTTCTCCTCCAGTTGACATGCTCGGTTGCCCACTCCCTGCGGTCGCGACGATGCCTTGATGTTAATCTAACACATACCATCGGTCGGCGAGCATACAGACCTACAGCATGGAGCCGGTTTCGGACAGTCTGAGTTGAAATCGTGGTGCCTGTAGCCGAGCGAAGGTGTTGTTGGAGAAGAGTAGCGTTCATGGTTCGGTGTCTCCGAGCTGTTAACGCTAAATACCAATCTTCATTGGGCGTTGTTGCCCGTCTACGACCTTGCCCTGGTCTTCGGCCTGCACATCCACTCTCCAAAAAACGGTTCCAGATCCTGGAAATGACACTTTGTGACACTCCAATGGCTTGCGCTACTTCGGCTTGAGTTTGGCCCCCTTCTAACCTACCAACAATTCTCAAAGCTTCTGAATCTGTCAAATGACTTCACTGAGACATCGTACTCATCGAAACAAAGCAATCACTGAATGCCGATCATCCTTGTCTTCATTCTCTTTTATCCAGTTGAAAGTCAAATTTCATTCGCTGCCGCTGAAGCGACGTTTTTGACGTCGAACTCAAAATTTGCATACTCCACAGTTTGAAAACCAGAAAAATTTGCATTTGTGATTATCTTCTTCTATTTTCGGCAAAAAAATTTTCGTTTATATCTTTATTTTATATAAAACTTCAAATATACTTTAATTGTTTTGAGCAGTGTAGAAGCAGGAAGCGGGAATTCTGATTTTTCAGAATTTAGTATCGCCCCCGATGGAAAAAAAAGAAATTATTATTACGATGTGCAACCCGTCGAATTTCGACGAAGAAAGGAGTAGGAAGTGTTTAGGAAGGAACTGTTTCATTAATGGACAATAAACCTACGAAATTAGTTACAATAAAAAATGCATCTTATATTGGTTAATCTAACTCTCAAACAAATAGTATTTTACATAAAGGTCACTGCTCTTCTTTAAGGCACTCTAATTTTTTTGCAGTGTGCATTTTTCTTTCTTTCTTTTTTTTTTTTTTTTTTTTTATTAGTGTGTGATTTCAATTGCATTATTTTCAAAAGTGAAGCATTTCCACCTGCGAAGAATTTCAAAGCCACTGGAGTGAAAATGATCCATTTCTGCAAAACATTATTTCAGTTTTAAGACTTAAAATACACGCTTTTATTTTATATAGAATGACGTCATTTTCATCTGCTGCGGAATTACACGTTTACGATCAAGTCAAAAACAATATCTATTGAAAAGTATGCATAAGACGAAACTACCGCGGAATAATACACAAATCCAGGAAAAAAGCGTAAATTCCACAAAGAAAAAAAAATCGGCTCTCCAATAATTCATACGCCTTCATTCGTTTGTAATATTAATATGGATACTGAAAATTAAATATACTTTATAATAGCTCCATGTTTGATCAAAAATCGTTCATTTATATTTTTTTTCAAAATAGCACGTATTTTAATTACATTCTTTTTTCAGTTGTTATGAGAAAATGACAACAAAAATATATAATAATCTACAATTTTCCAACTACCTTCCCTTTACTTTCTACAGAAATGGAATACTTCCGTTGCCACCATTACAGAAATGACTTTTATGTCATTTCTGTAATGGTCTACAAAAAATTAGTATCTTAGAAATAAATTGAGATGCAGTTTTCAAACAAATTGCAGTTAAAAGTACTTTTTCTCCCTGTACGATGGTGTAAAAATTAAAAATGTGCAATGCTTAGACGTTAAAAAAATTGCAGTAGGGTATTTAAGCGTACAATGATACATCTGCTTTGTTTTACGGCTGGCTTATACAACGGAACGTTATTTTTTTAGTGACGATACTGTAATTCTTGCCTGAAAGAAATAGCATATCGGGGGCTAATATGTCACGCCTTACTAATTCTGCAGGTTTTAAGCTTAAAACCGCTAATGTGAAAAGGAACAGTGATTTTAGATTATCATATTTCAATCTTGCATAACTCGATTTCTGTTGAACATATTTATTGGTTAAATTTAATATATATTTTTTAGTTAATTTAAGAAAAAATGTATTTTGAAATCGATAAAAAAAAATGTGAATTGTAACCTATAAATTTTTTTTAACAAAAACTGATTTCAAGAAGCTCCAAACATGTGAATTCAAAATTGCAGATATTTTCTTGAGTTTACGTTGCTTAAAGCCAAAATCGTGAAAGACATATACAGTGAAACCTCTCTGTGTGACCACCTCCGTTAAGCGACCACCTCTTTGAACGACCATTTTTTTCATGGAACGAAATTTATACCCATAGGCTCAATACTAATTTTACCTCCATTCAGAGACCATCTCAGTTGAACTCTCTCCATGAACGATCCATTTATTTGAAGTAAACGAAACAAATTCCGTTTTTTCCTGGTCGCTTGGAGAAGGTTTCATAAGAAAAATAATTCCGGAGAGCGCATTATTCATCAAACTTCAAAACTAAGTTTAGAATTTTTTTTTTATTCCGGTAACTTTTAAGCGTTTAAACCCCTTTGCAGCTTTTTAGACAATGAATTTAAGTCTGATGACAAATTAAGAATGACGGTCAATAAACTCCCTCGCCCTATTCTGTCAGAAAACTCTAAAAGAAATGGAAAAATTAATGAAATCGTCATTATTTGTTCCCGTCCAAAAAAAAGTTGCACTTATTTACTGAACTTCGAAAGGACTTTGAAATACAAGTTATAAAAGATGAAACCGTAAAATCAAAGCAAACGTCAATGTATTCATTTTTTAAACTCTGCAGTAATTAACTTATGTTATTAATTTTTGTTTTGATAATGCGATAATTGTTTTTATCAATGTGGAAAATAAATTTTAGTAAGATTAAGTGTTATCCTTTTCAACAATTAAAATTTACATTTAAACATGATCTCCATTAAGAGACCACCTCTCATAGCAAGCAATTTTTATTGGAACGGAACGTGGTCGCTTTAGTGAGGTTTTACTGTATATGAAATAATACCAATTGACGTAATTAATTTTGTATTCTTCTTTAGCTAGTTGAGACAAACAAACTACCCTTTTTACAGATACTCTGTTTATTAGGCACTTCAGCAGGATAATACAATAAAGTCTTGAATTGAGCAGATTGTACAGGGATATTAGGAAAAAGCAGTCCAGTTAAGTTTTATTTTAATTTGGACTGTGATATACATACGGTATCATCGATTGCTTGAGCAACATGTTTTTTCAGACCTTTTTGTGATTTTATCACATTTCACACAAAACAAGGTACATATCGTTGCATTTTCAGTATAATGTTTCCATTTTTCTCGAAATTATTACCGCCAACCCGGGTTCAATTAGGATGAAACAACCTGTATTTGTGATTAACATTAAACGTACCGATATTTTTTTATACCTATTCCTACCGGAAAGGGTCAAATGACACCTATATAAAAAGTTACAACGTTTTGCGAAAAATATATCAGTTGATACACTTTCGTGTATGAATAAAACAATTTTTAAAAATAATTATTACAAATTGTTTATTTATTAAAGTAGAAAAATTTATTAAGTAAAAATGTTAAAAAAAAATAATTATTTCAAGTACAGTAGAACCTCGATTATCCGAAGTAATTGGGACCGATCCTCTTTCGGAAAATCGAAATTTTCGGATAATCGAGAATGCTTCAATTTTAAGAAATATATCAATATTTCGTATTATGGTAACAAGTGCTTAATAAAATTAAAGCAATAGCAAAATAGAAACAAGAATAAATTACCTGAATTTTAATTTTAAAAATAAGTACCTTTTACATATATCACAAGGGTTTGAAAAAGTGTTTTGTTTATCGCAGTTTCGATTGCCTTTGCTTTGAAGCTGTATCACAGAATTTTTTAATATTATATTAGTTCACTAGTATTACAGTTTTTCTGCTGCTCCAGCCATGCCAAACCTTTTGCAAAACATTCAAAAGCTTCAGAATTGCTAATTTGTTCGTTTCGTTCGTTCCACTCTGCAGCTTACGGGAGCTCAAGTTAAATTCAAAGGAACTCTAAGAAAGGGGATCGGAAATATTTATATGTACTCGTAGTTTGGAAAGGACCACTTGCACACAAGAAATATGGCAGTTAAAAAAAGCTTTCAAAATGGATTTTGCACACAAAAAATGAAATAGTAAAAAAAAAAAAAAGCTTTCAAAATGGATTTCGGTTAATCAAGAGTTTCGGCTAAAAGAGGTTCTACTGTAATTCGAAAATTTAATAAACACATATTGTGTAAATTATTTTTATCTTCACCATATATTTTTAAGATTATTTCGTTCACGATATAACCTGAAATGTTCAAACTAGGATCTCACTCCGAGTAAAGTCAATTTCTAATTATACCGTCACACATTAACCGATTTGAGGGCGGTGTCCTTAAAAAAGGATACCTAATTTTAATTCCAAAATCTACAATAGACACCAAGAATATTTAATTAAAATTTTCCTTTTATAATGTACGTGAAAATAAGCAAGTTCGTATTTTCTAATAAATTCTTTTAAATTCTAGTGTTAGTCCATTATTTCATCAGTTTATAAACAGAATTACTCCGCGTCTGAAAGGGTTAACAAATATGACGCATTACAGTAGAATTAATGATGTAATAGCAAAAATACGCAATTTACTAATGTTTTTACAAAATAAAACATTTATATCTTTATGATTTAACATAAATTTATTAATTTACAAAAAATAAAAAATTGATTTTTAAGGTTTTAAAGGTCCCTTGTCCTCAAGCCTAATTTTTTTTTTTTTTTTTTTTTTTTTTTTTGTTGGCAAAAAAAGTAGTTTGGAGATGAGGCATTTTAAGGAGTAATATGATCATATATTTTATTAAAAGTCGTGAAATATAAAGAAATTTCGTAATGTTATAGTTTAAGAAATTCCAAAAACAAATTCCAAAATGGTCATTTGATCCTTCGCGGTAGCTTTAGTGTTAATTAAGTGGTTTGTGACCCTATGGGATTTTTTAAAATCCTTGTTGAATGCCTGATTTGCCATATCATTTTGTGAACGTTTTTTTTTATTCACCCCGTATAATAATAAGAAAGAAATTCTTAAAACAATATAAAATAAAACCAGTCTCAATTTCAAACTCACCATTCTAAATTAATTTCTTTTCTAACATTACATTTGGGAAATACTCAGAGGAAAACTTATTAAAAAATACTTGAAAATAAACGTTTTTTTTTTTTCTTAAAGCTATAAATTTTGATAGTGGAAATAAACTTTTATACTTTTTATTCTTCTACGAATAGATATCAATTTGATAGTTTTCGAGGAATGACTTAATGTAATAACTTTTAAATATTCGTTTTTTTTTTATTCGATTAAGAAAACCTTTCCCAAGAAAAGGTGAAGCACAAAGGCAAAATTACGATTCATTTTTATCTCACTTTATTTTCTTTAAAAAAAAATGATACACTTAGAATTATTGTTTAAATATTTATGAGTAAAAGAGGAAATTTACTTCACTTTCCTCTTAAACCGTATAATATTTTCATCTGAAATTTTCATTAGAAATATTATTGTTTCTTTTTCCATAGATTAAACAATCGTTATATGTGTTTAAATAGCAAAATTTATGCTATCTTAAACAAATTAAAATTTTCACTACATTTGTTTTTTGAATAATTTTTAAACTCCGTTAGGGTAGTTAAAAATAAATTGATAAAGTAGCATGGGAAAATTTTAATGTTAGTTATCTCAAAAATGTAAATTTGCTTTCGCGAAGTGGTTCATCTACTTAACATAGATTATTTTATGTTTTGATTTTGAAATAAAGATAAAATTTAGAGCAACGATTAAAATTACAAGCTAATAGATAGATAAATATATTCTGATTTGTCGAATATTAATTTATATGAAAAGGGTAACTAATGTATGCAGAAAAACGCATAATATAGTGTGTTCAAAATATTGTTGAAAATACACTTTAAGAATTAGAAATTATTTTTGATAGACAGTAATGCACTAAAATTCATTTGTGTGCCACTGTATAGTAACGATAGCTTTTACACACATTAAACAGTAAATTAAAATTTACTTTAGTTGGAAAAAGTCTAATAATTGAAAACGAATTTTCACAAGAAGTTGTTGTCGCTTGAATGCTTGATTTTGAAAACAAACTGAAACGAAAAAAATTGTATTTCCTGTTCCAATTAAGATAGAAACATGATTTAAACGTCATTTTAAGCGCAAAAAAAAAAAAAAAAAAAAAAAAAAAAAAAAAAAAAAAAAAAACAGAGAAATGTTTAATGGATTAAATTTTTTAAAGAAAATTTGAAGATTTTTGTGTCCCGGACCCCCTTAAATGATAACTTCAACCATTGCTTATATGTACAGGATTAAGTGATCCAGAAAACAACAATGAGAAAAAAATAAATGATAGTCTGAACATTTTAAAATTTAGAACAGGTCTTAATGAACTAACATAAGTTTCTGTCACCATATAACATACTCATATAAGCTTCTGTCAAATTGTATTTTTTACGTGTATGAACAAACGGCTTGACTTATTCTCGAGTATAAACTAGAGGATTTTTCATTTTTCCTGCGTGTATTTCACAATATGCGACCTTATTTTCCCTTCTGACTCAATTTTCAAGATAAGATGTGAAAATTAGAGAGATAAAAAGTCCTTCCGGCCAGTGCCGGGAGGAAGAGGTAGCTTTCAAATTCCTTATTTTAAAAAAGCCAACTTATATTATTCAAACACACGAAGCTCAATTTAGTGGAAACCGAATATAGGAGATTCAACACTAATTTTTATCAATACTAAATCATTATGAATGAGAACTTCGCGAAATTAGTCAGCTTTATCCAAGTTGCTTTTATTTAAAGTAACTTATATTTGGCTGAGATGTTGCTGTATACTATCCACATGCCTTCTTACATGGAAATAGGCGAATACGTGTATCAAGGCCAAACACATAAAAAAATCTTTTTCATTTTCCAATTTTTAATACCTCATTTTAAATTTTAAATTAATTTTTTTTTAATGGCAACCCTTTTGAAACAAGATGGCGAATGAAGATGGCCAACGAACTCGGTCGAGACACTGGTATGTACTATGTACAGACCAAGTAACATCCAAATCGGTTCATAAATACGCTTGTTATCGCGTGACAAAAATCAGGTCGTTTTAAAATGTCAGCCACAATAGAAATTCAAAATGCTATAACTCAGCCATTTTTTTTAGATATAGACGAAACAAAAACTGTTCCGGAATCTTTGTATTAAGATCAAACACATACAAAAAAAATCTTTTTCATTTTCCAATTTTTTGGTATCTCATTTTAAGTTTTAAATTTTTTAAATTTTTTTAAATTGCCGCCATTTTGAAACAAGATGGCGGATGAAGCTGGCCAACGAACTCGGTCGAGATATTTGTATGTACTATGTACACACCAAGGTACATCCAAATCGGTTCATAAATACGCCTGTTATCACGTGACAAATAAAAGGACGTTTCAAAATGTCAGCCACGCTAGAAATTCAAAATGCTATAACTCAGCCATTTTTTAAGATATAGACGAAACAAAAACTGCTTCCGAATCTTTGTATCAAGGTCAAGTACATAAGAAAAAAATATTTTTTCAATTTTCAATTTTTTGGTATCACATTTCAAATTTAAATTTTTCTTAAAAATTTCAATGGCTGCCATTTTTAAACAAGATGACGGATGAAGCTGGCCAACGAACTCGGTCGAGACATTGGCATGTACTATGTACAAACGAAGTTACATCCAAATCGGTTCATAAATACTCCTTTTATCGCGTGACAAAATTCAGGTCGTTTCAAAATGTCAGCCACGCTAGGAACTCAAAATGCTATAACTCAGCCATTTTTTAAGATATAGACGAAACAAAAACTGCTCCGGAGTCTTTGTATAAAGGTCAAATACATAAGAAAAAAATATTTTTCCATTTTCAATTTTTTGGTACCACATTTCAAATTTTAAATTTTTTAAAAATTTTTAAATGGCCGCCATTTTGAAACAAAATGGCGGATGAAGCTGGCCAACGAACTCGGTCGAGACATTGGTATGTGCTATGTACATACCGAATTACATCCAAATCGGTTCATAAATTCGAGAGTTACAGTATGACAAAGGTCAGATATATATATATATATATGGATATATATATATATATATATATATATCAACTTTTGAACGGAGGGTGGTTTCGGGGTCTGAGGGTCATGATCGATGAAAATATACCAAAATTTTTTGAAATCGCTTTCCTCCGAACGGCTGCAATAGGTAGCTTTTTCTATTGAAAGCTACCTAAAAGAGTCTGAAAGGAAATATTTGTACTTTTTATACATTTCAGAATTCGGTAACTATACAACAATTATAAATGCTATGCGCAGTATCTTAAATTTAGAACAGGTCTTAATGAAGTTATTCAGGATGATCGAACAGTCGCGCAACCCAAATTTTCAAAAATTGTACAAAATCCGAAACTAATAATAATGGGATTATTTTTCGATAGATGGCAACACTATACATTTGAAATTCATTTACCAGTAGAAATTTCAGTTGCAGTTAATGTTGCAAACTGTCAGAGCCATTTGTTTCGTGAAAGAACGCGATGATGGAAGTGAAGTTTTTCAAAGCACAAAAAATTTTTATGGTTAAACATAATTTCGCAACAACGTCTTTCGTTAAAGTTATAGAAGCGTTTAAAGAGACATATCCAAATGTTTGAGTGCCAAATAAAACAACGATTTACCGTTTGGTAACCCGATTTCAAGAAACTGGAAACGTCCATGTTAAAAAAAGCAAAGGCAGCTTATCTGTTTATAATTCTGACAAAATGGAGGAAATCAAGAATAAGATGTTGCCGTCACCCCAGAAGAGTTTGAGAAAGCTATCTCTATAATTCACACTCCATCTTTGGCCTGCAAACAAACATTAAACATGAGATTAAACAAATAAATAGGTGTTCCACGGCAACATTGAGAAGAGTGGCCTCAAATTTGACAAAGGGCATACGTCTTTGTATCCGGGAAAAAGTGTCGCATTTTCAATATTTTCTGTAACAATGTTCATTTTCGCTCAGCATTGTTACGCTTTCAATTTAATTTAAGTTTGTAATTTGAATCTTGTTTGTGTTTTAATAAACAAAATTTTTCAAGGGTTGCACAACTTTTCGATCACCTGTATAAGGTTTTGTCGTCATATAAAATATATAAGCTTCTGTCGAATTGTATTCCTCATGTGTGTGAATAAATGAATTGACTTATTCTCGAGTCTATTACAGGATTTTTTCATTTTCCTTACGCTTATCTCACAAAATGTGACACCGTTTTCCCTACTGATACAACATTCAAGATAAAATCTGAAAAATGGATAAGGGAAAAGAGCCTGAAAGGAAATATCTGTACTTTTATGCATTTTATAATACGACATGTATGTTTAAAGTATTTGAGGTAGAAATTTGTCATGTGAATATATTTTTCTAACGACGTTGAATATATTTAAATATATATAATATGTTGGCTGCTATAAGTAAAAGTGCTTCTAGATTTTTTTAAACTTGACATAAAAAATAACGATACAGTTATTCGGGGTAACTTTGAACCATGGGGTGTAACTTTGCACCACCTCCTAATTTTCAATATTTTTGACTCCAAAAGACTAAATAAACTCCAGAACTGTGCTCTGTTGGCAAGGTTCTAAACTGGGATTTCTACTCTTTATTTTAGAAAATAAATTAGCAACATTATCCGCAATTAATTGCATCATCTAACTATTTTTGTGAAGTACTGTTTTCAAGTTAATTTCGAATGCTGTTTTGAAGTTGTTGTAATACAATCAAATTTTCATTGTAAGTAACAATATGCTCATTTATCAGAGACATATTGTTATCTAAATGTTGTAAATGTGTTAATATTTTCTGATTATTTATTTATTAATAGTTAATAAAATGTAAAATAAGAAGGCACTAGCATTTTACCGCATTTTATGGGTAACTTTGAAGCGGCTTAAAGTTATTCTGATGTTTATAATTTACTGATTATAGGTGCAACTGTCAAAAATTTCCCATATTTGCACGTATATTTTATATAAATGCCAAAGTGTGCATTAGACATAACATGTAAATATTTTCACAAATATGAGTAAAATACATAAAATTCATTTAGAGGCGTGATTAGGGGCGAAGCTACTCAAATTTGATATTTCATACGTTCAACGTTTTTTATTCTTATTTGAATAATATTAGTACTGGTATGTATTACTGTAACTATGGATATATTATTGAGTTCAAACATTGAAAATTGTTTTTCACTGCATTTTTATGTTTTATATGGACGATAAACATGTTTTTTTTTCTTTTCTAAATATTCATAGTTCTCTTCTTCCACTTTTCTTATGTATAATATTTGTTATAATATCATAAATTATACAAATCTTGTGATGTTGGGAAATGTAAATTCGGAGTCTTTACATATCTGAAAACATTTTTTGGGGTTCAAAATTGTACTAACTATAATACTTTTTTTTTATAATGAATTATTTTAGATAATATTAATAGATAATATTAGAAACCCTAAATGGCTGGGTAACTTTGAACCAGGTTAAAAATTCATTTTTTATTGCTTTTATCATTATTAATCCTTAATTTTTTTTATAGCCATACGATAATTTACGATCATTTCTTCTCTTTTATGCGCTTAGTTGCAACAATATTCTTAAAATAAGAGTGTGGCATGGGAAAATAGAGAAAATGCGGATCAAAGTTACCCTGAATGACTGTAATAAATGTGGTTTATATATGAAGAATTATAAACAATCTCACTAAAATCACATGGATAATATAGTATATTATTATTTCTAGTAAGTATATTTCTCTGTTTATTAGTATATAGCATATATTAATTATATAGGGAAACATGATATGTGTATTAAAAATATGTGATATAGGGTTCTTAATAATAATATATTTCTTAAAAATATTAATAAACATACAAAAGTGGTATTATGACGTATACAGATGAAACAAAAAAATATATCATAATTTAAAAATAGATACATAATTACGTATGGATAACTTAATAATTAACATAAATTACATGACTACAGACATACACAAATAAAATTTATTAAAAACAATTAAAATATAATTAAAAATAATAGCCCTCATCAGTACACGAACAGAGTCACAAAACAGCAAGAGCCACAGCAATCGAAAAACAGTTAAAATTACGGTTTAACCAGGGTGGCATGATGAGCAGGAATCTGGGTAGCTTCGTTAATTGTCGATTCAGCAAAAACAGTCATCCAACCCTCAAGGAAGACACGACTAATATATACGGAGCAATTAGATTCCACCATTTGTGCATTTTCAAAATCGGGAACATGATCAAACTCAAGTGCATGAGAAAACAATCTTGAATTTAGAGTACCTTTATTGAAAGAATTTTCATGTTCCTTGAGTCTTGCATTCAGAGAGCGTCCAGTCTCACCAATGTAAATTTTGAATAATTATACTTTTTATTACTGATAAAATGATTTATATATAAATATGGTAAAAAACTACAGTAACTGGCACCATCCCTATTTTGAAAACCCAATAACTGAAACATAATTTATAACAGTTAAGACAATAAAATTACACCTAGATAGCATTACTTTGCAGAGAATTTTACAAAAAAATATTTATTTGAGTTGGACTTTTTGCTGAAGTGTCTGTTACTGGTTTAGATGTCAATAACTGGAGGTTTCACCTTAAATAAAAAAATAGCGTGTAATAATTAAAAGATACGCTATTATTAATTAATAGTTTCATATTAATTAAATTATGATTATACGTTGATTAATCTGTTTAGAAATCCCAAAAAGTTAATTTAAGTAATGTTTGCTTTTCTTTCCTATTAGCCATATCTTAAAAAAGAAACAGAGCAAAAACCATACTTTTTAAAAATAAATTCGCGAGCTTGCTCTTCCTATAAAGCGTAAATCGAAGCGGTGAATTTTCGGGTTTAATGCCTGCGTCATATTCATGTATTTTATCTGCCATTTTTTGGAAAAATCTTGAATTGCAGTCCTGAAATTAGGCTTGCTTTTTAACGTAAAAACTGAATGCTTATAAAAGAGGTTTTTTAATATAAAAGGCTTTTTTTACTTATATATACATGTATATGTTACGATAATTTGGTAACATGTCATGAAGTTTGAAGTAAATAAAGCGGTTTCGCCGGAATACAGTGACAAACGATTCGTAGAATAAAATAAAATAAAATGGTACAATCAGATAATTTTAATGGAATTCATAGATATAGCTTTATAACACTCTAACACAAAGCCTTAAAATAAAGCTTTCGTATCATTCCATAATTAGGAAAGATAAAGCAATTTTATGGATAATTCGGAGACCGCTATATTAAATAGCACTTATGCAGTCGTCGTTATTATGCCGGTTGGATTTTGGTCGAAATACATTGATAATTTCCCGAGAAAATAAAGAGCAGCTCTTCATAACAGAAGAGAAATTATTTGTTCTTTCTCGTAGAATACACTTGTAAGTATCCACCACAAATAACAGCTTCTTGCGATATTACACGACATCTAACTTAGTAGTTACTTCAGCTGAAACTACATTTAGCATAAGACGATATAAAAACTTTCTATTTCTCCAATGTCTCGCTTCTAGATAGCAGATATAGCTTTATTAGACAACAAATGCCACGAAAACTCATGTTTTGATTTTTTATAACAAAACGCGTAGAGTTTTTTACGGCTCTGCAGATGGAGAAAACGACCATTAGCAGACTGAAGCTGGACAGAACTATATTTTACAGATGTAAGACATTTGGAATGATGCGGTTTCACCGGAATAGAGCGCCAAACGATTTTTAGAAAAATAAAATGGTACAAACATTCAATTTTAATAGAATTCATCGCGGCATTTTAAGGTTGAGAAATGAAAAACCTTGAAAGCCAATAATAATTACAGAAATGTTTTTTAGAATAGATTTTGAAGGGAAATAAAATATTAAAATGCGCATTTTAAATAGAAATGAATTTAAGTGATAGGAATGAATGGAATATTATTTAAGATAGGGAATAATTTAATAAACTAAGATCGTAGAATGATTTTAGAAAGGAAATTTTTATGGAATAAATTTAATGAAGCGCGGAAATTTAATTTTCGTAACATATATATATATACCGGGTGTCCCAAAAAGGACTGACTGATTTTAAAATTCAATAACTTGCAAACGGTGACAGATATTAAAAAAATTCTTGCAGGAGGGTTATTCATAAGGTCAAAAGTTTTATTACAGTGATTTTCAATTTTAGTTCGATTTACAAACAATAGATGGCGCTGTAAGCAATAGTCGCTAAATTCAGACTCGATTTTTGGTACTTCGTGGCCCGGATAATACATTTCCATCTCCTTTTTCTGCATGGAACAATATAAAGGACCAAAAATCGAGCCTGTATTTAGCGACTATTGCTTACAGCGCCATCTATTGTTTGTAAATCGAACTAAAATTGAAAATCACTGTAATAAAACTTTTGACCTTATGCATAACCCTCCTGCAAGAATTTTTTTAATATCTGTCACCGTTTGCAAGTTATTGAATTTTAAAATCAGTCAGTCCTTTTTGGGACACCCGGTATATATATATATATATATATATAAGCTCAGAAAAATCAAAAGTAAAACTAAAAGTAAAATATAAAAATAAAAATAAAATCCATGCGATAAGCGCTACAGCTGCATATAACCACACAGATTATATATAGCACATTATGTTTTAAATGCGTTTGTCGGACCCAGAATCCTGCACCATAAATAAACTAAGTATAACCATAAAACATCCAAGAAATTTAAACAGATATAACCTGAACAAGAAAAAAACAACAAAAGGCTGTGGCCTCTTCAGCGGTGGGCATTTTAGAAAGCACAGCAATGTTTCAGATTAATTACAATTTACAACAAACTATTATTCAATAGTGGCAGTGGGTTTCGGCCAGAGTGTCGCAAAGCATAAATCAAATGCATAAAAACAATTGAAAGCATATAGCGAACACTCCCCCACCGGACCCGACGCCACAATAAACAGTGCATCTCGAAGATACAACTGTCAGTTGTATCTTCGAGATGCACTGTTTATTGTGCAGTTGTATCTTCGAGATGCACTGTTTATTGTGGCGTCGGGTCCGGTGGGGGAGTGTTCGCTATATGCTTTCAATTGTTTTTATGCATTTGATTTATGCTTTGCGACACTCTGGCCGAAACCCACTGCCACTATTGAATAATAGTTTGTTGTAAATTGTAATTAATCTGAAACATTGCTGTGCTTTCTAAAATGCCCACCGCTGAAGAGGCCACAGCCTTTTGTTGTTTTTTTCTTGTTCAGGTTATATCTGTTTAAATTTCTTGGATGTTTTATGGTTATACTTAGTTTATTTATGGTGCAGGATTCTGGGTCCGACAAACGCATTTAAAACATAATGTGCTATATATATATATATATATATATATTTAAAGCAAATTTTGATATAGTCTTTTCTAACGTTGATTAACTTTTGTTTTCTATTCATCCAAGTTTTATTTAATTGAATTGTAATATGCGTGCCCCCTCCCTCCCTCCCGGACTTGTATTAAACCCAAAAAGCTGTAAAACTTAACTCCTTGGGTATTTGGGGATAATATCCTCCCTGGGAATAATATTCAGGGAATAATATTCATCCGTTATTCATTATTCTTTAAACACCTCATCCATTAATTTATTCAGGAACTATTATTGATCTATCATTTTTCACATAGCTGTCACTCATGTACTTTATCTTAATGACAAGAAAAATGGAAAGATAAATAAATAATATTCTTTTACCGTAATTTATGAGTAATTTCTGTTCTTACATCGAAAATAGGGATATGTTTTTCCACCGGCAAAAGTCTTTTTCTGGATTACTTTTCTTCAAACATATATAGTCACATATTCGACGTCTAGTTCCGACATATGACTCCGTCGAAGAAAGAAGAGCAGTTTGCCTGCCATGAACTTTGATATATGAAATAATATCAAATTTCTTAAAACACTATATTAAATTTTTCCTTTCAGTCAGAAAGTGTGAGTATTTCAGTTTTTCAGATAGTTTTTTATATCTTTTTTAATTCAGTCCCGTTCTTGGAAGTATTAGAGTATTTTTGGTGGTACTTTTTTAGTTTCTTAAGTTTCAACATTACAATTAAATCATAAAATTATTGAACTTTATTGAACACATTATTGAACTATTAAAAAAAATAAACAGTAAAATTCTCATATAGCAAGAAAAATAGTGGGAAAATATAAATAGGATAATAATGATACTAGAATATAATACTGATAGTATAATAATACGGAATATATTCTCATAATAAAAGTGATACTAATATGATAATAATTCGGATAAAAGTGTAATAATGATACTTAAAAACAGGACATGAAAATATTTATGATTTAAATTTTTTATAATTAATACTGATAAAATATTGATAATAATACTGATAAAATATTGATAATAATACTGATAAAATATTGATAATAACACTGATAATAATTCTATTAATAATACAGATAATAATACAGATAAAAATAATAATCATAAAAATAATAATAATTCTGATAATAGTACTGAAAATAATAGTAATAGAATAATAATACTGATAAAATATTGCTAATAATACTGAAATAATAATCCTAATAGAATTATAATACCGATAGCAGGATAATAAGGATTCTTCAAAACAGGAAAAAAAGTTATGGTTTATAAATTTTATATTAATAACAGCAGGTTTATCTAAACAATAAACTACAACATGCTGTTATCCAAGATGTACTTGTTACAATACATACATATATATTTGTATATATAGATAGACATAGATACATATATATCAGAGAAAAATCTTTAAAAGAGATTTTGATTTTTAAAGATTTAATTTTTAGAAACAACTCGCATTTTAATTTGAACTGAAAACGTAACATTTTAACTTTCAAAAGTATAATTATTTTTCTCTTTATAGGTAAGGAATTTCTTCATCATTTCCCCCTCTTCATATTTATCACGTTTCCTGAATTCCGTTTAGCAGTAAGTATTTTTAAAAATAAATTTATTTTGCTTCAAGGAAATGGAAGAGCCTTTAAGTTTCTTTTTAAAATTATAATCTACAATCATTTATAGATTTACATTTTGACACACAATGCTTCATTCTTTTACATATATACATCATATCATTGTGATTGCTCAGTCATGTAAAAAAAATCAAGATTGCAATTTATGACTTACATTGCCGTCACCCTAAGTTGATGCAACGTTGCAGTGACATCCTCCGGTGTTGATGCAACGCTGCAGTGATGTGGCTGCGTTGATTCAACTATAACTCTTCAAAAAATATTATTATGATTTCTCGAATGCCAAATATTAAAGTATGAGAGAGGCGTTAATATAGTGTATGTGTAATTTCCCCCTTGAAATTATTGCGATTGAAAGCCTATTAAAAACAAGGAAGTCTTAAGCCAAACATAATATCATGGTAGAATATTACATCACTCACTCGGGTTTTCACAGAGTGATTTAGCATTCAATATCAAAGTTTTTAGGTATGCTAATACATGTTAGGACAAATACCTTTTATAAATCCACCGCAATCCACTTATTCAATCAAAAATACAAGGTGACTTACTCCAAGTCCAACTTAAATTTTCATTCATAACTGTAACATCGATGAACATACATTAACGAAATTTTCAACAGACATTTTTTCCTGAATAATGTACCACTGCTCTCAGATTTTAGGTAGCTTTCTTTACAAAAAGCTACCTATTGCAGCCGTTCGGAGGAAAGGGATTTCAAAAAATTTTGGTATATTTTCATCGATCATGACCCCCAGATCCCGAAACCACCCTCCGTTCAAAATTGATATATATATATATATATATATATATATATATCAATATATATATATATATATATATATATATATATATATATATATATATCTGACATATGTCACACTGTAACTCTCGTATTTATGAACCGATTTGGATGTAATTCGGTGTGGACATAGTACATACCAATGTCTCGACCGAGTTCGTTGGCCAGCTTCATCCGCCATTTTGTTTCAAAATGGCGGCCATTTAAAAATTTTTAAAAAATTTAAAATTTGAAATGTGGTACCAAAAAATTGAAAATGGAAAAATATTTTTTTCTTATGTATTTGACCTTTATACAAAGACTCCGTAGCAGGTATTGTTTCGTCTATATCTTAAAAAATGGCTGAGTTATAGCATTTTGAATTTCTAGAGAAGTTGACATTTTGAAACGTCCTGAAGTTTGACACGCAGTAAAAGGCGTATTTATGAACCGATTTCGATGTAACTTCGTTTATACATAGTACAGACCAATGTCTCAAACGAGTTCGTTGGCCAGCTTCATCCGCTATTTTGTTTCAAAATGGCGGCCATTTAAAAATTTTTAAAAAATTTAAAATTTGAAATGTGGTACCAAAAAATTGAAAATGGAAAAAATATTTTTTTCTTATGTATTTGACCTTTATACAAAGACTCCGTAGCAGTTTTTGTTTCGTCTATATCTTAAAAAATGGCTGAGTTATAGCATTTTGAATTTCTAGCGTAGCTGACACTTTGAAACGTCCTGATTTTGACCACGTGATAACAGACGTATTTATGAACCGATTTGGATGTACCTTGGTGTGTACATAGTACATACAAATAACTCAACCGAGTTCGTTGGCCAGCTTCATTCGCCATCTTGTTTCAAAATGGCGGCCATTTAAAAAAATTAAAAAAAAATTAATTTAAAATGAGATACCAAAAAATTGGAAAATGAAAAAGATTTTTTTTTTTGTATGTGTTTGACCTTAATACAAAGATTTCGGAACAGGTTTTGTTTCGTCTACATCTAAAAAAATGGCTGAGTTATAACATTTTGAATTTCTATTGTGGCTAACATTTTAAAACGACCTGATTTTTGTCACGCGATAACAGGCGTATTTATGAACCGATTTGAATGTAACTTGGTCTGTACATAGTACATACCAATGTCTCGACCGAGTTCGTTGGCCAGCTTCATTCGCCATCTTGTTTCAAAAGGGTTGCCATTTAAAAAAAAAGTAATTTAAAATTTAAAATGAGGTATTAAAAATTGGAAAATGAAAAAGATTTTTTTATGTGTTTGGCCTTGATACAAAGATTCTGGAGCAGTTTTTGTTTCTGAAAATTTGTTGTTTTGTTTATATCTTAAAAAGTGGTTGAATTATAGCACTTTGAATTTCTATCATGGCTAACACTTTGAAACGATCTTGTATTTTTCACACGATACCACACGTATTCGCCTATTCCGATGGAAGAAGGCATGTGGATAGTATACATCAATATCTCGACCAAGTTTGCTGGCCAGCTTCATCAACAATTTTGTTTCAAAATGGCGGCCATTAATTTAAAAAAAAATTTAAAGTGAGGTGCAAAAATTTAGAAATTGAAAAAGGTTTCTTTCTTAAGTATTTGACCTTGATATAAGGATTCATGAGCATTTTTTGTTTGTCTTTATCTTAAAAAATGGCTCAGATATAGCAGTTTCAATTTCTAAAGTGGGTGACATTTTGAAAAATCTGATTTTTTGCCTGCGACAGCACTCGTATATATCAACCGATTCCGATATGGGTGAGCATGGGCATAGCAATTACTAAGGTCTCGACCAAGTTCACTGGTTAGCCTCATCTACCATGTTGTCTTAAAATGGCAGGCACTTTAAGAAATCGCCGAATTTGTCAGCCAAATATAAGTGACTTTAAATAAAAGCAGCTTGGATAAAGCTGACTAATTTCGCAAAATTCTCATTCATAATGATAAAAATTAGTATTGAATCTCCTACATTCGGTTTCCACTTAATTGAGCTTCGTGTGTTTGAATAATATAAGTTGGCTTTTTTAAAATAAGGAATATGAAAGCTACTTCTTCCTCCCGGCACTGGCCGGAAGGACTTTTTACAGAGTGATTTACAATTCATTATCAAAGGTTTTAGGGATGCTAATACATGTCAGTACAAATAACTTTTATACTGGAAGCCAGAGTCGCAATCAATTTATTCCACCAAATATACAAGGTGACTTATTCCAAGTCCAATTTGAATTTTCTTTCATAACGGTAACATCAGTGAACGTACGTTAACGAAATTTTAAACAGAGTAATTTTTTTTCTATCAATAACGAATCACTTCACTCAGATTTTTACACAGTGATTTAGAATTCCTTATCGAAGTTTTTAGGGGTACATTCATGTCAATACAAATAACTTTTATACAGGAAGTCAGAGTCGCAATCCACCTATTCAATCCAAAATACAAGGCGACTTACTCCAATTCCAACTTGAATATTCTTTCATAACTGTAACATCAGTGAGCATACATTAACGAAAGTTTCAACAGTGTAAATTTTTTTTAAACTGAAAAATGCATCAGTGCACTCAGATTTTAACAGAGGGCTTATGTTACGTTAATGAATTAGTGACATTATCGAAGTTTTTAGGAATGCTAGGACATATAACTTTTATACAGGAAGACAGTGTCGCAATGCACTTATTCAATCAAAAATACAAAGTGACTTACAGCAAATCCAATTTGAATTTTCTTTTATATGACTGTAACATCAGTTAACATACGTTAACGAAACTTTCAACAGAGTAACATTTTTTTAATAATGCATCACTGCACTCAGATTTTCCCAGAGTGATTAAGAATTCATTATTAAAGTTTTTAGGGATGCTAATACATGCCAGGACAAAAAACTTTTATACAGGTAGCTAGTGTCGAAATCCACTTTTTCAATCAAAATATAAGGTAACTTACTCCAAGTCCAATTTGAATTTTTGTTCATAACTGTACATCAGTGAACATACACTATCGAAAGTTTCAACAGAGTAACTTTTTTTCTGAATAATGCATTATTGCACTCAGATTTTCACAGAGTGATTAAGAATTCCTTATCAAAGTTTTTAGGGATGCTAATACGTGTGAGGACAAATAACTTTCATATAGGAAGCTAGTATAATTTAATGTATGAAATCGGAAATTTCTATACTACTCTTCCTTGTTTTGATTCTAAACATCTACCACATTCTAATTTTAATATGTGAAGTCAAAAATTCTATACTACCTTTTCTTGTTTTAAATCTAAACAACTACCACATTCGCAACTTAAATAGTGACGCTGCGCAGTCTCAAACTGTTAGCAACTTCTAAGTAACCTTTAAAAGTAAATCGAAATTCATTCAATTGTCAAACTTTATTCTGTTTAGCTATCACAACGCTTAAATAAAACTGTTGACATTTTGAAGTTTATAGACTATTTTTAACTGTATTACAGTTTAAGACAGCGCAGAGCCATCAATCTGCGTTGTTTGTTCTGAAACGATGAAACGTAATAAAGAAATTACTAATTTCAATCACTGTTTACTTTTTATTTAATTTTAAAAACATCCAGTGCACTTCATAACTTGTACAATAGTTTGTACACATTTCAAAATGCTTTATGGCAAATGTAGTCATTTGCCATAAAGCATTTTGAAATTTTAATGAAAATACATGACATATTGTATTAGATTTAATTAAATCATTATTACTAATTAGAATTTTTTTCTTGGTTCTAACTGAAATACACATGAAATCAGACTCGTGCTAAATGACCTTGTTCCGCCATTAGAATTTATTTTAATTGGCATTGGGAAATGGAAAATTCAGTAAAGATATCTTTCTTTTTATCGATTTTCTTAAACTTAATGGGGATTTGAAACTTTTCTGAAATAAACGCTGATAAAAGTTAATAATAAATGTTTTTAATGGAAAGGATATAACAAATTTTGTATTTTATGTAAATACTTTTCATAAACTTTTTTGAATCCTGTGAAAAATGTTTAAATCAGAAACAATTTTCGCGAATTTATGAGAAATACAAGACAATTTTACTACATAAAAATTCATATTAAAAATAAAACATATAAGAAATTAATGTACTATTACAAAAAATTAATCTACTATTACAAAAAATTAATGCACTGTTACGAAATTCAGTAAAGATATATCTTTCTTTTTATCGATTTTCTTAAACTTAATGGGGATTTGAAACTTTTCTGAAATGAACGACGATAAAAGTTAATTATAAATGTTTTTAATGGAAATGATATAACAAATTCTGTATTTTATATAAATACCTTTCATAAACTTTTCTGAACCTCGTGAAAAATGTTTAAATCTGAAATTATTTTCGTAAATTTGTGACAAATACAAGACAATTTTGCTACATTAAAATTCATATTAAAAATAAAACATATAACAAATTAATGAAATTAATGTACTATTACAACAAATTAATGTACTGTTACAACAAATTAATGTACTATTAAAACAAAATTAATCTACTATTACAACAAATTAATATACTGTTACAAAATTCAGTAAATAAATAGGGTAATGTGCCCTATTATCGTCCCCTAATCACTTTTAGGCCTTGGAAGTTGTAATTTTCAGTGAAAATCTACCAAATTTGGATTTTACATAGACTAACTACGCACGCACATAGAAACATAGCCAAATGTCGAACAGAAAAATTTTAACAATGCGAAAAATTGTTTTTTCAAAAGTATCTAAAAAGTGCAAAAGAAAAAAATGGTCCCAATTTCGTCCCCCAAAAAATCCAATACGCCGAGGCTTAACTTATAACTAAATCAAAATTTATTTATAAATGAGTAAGTAATTTAATTTACATTAAAGTAAGGCACAAAGAAATGTTCTAATTATCAGTGGAAGAATAACATAACGAAACATTAGCCATCCAAATATGAGGGAAAAAAATTGAAAAAAAATGTCATGAAAAAGCATTCCTAATTTCGTCCCCAGGACAAAAATAAGAATTGCAAGGAGGACGAAATTGGGACCACACTACTTCCTATTATGACGCAGCTTCAGTTCCCGTAAGATGAGCTGAGCGTCCTAAAACTCACTGTATGCTACTGTCAGCATCTTACGAACGTAAAATACATGCAATGAATAAGAAATAAATACTTACAGTACAGTAAATAACGTTCTACAAACGACGTAATAAAAACTCGAATCTTCTAAAAATAGAAAATTCGCCGTCTTTAATTTGTGTATGCTTCTTGGCGAACGAAACTTACAGCACTGACCCCTTTTACTCCCGTCCCCTGTGCCTTGCGTCGTAAGTGGCGTCACTTTCGCAGACGCGGAGAAGTTAAGGGGGACGAAATTAGGAGAGGGGACGAAATATGGGCACTTTACCCTATCGTTCTTTTTATCGATTTTCTTAAAGTTAATGGAGATTTGAAACTTTTTTGAAATAAACGCCGATAAAAGTTAATTATAAATGTTTTTAATGGAAACGATATAACAAATTTTGTATTTTATGTAAATATTTTTAATAAACTTTTTTGAATCCTGTGAAAAATGTTTAAATCTGTAACAATTTTCGCAAATTTGTGAGAAATATAAGACAATTTTACTACATTAAAATTCATATTAAAAATAAAACATATAAGAAATTAATGTACTATTATAACAAATTAATGTACTGTCACATCAAATTAATCTACTATTACAACAAATTAATGCACTGTTACGAAATTCAATAAATATATATCGTTCTTTTTATCGATTTTCTGAAACTTAATGGGAAATTGAAACTTTTCTGAAATAAACGCCGATGAAAGTTAATTATATATATTTTTAATGGAAATGATACAAATTTTATTTTTTATGTAAATATTTTTCATAATCTTTTTTGAACCCCGTGAAAAATGTTTAAATCGGAAACAATTTTCGTAAATTTGTGAGAAATACAAGACAATTTTGCTACATTAAAATTCATATTAAAAATAAAACATATAATAAATTAATGAAATTAATGTACTATTACAACAAATTAATGTACTATTACAACAAATTAATCTACTATTACAACAAATTAATATATTGTTACAAATATCAGTAAATATATGTCGTTCTTTTTATCGATTTTCTTAAACTTAATGGGTATTTGAAACTTTTCTGAAATAAACGCTGATAAAAGTTAATTATAAATGTTTCTATTGGAAATGATATAACAAACTTTGTATTTTATATAAATACTTTTCATAAACTTTTTTGAACCTCGTTAAAAATGTTTAAATCTGTAACAATTTTCGCAAATTTGTGAGAAATACAAAACAATTTTACTACATTAAAATTTATATTAAAAATAAAACATATAGGAAATTAATGTACTATTATAACAAATTAATGTACTGTTACAACAAATTAATATACTATTACAGCAGATGAATGTACTATTACAACAAATTAATGTACTACTGATACAAAATTTTGTAAAGATATATCTTTCTTTTTATTGATTTTCTTAAACTTAATGGGGATTTGAAACTTTTCTGAAATAAACGCCGATAAAAGTTAATTATAAATGTTTTTAATGGAAACGATATAACAAATTTTGTATTTTATGTAAATATTTTTAATAAACTTTTTTGAATCCTGTGAAAAATGTTTAAATCTGTAACAATTTTCGCAAATTTGTGAGAAATATAAGACAATTTTACTACATTAAAATTCATATTAAAAATAAAACATATAAGAAATTAATGTACTATTATAACAAATTAATGTACTGTCACATCAAATTAATCTACTATTACAACAAATTAATGCACTGTTACGAAATTCAATAAATATATATCGTTCTTTTTATCGATTTTCTGAAACTTAATGGGAAATTGAAACTTTTCTGAAATAAACGCCGATAAAAGTTAATTATATATATTTTTAATGGAAATGATACAAATTTTATTTTTTATGTAAATATTTTTCATAATCTTTTTTGAACCCCGTGAAAAATGTTTAAATCGGAAACAATTTTCGTAAATTTGTGAGAAATACAAGACAATTTTGCTACATTAAAATTCATATTAAAAATAAAACATATAATAAATTAATGAAATTAATGTACTATTACAACAAATTAATGTACTATTACAACAAATTAATATATTGTTACAAATATCAGTAAATATATGTCGTTCTTTTTATCGATTTTCTTAAACTTAATGGGTATTTGAAACTTTTCTGAAATAAACGCTGATAAAAGTTAATTATAAATGTTTCTATTGGAAATGATATAACAAACTTTGTATTTTATATAAATACTTTTCATAAACTTTTTTGCAGTGTTAAAAATGTTTAAATCTGTAACAATTTTCGCAAATTTGTGTGAAATACAAAACAATTTTACTACATTAAAATTTATATTAAAAATAAAACATATAGGAAATTAATGTACTATTATAACAAATTAATGTACTGTTACAACAAATTAATATACTATTACAGCAGATGAATGTACTATTACAACAAATTAATGTACTGCTGATACAAAATTTTGTAAAGATATATCTTTCTTTTTATTGATTTTCTTAAACTTAATGGGGATTTGAAACTTTTCTGAAATAAACGCCGATAAAAGTTAATTATAAATGTATTTAATGAAAATTATGACAAATTTTATATTTTATGTATATTTCTTTCATGTACTTTTTTGAATCACGTGAAAAATGTTTAAATCTGAAACAATTTTCGCAAATTTTAAAGAAATACAAGACATTATTACAACATTGAAATTCATAATAAAATAGAACATATATTAAATTAATGCAGTGTTAAAAATTTTTGTTATTTTTTTATTAAAGTTTTTACACCTTGTACAGACTAATTTACATTTTCGATAAACCATTTTGAATTTTTAGTGAAAATATGATATATTATATGCATTAGATTTAATTAAATCATTATTACCAATTAGATTTTTTTTAGTGATTCTAACTGAAATATCCATTAAATAAGACATGTGATAAATGGCCTTGTTTCACCATTAAAATTTATTTTAACCGACACTGGGGAATAGAAAATTCAGTAAAGATATATCTTTCTTTTCATAGATTTTCTTAAACTTAATGGGGTTTTGGAACTTTTCTGAAATAAACGCCGATAAAAAGATAATTATAAATGTTTTTAATGGAAATGATATGACAAAGTTTGTATTTAACATAAATACTTTTCATGAAATTTTTTGAGTCACATGAAGTATGTTAAAATCTGAAACAATTTTTGCAAATTTGTGAGAAACATAAAACATATTTACTACATTGAAATTCATACTAAAAATAAAAAATTTAATAAATTAATGTATTAGTACATATTTCTGCTAATTTTTTCATCGGACAATTTTTATCAATTCTTAATTTAACATTTTCAGCAGCGTAATTGCACAGTTAGCAGAATAATATTAATTTCAGAGTTATTGTTAATTCTGTGAAATCATGCTTTATTAACATGTAATTGGTTACTTGAAAATGGATAGCATACAAAAACCTATATTCCGGTTTCAGAAAGCAAATAAATCGTTTGCGGTTGTATTAACACTACAGGTACCGCGAGGGGTCAGATGACCCTTATTTGAATTTCTTAAACTAAAACATTACGAAATTTCTTTATATTTCACGACTTTTATTAAAATATAGGATCATATTATACTTTAAAATGCCTCATCTCCGAACTACTTTTTTTGCATAGAAAAAAATATTTCAGGCTTAACTACCGCAATGGGTCATTTGACCCCTGAATAAATTTATGTGAAATCATAAAGATATAAATGTTTCATTTTGTAAGAGCATTTGTAAATTGCGTATTTTTCCTATTACAACATTTATTCTACTGTATTACATCATATTTGTTAACCCTTTCCGGCGCGGATTAATTCTGTTTATAAACTTGTGAAATAATAGATTGGCACAAGAATTTATAAACGAATTTATTAGAAAATACGAACTTGCTTATTTTCACGTACATTATAAGAGGAAAATTTTAATTGAATATTCTTGGTGCCGATTGTTAATTTTGGAATTAAAATTAGGTGTCGTTTTTTAAGGACACCGCCCTCGAAAGGGTTAATGTGGGATGGTATAATCAGAAATTAACTTTACTCCGAGTGAGATTCTATTTTGAACATTTCAGGTTATATCGAGAAAGAAATAATCTTAAAAATATGTGGTGAACATAAAACAAGTTTGCACAATATTTGTTTATTAAATTTTCGAATTTCTTGAAATAATTAATTTTTCTTAAAATTTTTGCGTAATTATATATATTTTTTAATTTAATAAATAAACAATTTGTAATAATTATTTGAAAAACAAAAATGTTTTATTCATACACCAAAGTGTATAAACTGGTATATTTTTCGCAAAACATCGTAAAAGAGATAACTTTTTATATAGGGGTCATTTGACCCCTTCCTGTAGGAATAGGTATAAAAAAATTTCGGTACGTTTAGTGTTAAGTTTATACATATCTGCCATGCTGGTCGGAATTAATTTTCGTTGAATGAACAGCAATACATAATACGCAAGATTCTAAAGAAAAAATAAAATTTATAATTTTTTTTAAATTTAAGATATATGCAACACAATAATACATAATTTACACAATAATACACTGTTTAAAACATTTTATGTAATGGAGTTTATCAAACATGGAAATAACGAAAAAAATTGATTTTTCAGAAATCGCATTTAAAGACTTCTTATACCTTTTCTTATCAATAAATTTAATCTAGAAGTGCCAAATAAGGTTTATTAGGGCTTTTAGCAAAAAAAAAAAAAAAAAAAAAAAAAAAAGTAAGTAAATAATGCATAAAACAGTGTTTACATTTCTCCTGTCCTTCCTACGCCCACTTCTAGTAGCTGGGTCGTTATTTCCTGTTTATTATATTGTCCATCAGTCCTGTTCTAATAAATCATAGGGATAAAATTTAAACAGATTTGGAATTGTGAAAGATTGCTCTTTTAAATAAATAAATAAAACAATTTCGAACATTTTTACCAAAACGGCCATTTTAAATGTAGGCAGCCTTCGAAATTGAATAAAGGTATATCTTTCTACTTGTTGGTTATCGTGAATTTGAAGGTCGTATTTTCTGGTTCTTTATTAACTAAAAACAAATTCAGACATCCCCCGACTTACGTAAATTCGCAGTTACGTAATAAATCTCGAAAATTACATTTGCGAACATACTAGTGCGTTCAATACGCAGTTGCATACTTTTGATATTTATTTTATAAATAAAATATATATATATAAACCACAACCGTAATGCAGTTTATATATTAGATAGAGTTATATTTTTATTGATATATGCAATCAAATCTATAACAAAACAACTTAATCTTTATTGTTAGTTATTCATAGTACTAAACTAATTCATAATAAATACAGTTTGTGCTTATCAAGGATTATTTTGTTTTGTGAGTTAATCATTTGTCTTAAAATCCGAAATTCATGGGGGAATAGGTTAAATTAGTCCTTTTTAATTATTTCTTGTTTTTTATAGTCATTTGATGTAGATTCAAAATTGTTATAAATCAATTCATCAATGTTAGATTTTTAAATCCCGTATTTCACAAGATATTTGAAAAGTGTTCTTTAGGTTTGTTTTTATATTTTTTCATACTTTTATGGTTTATATACGAGTAAATACTATTGCATGATGCTTTATTTATAAAATAATACGGTGTAAATAATATATATATATATGTATCAGGGGCGTGGCGTGAAAATTTTTGGTGGTCATCGCAATTATTTAAGTTTGGTGTGATTGACTCTAAAATTCAATGGTTGAATGTTCAAAAAAGAAACTTTAAATCTTACCTTCACTTATACATGAACTCCAAATGTTCTGCTAAATCTGGATCGTAGAGTTTTAAAAGCTTATTAAGAGTTTTAAAATATTGCTTGGTCATCGCCGCATCCAGCGATGACCGGACGCCACGCCACTGATATGTATATACACACACACACACACACATATATATATATATATATATATAATATTGCAGTTTCTTACATAATTTTACCTAAGAAACTTACAAATTCGACTTACGTAAAATTCAAGTTACGTAAAACTTTACGGAACGCATTACTTACGTAAGTCGGGGATGCCTGTATAGATTATACATTGACATTACCATCCTCTTTTGAAAATGAAGCGAAGTATTTTGTAGTATTTTTCAAATGCTTATTATTAGCCTTTTGGAAATTAAATGCATTAAAAGAATTATGTTTCTCTAAATAGTCATTACTAAATTAAAAAAAAAAAAAACATATTTTAGTGGCTCTAATTAGAATGAACGTTAAGCGAAATTGAATGGTAAACAACTTTACTCCTGAATAATTTATTTTATTTAGTGGCACTTAGGGAATGCCACATTTTGCTAAGACGTATTTTTCCATTTATCTATTTTATTAAATTTTAAATTTAGCATTTTGAAATTCTTTTGTTAATAAACACAGATGTAACTTGAATATTATTCGACTTTCTTTTAATGAATACGTTGTGCACAATTTCTAATTTGCATAAATTATGAGTTTTCTTATTCAAGCAAAGTAAAGTTTAAATGTCAGATTTAATTATATCGTTAGTGCTAATTAGAAAAGAAAAATATTTTAAATGGTTCGTTATGAATATAAATTGTACTATACTGATATTTTCATCTGTTTTTAAAATTAAGGAAAATGTTTTGTATTTTGCAAATGCTTTTTATTAGTCTTTGAAAATTAAATACATTATATTTCATTAAATTGTCATTACTAAATTAAAAAAAGTAAACATATAGATTAATGGCTTTAATTAAAATAAACGTTAAGTTAAATAGAATGGTAAACAACTTTACTCCAGAATAAATTATTTTATTTAGTGGCACTTAAGGAATGCCATATTTCGTTAAGACGTATTTTTCCATTAATCTATTTTATTAAATTTTAAATTTAGCATTTTGAATCTCTTTTGTTAATAAACACAGATGTAACCCGAATATTATTCGATTTTTTTAATGAATATGTTGTGCATAACTCCTAATTCGCATAAATGATGAGTTTTTTTATTTAAGGAGAGAGAAGTTTAAATATTAGAATTAATTAGATCGTTAATGCTAATTAGAAAAGAAAAATATTTTAAAGGGTTCGTTATGAAAGAATGACAGCTCATTTTGTTTCGTCTTTATAATTTATTTCACGGGCATTGGAGAATGCAAAATTCAGTAAGGATATATATTTATTTTCTTTTTAACCCTATCCAACATAGTTGAAAAATATTTATGAATTTGGTTTGTCTGTCCACGATCTCAGGTAAATGTACCCGGATTTTCATGCAATAAGTATATGATAATGATGTTTATATTGAATCTTCGGTACTGAATGTAAAGTGTGTAGCATTAATAGTTCTTTTATAGGGGTGCTCAAAAGAATTCCGTTACATTATGGTCAATAGGGAAAAATCATTCGCCGTGCATTTTAATGACATTACGCTATTTCAAATGTACGGAAATTGATATAAATCATTAAATTTCACTAGAAGATGATTACTATAGAATAGGACATTCATAAAATTTATAGCTCATTTACACTATTTACAGGAACACAAAAATAAATCAGTTACAGTATTGTCTTTGAAAAATAATTGCTGGAAGTGCATTTTACATTACTGTATGCGCTTTAAAATATAACTAACATTTTGCATATCACTCGTTGCGTATAAATTCTACACCCGTATACAGGGCTCCCCAAAAGAATTCACGTATGACTATCTTTATTAGCGGTAATTGCTGAAGGGGAATTTTAATTTGTGATATGTATTTCCTAAATGTACTGAATTTTTGTATACATGTAGTTCCTAGATACAAATCTATGTATCATATACAGGGCTGCTCAAAGTTCGGCTAATTTTCTGACTTTAGATGGTAATTGCTGAAATTGTATTTTCCAATGTGTTATGCATTTCCATATGGTTCAGTTGGACATCATAATTAACTTGAACTTAACTTTGAAGTTTTTACGGTATTCCGAATGCGTTAGAAAGTGTTTCATAATTTATGTTTGACGCATGAATTTTCTTTCTTATTTTATTCAAGCAAAGAGAAGTTTAAATTTTAGATTAATTAAATAGTTAATGCTAATTCGAAAAGAAAAATATTTTAAATGGTTCGTTATGAACATTAAATACGACAGAATGACAGTTCATTTTACAGTAGAACCTCGATTATCCAAAGTAATTTGAACCGACCATCTTTCGGAAAATCGAAATTTTCGGATAATCGATAATGATTCAGATTTAAGATTTAAGGAGAAATATATGCAATATTTCTTATTATGGTAACAAGTGCTTAATAAAAATAAAGCAATAGAAAAATAGAAACAAGAATAAATTGCCTGAATTTTAATTTTGAAATTGAGTGCCTTTTACATATATCACAAGGGTTTGAAGAAATGTTTTGTTTGTAGCAGTTCCGATAGCCTTTGATTTGAAACTCCATCACGCAGTTTTTTAATGTTATTAGTTCACCAATATCACGGTGTTTCAGCTGCTCCAGCCATGCCAAATCTTTTGCAAAATATTCAAAAGCTTCAGAATTGCTAATTTGTTCGTTTTATTCGTTCCACTTCACAGCTTACGGGAGCTCAAGTTAAATTCAAAGGAACTCTAAGAAAGGTGATCGAAAATATTTATATGTAATCGTAGTTCGGAAAGAAGAGCTTGCACACAAGGAATATGATAGTAAACAAAAAAAAAAGCTTTCAAAATGGATTTTGCATACTAGGGATGTGGTAATGTGATTTTGCTGTAAAAAAAAGCTTTGAAAATAGATTTCGGTTAACCGAAAGTTTCGGTTAAAAGAGGTTCTACTGTATTTAGCATTTATATTTTATTTTAACAACGTTTGGAGAATGCGAAATTTAGTGAGGATATATCTTTTTATTTTCTTTTTTAATACTTTTCAACATGATTGAAAAGTGTTTATGAAATCTGTGTGTGCTTTAACTCTCGTAAATATTGTCACATTACTATGTAATTTTTACATGTTATTGAAGTTTACTGTAGAACAGGGCTGTCCAACGCGGCGCCCTTGAATGCTTTTTATGGCGCCCTTTTGAATGATTCCTGTTACTAAGCGTTTTTTTAAAATAAAAATCCATTTCGAAAAATTGCTTCAAAATCATTACTGTTCTATATGATTGTGCGTTAATTTGTCAGCTTCATTCCTTAGAAAATGCTTTGATAGGACTCTCTCTCTCTGGACAATGCAATTCTAAATTTTCTTTGATTAATGCTTTTTATTTCAATAATTTTTACATTACCCTTAAATGCCTAGTGTTGCTTTTCGGCAACATACCCAATTTAGGCTCTAAAATACTATTAGAATAATATTGAAGCTATAATGTCTAATGTTGCCAATAAAATACATTTTGAATATTATTAAATCGATTTTCAATATGTAGATGGCAACACTTGTGCAGTTTAAGAATAATGATAGATTCATTGTTTTAATTGTTGCTACTTGTTCTTTTTGTTTTGTTTGGCAGCTTGCGAAATACCCTATTTTGTTCTGCAGTGAGCAAGTAAAATTTATTTCTTATTATAGTTCCTAAAATTCTTGTGTGTTTAATATTATAGAATTTTATCAAGGAAATTTTTTTTCTATTAAAGACCAGTATTGCCGATTAGTAACAAACTGTTTTTTAGCGGTAAACCATACTTAAAACAAAATATGATTTTTTTAAGTATTTTTCCCATGATTTATTTAAAAAATGAACGCCGAAAAACATTATTACAATGATTTTTGGAAAATCAGGCATTTAAGGGTTAAACTTTGCACAGTAAGAGGCCTTACGGCTCACTTGTAAGGTGTCTGTGAATCTTATAAAACGTCTGCATATGGTGACTCCCGACCAGGGATGCCAGTATGGCCTCCTTTTTTTATTCAGAATACCCAAATTAATAGCAGAAATTCCGAATAGCATTTCTTATTTAATTTAATGAGGGTAATTTTAAGATTACTTAAAATAAAAATTCTTCTTTCGGAAATTCTGGTATAAAGTTGCAATTTTTGAATAAAAAATTAGGCCAAATTAACAACTATATCCCTACTGCAATGATGTAATCTTGTTTTATGTTTCCAGACCTGTGAATAATGGCGCCATTCAATGTTTGCCACTATGCGAGGTGCGCCCGCGCTTACTGAAAGTTCGGACAACCCTGCTGTAGAATGTTCGTTATTAATAATGAAGTGTGTAGTGTTTATAGATTGTTTACAGGGACACACAAAAGTTTTTCTGTTATAATATGGTATGTGGAGGAAAATAGTTTGCAGAATATTTTATGGATGCCACGAAATTTGAAACAAAATGGTATTAATAAGAAGGTCTGAGATGGACTATAACATGCTTTTCCGAGAGTATATATGTATCATTTATAGTTCGTTTACAGGACGCACAAGAGAATTCCATTGCATTATGATCTACGCGAAAAAATCGTTTGCGATGCATTTTTATGATATTCTCGGCTTCTTTCGTCCAAACCTGTATAGGTTTATAGAATTTATACACAACACGTATTACATAAAAATGAGATACATAGTTGAAAAGTGTTTATGAGTGTCTTCCCGTCTGTCCCAGCACTAAATCTCATAAATATACTCGGATTGCCATGTAATTAATTTTTATGTTATTCAGATTTACTGTAGAATATACGTTATAAATAATGAAGTGGGTAGCGTCTATAGATTATTTACAGGGACGCGCAAAATTTTTCCGTTACAATATGGTCTACTGGGAAAAATAGTTTGCGCAGAATTTTATTGATGTTACGTTATCTATCTATCTATACTTATCTATTTATATAAAATCCAAGTCTCTGTGTGTCCCTCACGATTCCGGTAGGACCACCTCATTGAAATGAGTAATTGTTGAAAAATACTAATGCAGGGTTACCACAGTAGCGCCAAATGTTGGCCAACTTGGCAATAGCTGTCTGATTTGGTGAAATTCCCATTTATAACTATTAATCTTTCATAAAGGAGGTCACCAAAATTTAATTTAAACTCCGCTCTTTTAAGATATTTTTTCAAAATCTATGGGTGAGAATTTAAAGTACATCTTTACATCTTCCTCCCGATGCTACTAATAAAATAACCGCCAATAGACGACGCTGTACTGTATGAGCTCCTAACTGCGCGATTTTAATGTGCTTTAGGTACTTTTCCAATATAAGTGCCTTGGCGAAAAAAGAAATTTGGCAACATTTTCCCGGAACCTATCCAGTTTCATTTTATATACACATGCATTTTTTTTCGATATTTATACGATTTATTTATACGATTAAAAAAGCCGTTTCTCTAATTTTATACAGAAACAGATGTAATTTGTACATAAAAACATGAATAATATACATATAAAATAAACATATAAAAAAAAACACTCATCAAGTTTGTTTTCATAGCTGTTTATATGATTTGACAACAATTCTCAATATTTTTCCGTTATACGGACACCATGCCAAAATGTATGCGGTACTTTTCCATTATACGGACAGCATTGTCGCCAAGCGCAATAGTAGGAGCAAAATGAAAATAAGGTGAATTGAAACATTTGAAAAATAAAAGAAAAAAAACATTCTCGATAGTAAAGTGGTCATTTTAAAAATATAACATTTGAAAATTACAAACTTTTACGAACTGTTTTATTAAATCACAAATATATACTTAAAATAAATGAACAAATAACTGTTATACTATAAAGTAATAAAATAAAAAATCATATTAAACTGCTGCCATAAAATTATAAATATCTTTCAGCATTGCAGTAAACATTTCATTTTTTGAATGAAGGCGTAGCCACATAAAATCTATGAGAAATGAACTCTAAATGATGACGAACAACTTCCCGATGTCTTTTGTTGCGCCATTTTGCGATGCCCCATAATCTTTCAACATTTGGAGTATGACATCCAGTATTAGGGTCGACAAAATTGTATTTGTGATTTACTGTGAAATGATCATAGACAGCACTTAGCAGTTCATCTGTTTTATATCCTTTCCAACAATCTGTATAAATAATACATAACTTTCATCTACTTTTATAATTTTATTAGGTCCACCGATTTTTCTATTTGGTCGAGAACATAAAGCATTTGCACAAACTTCTCTCGAATAACTATTCCATTCCACTGTTGTGTTGTGGTTCATATCAAGTTGCAGCTCACAAAATTCAATCGATGTCAACTCTTTGCACGATAAATATATAAACCTCAAAGCATTAAGAAAAGTCAACCCGCGATCCTTTAAACCAAGTTTTTTGTCGTATTTCTACGCTTTCTTCGCATGATCGTAAGCTACAACTCAATTTCGGATTTCCAGAACTCATCCATAATTTCATTTCATGATTTTTTGAACACAATCTTTTATTATGCAGAATTCCAAATTCCTGAAACAGTTTTATCACAACTTTCTCATCATCTGGTAATTGCTAAATGATAAAATCCATCTCAGCATCAGCAGTAAAAGTAAACTACAACTTTATAAAAAAAAGCATTTTTAATTCGATTAATAGCAGATTAAAAAGCTTTCCAAGGTTAAGGTTAAACAATAATCATTCACGTGATTCACGTTTCATAAATAACAAATCACAATGTTTCGCATGGTTTACAATAAAAATCTACGATCAAGGTTGAAATAATTGGCGCATTAGCATACATTTTAGCATGCTGTCCGTATAACGGAAAAGTACCATGTATGCTAATGCGCCAATTATTTCAAAATGCTAAAAGGTATTTGTAATTTTATGCCAGCAGTTTAATATGAGTTTTATTTTATTGCTTTATTTTATAACAGTTATTTGTTCAATTATTTTAAGTATAATTTTGTGATTTAATGAAATAGTTCGTAAAAGTCTGGAATTTTCAAATGTTATATTTTTTAAATGCTCACTTTAGTACGACAATATTTTTTCTTTTATTTTTCAAATACCTTAATTCACGGGACTTTCATTTTGCGCCAACTATTACGCTTGGCGACAATGGTATCCGCATAACGGAAAAGTACCAAAATCTCACTTTCTGATGCCCAAATTACACCAAACTTTTTTTTTAAAAATGCCAAAGCCCCTACAGTGGAAAAGTATCAAACTGTCTATTATTTTGCGCTATCCGTGTTATAGTTTATACTATATGCAAGGTGAGTGGAGCGAAGAGTTTAAACATTAAATATTAAAGTTTCGGCACAGATGTCATATACACAACTGGTACTTAACTGTCATCAAAGTGTCGTTATTTTGCTTGATATGGTAACCGGGATGCTGTTGTTTATGCTGTTGATGTTTTCGCCAAATTAACGACAGAAAAAATCGTTCGAATATGGGGTATATATGACAACTGTGCCAAAGTTTCTATAAAGCAGTACAAGACTAAAAATTAAGAATAAAATAAATGCAAAATAAGACTAAAGAAGAAAGAAAAATCATGCGTTAAGCATAGAATATGAAACACTTTCCAACACATCCTGAATGCTTTAAAAAAACTTCGTTATTTAGGGAAATAAGGTAAATAAGATAACTAAGTAAACATTTTAGAAAACACATAATTTTTTTAAAAAATTGATTTCAGCAGTTACCGTCCATAGCAATAGTACCGTTATTACATGCCACTATTTAACTAAAATTTAATTTAAGCTAGTCTTAAAGCTACTGAAATCATATTTCCAGCTATTATCATCCATAGACGGTTATGTATCCAATACTTTGCGTGACCCTGTATATCATTTTTCTATATTCTACAAACATTTCTTAGTAATCTAAATGCAGTTCAGCGTAAAACTGTATAACTTCTTTAAAAACCACCTTTAAGCAATTTATTCTCATACTCAGGAACCCTTACGAATTCTTTTGTGTAGCCCTGCATATGAACTGTAGCATTTATACACACGGTATAGTATGCATAAATGTAGTGAAACATAAAAGCGCACATCATAATTAAAAATGCATTTCTAGCAATCATTACTTATGTACGTATAATACTTCGGAGAAAAGTTTCTTGGCGAAAAAGAAGTTTGCCAACGTATTTTCTGACAACCTATTTACTGCTTCATACTCACAAGCAATTTTTTGCATATGTATACAATTTATTTAATGTAAAAAAAAAAAACTATTTATCCATTTTTATAAAGAAACAGAAGTATTTTTTGCACAGATGTCATATACGCATCGGGGTTGGCGTGATTTTTCTCTGACGCCAATTCGGCAGAAATCTCGCTTTCGAATACCAGTTACTTATATATTTTTAAATTATTTGCTATCATTTTGAAAAGGAAATAACTATAAATAAATAAAAGTTTGAATAATAACTATAGAACAAAACAGTTTATATAATTTAAAAACAGAAAATAAAAGTAAATAAACAATGGCACAGATGTCATATTCGCCCCATATTGGCGCGATTTTTTTCTGACGCCAACGTCATATATGCAATGTATACTTAACCGGCGCCAAAGTGTCGTTATTTTGCTTGATATGGTAACCCGGATGTTGTTGCTTATGCTGTTGATGTTTTCGCCAAATCGGCGTCGGAAAAAAATCGCGCCAATATGGGGCGAATATGACATCTGTGCCTAAACAATTTATTAATAAATAAAAAACAATAGCCGGCAAGATAACACCATTTTAGCGCCATAGGTATCCCGGTTCATATGTGAAATCTGTGCCGTAATTTGTATATAAAAAAATATTATATATATTTAGAAACGATTTTTTTATGTATATAAGTGCATATATAAACAAAAATAAAAGTTCATTAGATTTCTTTTCATAGCTGTATATTTTGGCAACATATCTCACTTTCTGATGCCCGAATTACGCTAAGCTTTTTTTTAAAAAATGCGCTATAATGGAAAAGTACCTAAATAAATAATTAACAGAAATAACCAATTATACAAATTAAAACATTTTATTTCGAGATTAAAGCATTGTTTTTAATTTCGATTAAAAATACATATATCGTTGGATAACTTTAATTGAAATTGGGTTCGCGGCTTAATATCTCATTCCATAAACCTAAACAAACACAAGTGATTCATTCATCGTGAACCGTAAAAAATATTAAATCATTGAGGTAATCATTCACAAAGTAAGTTCTCCAACAATCAATGGGCAATATTCTAATGACGTCATAGTATGTAAAATGGTGGCGGTATCATTTGTTTAAAATCACAAATATTTAATTTTGCAATGTCTCTTAGTTACATTATTGGTACAGATGTCATATTCTCCCCATATTGGCGCGATTTTTTTCTGTCGCCAATATCATATAGGCAACGGGTACTTAACTTGCGCTAAAGGGCTTGATGTGGTAACCCGGATTATGTTGTTTATGCTGTTGATGTTTTCGCCAAATTGGCAACCGAAAAAAATCGCGCCAATATGGGGCGAATATGACATCTGTTCCACATTATTTTATTGTCGTATTTATGAGATCAGAACAAAAGCATATTTTTTCATTATTTAGTTATTAAAGACGGAAAAAAATTATAAATGTGCATGATTTGAAAAATTTAAATAATTTTGTTTCTTAATACTAAAAAATAACATCGGGAAGTAACAGCGAGTTTAAGTTAAATAAGTTTAGCTGTTTAATTCTGTTGTAATATTCAAAATAACTGTATTTATTAGATTTCAGTAAACAACATCAGGGCTCGATTAAACTTTGAAGTTAGAGGAATTACAATGTCATTTCAGGACCTTTCTTTTGGAGAAGCTTTTCTAAATTCCACATATGCATGGAAACTCTTCAGTGTTAGAAATATTATTCCCAGGACTGGCATAACATGAGAACGGCCTGCAATTTTACACAAGTATTTGAAAACTACTTTATATCAGAAATTTTACTAAAAACTGGTTACTTTTTTGTTATAGAGGCCCACACTATTAGAATTATGACAAGTTACAGCCAATTTCGCCAAAGTCGTAACCAAGATCGTGAAGCACACACATATAATACCATATAATACCATTTTATGAAATCGTATACGATAATTTAATAGTTTTTACCTTACTTCAAGTGTGTAATTTATTTATTTTTAAGGCTTAATAATCTAAATTGTCCAATATATGAATTTTAAAAAAAGGTAAACAAAGACTGAATAGACATGACCGCAAAAATCTGCAGAAAACTTGGAATTGCGCAGATTAGTGGTCTTCTACTGTACACAGTTTTTCATAAATGTGTTTCGTTCTTAAAATGTGTTATATTCATCTATCACTGCGGAACAAATGAGAAAACTCATATTCTTGCACATGAGTTGTATATATCTTTACATCTAAATTTCCGTCATTTTTGACGGGCTACCTTTCTAGTCTAGTCTAGTCTAGTCTAGTCTAGTCTAGTCTAGTCTAGTAATCTTACTCCTATTATAAAGAGGAAAAAATTGTTTATTTGTAGGAAGTAAGCTCTGGAACTACCGAACCGATTCCAAAAGTAATGGTATCAAAATGATGGTGTTAGTCCAACTTAGAACATAGGCTATATCTTATGTCGGTGCCACTACCCCAAAGAGGGTGTAGGAGCAAAAAACGTTCTAAAAATGCGATTTTAGCGTTACTGAAGGGCCTAGAAATATGAAATTTTGAATATTAGTTACTTATAAGATATAAATGATGTCTAAGAACAGTTCTTAAACAATTCGAAATTTAAAAGGTGTGAAAATGCACAAAAAGCGTTCTAAAAAACGTTCTAAATGGTAGTTTCTACACAATCTCAGGAAATACCAAACCGATTTAAAAGATATTGGGGTCAAAATGATGGTGACAACGCTTGCTCCAAGATAGGCTATGTTTTATGTCGGTGCCACTACCCCAAAGGGGGTGTAGGAGCAAAAAACGTTCTAAAAATGCGATTTTAGCGTTACTGAAGGGCCTAGAAATATGAAATTTTGAATATTAGTTACTTATAAGATATAAATGATGTCTAAGAACAGTTCTTAAACAATTCGAAATTTAAAAGGGGGGAAAATGCACAAAAAGCGTTCTAAAAAACGTTCTAAATAATAGTTTCTACCCAATCTCAGGAAATACCAAACCGATTTCAAAAATATTGGTGTCAAAATGATGGTGACAACGCTTGCTCCAAGATAGGCTATGTTTTATGTCGGTGCCACTACCCCAAAGGGGGTGTAGGAGCAAAAAACGTTCTAAAAATGCGATTTTAGCGTTAATGCAGGGCCTAGAAACATGAAATTTTGAATATTAGTTACTTATAAGATATAAATGATGTCTAAGACCAGTTTTTAAACAATTCGAAATTTAAAAGGTGTGAAAATGCACAAAAAGCGTTCTAAAAAACGTTCTGAATGGTAGTTTCTACACAATCTCAGGAAATACCAAACCGATTTAAAAAATAATGGTGTCAAAATATTGGTGTCAAAATGACGGTGAGAACCCTTGCTCCAACATAGGCTATGTTTTATGTCGGTGCCACTACCCGAAAGGGGGTGCAGGAGCAAAAAACGTTCTAAAAATGCGATTTTTGCGTTACCGAAGGGCCTAGAAATATGAAATTTGAAATATTAGCTACTTATTAGATATAAAGGAATTCTAAGAACAGTTCTTAAACGATTCGAAATTTAAAAGGGTTGAAAATGCGCGAAAAGCGTTCTAAAAAACGTTCTAATGATGGTTTCTACACAATCTCAGGAAATTCTAAACCGATCTAAAAAATAATGGTGAATAGTCAAAATGAAGGTGGCAACCCTTGCTCCAACATAGGCGATGTTTTATGTCGGTGCCACTACCCCAAAGGGGGTGCAGGAGAATAACGTTCTAAATTGCGGCTTTTGCGTTACGGAAGGGCCTAGAATCGTGAAATTTGGAATGGTAGTTAGTTATAAGATATCAATGATCTCTAAGGACATTTCTTAAAAAAATCGAAATTTAAAAGGGGGTCAAAATGCGCAAAAAGCGTTGTAAAAAAAGTTCTAAATTGCGATTTCTGTGCAATCTCAGGAAGTACTGAACCGATTCCAAATATAATGGTGTAAAAATGATGGTGACAGCACTTTCTCCAAGATAGGCTATATTTTATATCTGTTTCCACTACCTCAGAGGAGATGCAGGAGCGAAATGCGCGAAAAGCGTTCTAAAAACGTTCTAAATGCCGATTTGTCGGCAATATCTCAGGAAGAATGAATCTGATTTCAAACGTAAGGGTAGGAAATTGATGTTGACAGCCTCTGCTCTAACATAGACGCTGTTTTATGTCGGTATCACTATCACCAAGACGTTGCAGGAGCAACAAAGCGTTCTAAATTTCGAATTTTGTGATCAGTAGGGGCTAGCAACTTAAAATTAGGCAAGGTACATATTTATTAGATATAAATGATCTTTAAGAACAGTTTCGAAAAAATTGGAAATTTAAAAAGGGGTGAAAATGCGCGAAAAGCGTCCTAAAAACGTTCTAAATTGCGATTTCTACTCAATCTATGGAAATACCAAAGCTATTTCAAAAGTAATGGTTGGAAATCAATGGTGAAGGTCCCTGCTATAACATAGGTTATATTTTATGTTGCTGTCACTACCATCTGAGGGTTGCAAAAGCAAAACATGTTCTAATTTGCGTTTTTTGCACAACTGAGGGGTCTAACACTTTGAAGTATGGCATGGTATTTACTTACAAGATGCAACTGTTTTCTAAGAACAGTCGAAAGAAAATTTCAAATTAAAAAAAAATAAAGTGAGTGAAAAGCGTTATAAATTACAATTTTTAAGCAAACTTATAAATTACAAAACCGATTAAAAAAATAATGATGACAAATTTTAGTGATAGAACCTGCTCAAACATAAGCTATATTTTATGTCTGTTCCACTACCACCAGAGGGTTGCAGGAGCTAAAAACTTTCTAAATTGCAATTTCTGTGATACTGAAAAGGTCAGAAACTTTAAATATGACATGGTAGTTACTTATAAAATATAAATGATCTCGTAGGAACGTCGAAAATAAATTCGAATTAAAAAGGGGTGAAGCGAAGGGGAGGTGCAAAAAGCATTCTAAAAAAGTTCTAAATTACGATTCTATGCAGTTTCAGGGAATATAAACCGATTATGAAAGTAATAGTTGCGAATCAATGATAACAGTCTCTTATCCTACACAGGCTATATTTTATGCCGGTGATTCTACCACCTGGGATTCATAGGAACAACAAACGTTCTAAAAAAGGCCTTTAAAAGCTTTTTAAATTACGTTTCTGTGGAATATTATAAAATAACAAACCGATTTCAAAATTAATGTTGGCAAATTAATGGTGACAGTTCCTGTTTCAACATAGCCCTTTATGTTGAGAGAGGAGGTAGGACTTGGAATTTGACATGATGGTTAATTTTAAGATGTAAGAAGATGGTTTCTAAAAAATTCAAAACTTCAAATGAATACTGAAATGAGCGTATTAATTGAGCATAAAAGTTTCAAAATATTTTCTAAATTATCATTTATTTAGTTTTATTTCATTTTATTAATTTAAGTCCTAATTTCTGCCTAATGCAGTGTAATAATGATGTTTAATCAAACTGTGTTTTAAGTAGTAATTTTTGAATAATTCCTAAAAATAGTAAGTAACTTTTAATAAAAAAAACCTTTTAATAAAATAAAATATTACCTTTTAATAAAATAAAAATTTAGTTAGTACCTTTTAATAAAAATTAGACATATAAATATCACTTGGCATATTTCAAATATTACGCGAGCAAAGCCGCGGGGTGTGCTAGTCTATACTCCTATTATAAAGAGGAAAAAATTGTTTATTTGTCGGAGGTAAGCTCTGGAACTACCGAATCGATTCCAAAAGTAATGGTATCAAAATGATGGTGTTAGTCCAACTTAGAACATAGGCTATATCTTATGCCGGTGCCACTACCCCAAAGGGGGTGTAGGAGCAAAAAACGTTCTAAAAATGCGATTTTAGCGTTACTGAAGGGCCTAGAAATATGAAATTTTGAATATTAGTTACTTATAAGATATAAATTATGTCTAAGAACAGTTCTTAAACAATTCGAAATTTAAAAGGGGTGAAAATGCACAAAAAGCGTTCTAAAAAACGTTCTAAATAATGGTTTCTACACAATCTCAGGAAATACCAAACCGATTTAAAAAATATTGGTGTCAAAATGATGGTGGCAACGCTTGCTCTAAGATAGGCAATGTTTTATGTCGGTGTCACTACCCCAAAAAGGTTTGCAGGAGCAAAAAACGTTCTAAAAATGCTATTTATGTGTTACCGAAGGCCCTAGAAATATGAAATTTGAAATATTAGCTACTTATTAGATATAAAGGATTTCTAAGAACAGTTCTTAAACAATTCGAAATTTAAAAGGGGTGAAAATGCGCGAAAAGCGTTCTAAAAAACGTTCTAATGGTGGTTTCTACACAATCTCAGGAAATACCAAACAGATCTAAAAAATAACGGCGTCAAAATGATGGTGACAACCCTTGCTCCAACATAGGCGATGCTTTATGTCGGTGCCACTAACCCAAAAGGGGTGCAGGAGAAAAACGTTCTAAATTGCGGCTTTTGTGTTACGGAAGGGCCTAGAATCGTGAAATTTGGAATGGTAGTTAGTTATAAGATATCAATATAAGGACATTTCCTAAAAAAATCGAAATTTAAAAGGTGGTCAAAATGCGCAAAAAGCGTTGTAAAAAACTTTCTAAATTGCGATTTCTATGCAATCTTAGGAAGTACTGAACCGATTTCAAATATAATGGTGTAAAAATGATGGTGACAGATCTTGCTCCAAGATAGGCTATATTTTATATCTTCCACTACCCCAGAGGAGATGCAGGAGCAAAATGCGCGAAAACCGTTCTAAAAACGTTCTAAATGCCGATTTGTCGGCAATATCTACGGAAGAATGAATATGATTTCAAACGTAATGGTAGGAAATTGATGCGGACAGCTTCTGCTCTATCATAGACGCTATTTTATGTCGGTATCACTATCACCAAAACGTTGCAGGAGCAAAAAAGCGTTCTAAAGCGTTCGATTTTTGTGATCGGTAGGGGTTAGCAACTTAAAATTAGGCAAGGTACATATTTATTAGATATAAATTATCTTTAAGAACAGTTTCGAAAAAATTGGAAATTTAAAAAGGGGTAAAATGCGCGAAAAGAGTCCTAAAAACGTTCTAAATTGCGATTTCTACTCAATCTACGGAAATACCAAAGCTATTTCAAAAGTAATGGTTGCAAATCAATGGTGACAGTCCCTGCTATAACAGTAGGTTATATTTTATGTTGCTGTCACTACCATCTGAGGGTTGCAAAAGCAAAACATGTTCTAATTGGCATTTTTTGCACAACTGAGGGGTCTAACACTTTGAAGTATGGCATGGTATTTACTTACAATATGCAACTGCTTTCTAAGAACAGTCGAAAGAATATTCCAAATTTAAAAAAATGAAGTGAGTGAAAAGCGTTATAAATTACAATTTTTAAGCAAACTTATAAATTACCAAACCGATTAAAAAAATAATGATGACAAATTTTGGTAATAGAACCTACTCAAACATAAGCTATATTTTATGTCTGTTCCACTACCACCAGAGGGTTGCAGGAGCTAAAAACTTACTAAATTGCGATTTCTGTGATACTGAAAAGGCTAGAAACTTTACATATGAAATGGTAGTTACTTATAAAATATAAATGCCCTCGAAGGAACGTCGAAAATAAATTCGAATTAAAAAGGGGTGAAGCGAAGGGGAGGTGCGAAAAGCATTCTAAAAAAGTTCTAAATTACGATTCTATGCAATTTCAGGGAATATAAACCGATTATAAAAGTAATAGTTACGAATCAATGGTAACAGTCTCTGATCCTGCACAGGCTATATTTTATGCCGATGATTCTACCACCTGGGGTTCACAGGAATCACAAACGTTCTAAAAAAGGGTTTTAAAATTTTTTTAAATTACGTTTCTGTGGAATATTAGGAAATAATAAACCGATTTCAAAATTAATGTTGGCAAATTAATGGTGACAGTTCCTGTTTCAACATAGCCCTTTATGTTGAGAGACTTGGTAGGACTTGGAATTTGACATGATGGTTAATTTTAAGATGTAAGAAGATGGTTTCTAAAAAAATCAAAATTTCAAATGAATACTGAAATGAGCGTATTAATTGAGCATAAAAGTTTCAAAATATTTTCTAAATTATCATTTATTTAGTTTTATTTCATTTTATTAATTTAAGTCTCATTTCTGTCTAATGCTGTGTAATAATGATGCTTAATCAAACTGTGTTTTAAATAGTAATTTTTGAATTATTCCTAAAAGTAATAAGTACCTTTTAATAAAATAAAACATTGCCTTTTAATAATTTAGTTAGTACCTTTTAATAAAAATTAGGCATAAATATCACTTGGCATATTTCAAATATTACGCGAGCAAAGCCGCGGCGTTTGCTAGTCATACTCCTATTATAAAGAGGTAAAAATTGTTTATTTGTCGGAGATAAGCTCAGGAACTACCGAACCGATTCCAAATGTAATGGTATCAAAATGATGGTGTTCGCCCAACTTAGAACATAGGCTATATCTTATGTCGGTGCCACTACCCCAAAGGGGTGCAGGAGCAAAAAACGTTCTAAAATGCGATTTTTGCGTTGCTGAAGGGCCTAGAAATATGAAATTTGGAATATTAGTTACTTATAAGATATAAATGGTGTATAAGAACAGTTCTTAAACAATTCGAAATTTAAAAGGGGTGAAAATGCACAAAAAGCGTTCTAAAAAACGTTCTAAATGGTAGTTTCTACATAATCTCAGGAAATACCAAACCGATTTAAAAAATATTGGTGTCAAAATGATAGTGACAACGTTTGCTCCAAGATAGGCTATGTTTTATGTCGGTGCCACTACCCCAAAGGGGGTGCAGGAGCAAAAAACGTTCTAAAAATGCGATTTTTGCGTTACTGAAGGACCTAGAAATATGAAATTTGGAATATTAGTTACTTATAAGATATAAATGGTGTCTAAGAACAGTTCTTAAACAATTCGAAATTTAAAAGGGGTGAAAATGCACAAAAAGCGTTCTAAAAAACGTTCTAAATGGTAGTTTCTACATAATCTCAGGAAATACCAAACCGATTTAAAAAATATTGGTGTCAAAATGATAGTGACAACGTTTGCTCCAAGATAGGCTATGTTTTATGTCGGTGCCACTACCCCAAAGGGGGTGTAGGAGCAAAAAACGTTCTAAAAATGCGATTTATGTGAATAGATCTGATGGGCCTAGAAATATGAAATTTGAAGTATCAGCTACTTATTAGATATAAAGGATTTCTAAGAACAGTTCTTAAACAATTCTAAATTTAAAAGGGGTGAAAATGCGCGAAAAGCGTTCTAAAAAACGTTCTAAATGGTAGTTTCTACACAATCTCAGGAAATACCAAACCGATTTGAAAAATAATGGCGTCGAAATGATGGTGAAAACCCCTGCTCCAACATAGGCTATGTTTTATGTCGGTGTCACTACCCCAAAGGGGCTGCAGGAGAAAAACGTTCTAAATTGCTGTTTTTGCGTGACGGAAGGGCCTTGAATCGTGAAATTTAGTATGGTAGTTAGTTATAAGATATCAATGATCTCTAAGGACATTTCCTAAAAAAAATCGAAATTTAAAAGGGGGTTCAAAATGCGCAAAAAGCCTTGTAAAAAACGTTCTAAATTGCAATTTCTATGCAATCTCAGGAAATAATGAACCGATTTCAAATATAATGGCGTTAAAATGATGGTGACAGATCTTGCTCCAAGATAGGCTATATTTTATATATGTTTCCACTAACCCAGAGAAGATGCAGGAGCAAAATGAGCGAAAAGCGTTCTAAAAACGTTCTGAATGCCGATTTGTCACCAATATCTCAGAAAGAATCAAACTGATTTCAAAAGTAATGTTAAGAAATTGATGCTGACAGCCTCTGTTCTAACATAGACGCTATTTTAAGTCGGTATCACTATCACCTAGACGTTCCAGGAGCAAAAAAGCGTTCCAAATTTCGATTTTTGTGATCGGTAGGGGCTAGCAAGTTAAAATTAGGCAAGGTACATATGTATTACATATAAATGATCTTTAAGAACAGTTTCGAAAAAATTGGAAATTTAAAAAGGGGTGAAAACGCGAAAAGCGTTCTAAAAACATTCTAAATTGCGATTTCTACTCAATCTTAGGAAATTCCAAAGCTGTTTCAAAAGTAATGGTTGCAAATCAATGGTGACAGTCCCTGCTATAACATAGGTTATATTTTATGTTGCTGTCACTACCATATGAGGGTTGCAAAAGCAAAACATGTTCTAATTTGCTTTTTTTGCATAACTGAAGGGTCTAACACTTTGAAATATGGCATGGTATTTACTTACAAGATGCAACTGCTTTCTAAGAACTGTCGAAAGAAAATTTCAAATTTAAAAAGATGAAGTGAGCGAAAAGCGTTGTAAATAACAATTTTTATGTAATCTTATCAAATACCAAAACGATTAAAAAAATAATGATGACAAATTGTTGGTGATAGAACCTGCTCAATCATAAGCTATATTTTATGTCTGTGCCACTACCACCAGAGGGTTTCAGTAGCTAAAAACTTTCTAAATTTCGATTTCTGTGATACTGAAAAGGCTAGAAACTTTAAATATGGCATGGTAGTTACTTATAAAATATAAATGCCCTCGAAGGACTGTCGAAAATAAATTCGAATTAAAAAGGGGTGAGCGAAAGGGGGAGGTGCGAAAGGCATTCTAAAAAAGTCCTAAATTACGATTTCTACGCAATTTCAGGGAATATAAACCAAATATAAAAGTAATAGCTGCGAATCATTGGTAGCAGTCTCTGATCCTACACATGCTATATTTTATGCCGATGATTCTACCACCTGGGGTTCACAGGAACAACAAACGCTCTAAAAAAGGCCTTTAAAAGCTTTCTAAATTACGTTTCTGTGGAATATTAGGAAATAACAAACCAATTTCAAAATTAATGTTGGCAAATTAATGGTGACAGTTTCTATTTCAACACAGCCCTTTATGTTGAGAGAGGTGGTAGAACTTGGAATTTGACATGATGGTTAATTTTAAGATGTAAGAAGATGGTTTCTAGAAAATTCAAAACTTTAAATGAATACTGAAATGAGCGTATTAACTGAGCATAAAAGTTCAAAATATTTTCTAAATTATTATTTATTTAGTTTTATTTCGTTTTATTAATTTAAGTCTCATTTCTGCTTTATGCAGTGTAACAATCATGCTTAAACAAATTGTGTTTTAAATAGTAATTGTTTTAATTATTCCTAAAAGTAATAAGTACCTTTTAATAAACTAAAATATTACCTTTTAATAAAATAAAAATTTAGTTAGTACCTTTTAATAAAAATTAGACATATAAATATCACTTGGCATAGTTCAAATATTACGCGAGCAAAGCCGCGGGATTTGCTAGTAATATTATAAAGAGGCAAAAATTGTTTATTTGTAGGAGGTAAGCTCTGGAACTACCGAACCGATTCTAAAAGTAATGGTATCAAAATGATGGTGTTAGTCCAACTTAGAACATAGGCTATCTTTTATGTCCGTGCCACTAGCTAAAAGGGGTGCAGGAGCAAAAAACGTTCTAAAAATGCGATTTTTGTGTTACTGAAGGGCCTAGAAACATGAAATTTGGAATGGTAGTTACTTATAAGATACTAATGAACTCTAAGGTCATTTCTTAAAAAAATCGAAATTAAAAATGATGAAAATGCGCGAAAAGCGTTCTAAAAAACGTTCTAAATGATGATTTTTACGCAATTTTAGGAAGTATCAAACCGATTTCAAAAATAATGGTGTCAAAATGATGGTGACAACACTTGTTCCAATATAGGCTACATTTTATGTCGGTGCCACAACCCCTAAAGGAGGTAGGATCAAAAAAACGTTCGAAATTGCGATTTTCGTGTTACTGAAGGGTCCAGATACATGGAATTTAGCATGGTAGTTACTTATTAGATATAAATGATCTCTAAGAACATTTCTTAAAAAATTCGAAATTTAAAAGGGGTGAAAACTCGCAAAAAGCGTTCTAAAAGACGTTCTAAATGGCGATTTATACGCAATCTCAAGAAGTACCAAACCAATTTAAAAAATAATCGTGTCAAAATGATGGTGACAAACCTTGCTCTAATTTAGGCTACATTCTATGTCGGTACTACTACCCCTAAAGGGGTGCAGGAGCAACAAAACGTTCGAAATTACGATTTTTGTGTTACTGAAGGGCCTAGATACATGGACTTTGGAATAGTAATTACTTATAAGATATAAATGATCTCTAAGAACATTTCTTAAAAAATTCGAAATTTAAAAAGGGTGAAAATGCGCAAAAAGAATTCTAAAAAACGTTCTAAATGGCGATTTCTACGCAGTCTCAGAAAGTACCCAACATATTTCAAAAGTAATAGTTGGAAATCGATCATGACAGCCCTTGCTCCAACATAGGCTCTATTTCATGTCGGTGTCACTACCACCTAGGAGTTGCAGAAGCAAAAAATGTTCTAAATTGCGATTTTTGTGTTACTGAAGGGCCTAGAGTCCTGAAATTAGGCAGGGCAGTTATTTATAAGATACAAATTATCCCTAAGAACATTTCCTTCATAAATCGAAATTTAAATGAGGTGAAAATGAGCGAAAAGCGTTCTAAAAACTTTCTAAATTGTGATTTCTACGCAATCTCAGGAAGTACCAAACCGATTTAAAAAATAACGGTGTGAAAAGGATGATGACAGCCCTCGCTCCTACATAGGCTGTATTACATGTCGGTGCCGCTACCTCAAAGGGGGTGAAGCAGCAAAAAACGATCTAAATTGCGTTTTTTGTAATACAGTAGGGGCTAGCAACTTGAAACTAGGCATGGTAGTTACTTATAAGATATAAATGATCTCTAAGAACATTTCCTAATTTATTCGAAATTTAAAAGGGGTGAAAATGGACGAAAAACGTTCAAAAAAACGTTCTAAATTGCAATCTCAGAAAGTACCCAACCTATTTCAAAAGTAATGGTTGGAAATTGATGATAACAGCCCTTGCTCCAATATAGGATCTATTTCATGTCGGCGTCACTACCACTTGCGGTTGCATTTTAAAAACTTTCTCAATTGTGATTTTTGTGATACGGAAGGGCTAGCAACTTAAAATTTGGCATGGTAATTACTTATGAGATGTAAATACTCTCTGAGAAGAGTTCCTTAAAAATTTTAAATTAAAAATCTGTGGAAATGAACGAAAATAGTTCTAAAAACGTTCTAAATAGCGATTTCTACGCAATCTCAGGAAATATATATCAATTTCAGAAGTAATGGTTTCAAATTGATGGTGACAGTCCCCGCTCCAACATAGCCTATATTTTACGTTGTTGTCATTACCACTTGGGGGTTAAAGGAACAAAAAATGTTCTAAATTGCGTTCTTTGTGTTACTGAGGGGGGAGGGGTATAACATTTTAAATTTGGAATGGTAATTACTTCAAAGATGCAAATGCTTTCTAAGGACTGTCGAAAGAAAATTCCAAATTTAAAAGGATGAAGTGAGCGAAAAGCGTTCTATAAGCGTTCTATCCCATCAAAGAGGAAATTGCTAGCCAGCTGCAAGATACGTACTGGCAGTGATGGAGAAGTGCTGGCTGATGGTCTACCAATGCATGACCACTGCTGGACAGCTTCAGTCAACTTTGCGGTTGGAAATCATCAGATAAAATTCTGGTGGGCATCCATTTTATCTCATACGCTGGCCCACCACTACATGGAAGTGCACGAACTTTTGCAGTATTATTGCTGGGAACCCTTACGCTAGGTGGCGCTCGAATATCGAAGAAATTGAGTGTTTGCACACAAATCTGAAATGAATTTCTTAACACAATTTAAGCTGTGAAGCTAATTTTTTTTGAAACTGTAAAAAATATAGCACCACTGCCACAAACAAAATAAATAAGTAAATGAATAAATAAATAAATTCTTTATTTCAACATACTTTTTTTTTCTCCTTAAATCTGGTTTTACTAGGTTACAAAGGATTTCGGTTTTCATAATTTACGAGTTCAGAATCTATAATAAAAAAAAGCGTATAAAATACATAGGATTTCTATACAATAGAATAATTTCTATACCAGTTTAATGATTGGGAACGTAAATCACAAAAGAAACAAACTTGAAATAGTGTAGTGAGAGCTTGAAAACTACGAGCAGTCGTAGAGTACGAGGAAAGCACTTGTTCACGTCCGATTGCGGAAACCAAGCAGCATCGAGCGCGGTTAGTACTTGGGAGGGTGACCACATGGAAACCACTGAAAGTTCAAATGTTTCTATAGACACTTCTACAGATATTTCTATAGCTCTTGATGAAACTAGCTTATAGAAAAAGGAGCCATAATTATATAATACATTGTTTTTTTATATAATTCTATAAGAAATTTTTGTAAGGGAAGTACTGGGCCAGCAAAGGAATAGCAGTGGGATAGGTTCTAGCACTGCATAAAAAGTGCCGGATTGAAGTAATGTGATGGCATACCAATGCTGGCCTGCATTTGTCCATCACTGATGGGCCAGCTGCATTCGGCTCGGACACTTTTCGACAGGTTTAAGTAATGGCACCCTTGCACTTTACCGCTGATGGCACTGCTGGCTGCCATCTTTTTTCCAGCTGATGGCCCACTGTTTCTTTCTTTGCTGGGAAATTACGATTTTTATGCAATCGTATGAAATATGAAACCGATTTCAAACATAAAGCTTGCAAATTGATGGTGATATAACCTGCTCAAACATAAGCTATATTTTATGACGAGGGTTGCAAGAGCAAAAAACTTTCTAAATTGCGATTTCTGCGGTACTGAAGAGGCTAGAAATTTTAAATACGGTAGTTACTTATAAAATATAAATGTCCTCTATGAAAAGTCGAAAATAAATTCGAAACTAAAAAGGGGTGAAGCGAAGGGAAGGAGCGAGAAGCATGCTAAAAGTGACCTAAATTACGATTTCTATGGAATCTCCGGAAATAATAAACCGATTACAGAAGTTATTGGTTGCGAATGAAGGGTGATGTTCCCTGATCCTATACGGGCTATATTTTATGCCGGTGACACTACCACCTGGTTGGCAGGAACAACAAGAAAGTCTAAGGACATCTCTCAACAAAATCTCAGAAAAGAATAAACCAATTACAGAAGTTATTGTTTGCGAATCAAGAGTGATAGTCCCTGATCCTATATGGGCTATGTTTTCTGTCGGTGTCACTACCACCTGTTTGGCTGGAACAAGAAGAAAGCTTAAAAACATCTAAATTCCGTTTTCTGTAGAATATTAGGAAATACCAACCGATTCTAAGGTTAATGTTGGCAAATTATTGGTGACATTCTCTGTGCAAACATTTTTCGAGACATTCTATTTGAACTCTGTTTCGGCATTTTATGTTGGTGCCACTAACACCAGAGAGGTGGTAGACTGTTAGACAAGAAGCTTGGAATTTGACATGATGTTTAATTTTAAGATGTAAATATGTTAAGATGGTTTCTAAAAAATTCAAAACTTCAAATGAATATTGAAATGAGCATAGATGTCTCAAAATACTTTCTAAAATATCATTTAATTGGAATTAGTTTTAGTTCTTCTTATTAATTATAATCTCATTTCTGTCTATTGCACTTTTATAATGAAGTTTATTCAAACTGTGGCTTAATTTGTAATTTTTGAATTATTTCAAAAAGTGTTCTTCTAATAAAAAATAGTCATGCAAATATCACTTGGCATATTTCAACTATTACGCGAGCAAAACCGCGGGGTTTGCTAGTTTCAAATAAAATGGGATTGATAAGAACCACTCAGGTGGCCTACAACATGTTTTCTCGAGGTATATAATACGTATCATTTTTAGTTTGTTTACAAGAACACAAAAGAGAATGCTATTACATTATGATCTATGGGCAAAAATCGTTTGTGATACATTTTAATAATGTGTGTGATTTCTTTTGTCCCGGTATGTATATGATCTATAGAATTTATACATACCACGTAGTACACAAAAAAATGGGATACATACTTAAAAAGTGTTTATTAATGTCTGTCCGTCCGTGCCTGCCCTAAACCTCCTAAATATACTCGGATTACCGTGAATTTTTTATATGTTATTGAAGTTTATTGTAGAATGTTTGTTATTAATAATGAAGTGCGTTTGCGTATATAAATTGTTTACAGGGACATAAAAAGTTTTTTGTTATAATATCGTCTATATGGGAAAATAATTTGTAGATAATTGTATTGGTGCTACATTATTTCAAACAAAATGTCATTGATAAGAACCATTGAGGAGTACAACATGCTTTCTTGAGATATATAATAAGTATCTATTAAAGTTCTCTTTCAGGCACGCAAAATAGATACATTATGATCTATGGGGGAAAATCTTTTGCTTGATCCATTTTAATGATGCTAAGATGTAATGAATTAAAAAGGAGTACTGACGACACTACGACATGTTTTCGGTTTTCAGTTGCATTCGTAATTATATAAATACTAGGGGTTCTGCCTCCAGAAAGCTACGCTCGTCAACCTCCGTTCAGACACCGCAGAATCTAAAATCACGCTAATTTGACCGGTTTTTAAAAGATTAGAGAAGATTGAATTATAATGAAAAAACCTATAGCGACCTCCCTGTAAACGGGTTTCTATTCAATTTCCTTTGATTGCGAAAATTAAGGCCGAATCAGTTGCAGTTAAGACATGCAATGGTTGTTTTCGTGTTTGATTAAAGAAGATCAGTTAAACATTTGAAAAGAAGCTAAAATAAAATGAATTAAGTAAACAGAGACTTTACAGACTGGTATTTTTTAACAGCGTTATAAAACGATTGACATAATACAATTTACTACAATTACTACAATTTACTGCTTTAACCCCTTCAAGAGCAGTGGTTCATATTTGGACTACATAATTTTAATTCTTAAATGCCACATTGGCAATATTGGAATGAAAATTTTCATTTTATTAAGTAAGTGAACAAAAGCATTTTCGTATTTCGAAATTTGTTTGTAAATTCTGGTGCCATTCACTGATTTCAACATTTTACGAATAGACGTTCCTTGCCCCTGAAAGGGTTCAACGCATATTAATGTATTCATTATTTTAAAGTTTCCTATCTCTTTTAATATTCACGTGTAAATACAATTTTCAAGACATAATTTTCAATATTTTCCTACTTTTAACACGTACTTATTTAATAGTAATTATTTTTTTTTCTGTTTGTAATAGTCATGTGTAAATAAATTTTTAATCGTTAGAAAATATTATTCTTTGCGCTGTTTTTAGAATTGAAAACATTCTCTATAATAATAGCCTAAGTCATGTGACTATCATCAACAATTCTTTCGCTTTTCATAAGAAAGGTTTCCATTTTGATTAAAGAATCAAAGTTATTTTATCGAATAAAACTACATTAAAGTTGCCATGATCGCAAAGAATTCCTGGTACTTTTATGTTTACCGGGTTCAAATCTCGCCAATAACTTTTTTTTAACTCGCCAGTTAGCATTTTTTTATTTTTTGAGTGGTAAATTAAAACGGTATAACTTGGTTATCCCATCAACCAAAAATCTATCCCCAGACTATAAGATTAAATGCCAATAATGGTTGATCGTAAATGTCACATTCACTTGACTGTAAGGAAGTTACACGTGTTTACGCCATCAAGTGATTTTTATTTCGACGCTTTATTTGTATTTCTATTTTTATACTAATTTATTTGTTCTTTCGTTATTTAAAATAAAAATTACGTCAACTTGTATAATTTGGCGAGTGGGTTGGCGATTTATATAATTTGGCGATATTGGTCATTTGCTTTGAATTTGAAATTAAATGTCATGATTTGTTACAAACACAGACGCACCGGGTTTGGCGTGATTTTTTTTACGACAACTTGGCGGAAACCTCGTTTTCGAATATCAGTTACATACGTATTTTTAAATTATTTTCTATTATTTTTTAAATGAAATAGCAATAAATAAATAAAAAAATTAATAATTATAGAAAAAACAATTTATAACATTTTTTTTTAAATAAAAAAGAAAATAAATGTAAATAAACATTTATTAATAAATAAGCAAGAATAGCCGGGTTACAATGTCAAGCAAAAAAACGCCATTTTGGCGACAATTAGGTACCCCGGTGCGTATATGACATCTGCGACTAATATTTTTTTTCGTTTCGTTTAAAATAATGAAAGAAGTGAAAGCCACTAATTTTAAATGTTATGAAAGTTTTGTCTATACTAATAATATTATAAAGAGGTAAAAATTGTTTATTTGTAGAAGGTAAGCTCTGGAACTACCGAACCGATTCCAAAAGTAATGGTATCAAAATGATGGTGTTAGTCCAACTTAGAACATAGGCCATATCTTATGTCCGTGCCACTGGCAAAAAGGGGGTGCAGGAGGAAAAAATGTTCTAAAAATGCGATTTTTGTGTTACTGAACGGCCTAGAAGAATGAAATTTGGAATGGTAGTTACTTATAAGATACTAATGATCTCTAAGGACATTTCTTTAAAAAATCGAAATTAAAAAGGAGTGAAAATGCGCGAAAAGCGTTCTAAATAACGTTCTAAATGGCGATTTTTACGCAATTTCAGGAAGTACCAAACCGATTTAAAAAATAACGGTGTCAAAATGATGGTGACAACCCTTGCTTCAACATAGGCAACATTTTATGTCGGTGTCACTACCCCAAAAGTGGTGCCGGGACAAAAAAACGTTCGAAATTGCGATTTTTGTGTTACTGAAGGGTCCAGAAACATGGAATTTGGCATGGTAGTTGCTTATTAAATATAAATGATCTCTAAGAACATTTCTTTAAAAATTCGAAATTTAAAAGGGGTGAAAATGCGCAAAAAGCGTTCTAAAAAGCGTTTTAAATGGCGATTTTTAGGCAATCTCAAGAAGTACTAAACCGATTGAAAAACAAATGGTGTCAAAATGATGGTGACAACCCTTTCTCCAATATAGGCTACATTTTATGTCAGTGCCACTACCCCTAAAGGGGGTGCAGGAGTAAAAGAAAGTTCGAAATTGCGATTTTTGTGTTACTGAAGGACCCGGATACATGGAATTTGGAATGATAGGAATGATAGTTACTTATAAGATGTAAATGATCTCTAAAAATATTTCTTAAAAAATTCGAAATTTAAAAGGGGTGAAAATGCGCGAAAAGAGTTCTAAAAAACGTTCTAAATGGCTATTTCTACGCAATCTCAGAAAGTACCCAACCGATTGAAAAAATAATGGCGTCAAAATGATGGTGATAACCCTTGCTCCAATATAGGCTACATTTTATTTCGGTGCCACTACCCCTAAAGGGGGTGCAGGAGCAAAAAAAGGTACGAAATTGCGATTTTTGTGTTACTGAAGGACCCAGATACATGGAATTTGGAATGATAGTTACTTATAAGATATAAATTATCTCTAAAAACATTTCTTAAAAAATTCGACACTTAAAAGGGCTGAAAATGCGCGAAAAGAGTTTTAAAAAATGTTCTAAATGGAGATTTCTGCGCAATCTCAGAAAGTACCCAACCGATTTCGAAAGTGACGGTTGAAAATTGATGATGACAGCCCTTTGTCCAACATAGGCTCTATTTCATGATGATGTCACTACCAACTAGGGGTTGCAGAAGCAAAAAACGTTCTAAATTGCGATTTTTGTGTTACTGAAGGGTCCAGGTACATGGAATTTGGCATGGTAGTTACTTATTAGATACAAATGATCTCTAAGAACATTTCCTAAAAAGCAGAAATTTAAAAGGGGCGAAAATGAGCGAAAAGCGTTCTAAAAAACGTTCTAAATTACGATTTCTACGCAATTTCAGAAAGTACCGAATCGATTAAAAAAAAATAATGGTGTGAAAATGATGGTGACAGCCCTCGATCCAACATAGGCTGTATTTCATGTCGGTGCCACTACCCCACAGGGGGCGAAGCAGCAAAAAGGTCTAAATTGCGTTTTCTGTAATACTGCCTGGGAAACTTGAAACTACGCATGGTAGTTACTTATAAGATATAAATGATCTCTAAGAAAATTTCCTAAATAATTCGAAATTTAAAAGGGGTGAAAATGGACGAAAAACATTCTAAATTGCGATTTCTACGTAATCTCAGATTGTATCCAACCGATTTCAAAAGTAATGTTTGGAAATTGATGATAACAGCCCTTGCTCCAATATAGGATCTATTTCATGTCGGCGTCACTACCACCTTGCGGTTGCAATTTAAAAAAACGTTCTAAATTGTAATTTTTGTGATACTGAAGAGGCTAGCAACTTCAAATTTGGCATGGTAATTATGAGATGTAAATACTCTCTGAGAAGAGTTCCTTAAAAATTTGTAATTTAAAAGGGGTGAAAATGAACGAAAAGCGTTCTAAAAACGTTCTAAATAGCGATTTCTACGCAATCTCAGGAAATATAAACCGATTTCAGAAGTAATGGTTTCAAATTGATTGTGACAGTCCCCGCTCCAACACAGCCTATATTTTACAATATTGTCACTACCACCTTGGGGTTACATGAACAAAAAATGTTCTAAATTGCGTTTTTTGTGTTAAAGAGGGTGTGTAATATTTTAAATATGGAATGGTAATTACTTCAAAGATGCAAATACTTTCTAAGAATTGTCGAAAGAAAATTCCAAATTTAAAAGGATGAAGTGAGCGAAAAGGCTACGAACGTTCTAAATTACGATTTTTATGCAATCGTATGAAATACGAAACCGATTTCAAACATAATGGTTGCAAATTGAGAGTGACAGAACCTGCTCAGACATAAGCTATATTTTATGTCGAGGGATGCAGGAGCAAAAAACTTTCTAAATTGCGATTTCTGCGGTACTGAAGAGGCTAGAAACTAAATATAGCACGGAAGGTACTTATAAAATATAAATGTCCTCTAAGAACAGTCGAAAATAAATTCGAAAATAAATTCGAAATTAAAAAGGGGTGAAGCGAAGGGAAGGAGCGAAAAGCATTCTAAAAGAGTCCTAAATTACGATTTCTATGGAATCTCAGGAAATAATAAACCGATTACAGAATTTATTGGTTGCGAATCAAGAGTGATAGTTCCTGATCCTATACGGGCTATATTTTATGCCGGTGGCACTACCACCTGGTTGGCAGGAACAACAAGAAAGCTTTTAAAAACATCTAAATGACGTTTTCTATAGAATATTAAGAAATACCAACATATTTTAAGATTAATGTTGTCAAGTGTTGTCATGGTGACAGTCTCTGTTTCCACATTTTTCGAGACATTCTATTTCAACTCTGTATCGGCATTTTATGTTGGTGCCACTAACACCAGAGAGGTGGTAGACTGTTAGACAAGAAGCTTAGAATTTGACATGATTGTTAATTTTAAGATTTAAATGTGTTAAGATGGTTTAAAAAAAATTCAAAACTTGAAATGAATACTGAAATTAGAGTATGAAATGAGCATAAAAGTCTCAAAATACTTTCTACATTATTTAATTGGAGTTAGTTTTAGTTATTCTTATTAATTACAATTTCATTTCTTCCTATTGCACTTTTTTTAATGAAGCTTAGTCCAACTGTGTCGTAATTTGAAAATTTTTAATTACTTCAAAAAGTGTTCTTCTAATAAAAAAAAGTAATGCAAATATCATTTGGCATATTTCAACTATTACGCGAGCAAAGCCGCGGGGTTTGCTAGTATTAAATAAAATGATAATGAAATACAAAAAAGCATTGTTTTTAGCATAAATTTAAGGGAGGCCAAACTGGTCGCCAAATTAGTTTAAAATAATAACCTTTTCTAAAATATGAAAAAAAAAATATGTGATGATTAAAATTTGAGTTGCCATCATTAGAGAAAATTATTTAAAATTAGAAGAAAAATAATATTTCGGAAACTAATTCGAATTTAAAAATTCTAATACCAGTTTTGAGATCTGCGTATCAATGCGGATTTTTGGTGTTAATTTCATCGCAAAATACTCAATATTTTAGGAAAAATCGCCGTGAAACATAATCTCGGGACGTGGCTGGGGACCTATGAAACTTGCTTCCGCAAAAGAGTCGGAATAAGTGGAAGAATAAAGGGCTGCGGACGAATATGGGTCGAATATGTTGAATCAGTCGTTTCATAAACTCGCTTCATTTCAGCCGTTTCATAAATTCGTTTCATTGGGTTTTTATATATATAGGGTAGATGTATCACCCATAGTCATCGTCAGGTCCGTCCGTCTGTCTGTCTGTCCGCCTGTCCGCATATAACAGCGCAAAAACTACTCAAACGAATGGTTTAAAATTTAATATATATAATCGTTGCATATGTTTAATGAGTCATTTCAATTCTTATGAAAATCGAGTAAAAAATTCTTTAAAGTGTTATTTGATATAAAGTTTTTCATATATTATAGTGATATTTTATTCACTTCTTTTCTTCATTTAAATCAGTAAAGTATGTGAATAGACCTGTATATTATATTGCATACGCATAAAAAGAAAAAATAAAGAAAAAAAATTGTAAAAAAAAAAAAAAAAATCTAGACAGTGATAACGATATAGTATTAGGGAACGGGAAGGGTGGGGGGGGGGGGTCCAAGAATGATAACGTATGATATTGTAAGGGAGAGGTGATACAAAATTGCCAAAATGTGGATAAGGTTATACAGGTGGTTCAAAAGGCCATATTCAAACGGTACGTGTGGGTGTCAAGTCATGAGGAGGAAGAATTACATAGGAGCTGGGAGGGGGGGGGGGGTCGGAACCGCGATCGTGACGGTGCAATTTTATCGTGACCGTGACGCAAAGAAATGATAAAAAATGGTGTAAAAAGACCTTTTTTTTACAAAAAAATTAGTAGAAGTACAAAATACAAATGAAAACTGTTACAACTCATAACAAGTGCTCAAAATGTGCCCCATTAGCCATGATGCATGCTTCACATCGGCGTCGCATGGAATCGTGAATATTTTCCAATTGGCCCTGTACTGTGGCCACCGCGACCCTCGGACCTAAATCCCCTAGATTCTACGTCTGTAGGTATCTTAAATCTCTGGTATACGACGCACCCGTTCCATCGGCCATGGACTTCACGGCACGGATTTCTGAAGCAGCAGCACGTGTCCGTAGACTCCTGGGCCAATTAAAACGTGTTCGTGATTTCATGTGGCGCCGATGTGAAGCATGCATCACGGCTAATTTGGCACATTTTGAGCACTTGTTATGAGTTGTAACATTTTTCATTTGTATTTTGTACTTCGATAAGGTTTTTTGTAAAATAAAGGTCTTTTTACACCGTTTGTTATCTTTTCTTTGCATCACGGTCACGATTCAACTGCATCGCCAAGATAGCGTTTCCGACCGTCAGTTCCTATGTTATTCTTGCTCATCATGTCCTGACACCCTGTATATGTACAGCCCCTTATTTATAATTTTTTTCAGTTGTTTTTAACAAAAACAATGTGAAACGTGTTATGCTTAGCTATTTTCCCTAATCCTATTTAATTACATAGAACCGAAATATAATTTTAGATAAACTTTAGATTCAATTAAATCGTGATTAGTAATAGAAAAAAAAATCCTGTGTTACTTCTAAAATACACATTAAATAAGACAGGATGATAAACGATCTAGTTCCAGCGTTATATTTTAATTGTCATTGGGGAATGCGAAACTCAGCAAAGATGTATCTTTCCATTTGTCAATTTTATGAACTTTAATGTCTTGCATATTTTTCAAATTCTTTATTAAATAAACCCTAATATCACGGGTTTATTTGTATTTTCAATTGTTTTTATAAAATACTTTTCGTGGTTCTAAATAACATGAACAATTAAATGAAATAGAAAGACAAATCACATTGTTTAGCTGTTAGAATTTATTTTATAGGCCATATACATAGAAGAATGTCCCAGCTTCAGTGGCATATTATCACATTTTAATTTAGACTATTTGCTACAAATCATACATCAAATTAAAGATAAACTAAGCTAGTTTTTCTTACAAATGTTCAATATGTGAATCTTTAGTTATATGGAACACATCGAACCTAAAGTCCAATTATTCCCAAACTTCGAACCTGTGACACCTTCCGCATTGAACCTGAGTTGGATGTGCTAAATAAACGGCAATTTTATTTCAGTATTGAATCTTCTTTTTTTAAACTCTCTTTTTCGAATACACAGTGCCACATATTCCCCCTGCCGGTGATTTTTGGAACTTTTTTTTCTTTCGCGGAATCCTTCGTCCCCCGTCTTGTTTAATCTTCCTACAAAATTTGGCGCCATTCTCGCAATTAGATCGCGCTACAGAACACTCTGAGTACCGTCAATTTAATTATGGCCACATTGTACATATCTAAATTCATGCGTTTATTGCGAATATTTTTTATGCGGATTTGTTTGCTTTCGTTTTTGTTCATAGTCTTGATATTATATATTTAAAAAAATGACGCAGTTGTCTTAATTGGTCCAGTTTGAGTTGCTTAAATTGGACCAGATATACGATCATAAATTTGAAAAGTAAGTAATGAATTTCGAGGGCTATATGGTTTGGACACTAATTTTCGATTTCTAGGGTTCCGTACTAAAAAAGTAAAACGGGACCATTAAAAGATCACTCCTAATGTGTCTTTCTGTAACAGCCATTTTACTCGTAAACTACAGAACGTGGAAAGTTCAAATTGGGGTAAGTAATAAAGACTATTGACCCACATATTTACAGATTATTAAACATTCACAAATATATTTAGGAGAAATGCAGAGGGGCTAATTAAATGACTTGGGTAAAAAATGTTTTCTTTGTATATCGTATGGGGTATCGCTTTCGTAACGCTGAACACAAAAATACATTTGTTTTAATTTGAGGTATTTTATTTTCAAAGATATCGTCGAAAATGCAGAGCAAAAATATGTTCCCCCAATTGTATTTCCGAATCTACTGAAACTAAAACTATGAAAAAAAATAGAGATAGTAGACGTTTATTTAAACCTAGCTGGAAAACTATAGCGATTACCCTAGGTCACATAGTTTTTAAGAAAAACAGGTTTTTTCCGTTACACACAAATTTCAATTTGCGGGCATTCAGCAAAAGTGCTGCCCTGGGGCTACCTATCGTAACAGAGTATAAAAGCATTGTTGATAATGATTTTCGAAAAAAAATCGTCGGTAATTAGCCCAGATATTAACCATTAAAGACATGGACGGTTTGGACATACATAATGACAGGGGCGGCGTACTCTATGTACCATCGAATTTTAAAGCCTAGATAAGAACTTTTAATGATATATTTGTGTAATGCAATACCCAGTAGCAGTAAAAAAAACAATAAACGTCAAATTATTAAAAACAGACTAATTTAGTTAGAATTAATTGCATAATTACTATGGGATTTGCGACTAGTTTGCATTGAGTGGATCTCTTAATACGCCTCCCGTGTCTTTAAATGTTAATTAAAAACTTATCTGCAAAAACGCGGCACTGACAAAAGTGGCGTTGTAACTTTACGACCTTCTTCCGAAGCGCACTTAGCTTAATGCCAAGTTGAAACTTTGAACAATGGTTTTGTTTTAGCTATACTGTAAAAACTACATTGAATTTAGTTTTATAAAATGGCAAGTGAAGTTTAAATATGCACTACTTTTATTGTTAGTTCCAAAATAAGTTCATCATAACAGATTATGATAAGATTAACGAAGAGTTATACAGAATAGCAATATTTGATATGAGGCTTGATATTTCTTTGAAATTTTATGGTATACCCGCTCATACTTTTCTAGTATATACAGCTATACCCAACCCTACGTTGTACAGTGTTTTGCAAAGTTTTATTATTCTTTTTCAACGATTTTTTTAAATAATACTGCTAATAATTCATATATTTATTTTACGGTACCCTCTGAGCGCGAGCAATAGTGGCACTTGACCGTTTTGTAACGTTGTAGTTTAGTTCCCGTGTAAAGCACTTAGTGTCGACGATTAACATCCAAACACTTTATTCAACAGTTCACATTTACAATTTAAAAACTCTTCACACATTTTAAAATCTATCACCCTCAACATGGACATTACTAGATTACAACACTGTCTCCATCATATCTAAAATTCATCATTTTAAACACAGTCAGATTTTCATAACATGTCCGCGCGTAATTAAAAAAAAAAAAAAGAATACAGTCCTTATCTCTACAGATTACTTCTCTTCGCTTCACATGATCTGCCACCTAACAATATTTGCTCTCTTTCCGCGAAAACTTTTCTCCGACACGCCAGGACGGCTGATCAGTCACCGGAACCTAGGAGCCATCGACGGACAAACGCAGGACAAAAGCTAGTCCTGCAAGATAGGAAAGGTTGCGGGGTTTCTTCGGTCGTTACAGTTTATTTAATATTTTATAATGGGTTACTATCTCCATGCAAGCTTTTGATCATTAGAAATATCATCTTCCTTGCAAAATCAGTTAAGTCAAAGTGCAGAGGGAACCAAAAAACAGTTGTATTAACATCTTCGCCATACAAAGTAAACCTTGAAATAAACAAGTAATATAAAAATTTTGTTTTTAAAGTCAATTCCTACTTAGGTCATCAAAGAAAAATTTAATGTAATCCCTTAAGTTAATATTAGTTTTTGTTGCATTAAAATATCTCAATTTGTTGATTTTCTATAAGCAAGTAAACCCTATTGGTTTACAGTGGAAGTCTATGGGAATTTGGCGAAAGTATTGTTGTAAAATTGTAAGTTTTGCATAACTTTTTACATGATATTCAAGTAAATGGCAATTATTTCCACAATTTCTATTCTTAATTACTTATAACTTTGATTTATATTTTGAATACATTTTGATTTAAAACAATTACTGTAACTTTCAAACATTTGATCTCATTATGTTTCATTGCTGTTGTTTTGTTTGATTGTTTCATTACTCGCAAACTTTTCTTTTAATAAAATTAGGTGGGCTCTGCCCCCCTGCTCGCTACGCTCAACAACCCCCCGCGTAATAGCTTCGCAATTCCGTTCAGTATCGCGAAGCAATCCCCATTTTTTAGCCAGTCCCAGACGTAATTGTTTCGTGATTCCTCATTTTCTATGCATTTAATTTTTAAATTCCACTTGGTAAAAACGCGCTCCTCCCCAACTCCTGACAATTTTATTTCCTTTTCTTCAAGCACATAATCATTAGAGCATTAGAAAAATAATGTAAATAGTTTAATTAAGCTCTATGTTATTTTTTATTACTATTTATTTATTTAAGCTCTTAATTAAGCTAATATTAGTTTTTGTTGCACTGAAATATCTCAATTTGTTGATTTTCTGTAAACAAGTAAACCCTATTGGATTTCAATGGGAGTCTATGGAAATTTGGCGAAATACTGGAAATAGCGCCAAGCCAGCGTCACTTTTGGCGATATACCGCCAAGTTTGCATAAAACTTGGCGACGTTTGGCGACAGGGCCTGGTCAACTCCCCCTTGGTAACCCCCCTTATAGCGTCAGAAAGCTTTGACCAATGAAATGCGTTTTGCGGTATCTACGCAGATTTTCATTGATCCATTTCCAAAGCGTAACTTTTTTTTTATATATATAGAAGGATTAGTTATATTCCCTACTCATAAAACAGTACTATTATTTGGAGCAATTTAGGAGTCTGGCAGTCCAACTTAGGTTATCAGTCGCTGAATTTGGACCACTTTTGACAATTTTTTCAAATTAAAATAAAACTATAGATTTTCAAAAAGAAATTTTTCTAAAGATAGTAGATGAATAGATTGACCACGTGTAGTGATATTTTGCAGATATTCGAAAAATGCAGTGAGTTACACCTGAAAATAAGTCAAGTCATCCAAATTCGGCTACTCGCCCCTATTTACATTAAGGGAAATTATACTGCTACGAATTATTTCAACATTACTAATTAAGTCACATTTTAGGGATTTGCATTAGGTGAACATGAGATTTGAATTAATGAGAAAATCTTCATTCCAACACATTTGCATACCAAAAATCAGATACAAAGCATTTTTGAGGGAACTCTGTTTATCAGCTATCCTATAGTGAAAGAATGTTTAAAATTTGCTCTGTAGTTCAAAGTTTATTTCCTACAAACAAACAACTGTTTTTTTTTTTTTTTTTCGCGGTATTAGTGTAGCTTGAATCAGCATGGAAATTTAAATACCGCTGATAGATTGGAGGAAGGGTATAGTATGTTTAACGGTTAAATTTTGTGAGACGAAAGATTAATATGAAGAACTTCCTTACCTAATTGGTAATCATATCTTTATTATTATCATTTTTATTAATATTAATTATAGCAGTTACTGATATTTGTACTGCAATGGTTGATGTGGAATATTGAAGTCTGATGTCTTAGATCCCTGTATACTCAATTTCAGAGCTGTAGCTGCTGTTTTAACATATTTTTTTTTCTTTATTGGTCGAGAGGTCGCACCTACACTCTAAAAAAACTGTAAATTTATGAGCGTTTGCCTTTCAATTTTCACGGATAACAGACTTGTTTGATGAAAAACGGTCTGATCCATTAAATAAGCGGCCTTATCCCTTAGATACTTAAAAAATTAAGGGCAATCCACATATTCTTACAGTTCTAGCCCATCTTTTAGCAAAAATGTGGTATGACACTATACAGTTTCCTCCACTAGAGTGTAACCTTTCATTTTAGTCGTGTTAAGAAAAATAATGTCACTTAACCGCGACCGTAACATATTTTTTAACCCGCCAAAAAATGATTCTGTGATGATTATCTAACGTGTTATGTGCTACCAAACAGTAAGTATACTGTTATTGTGTTTTAAAGTGCATAGTGCATGATTTAAAGTGCAAGATTATATCGGTAAAATTACGGGCTGCACAAAATAATGGGCATGGATTTTTTTATTTTTATTATTATTTTTTTATGGGGTATGAGTGGAATTTCTGCTGTCGTCCTCTGCCCGTAATTTTACAGAGATATTTTTAACAGTGTAGCTTGAAAAAGAGGTTGGGGAAGTAGCAGTGAATAAGACTGTCGTTTGGATTCGGGATTATAGTGATATAGCCACGTCTCATCCACTGTCACAAATCTATCACAGAACTGATTCATGTCTGGGCCATAAGCTCCAAACCAGCCTCCCCCGACCCTTTCAAGCTAGGTAGCACCTCTTACACCTAAAACGAAAAAAATATATATGTTAATATAGCAGCTACGGTTTTGATATTGATCATATAGACAACTAAGACATTAGGCTTTAATATTCCACATCAACCATCGCAGTACAAATATTTTATACACACTCGGGACAATAATTATTGACCACCCTCGTATTTCCTTTGCATCTTATTGCTCAGAATAGTAGTATCTAACATGACAATTGATTTTTCTTCTTTTTTTTTTCATTTTTAATACTTAAAAAAAAAAAACTCACTGTTCGTGCACATTTGCGTCTTAGAAGTCTTACCTAGACAGCCAAAACTTCCCCTCTTAATCAAAGTCAACCACCACGAAAAATTTTCACGAGGTTCGAGACCAAGCTCTGAAAAAGTGCACTTTTGGGCAATGAGCTACTGGCTCGAGACTCGGCGAATCCCCTCGATTCAGCTCCATCCGATGTATTTATACTCTCCAGTTGACCGCAGCAAAGTAATTAACATATAGTCATACAAATTAACCTTAGCGATCAGATTCAGGGAAGCTCATTCACACTTGAGAAAGTAAGAGGAATGACACATAAGCGTCATTTTCAAGCACAAGCGTTAAATCGGTCAACACGTTCATAACACAAACTAGACTACTCTTATAAGAGAGTACTTGGGCACTGCCATAAGGGTTATATTTTAATTTATTTCAATTACATCAGTTTCATTGTTTTTTTATATATTCTGATAATACGTTATAGATAATAAATAGTAATACGAAAATAATAAGTTGGAAATTACATGTCAAACGTGGCAAATGAGGTGCATTCGTACTATAACTAGTTTTATAATTTTTTTTGCACCGCTTATCGTACTGAATGTATATTTTAGTGCACTTTATATGTGCATATCAATTTCATTCTGTTCGAAAGGTATAACATCATTAAAATGCACTTGAAATATTTTTTCCCATTGGCCGTAATGTAACGGAAAACTTTTGACTGTCCCTGTAATTAAACTATGCATCCAATTTTCATAAATATTGAAATGACTCGACAAGATTTTGCAACAATTGTATGTTTAAAATTTCAGACCATTCGGTTGGGTAGTTTTCCCCTGTTATATTGCGGACAGACGATAGACAAACAGACAGATGGAACGAACGACGACTATAGGTGGTACGTATTTATATAATTACGTACGCGCCTAAAAAGAGAATTTCGCTAAGAATAATTGAATAAGTGCAGTTCTTTCTTTTCCAGTGCAGTTCTTTCTTTTCCGCGTATATTCAAAATTAGTAAATTTTGGACACATTTTATTTTATTTCACATATTAATATATTTTACGTATATTGATATGTGAAATAAAATAAAATGTGTCCAAAATTTACTAATTCTGAATATATGCGGAAAAAAAAGAATTGCATTTATTCAACTATATTGCTAACGAAATTGTCTTTTTATTTTCATATTACTGCAATTATGTAGTTAAGGAAAGCTCTATGAAAAAAATACTCGGTATGCAATGTATTCCTGCAATCTATTAATTAAGAAAGAGTTTCATTGAAACGGAAAACATTCTCTACAGGCTCTTCAGGGATTAAAGTATTACGCATAATGAAGTTTAATGTTTACCATTATTAATCGTGAAAGATGCGTGAATTCATTAAACGTGTTTAGTATATAATGAACTTTATTTGAGTTTAAAGCATAGTTGCACCAAAGCATCGTCATTTATAGAAGAAGGAACTTTAATAAAAGATATTTCCACAATCAAAATGTGTTTAATAAATAAGATGTATACGTTAAAAACACATTAACATGCTCAATGGTATATATAAACAAAAACATTTGTATAAACTTTTACAAATAAAATCAATGATAAATCATAATATCGACGTTTCGAACTGCACCTGCAGTCGTCTTCAGGATAAATATGACGTTGAAATGTTTAAAAGTCAAGAGACGAAATCTTCCAGTAGAGACTTGATCAGTTATATGCAGAGGTGCAGAATGTGTCCGATCCAGCGATCTAGGATCGGGGGAAATTTTGCCGAAACTTATACAATTGATTTCGATTTTAATAAATTCCATAATTCCCTGAGATAGAAAAATTTCACTACAAATAAAAAGATCCGTATGGTGACCTTCATAAACTCGATCTCCGAATAATATGTACCGTATATATCAGGGGTAATTCTGTTCCGAATTTTCCGAAAAATTAAGGCATTCGGTTCCAAAAATTAAAAAAAAAATCTTTCATCAATTTGAAAATTCGGATATAAAAATACCGCGAATTTTGTCCAATAATTACGGAAAAAACGCGAATTTCGTCACAAGATCACAATATAACCGCAAATTTTGTCAAAAGATCGTGAAAAAACCGCAAATTTCGTCAAAAGATTGCGAAAGAACCACAAATTTTGACAAAAGATCGCTAAACAACCGCAAATTTTGACAAAAGATTGCGAAACAACCGCAATTTCGTCAAAAGATCACGTAATAATCGCAAATTTCGTCAAACGATCGCTACAAAACGCAAATTTCGTCAAAAGGCCGCGAAAAAAAACATGGTTCTTGGAGTGGATTCCCCCCCTTTCCCCATTGTGCTTTGTAACCTTTCAGAAAATTTACTGTAGGTTTCAGAATTTTTTTTTTCACCCAGAATCACCCCTGCTATATATACTCGCGCATAAGTTGAGAAATATTGGAAAAATAAATTGTCTATACCTACGATAATACAGCATTTACCTATAACATACCGTAAAATTTTGGGGAAATTTTCATGTGGATGGGGGGGAAATGTTGGGAGTAGAAACATTTTTTGCACCCCTGGTTATATGAATGGAAAACTGCAGTGCGTACATTATATATTTTTAAATGCAGTAAGTTGAGATGAATCGATGATTCATATAATTGATAGTTAAGACTCGACAGGAAGATTTCAGCTCTAGGCTTTTAAACATTTCAACCTCATATTTATCCTAAAGATGACTGCAAAAGCAGTTCGAAACGTCTATATTATACTGTATCATTAATTTTATATGTACAAGTTCATATAAATGTTCTTGTGTATGTGTACCACTGAGCAAGTTTATCCGTTTTTAACGTATACATTTTATTTATTATATTTTATGGTCAATTCTCCTACATATGCTAATAATATTTATTTAGTTTTTTAAAGCGAAAAAGATCTGTTTATTTCTAAATATATTCAAATATTTACCCATTGCACTATTTTTCATACAACAGCACCAAGGAAAAAGACTTGGTTTTAATATTCAGACCATGTATACTATAGTTTTGGGGAAACGCAAATAAAGTATATTCAATTACAAAAGTTTCGCCATATTTCTTTTAAGAGTTTCGTTTTGTGCGATATATCTTACTACATGTAATCTAAAAAGTTTTGAACAACACATTCTTTTACTTCATCCAACTCTAAATTACCCATACTAAAATATTATTTAAAAAAATGTTCTTTATATTACTAATTTTTAAAAACTTTTATCCCTCAGCAAAAAGAAAGGAAAACTAAATTTCGAACATTTGTTAAGATTAAGTATAATAGTGAAATAGGAAGTCACATTACTTAAAGTGTACCGACTATAAGGATTTTTTCAGTGTATAAAGGGATTTAAATAAATGGTTCCATAAGAAAAATTTTCGAAAGCAAAGTAATCACAAATCATACAGCTGGAAGTTTTTTATTCTACAATTTATATTTAAAAAAAGTTTAGGGGGTCATCCCCATAATAAAATTGTACCAAACTCTGAAAATTTCAGTACGAACACTTAATTTTGACATTATATCGACTCTTTTGAAAAAAATTTTCCTATAATGCCAAATGATAAGTGATTTGGTCAAATAGTTGAGGAATTGTGAAGGTTTAATATTTGAAGCTCTTTTTGCATTGTCTCTAAACAGACAGCATCACGAGCAGTTTTTTAACCATTTATGCCTCGAAGGTATTTTGAAGTACCATTAAATTAACATTTTATAAAACTAATTTAATACAGTAGAGCGCCGATTATCCGAACAAGTCGGGACCGACCCTAGTTCGAATAAATGGACAGACAATTTAAGGGATGTTTTTGACTATACTAAAACCTTCACACATTATCTAGGCTTAGGTCTGGCAGCACCAGTTAATGCTAGCGTGTTTAAAAACTGTTTTTTTTTTGTTTACTTTTTTGTCATTTAAAATTTTCTTTTTTCTTTTTATCATTTTCTGAACTCCAGAGATTTTAATTTAAGCAAAAATGCTTTCGATTGTTACTTGCTTCAAAGAAGACGTTCTTTCCAATGCTGTCATATCTCGAATTCTTTTTAAATAACGTTAGTTGAAGAGGATCAGAGTTCTTCTGCCGTTCGAACCATTTCATATATGTTTCCAAACATTCAAAGGCTTCGTTATGTGATGGATCTGGGTAATTTTCAGAGCATTCGTTTTTCTTCAATTTCTTTTTCGTTGTTACTGCTACCAACAATACACTAATCGGGGATTCGATTTCGCATGCTAAATTTGAGGGGAAAAATTAATTGGAGTTCCGATAATCGGCGCTCTACTGTGCCATTAAAATTACATTTTATAAAATTAATTTAATACATTAAACAGTAGTAATACAGTTTAGAATGAGTTATAGTTACTTTACTTTATCTTGTTCCAAAAGCATTATTGGTTGAACAAAACAAAACTATATTTGAAAGGATGATTCCTTGTCCATCTTCAGTTTTTCAGCTTTTTTTGAGGTTGGAAAATTGTGGGAGGAAAAGTTTCAGTTAGGAAATATTTCTATATTTCTATTGTAAGAGCATTATATTTATACATTTCCTTATTTTATAAAATACTATAAAAAATATTTTAAATAAAAGATTTGAGTGGAGTCTTAAATATTGCAGAAAATCCTTATAAATTCAAATTTAATTAATTAATTTTAAAAGGCAAATTCTTTCTAAAATTTATTATGATTGTGTAAAACTTCTAATGTAGTTTCAAATAAACTGTCAAGTGCGAGTATTACTCGCGCACAGAGGGTTCCGTACAATAATATATGAATTAGTAAGTGTATTATTAAAAAAATACCGTTGCTAAAAGAGTACTAAGACTTTGTAAAAACTATACAACGTAGGGTTGGGTATAGCTGTATAGTATACAGGGTACAAAGGAAATTCCCTTTGAAACAGTCCCTTTAATGCAAACGACAGCAGCACCCCTACTGGCGAAATTTGAAAGATAGCCATTGCAAATCGAAAACGAAAAGGGGTAGAGCAAATTTTCCAGTTAGAAAGCTTTAGCGCATCAATTAATTAGTACGAAACAACATTTCGCTCACACGGATAAGATAAATCGTCGCCTGCTTACCCAAAAATGTCCGAAATCGATGAACGACGATTCTACTTTGCCTATTCACATTCCAGAAATGTAGCAGTGCACAATTGCAGATTGTGAAGTTGTACTGTGCTTTAATGTCTGTAAAGATTTAATTTCCAATGCATTTAAAATTTTAGAATAACCCTTTCAGGGCCAGAAGAATTCTGTTCGTAAACTGATGGAATAATTGGCTGACACCAGAATATTCAAATGAATTTCTTAGAAAACAAAAACCCGCTAATTTGCACTTTCATTACAAAGCAAAATTTCATTAAAGTATTCTTGGTGCCATTTGAATGGAATTAAAATTAGGTGGCTAGACCGTCTAGCCACCGCCCTTGAAAGGGTTTAATCTATGTCGTCGTATTGAAGAGGCTTGCAATAGACAACGTTCCATGCTGAGAAATGTGCATGCAGAATTACTCTCACGAATACAAACGTGTATCGGGAGCAATGGCGAAATTTTCGAACATACTTAATATTAACTTTTTATCACTGTGACACAGTTTATCTTTTTTTGTATGTGTGATGTTATCAAAATGAATTGAGATAAGTACGTATTTATAGCATAAATTGTGCGTATTTCTTCATACTTCTGACTATTCCATTCAAACGTTTACAGAAATTGGAGTGCATCGATTTCGGACATTTTTGGGTAAACAGGCAAAGATTTATCTTTCCATGTAAACCAAATGTCGTATTCTATTAATTAGTTGATGCTCTAAAACTTTCTAACTGGAAATTTTGCTCTATCTCTTTTCGTTTTCGATTTGCAGTGATTATGTTCCAAATTTCGCCACTAGGGGCGCTTCTGTCGTTTTCATTATATCGGGCGTAGTCGCTTTACTATACCGATACCTCACTTGCATAGCTGAAGCTCTCTCCGCTCACAAGTATTTTCAGGTTAAAGGGGCTTTCCTTTGCACCCTGTATACTAGAAAAGTATAAATGGATATACCAAGAAAGTTCAAAGATATATGGAACCTAAATAATGGCAAATATAGCTATTCTGTATATTTGTTATTCCATATAGGTTTTTAGTTAACCTTTAAAGACATAGTAGGTGTATTGAGAGAGTCATTCAATGGAAACTAGTCGCGAATCCCATAGTATTTATGTGATTAATTCTCATTAAATTTGTCTGCTTTTAACAATTTGATGTTTATTGCTTTTATTCTACTACTGGGCATTGCATTACATAAATATATCCTTAAATTTTTTTTATCTAGGCTTTAAAAGCCGATGGAGTATAGAGTACGCCGTCCCTGTCATTATGTATGTCCAAACTGTCCGTGTCTTTAAGGGTTAATATCTGGGCTAATTACCGACGATTTTTTCCGAAATTCATGATCAACAATGCTTTTATACTTCTGCTACGATAGGTACCTCCAGATCTTCTCAACACTTTGGCTGAAGCCCGTAAATCGAAATTTGAATATAACGGAAAAATGCGATTGTCTCAAAAACTATGTGATCTAGGGTAATCGCTATAATTTTCCTTCAAGATTTAAATTAACGTCTACTACCTCTAATTTTTTCATAATTTTAGTTACAATAGATTTGGAATTAGATGGGGGGGGGGGGATGTTTTTGCACTACATTTTCCACCATAACTTTGAAAATATAAGACCTAAAATTAAATGAAATATATTTTTGATTTCAGCGTTACGAAAGCTTTCACAAGATACCCCACATGATATACAAAGAAAAGATTTTTTTTCAAGTAATTTAATTAGCCCCTCTACATTTTTCCTAAATATATTTATGAATATTTATTAATCTGGAAATATGTGGGTCAATAGTCTTTATTACTTCCCCCAATTTGAACTCTCCACATTGCATAGTTTACGAGTAAAAGGGCTGTGACAGACAGACAGACACAGGAGTGATCTTATAATGGTTCCGTTTTTACTTTTTAAGTACGGAACCCTAAAATTCATGAAAAATGCTTTAGAAGATGAAATGTTCATGAATTCATACTTTGGGATAAAAAGGGTTAAAGCATAGTTCAAAAACTACTTCCTAAACAAAGTGTTGTATTCGATTTGATTGTTTGAAATCTCTAAAACTCCATTTTTTTTTTTTATAAAATTCACACTTTTAAAAAATTAACTATTAATAATTAATAATTAATATATATATATATATATATATATATATATATATATATATATATATATATATATATTTACATAATACAAGGCTAAATTTTAGTATCTCAAATATTCCTAATCTTTTTAAATGTTATTTATATTCTCATTTTTTTTATATTATAATTTTTTGTCTTTAAAACATTAATTTAATCAATTGCCCTTTCATTTATTTTTATATAATTCTTTCTTTCTTTCTTTATTTATTTGTATTAATTTATTCCTTTTCTTTATTTTATTTTCTATTCACTCAGTACTTATTAAGTTTATTCCTATTTTTTCATTCTAGTTTAACTAAATGTTAATCTAAGTATTTTCTTGATTTCTTCAATCATTTTCATTCCTTTTATTTTTTAAATTTTTTTTGGACTTAAGATGGCAACTCTAAACCCTATTGTTATTAACCCAGTTCCAATTTATTAATCCAGATCCAATCTATTTTCTGTAATGTTTGCGTTATATGGAGCTAAATTTTGTCATTTTAGGCTTAATGCCGACAAAATTGGATGAAATAACGCATCTTCTATTAATGAACTCACAAGCTCCTCTGATGATTCTGTGAGTCATTCATAGTTTTTCATTTTACATACTGGTTTCATATGTTCATTTCTAAATCATCTTTAGAACTTTATCAATTTCTTCATATATTTGTGATTTCAAATTTATTATATATGTATACATTCGGAATAAATTTTCTAAAAAATAATAATACAAATTGCAACCAATAATTTTTTTAAACAAAAATAGATTTCCAGTAGCTTCAAATATGGGAATACAAAATAACGAGTTCCAAGATTTAAACTTTCATAATTCTTAAACAATTTTCCAAAGAATTTACGAAACACTTTCGGTGTTCTAATGTAAAATTTTCAGAAAAAAAGCCAAATTGATGCAGAAAGAAGGACTTCGTACTGCACTGTAAAAAAAATCCATGAACTTTCCGTTTTGGAAAAGGCAACTAGTTGCCTTTTCCGAAACGGAATAGATTCCTTTTGAGAATGAGAAGTTTTAATTTACAACGCGATTAGTTTCACATCTACAATGAAAGTGACATCTTTCATTACCAAAAAGATTACTTTCATTGCAGATGTGAAACTAATCGTGTTGTAAATTAAAACTTTTCATTCTCAAAAGAATCTATTCTTTTCAGAAAAGGCAACTAGTTGCCTTTTCCAAAACGGAAAGTCCATTGATTTTTTTTACAGTGTGAAAATCTCGGAGTTTGATACAATTTCAAAATGAAGACGGTCCGGAAAATGTTTATTTTGTTTAACATGAATTGATAGGAGAGATAGTTATAAAACTATATGAAAATCAATTGAATACAGCAAACTAACTTAATATTTTTTAGTGATAAATTACTTTTAACAAGGCAAAAAATTAACTTTATTTATTCATATTAGACATATGTTTCATTTCTCCGTCGGCAACATTTTCAATAATAAATATGATACAAATATAAATTATTTGAAAACAACGTTTAAACACACAATAAAATAAGTTGATTTGATCAGATGTATACGTTTCGTGAGTATTATCCTCAGTGTAAAAAACTTTAAAAACAATATCCCCCCAACTACATGTACGGTGAAAAAACCCAAATGACAAAACATAATACCAAAAGACCATCCAGTTCCAACAGCCAATGAAATTAATGCGGAAATGAAGTGTCGTGACACAACAAATCCACCCAGAAAGTTGAGATGTATGGTGTACTAGATAAATCATTAACCAAGGAGTCTTTAAATTTATGGATATAAACAGCCTCAAAAAAAAGTCTAAATTCAGAGGAGTAATGCATTTCTTGATAATGGTAGCTGAGTCAAAATTAAAATTATGTCCCTCCCCCCATCAATGAGAGGCGATAGAGGATTTCTGTAATTATTTTTTCTTTACATAGTTTCTGTGTTCATTGACTCTGTAACGGAGTTTTCGTTTAGTTTGTCCAATGTAGGACAAACCACATTGGCATTGAATGTTGTAAACGCCCCAATAATTATGAGGAGGAATTTGATCCTTAAGTTGCGAAAAAGTTAATTTATTAACTGGTTTAAAAACCACATTAAAATCATAATGTCTTAAGATATTAGCCATCTTAAAGCTAATGCTATTATAAATGTTAAAAGATTTAAAAACAGATGAAAATTTCTCCTAAACAGTGTCATAATGTGGTAAAAAAACGAAAATATTCAATTAATTTAAGCTTCACGTTATTTCCAGCGCATGTAAGCGCTTTTTAAAAAAGTAAAATTAAATTCTAAATTAGTACAGCATGCCTTTGAAACGGACCACACCTCATCCTTCAAAAATTCATTGATTTTGAAAAATAACTGCAGCTCTTATCATTATAGATTATTCATGGAAAATTGGTTCACATGACTATACCCTTACACGCTCAACGAAATTGGTTCGATTACGAATGTATATTTTATGTTTTCGAAAGAATAACTTTAACTTTGACTTTGACTATGTCCAGGATATGTTCGACATTCTGTTATTGCTAATATTTGTACTGATGAGGCTGTGCATTGCACAGAGAAACGTCTATTTTTCTATATTTTTGTTTTTAATTAAATGTTTTCATGTATATTTTTAATTTAATTTCCCTGTTTTAATGTAGTCAAGTCTGTCTAGTGTATCAAAATTTGTTTAAATATTTTAATTGAGACATTAAAAATGTATGTGTATCTTAACACTTTACATTTTTTTACAATACATTCTCAATTCCTTTATTAATTTATTCAACCATCTATTCAAGAAAACCACCAAAAAGATTTTTCGCTACATAAATGACTAGCTAAAGCACTCGGCGTTGTCATGAATTTTAAGAATGTTTGTTTTGAAAACTTAATTTCAAAATTAAACATACAGTATAAAATAAACCATAAACGAAAGCAATAAAGCCACCTTTATTTCAGTTCTTCACTAAGAATGAGCTCTAGGGACCTAAAAAATTTGTGTAACTTCTAATATACATGCATACACACACGTATATATATGGAATAGATTTAAAAATGGCGAAAAGAAATTCAGTGAACCTCTAAATGTTAAACTATGTCACTATTTTCATAATTGGGTTTTCATCATGTTTCAATACGTTTTTTCAAACTCTTATGACGTTATATATTTACCTGCTGACATCCATTATATTTCCAACATGACGTAATATTAATTTTTTTTTAATTCGTCAAACTATTTATTTCATATTAATGATGTGAATTATCACACTGCTAACAAAGCGTAAACCAACTTAGTGAAAAATGTCCAAGCCGGGAATCGAATCCGGGTCCCTGGAATAGATCTCCAGTGCTCTACCGCTAAACCACAAGGACGATGTCCAGCTTGGCATTTCTCACTTATATAAGTCGGTAAGGCTGCTACCGCAGCACACGATGGAGAAGTCTTCATGAGCACACATTCTAGCGGCGTAACATGAGACGCAAATAAACCCAGCATCGGTGAATATACAATTTTAATTAATTTTTCAACTACATTTCAGCAGTGAAATTACGCTTGAAATTATTGAATATTAATGATGTGAATTATCACACTGCTAACAAAGCGTAAACCAACTTAGTGAAAAATGTCCAAGCCGGGAATCGAACCCGGGTCCCTGGAATAGATTCCCTGGAATAGATAGGTCCCTGGAATTGGACATTTTTCACTAAGTTGGTTTACGCTTTGTTAGCAGTGTGATAATTCACATCATTAATATTCAATAATTTCAAGCGTAATTTCACTGCTAAAATGTAGTTGAAAAATTAATTAAAATTATTTATTTCATTTTCATTTTTCACGTGGAAATCTTGCAATAAAAAAGCTTTGAGGTAATATTAACTTTTTATTTAAATTCTTCAAACTATTTATTTCATTTTCATTTTTTCACGTGGAAATCTTGCAATAAAAATGTCATGACGGAATATTAACTTTTTTTAAAAAATTCGTCAAACTATTTATTTCATTTTCATTTTTCACGTGGAAATATTGTAATAGAAAAATATTTGTTGTGGTAAGAATTTTATTGTACTTTTTTAATTTTTGGCAACTACTATAACAAAAGATGTTTAAATTTGATAGAAAATTGCTGTTAAATGGGTGATGTTTTATTAATTAAAAATTAACTATAAATTATTTCGATCCCGGATTACTTTAGTTGCCTCGACCGTGTTTTAATACACATGTACGTATCATTTCACAATTCTGGCTTCCAAACTGTGGGTTTGTTAAGAATTACAGACAGACAGACAAGTTTTCATTGTTATTAAATATTCAATAATGTTTTTGAATGCCGAATACATTTCTTGTAATTCATGAATTAGCTAAAAATGTTATTAAAACAGAAAACTTCACCCCCGCTTCACTTAAGTGTAACTTAATGAAGTCTAATGTTGATCTTGTTAAACACTAAAGCTACATGAACACATAAACATGTTCTAACTGAGTGCAAAGGACATTAATTAAGATTCAATTATACCTCTTTACATTATCACCTTCAATATTTGCTTACTTTGAGGAAGTAATTTAAGTTAGGTGTCCAAAATGTTTTCTTTTTACTAAAACACTCTTTTAGTTTAAAAAAGACAATATGTGCCCAGACTTAATTAACCTTAAATATATGAGGAATAAGTATAAAAAAAAAATAGTTTTCTGAAAAACACTTTTTTATAAGTGTTCAGTGGTCATCTTGCAAATCACGCCTAATTTTTTGACTGAAGTTCATGCCCGAAGACACTTTCACGTATAGCTTAAAAGGTATGCTTTGTTATATTATATTAAATAGTATTTTATATGTATTCAATTTATTTTGCTTTGTCCCGTGTTTTTCCCGAAGCGATGATTTCATCCTTTAATGCAGTTAGAATATAATTTTTAGATTTTTATAAAAACAGTCCCAAATTTCGCCAAGTTTTTTTGCTTATAATTTGCAGAGTTCTTAATATATATAAAAAAAGTTATTTTCAGAAAATATGACAAACAACATTGTACACAATACTCTGCAATCAGAATTAAAAAATAATAAAAGTTGGATGAAAAATTTCAGGAGCAGATTTACTAAAAACTGTTTCCCTGCGCATGCAATCAAAATATAATATGCATAATGTATTAGCTAAGTACATAGAGCAACTTTTCTGAAAGTCTCAAAATCATAGCTTGAAAATTCTGAAAATTATCGTCGATAGAATAAGCCCGAAATCCGTTGTTCCAAAAATGAAGCAAAAAAATGGGGTTTGTATCCAAATATAGTAGTACGTGCAATATTGTGCATGTTATCTTGGCACTAATCAACAGATATTTCATACAACCCTTCATATTTTTGCTTCTTTTTGGGAACAACGGATTTTGAGCTTATTCTATCGACGATAATTTTCAGAATTTTCAAGCTATGACTTTGAGACTTTCACAAAAGTTGCTCTATATACTTAGCTAATACATTATGCATATTATATTTTGATTGCATTCGCGCATACGAAGTGAAACATTTTTCAGTAAGCTTGCTCATTTTTCATCCAATTTTTATTATTTTTTAACTCTGATTGAAGAGTATTGTGCACAATGTTATTTGTCATATTTTCTGAAAAGAACATTTTTTTAATATTAAGAACTCTGCAAATTACAAGCAAAAAACTTGGCGAAATTTGGGTCTGTTTTTATAAAAACCTTAATTTCTCTATGAGTATACATGCTATCCTCATAAAAATGAACACAGTGTATTATAATAAGCCACTTATTCATAATCGCGAGTTTGAATGCTTTTGCTACATTATTTTTACAGGGTTATCCAAAAGAAATTCGTTCTTTTTCAATTTGTTGACGGTCCTCTATGGGGTTTCAGGAAAAAATCTTCGCGGAAATATATCACCTATACTATACTGTTTACACACCTGCAGTTTCATGTTAATTCCTCGTGTATTTTACTAGATATTTAACAAAACATCTAAAATCGCAAGTGACCGGTCTCCTTTGGCTATATATTTACGCGAGTTAGAGCTCGGTCAGACAAGCGGTCAGTCAAACCGAATTCATAAACATTTTTCAACTATGATGGAAAGTGTTAAAAACAAGAAGTCACATACATAATTGTATATTTCTAGTCATATTTCTATCGCAATTTGTAACCATTTAGATGGAATTAGGGAAATGGTCGTAAAATAAAATACTCGGAATGTATGTCGTATTTCTTTCAGCAGATAAATGAGCAGAAGCATTTACCGAATGAGAAAACATTCTCTCTAGCTTTTAGTGACCATTTTCAACATTTAATATCTTAAAATGTATATGATTTCAAAATACAATTTTATTTGGATAAAAGATATAGGTATGTTCTTTCATTTTCCCTATTTAAAAAATTGCAAGGTGCAGAATTAGAATTTACAGGGTTCTCCAAACTGTCAGTCATTTGACGAGCAGAAAATTGGTATAACAGCTGACGCGCAGGATTACAAAATAAATTTTGCAACTAGAATGAAAATTTTAGTGCCTACTTATACTTCAGATTATATTAATTTCAAGTATTATTCTAAAAGACATAATTTCTGTTCTAATGGGAAATGCAAGGAAACGATTATATCAAAATGTTCAGAAAAGATAGGCGTTTAAGAGGGTCCGGGACACAAAAATCTTCAAATTTTGCAAAAACATTTTATTTCATAAAAAATTTACCTGTTTTTTCCTGCTTAAAATGACATTTAAATCATGTTTCTATCTGAATTAGAACAAAAAATATTATTTTTTTCATTTTGGTTTGTTTTCAAAATCTACTTTTCAAGCAATGGCTGTCATGGAAACGACTTCTTGTGAAAATGCGTTTTTCTTCATGATAGGTTTTTAGTAAACTTGCTCATTTTTCATCCAATTTTTATTATTTTTAAATTCTGATTGCAGAGTATTGCGCACAATATTATTTGTCATATTTTCTGAAAATAACTTTTTTTTTGTATATTAAGAACTCTGCAAATTAAAAGCAAAAAACTTGGCGAAATTTGGGTCTGTTTTTATAAAAACCTTAATTTCTCTACGAGTATACATGCTATCCTCATAAAAATTAACACAGTGTATTACAATAAGCCACTTATTAATAATCTCGAGTTTGAACGTTTTTGCTACATTATTTTTACAGGGTTATCCAAAAGAATTTCGTTCTTTTTCAATTTGTTGACGGTCCTCTATGGGGTTTCAGGAAAAATTCTTCGCGGAAATATATCACCTATACTATACTGTTTACACACCTGCAGTTTCATGTTAATTCCTCGTGTATTTTTCTTGATATTTAACAAAACATCTAAAATCGCAAGTGACCGGTCACCTTTGGCCATATATTTACGCGAGTTAGAGCTCGGTCAGACAAGCGGTCAGTCAAATCGAATTCATAAACACTTTTCAATAATGATGGAAAGTGTTAAAAACAAGAAGTCACATAATTAACTGTATATTTCTAGTCATATTTCTATCGAAATTTGTAACCATTTAGATGGAATTAGGGAAATGGTCGCAAAATAAAATCCTCGGAATGTATGTCGTATTTCTTTTAGCAGATAAATGAGCAGAAGCATTTACCGAATGAGAAAACATTCTCTATAGCTTTTAGTGCTATGTAATTAAGTATAAAGTTGTCGTCCTAAGGTTAAACGTGAAAAACATATTGAGTAAAAGTGTTGTGAATGAAGTTGAGATTATTGAATGCTACATTTCAGTTAAGGAGTCTCAGGACTCTTAAAATTGGAAAAAAAGAAGAAAAAAAAAATTCAACATTTAATATCTTAAAATGTATATGATTTCAAAATACAATTTTATTGGGATGAAAGATATATGTATGTTCTTTCATTTTTTCTATTTAAAAAATTACAAGGTGCAGAATTAGAATTTACAGGGTTCTCCAAACTGTCAGTCATTTGACGAGCAGAAAATTGGTAAAACAGCTGACGCGCAGGATTACAAAATAAATTTTGCAAGTAGAATGAAAATTTTAGTGCCTACTTATACTTCAGATTATATTAATTTCAAGTATCATTCTAAAAGACATAATTTCTGTTCTGATGGGAAATTCAAGGAAACAATTATATCAAAATGTTCAGAAAAGATAGGAGTTTAAGAGGGTTCGGGACACAAAAATCTTCAAATTTTGCAAAAACATTTTATTTCATAAAAATTTTCCCTGTTTTTTCCTGCTTAAAATGACATTTAAATCATGTTTCTATCTGAATTAGAAAAAAAAAAAATTATTATTTTCATTTTGGTTTGTTTTCAAAATCTAGCTTTCAAGCAATGGCTATCATGGAAACGACTTCTTGTGAAAATGCGTTTTTCTTCATGATAGGTTTTTTTCACCATTTCTCATATTTATATTCTTATAACTCGAGAACCATTAAAGATACAGGGTTCAAACTTGGAACATATCTTTTTCAATTATTTTACTTTAATTTTGATTCAGCATATTTGAAAAAAATATTTATTTTTGAAAATATGATTTTTTTTTTTTAATTGCACCACTTTTTTTGAAATTTTTTCGTTAAATATTTTTAATTTTTTTATAACTTAATATTTTTAAAAATACTGAATCAAAATTAAAACTTATATATTTCTGTTTATTTAAATGAAAAAAAATTGAAATTCTAGAAATAATATTTCTTCTAGTTATAACGATTTTAAATTACCCTACTTTTTTTTAATAAATTTTAAGTTAATTTTTTTTTAATTCTGAGAAGTTTTATCGTGTGATTTTGTTTACAAATGATAAGGTCAACCATCACAAAAAAATTCAGAATTTTAATTCAATAAATAAAAATTATTTTAAAATGTGTTCCGGACCCCTTAAAATATAAAGTAATTAGAATTGCGAAAATTTTGAAACTTTAAGAGTCCTGAGTCTCCATAATAGAATGTTTAAACATCATCACATCACTTTGAGATCTATTTAATGTATGTAGCTGATGTCTTTACATTATCTTTTAAAATTTAATTAAAGCACGGTTATTTGTGCATAAAAATAAATTTTCGTTATTAAGCATTATTTTATTATACTGCATTCGCATTATGAAAGTTGACTCACTTAACTTAACATTTTTAAACCGGACAACCCGGAATTAGGCTTCACCTTCTCATATTACCAAACATATTAAGAGACTAAAATTATGATAAATTTATAAGTAGGGGAGACCGAGGCTAATAGGCCCAGTTTTTAGTTTTTGATTTTTATAAATTTTTTATTTAAGTTTTTTAACAAACTTTAACTGCACTTTTAAAGAACAGACATTTGGCTATAAATACCCGGAGTTTTGAGTTTGTAGCTTTTGTAGTTTATGTTTAGCGGAAGCCTAAAGTAAAAGGAAAATTGTGCGCCAACCTACCCCGTCACGGGGCAAGTTTCCTATACCTATGGGGTAAGTTGGCACACATTTTATAAAAACTTAAATGAAGCTCAAATAAGACACGCAGTTAAGCGAAATTAATTTCATTATTACCAGTAACTTTAGACTAAGGCGTTATAGCCGTACAATGTAAATTCTAAATTATACAGACATAAAAATAATGAATAAAACATTAATATTAAGTAACTTCTATCCTACTCTATATCATCATCAGAGTTATTGTTGCCACAAATAAAAAATCGAGTGTCTCCGTTTGGACAAGCCACGTGTGCCCAAAATCTTGTATTGCAACCATTTTTCTCGTTGTTTGCTAATTTTCAAGCTACCAGTGCACACCAAACACCGAGCCAACTTGCGCCGTGTTCAATGCGCCTACTTGCCCCATAATAAATTTCTTCACAAAAGGGGCACCTAATCCTCTAAGGATAAATAATCCAAGTAAATAACATATGGGGTTGGTACAGTTAATCATGCTCTAAGAAAAACTGTACAAGTTAAATCGCAATTATTAAGATAAGTATTAGAAATTAGAAAAAGAATGAAGCAACAAAAAATTACTCATGAGTGCAAAAAAACAGGAAAATCGTAATAAATGTTCACTGCACGTAGGTAACGATGCAAAACTACATTGAGGATTGTAAAAAGCAATAAGAAAAGTACTCTGTGGCTGGTTGCGCAATCTATCCACAAACAGGCGATTTATGAGGACTGCGCCTACTTACCCCTGTAGCCAACTAGCCCCGGTCTCCCCTGCAAGTTTTGACCATATAAAGTTTATTACTGCTTTTATTTCTTTGCGACGTATTAAATAAATAAAAGATTCAAATAGACCGGGAGGGGACTGCACAAACCATCATCCCATAGAGTAAACGGCTGAAATTCCAGGATTAGTTAAAAATCGATTCGCATATTAAAATGCAACTGGTCTGCCAAGCCATACAGTTGCGGTCAAAAGTTTCCGGCCAGCATAAAATTTTTGGTTAATTTGTAAGTATACCTATATGAAGATGAATTTCAAAGTGATACTTATACATATTACTGACATAATAGTTAATAGTTAGGAACTGATTTATGGAATAACAAATAAATATCAATAAATTTAATTGACAAAAGAAATTGAAAAGGAAAACGCGTGTTCTCAAACGTTTCCGGCCATCTTGGAAAATTTGAAAAAAATTGGTGTTATAATAGAAAATAACAGTGATCAACAACATTTACAATTAATATTTGTCGTCAAACCTTTATCAATAAGTGCTGTAGCGCAGCGACGTGGCATCGATTCAGTGAACGGTTGAAGATAGTCTATGGTATGTTTTTTCCACTCTTCTTGCAATTTTTGGGAAAGTTCTCCTGAAATGGAATATTTATAATTCCGCATACGTTTATCAAGTTCGTTCCAAATATTTTCTATTGGATTCAGATCTGTTGATTAAGTTGGCTATTTCAAAGGAGGAATATTTTTGTGCGAAAGCCGCTGATTGGTGAGCTTGCATGTATGTTTTGTGTCGTTATCATGCTGATACAAATAGTTGCGGGCACAATTTTTCCCCCAATAAGGCAGCAAATGTTCTTGCAAGATATCTTTATACACTGCACCATTCATCTTCTCGCGAATTTCAACTAACGGACCGACACCTTTTCCAGAAAATGTTCCTCACAGCATAACGTGTCCTCCGCCATGGTTCATTGTGGGAATAACATATCTCGAATCATATCTTTTGTTGTTAGGTCATCTGACGTAGTGTTAACATCACTCCCAAAAAGGTTGAACTTCGATTCATCGGAAAATAGTATTATTTCCAGTTTCCCCGTGACCAGTCTTTGTGTTCCTTGGCAAACGACAGTCGGGCTCTCTGAATTTTTTTACTTAGGAAAGGTTTTTTAACACCGACTCTTCCATAAAGTCCTACGTCACGTAAGCGTCTTGACACGGTAAACCGAATTAATTAAGCAATATTTTCATTCCGTAAATCACGGGATATTGCAGCGGAATTTTTATGCTGGTCATCAACTGCTTTACTCCTGATAATTTTGTCCACAGGAAAAGTCGTTTTTCGAGGTCTCCCGGACCGTGATAAGTCTTGAAGGCCATGGCCATATTTTTATATTTTTAGGTAGATTTCGTATGAAATCTACCTAATAACCTATTGGCGTCGTTCCTATGTTAGAATTTCTGAAAATCTTTTGCAGATATACACCGATCATGACCCCCAGAACCCAAAACCACCCTCAGTAAAAAACTTTATATACCTATCTATCTATCTACTATCTATCTATCTATCTATGTATCTATCTATATATATCACTTTCTTCTGGACACGATAACTTCCACAATTCTGCACAAATCTCTTCCAAACTGATACATAAAATCAAGGGGCATAAAATCTCGTTCAAGTTCGTTAATGGGCAAAATCGGGCCAAGGGGCTGGAAATAGGGAGGGGTTTTGTGAAAATAGAAAAAACCCCATAACTTCTTAAATTTTGTACATATCAAATCAGTTTAAAGTGTTTATTACTCCTAAAAATAGGGCCAAAAATTTATGCATCACAGATTTTTGATAAAATTAAAAATGGGCTCAAGGGGCGCAAAAATAGGGTTTTTGGGAGAAAAAAATTCATAACTTCGTCAATTCTCAAGATATCAAATTCAATTAATTTTATTATACATCTCCTGAATATTATCTACAACTTTTATATTAACAAGTTTTTGATAGGACCAATTCGTATCGCAAAAAAAAATAATTAAAAACGAAAACAAAAAAAGGGGGGGGGGGGTGAAGAAGAACAATTTCCATAATTCCGTCAATTCACAAGATATAAAATCCCCATGAATTTAACATATATCTTCTTAATATTGTCTTCAACATTTATATAGATAAGTTTTTGATAGGACTAATTCTTACAGCAAAAACAAATTAAAAATACATAGCGGTTGAAGAAAAAAATCATCTTATTAAGGGTGTATTCAAATCCAAACTGCTTATTTTCTGACTCATTTTTAAATTCATTTTTGCTCTCAAACGCATCCAATTGGTAGATTCTCTTATTCAGAAACTATATAATGTACCGTAATGATCAATTTTTTGATAGAGGTGAAATATATTTCAAAAAATGATGTCAAAGTGGGCATTTTGAACAAAATTTCCGGAAGTGATTGTGTTAGAAACGAAAAATATTGCTCTACTGAGAAAATAATTGTTTATTAATTAAGTTTCAATTAATTGAAAGAAAAACAAGAACACATGCCGCTTATAAATCTTTTCAAAAATCACGTCAGCAAGTTTCGTATTTTTTCTATTAAAAATGAATCTGAAAATATGCCAAAAAATTTCGAGTTGTTGAGCATGGAAAAGTATTTTTTTTAATACCGCCTTAACATGATTCTGATAAAATAGCTATTATATAAAAATGAAATAAAAACTCGTCAATAGCGGCCAGATAAAACTGTTAAGGGGACAAGGGACCTTAAAATCCCTAAAAATAATTTTTTTTTTATTTTTTGAAAATTTCACCTAATTATAATTCAAGGGTACTTTATATGTATTATGACATGCATTTATCACAGAAAAAAAAAAAAAATATTTTTATGAAAAAAAGGGAATTTTACGCGTTGTCTTAGAAATCTTCGAAATGCCCCCTGCGTACCCCATATCAATGAAAATCTCCAATATTTTTTATATAAGTTTGGTTTATATATATAAATTAAATAGAGCATCGAATTTTATATATTTGAATTTAAAGGTTTAAAAAAAAATAAAAAATTTCAAAATTTTTCATTTTTTTTAATCTTTTAATTCAATTATATACAATTCGATGCTCTCTTTTATTTATATATATAAACCAAACTTATTTAAAAAATATTGGGGATTTTCATTGATATGGAACGCGCAGGGGGCATTTCGAAGATTTCTAAGACAACGAACGAACGCGTAAAATTCCATTTTTTTCATAAAAATATTTTTTTTTTGTGATAAATGCATGTTATAATGCATATAATGTACCCTTGAATATTATTTAAGATAAAATTTACAAAAATAAAAAAAAAATTGAAAAATTTTAAAATTTTTTCGAAAAAATTTCAAAATTTTTAATTTAATTTTTTTTTTACCTTTAAAATCAAACATATAAAATTTGATGCTATACTTTATTTATATATATAAATCAAACTTTTATAGAAAATATTGGGGATTTTCATTGATATGGAACGCGCAGGGGGCTTTTCGAAGATTTCTAAGACGACGCGTAAAATTCCATTTTTTTCTGAAAAATAATTTTTTTTTAATTTTTTTTGTGATAAATGCATGCCATAATGCATATAATGTACCCTTGAATAATATTAAAAAAAAAAAAAAAAAAAAATTGGAAATTTTTTTGAAAAACATTCTTGGTGGAAAACTCCTGAAAACCCGATTTTAGTAGTGGACTGGTAGGTTTAACATTGTATTTTCCTGCTTCTAATCCTCCATGTTTTCATACCTTTGGGTGCAAAAAAAAAAAAAAAAAAAAAAAAAAAATACGCAATGATTTGACTGTACAGTAAACATCAAAAGCTTCTGCTTACGTATTTCAATATTTTAATTTTATGTGATGTTAAATATCCCATTACTTTTAATTAAAAGAGCCACTTTTATTGATTATACCCTTTTACATTTATCCCTTACAAAATCAGATACAACTCGAAGTAAAAGAAGAGGTATTTCTATTAAATTAATAAATAGCTTAGAAGAAATACAAGTGAAATTTGTAAATCTGTTCCATAATATTTCATTCGAAATTCTATCATATTCTTTTACAACTGCAAAAATAGCATTAAGAAAATGGCTATAAAAGGAAATGTTTGGAATGCAGACTGAATCTTTAACACAACTTTTGAATTAGCTGAAGATTTTATTGAAAGAGTAAACATTTTCTGTAACTCTTCTGTCAAGTTTTACGAAAATATATCTAATGTTGTTCTAATGTTAAATGTGAAACTAGCATTAATTCAATAAACGCGTCTTGTTTGAAATGACTCTATTTGAGGTTATAATACGATTACGGTTGTTACCATTAGAAGAAAGGGAAGCAAAATCTATTCCGAAATTCTATCATATATTATAATGCGAAAAAAAATTGTGTGTGTGTGTGTATGTGTGTGTATGTCAATTCTATCTTAAAAACGGCTCCAACGATGTTGACAAAATTGTGTATTTTACCATTTTCTGGCACGAGAAGACCATTGGGCTAGGTCACATGTTCGAGAAAATTCGATTAGTGGGTCATTATGGGTCAGGGTCAAGCTGATTATATCTAAAAAACGGCTCAATCGATTTTGACTAAATTTTATATCCAACCGTTTTCGGGTTCGAGAAGACTATTGGGCTAGGTCACATGTTCGAAAAATTTAGATTAGTTGATCATTTTTGGGTCACTGCGGGTCAAGCTCTTTTTATCTAAAAAACGGCTCTAACGATTTTCACTAAACTCTATATTCTATAGTTTTGGATTACGAGAAGACCATTGGGCTAAGTCATATGTTCCAGAAAATTCGATTAGTGGGTCATTTTGGGGTCACTGTGGGTCAAGCTAAGTTTATCTAGAAAACGGCTCTAACGATTTTGACGAAACTTTGTAACCAACCGTTTCTGGGCACGATAATACCATTCGGCTAGGTCGCATGTTCAAGAAAATTCGATTAGTGGGTCATTTTAGGTCACAATGTGTCAGGGTCAAGCTAATTGAATCTAAAAAAGACGCTCAAAACATTTTGACCAAATTTTGTAATATACCATTTCTGGGTAAGAGATGACTATTGAGCTAAGTCATATCTTCGAGAAAATTCCATTAGTGTGTCATTTTTGGGTCACTGTGGGTCAAGCTAAGTTTATCTAGAAAACGGCTATAACGATTTTGACGAAATTTTGTAATCTATCGTTTTCGGGCACGACAACACCATTCGACTAGGTCGCATGCTCAAGAAAATTCGATTAGTGGGTCTTTTTGGGTCACAATGGGTCAGGGTCAAGCTAATTGAATCTAAAAAAAGGCTCAAAACATTTTCACAAAATTTTTTAATATACCGTTTCTGGGCATGCGACGACCATTGGGCTAAATCACATGTTCGAGAAAATTCGATTTGTGGGTCATTTTTGGATCACTGTGGGTCAAGCTAGGTTTATCTAGAAAACAGCTTTAACGATTTTGACAAAACTTTGTATTATATCGTTTCTGGGCACAAGAAAACCATTGGGCTAGGTCGTGTGCTCAAAAAAATTCTATTAATGGGTCATTTTGGGTCATAATGGGTCAGGGTCAAGCAAACTGTATCTCAAAAAGGTTCAAACGATTTTGGCCTTTTGTTTTATATTATACCGTTTCCCAGTACGTGAAGACCATTGGAATAGATCGCATGTTCGATAAATTTCGAGTAATGGGTCATTTTTGGATCAACGTGGGTCAAGCTAATTTTATCTAGAAAATGAATAACTATTTTTACTAAATTTTGTATTCCATCGTTTTCAGGCTCAAGAAGAGCATTGGGTTAGGTCGCATTTTCGAAGAAATTCGATTAGTGGCTCATTTTGGTCTCTATGGCTCAGGGTCAAGCTAATTGTAACTAAAACAGCAAGAATATTTCAGTGGGAATAATATATCGCGATAAACACAAAGCTAACTTTGACCGAGCTTAGCTCAGTCATTCCTGCTAGTTCTTTTATAACTGAAAAAATAGCATTAAGAAATTTTTTAAAAAGAAATGTTTGGAACGTAGACTGAATCTTTAACACAAGTTATGGAGCTGAGGATTTTATTAAGAGAGTAAACATTTTCTGTAACTCTTCTGTCAAGTTTTACGAAAATATATCTAATTGTGTTGTAATGTTAAATGTGAAACTAGCGTTAATTCAATCAACGTGTCTTGTTTGAAATGACTCTATTTGAGGTTATATTACGATTACGGTTGTTAACTTTAGAAGAAAGAGAAGCAAAATATGTTCCGAAATTCTATCATATTCTTTTATAACAAAAAATAGCATTAAGAATATTTTTATAAAAGAAATGTTTGGAATGCAGACTGAATGTTTAACACAACTTATGAATTAGCTGAGGATTTTATTGAGAAAAAATATTTTCTATAACTCTTCTGTCAAGTTTTACGAAAATATATCTAATTGTGTTCTAATGTTAAATGTGAAACTAACATTAATTCAATAAACGTATCTTGTTTGAAATGATTCTATTTGAAGTTATATTACGATTACGGGTGTTAACATTAGAAGAAAGGAAGCAAAATCTGTTCCGAAATTCTATTATATTCTTTGACAGCTGAAAAAATAGCATTAAGAATAAAAGAAATCTTTGGAATGCAGACTGAATCTTTAACACAATTTACGAATTAGCTGAGGCTTTTGCTGAGAGAGTAAACATTTTCTGTAATTATTATGTCAAGTTTTACGAAAATATATCTAATTGTGTTCTAATGTTAAATAGGAAACTAGTATTAATTCAGTAAACACGTCCTGTTTGAAATAGAATCTATTTGATGTTACCGGGTGTTACAAAAATGACTGATGGATTTTAAAATTCAACAGCTTCCAAACGGTGACAGATATTTAAAAAGTTCTTGCAGGAGGGTTATGTATGATGTCAGGAGTTTTTTTTTACTGTGATTCTTAATTTTAGTTCGAATTTCAAACAATAGATAGCGCTGAGAGCAATAGCCGCTCAGTCTAGACCCCATTTTTGGTTATTCGCGATCCATTCAATACATTTTAATTTCCTTTTTTCCATGGAAGACCGAATAATCCAGCCTGTATTTAGCGGTTATTGCTTACAGTGCCATCTATCGATGCTATTTTTAACTAAAACTAAGAGTCGCAGAATAAAAACTCCTGACATCTTATATAATACTCCTGCAAGAATTTGTTTAATATCTGTCACCGTTTTCAAGTTATGGAATTTTAAAATCCACCAGTCATTTTCCGGACACCCGGTACATTACTATTACATTTGCTAACATTATTCAATTAAGAATTTAAACGAGAGCGTAAAACCGTGCATCCAGCATAGATTAATAACCACTTTCCAACACATTCAAAATTCTGTAACAAAACTTTCTATTTCATTAAAGTGAAAGATGATGTCTAAATCAACAATTTCAAAAACTCATAGCTCATTTTAAAACCTAATTTCTGCTATTACCATCAATTGTTGGAAAATATCCGATTATTTTTGTGCAGCCTTGTATACGATCCATAGATTTGTATGTATGCTACGTGATATGCTAAAAGCTAGTTCAGTTAAACGAATAGCACAGCTTAAAATTTCCATTCAACAATTTCTGTGGATAAACGGAAATGTTCTTGAAAACTTTAGTGGAGCCCTGTACACGATCACGAGAATTTATAGCACACCAAGTAATATTTGTCTGAGCGAAGCGAAGGCTAATACTCAGCGACGCATACAGCTACGATGGATATTAACGCCATGTCCTACTAAATAAAAAGCCTCATAAAAACCTTTCGTCAAGCATAACTCAAAAAATATTTGTCGGATTTCGTTTCTGATTGCACCAGAAGGTACCTATGAGGGCCACCTACTGAATGCACCTACTATGGAAAATAAGTTCCAAACCGTTTTAAAATTATAGAGAAAAAAACGGATAAAAAAGCACAATTTATCTGCAATTAGAGAAAAGGTCTAACGATTCTGAAAGCCGTCGATGAGATTAATGAGGATGAAGGTGCTGGTAACGGCGACAAACTTAGCCAGCAAATCTGGAATCTGACAGAACGGTGGCAGAAAGTCGTGGACTATGATGGTCTCTCTAAGAATAGTCCTTGTTGCTTTTGTTGTTAATTTGCGCATTAAAACGCAACTTTCACAAATTTCCCAGAACTTTTTGCTCAACCTAGTATTATGCTCCTAATTTCTGTAACAGCGAATTATATTCGGACATGGTAGAAGAATAGGAATATCAAACGTTGGATTGTGGTACTCCAAACTTTGGAATGACATGATTTTATAAACATTTAATGGCTTTAATAATAGCCTTGTATTTTCATAAAAACATATAAATAATAATAATAATAATAAAGATAGCAGACTATTTGGCTGTAAAGAAAAACTTACTGAAAAGGGAAAAGTTTGGCTGGATCAAAAATGATAACGATATCAAAAAGCAAACCACCTCTCTCCCAGAAATATCTTTCGATATCAAGTGCCAGAACTTCCCTCCTTCCCCCTAAAGTGATAACGTTATATATGCACAGTCCCTATATATTTTTATGACATATAAGATGTTTAACAACATTTTAATTTAGTTAAAAAATACATGAAAGATTTTGTTTTCCTATAAAATATATAAAATCATATTAAAAGCTTGAAATATCTTTCATTTGCATACATAATTTTATAAATAAGGATTAATGACTGTTTGTGTTGAATTAAACATAGAAGGTCGACGGGCCGTAGTTTGAGTATGAGCTGGTAGCTCTTTTGGGATTAGAGCATTACGTTTAATGAAGTTTAATGTTGGCCATTATTTAACGTGAAATATGGAACTAATTTGTTAAACGTATTCAGAGATTTAATGGCGTTTGTTAAAGTTTACCTTATAATTCTTTACACTATTTCTTAAAAAAATTAAGTATTTTGTGAGAATATTTTAAGATATTCGTTTTATCTTATCATTTGGTGAGAGTTTATTGAACTTGACGATCAAAATATTTCCTTATATTTTTACATTACCGTTTTTAAAACTTTCCAACAAAGTTCAAAAACCTATATAAAGTAAATAAAATAAGACAGACTTGAATAGAGTTTTACTAAAAACAATAAGAATACATTCAGTAAACGTTTCGCCAAGCAACCGCAAGGCCTCATCAGTACAATTTAACCATTGTAAAAACAAACAATAGAACAAATAAAATGCAGTTAAAGTTAAAGTTATTTTTTTAAAAACAAACAATATTCACCAGGAATGGAACAGGCTTCATTCAATGTTGGCGAACGTAATTGAGTAAACCAGCCTTCTAGAAATAATTTATCATGATAACTGTTACAACATGATATCAAAATACAAGCGTTCGTAAATAGCGGGCTGTGATCCGTTTCAAGAGTATGCTGGACTATTTTTGAATTTAGATTTCCTCTTTTGAAAGCACTTCTATTACAGCGCCTAGAAGATACAGTGTGGAAAACGGCTACAAAATAGTGCTAAAAAATTGAATCCCATAAATGTACAACGATGCTGAATAACAAGATGTCGATCGTAGCGCCATCGTAGTGATTTAAAAACGATAGTCATTCTAAAAGAGACTCTTTAACCTATTTCACGTCATTCCTTAACTAAATTAGCTTATAACAGACTAAAATATCTTATATTTATAGTTTCCGATATTTACCATTCTATAATTTTTGAAAACACAGGGTTTATATTGAAAAGAGTTACGAGATGGCGCTCGTATCAGCATATTGCCGCTGAGCATTGTTGGAGATTTATGGGATACAAGTTTTTAGCAGTTTTTAAAGCATTATAGGAATAGCCGTTTTCCACACTGTATCTTCTAGGCGCTGTACTAATATGTTCCTTCAGGCGTATTTCCATTGATCTACCCGTTTCACCAATGTAAACGCTATCGCAGTCTTTACAGGGAATGGCATAAAAAACACCGGTTAATTAGTCCAGCATTCTGTTGAAACGGACCACATCCCGCTATTTGCGAACGCTTGTATTCTGAAATCATTTGTAACATTTATCATGGTAGATTATTTCTAGAAGGCTGGTTTACTCAATTACGTTCGCGAACATTAAAGCCTGTTCCATTCCTGGTGAATATTGTTTGTTTAAAAAAAAATAACTTTAACTTTAACTGTACTTGATTTGTTCTGTTGTTTGTTTTTACAATGGTTAAATTGCACTGATGAGGACTTGCTGTTGCTTGGCGAATCGTTTACTGAATCTATTTTCAATGTTTTTAGTAAAACTGTATTCAAGTCTGTCTTATTTTATTTACTCTTTTAAAAGTTTCAAATTCAGACGTTAAATGCATGTATATTGCACGTTCAAAAGTGTTTATGAATTCAGTTTGTCTGGCCGTCTATCCGTCTCTCTGTCCAAACTCTAACTCGCGTAAATGTACTCGGATTGTTATGAAATTCATATACCAGGTGTCCCAAAAATGACTGATGGATTTTAAAATTCAATAACTTACAAACGGTGACAAATATTAAAAAAATTCTTGCAGGAGAGTTATGTATGATGTCGGGAGTTTCTTTACTGTGATTCTTGATTTTAGTTCAAATTTCAAACAATAGATGGCGCTGAAAACAATCGGTGCTTAGCCCAGACCCGATTTTTTTAGTTCGGATTCATTCAACAATACATTTTAATCTCCTTTTTAGGTGCGTTCGTAATTATATAAATACGTAGCACCTATAGTCGTCGTTCAGTCCGTCTGTCTGTCCGTCCGTCCGAATATAATAGAGCAAAAACTACCCAACCGAATGGTCTGAAATTTTAAATATATGATTGTTGTAAAATTTTGTCGAGCCATTTCAAATTTTATGAAAATCGGAAGTATAGTTAAATTACAGGGACAGTCAAAAGTTTTTCTTTACATTACGGCCAATGGGAAAAATTATTGCACGTGCATTTTAATGATGTTAAAGCTTTCCGAATGGTCTCAAATTTTAAACATATAATTATTGCGACATTTTGTCGAGCCATTTGAAATTTTATGAAAATCGGATGTATAGTTTAATTACAGGGACAGTCAAAAGTTTTTCTTTACATTAAAGCCAATGGGAAAAATTATTGCAAGTGCATTTTAATGATGTTACAGCTTTCCGAATGGGCTGAAATTTTAAATATATAATTGCTGCAAAATTTTGTCGAGCCATTTCAAATTTCATGAAAATCGGATGTATAGCTTAATTACAGGGACAGTCAAAAGTTTTCCGTTACATTAAGGGGAATGGGAAAAAATTATTGCAAGTGAATTTTAATGATGTTACAGACTATGCACTTATGAATTGCAAATAAATACACATTCAGTACAATATGGAGTGCAAAAAATAATTATAAAACTAGTTATAGTACGAACGCACCTCATTTGCCACGTTTGACGAGCAATTTCCAACTTGTTTTCGCATGGAATACGAGAGTGGTCAAAAAATCGAGCCCAGATATATCGGTAATTGCTTTCAGCGCCATCTATCGATGCTATTTGTAACTGAAACTGAGAATCGCAGCATAAAAACTCCTGACATCTTACATAACACTCCTGCAAGGATTTTTTTAATGTCTGTCACCGTTTGCAAGTTACTGAATTTTAAAACCCATCAGCCATTTTTGGGACACCCGGTATGTTAATGATGCTTACCATGGTATGTTCGGTATTGAATATGAACAGTGTAGCATTAGTAGTTCATTTACTGGAGCACTCAAAAGAATTCGTTTAAACTATAGTTAACGGGGAAAAATCGTTTGCAGTGCACTTTAATGAGATTACCCTATTTCAAATGTATTGAAATTTATATAAATCACCGAATTTCACTACAAGATGATTACTATGGAATACAGCATTCAGGGCATTTACCGTTCGTTTACAGGGACACGCAAAAGAAATCGGTTACTCTATTATCTTTGAACAATAATTGCTGTAAGTGCGTTATCAATTTCGGTTTACGCTTTTAAATTTTACTAATTTTTTGCATGTCACTCGTCCTGTATAAATTATGTACCTTTTATACAGGGCTGCACAAAAGAATTCACACACCATTCTCTTATTTAACGGAAATTGCTGAAGGGGAATTTTCATCTGTGGTATGTATTTCCTAACTGAACTAATTTATTGCATGCATTAGTTTATAGATACAAATCTATATATCATATACAGGGCTGATCACAGAATTCGCATAATTTTCTATCTGTAGATGGAACTTGCTGAAATTGTGTTTTCAAATGGGTTATGCATTTCTTAAAGGTTCAATCAGACATCTTATTTTAACTTATAAACGGTGAAGTTTTGTTACATTATTCAGAATGTGTTGAAAAGTGTTTCATAATCTATGCTTGACGCAGGATTGTCCTTCCCTGTTGTAAAAAAAAATGCATTTAAATAATAATTGTCCAAAACTTACTAACCTTAAATATAGGAAACAAACAAAGAGTTCTATTCAAGTAAACTGTATATATTTTCATAGATATTTTTGTTCAAAATTGCATGTGAACTTTCTTTTTGAGTAAAAATCGGAATAAACGGAAAATTTCCATTTTGCCATGACATGTTGAAGGTTAACAAGAAAGAAAAAAATCATGCGTCAAGCATAGATTATGAAACACTTTCCAACACATTCAGAATAATGATACAAACCTGCACCGTTTAATAACTTAAAATATTATATCTAATTCAACCCTATGGAAACGCATAACACATTTGAAAACCCAAATGGAGGATATTCCATCTGCGTTTTGATCACGTGATCAAAGTAAAAACGTCAAGCGTAAAGAAGGGAAGGCTCCATAGACGTGTAATGTAAATCCCCGTTGGCAATAAAACAGTTCATCAGGCAAAATCTTAGCATCTTCCCTTCTTATCAATTAGAATTTCCTTGGATAAATTACCGGTATCACGTGACTTTTTTCAGCCTCGAACCCATATTTGGAATATCTTCCATTCAGCTGCTCCCATCTACAGTCGGAAAATTAACCGAATTCTTTGAACAGTCCTGTATGTATTATATTGCCCTATTGTATAGTAATAATATTTTAATGAAATTCAGTGATTTATATCAATTCCAATTCTGTAATTTTTCTGTAATTTACGGAGAAAAACTTTCATTTAAAATACGGAAATAGTACAGGCGTCTCGATTGCCAGCACAATTTCCGTATTTTAGCCCTTTTTTTTTTTTTTTTTTTTTTACAGTGCGAATGCGTAAACACTTTTCAACTTTGTTGGAAAGTGTTCTTCCAGTTCTTTCTTCCAGAATAGTTGAATCGTAAGATAACGGGATTTATTAGGATTGTGATTAATGTTGCCACGTCAATTATCATTAAAAACGGGACGGGGAGACAAAAAACGCGGGACAACGATTTCTTAATCGTTACATACAAATACATTAAACCGCATCAAGACGGTACCTATTTATAACAGAATCCTGTTTTAAACATTAAAAGTTAATTACTCCAACGGTAAGAATATCTTACTCTTTTACCTGTTATAAACCTGTTTAAAATGGGATTTTTCTTCGCTCCCTTTTGATTCGCCTTATCAGGTTTTAAATAATAATCATAATAATATTAAATAAAATCATAAGACGAAATGCAATATTCTACTTTGATTCAATCACAAAATATGCAATATGAACTTTAAAAATCTCAACCTTTTACTTAAAAGGTTACAAAGAGAATAATAAAATAGATATTACAAGTTAAAAATATACATTTTATTTAAATTCCCTCGTACTTTCGCTCTGCAATCCCGCGGCCATCGTCAGGAAGTAATTTTATTAATTGCTTTTCAATTCATTCAAATGCGTCACTTTCGTTTGAAATGGCAGAGTCTATAATTTTTAGAGTATTTGGAAGTAGAAGTAGCAGTGACTTGGATTGAGCTTACGTAGAAAAAAATATTTAACTGCCGTTCTATTTATTTTAATACGTCACTTTGTTCACATACGAGGCTAACGAAAAAGACAGGCTACCACGGTGCATTCCACGTGTCTTTTTTTACAGACAGCTAGAGTGACGCGATACTCTTTTCGTACATCTGCATTGGTGCATTCCAGCATCACGTGACTCCAGCGGTCTGTAAAAAAGGATACGCGTAAAGCATCGCAGTAGCCTTTTTTTTCGTTAGCCTCGGTTCACATACGTCACTTTTATTTTAAATGCGTAGCCGACGTAATGAAATGAATGGCGTAAATAAAAGTGACGCATGTGAACAAAGTGACGTATTAAAATAAATGGAATGGCAGTTAAATATTTTTCTCTACATAAGCTCATTCCAGGACACTACTACTTCTAATTTCAGTTACTGAAAATCGAGACATGACTGAATCGCTGGGACAGTGAATTTTTCTTTAAAAAGATAATTCCATTATAAACAGGTCCAGTTTCACGGTATTTACTGAACAATAAAACTTGTGAAAACAGAATCGCTATGAACCGCAAAAATTGCCGTTTCAGGCAGTCTTACGTACAGGCAGGTAGTAAGGTTTTCTTTTTAAAATGACTGTAAAAAGATTCCGTTACAAACAGGTTCTTCTGTGTGAAGTTCCACTCGAAGCAGGCTAAAGAATAGGAAAACGTACGAAAAGAAATTAAAAAGAATTTGTGCAACATGAAAAATTGGGATATTTGATGTCTCGCGCAGTGGTTTGCGGGACAGATCTTGGATCTGCTGAAAATCGGGACTTCCAGCATAAATCGGGAGACCTGGTAATACTAATTGTGACAACTTGTTTGATCTTTGATTATGCGCGGTGTTTCATTAGGCACCATTCTGGTGATGAGAGTGACATTCCTGACAATACTAATGGAGAAAATTTCGAAACACATTATAAACCGTCCTCAATAACAGAAAATTCCCATTTTCAAAAGCTAAAAATTTTCATTGGCAAAATGGAGAAATATAATAAGTCGGAAACTGAACGTGAAACGTGGCAAACAAATTTACAAATCTTGGTGCAATAGCTGTTGCACTCTTATGCAAAAATGCATGAATATAATTTTTTTTACGATTATGCATATTAAATTCAGTAAAATGGAAGTAATATGACTTTATCTTAAATTTCATGTAATCACCATCACAACCTAGGATTATGATTAGATATCACTGAATTAGATACTATTAATGCTAATATTAGATAGGATTTAATAGAATGAAGAAAACTTTCATTTATATCTTTTTAAGTTTTGATTCGATTTTCATAAAATGTGAAATGACTAGACAAAATTTAGCAACGATATAATTACAAACGTACCTAAAAACGGAAGTTTTGTGAAAAAAAAAATGAGAACGGACTTTGCTGTCACTATAAAAGGTAGATTTCGTAAGAAATACTACATATTACATTCTGCCCTATGTTGGAATTTCTGAAAAATGTTTGCAAATCTGACGCCGATCATGACCCCTAGAACCCCAAACCACCCCCAGTTCAAAACTTTATATATCTATCTATTTATCTATCTATATCTATCACTTTTTTTATGGGCATGGTAACTTCCATAATTCTGCACAAATTTCTTCCAAACCAATACATAAAATCAAAGGATAGAAAATCTCGGTCCAGTTCCTTATTTCGCAAAATCGGACCAAGGAGGTGGAAATAGGAAAGGGTTTTGTGAAAACCAAAAAAAGCCCATTACTTCTTAATTATAATACATATCAAATCACTTTAAAGATTTTATTACTTCTAGGAAAAGGGCCAAAAATTAATGTATCACAAATTTTTGATAAAATTTTAAATGGATTCAATGGGGAAAAAAAGGGGGGGGGGGGATTTAGGGAGAAAAAAATTCGTAACTTCGTCAATTCTTAAGACATCAAATTCACTTAAACTAATTATAAATCTTCTTAATATTAGCTACAACTTTTATTTTGACACGTGTTTGATAGGACCATCTCTAACCACAGAAAAAAAATTAAAAACGAAAAAAATGGGGTAGGGAAGCTGAAGGAGAAAAAAATGCATAACTTCGTCAATTCACAAGATATCCAATCCGCTTACATTTATTATACATCTTCTCAATATTACCTACATCTTTCACATTGACAAGTTTTTCTTAAGATCAACTCTTACATAAAAAAACGAATTAAACAAAAATATGGGTTGACAAATTATCGTATTAAGGGTGTAATCAAATCCAAACGGCTTATTTTCTGACTCATTTTTAAATTCATTTTTGCTCTCGAACGCATCCAATTGGCAGGTTCTCTTATTCAGAAACTATATAATGTGCTCTGTTGGTCGATTTTTTGATAAAGGCAGAATATATTTCAAAAAATGCTGTCAAAGTGGTCATTTTGAACCGAATTTCACGAATCGATAGTGTGGAAACGAAAAAAATGTCGTACTGAGAAAATAATTGTTTGTAAATCAAGTACTAATTAATAGAACGAAAAATAAAAACACGGGTCTCTTATCTTCTAAAAATCTCGTCAGAAAGCTTCATGTTTTTACTTTTAAAATTGAGTTTGAAAATGTGTCTTAAAATATCTAGTTGTTGAGCGTGGAAAAATATTGTTTTGAATTCCCTTTGCATGATTCTGATAAAACCATCTATTACATAAAAATGAAATAAAAAATTCTTCAAAAGATGCCAGATAAAATTGTTAAAGTGGATTTATCTCAAATCTTGATTTAGTTTTTTTAGGTGACATTAGTACTTAACTTCGAAATCTACTTCCGCCTGTAGTCCGAGCCGGCAAGGATTTTTTTTTTTTTTTTCTGACGCAATTTCCTTTCACAATGCATATACCTAACGACATTCTCTGTAAAACTTTTGAATACACTGATATAGTTAGAGGAAAAGCTTTAACAAATTCTTCAGTATGCATAGTCGATTTCTTGTAATCCATTAAGTAGTAGAAAATTTTATTGAAAGAGTAAACTTTCTTTTCAGCTCTTCTGGGACTTTGGTTTCATGTAATGAAATCCAATGTTATCTTAAAGGTAGACGTGAAATAGATACTTATTCGGCAATGGTATTTTGTATGTTAATTTGTTTGGAATTCGTTTAATGTTACATTATAGATGTTAAAATATTAAAGAGAATCTTTGAAACTTTTTAGGTGCGTTCGTAATGATACTAAATACTTTTCACCTATGGTCGTCATCTGGTCCGTCCGTCTGTCTGCATATAACAACGCAAAAACTACCCAGCAGAATGGCTTTAAATGTAATGTATATAATCGTTGCAGAATTTGGTCGAACCGTTTAAAATTTTATGAAAATCGAATCAAAACTTAAAAAGCTAGTAATAAAAGTTTTTTCTTCAGTCTACTAAATAATGTCATACATAATTAATTCATTGATATCCCATGACAGGTAATAATTCTAGGTTGCCATGGTTATGACGTCCTATTTATGATGGAGTCCTATTATTTCTATATTCCTTATTTTAATATACATAATCGTAATAAATTTTGTATTCATGCATTTTTTGCATAAGAGTGCAACCGCTATCGCATCAAGATCTATTTATCTATAAAACAAGTTATAGTACGAACGCGCCTCATTTGCCATGTTTGACGTACAACTTTCGATTTGTTCATGTTACTTTTGCTTGTTAAATATTAGCACATCTTTTATTTTTATTTAAAACTGGCTGTATAGTAACTCGTTGTAGCGATTTGTATCTTATAAGCTCTTTCAAGATTTTAAAGGAAAAAGAAATCTAATTGTATTCTACTTTTAGAAAAATATTTACTGGATATGTTTGCAGGTGAAAAGATCACACCAAATTTGCTTTCATGACGATACGAAGAGATGTAATCGAGGAGACTGGGACCCAAGTCCCACATCTCCGGAGCTGTAAAGATATGAGGATATAACTAGAAAACAGGAATTTTGTTTTTCAGAATTTAGTCTTATCCTCGATTAAGAAAAACATATATGTATATAAATATAGATAGTACAAAATATATTTCAGTTTTAAGACTTAAAACACTCGCTTTTATTATAGATAAAATGACGTCATTCGCATCCGCTGAATAACTCCTCATTTACGATCCAGTCTTAAACAACCTCTACAGTAAAGTATGCATATGACGTTACTATTGCTGAATACGAGGCTAATGGAAAAGAAAGGCAACCGCGGTGCTTTGCGCTTAACTTTTTTTTTTTTAGATCGCTGGAGTCATGTGATGCTCGAATGCACCAATGCAGGTGTAAGAAAAGAGCATGACGTCATTCTAGCGGTCTGTAAAAACACATATGAGGAATGCACCGTGGTAGCCTGTCTTTTTCATAAGCCACGCGTTGAATAATACACAAATCCAAAAAAAGAGATGTCGTCATTCAAGGAACTCGACAAAAAAAAAAAAAAAAAAAAAAAAAAAAAATCTGCTATCTAATGATTCATATGCCTTCATATGTTTTTAATATTAATGTAGGTTTCTTTCTTAAAATTATTTAAAGATTCACTTAGCTTATAACTATAAATAAATGCATCTATTACTTCATCAATTTAATACGGTATTTATTATTCACTCGAACAAATATTATGCTTGGAAGATCACAACAGTTCATCCACATCAATAATATAATACATTTGTTTACATAAATACTGGAATTCACCTAGAATTCTTACACAAATCTTTTCTTTTTTATTCAACTAATCTTCAACCTTCATGTTGAGATAAAACACTATCGAACTTCTAAAAAATAAACATCTCTTGAATTTTTTTATCAATCCGTTGCCACACCCTTTTTGCTTTTTTCCACGCTTCTCGTGTTGTACTTTTTATTTCATATAAGATTGCATATTCATTAAATAAACCCTTGAGTTAGTCAAGTTGCATTGATGAGAATATTTACAATCCTACATTAATGTAGGTACTTATAAAATTAAATATAGTTTATAATAGCTCAATGTTTTATCAGAAATCACTCATTTATATTTTTTCAAAATAGCACGTATTTTAATTACATTTTTTTCAACTGTTATGGGAAAAAGGCAACAAAAAGATATAATTACTATTTTTCCTTTCCTTTCTACATAAGTGGAGTTCTTGAGTTGCCAACATTAAAGAGATGGCGCTAAAAACTACAAAAAAAAAAAAAAAATAATAATATCTGAAAAATAAATAGAGATGAAGTTTACAAACAAATTGCGGTTAAAAGTATTATTTTTACAATACGACGGTATAAAAGTTGAGAAGGTACGATACTTAGAAGTTTAAAAAATTGCAGTAGAGTATTTAACAGTACAATGATACGTCTGCTTTGTTTTACGGCTGGATTATACAATATAACGTTATTTTTAAGAGACGACACTTTAATTGCTGGCCGAAAGAAATAGCATATAGGGGGCTAACAAGGTGCGGGTCCCTTAATCAGTAGCAAAGACAAAAAAAGGGAGTGGGGGCTATGACTTAGCTTCTTGAGTTCAGAAAAAAGAAAACTACAGAAAAAATAAATCTTTAAGTTAACAAAAATTAAATTTATAATTTAGAAAAAATTAGATTAAAAATGTACTATAAAAAATATATAAAAAGGCCGTTGTTTAGTATGCTCAATAAAGCGGGAGCTTTCCAGGGTGCACGCAGACCGCAGCCTTGAAAAAGGCTCTTTGCAACAAAATAACAGGTCCACAAAGTCTGAAAATGAGTTTTTACGCTGTGGCGAAAAAATATTAGCTTTAAAATAAAGAAAATATTAAAAATTAAATTTTAAATTTGCCTAAAATGAGTAAAATCTTAGCAGCACCTGCTAACCGAGATAGAGCAGATCGTACGGCTCTGATAAGAGCTTTGAGCTAAACCAGGCCAGTTATGTACGATACCCTTCAAAATTTACCAACTATTGAAAATTATTCTAAATTAAGAAATCTAAATTTCTTATATCATTATAATAATTTTTATATATTTAATTTTAGAAAACAAACAAGAAAAAAATATTTCAACTAGGTTTATAATACGTGCATATTTTAAAAGAACAAGAAGCGACTTTAATTCCATAATGCTTCATTTGAAATTCACGCAACTTCTTTTTTTCACAGATATAGCGCTGGAAAAATAATTATGTAAGAAAACATTTGGAATGCAAATGAATCTTTAACGCAGTCTACGGAACATAGAATTTTATTGAAAGAGAAAACATTCTCGTTAGCTGTTTTGGGATTTAACTATTATATACCAAAGAATAATATTTTCTTAAGGTTAAATGTGAAACTAATATTCATTCAGCATGCTCGTTTTGTTTGTAAAAGGTTTTTATGAATATTAAAATATACTTTGCTTACACTAAACATAAAATAAAATTTATCTATAGTGTAGAGTGAGATTTAAAGAGACAATTTTCACATTTTTACTAATATTTCTAGCAGTATATAGTTGTTAATTTTAAAATGTTACTTAAAGAATACTTCAATATTTAGCAACATTTTGAGAAACTGATTTCGATATATGTGTACTACGGAAATAAAATTTTCGCACTTCATAAAATTTATTCCATAAAAATTTCCTTTTTAAAATGGTTATACAACCCTAGTTTATTTAATTATTCTCTATTTTAAATAATATTCCATTCATTCAGTTTACTTAAATTCATTTCTATTTAAAATGCGCATAAATCTAATCTAGAAAAAATTGTCCGTAATTGTTATTTGTTTTCAAAGTCTTTTATTTCTCAGTTTCAAATTCAATTAAAATCATCTGGTTTGTACCATTTTATAAAATTTTGATTCTAAAAATCGTTTGGCGTGCTTTTTCCCAGTGAACCGCACCATTCCTTTTTTTTACGCCTTTAAAATATAGTTCGGACCAGCTTCAATCTGTTATTGGTACTTTCCCATACCTGCAATGCAGTGAAAACCCTTCCGCGCCGAGTATAAAATGCCAAAATGTGAGTTTCGGAGCTCGGATTTTGTGTCATTAGTTGTCTTAAAAAACTGCATCTACTGTTTTAAAACGCTCATCGAGGTGGTAGAATGTTTTTACAACTTCTTCTCCTAAAGTGTAGTTTAAGCTGAAGTAACTACTGAGGTAGATGTGGAATATCGCAACATGCCGTGAGTTGTGGTAGCTGCTTTACAACTGTATTCTACTGGAAGGAACAAATAAAAATTCTTCTTTTACGAAGAGCTGCTTTTTTATTTCTCGTGAAATTGCCAATGTATTTCGACCAGAGGCCAACAGGGATAAACGACGACTTCATAAGTGCTATTTTGAGCGATTTCAAAGATATTCACTAAATGGTTGATCAAATGATACTAATTACCTTTCCTAAATATGGAATGATAAGAAAGGTTTATTGTAAAGCCTTATGATAGAGTCTTATAGAGTTATCTCTACTTCTATTACTACATTTTACAAATTATCGTAACATGTATATATATATATATTTAATTTTTAATAATTTTTTAACATGCATACATACTGTCCCATTTATCCCCAGAAATGTATTCAAAACTAAGTGTTACATATTATTTTACAGCATATTGACTGGAGCTAATATCAAATGACAGTAATACTTTGGTACTGGCAGTTCCTAGATTTCTAGCCTTCGGTTGCTTCATTGTAGCATACTCAAGATAAACAAATCAAATTTCTTAAAGGTGCATATATTAAGACAGACTTGAACGCAATTAATACAATAACGCAAAAGAAGTGCAAAATTAGCCGGTGCCAGGACTCGAACCTGCATCCACAGCGTACCCTGCTGTTGCTTTAAACATTAAGCTACCCTGACCGACGTCATAGATCGACAATTTCTCACTAATAAACCATGTTGGGGAACGTCATGGCTGGCAATCAGTCAGCTCAGGATGATAGGAATTACGATGAATAAATTAATATTATATCCTCCTGAGACCCAAGCAAAATATAATGCATATATTTTTTAATATGAGTTTTTTTCAACAAATAGGCATGAAAAATGATGTTTTTAAAGAAATTAATAAATTTCGATTTTTTAATTTTGTTTTACAGCACATCCATCTAAAAGGATGTTCACTGTTCAGGCCATAACTCGCTTTAAAATAATTTTAAAAATGCTAAAAGTATGGGAAATAATACAATTTATTATAAAGAACATAAGGCAAGTATTAACATGTGCTATTAAAATTGCAAAAAAAAAAAAAAAAAAAAAAAGTAGTTTAAACAAATTAAAATAACATGATAACGAAACTTACCAGCAGAACGTAGAATTCCAACTTGACTCATTTATTACGCCATTTTGTAAACAAAATAGTTACCGTTGCCAAAATCCAAAAGCTGAATGTTGATTTTTGATTCATACATTACCATGCCAAACTGGTTTTATATTGCTACAATGAAATTTAATGCAATAGAAGGAGAAAGCAAAACATTCATTTAAATGGACGCCAGGTCTCAGGAGGATATCGTTAATTTATGTGTGCCTTAAAACAAATTTCTGTTTGATCAGTATAATAAAATAAAGAATTATTTACTTTTTTCTCAAGAACTTTACTTGAAGAATATCAATGTTAATGTTTAAGATTCTTGCAACATAATAAGCTTTTTTTGCCACATAAATTTGTTAGTATAAAGTAATCTTTCATTATATTATCCAAACTGCAAACTTAGTGGTCCATATCACTTAATGTATATATGAATGACCTTTCATCTTCCTCATGAAGTGATAAATTCTCATATTCATCACTACTGTCCATATCGGTAGACTATTCTTTCGTCTCGATTTCTTATTTTTTATCATTTCCTTTTCCAAATATTGTTTTCCTGCTGTAGCGGTTAGAATACGACAATGGTCTCATTTTATACTCTTAGAACCTGGTTTCCTTGCAACAGCTTTGAGATAAGGACCTATTAACGTGAGGGGAATACTGCCATGCTGTTCAATCACAATAGAAGATTCCAATGGTGTTGTACTAATAGAAGAACTTGTTGAAGGAGAATTGCAATCTTCTTCAAAAGTTCCCATATCAACTAAAGGGTGGTCGGTGGCAAATGATGCAAGAAAATCAGCCTCTGTAAAGATATATGTGTATATGTATATAATTAAACGGAAATAATATGTGTAAAAATAAAAGTAATAGATAATACAAATATTGAACCCACTAAATTGAAAGTGCAAATATGGATGTCTTACGCATACGTCAGAGAAGCTTAATAAGAATAATTCATAGCGAAGCTATATATTTTCGTCGAATATTGTGAGCATTAAGACTAAAAATGACAATATTAAGCTTCTTATAACATATAGACTAACCAATACTTAAAAGAAATTAAGATTACCAAGAAATCAATGAAAATTCAATATAAGGATATAATAAACGTAAAGACCTATAGAACAACTCACCACGTAAAAAAATGTCAAAGATGGAATTGGAATCTGATAAGATGCATGTGCCTCGGACAAGCAAGTTAGCATGTGAGATGTAGGAGGAAAATTAAAAAAAAAAAGATATGTATAAAATAACATGTGCTGCCATCAAGTAATGGTATGAACTATGTTGCCTAATTATAGGGTAAATGAACAATCACTTCTTTAAAAATTGACGAATGAAATTACATTACTAAATATATATATATGTATATGTATATATAATATATATATATTGATCTACCACTTCTTCCCATAAAAAAAAAACACCCTGTATTTGTATTTTTTTCGAATTCCTCTAATCGATAACGAAAAACAAAATCTACATTACAAAACTTTTTATATTTATTTCCCGTTCATCCATGTCTCCGAGATACATTGTGACAGAAGGGAGAAGACGTGCATCTGAAATGAAAAATGCATTCTTTTGTTGATACATTTTATTGAGTGCAGATAGATGTTAGAAATATCTGATGCTGGAATATTTTTCATAAATACGTTTTAAAAGCTTTGAATGGTTTTTCGAGTCGATAATATTCGGATATGCTACTACTGCAATAAAACAACATCATATCCCATCAAAATCTATGCCTTACAGAGTTCGTAAATATCATTATATTTTCGAAAATATCAAAAATATCCGATATTTTGATATATATCCGATATTTTCGATATATATCCGATATTTTCGATATATATCCGATAATTTCAAAATATAGTCAACTTATTGATAATTATAAATATTTTCAGACCTAATATAAATTAGAAAGTAAAACATATTGCATTTAGCATGAAAACTTAAAAAACAATATTCTAATTTTTTTTTTTCACTTAAGATAAATTGACTTAAAGCTGACACCCAAAAAACAGTTCCTAAAGCTGACATTTTTAAATAAAACAAATATTTAAAGCATTGCAAATTTTCCAAATGCAAGATATCTTGGATTTAAGAAGTGCTGAAAGAAAAACTCATTCTAAATTATTTTAGAAAATTGGTAATGACTTAAGGTTCAATATCTGAAAATTGGACAATTTGCGTCCACTGCCAATAATATTCCATTAATTATACTAAAACCAAAAACTGAAAAATGTAATATATTGTAACATTTGTTATAACAATTACCGATGATAAATGGACATATTATGATAGATAAATAATTAATTTTAAGTTTTAAACAATCGAAATCATCATTTCAGTCCTTGTCCCAAGGTACAAATATCCAATATTAAATGTATGCTGTAAATTTTTTTATAAATATTTTTAACTTTTGCTATTATATAATTATACCTATATGTATACAGTATGGGAAAATATAATGCTCCTTTACTCGTATAGATTGTATACTAAAAATACATGTCCCTGAGGTTGACCATCATCTCAGTCCCTCTAACCACACATTTAGGTTAACAGATACTAGGTGGCGCTTGCAGAATTATTTCCATTGTAACAGCAACTATAGTTCAACTACCCACAATGGATGAAGGTAAGTTGTTCTTCTCATTGTTTCATTTTTAGAAATATTTAGTTTTTGTTCTGAAAAGAGATGAGTATTTTTTTTATAGCATCATTCATGTCCCCATATTTGACTTTTTATCTATAAAAAAAGCTTATTGCAACTTTATTTATGTAACATACAAAGGTCACATGGAATATTTAATAATTTATATGTTTTCAAAATGATTTAACAAAATGGCTGTGCAGCGTTTAAGACAAAAACATTACCTGAGTCCCCATCATCCCAGTCACCATTATTAGACACTGATTATGGTGTTACCAGACACTTTCTTCCATAAAAGTTTATCCTACGCATAAAATATACATCCTTGATCTCAAAACACTACACTTTTCAAATGACAAAACATGTATCATAGTATGTAATTGTATTTGGAAGTTGGTACATTAATTAAAAAAAAAATAAAAATTCTAGAGTGAAATTGTCCACTTTTCAGATATTGACCCTTAAATATATGTTTTAATTAAAGATGTCAGCCTTAGGTCTGTTTTTTGGGTATCAACTTTAGGTCACTTTACCTTATGTAACAAAACTGAAGATCAACTAATTGAAAACAAACACAATTTGCTTTTTACACTTACAAAAAACGAACTATGGGATTAATTATCAAGTTTCCAGAAAATTTTGTGTTTTATACAACAAACCTATATACAAAATAATTTGCTTTTATTGAAAAACTAGCTAAAGTACCTGGCGTTGCCCGGAATTTTAAGAATGATTGTTTTGAAAAACCAATTTCGAAATTTAAAGTACAACATAAAAAAAAGATAAATAAATAAATAAACAGTCGAAGTGTTGTACACATGAATCAAATGAAAACCAAATATAAAAATGTATAAATTTATATAACAGACGCAAAATAATACAGTTAAAATGAACTTATTTCCATTCATCATTGGAGCAATAATGTTAAAATACGCCAATATTTCCATAATCGAGTTTTTTATCATGCTTAAATACATTTTTTTCACACTTATATGACGTTATAAATTCAACATGTCCTTTGTATTTCCAATGTGACGTAATATTCCATTTTGTTTATTCGTCAAATTAATTAAATAATTATAATTTTTCACATTGAAATCACAAAACAGAAAAATTATGATTTAACATTCACTTTTGTTTTTAATCCGTCAAACTATTTATTTTATTTACATTTTCACGTGGAAATCTTGCAGTAGAAAAGTTATGATGTAATATTCCCTTTTTTAAAAAATTTGTCAAACCATTTATTTTATTTTTTCACGTGGAAATCTTGCGATAGAAAAGTAATTGCTGTGGTAAGAATTTTATTGTGAATTTTTAATTGTTTGCAACAGCTATAACGAAAAATGTTTACATTTGATTGGAAACTGCTGTTAAATTGATTTTTTTATTAATTAAAAATTAACTATAAGTTATTCCGATTCCGGATTACTTTAGTTGCCTCGTCCGTGTTTTAATACGCATGTACGTAAGCTTTCAAAATTCTGGCTTCCAAACAGTGGATTTGAACATTACAGACACACAGACAAGCAGACAATTTTTCATTTTTATTTATTAGATTTGAACATAAATGTTATCTTATGTGCTTTTTCATTCTCTAACCTGTTGCGTAGTTTAAAGAAAACCAAAACCAGGAAATATTCTAATGTAGCTGTAAATAGTTTCTCTAAATTAGACAGTTTATCTTTCAATAGCTCTTTTAAATAAATATTGTCTCACATAATTATTGGTTCTACATTCTACATTTAAACATTCAGCTTCAGATGTAATGCAAAAACTGCCTGCCAAAACAAAAGTTCTTATCTACAGAATAAAACAATCAATAATAACAGTTAAAAAATCCATTTACACATGTTTTGACTGAAAATATTAAAATTATCATACGTAATATTTTGAAAATTAGTGCCAAATATATGAAAATATCGAAAATATCAAACTTCATGATATTTTGAAAATAAATATCGGATATATATCATGATATTATATCAAGCTATATATCATTGATATATATCACCGAAACCTGATGGTGTATGTGAGTTAAAGTAATTTATGATTTATTAGTTACTTTATTTGCTCTTAATTTTTCAGATTTTTATGTAAACTAGTAAAACTGCAGATTAGAAGCTTCAACGTGAGCTCTGCAAGCCATTATTTTTTAATCTCACTTTACATAATATTCAACACCCTACAATTTAATTTTTTTACATTACATAAATATTTATATAAGCATATAAATTTCTTCGAAGGTTCTGGAAATTAGAAGCGCTAAATTAGATAGCTGTTATACAATGATGGTCTGAAATTTTTATGAACGCTTATTCTCATAATTTTTAAAATAAAAAGGTACTTTTTCTCACGTGTGTGTGAGTGAAGGGGGTACTCTGCCCCCCGAACTCTTGAACCCTGCAGTCTCATTAAATTTACATTCGTAATTTTCTATTGATTGTGCGAATGATTATAGTACATCTTGGATTTCGTTTTATCGTGTGATTTTATTAGGATAAGCAATAGTTTTGACAAGGTTTTTGTTTTATCCCAAAATCCAAATAGCAATATTTATTTACCTGCCAACCTCGAATCCCCCACATCTGGTGGATAAATTGAATGAAATTTCATAAACGAAAGAAGCTTATGGAAATATAAACTGAATCTACTGTATTTAACTTGTGTCTAATTTGGAATTCTAATGTTTTTACGTTATTTGTTTCCGAAAAACAGTTTTAACACGTTAAGCACTGCGAGAGTCACCGGTGACTGACACTGAACTTTCCTTTCAGAACGCGTCATTCACCGATGACTGACTGTCTAAAATATGATATAAAACTAAAAAAATATATATATAGTGCTTTAAGTAATTACTAAAAATTTATTTAAAATTTACTTATCTTTTATTTATTACAGGATTATACTTTCTTAAAAATTACTTAAAACATTGAAAAATTTTCAGCGTCAGTGTCAGTCATCGTGGCACTCAACGTGTTAATAATCATTCTCCTATATTTAGGTATAAGATTTTATCTAAATACATTTTAGTCTGCTTGATAGCAAAAGCATTCTAAAATCACCCGAAAATAGGCATACTGAGACTTTTATACCTATTGAGTAATCATTTATCATCGTATCAACTGTCAATTGACTAAATAGAAAACCTGATTTGGCACTATAAAGTATTTTTTATGAAAGCCTTTTAATGCTAATTCAATTAAAATCCGTCCTATATTTTTCTGCATTTATCTTTTCTCGTATTCTGTAGATTCTACTGTATGATATAGGTGCAGATTCCCAAAAGTTTTAAGGAGCCTGTGGCGCCTGAACCCCAAAAATCTAGTCGCCACTTTTGCTCCTCAGCAAAATCTAGTGGCCACATTGTAAAACAAACTCATAAAACAATAATGTTTATATGGAAAAAACTTAGAAAAAAACTCAGGAATTCAAAATGAAAAATAGTTTAATTAATAAATACACATGTACAACAAAACACAGACTAGATACAATAACTGTGTGTATTTAATTTAATCCTGAAATTCTTGAAACTTTGATATTAAAAAAGTTTAATATGAAACGAAAGAATGCAACACGAAACCGACCCTATGCAGGACTCTACACTCTAGATCTAGATGGAATAAGATAGTGATAAGGGAAATTACAGCGGGGCTAAATTCACAAAACTCGTGATAAAAATTCCTTCTATGAAAATCTCGCACTTGCAGAAAACATTTACACAGCAAGAATATACCTCGCGTTAAGTATTTTTTCGTGCGAGTTTCTTTTTCTTTTTTCTTCAAAGTTCGGGATCCTCTATCCTCGGGACTCCATGATCCAAAGCTCTCAATAATTTCCATCACATCGGAAACTTTCGACTGTCTCGTGAGCCGTAAAAGAGTATTTATTTCAACTCTGGATTTGGACGAAACCTTCGAAGAAATGCTTGTTTTTGCTGGTGTCCAAAGGAGAAGTTTTACGAATAGCGCGCTCATGTGCCGAGCTTCGCAGCTGCTAAACTTTGTAATGGAGCGGACATGCGCACAATTATATTCGAACATAATGTTCGGTAAGAAAGCAGTACATAACGTGGGCAGTGTTCACGACGGTAACCGAGATCACAAAAATTCCCTGACTTTTTATCAAGGTCATACTTGATCTCGGCCAGTGAAAGGAGCAGGCGCTTTTCTATTTGCAAAAGAAAAAAAAAATCAAAATTCCGCGACGGCGATCGGGAACACTGGAACTTGATTTCTGGCGACTAAGACACTGAAAGTTAGTCGCCACGAGGCGACTGGCGACCGTAAATCTGCACCTATACTGTATGGTATATACAGTACAACTTGCAGTAAACAGGGGCACTTAATATACGATTGAGGTTTTATTTTCCTTGTAAGTCACTGTGTATAAAAACTTTTTAAAACATCACATTACTAGGGGTCGTACGCTTCTGAAATTTCAAGACCTGGAAATTCATCGGTACCAGTATTTCTTTATAGAAAATCTCTTCTTAAATAAGGTGAAATTTCGCGCGTTTAACCTAGATTTATTTTTCTATAAAAAAATACTGATATTTTTATAGAAAACTTCCCTGAAGCGACGACCCCTGCATTACTAATTGGTTAATTTTTAAATCATACCAAAGAGATATTTCAAAATAATAAACTGTTATCTATTTGCCTAAGCAATTGCTACGACCTAACGATTATTAATTTTATTTCTAGTTTTCTTTCAAAGTGAAAGAAGCAATTTGTCTTTTTGTCATTTTTATGGCCTTCATTACTTGCGTCAGATTTATATCATCATTTATTATTATATGCGTATAGTGAAAAAAAAATTAACGGTATGACCTCACCCAGTGTGACATACTGTCAGCTAATAATAAAAGAAAAATAAATCCATTATCACGCTTTTATGATACTTTCTCTTTACACATACACGTGCAAATAAATACAAGGTGATCCAAAAATGTTCTTCTAACCTTGATCTTGATTTTTGGGAAGCTTACCACATCATTAAAAATTCTCACTCTTTAGTCAATGACTTATCTAGTACTCCAGATTTTCCAAGTATTTGGAAAGCATTAATTTAATTTCCTCTTTTTTCGTTTCTTTTTCTCTCCTTCTCCGGTAGATGTCGCTACTTGTCCACCCAGTCGTTTCCACTGCTTCTCTGTCATTGGTTGTTTCTGGCGCTTTCGCTACCCGCATAGGGTATATAAGGCAGCGCGTCTCTGTCTATCATTTTGTTCAGCCTTGCTTTTTATAGCACGCTGTTCTTTTTTCCCTATCTTGCACTGAAGAAGAATCTCGCTGTAGATTCGAAACAGCTGTTTGCTGCTTTTCACGCATTATTTGTGCATTTTAAACGATGGTTTACTGCTTTTTTAAATACAAGGTGATTCAAATTAGATGCAATGGCCATTATCTTTTGTACCGAGCGAAACAGGTTTTAAAGACGGAAATCGAAATCGAAACGGAATTTTGATAATCCTCATCTTTTCGTCCGAAAATGAAAAAAAAAAAAAAAAAAAAAAAAAAAGAAAAAGAAAAGAAAAAGAAAAAAGCAATTTAGCAAATTACAACGGCCATTTGGAAAATGATTTTTTTAAAGACTAAAATTTAAGACATAAAAAATCGCACGGAGTTGATCATAGATTACGTACGCCACGAATTAAACATTAATAGTGTTATTACACGTAAAAATTGCAAGCGACAAAAATTGCCTGAGACTCGTCAGATTTCCTGAAACTTACGTATTATCCAGCAGAAACTTACGTATTATCCAAGCATTTTATTGGCTGTTAGGGAAAAGGCTTTTCCATCGTCAGATTTCTTGGAAATCTGACGACCCATTTTAAATGAAATTTCATTCATAAACTTCTAAACATCCCACAATATTACTTTTTACACCGTCGTATAGAGAAAAAAATGTACTTTTAAATGCAAATTGTTTGAAAGCTGTATCTCTATTTGTTTCTGAGTTATTATTATTTTTTTTGTAGTTTTTATTTCTTTTTTGTCATAGTGGTAACAGAAGTATCCATCTCTGTTGAAAGTAAAGGGAAATACAGATTACTGTATAGACCAATCAGAAAACGTAAACGAAAGCGTCCAGCATGTTTTTAAAAGTTATTAAGTTGCATTTATATATATGCAGATAATTATCAATTAATTATATACATATATAGAAGCACATTTATAACAAATTAACAGACATACATAAATGTGTATGTGTGTGTATAAGTTTCAAACAAAAACAAAACATAAATAACCCCCGCCTCCATAAGAAAGTTTTGAAATGGCGCCCCAGTTTCAAAGTTTTATCTCCAGCAGAACCGAAGTTGCCTTTGACAAAAACTTTTTATTTTCATATAAAATATAATGTAATTAATTCATCAACAAAGCCGAATGATTTTCAATCATACGAATTGCATCAAATAACGAAATGTTTTAGATATACACACCTAGATTTATTTTTTATAACGATTTTTGTAAATGATTATCTGTTATACTAGAACTTTCTGAGAGAGCATTCAAAGCACTTCTGCTGTTTCAAATTAAAGATTTTATATTGCTGTTAACTCTGTAGCTTTTAATGAGCACGTGGAAAGCATCTTCAAAGTTTAGTCATATAGGCATTGCTTGCTTTATAATTTGCACTCACGTCTTGAGCCAGCCATGATTGATCATTATAAACAGAGAAGTTCATAGTAAAATAAAGAGTGTCTCATTCGAATCGATACATCTCAAATCAACCAGTAATGTTGAAAATTTCCGAATGAAGAAAAGAGATTTTTGGAATACTGATAGTTTCGCACCGGCCGAATTTTCTACAGCATTTTTGTCGAAAACGACTTCTCTCAAAACTCAGATTTTGGGTCGAAAACGAAAACAAAAGCGAAACCGAATTTTTGGTCGATCTCTACTTAACCCTTTATGTACTGAATTATGAATTCATGAAATTTTTATCTCTAAAGAATTTTTCGTGAATTTTTGAAACTACATAAGAAGATTTACATAAGCATTTAATAAACTGTAGAAGGTTTAATTAAATTTGAATTTATAAGAATTTTGTGCAATATTTATAACCCCACTCAAACCTTTTCTTTTAAATATTTTTCTTAGTATTTTGTAGAATTAGGAAAAGTACAAATATCCTATATTTCTATATTTCTTACAACAGAAATATAGAGATATTTCCGAATTGAAAAATCCCCCCCCCCCCCCCAACCAACGGCAAGAATGCTGAAAAGACGCAAAGGCAAAAAAATCATCCTTTTAAAAATATTTTGTTTTGTGTAACCGATAATGCTTTTGGAACAAGATAAAATAATCCATCTATAACCATTCTAAACTGTATTACTACTAATCGATGTATTAAATGAATTTTATAAGAAGTTGTTTTAATGATACTTATAAGTACTATCAGTAGATAAAGGGTTAATATACTGATAATAGACGCATACTCCCAGGTACAAAAAGTATTCATCTCAATGATAGCTTTTAGCAATGACATTTATTTTACAAGAGGGCTGATACGAAATTTAGTATTTTATATGTTCACCATTTCCTAACGTTATTGTTCCTCGAAACCCCTCCCTCTCTCCTAGTGATATCGTTACCAATGTCTAGAAATTGTTTTTATTTTTACAAATTTTTTCTTTCTTTTTATTCGGTTGCAATAATATACAGGTAGGGTTATATATTAATTATTCGCATACCTTACTGATTTAAAGGAAGAGAGGAAGTTAATAAAATATCACTATGATATATGAAGTATCTTTATATCGAATAGCACTTTAACCCCTTCAGGGCCGCTTAATATTTGGAAAACCATCAAAAAAGTACCTATTTATTTTATTACAGAAATTGAATAATTATATGGTCTCTAAATAAAATATGCAATTAGTTTTTTTTAAGGCGAAAAATAAGGATGTTATAGAACAAATTCACATTTGTAGAAAAGCCATCATGAAAGAATTCTGTGTTTTAATGTTTGTTTTATACCATACAAATTAATGCGAATAAAACCTTTATTTTTCACATCTTAGATCTTTATTTATCATCATCACACAAATTTTTATAAATAATATTTGAAATAATATAATATACATTAAATTTTGATTATTAATAATTTTTTTGAATGTGATATATTCCGAAGCATGCAATACAAATCACAGCATTACAATCAGCGCCAAAAGCTAAACCCAAACGGTAATGTTCAAAGACTTCAGGCGGAAATGCCAGTTAAATTTTTCTGGTTTCAGAAGTTTTTTCCAGCAATTAAATCTCCAGCCCGGAAATATGATGGGCACGAGAAATAACGAACGACACCTCAGCCCATGATATTGACGGAAGCGAAAACTAAGGGGTTAAAGAAGTACTTACTAGTTAAAGGTATTTAATAATAACTTTTTCCTACATGATGCATTTAACAGTAATATTGTCTTTTTGCACTTGCTGAACCATGACACACATTTGTCTTTTTGTTACAGTGTAAATAGGAGATAATTCATTACGTATTGATTCACCATGAAGGTAATTTTAGAATTAAAAAGTATTTATCAATTTAAACTAGCGCGTATATGAAATATAAAAATAAACAGTTTTTTCTTAACCTTAAAAAAAAAAAAAAAAGAATTCTAGACATTATAGGCTTTTTGTAATATCTTGAGATTTCTTATACAGTTTTATAATTTCCGCTAAACTCAAGATATATTTAATCATATTCATAGGTTCTTAATATTTAAAAATGTTATTAATCTTTTTTTTTCTTAAAGAATTTATTCTTGTCTAAAATATTATTAAATTATGATGAGATTTATATCAGCTTAATAAATTTTTAAATTAAGTGATTTCTAGTTTCTGAACCTTTTTTTTTTCACCATTATAGCCAAAAGCAATAAATTTAGAGATTATGGAAGTCCGCAGATGTGCTTTTATTATCTTCATAATTAGGCCAAGCTGTTCCTTAAAATCCTATTTTAAGAAATTATTAAAATAGTTATTAAAAAAGGAAATTCTGTCAAAAGCAGTAACTTATTAAGAAATTTTTGACCAGTTTAGATGCTGATGAATTCTGATTTGAAAGTTAAAGAAGAAAGAAAAGTATTTAATTCATTACTTTTGGGGTCATGTGTCATAAATTGCGATTTATGTTCGTCTTTATGTAAAAAATATATTGATTTTATTTTTTAGCTCACAGGCTATCAAACCCACATGTTCTGTATGTACGTACGTATGTATGTACGTAACGCGGTTAACTCTTGATAGAAATATCCGATTTGCTTCAAATTTTGTATATAGTTTCATTTTCATATGGCGATTCCCTAATTAGTTTTGGGAGTTCATTGGTTAAGTATAAAAGAGGGGTACGGGGAGCTAATCCCTCTCCCTTAATTTAGATAAATGGGTTTTTCATGCAGAATTATCCGATTTGCTTCAAATTTGGCATACCAGTTTATCCTGATAAGACGCTTCCCTGATTAGATTTTGCGGTGCATTGGTTAACTATAAAAGGTGGGGAACGGGGGGCTAATCCTCCCCTTAATTTATATAGATGATTTTTTCTTGCAGAATTATCCGATTTGGTTCAAATTTGGTATACTGGTTTATTCTAATAACGCGCTTCCTTGATTAGATTTGGAGATTCATTGGTTAAGCATAAAAGGGAGAAATAGGGGAGCTTATCCCCCCCCCCCCTTAATTTATTTTTCTAGGTGCATTATTCTATGAAATAATAAGATAATAGTATATTATAATTGAATATTGAAATAATAGTATATTATACAATAGATGTGAATAGCAGTTAAGGGCAGGTGAAAGTCAAATTTGTGAAAAAAGTAGTTTTTATTAATTTTTTAATATTTTGAATCCTTTATTTTTCCACCTTTCGAATGGTATATTACTTTTGTTTCTACGACAGCAAGAAGTTAAAAAAATTAAGTAATTCAGTTTGCTGACATCATACATAAACATTACATACGTAAACGTTAAACTCAATTTTCTCAGAACGTTGCTTTTTAAACTTCGATGTACCTTTTTATATAAACTACCATACGTTATTGTTTGAAATCTTGCCAGAATATTTCACACCTACCCCTGATCAATCTGAAGTGAACTTTTGTTACAAACATTTGTACAAAATTTTTATAAAAAAGTTTTTCTTTGGAAAAATGCAAGTTTTTTGTTGTTTGAAAGTGGTTTTTATTTCAGATTAAAAAAAATAAATAACTAAAGCTGTTTATAAAGTTGACTTCACTTTATTAGGAATTTTTCATATTATGTACATAAAAAAATTCAAGTTAATATCTTTAGTAGTTTCTGAGAAAAAGTACATTAATTTAACATGGTAAGTATGGGGACTTCCAACTGTCCTTAACTGGGAACTTTTATTTTTTTTTATTATTCACTTTTTCACAAAGCTAAATTTATAAATTACACAAGCGTGCGATGGTTGTGTTTTTTAACTTCTAATAATTGATTTTTATGTATTTTGTAGCGCTGAATCCGAGAATAAACTTCATTATTAACCATCTCGTGAGGATATTTCGCAAATTGTAAATTTCAAAGTTAAAAAGTAAAATAATAGCTACTCATACTATAAAATAGAAAAGATGGTTGAGTTTTTTAACTTTCATAATTTATTTTTAAGTATTTTTTAACGCTGAATCCCGAAAATGACCTTCTTTTTTAACCATCATCTCAAGAGTTTTTGGAAATCTTAAATTTCAAAGTTAGAAAGTTAAAAAAAATAGCGAAAATCTGATGCTGTAAAATAGTTGTGATGATTGCGTTTTTTAAATTTTGATAACTGATTTTTGTGTACTTTTTAGCACTGTATCTGAAAATGACCTTCATTTTAAACCATCACGTTAGAATTTTTCGCAAATCGTAAATTTCAAAGTTAAAAATAAAAATAATGGCGAAAATCTTATAGTATAAAATAGATGTAGAACTTTTTTTTTAATTCAATTTTTTATTTAATTCAATAATGTATTCAAATTTTTGGCTTTTAATGGGGATTCTTACAGCTGAACATTTCAGGGGTCCGATGAGGGGAATCACTTTTAACTTTCAACTTTTTAACTTTGAAATTTACGGTTTGCGAAAAATCCTGACGTTGATGGTTAAATATGAAGGTCATTTTCGGATTCAGCGATAAAAAATACGTATCCATTATCAAAAGTTAAAAAGCGCAACAATCACATCTATTTTATAGTATCAGATTTTCGTTATTTTTTGACTTTTTAACTTTGAAATTTCAATTTAAAATTCAATTATCAAATGCTAAAAAAGACGACACAAAGCAAATTTTGGAGTCTAATGTTGTTGTTACACGTACTCTGAAGTCATTTTCCCCTCCGACGCTTTTCTGTAAAACAAATATGCACGATGACTATTTTTTAAACGAAAATAATACTGTGTACTATAACAACATATTCAAATTTTGTGGTCATTTACAATTTTTAAGAAATTTACATCCTAGAAAGTAAAAAAAGTAAAAAAAAGGAAACCAATGAAATGCTTCCTAAAATGCTTCCAATCATAAAAACGTTTCTTTACGCAAAAAGTTAAGTTTCGAATTTCGCCCAAAAATGTTGCTATCGAAGAAAAGAATGGAACAATCATAAACTAGTTGGATGTATCAATCCCTAAACTTTATTCTATCTCATGTCAATATTTCATTTTAATTAGTTTTATTAGTATTTTTATTAGATTTATGCATAATTTCATACACTTTTCGACGGTACAATATTGACAATTGCACAAAAATCGCTATTACAGCGCCCCCTTCGGGCGGAATTTTTCCAAATTCAGGGAGGACCTTCTTGCCATGTCCAAAAACATACACAAAAAATTTGGTTCGGTTCCATGCATAACTTCATACACTTTTCGATGGTACAATATTCAAAATGCACAAAAATCGCTATTACAGCGCCCCCTACCAGCGGAATTTTTCCAAATTCAGGGAGGACCTTCTAGCTATGGACAAAAACATACACAAAAATTTGGTTCAATTCTATGCATAACTTCATACACTTTTCGATGGTACAATATTCAAAATGAACAAAAATCGCTATTACAGCGCCCCCTACTGGCGGATTTTTTCCAAATTTTGGGAAGACCTTTTTGCCATGGCCAAAAACATACACAAAAATTTGGTTCAATTCTATGCATAACTTCATGCACTTTTTGATGGTACAATATTCAAAATGCACAAAAATCGCTATTTCAGCGTCCCTACCGGCGTATTTTTTCCAAACTCAGGGAAGACCTGCTTGCCATAGCCAAAAACTTAAAAGAAAATTTGGTTCAATTCTATGCATAACTTCATACGATTTTGATGGCACAATGGCGACACACGGACATACGGACAGACAGACAGACATTTTGTATAAACATGCTTTTTGTGATCTCTGACCCCTAAAACGTGCAAATCCGTCGAAAAAATTTCGATTACAATACTTTCTTCTATTGAAGATAGAATAAAGTAAAATATACAAACCAAGCAGTTGTAGCGGTTTTATTTCTCCGCAAGGCGCAATAGACTGCTAACATTGTGCAATTCATCCATATAAAGGCTGTTTATAAAAGAATGCCCCAGTTATACATTTTAATAATATCAACTGCAGAGTGTTGGTTCAAGGTCAGAATTACAGAATAACTCAAACAGTTTTAGATAAGCGCATGCACGAGCACTGCTTTGTTATGGACTCTCTTGCAGTGCCACATACGCATAATGGAGCCTGCTGAGCATAAAGCGTTATTGCCGAGCTGAAGATTTAAAAGCCATTAGAGCCATGCGATTTTTTACCCGACTGCCAAGAAGGGTTATGTATTTCACGCGTATCTGGGTATGTGGATTTCTTTATACCCTCGAAACATCCCAACGGCTGGATGGATTTTAATGAATGAGGTCTCTATCGATTTGTCTTAACCGTCCGATGGCTATAGTCTAGGTTTTGTTTTTATAAATTCAAAATGGCAACCGTGAATTACAAAATAGCGGTAGAGACGAAAAAAAATTTACGCACGATATTAAGTGACATATCATTGGATAGGTCTTTCAAAATGAAGACGATGTTTCATTGACTATTTTACAGTCAGAAGCTCCGCTTAAGTATTACACAACCTTGAAGTTGCGTAGGTAGGATCTCTAGCTTTACTATTACTCTAACTTTCATAAACATCTATAGTCCTCAGGAAAACAGTGTTTATAGATAGGAACCAACAATTAAACACAACTTAAAAGTCATCAATACAAGTAAATAAAAAAATAGGTAAGTAATATAAAAAATAGCTTCACATTGTTGAGAAATAATTAATTAATTCGATTTTTACGCAGTCGGGTTTTTTTATTTTTTAAATTTAATTTCCTTTGAGACTTTATAAAAAATCGTGTCTACGTTCCACCACAACCTAATGATTTGCCAGAGTTGAGACACAGAATTGAAGAGACTGTTGCTGCTTCCATTACTCCGGACTTGTTAACCAAGATGTGCTAAGAATTGGACTTTTGGTTGGCTGTGTGCCATATAACTAAAGATGCACCTATTGAACATTTGTAAGAAAAACTAGGTTAGATAACCTTCAATTTCATGTATGATTTGTTGTAAATAGTCCAAATTAAACTGTTATAATATACCATTGTAACTGGTAACTTCTTTTATGGGCACTCTATATTACCGTCTATCAACTTGCATGCACATAATCCATATTGCTGCGAACCAATTTAACAAGCAAATGGATTGAAATTTATAACCGTTTGGATATGATTTCTAATTACAAAAGGGCGCATGAATTGAAGCATAATAAGGAATCGTACAAGATAAATAACTCTGTAACTTTTGTTTTGAGTTTTTGATGGTTTTCTTCTCTGCTTTCGTAAGTATAGTGTGAGCTATCGATAAAATTTGGAGCTATGTTCATTATTTGCTTAAACTACATTTTTTAGCATTGCGAACATTTTAATGCAAACCGAATGTTGAAAACATTTAGTCTAAACCGCATACAAACTACTTGATTTTATAATACAATTTAAATATACAAGTTAAATTTAGGATACTTTGCACATAAAGTAACACAAAGACGAATTGTATCACCGTTTTTGCAAAAGTCGGTCAAAAAGAAAAGGTATAACATGTACTTTCGTTAAAATAATTCGTTTGATTTAATCTTCAGCTCATGCTATTAAGAAAAATCTAAAAAAAAAAAAAAAGACTTAAACAATAAAAAACCCCATAAAAATAAGTCTTATATTTTAACACTGGGTAATTCAATCGCAGCTGAATAAGATGTAACCGAAAAAAAAGAATGAAAAAATAGAAAATCAAAATTACCCCAAAGAGAAAAAAATTGTTGTTTCGTTTATGTTCCAAAAAATAGTTAATAAATCTTAATGCTGAGTAATTTAGTGACAGCTAAATAAAAATATTATTATTTATTATTATTAATAAAATACTCCACACAGGAAAAAATATTGATTATTTCGATTATGATAAAAAAATATAGTTAATAAATGTTGACACTGAGATATCTTCCTGATTTATGTTTTTGGTAGATTTCGTTGAAAATATTACCTATCACATTCTCTCCTATGTTGGAATGTCTGAAAAAATTTTGCAGATCTACGCCGATCGTGAGCCCTAGAACATAAAACCACCCCCAGTAAAAAGTTTTACCTATCTATCTATCTGTCTATCTATCTATCTATCTATATATGTATATATCACTTCTATCTGTATATCACTTCTTTATATCTATATATATCACTTTTTTATGGACACAATAACTTACATAATTCTGCACAAATCTCTTCTAAACTGATACATAAAACCAAGGGGCAGAAAATCTCGATCAAGTTCGTTAATGGGCAAATTCGAACCAAGGGAGTGGAAATAGGGTAGGGTTTTGTGAAAACAGAAAAAAAAACCCATAACATCTTAGTTATAATATATATCAAATCAGTTCAGAATTTTTAATACTTCTAAAAAAAGAGCCAAAAATTTATGTGCGATAGATTTTTGATAAAATTAAAAATAGGCTCAAGAGGCGATAAAAATAGGGTTTTAGGAGAAAAAATTCATAACTTTGTCAATTCTGACGATATCAAATCCAATCAAACGTATTATAAATCTCCTTAATATTATCTACAACTTTTATATAGACAAGTTTTTGATAGGACCAACTCTTACTGCCAAAATAAATAAATAAATAAATAAATAAAAAATAAAAACGAAAACAAAACGGGGGTTTGAAGAAGAAAAAAATTCATAACTTCGTCAATTTTTAAGATATTAAATCTGTCTAAATTTACTGTAAATCTTCTTAATATTATCTAAAACTTTTATATTGGCATATGCTACATAGGACCAATCCTTACAGCAAAAACAAATTAAAAATGCATATCGGTTGAAGAAATAATTATCGTATTAACATGATTCTGATAAAACCAGCTCTTACAGGAAAATGAAATTAAAAACTCATCTAAAGCAGCCAGATAAAATTCTTAAACTGGGTTTATTTCTAATCTGGATTTAGGTTTTGTAGGTGAAATTAGTACTTAACTTCGAAATCTACCTATGCCTGTAGGCCGAGTCGGCAGGGATTTTTTTACTTTACAGAATCTCCACACATGATACTACCAGAAGAAAATCTATTTTTAGAGGGGGTAGAGGGAAACAGAGAAATGAATCGTCTTCCTCCAACTTTATTTTATTTCTTTCTTTTTTTTTTTTTTTTTGACAAACTAAATATATTTATTAGCGTGGTTAAAAATGTTCATCATTTAAATTTTATTTATTTAGAGAAAAAAAAAATCATTTTAGTGAGCTACTTTGATGTCTATCACAGAATCATATAAATTAAGCTTACTGAAATTGTTGAATGAAGAATCTGTATAAAAAAGAAAAAAATGAAAAAAAAAAAGAGGCAATTTTCAACATTTGATATCTTAAAATGTATATGATATTAAAACACAATTTTATTGGGATGAAAGATATAAGTATGTTCTTTCATTTCCTGTTTTTAAATAATTACAAGGTGCAGAATTAGCATTTATTAGGCATTTATTAAGCATTATTAGCATTTATTAGCATTTATTAGGCTCCAAACTGTCAGACATTTGACGAGCAGAAAATTGGCATAACAGCTTACGCGCAGGATTACAAAATGAATTTTGTATCTAGAATTAAAATTTTGGTACCTCCTTATACTTCAGATTATAATAATTACCGTGAACCTAAATAAATTTGTATTTAAAGCATTTTTATATTTTTAATACAAAGTTGTATTTAGCTAATGCAAAATTTTGAAAATTTCAACAGTATAATCACCTAAAAAAATATTTTTTTGAACAATAAAAAGGAAATTTTAGGTTCAGTTTATACAGACTAACATAAAACATATGTTTTGAAAATTTCATGAAAAAATATTCAGAAGTTTTTGAGATATCGTGCACGTTATGACCAAAACGTCATTTGGAAAAAAAAAATGGCTTTAAAGTTTTGGAAACGCCGCTTCAGCTATTGAGCGGGTATAATTCTAACAGCCACAACTTCTGTTCTAATGGGAATTTCAAGAAAACAGTTATATCAAAATGTTCAGAAAATATAGGAATTTAACATCTAAAAAAACTAAACATTCAAAAAATTTTGAAGCTTTAAGAGTCCTGAGACCCCTTAAAATAAATTGTTTGAACGAACTCATGCGGAATCTTCTTACACCAGTGGTTCCCAGCCTTTTATTCGCCACGCCCCACCAAATCCTTTGTAAAGTAACTATGCCCCCCCCCCCTTAATCTGTAAATTATGTCTGTTATTATTTTGAAAAGTTGACTCTAATCACACTGTGGAAGCGTAATAGAGCCGTAACAATAACTACTCATTTCACATTTTTTTTAAAAACTTATCAAAGAGATTAATCTTCTTTCACAAATAAGTTTTTAACATAATTTTATAAATGCTTGAGATTATGCATCTTCGCCTTCGTGCCAAAATGAGTTTTGTTGTACTTTTCCAACTTACCTCAACGTTAAAGAAAGTGTTATACGGTCTGCATTTTTATATGCACAAAAGATCTTGTAGAGAGACTTATATTTAACTTTAAAATTGATATCATTAACGCGTTTTATAATTCATTTTTCTGACTTATTAAGAGTTAGTGGAAAATCTTTGGACACTAAATTTACTTTCTATGGGTAACACAATACACAAGAAGCATTTCAAGATTCTCATCTTTATTAAATTTAAGTAACCATCTTTCTCCATCACAACACATTTTCCTGATTTTTCTTTCCCAATATGATTAGTTGTCTTCCATGTATTATCTGATTTTAAAATTTAAAATGTATATGGCATCATGTAAATTTCTTTACTGAGAAGGATGCCTGCACTAGAGCCATAGATATTTACTATCCACCCATTTCTTTTTCTAATGCTATTTAAGATTTATAAGTTTTACAAAGTAGGCAGTAGCTCGTTCAGATATTTCAGTTATTTTTTAGGTTAAATATGTTCAATACAGTCATATTTATATACACTTTTAAATAGTTTCCATTGCAAAAGAATCTTCGTGTGACATACAGCAGAGCGAATAGAAGTAGAAAGCTTATCAGTAAATGATAGAAAGCGTTCAGAATATTGTAAAATTCAATTTCAGAAAAATTATAATGAGATTTAATAGTATAAAACGATGCCAAATCATTTAAAAAAATTATTCGTATAATTATTCTGGTATCAATTTTATTTTAAATATTTTCATTAGGAACATTTAAAAAATTCAATAACAAAAACTGATTGTTTAAATTTTACTTGTATTCCATTTATTTTTCATCTGCAACGTTACATAAAAAAAGGCAAAAGAAACTGATAGTGAATGAGTAAGTAACAAATTTAGAATTGCCCCCCTAGAAAGTCAAATTGCCCCACGTTGGGAACCACTGTCTTACACTCAAAATATGTAGGCGAAAGTAGGGTGAAATAGCATAGTCAGGTGAAACTTAGTTTTGACTCAATTTGAGCAGCCTTGTAACGTGTAATGGGTGAAAAACTTAGCTTTAGGGAAGAAGAAGAAGAAGCAATTACGATATCCCACACTGGCATTTGTGTAGGGTCTGTTTCAAAAAGTTTACTTTATCATTTATTTTTTTATTTTCTTGTTTTAAAAATTCTTAAATATGAACACTTTTAAAGTTACTGAAACTTTGTTTCCTTATTCTGTGTAGCAGAACTTAATAAGGATTTAGTTCTACAATGCTACTCTTGATAGCATTCATAGGTGTACTTTTACGGCTTTCTTTCCGATCCTCATTTCTTTGTTGTGAAACCCAATATTCTACTTGGAATAAAAGAGGATATTGGAAAACAATCTTTGAAAAGGCCGTAAACAAGTTTTGAAGAAACGTGGTCATGAATACATAAAAGTGATTGTTGATTTATAGTCCAGGCAGTAGAGACCGTATAGGGGCTCTACCTAGCAAAATTCATGGTAGTTCTGGAAAAAGGCTTACTATATGTTTTTTCGGTCGCTGAATCCGAATTTTTAACTTCTCACCAAAATTTCCCTCAGCAACCCCCCAAATTTTGGTAAAATGCCTCCCCCCCCCAAAAAAAAGGTTTTTATTAAAAAAATCAATTTCTTATTGTTTTAGGGGAATTGTATCTAGAAATTCAGAAAGTAGGCGAAATTTGCAACAAATTAGATATATGACATTATGACTTAGGATAAAGGGGAAGGGGGGGATCTGCCTCGAAACATACGCCGCGGTGTTGCGTAGGCTAAGTTGCGCAATTCCACGTAACCACTCACACGTTTACATTCGCCCTCCCATCTCCCCTCCGAACTTTCTCTATAAGGTTTAGTTTAAGTTTTTTGGGTCGCTGAATCCGAATTTTTAACTTACCCCCAAAATTTCCTCCCCGAAATCTCCCCAAAATAGTTGTTTCTAAATTAAATTTTTATTGTTTTAGGGGGAAACTATGTAGAAATTCAGAAAGTAGTCAAAATTTGCAACAAATAGGATAGATGACATTGCGACGTACGGGGAGGAAGAGGGATGAACGGGAAGGGAGAGGGCTGCCTCGGAACATACACTGCGGAGCTATGTGCACTAAGTTATGCAAGTCCAGGTAATGGGGGATTTTACCTGGCAAAATTAATGCTAGTTCTGAATTTCAGCTCACTTTATGATTTTTGGGTCGCTAAATCCGAATTTGTAACTTCTCACCAAAATCTCGCCCGGCAAACCTCCAAAAAATTGATTCTTTGAAAAAAAATTTTTTTTTGAGAACAGCGCGCGGGGAATGTTCCGAGGCAGCCCCCTCCCTCCCCGTTTATCCTACGTCATACTGTCATATATCCTATTTGTTGCAAATTTTGTCTAATTTCTGAATTTCTACATAGTTTTCCCCTAAAACAATAAAAAATTTAATTTAAAAACAACTATTTTTTTGGGGGGGGCGGGGAGGGATTTTGGGGGTAAGTCAAAAATTCGGATTCAGGGACCCAAAATACTTAAAGTAAACCTTGTAGAGAAAGTTCGGAGGGGAGATGGGAGGGCGAATGTAAAAGTGTGAGTGGTTAAGTGGAATTGCGCAACTTAGTCCACGCAGCACCGCGTCACATGTTCCGAGGCAGATCCCCCTTCCTCTTCATCCTAAGTCATAATGTGATACATCTGATTTGTTGCAAATTTTATCTACTTTCTGAATTTCTAGATACTTTTTACCTAAAACAATAAAAAAAATGATTTTTTTAATAAAAACCTTTTTTGGGGGGGCATTTTACCAAAATTTGGAGGGGGGGGGGTGCCGGGGGAAATTTTGGTGGGAAGTTACAAATTCGGATTCAGCTACCCAAAAAACATAAAGTAAGCCAATTTCCAGAACTACCATTAATTTTGCCAGGTAAAATCCCCTATTGCCTGGACTATTATATAAAGATGATAAACGACTGAATTTCGTTTCTGCAATAACTGCAACTGTAATGAAGGTAATTATCCTTTTGTCATTTTTGCCCACATGTTTGTCTAGTGGTTACATCTGACTACTAAAGAAAAAGTCTACGTTTGAATCCCATTTCAGGCATAGTTGTGTCTAATGCACCAGTTTCCACTTTAACCCTTTATGTACTGAATTATGAATTCATGAAAATTTTATCTTCTAAAGCCTTTTTCGTGAATTGTTTAAACTACATTAGAAGATTTACATAATCATTTAATAAATTTTAGAAGGATTTTAGAAGTATTGAAGGATTTAGAAGGATTAATTAAATTTGAACTTATAAGGATTTAGTGCAATATTAATAACTCCACTCAAATTTTTTATTTTAAATATTTTTCTCAGTATTTTGTAGAATTAGGAAATGTACAAATATAATGTTCTTACAATAGAAATATAGAAAAATTTCCGAATTGAAAAATCTCCCCCCCCCCCCCCTCCTCAATGCCAAGAAAGCTGATGATGCTGAAGATACAAAGACAAATGAAATCATTCTGTTAAAAATATTTTTGTTTTGTGTAACCAGTAATGCTTTTGAAACAAGATAAAGTAATGTATCTATAACTTATTGCAAACTGTATTACAACTAATCGATGTATTAAATAATTTTATAAAAAGTTATTTTAATGGTACTTATAAGTATCGTCAGTAGATAAAGTGTTAAATGGGAGTCCCGGTCTGACAGCGCTGCATGCAAAAGATAGCGTTAGCTCCTCCAGCCAACCAACCTTTTGTATTTAAATATAAAATCATAAGGCATATTATTGAAATATTATTAACTTAGTTGCTATGCTTTAGAGTGAACCTAAAAAAATATAAAAAGATCTGCCAGTTTCGTACACACAATCGGGGACATTCTCAAGATCAATAATGATAAAATAAATTATTTTTGGAAAAAACTTGGAAAAATGAACTTGATAAACAAAAATCACAAGATCAAAGTCATAATAAAATGAGGTGCTTTAATAAAAATGGGCATCTGTAAACGTGAAGTATTTTATCTTATTGTTTTTTTTTTAATTGATAAAGCATCTCGTGCCAAATTCTATATTCATATTCTATACTCAAAGGAGACTGATTCATTGCATATGTTCACGCTGCGCATATATATTTCTATTAATTCGCGGATAATGAATGGTAAAAAAAAAATCTGGATGCATAATTTATTTTACTATTTTTAGGGTTCCGTACTTTAAAAGTAAAAACGGAACCATTATAAGATCACTCCTGTGTCTGTCTGTCTGTCACAGCCATGTTACTCGTAAACTATGGAACGTGGAAAGTTCAAATTGCGGGTAGTAATAAAGACTATTGACCCACATATTTTCAGATTACTAAAGATTTATAAATATATTTAGAAAAAATTGTAGAGGGGCTAAATAAGCTACTTGAAAAAAGAATATTTTCTTTGTATATCGTGTGGGGGATATCGTATGAAAACTTTCGTAACACTGAACTCAAAAATACATTCCTTTTAATTTTAGATATTATATTTTCAAAGATATCGTCGAAAATGTAGCGCAAAAATATGTCCCCCTCCCCTGTCCATCTAATTCAGAATCTACTGAAACCAAAATTATAAAACAATTAGAGGTAGTAGACGTTATTTTAAACCTTGAAGGAAAATTATAGCGATTACCCTAGGTCACCTAGTTTTTGAGAAATTCGCATTTTTCTGTTACACACAAATTTCGATTTACAGGCATTCAGCAAAAGTGCTGAGAAGCACTGGAGATACCTATCATAGCAGAAGTATAAAAGCATTGTTGATAATGATTTTCGAAAAAAAAATCGTCAGCAATTAGCCGAGATATTAACCCTTAAAGATACGGACAGTTTGGACATACATAATGACAGGGGCGGCGTACTCTATGCCTAGTTAACAACTTTTAATGCCATTGTACCATCAAAAAGTGTATGAAGTTATGCATAGAATTGAACAAAAATTTTTTACAAAGTTTTTGGCCATGGCAAGCAGGTCCTTCCTTAATTTAGAAAAAATCCGCCGGTAGGGGGCGCTGTTATAGCAATTTTTGTGCATTTTTAATATTGTGCCATGGAAAAGTGTATGAAGTTATGCAAGAATTGAACCAAATTTTTTGTGTATGTTTTTTGGTCATAGCAAGAAGCTCTCCCTGAATTTGGAAATATTCCGCCAAAAGGGGGCATTATAATACGATTGTTGTCTGATTTTCTTCATTTTTCGGAGTTCTATTGTACACCGGTGGTTCGTGAATCAACGGGAACTTCCCATCCTGATACACCGATTATTCGCGAACATCTGATATACAACAGAATAACGAAAAACTATTGCTTTTAATAAATATCATGATCGAGATTAACTCGTTTTACTCCGATTAATTGACTGACGCAGAAATTTAAAATGAAAGCCAAAGATGATATAGTATTGAACTGATAAAAATGAAATATTGACATTTGTAACAACATTTTAAAATGTTGAAATATATGAGATAGAAAAAAGAATCGGGATTGGCACATCCATCTAGTTTCTCTTACAAGGAAGGTCTCCATACGGGCATACTCAGAAAAATCTGAAAAAAAATACAGAATGTTTTTTGGCGGAACCTCGGTAAAACGTCCGTAAAAAAAATAATAAATTTTCGCTTATTTGGCGACTTATCACCGTTTGGCGAAGAAATTAAGTTTAAAAAAAAATACGCTTCTCGAATACTCTTTAAGGAAAAAACTTTTTATGTTGAATTTGTTTAAATAAGTTTAATTTAAATAACTTTAGCTTTGTCATTTTTAGTTTGTTTTAACTATAGTTTTGTCATATATATTTATATGTACTTATAACGAATTTTAACTATCATATTTTACGATTTAAAACAAAATTTAAATTGATTAAAATTGTTTCAAACTCAAAAATATGATCCATCGAGCACTGTCGAATCAACTTTGTTGCTATGGAAACAACTTCTTTGGTATGGAAATGTATTGCGGCAGCATTATTCATCTGGCGTTAAAAGTTATTTTTATAACCGATAAGGCCGTTTAAATTAAAAAAAATTGTGGATTGGAGAATAAAACAATGGCAAAATTTCGTTCAAATCTGTAACAAGCAACAAGTATAATACAAAATGCAATAATAATAATAATAATAAATTCTTTCATGGTTTACGTTTAAATTCATTAAATACCGCATATTCTCAAAATCAATTAACAAACAATTTCCAGATTCATTAAAATCGTTTGCTTTTGGCGAGGAAAAGTGCTGCTCGCCAAATTGCGTGCCGCTTTCGTCTTTTCATGCCAATTATTCGAAAGTATTTTATTTTTTTACAGATTTTCTACTGTAATTCCGCTTCTAATTTTAACTGATCCTTTATTACATACATGAGTACTTTCACTAGCATTTTTTTCAACATATTCTGAGTATGCCCAGTATGGAGACCTTCCTTGTTAGAAGTTCTTTGTAACAGCAGCGTGAGTTTTCTAAGCTATTTCTAGTCGTTGCTACTCTTTGCTCTTCTGAATCAATATTTTCAAGAATCGCCATTCCATCTTTAATAAGGTTTAGTCCTTTGGTTAATTATGTACCCACATAATTTTCCCACCTCCTCCTATGTTCAAAATATTTATCCATTTTTTCGACGGTACTTTGTTTCTTTAATTAGATAAATTTGTCAGTGGTTGATTCCTGATCAGGCGAACTCGTGAGTTCTACAACATCTTCAGCATCCAACGTCTAAGTTGAGCTATCTATCATTTTCGACGATTTCTTCAATTAAGAGAGATACAGAATCACAATTTAAAGATGTTTTCTTAGTCTCTGCGGAGGAAAAGAGGCACAGTCTTTTGAAGCATCTCTCATTGCTTTTTACTGAACTTCACACTTTGAATCCCCTATGACTATTTTTGCATCTGAGATGTTAAATTTCTTCCAAAAACCTTCAAGATAGTTATATAAGTTCGTCTTAATCGAGGAAAATTTTTCTCCAGTCTAGATGATGTAAATGCGGGGTGACGTAAGTCGGGGTATTACTTTATGACTTTATGGAAGACAATGATGAAAAAGGAAAAAGAAAAAAAATCCCGAAGAAGAAAATGATACCGATCATTTATTTATCTTATGTTCCAAAACTACAGCTAATAAATTTATGTATAAAAACACCTTTTTGTTTATTTTATTTTATTTTTTTATATATAAATTGTTATATATAAGTTTATACTATCAAATAAAAAGCTATTTCTAGAGCAAAACAGATAAAAATGAATTTTGTTCATGTAGATGTATGTATTTTATGGTCTTGACAAAGAATATACTTAATAATACTGTTTGAAATTTTCATCATTTTAATTGTATATATTTTGGGATAAAAATTTCTTTCAGTGCATCATTTTGGTTTTTAATTGTAACAAAAAATTAATATTTTAAATATCTTTTCAAATTAAATTTTCTAAATTAGTCTTTCTAAATTAGTAGTCTTTCTGAAAATAGAATTATTGAAAATGAATGAATTAACATTTGATAAAACAAATTGTATTGAAATAAAACAATATATAAATAGTTTAAATGTATATAGAAAAGGTAATTTTTTTTAAATATCATAATTGAAAGTTATTAGTAATTAATATAAATTAGAGAGCAACCGAAAGAGCTAACTTATAATCAAGATATTTTCTATATTATATAACCATATATACTACGTGCTGGAATAAAATAATCTAAATGTAACTCATATTTAATCAGTGGCCAATAATTAAGAAAAACCTCAAACATTAATAGTTTTCTTTTACATCTACTCGCCCTACTAACCATGAAGATCCATGTAACACCACCCAACCTCCATAATCTGACTTCTACTCGTCCTACCAACGTTGAAAAACCATACAACTCCGCTCATATTTCGTAATATATCTACTCACCCAACCAACCATTTTACGAAACCAGGCAGCACCACCTAATCTTTTTTTAAAATAAATACAATACACTCTCTCAAATCCGCAGAGTTTGTGAGCACATGTTATACAGATTTTAGAATTTCGCGGATTTCAGGTCATTGCTTTGTTTAATTTTTTCAACAATCATTTGAATGTAATAATGCAATTAAAATTATAATGAACGCTTGCAATATAGTAAAACATTAATATAATTAAGTAAAGTAATAAACTAAAATGATAAAAAGTAAGATAATTTTAAAAATGATGAAATTATTAAAAGTAAAGGTCAAGTAATTAAATATGCATAGTTAAGATGAGATACATTTTCCTTGAATTATTTAGTGAAACTGTCCTCAAAAAGGTACCCTATCAATTCACATCAAAATCATAAAGTAAGGAAGTTTTATTTCAGGTTTAGCCAGTCTTAAAAACCAAAAAAGTTTGATTAATACATAAATATATTTGGTAAAGAGATTGTGATGACCCGTAATATTACCAGTATATTGATATTTTTTCAGAAATAAATTCTTTCATGAAAAAACACGAGTTCAATCATATTATTGAGAATTACATGCTAAAATACATGCGAAATGATATAAAACTAAAAAACAAAATGTGTAATTTTGCCTGTGTATCTGAACTGAAAGTTTCATTGTTTACATCAGTAAATAAATCAATAGAAATTCTTAATTCTTCTTTAAAAAGTTAAACTTAAACTTACACTATGTGCAAAAATACTTAAAAGATGAGACAATATTTAAAAAAGATGATAAATTACTCTAATATCTTTAGTACTTTCAACTATAAAAACATAGCCGTCGTCAGAGAAATACAAGAAATAAAACTGTTATTAACGTCTTATTTTCAAAATTCACGTAGATTGTTTCGAAAGGAGTGAAAGTGGAAGTATTTTTTTTTTTTTTAGATCCGGAAAATATTGGGAAAATAAAACATAGATATAGGGAAGTGGAATATTACTCGTTTTATGATTCTTTAAGCAAACTCAGCCAGGGTGTGTTGTAGGATAAAACGTCATTACAAACAGTATTTTCTTCAGTAATAAATTTTATTGATTCACGGATAATTAAATCTTGATAATTCTTTGAGGGATATATAATTTTTACGTCTTCGAAATTAATTTGTATATTCTGCTTCGGGTTAAGTCTTGACAGGGCTTTTGTTGTTTGGTTGTACTTTAAATCTCTCAAATGTTCTTTTATACGAACTTTAAGTTTACGCGAAGTCATTCCTATGTATTCGAGATAAATATTTTGTTTTCAGTGGAATTATATATACTCCAGAAACTTCATATTTCGGGATCGGGTCTATTTTGGCATTAATTAGAGCTTTCAGATTTGTTGGAGGATTTTATATGGAGGAGCTATGAAAATTTTATATAATTTGATAATTTTAACAGACAGCGTTTTAACTCCGTCAGTATGATATCGTTATGTGGACGGCATTTTCATAGTATGGGATCGTGGTTTATCTGAATTGTACGCATTTCTTAACAGAATAAATAATATGGACCCTAACATAAAATTTACCATCGAAATAGAAAATTATAACGAGTTGTCATTTCTTGACGCAATGCTTACCAAAAATTTATCAAACTTAACACTTGAGCGCACAGTCTACAGGAAAGTAAATAAGTCTAAGAGCACCATTCCTTTCGAAAGTACATCACCTTTTAACTACAATCTTGCTCCATTCAACTTTTATATAAGACGAGCGTTCAGTGTTTGCTCTATTAATCACCTTGAAAATGAATTAAATACCATTAGAAACATTGCAGTGGAAAATGGTTTCCTAATACGCATTATTGATAAGCTAATCAACTCACAGAAGAACCATATGAAAATACAAAAACTCCACGGAGTAATATGAGATATTGCAAAATGAAGTACATACGAAGTACATTTTCGAAAAACTCAGACATGCACTTTTTCGCTTTAGCGTAAACTTAATCGCCAGTCCTCCAGCAAAACTGAAAGATCTAATTAATGCCAAAATAGATCCGATCCCGAAAGATGAAGTTTCTGGAGTAATATATAATTCCACTGAAAACAGAAAATATTTATCTCGAATACATAGGAATGACTTCGCGTAAACTTAAAGTTCGTATTAAAGAACATTTGAGAGATTTAAAGTACAACCGACCAACAACAGCCCTGTCAAGACTTAAACAGAAGCAGAATATACAAGTTAATTTCGAAGACGCAAAAATTATATATCCCTCAAAGAATTATCAAGATTTAATTATCCGGGAATCAATAGAAATTATTACTAAAGAAACTACTGTTTGTAATGACGTTTTATCCTACATCATACGTGGAATTTGGCTCAGTTTACTTAAAGAATCATAAAACGAGTAACATTCCACTTCCCTATACCCATATTTTATTTTCCCAATATTTTTCGGATCAAAAAAAAAAAAAAAAAAAACTTCCCCTTTTACTCCTTTCGAAACCATCTACGTGAATTTTGAAAAAAAAAGACGTTAATAACAGTTTTAGTTCTTGTATTTCTCTTTTAATTCTACTTTTTTATAGATTTAGTGCTTTTTGCGCAGTTGATTTGAAGTTATTTGAACGCAATTGATTAATTGGTCACTTCTTTCTTCCATTTCTCTCTCTCTCTCTTTTTTTTTTTTTTTACAAATATATGTATATTTAACAATATTACACTGTTTTTCTTAACTCCATGGAGTAAAAGTAGTTTTGTATTTATATTATTGCTGGTAACATTTGGAAATCATTTCTAGCACAATTTAAAATTTGTTGTGTCATTACTGAATTTTTTAATTCTTCAAGAGGCAAATGCTTTCTTTAATCGATTTTATTTTTATTTTTATCTCCTGTTATTTTTGGCTTTTTTCTGCACTTACTGTGTACGATAGACCAAATTATGCATTTTTTTAGCTTGTTATGGCTAATGCAAGGAAGAAATCGTACATGTTATTTGTGGAACTTAAAGTAATTTGGGCCTGAGGCATATGCCTTGGTTCCACAAATATTTCCATTTTTTAAATACACATTGTTTTACTGTATTTTCAATTCCTTGTCTCGATTTATGTAATAACTAGCAAACCCCGCGGCTTTGCTCGCGTAATAGTTGAAATATGCCAAGTGATATTTACATGACTATTTTTTATTAGAAGAACACTTTTTGAAATAATTAAAAAATTACAAATTAAGCCACAGTTTGACAAAAGTTCATAATAAAAGTGCAATAGACAGAAATGAGATTTTAATTAATAAGAAGAACTAAAACTAATTCCAATTAAATGATAATTTAGAAAGTATTTTGAGACTTTTATGCTTATTTTCATACGCTCATTTCAGTATTCATTTGAAGTTTTGAAATTTTTTGAAACCATTTTAACACATTTACATCTTAAAATTAACCATCATGTCAAATTCCAAGCTTCTTGTCTAACAGTCTACCACCTCTCTGATGTTAGTGGCACTAACATAAAATGCCGAAACAAAGTTGAAATAGAATGTCTCGAAAAATGTTGAAACAGAGACTGTCACCATTAATTTGCCAACATTAACCTTGAAATCGGTTGGTATTTCCTAATATTCTATAGAAAACGGAATTTAGATGTTTTTAAAGGCTTTCTTGTTGTCCCTGCCAGCCAGGTGGTAGTGACACCGGCATAAAATATAGCCCGTATCGGATCAGGGACTATCACTCTTGATTCGCAACCAATAACTTCTGTAATCGGTTTATTATTTCCTGAGGTTCCATAGAAATCGTAATTTAGGACTCTTTTAGAATGCTTTTCGCTCCTTCCCTTCGCTTTACCCCTTTTTAATTTCGAATTTATTTTCGACTGTTCTTAGATGACATTTATATTTTATAAGTAAGTACCGTGCTAAAGTTTCTAGCCTCTTCAGTACGGCAGAAATTGCAATTTAGAAAGTTTTTTGCTCCTGCAACCCTCGACATAAAATATAGCTTATGTTTGAGCAGGTTCTATCACCATCAATTTGCAATGTTTGAAATCGGTTTCGTATTTCATACGATTGCATAAAAATCGCAATTTAGAACGCTTATCGAACGCTTTTCGCTCACTTCATCCTTTTAAATTTGGAATTTTCTTTCGACAATTCTTAGAAAGTATTTGCATCTTTGAAGTAATTACCGTTCCAAATTAAAAATGTTAGACCCCCTCAGTAACACAAAAAACGCAATTTAGAACATTTTTGGCTCATGTAACCCCCAGGTGGTAGCGCAAACAGCGTAAAATATAGGCTATGATGGAGCAGGGACTATCACCATCAATTTGAAACCATTACTTCTGAAATCGGTTTATATTTCCTGAGACTGAGTAGAAATCGCTATTTAGAACGTTTTTAGAACGCTTTTCGTTCATTTTCACCCCTTTTAAATTTCAAATTTTTAAGGAACTCTTCTCAGTGTGTATTTACATCTCATAAGTAATTACCATGTCAAATTTTAAGTTGCTAGCGCCTTCAGTATCACAAAAGTCACAATTTAGAAAGTTATTTAAAATGCAACCGCAAGGTGGTAGTGACGCCGACATGAAATGGATCCTATATTGGAGCAAGGGCTGTCATCATAAATTTCCAACCTTTACTTTTGAAATCGGTTGGGTACTTTCTGAGATTGCGTAGAAATCGCAATTTCGAACGTTTTTTAGAACGTTTTTCGTCCATTTTCACCCTTTTTATATTTCGAATTATTTAGGAAATGTTCTTAGAGATCATTTATATCTTAGAAGTAACTACCATGCCTACTTTCAACCTGCATGCCCCTGCAGTATTACAAAAAACACAATTTAGATCGTTTTTTGCTCCTTCACCCCCTTTGGGGTAGTCGCCCTGACATGAAATACAGCCTATGTTAGAGCGAGGGCTGTCACCATCGTTTTCACACCATTATTTTTTAAATCGGTTCGGTACTTCCTGAGATTGCGTAGAAAACGCAATTTAGAAAGTTTTTTAGAACGCTTTTTGCTCATTTTCACCCCTTTTAAATTTCGATTTTTTAGTAAATGTTCTTCGAGATCATTTGTATCTTATAAATAACTGCCCTGCCTAATTTCATGATTCTAGGCCCTTCAGTAACACAAAAATAGCAATTTAGAACGTTTTTTGCTTCTGCACCCCCTAGGTGATAGTGACACCGACATGAAATAGAGCCTATGTTGCAGCAAGGGATGTCATCATCAATTTCCAACCATTACTTTTGAAATAGGTTAGGTACTTTCTGAGATTGCGTCGAAGTCGCCATTTCGAACGTTTTTTAGAAGTCTTTTCGCGCACTTTCACCCCTTTTAAATTTCGAATTTTTTAAGAAATGTTCTTAGAGATCATTTATATCTTATAAGTAACTACCATTCCAAATTCCATGTATCTGGGCCCTTCAGTAACACAAAAATTGCAATTTCGAACATTTTTTTTCTCCTGCACCCCCTTTAGGGGTAGTGACACCGACATAAAATGTAGCCTATATTGGAGCAAGGGTTGACACCATTATTTTTTAAATCTGTTTGGTACTTCTTGAGACTGCGTAGAAATCGCCATTTAGAACGTTTTTTAGAACTCTTTTCGCACATTTTCACCCCTTTTAAATTTCAATTTTTATAAGAAATGTTCTTAGAGATCATTTATATCTTATAGTAAGTACCATTCCAAATTCCATGTATCTGGGCCCTTCAGTAACGCTTCAAGCAGATAGGGCAGTCTGTATCATAGCCGCCATCATTATCGCTTTGCATTATCATAATAAGGAATGTCAACAGAAGAGACACTTTTGCTATCAGAGTCGCTGTTTAAGTCACATTTGGATATTCTACATGGTGGATTCTCCCCCTTTCCCTAGAGAATGGTGGATGCCAGAAGTTTTCTTTCAGCTGAGCGTTTCTTATTCACCAGGGAATCTGTTGCTTTGTTTTTATGCGGAAATCTAGTGATCGATGCTGCTGAACTTATTCGAGCAGAAGTTGCTGGTGTGATCACTGACACTTTCCTAATCTCCCTAGACAGCAACAGTTTGCTGAACCTGGCCACTTGGTGATGTTTGATCAGCTACCATTAAACTTTCGCCATATGAGATTTCGCCAAAAGATTTCTAATTTCGTCTCCGGGACGAAAATAAGGAGTGCAAAGTGGTCGAAATTGGAACCACGCTACTTTCTAATATGGGGGAGCTTCAGTTCTTGTAAGATGAACTGAATGTCGTAAAACTCACTGTATGATACTGTTAACATCATATCTACTTAGAATACATGCAATGAATAGGAAATAAATACTTACAATACAGTAAATAACTTTCTACAAATGATGTAATACGAACTCAGACCTTCTAAAAATATGAAATCCGGCATCTATAATACATGTATGTGTCTTGTCGAAGGAAACTTTCACTACCGATGCCTTTTACCTTCCGCTACTTGTGCCTTGTGGGATAAGTGGCGTCACTTTCAGGGAAGCGGAGAAGTAAAGTGGGACGAAATAGGTCACTTTACCTTAGATATATAAAGCTCTTTTAGGACTCAAAAAATAAAATATTAAAAAAGGAATTGTTTTTGCCATGTATATTTATTTTTCAGTACGGATTTGACAAATAAAATATATTTATTATTACTGTTCAAAATTTCCACATTTATTTATTGGGCGAAATTTTTTTTCAGTGCCGCTATTTTAGATTTAATTATAAAAAAAATCCCTGCCGGCTCGGGCCTACAGGCGGAGGTAGATTTCGAAGTTAAGTACTAAATTCACCAACAAAACTTAAATCAAGATTAAAGATAAACCCAGTTCCTTCGCTAAGAATGAGCTCTAGGGAGCTAAACATTTTGTGAAAATTCTAATATACACACACGCATGTATATGGAATAGGTTTAAAAATGGCTAAATCAAATTCAGAGAACCTCAAAGTGTTAAAATATGTTAATATTTCCATACTCGGGATTTTATCGTGTTTTAATACGTTTCTTCAAACTCAATGTCGTTACATATTCACCTGCTGTGGTCCATTACATTTTCAATATGACGCAATATTTTGTTGTTTTTTTTTAATTCGTCAAACTATTTATTTCATTTTGAATTTTCATGCTGAAATCTTGCTCTAGAAAACTTATGACGTAATACTCAATTTGTTTTCAATTCGTCAAACTATTTATTTCATTTTGAATTTTCATGCAGAAATCTTGCTCTAGAAAAGTTATGACGTAATATTCAATTTGTTTTCAATTCGTCAAACTGTTTATCTAATTTAATTTTTCACGTGAAAACATTGCATTAGAAAAGCAACTGTTGTGGTGAGAATTTTATTGCTTTTTTTAAATTGTTGGCAACAGCTATAACGAAAAATATTTATTTTTTCCTGCCATTGTTGTGTAAAAGCTGGTTTTATCAGAATCATGTTAAGACGGTATTCAAAATTTTAAACCTTCCCCATTCCCATTCCCTTGGACCGATTTTGCTCATTTTCAATCCCCGCCGAGAAATTAGCCATCTTAAAGTTGTTGGCGAGTTTGAAGACGTTCCGTGCATAATTGCGACTTTTATCGTGCGGACAAAATTTAGTACATACATACATATATATAAACTTTTTAGGTGGGGGTGGTTTTGAGTTCCTGGAGTCATGTAATGAAAAGTTATGAAGGAATTTTTCAAAAGTCGCACCATGGTAACGACTGCAATAGGTAGTATTTCTTACGAAATCTACCTAATAAGAATAATCAGACATTAAGTGTATTACAATTGCTGTTAATGAATCTGTGTAACAAAAATATTTCAAAATTAAATTGTTTCAACCAAACAAATAACAGTGAAGAAAGTTGTGCCAGCAACAATAGCAGAGATTTGTTGTTTTATTCTTATAACGATTTTTACTTGCTTTGTTTTCTCCTGTTCTTTATATTATAGAATAACGATAAAAAACTTTTAAATTTGCCATTTGTTTTAGACAAACTCAATACTACTTCGTTTTCTGGAAGTATTTCAAAATCGATAATTAAGTAATGAGGTTTTGCCTTGAAGTATATTTATTTTTCCTTTTGAAAAAAAAATATGCTCAACTTGATTAAGAGTTGGAGAATTCCTAATTAATTTAAATAAAGCAATGTTATATAAACCATTAATCATTTGAGATAAAAATAGTATGCTTAAGTATATTATTAATTAATGATGGGATCTATATAGATTTTTTTAATATAAATGTTCTTCTAGTGAGATTTCACTGCAAATAGAAGCGTCTTAAATTTAGACACATATGTGACTGAAAAAGAATTTTAGACACTTAAGTGTCTTAATCTGAAAATTAAGACACTATAGATGTCTTAATTTAAGATACATAAGCGTCTTACTATGACCATGGTGTAAATGAACTGAGAATAATGTCTAAAATATCCGCAAACGTCTTATTTTAAGACACTTCATTGCTTTAAACGTGTCTTAATTTAAGACGTTTTGATTCTTCCGACGCAATAACCACCAGGGGGCACTAGCACTCCCAGTTGCGCATGCGTTTTAGATGTCTTCGTTCGAAGTGGTATACGTTGTAATTCAAACAAAGTTTGTTTCTATGTACGCGTGTATTTTAATTCGTTTTGTGCGAAATGTGAAGTACTGTGATTTTAATTCGTATTAACTTGGACTATTTATTTATTGAATACATACATCTGACGTGTGTGCTCGACATCAAATGTCTCTTAGAAGCTGTCGTCGATACAAGGGCGGGATAGACACAGAACAGAAGTAGACGACGGTTGAAGATTACACCCGGAAATTCTACAAAGCGTATGCAATGGGCTTAGTGTTAACTCGTATCAATTTATATCAATAATATTGTGTTATTCATCTTCGTCCTGTCGAAGCTGGCAAAAAAAAAAGAAACTTTTGTCTGGCGGGTCCTGTTTTTAGGATGAAACATCTCATTCTTTAAATATGGCTAGTCGGATGTATTATGGGATTACCTTTTAAACTGATGAAAGTCTTTCTCCCTCACTGTGGTTGTGGTAGTTTTTAAAATTTCAAATCGAGGAATATTTCTTACCTCTTGCAGCAACTCAAGTAAGTTTCTTTATAGTAGTAAAATTAGTGTATTTTATGATTTTATTTATTGTACTAAACAAAATCCTGCATGAAATTTAGTTAGTTTTGAATCTGTTCGCAAAAAACCCCACTAATTCTAGAAGTATATATTTTTAAACTTATGACGTTCTTTTTTATTACGAATTATATATTCAATGTCGGTTCTTAGTTTCAATGGATAAATTTTATCTCGCAGTAAATGACGGCCACAAGGAAGTAAAGAAAAAAAAACTTTGAAAGATGACCTAATGCTTTCTTACTTCCTGGCATAAAACCGCAGATTAAAAAAAGATAAATAAAGTAAATGAGACTGGTCTATTATATGAAGCTGCCTGTAAAAATATACATATGTATTTGATTTGCAATCAACTCTAATACTGATTTTTTTATTATTTTTAATAAAAAAGTAATTTGAAATTTATAATGGGAAAAAGTAAAAACCTCTAACTAGATTTCGTATTTAAAATTGTGGTAACTTTATTTATATGCACTTATACGAAAAATACAAAAATGACAGATGTTACTGTATATATTTAAGACGAAAGAAGTTTGGAAATCATAAGTTATTTTTTCCTCATGTTTTTAATATAGAATATGTACTTATTTGTTTTTATTGATAGTTGAATAGCTTTTGTGAGTACCCTCTGATCTACATAAAAACTTGCCCATGTGGAAATATAAATTTTTTAAAAACATAATTTTTAAATAAGTATTTTCATTTTTTTTTGGGGGGGGGAGGGGGGATTTTGCATGAATTTTTGTAAAGCTGATATCTTAAATCTTGCACTGATTATAAGGAAAGTTTTGAACTTTTAGAGTAGGACAAGTTTAAAAACGCAAATATATTTAACAAAATACCAAAGTCATTTTTTCCCCAATGTTATTAAAGTAGAATATTTATTTATTTATTTTCATTATTCATAGTTAAATGGCTGTTGTGATTATCAAGTGATGTATATGTAAAATTGCCTATGTGGCAATATATTTTTTTATATTTTCATTCTTTTTTTTTTTTGGGGGGGGGGGGGGATTTTTGCAATTTTCGTACATCTGATATTTTAAATCTTTTTCCACATTCAACCGAGTATAATAAATATTTTGAACTTTTAGAGTAGGACAAGATTATAAAATATATATATATATTTATCTATGTACCTTAAAAGCCCTTAATAGCGAACATTTCGGGACCGCGTAATTTGTCCGATAATTGGAGATGTCTACTTTTTTGAGGTAAAAATATACAAATATGTATGTCTGCTGATTAAAAAAGTATTCGTTAAATAGAGGTGTTCGCTATTCGAGAATGTCCATTAACCTCCACAACGGATACTCCCGAATACCGGACATCTCAATTTAGACAACTATAATGCAGGGTTGCGTTTTTTGCAAAAGTACTTCTTGATTAAAGGAAGGGCAAACTGGGAAGTGCCCCGTCCCCCTACGACTGTAGTGCCCCCAAATTTGATGTGCAATATTTGTAAAGCTTATATTTTAAATCTGTTTCGAAATTGTACTGATTATAATCAATATTTTGAACTTTTAAAGTAAAATAAGGTTAAAAACAAAATAAATTTAAAAAAATCTAATATTTAGATAAATATTTTTTGTTTTTTAATCTTGTTCTACTCCTGAATTTCAAGATATTGATTATAATCAGTACAATGTCGTAAAAGATTTAAATTATCAACGTAACGAAAATTGTATACCAAAACTGAGAGCACCAAAAAAATCAGGCTGTATTGGGGAGGGGGGGGGGGAGGGGCAGGACCACAGCCAAATATTTTTCCAGGATTCAACGTGGTCAAACATGGCTACGTATGATGCTTACAAAAAAATGGATGCGATTCAGACGTTTGAAGTGTCTGAAATTCAGACGCAAAAAGTGTCTGAAAAAATTCAGACATTTTAAAATGTCTGAAAATTGAACACTCCATTTCAGACACTTAAGTGTCTGAATTTCAGACATTTTAATTTAGAGTGTTCTAGTAAAGCCACGCGTATTTTGCATATTTTAATAATCTCTGATTACTGATTTATCCGATAGTTTAGAGATTTTCTCCCACGATATAAACTGAGAATTTAATTTTTAGAATTTGCATTTTCAGATTAAAACAAGAAAGAAAAGTATAGATTATGAAACACTTTCCAACACTTCCAGAATACTTTAATTATACTTCGTTATTTAGGGAAATAACGTAAAGTAAGCATTTTAGAAACGCATAAAACATTTTTAATTGATTATTTTTACCGTTCACAGCCAAGTATGTATTAGGATTCTTTTTCACAGCCCTGTATTTGATCTATACGCTGTTATATATACTATATAATGCGAAAATAAATTTAGTTTAGCAAGAAAACGCATAATAGGTTGAAATTTCACTTTCAGCAATTTATACCAGTTGACGGAAACATACTTATATACTTTTGTACAGCCCTGTACTTTATCTACTACCTTTATATACCCGCCACTATTTAGCTAAAATTTAATTAAGACTAAATCACTCTTAAAACTACTGAAATCAAACTTTCAGTAATTATCATCCATTGACGGCCGTGTATCCATTTCGGAAACATACTTGAATACTTTTGTACAGCCCTGTACTTTATCTACTACCTTTATCTGCACGTCACTATTTAGCTAAAATTTAATTCAGGCTAAAACATTCTCAAAACCACTGACAATTACTTCCAGTAATTAGTACCCGTAGACGGCCATGTATCTACTTCTTTGCGTGACCCTGTATATCATTTTATCTATATTCTGCAATTAACCTTTAGTATTCTAAATGTAGTTTAGCGTAACGCTTATGAATTATTTTGTGTAGTCCTGTGTAGTGGCATTTATTCACACCACATAGTATTAAAAAATGTAGCTAACTTAAAAATGCATTTCATAACTAAAAATGTACCTCCAGCAATCATCACTAATATACAGTGCTTCGAATGCAGTATAGTATCCGAAAGTTTTTGTGTGTCCCTGTAAATCCTATGCACTTCATATTATGCAGGAAGTAACTTGTAGTAAACCTCAGCAAGGTATATCAATTTCATTATATATGAAAAAGTTTAAAATAATTAAAATACGCCGCAAACAATATTTTCCCCTATACCATTTATAACAGAATTCTTTTGTGTGGCCCTGTAAATTATTAATAAATATTATTTTCACCATATATTCTGTAGAATGCATATTTTAGTACACTTTGCATATCAATTTAATTATGTTTGAAAGGGTATAACCTTATTAAAATGTGTTTCAAACGATTTTTCCCATTGGCAGTAATGTAGCGAAGTGCTTTTGACTATCCCTGTAAATGAAGTATAAATGCTACAAACTTCATTTTCAATAGGTATGGTGACCGAGTCAGTAGTTGATCAAATAAGGTCGGTGCTACGGTGTTTTTATTATATTAAGTAAACTAACATGATTGACAACAGGTGCTCCACCATTCAAACAAAGATATTACGCCTAGTGCCACGTGTAAAACTCATTTCCGCTAATATAAGGAGCAATAAAAAAAAAAAAAAAAAAGATCAACTACTGGAGGGGTATCAACTACGGGCGCGGTCACCCTATCATGCTATAGTGAACGTCAATAAGATACAAAAATTTGAGAGCAATCCGAGTATATTTAGTTTGTTAAGTTAGAGCGCGTACAGACGGACAGACAAACCTAAGTCATAAACACTTTTCAAAAGTTCAAAAAAGAACACCGACAGAAGGAAAGATAATTTTTGATTTCAGATAAATGTGTGGTGAAAAATAAATTAATTTACAGCTATCACTTTGTATTAACTTTTACATTTTAAATTAGACCAATCAAACTGTTCGAAAGTAAAATTATAAAAATTTAACAGGAACCAATAAATTATTCTTTTTAAGAGCTTTTAATCAAAAACGCTTTTAACTAGATGTCTAGCATAAATTCCTAGCTATTTATTCTCTTATGAACATTGTCAGAAAAATCCATCTTTATAGACTATTATATATTATTCGCCATTTTTAAACAAATAATTTCCACACGCCTAGAAAGTGGGGGAAATTCCGTTTATTCCTTTCACGCATGCGTATTGGCTGAATTAATACCAAAGTTTGAATTTATTTTTAAAATGAAAAACCGGAAATTCGATAAATTAAAATTTCTAATTTATTTAAAAACAAATAAACGAAACTAATACCTTCGAATTTAATAAAGTAGGAATTTTCTCATTCATTTAAACTTATTCGCAATTTAGTCTTTAAAGTAATAAAAAAAAAATCGCATGTAAAATATTAGCATTCTAAACGAACACATTAAAGAAATATATAGTAGTTCAATCAAGTTAAAGAAATTGATTTTATTCAAAAAAGCAAACATTTCTTCTCGAATTTAATTTAAAATATTCATGTTTTACATCTAAAAATAAAATTATGTCTTATTGAAAATATGTCTAAAATGTTATAATTTTTATCCTCTATTATTCCATAAGTGTGTAAACACCAACCATTATTTCATAACGAGGAAATGTTCCCCCAATTAAGTTTAAATTTCCACGTTTTCTGAACAGGAAATTTAATAAGCCTTATCAATCCTCCCTTTGAAGAAAACCCATATCTTCATTTTAAACTCGCAGCTCTACCAAGTGCTCGCTGGCCAAGTGGTTAAGATGCTCGATTCGAAACGCATGGACTCGGGTTCAAACGCAAGGGGATCCACAGAGCTGCCCACCCTAGCAAGAGAAAAAAAACAGGAGATACTCTGCAGTTTAAAGGGAGAACAACCGAGATTTTTTTAAAGTGAATTTACGTAAGAATAGAAAGTTACTTTATAATTCATTTAAAATAGATTAATGATTGACTCAATAACTTAAATATAATCATTAATATATATATATATATATATAAACTGGAAAAATAGCACTTTCATATGTATTATAAATTAAATAAACTACACAAAAAAACTTAAGATATCAACGAATGAAACAAACTTTTTCAAATAAAATGAAAATATTTATTGAACTTAAATTATGATATTCTAGCATTGGACTTTTGAAGAAGTTGCAGATTTTGCTCTGTTTAAAAATTCGGCATAAAAATTTTGATCTTAGCGAAAATTTTCCCTGCGAAATTGCTGCTTTTAACAATTAAACTCTGTAAATTATCATCTGAAATGGATGTCGAATTCAGATCTATTTTTTCTTACTAAGCTAAATATGAGCTCACACTCAGCATTGCTGTGAGGAATAGACAAAATTCCAAGCATTACATAGGAATTTTTTTTATATGGCTGCTCCAGAGATGGATTCTGAGTTAATAAAAAAAAAAAAAATAATAATATTATCTGAAATTCACAGCTAATTTTCTGAAAGCTTACAGCAGAGAGGGGGAAGCGAGAGAATCCACTTCCGGTACTAACTATGCATTTTTTCCGCGGACCTTTGCGTTTTTTTGCGATCTTTTCACGAAATCTGTGTGCTTTTCGCGATCATTTGACGCAATTTGTGTATTTTTTCGCGATCTTTTGACAAAATTTGGAGTTTTTTTTGCGGTTTTTGTGACGAAATTTGTGGGTTTTTTCGCAATTCTTTCACGAAATTTATGTTTTTTGGGGATCCGTTGACAAAATTTGCGTTTTTTCGCGATTCTATGGCGAAATTCTGACGAGATCCTGTGACTCCATCTATTGAGATTGGAAAGAGCAAGTGTCTTTTTCTTTTTTTCAGAAATACGTTTCTAGGAATTTTAAAGTGCAAGTGAAAAGCGAGAGAAAATCATACTTAAACGTAAAAACGGGAAATCGGGCTAAGAAACGGAAATCTCTCGCGAAAAACGGGAAAGTTGGCAGCTCTGGATCGGCGGAAGAAAGAGAGACGTACTTTTTTTTGTTTTTTTTTTAAACCCTTTTTTCAGATCACGGAAATTTTCTGTCCTAGAACGGAAAAAAAGAACGGAAATGTCTTCAATTCTCGTTTATATGCCAGTAGCAGTGATGCCAGGAATATTTCCGGGAATTGAAGAAAATATTTCTGAGAGTGAAGGTAATCTATAGTACGGATTTCGTGTTTTGTGTTTCACTAATATCCCATAGCTAAATTAAAACTTCACCTATAAATATATTAAATAATAAAAATAAAACACAAATCAAAAACTGAAATAATCAGATTTAAAAAGTCTAGTTAAGTAGAGAAATTTTTGGCGATTTCTTCCGCTCTTAACCTCTGGTACGAGATTAATTTTATTATTTAATATATTTATTAGTGAACATCCCTTTTATTAAATTTCTAAACTTTATTTGATTACATAATAGGTATTTTCCATATAAAAATGCATTTTGGTGTTGTTAGTGGGTAATCTAAAAAAACATATTTAATGTAAACAATCTTTTAGACTTTTCAATAATATTTTTTTTTTTTTCACCTATGTTCTGTATCCCGAAAAACCCTGACTGGATTCTCGGTTTTTTGTAATCTCCAATCTCTGATATTATCTCATGTTGTAACCTCTTCACGCCTTTGGTCACATATGTGGATGTTTAGTTTTTAGGTGGATTTCGTAAGAAATACTATCTATTACATTCTCCTCTTATGTTGGAATTTCTGAAATACTCGTATTTTTGCATATCTACTCCGATCACCACCCCTAGAAACCAAAATCACCACCAGTTCAAAACTTTATCTATCTATCTATATCACTTTTTTATGGACACGATAACTTCCATAATTTTGCACAAATCTCTTCCAATCTGATACATAAAATCAAGAGATAGAAACTCTCGGTCAAGTTCGATAATGGGCAAAATTGGACCGAGAGGTCGTAAATAGGGAGGAGTTTTATAAAAACCGAAAAAACCCCATAACTTCTTAATTATAATACATATAAAATCAGTCTAAATTTATTATTACTTCTAGGAAAAGAGCCAAAAATTGATGTATCACAGATTTTTGATAAAATTAAAAATGGGCTCAAGGGGCGCAATAAATAGGGGTTTGGGGAGAAAAAAATTCATAACTTCGTCAATTCTCAGGATGTCAAATTCACCTTAACTTATTATAAATCCAATTAATACTATCTAGAACTTTTATAATGACAAGATTTTGATCGGACAAATTCTTACCCCCCCCCCCCCCCTAAAAAAAGAAGAAGAAAAAAAATTAAAATGACAAAAAAAGCAGAAGAGGGGAAAAAGTTGGAGAAGAAAAAAATTCATAACTTTGTCAATTCAGAAGATGTTAAATCCGCTTAAATTTATTACAAATCTTCCTAATATTATCTACAAATTTTATACTGACAAGTTTTTGATTGGACCAACTCTTACAGCAAAAACAAACCAAAATAGGGGTTGAAGAAAAAATTGTCGTATTTACATGATTCTGATAAAAACTAGCTCTTACAGAAATATGAAATTAAGAACTCGCCAAAAGTGAATAGATCAAACTGTTAAACTGGGTTTATCTCTAATCTTGATTTAGTTTTTGTTGGTGAATGTAGTACTTAACTTCGAAATACAGAATTCATAATCGAAATACATATTCGACATCTACCTCCGCCGGTTGGCCGAGCCGGCAGGGATTTATTATAATTAAAATTACTGTCAATAATATAAATAACCAAAATTTGATAATAACTTATTCATTACTGAATCCCTCAACAAGAGAAGAAAACATTTTATGGTGTGGTTGCTCTGATAATGTTATTTCCGATGTACAGTTAGAGATATAAAAAAAGCGTGAAGTAACTTTTCGGCAGTCAGTTTTGTTAGATTATTTAAACAAATCGTTAATAAATTGATAAATATTATGAGATATATTAAATCAATCAAGTTTTAATAATTTGTTGAAATGTAAGAAAGAAATTTACTGTTAGTTTTTCATTTTATAAGAATCCATTTCACTCATAAATTACCATTAACGCTCAGCGGTCACAAATGTGGAAATTATTTTTTTTTGTGAATTTTTATTGTTTTTCCGATTTTTTCTGCGCTTTGAATTCCTATTAATATAATGTAATTAAGACAATGAATAAATTACGAAAAAAAATTTGTCATTTTTTTTCTCACTATGAAAAATCGTTTCTGAAGATGTTTTAAAGATATCTATCATATTATAAATTGAGTTTAAAATGAAATTTCTTTCAAATGAAAAAAAAAGAATGTATGACAAGAAGGGGAAGATAATTTACTCTAAGAAATTCGATAAATACGGGATGAGGCATTGGAAAGGAAATTAACTTACAGCTGTCACGTTCAAATTGGCTTATTCATATCAAATTAGATCCATCAAGTTGTACGAAAGTAAAATGACATAAATTTAATAGAAACCCATTTATTATGCAATTTTAAACGTTTAATCAAAGGCTCTTTATTACTTGATGTTCAATATTCACGCACGAAAACTATCAGCCATAAATTCAAAATTAACACATTTATGCAGTAATATCGAGCAATAGCTTCAATTTAAATTCAATTATTTTGGAAGAGAAGATCGTACAAATACCGTTTGATTTAACCTGTATGCAAATGTAGCGTTTTAACGGATTTCTAAGTAAAGGGAGGGAAAGGAAGCTAAGGAAGTAATACAGGGTGTCCCAAAATTCCCTGACGCATTTTAAAATTGAATATAAAATCAAGTAATTGTCGTACAGGAGCGTGGTTTGGGTTAAAATGCTTCTTTGGATAAAAAGTTTTCTTCAAGCGAATACATAAAAATAGTTCCAATCTTTGAGCATAGATGGCATCACTTGTCAGTATGTTTGGTTTAAAACATATGTTTTTACTGATTTTAAGATTCGTTTCGATTTGTCTTCGAAGTACCAACCTACTCAATTAGCCTTTTCTTTGGGAGTCGTCATTTATGAGTCACATCGTCAAAACTAATCTGAAAATCAGAAAAAAAACACATGTTTGAAATCAAATATGCGGACAAATGGCACCATCTATGATCGAAGTTTGAACTAATTATTTCCATTAGCTTGGAGAAAATCTTTCATCGTGAGAAGGCATTTAGACCGCACTCCTGTACGACAATTACTTGATTTTACATTGAATTTTAAAATGTGTCAAGGACTTTTGTGACGCCTTGTACAATTTGTTTGTATTTTATACTTTCCGAATTTTTTTTATACTTTATCAATCTAATCAAGTGAAGCATATGAGTTGTAAATAAGATTTTAACACTTGAAATAAGACTAACAATATGCTTTAGAAACACTTTTTTTTTTTTTTTTTTTTTTTTTTTTTTTTTTTTTTTTAAACAAATAAACAAGAAAGAAAAGTCATGCATCAAGCATAGATTATGAAACTTTCCAACATTTCCAGAATACTGAAGCAAAAATTCACTGTTTAATAAGTAGACAGATTATATGATGATGAAAAATTTGAAAAACGCATAAAACACATGGAATCTCAATTTCGGCCATTACCATCTGTAGTCGGAAAATAATTCAAATTCTTTTTTTAAATCTCTGTATCCGATCTACCGAAAAGTTAGTAAAGTACAAACGTTCAAAAGTTACAAAAGTACAAAAGTAAAAAAGTTAGTAAAGTACGATGGCCGCATCATGGTGCGGGCCAGAAATTGAAGTATTTCATATTTGAATATTTCCAAATGAGCGAAAAAATGCCCAGTCCGGGAATCGAACCCAGATCCTTGGCTTACAGGGCCAATGCTCTACCGTTTAAGGTAACTCGGTAGACAACCGGTGAGCATATTTCGCTCAGAAAGCCTTATTGGTAATAACATCTGGTATGTAGGTAGCTCAACAGAATAAATCGCAGGCAAAGGAACTCCATTAGCCCTGTAAGCCAAAGATATGGGTTCGATTCCCGGCCTGGGCATTTTTTCGCTCAGTTGGCAATATTCAGTTCGTAAAATAACTTTACCAATCAGTTTGATTATTTCTTAGCTTTCCTTTATAATGCGTTTCGAGTGGAAGAAAAAAAATACATATAAATATTTAGATTAAAAAAAAACTAGATAGTGCCCGTCAAAATTTGACGGTAAATAACTTGAATGTTTCATTGGAAAATTCTTGAATTTTTAATCGGTTGCTTTTAAATTAATTTTTGAAATCGTGACAAATTTCTATATCGCATAAGTGATTCCTATTTCTTTAAGGTGATAGATGGTGCTCTCAGTTTAACCTATTCAATGAAGTGAACGAATTTTAAGTTTATAATTTGCAATCAATTATGCTTGCTTTTTATCAGAAATTTACCTAAAAATACCGGGTAGAGAATTTTTTTTTACTTACTACGGCCTCTTTTTTTTTTTTTTTTTTTTTTTTTTTTTAATAAAAATATTAATTTTCATTTATTTATTTATTTATTTATTTTTAACTACACAACCATTAAAAGCTGCCATGAATTTTATTTTTATCAGTCTTATTCTCTAAAACCTAAATTTGAAACTTGATGCAGCTAACGATTTATAATATATATTTTTTATTATTTGAATTTCATTTTACATTTTTATTTATTTTTTAAATATTAAGCATATATATATTCTTAATAATGGTCAGAAAATATAACAAAAATTGTAGATCAGCTCAATTTATTTAATTGATAATTAGATGCAAAATATTTTCAATAAGAAATTATTATTATTTTTTAAATATTGTTTTGTATTAAATTTTATTTAATTATAAAGCATGCAAAGAATAATAATAAAAAAATAAAAGTCATATAACTTCTCCTGCTAATAAAACATGTCATTATTGAAGAGAATTATCGCCAAAAATGTTACAGAAATCATTTTGCCGGGCGTTGGGCTCGAACCCATGTCCTCTCAAAAACTCAGAGCTTTAAACAGCTGCTTTAGACCGCTGCGCTAGTAGGAACTCGCTCAACATTCCTCTAAACTGAAGAGGTTCGGAAAAGAGTTGACGCATGCTCAAATGTGTCAATTTGGCTCTTACTGATCTTACAGAATTGCCGTTACGTTTTAATGTATATGATTGCCCTTTTCGGGTAATATGAAACAGTCATTTAATGTGGAATAGATTTATCAGGAATATTAGAACTGCAATTAAAAACATGACTTACTAGAGTAACCAAGATTATTTAACGAGTAAACGGTAGTATTATAGCATCTACAAATTATTATCCTTTTGCAAAATGTGTTTTAATTTTTATAAAAATCACAAATATAGTCTATTGTTTCGGCCCCACCAAAGTGCATATACACACGTCAGGCATTTTATTCATTCCTCTCTTCTTCCAACCTCTGGATATTTTCATTGCAAAATAGATACAGTCGAGGGAAAAAAAAAAGTAAACACTCCCTGCTAACTCTGCAACAAATTATCGTAGAAGAAAGTTACAGGTATCAAACGATTGGAAATAAAGTCTACTTTTAAATGATGTATATAAAATTTGCTTAGGGGGCCATCTACATATCAAAACGAACCCTAACTTTGTTTTTTTTCAATAGTAATACCCAAGTTTGACACCATAGATAAATTCTACATCCTTCTATTAGCCTAAAAACAAATTTATGTGAAGTTCGCACGATTAGTTTCTGAGAAATTAATTATTTTAAAATGAGCTTATTTTAGGGGTTGTATTCAAATTGAAGTTCGGTACTCCATTGTTGAAATGCTACAGAATGATTATGTCACTTCTATTCATGCATTATTTCTTGCCAATATGACCATTTCACTCGTTTAATATGTTTCGACTATTGCCAGCCCAAATATTTCAATAAAATGAGTAAAAATCATTTTTCCCGATTATACTTTTCTGCCCATCATAGACGACCCCTTAAATCATCATTTTGCTCTTTTTTAATAACAATTCGAAAACTACTTGAAGGGAAAAATTGAAATTGAGAATTCGCATAAAACAGGACATACTAAATATAAATCTGTCGAAAAAATTGTATGTTGCGATTCATATTTTTTTCGAATATTCATTTCATAATTCATAATTAATGTTGTAAATTTTTAAAATTACAAATTCAATGCATATATGATTGGGGTTTTTAGTATTATAATTACATACAACGTTATCGTATTAGGATTATAATCTTAGGAGATATTAACAAAAATATGAAAATGTAATTTAATATTAGCAGCTCTAAATTTTTGAATGTTTATAATTCAAAAAATTATCCTTCAAATTACTAGAAATTTCGTTTCTAGACAACGTTTGAACCGAAGATTTAAAATATATTATCAAAATTGGGTGTTGCTATTGAAAAAAACAAAGTTTTGTATGGTTTTGATTTGTAGATAGCCCCCTAAGAAAATTGTATGTACTACATCATTTAAAAGTAGATTTTATTTTAAATCGATTGGTACCAATAACTTTCTTCTACTACAATTAGTTGCAAGTGTTAGTAGGGGTGTTCACATTTTTTTTCCACGACTGTACGCTGCATCTTCCTCATCTGATGTACAACCTGGTAAAAAAAGATACTTCAGAGTGAAATAATTGCCCAGCTTCACATACCTCTTCCTGAAGCAGTTGTCTAGAGTGTATTCTATGTTACTCGGCACGCCATCTTGGAAAAAAATAACCCCTTTATTCCTCAACACAAGTTAGTACTGAGGTAAACTGACTTGTACAGCAATAAATATAACTGTTCAATTTAATACTGAACATGGTTAATGTCACAGACGAAGAGGTCTTATAATTAATACGAACTTTCTTAAAATTACCTGCTGATAACTGCAACAATTGAGCATAAAATTTGATTTTACCGCGTCACACCAACAATAGGTATCGAAACAGAACTAACCGCAGTGTATCATGGGAGTACTAGCTAGTCATTTGGCAGTTTTACGCTTGGCTGTGGCATCGTAAGGGCCAGAAATTGAAGTATTTCATATTTGAATATTTCCAATGAGCAAAAAAATATCCAGGCCGGGAATCGAACCCAGATTCTTGGCTTACAGGGCCAATGCTCTACCGTTTAAGGTAACTGGGCTGACAACCGGTGAGCATATTTCGCTCAAATAGCCTTATTGGTAATAACATCTGGTATGTAGGCAGCTCAACAGAATAAATCGCAGGTAAAGGAACTCCATTAGCCCTGTAAGCCAAGGATCTGGGTTCGATTTCCGGCCTGGGCATTTTTTCGCTCAGTTGGAAATATTCAATTCGTATGATAACTTTACCAATCAGTTTGATTGTGTTAAAATAATAGTGTAACTACGTATCCATCGTTTATATGGAGTTCCTTTAGCTGCGGTTTATTCTGTTGAGCTGTCTGCATGGCAGACCAGTAAGATTTAACCATCAACCAAAATCCAGTTAGAATGAAACCCCCTGTGTTTGTGGCTAAATAAATGGTTTGTGACTTCATGTTTTGTGCAAATTTTTCTTCCTTATTACCCCTCTGAATTTGTCGGTCGAATTCGGCAACACCCTGTGTATCACCGAATCCAGCCCTTGAGAGATGCAAAAAATACAAGGGAAAAAAAAAATCAAAAATTTGACTCAAAGTAAAACTTTCCCTGGAGGTTAGTGTTATCAAACATACTTTCACCTTTATAATTCGTGTTCCATTACAATTTTCCTTCCTTCCTTATTACTTTTCAAAAGATAATTAACTTTAAAATGAAGAGATATTTCAATACGTTTCCTCTCATTGATCGTTATGTGTCTCTGAATAGCGTGGTAAATCGCTTGTTATCGTCCTATAAGAAAGTAATTCCCTCCTAATTTTTTTTTAAAACCTTACAAGCTGTCAAAATGTCTTGGAAAAATAAAAATAAAAGGATGAAGAGTCTGAAGGGTCTTTGAATTTATATGTTTTGTTTTATTACTTAGTAAATTTTCTACATTAGACTGGTGGTTCAATTTTAATTACTTAAATACACAGGTTTTCTGTAAATAATGGAGTGAAATTCCTTTATCATTCAGTTACATGGTCATACAAAAGAATTAGTTTACAGTACTGTCTATGTGCGATAAATGCTGGAAGTGCGTTTTCAGTTTTGATATGCGTTATACCGTTAAAGTGTAAAATTCAGCTATTCCATACAATACCTAGGTATTTCATGAAATAACTAGCCACGTCCGTTAAAGTATGTAAAATTATTGGATTATATGGTTTAACTAGTTATTTTATAGAATAACGATTGCCTAACCGTTAAAGTGTAAAATAATCATTTTGACATTAAAACAAATCCGTTGTTTTGGAAATTAACTGATGATAAATAGTTAAAGTCACTTGAAAACTACATTTCAAATTATTAATAGATGAATTGATAAGTAATATATAAAAACAGGATATATAATATAATAATATTTTTTTATTAATAAAACAGTAATAGAACATAAGATAATGCAGTGTGGCAATAGTTATATTTAAATTTTTATAAATTATAATTATGTAATTATTAGGTATTTTGTCCTATTGGCAAAAACATTTACACTTTTTAAAACATATTACAAAGATTTTATCCAAAACGCAAAATATAAATAATTCTTACAAAAGAAAACAACAACAACAATAATAATAATAATTTTAAATATTATTAAAAAATGACATGCCGGCGGGAATAATTATGCTATTTAATAACAACACTTCATAAACTTTTTTTTAAATTAATAATGCAACAGCATTTTAATTTAAAATTTATGAAATACTTTTATTTTATTTTGCATTATTTATAAGAGCAAGGATCGCTGTGATGGCACTTAGATTTGCATTGCATATTATTTTTGATACAGGCACACTTTTTATTATCACACAGTGCTTATTTCTGCAATCGAATTCAATATTTCTTTCACGAGTAAGTATAGCACTGTTTTTCTTTTTTTTCACGCTTTTTTAACAAGGATTCCAACCGCTCTGGCATTAGGTTTTTCTTGTTTGTCGATTGGTCTTTCATACCTGTAGAATTCATTGTTTTAAAAAAAAGATTGCAAAAATCTTTGAGAATAATCCCAAATGGAAAACACTAACATAAATCCACCGCTTACAAATTTATGCATGTTCAATACACATATCGACGAAACATGCACTCCGAAAGACATTTAACAATTAAGAAGAGATCTAAGAAAAAACTGACTAAAACCAGCTATAATCGGTTCAAACGGCTTTCGTGAGCCGTATTTAGAACTTTAATGGTTAGACAATCGTTATTCTATAAAATAACTAGTTAAATCGTAAAATTCAGCATTTTTATACACTTTAACGGATCTGGTTAGTTATTTCATAAAATAACTAGGTATTTTATGAAATAACGGATTATACGCTTTAACGGTAACATATATATTAAATTTCAAACTATTCGTTTGGATAGTTTTTCCGCTGTTATATGTGGACAGACGGACAGACAAACGGACGGACCAGACGATGACTATATGTGCTAAGTATTTATATAATTAAGAGCGCACCTAAAAAAACAATTTTGAGATTAAATGGACTGAAAGTTTTAGTTACGGCCGAGGGGAGACAACACCAAAATTGTTATATCTGTTCATGTAATAGTATTTTATTAACAAAATAACACAAAATTCAATTTTTGAGAATTTTGACCGCTTAAGGGGACGGTGGAGCTTAAAATCCTTAAAAATAATTTTTTTTATTTTTGTAAATTTCAACTTAAATATTATTCAAGGGTACATTATATACATTATAACATGTATTTATCCCAAAAAAAATTTATTTTTGAGAAAAAAATGGAATTTTACGCGTCGTGTTAGAAATCTTCGAAACGCCCCATGCGTCTTCAATATCAATGAAAATCCCCAATATTTTTTATAAAAGTTTGGTTTATATATAGAAATAAAATAGAGCATCGAATTTTACATATTTAAATTTAAAAGTAAAAAAAAAAATTGAAAAAATTTGAAATTTTTTCGAAACATTTTCAAAATTTCAAATTTTTTCAACTTTTTTTTTTTATTTTTTGTAAATTTTATCTTAAATATTATTCAAGGGTACATTATATGCATTATAGCATGCATTTATCACAAAAAAAAAATATTTTTGAGAAAAAAATGGAATTTTACGCGTCGTCTTAGAAATCTTCGAAGTGCCCCCTGCACGTTCCATATCAATGAAAATCCACAATATTTTTTATAAAAGTTTGATTTATATATAGAAATAATTTTACATATTTGAATTTAAAGGTTAAAAAAAAATTTTTTGAAAAATTTTGAATTTTTTTCGAAAAAATTTTGAAATTTTGAATTTTTTTTTTTTACCTTTAAATTAAAATATATAAAATTCGATGCTATATTTTATTTCTATATATAAACCAAACTTTTATAAAAAATATTGGGGATTTTCATTGATATTGAAGACGCATGGGGCGTTTCGAAGATTTCTAAGACGACGCGTACAATTCCATTTTTTTTCTCAAAAATAAATTTTTTTTTTAAATTTTTTTGGGGATAAATGCATGTTATAATGTATATAATGTACCCTTGAATAATATTTAAGTTGAAATTTACAAAAAAAAAAAAAAAAAAAAAAAAAAAAAAAAAAAAAAATATTTTTAAGGATTTTAAGCTCCACCGTCCCCTTAAAAAACGAAAGAAAAAAGAAAATTTTGTCGAAAGAGGTAGAATTTCCCTTTAAAGTTAGCGTTATCTAACATCATTCTTTCTTTCGCCTTATAATTCGTGTTCCATCATAATTTTCCTTCCTCCCTTATTACTTTTCAAACGATAATTAACTTTAAAATGAAGAGATATTTCAATACGTTTCCTCTCATTGATCGTACGTGTCTCTGAATAGCGTGATAAATCACTTGTTATCGTCCTATAAGAAAGTAATTCCCTTCTAATTTCTTTTTTTCTTTTACTCTTTTTAAAACCTCACAAGCTGTCAAATCGTCTTGGAAATAGAAAAAAAAATGATAAAGAGTTTGAAGGGGCTTTGAATTTATATCGTTTATTTTATTACTTAGTTAAATTTTCTACATTAGACTGGTTGCATTTTAGTTTCAGTGAAACCTCCCTGTGCGACCACCTCCCTGAACGGTCATTTTGTCATGGAACGAAATTTATTCCCATAGGCTCAATATTAATTTTACCTCCATTCAGAGATCCAGTTGAACTCCCTCCATGAGCGCCCAGTTTCTTTGTAGAAAATGAAACAAATTCCGTTTTTTCCTGGTCGCTTGAAGAAGGTTTTATCAGAAAAATAATTCCGGAGGGCGCATTATTCATCAAACATCTAAACTAAGTTTATATTTTCTTTTATTCCAGTAACTTTTAAGTATTTAAATCCCTTTGTACCTTTTTAGGCAATGAAGTTAACTCTGACGACGAATTAAGAATGACGGTCAATAAACTCCCCTGCCCTATTCTATTTCTTCGTCAAAAAGAAAATCGCATTTATTTACTGAACTTCAAAAGGATTTGGAAATAAAAGTTACGAAAGATAAAACCGTAAAATCAAAGCAAACGTCAACATATTCATTTTTTAAACTCTGCAGTAATTAACTTTGCTATTAACTTTTGTTTTGATACTTAAATTTTTATATCTTTCTTCCTAATGTGAAAAATAGATTTTAGTAACATTAATTGTTACCTTTTTTTTCAACAATTAAAATCTAGATTTAAACATGCCCTCCATTAAGAGACCACCTCTCGAAGCGACCAATTTTTATTGGAAAGGAACATGGTCGTTTTAAGGAGGCTTTACTGCATTTAAATGCACAGATTTTCTGCAGAAATGCAGTGCAATCCATTTATCATTCATTTACAGGGTCGCACAAAACGTTTACAGTACTGTCTATGTGCGATAAATGCTGGAATTTTGATATGATCTGCGTTTTTAAGTTTGACTATTTTTTGTGTAATACATAGTATGTATAAATTCTGTAGATCATATACAAGGCTACGCAAAGGAATTTGTAATTATTACTGTGCATGGGTATGGATTGCCTACAGATGTTTTTTAGCTGATTAATGCATTTTTCAGTTGAACTATATTTAGTTATACTAAGAGATGTTTGTAGAATATAATTCATATATAGGGCTACTCAAAGATGCGAATATATTGTCTTTTATGGATGATTATTTCTGTAAGTGGGTTTTCCAAGAGTACATTTTTAGTATAGGGGCCCTGACGAGAGAAGAAAATTTGGCAATATATTTACACAACCAACATTTTTCAATATTCATACAGCTTATTTAATATAAAAAAAGCCGTTTATCTATTTTTATATACAAACAGAAGTAAATTGTATATATAAAACAATGATTATATATATGTATAAATATATATACATATGTTACAATATTAGATATATCTCCGCGATTTCCCTGTACTATTCTAAATTACTACTCTATATTCACTAAATCCTTATTCTTAAATAATCTGTATCATTAATTCTGTTAAATTCCCTTTAATTTAATGCCTCACTTGTCTAATTCACTTAATTATTACTCGTTGCTGTTTCAAGCATAATGAAACTGATATGCATTTATGACGTGCACTAAAACATGCTTTCTGTAGAATATGGAGTGCAAACCATTTATCATTAATTTGCAGGGTTACACAAAAGAATTCTGTTACAGTTCTCTCTTTGAGCGATAAATGCTGAAAATGCGTTTTCAGTTTTCATATATGCGTTTTTAACTGTTTTTTAGCGTATTGCATTGCGAATACATTCTGAATTCGACATGCAAGTATACATACAAGTATACATTCTGCGAATACATACACGTTAATTCTGAAAGTACTTTTCAAATGTGTTATATGTTTTCCAACTTCTTTATTTAAAATATAATATTTCACCGTATTAAATTATGGAGCTTTGGTACAATGTTCTGAAAGGGTTTCATAATCTATGCGATGTGAGTGATTTTTCGTTCTTGTTTTAAAATTCAAATGATACGTGAAATTTATCTTCCGTGATTAACTAATATTATTCCTATACTTCGATGCCCGTTGTCCCTTATTCCTTATCCCGTAATTTTTCTGCATCATATCTCATTCTTTATTCAAACATAACTGTCGTTAAAGTGTTGATTATGACAAGTTTTCAGTTATTGATCGTATGTGTCTTTGGAAAAAAAACATGATGAATACCTGCTTATCATCGTATGCTTTAATAAAGAAAATATCCTTTCCCTAATATTTTTAAGCGAGGTATGTAGTCAAAATATTTTTAAGTTAAGAAGAGAGAAGTAACTTGAAGGAAACATTTCGAGAGTTTCTTTTAATACCTTTATAAACAGCTAATAAAGAAGCCGTTTTTAACACTTTCCAACATAGTTGAAATGTGTTTACGACTTCGGTTCGCCTGTCTGCCGATCTAACTCTCATAAATATACTCGGATTGCCATATTTTTCAAAAATGTTGTTTACGTTTGCTATGGCATGTTCACTATTGAAATTGAAGTGTGTAGCTTTTATAATTCTTTTACAGGGGCATTAAAAAAATACATTACATTATCATCTATGGAGGAAAATGATTTGTGCCATATTTTGCATGATATAAAAGTACTTCAAACATAATAAATTTGATATGCTTTTATGAAGTGCACTAAAACATGCTTTCTGCAGAATATGGAGACCAAATTATTTATCATTCAATTATAGGGTCACACAAAACAATTTAATTACAAAATGGTCTGCCTCGTGGTTCTATTTTAATATCTTTAAAAATTGCTAGTAAAGAAGCGATACAACAACATAGTTGAAAATGTTTATGAATTTAGTTTGACTCTCCACTGCTTGTTCGTGCTCTAACTCTCATAATATAATCGGATTTACATGTAAATTTTGTATGTTATTTATGTTTACTATGGGATGTTCACTATTAAAAAGAAGTGTGTAGTTCGTTTACAGGGACAGTCCAAATAATTCCGTTGCATTATGGTCAGTGGGGGATAGATTGCGGTGTATTTTGATAATGTTACACTGTTTCAGACATAAAGAAATTGATATGCATTTATGACGTGCACTAAAATATGCCCCCGGTAGAATACGGAGGGCAAAGCATTTATCATTCATTTATAGGGTCACACAAAAGAATTCCGTTACAGTACTGTCTATGTGCGATAAATGACGGAAGTGCGTTTTCAGTTTTGATATTGGTTTTTAACTATTTTTTGTGTACTACATAGTTTGTATAAATTAAATAGGTCATATATAGGGCTACTCAAAGATATGAATACATTATCTTTCATGGATGTTTATTTTTGAAATTACGTTTTGAAATATTTTATGTGTTTTCTAACTTCTTGATTTAAGATATTTTTTCACCTTATTAAATGGGGAAGTTTTATTACAGTATCCTGAATGAGATGGAAAGTGTTATGCGTGAAGCATTATTTTTCCCTCTTGTTTTAAAATTCAAATAGTATATGAATTCTATTTTGCGTGATTGACCAATATTCCTTCTATACTCCGATATTCGTGTTCAGTCATTACTTTTCTACATCATATCTAATTTTTTTTCAAACATAATTATTGCTAAAGTGAAGCGTTTTCAGTTATTGATCGTATGTGTCTATGGAAAGAACATGATTAATACCTCTTTATCACAGCATGCTTTAATAAAGACAATATCCATTCCCTAATACTTTTATGCGAGGTAAGTTGACAAAATGTTTTAGAGTTAAGAAGAATGAAGTGAAGTGAAGGAATCATTTTGAGAGTTTTGTTTTAATGCCTTAATAATTTGGTAATAAAAAGTCAGTTTTTAACACTTTCCAACGTAGTTGAAAAGTGTTTATGAATTTGATTCATCTGTCTGCTGTCTGCTGCTATAATTGTCGTAAATATACACGAATTTCTCTGTAATTGATATATATTATTTATGTTTACTTATTGTTCACAATTGGAAATGAAGTGTGTCATTTATAGTTCCTTCACAGTGAAATTCAAAAGAATTACATTACATTAAGATCTATAGGGGAAAATGGACTGGGAAATATTTTGGATGATATTACAGTAATTCAAACATAATAAAATTGATATGCTTATATGAAGTACACTAAAACATGCTTTTTATAGAATATGAAGTCCAAATTATTTATCATTCATTTAAAGGATCACGCAAAACAATTCAGTCACACAATGGCCTACTTTATAGTGCTGTTTTGATACTTTTATAAATTGCAAATGAAGAAGAAATCCAACAACATGGTTATAAAGTGTTTATGAATTTGGTATGTCTGTCTGCTGCCTCTCCCTACCAGAAGTCTTATAATATACTCGGATTGACATGTAATTTTTATATGCCATTTATCTTTACTATGATATATGTTCAGTATTGAAAATGAAGTTTAGTAGTATTTATAGCTCGTTTATAGAGACACTCAAAATATACCATTACATTATGGTCTAGGGGTGGGGAATGGTTTCTGGTGTATTTTGATGATGTTACACTGTTTCAACCATAATGAAATTGGTATGCATCTATAACGTGAACTAAAACATGCCTTTTGTAGAATATGAAGTGCAAAGCATTTAGCACTGATATACAGGGTCACACAAAGTATTCTGTTAGAGTACTGTCTATGTGCGATAAATGAAGGAAGCGCGTTTTAAGTTTTGATATGCGTTTTTATCTATTTTTTGCGCACTACATGGTGTGTATAAATTGAATAAATTGTAGAGCTACTCAAAGATAAGAGTATATTGTCTTTTATGGATGGTTATTTCTGAAATTACGTTTTCAAATGTTTTATGTGTTTTTTAACTTGTATATTTAAGATATCATCTTTCACCTTATTAACACTTAGCCAGTGATGTTTCCGTTGGAACACTGGCTATCAGATATGATAGCCATCGTATTTCAACACTTGAGGCCTTGGCTATCTAAAACGATATAATTTACATGAAAATCATATTGAAGTTTGATTGTTGCGCTCCCTACTATGTGTTAGGTATATGTACTTTGTGCAAATTCATATATGTGCCGATTCTATGAGCTAAGTTTTGTGGAAAATTAAATACTTTCCAGAACATTTTTTGGGCCTGCGGTAAATATTTGCAATTTTCGCTTGGCATTCAAAGTTTTAAACTTCGAAGTTTTGCTACAGTATCCTGAGTGTGTTGCAAAGTGTTTCATAATATACGCGTGACGCATGATTTTTCGCTCTTGTTTTAAAATTCATATGATACGTGAAATTTATCTTCGTGATCGACCAATATTCCTTCTATACTCCGATATCCGTATTCAGTCATAATTTTTCTACATGATATTTCATTTTAATCAAACCTAATTATCGCTAAAGTGAAGTGTTTTCAGCTTTTGATCTTACGTGTCTGTGGAAAGAACATGATTAATACTTCCTTATCACTGCATGCTTTAATAAGGAAAATATACTTTCCCTAATATTTTTATGCGAGGTAATTTGGGAAAATGTTTTAGAGTTAAGAAGAGCGAATGAAGTGAAGGAATCGAGAGTTATGTTTTAATACCTTTGTTTAAATTACTAAAAAAGAAACAGTTTTTAACACTTTCCAACGTAGTTGATGCGTATACGTGTTTATGACTTCATTTAGAATGTTTGTCTTCTGTCTGCTGCTCTAATTCTCGTAAATATAGTTTAATTGCCATGTAATTGATATATGTTATTTATGTTTACTATTTCGTGTTCATTATGGAAAATGGAGTGTGTCATTTATAATTCTTCTACAGGGACACTCAAAAGAATTAAATTACATTATGTTCTACGGGGGAAAATGGTTTGCGCTATATTTTGAAGCTATCAAAGTGTTTCAAGCATAATAAAATTACCATACTTTTATGAAGTGCACTAAAACATGCTTTCTGTAGAATATGAAGCCCAAATTATTTATCATTCATTTATAGAGTCACACAAAGCAATTCAATTACACAATGGTTTTCTTTATGGTACTGTTTTGATACTTTTATAAATTGCTAGTACAGAAGAAATCACACAATGTTGTTGAAAAGTGCTTATGAATTTGATTTGCCTTTCTGTCCACTCTCTGTGCGCTAACTTTTCAGGTATACTCGGATTGATATAAAATTTTTATGTGTTATTTATGTTTACTATGACATCTTTGCTTTTGAAAATGAAGTGTGTAGCATTTAAAGTTCGTTTGCCGATACACTGAAAATAATTCCATCACATTATAGTCTAAGACGGGGAATTGATTTGAGGTGTATTTGATAACTTTATACTGTTTCAAATATAATGAAATATATATGCATTTATGATGTGTACTAAAACATGCTTTCGGTAGAATATGGAGTGCAAATCATTTATCATTCATTTCCAGAGTCACACAAAAGCATTCGGTCACAGTACGGTCTATATGCGATAAATGCTGGAAGTGCGTTTTCAATTTTGATATGCGTTTTTAATTTTTTTTTTTTTTTTGCTTACTACATTGAGTGTATAAATTGAATAAATCATTTGCAGGCTACTCAAAGATGTGAATACGTTGTCGTTTATGGATGGTTATTTCTCAAAGTCGTTTTTAAATTTATAATATGTTTTCTAACTTCTTTATTTAAGATAAACTATTTCACTTTATTAAATTAGGAAGTTTTGTTACAGTATTCTGAATGCGTTGGAAAGTGTTTCATAATCTACGCGTTACGCATGATTTTTCGCTATTATTTAAAAATTCAAATGGCATGCCAAATTTATCTTCCATGTTGAATAAATATTCCTTCTATATTTCGATGTCCGTATTCCGTCATAATTTTTCCACATCATATCTCATTTTTTTTTCAAACATAATTATCGTTAAACTGAAGAGCTATCATAAGTTTTCAGTTATTGATTGTACGTGTCTGTGGAAAGAACATGATTAATACCTACTTATCACCGCATGCTTTAATAAAGGAAATATCCTTTCCCTAATGTTTTTATGCGAGGTAAGTTGTCAAAATATTTTTAAGTTAAGAAGAATAGATGTAAAGTTAAGGAAACATTTCGAGAGTTACGTTATACCTTAATAAATTGCTATAAAAGAAGCAATTTTTAACACTTTCCGATGTAGTTAAAAAGTGTTTATGATTTCGGGTTTATGATGTCTGTCTGCTAGTTTAACTTTTGTAAACGTACTCGGATTGCCATGTGAATATTTATCTTTACTAGGGCGTGTTAACTATTAAAAATGAAGTGTGTAGCATTTGTAATTCCTTTACAGGGTCATTCAAAAGAAATCCATTAGGTTATGGTCTATGGGGGAAAATGGTTTGCAGTATATTTTGGATGATCTTAAAATATTTCAGACGTAATAAAATTTATATGCTTTTGTGAAGTGCACTAAAACACGTTTTCTGCAGAATATGAAGTCCAAATTATTTATTATTAATTTACCGAGTCACACAAGAAATTAAATATACCAATAGTTTACCTTATGGCACTGTTTTGATACATTTATAAATTGCTAGTAAAGAAGCAATACAACATAATTGAAAAGAGTTTATGAATTTGCTTTGTGGGTTTGCCGCCTGTCCGTGCTCTTACTCTCATAATATACTCGGATTGAGATGTGATTTATATACATTATTTATATTTACCATGGGATTTTCGCTGTTTATAGGGGGAAATGGTTTGCGGTGTATTTTGATGATGTCACGCTATTTCAAGCATAATGAAATTGATATGCATTTATGACGTGCACTAAAACACGCTTTTGGTATAATATGGAGTGCAAAGCATTTATCAATCATTTACAGGGTTACAGAAAAGAATTCGATTACAGTTCCTTCTATGTGCAATATACGCTGGAAATGCGTTTTCACTTTTGATATGCGTTTTTAACAGATTTTTTGCATACTACATGGTGTGCACAAACTGATTGGGTAATATATAGGGATATTAAAAAATGTGAATTCATTGTCGGTTATGGATAGTTATTTCTGAAAGTACGTTTCCAAATGTGTTTTCTATCTTCTTTATTTAATATATAATATTTCACCGTATTAAATCATGAAGTTTTGTTACAGTGCTTTGAAAGTGTTTCATAGTCTATGCGAGGTGAGTGATTTTTCGTTCTTCATTTGAAATTCAAATAGTTGGTCGAATTTATTTTGTGTGGTTAACTGATATTCCTTCTATACTTTGATGTCCGTGTTCCGTCATAATTTTTCTACATCGTATCTCATTTCTAAAAATATATAATTATCGTTAAAGTGAAGAGATATCACGAGTTTTCAGTTATTGATCGTATGTGTCGTTGGAAAAAACATGACTAATACCTCCTTATCACCGAAATCTTTAATAAAGAAAATATCTTTCCCTAATATTTTTATGCGATGTGAGTTGTCAAAATGTTTTGCATTTAACAAGAGTGAAGTGAAGTGAATGAATCATTTCGAGATTTATGTTTTAATACCTTTATAAATTGCTAATAAAAATGCAGTTTTTAACACTTTCCAACGCAGTTGAAACATGTTTATGACTTCGGTTCGTCTGTCTCCGGCTGTAACTCATGTAAATGTACTCGCACTGCCATGTAATTTATATGTGTTATGTTTATCATGGTGTGTTCGCTGTTGAGAATGAAGAAATGAAGTGTGTAGCATTTATAGTTCGTTTTCAGGGACACTCAAAATAATTCCATCATATTATTTTCTAGGGGCCGGGGGGGGGGGCGAGCAATCGGTTTACGATGCATTTTAATGATGTTACAATGTTTTAAACATAATGAATTTGGTATGCATTTATGAAGTGCACTAAAGCATGCTTTCGGTAGAATATGGAACGTAAAGTATTTATGTTTCATTTTACAGGGTCATACAAAGAATTCAATTGCAAAAGGGTCTATGGGAGAAAAATGTTTGCATCATATTTCAATTATGGTACACAATTTGAAACATAATGAAATTTACATATGTTACTGAGGTTTACTACAAGATGCTTACTATAGACTATGAAGAGTGTAGAATTTATATTTCGTTTAGAGAAGAATTCAAAAGAACTCCATGATACAAGATTATGGAGAGTTTGGTTTGTTTTTGTTTGACTGACTACATATACTTTAAAAATAGACATGTTTCCTAACCTAGGAAAATATACTATATACTATACTAGGAAAATATGCATAAACCTCTTCCGAGTTTACCATGATTCTGAAAATCGTTCTTTATCTTAAGAAAATTCAGAATTCAACATATTTTCGAAATTTAAAGAAACATTTGTAAAATCAAAGTTTCTTTCATTGCCGCTGATTTTCGGAAACGGTTCCGAGTAGTTATTGTAGTATGTTAACCAGTTTTGTCAACCCAGAAAAGTGGTTCTGCGGACGCTATCATTTTTCAAACAAACATTTTCATGTTCAACAAACATGTTGTACAGAAAAACATAATAAATTAAAAGTATTAACATTAATATTACTTCGTTACTCTTGCATGTATAGATTCAATTATAAGGTGGAAAATGTTGAAGTGAGAACTGACATCATTCTAAAAGCTGATATTCTGGTTTGAGAAACTTATAAATACACCATAAAAACTATACCGAAGCATTTCCCAAAGTCAGTGGTAGCAAAACAAACTTCCCTTTTATAAAAGTTACTTTAAATCTTGAAAATATATCAGTTTCCGAGGTTAAAAAAACTTTTCGGAATCATGGTTAACTCAGAAGAAATAACTGTATATTTTCCTTTGTGGTCATAATATACAATGTGTCCATAAAAGAATGTCTCAGTTATAAATCTCAATAGTATCAACTGTAAACGTTGTAGAGTGTTAGTCCAAGGTCACAAATAAAGAGTAAATCAAACAGTTTTAGGTAAGCGCATCCGCGAGTACTGCTTTGTTGTTGACTCACTTGCAGCGCCACAAAATGGCGACTCCTGAGCTTACAGCGTTATTGCTGGGCTGAGGTTTTAAAAGCCGTTAGAACCATGTGATTTTTTTCCTTTCTAGCTGGGGACCTATGAACCTTGCTTTCGCAAAAGAGTTGGAATAAGTAGAAGAATAAAGTGCTGCGGATGAAAAGAGGCCGCTCGTCGCGGCGGTCGTAGATACGATAAAAGATCGTATCTACGTTCCGCCGCTACCCAATGTTTTGCCAGAGTTGAGTAACACAATTGAAGAGGCTGCTTCCATTACTCCGAACTTGTTAACCGAAGAGTGGGAAAAACTGTTAAGCTGGATGTTTGTCGTATAACTAAAGGTGCATCTATTGAGCACTATGTTAGTTTATCTTCAATTTGACGTATGATTTGTTGTAAATAGTCATTTAAACTGTTATAACATAACCTTGAAACTGTGGACATTCTTTCATGTATACCTGTTTTTTCTTAAAGGCACATTTATCTGTTTTTTTACAGTCTATGGTACACTCGATTATGCATAAACACCGAATACTACATAACTATCGATGTCAGTATAGTAATTTCTTTAGATATATTTATTTCTTTAGACATATTTTTGCAGTTATGAAATACACCTGAGTATTGAATTTTAATTGCATGAATGTTTGCATTTCTAATAAGGTTTAAAACCAACAGAATGAAAAAGTTTCCAAGCCAGGATTCGAACTCGGTTCATAGGCTCACCGCACCAATGCTCTACCAACTGATCTATTCGGACGATGCCCAGCATTGCACCCGTCACTCTTATATGTTGGCAAGACTGCGTCTGCAGCACAAGATGGAATATCTTCATGAGACCCAACCCTGTAGCAAACATGGGACGAAATTAACCCAGCATCGGTGAAATGATATAGATATAATTTAATTAAAATGATAGGTATATCATTTCACCAGTTGCAATCATTACAAAGAGGACGCACAGTCACAGGGGTACACAGAAACTCTGACATAGGGACAGACATATTTCCTAATTCAAGAAGGACCTGCAGGCCATAGCCAAAAACATACAAAAAACTTTTTTGGTTCAATTCTAAGCATAACTTTCTACACTTTTCGATGGTACGAAGCGGACACACGGAGACATACGGACGGACAGACTGACATTTTGTATAAACACGTTTATTGGGATCTCTGTCCCCTAAAACATGTAGATCCGTCGAAAACCGGAAGTCGAAAAAAAATTCGATTACAATACTTTCTTCTCTTTAAAGAAGAATGTAAAAAAAAGAACGAAAAATCCTGCATTAGGCATAGATTATGAAAAACTTTCCAACACCAGTAGAATATTAATAAAACATTTCATTTTTTTTATACAATAAAAGATATTTTTAAAAAGATATTTTTACATATGGACAGACAGCCAGACAGACATTTTGTAAAAACGAGTTTTTCGGGATCTCTGACCCCTAAAGTGTGTAAATCCGTCTAAAATCGGAAGTCGAAAAAAATTTCGATTACAATACCTTCTTCTATTCTAGATAGAAGAGAGTACAAAGAATGTTACATAGAATAAAACATTTTCGTCTGTATTCTTCATTTCACCTGTTAATGTTTTCCTAACAAGATTATTTCTGTAATTTTCTTGAGGATCATCAGATAAAAGGAAAATTAAATAATAGACATGGAAAAGGTAAATTGCGTGTTACGATAGTTTACTTTTGTGGTCTAGTTTCTTCTTTGTATTTTACGGGTACAAAAAGCATTGACATTTTAGGAATATATATTTGTTTTATATATTTGCTTTCCCGGTAGAGGAACAGCTAAAACTTAATCATTTTAAAAGATAAACATTTTAATGAAGGAAGTGGGAAAATTATCTCGGAATTGGTTTTTCGGGATCTCTGTCCCCTAAAACACGTATATCCGTCGAAAATCGGAAGTCGAAAAAAAGTTCGATTACAATACGGCAAACCCCTCCCCCCCAAATTTTGGTAAAATGCCCCCCCCCAAAAGGTTTTTATTAAAAAAATTTATTTATTTGGGGTTAAATGTTATTATTTTTTATTTATTTAAAAGTATCTAGAAATTCAGAAAGTAGACAAAATTTGCAACAAATTAGATATATGACATTATGACTTGGGATGAACGGGAAGGGGGGGATCTGCCTCGGAACATGCGCGCGGTGCTGCGTGAACTAAGTTGCGCAATTCCACTTAACCACTCACACGTTTACATTCGCCCTCCCATCTCCCCTCCGAACTTTCTCTATAAGGTTTACTTTAAGTTTTTTGGGTCGCTGAATCCGAATTTTTAACTTCCCCGAAAATTCCTCCCCCCGAACCCCCCCCCCCCTAAATAGTTGTTTTTAACTTAATTTTCTTATTGTTTTAGAGGAAAAGCATTACGAAATTCAGAAACTAGACAAAATTTGCAACAAATAGGATATATGACATTATGACCTAGGATGAACGGGAAGGGGGAGGGCTGCCTCTGAACATGCACTGCGGCGCTACGTGCACTAAGTTATGAAGTCCGGGCAATAGGGGATTTTATCTGGAAAAATTAATACTAGTTCTGGATTTCGACTCACTTTATATTTTTTGGGTCGCTGAATCCGAATTTGTAACTTCCCACCAAAATTTCACCCGGCAACCTCCCAAAAAATTGATTTTTTGAAAAAAATCGGGTTTTGAGAAAAGCGCGCGGGGAATGTTCCTAGGCAGCCCCCTCTCTCCCCGTTTATCCTACGTCATAATGTCATACATCTTATTTGTTGCAAATTTTGTCTAGTTTCTGAATTTCGTAATGCTTTTCCCCTAAAACAATAAGAAATTTAAGTTAATAACAACTATTTTGGGATTTTTCGGGGGGGGGGATTTTGGGGGTAAGTTAAAAATTCGGATTCAGCGACCCAAAAAACTTAAAGTAAACCTTATAAGGAAAGTTCGGAGGGGAGATGGGAGGACAAATGTAAACGTGTGAGTGGTTAAGTGGAATTGCGCAACTTAGTCCACGCAGCACCGCGCGCATGTTCCGAGGCAGATCCCCCCCTTCCCCTTCATCTTAAGTCATAATGTCATATATCTAATTTGTTGCAAATTTTGTCTACTTTCTGAATTTCTAGATTTTTCCCCATAAAACAATAATTTTTTTTTTAAATAAACACCTTTTTGGTGGGCTTTTTTACTAAAATTTGGGGCGGTTGCCGGGGGAAACTTTGGTGGGAAGTTACAAATTCGGATTCAGCGACCCAAAAAACATAAAGTAAGCCAATTTCCAGAACTACCATTAATTTTGCTAGGTAAAATTCCCTATTGCCTGGACTAAGAGGAGAAAATAAAAAGATCGAAAAGAATGCATCAGGTATGGATTATGAAACACTTTTCAACACCAGTAGAATATTAACACATAGAATGCCAAGTCTATTTCATCTGTCTTTCCGTTTGGGCCACGAAATAAAATTCCCGTTACACAGTCTATAAGTGTCAATCACCGATGACTGACGCGGCCTTAACGGAAAGTTCAGTGTCATTCACCGGTGGCTGACGTGGCACTCAACGTGTTAATAACACATTTCATTTTTTTCATACAATGAAATGAGATATTTTTTCATATGGACACGCGGACGGACGGACAGACAGACATTTTGTGAAAACGTGTTTTCGGGATCTCTGACTCCTAAAGCGTGTAAATCCGTCTCAAATTGGAAAGAGAAAAAAATTTCAATTACAATGTTCTCTTCTATTCTAAATATAATGTTACATAGGATGTTACATAGAATAAAACATTTTCGTCTTTATTCATCGTTTAACCCAGTATTGTTCAATTCCTACTATTAGCTCACACTCTCCCTATATTTATTTATATATTTATATATTTATCTTGTACAAATTTTCAATCGTTAATAAAATACTCATTATTCATCCTATCAGGTTGAAATAAATTTTTTTAAACTTGTACTGGATGACAATTGATGTTAATAAAGTTTTTTCAAATATTAATTAATTAATTAAATTTTAATTAATTAATTTTAGTTTTGCATGGGTAACAAAATGGCCGCCATTGGTTATTGAATTGCAATGAAAGCATTTTCAATAAGGGTTACCATAGGGGGGGGGGGACCCTGTTCTGTCGCCAAATACCGCCAAGTTTGTCGCCAACTTGGCGATATATCGCCAAATTTGGCGGCCAAAATGAGTCGCCAAAAGTGACGCTAACTTGGCGATATCTGTAATATTTCGTCAAATTCCCATAGAGTTCCATTGTAAACCTACTTGCTTATAGAAAATCAACATATTGAGATATTTTAATGTAACAAAAACTCATATTAGCTTGATTATATTAAATTTTTCTTTGATGGCCTAAGTAGGAATTGACTTTAAAAACAAAATTTTTATATTACTTGTTTTTCTAACAAGTTTATTACTGTAATTTTCTTGAGGATCATCAGATAAAGGAAAATTAAATAATAGAGATGGAAAAGGTAAATTGTGTGTCACGATAGTTTACTTTTGCAGTCTAGTTTCTTCTTTGTATTTTACGGGAACAAAACACATTGACATTTTCTGGATATATATTGGTTTTATATTTTTTTTCCCGTGGTATTATAGCAAGGATAAAAAGTAATTTTAAAAGGTAAACTAAAGATTTTAATGAAAAAATTAGGAAAATTTTTTCGGAATTGGTCAGATGTGTAGTACGTATTTATAAAAATAGGATTTTAACTTGGCGAGTTTATTTTATATTAATGTATAAACTTGATTATAAATCGTGTCTAATAAAATTCCAAAGTATTCAACATTAAATTCAATTAACCTACAACAATTTATTAAAAATATAGCGAATTTAAAGATGAAATATGTGGTAAGTTTATTATGTAATTCGTAAATTTTGTATACAGAAATTTTAAAAACAGTTTAACTTATAGCGAGTAGATGATGTTGATTACCCAAACTTGTAAAATTGTTGAAAGAAACAAAATCGCCGTGTAAAGCTGGATCAAAACCTACTCAAATTTTGTTCTTCATTCTATTTTATAATGTTAAAAAAATACAGAAAACAATGTTTGTATTTCAAAATTTTAAAGTAAACGTGAACATTTTTATATGTCGAGGTAGTACATTGGCAGCACAAATTCATTTGAAAATATTAAAAGCAAAAACGTGGGGTATTCTGTGGAGAAGCTGAAGTTTGACAAGATTACATTAAATTTATGCAACGTATCTGCTACAAAAGAAAGGTTTTCGCTATGTTTTTCAATATCTATAGTAGAAACAGGTAAAAATGTTTAACCTTTTCAAATATCTCAAATATCATAGCACTGTAAAATAATAATAATAATAATAATAATAATCGGACGAAAATACGGAAATATTACTGGCAATCGAGACGCCAGTACTTTTTCTGTATTTTAACGGAAGTTTCCCCTCGTAAATTCCAAAAAACGGAAATTTTTCTGTAATTTACCGGGAAAAAGTTCCGTTAAAATACGGAAATAGTACTGGCGTCCTGACTGCCAGTAGTATTTCCTTATTTTAGTCCGTTTTTTTTACAGTGATGTCTGGATAATGTGAGTCATATATTATACTACATAATTGAATTTAATTCAATGCATGATTATAAAAGCTTTTATGACTTTGTTCTTATGTGGATAAAGCAAGTGAATTTATTTACAATTTGATTATAAGTAATTTCCAGTATTTAGATACGTGAACACTGTTATAAATAACTTCAATTTTCGCAACATTTTTTTTTTTATATGTAAACAAAGCCGTACACACTTGTCGAGTTGCGTACGTACTGAAAAAAATACTGTAAATATTTCTTTTTCTATTACGTAAAAATTTTTTGTATAACTTATTTGTCATATAATTGAATCTGATAACAGCATAAGGTAATGAAACATATTTGTTACTCGAAATGATCGAATAATATTTGTTTGCGTTACTGTTATTCAGTAATTTAAAAAAATGACGAAGTTTACTTAGTAAGTTCTTCAAATTAAGTCATTTATTCTTAAAGTTCCAATGCCATACAATTTAAATTTTGAAATTGGACTCTTTACAGTTTAAAGTTTAACATATATAAAATAACATATAAAGATTAACATATATAAAAATCAGTATGTGGAAATCCGTGAAAATGTTGTGTATTAATATAAACTTATAAATTTGCAATTCCAATAATTATCAAGGGAAAGACATTATAGAAAATAGACTTACTATATTAATAATTAAAAATAATTTATTTTAAAAAAAATTTTCATGAACAATTCACCAGAACAAAAAGTTTTTTAAACATTAATTGCGAAAAAACAACACAATGAACAAAAATAGAACTGAATGACATGTCTAATACTATTAGTCAAAGTTTATTTAGATACATTATTATTTTGAGAAAAAAGTATATATAAAGTGGGCGCTCGTTAGTGCGACTTCGCTCAAGACGTACCTTTGTTTAATGAGTATAATTTAACTTACCAAATCATTTTCCATTTGGAATTAATGTTAAAGGCATCGGTTAATGCATATTACTCATCGGATAATGCGTACAATTTTTTCACGAATCGATCAGGCAGAATATAAACTTAAATTTCCATTCCCATTACTATTTTCCTATTGGCTGTTACCCGTAATCTATTGTTTTCCTATTGGTCGATAAACTTTTCACTTGAATCCGCTTCTCTCCTATATTTTCAAGCCAATATCCATCATTCTTTACACTGTATGCCAATATCTTCTCTACACCTCGCCCGGTTAACGCGGGTGTGCCACAAGGCTCTAAGGCCCTGACTCTATAAAGCTTACATCTCTGATATCCCTACATCTCCACATACGTTATTGGGTATTTGAGCGGATGACACTAATGTGATGGCTCGTGACAAGGACTGCCTTATTATGCACGAGTATCTGCAGCAACACATTTGTAAATGAGAATCACTTTTTACTAAATGGCGTATCAAAATAAACCCTACTAAATCACTGGCAGTAATTTTCACTCGTAATCACTCCACTACTCCTACATTCTATTTTGATGGCTCTTTTGTCAGCTTTGGGCGGGAAGTTAAATACCTTGGGGTTTTTCTCAACATTGCTCACACGTTGCGAAAGCACATCGAATATAGCGTCCAAAAGTTCTACAAAGCTAAACGCGATCTTGCTCACATTCTCTATAGTGATGAGATGGGTTTTGGATAATAAATGTTATATAAGACAGTACTTCGTCCCATACTTCTCTACTGTACGCAGATCTGGGGTTCTGCAGCTAAAAACAACATGAAAAAAAATCCAGATTCTGCAAAATAAGAATCTTCAAGGCATTGTCCGTGCACCATGGTACAAAAGAAATACTACGATTCAGCATGATGTCAATATTTCACCAATCAGATCTGCCATCAGAAACCAAGCTACCAAATTCTTCAATAGCGTTCCTAATATTCCTAATCCTGCTTTACATAATATTTCTGTTTATGATAAACTTCCTCGTTGTTGTATACTTCGGGCAACGCTGTATCTTCCTCAAAATATCGGCGCTGGTTAGTCTCACTACCTGTTACTTTGATAGTGTTTATTTTCTTGGTCGCTCACTATATAATTTTCTTGTAAATTTTTTGTATATATTTTCTCAAATCTCTTTTATTATTTCTCTTTTTACATTTTACTTACTATTTTATTTTGTATTTATTTAATGTGCGGTGCTTTTAAATGGCCTTTTGTTTTAATTGTACCCGGATTTTCCCCTTTACGCGTTTCCAGTTGCCTGGCCATTGGATATGGTTTTAAATGTTTCTAAGCACAAGCTACTACCGGAGGTGCGGAGTCTCTAATTCCTGGTACTCCTCTTCAGATCTCGTCCAAGTCCAAGTCTTTGCACTGAGAACGGTACGTTTAATGCTACAGAAACTAGTATGCTTTAAAATTAATAGTTCTGGCGCTATTAACGTTGTTTTTCTAGTTATAGAATCTAAACTATTTTTGTATACTATTTCTTCAAAAGAAATTTTGGTATAATTTTGATCATTGGAAGATCAATAAATAGTTAGAGACAATGATGAAGAGAAAGAAAATATTCCACCGCCAAAACCTCAAGAGATTAAAAAATTGCTAACGACTTTTTAAGCATAATACTACATAATACTAATCAAAATGTGATGTAAATGGCCAAATTTTCAAGCGGGTAGCAAAACTAGAAAATTATGTGGTTAAAAGCTTATTTGTTCAACTCTAGCTAAGAAAATTGAAAGATTACTTCAAAGAAATAAAGTGATATGCAAGTACAGCCTATGTCTTTGCGTATTTTGTTTGACCTGGGTACAGTAGAGACTCTCTCATCCGACCTTCGTTTATAGGAAATTCCGTATTATTCGACATTACAAAAAATTACACCTCGCAGGAAGTACTATTAACAATGATAGAAGAAATGGAAAAGGGCAAGACATGACTGGAAAATGGAAACACATCAATTTAAGGGATGTTGCTTCTTTGAATATTAGAGCCTGGGCTGACTTAAGAGATACAAAAATTGCTAAATCAGGGAAGAAGCTGTTAGGCAAAGTTGAAGATGAAATTATCGTAACGGAAGGAACAGATGAAACCGAAGAAACCATTCTCCCCTTAGTCCAACGTAGCGGAATGTGGGGATGAATCTTCGCAAGAAGCCGAAGTTTGGCTGAAGAAAATCGATCAATCTGAAATAACTGATAAAGAAATAGTCGCTCTTATCATTTGAGATAGCAAAAGAGTAGATGGTCAAGCATCTGCTGTTGAGTCTCTCAAAATCTCGCACATCGATTAAATTAAAGCTCTGGAAACGTGCATGAAATGTATTGAGCAACAAGAAGAAGCTACAGGGATCGACTTAATAATGATGCAAAGACGGCGAGACTTGGCAGCGAAGAAACGACAATCGTCGGGAAAGCAGACTAAGACCACAATTTTTTAAAAATAATCACATAGATTTCTCTTTATGATAATTTTCTGCAAAATGTGTTATGCAAAATTAATTAAACGATAATTTATAAAATCAGAACGTAGTTTGGAGTTTAATGGCCTTTTTCTTGATCCCTTCGTATTATCCGACATTTTCGCTTATCTGACGTTCTGTCGTCCTGTTTATGACACATAAGCGAGACTCTACTGTAATTTATTCTTTTGCATTAACAAGCCATCATTAAATTGCTTTTTAGGGTTCCGTACTAAAAAAGTAAAAACGGAACCAGTATAAGATCACTCCAGTGTCTATCTGTCACAGCCATTTTACTCGTAACTATGCAACGTGAAAAATTCAAATTGACTGCAATAATAAAGGCTATAGACCCATTTATTTATAGATTTTTAAACATTGACAAATATATTTAGGAAAAATGTAGAGGGGCTAATTTAGTTACTTGAAGAAAAAATCCTTTCCTTTGAATATCGTGCAAAAGCTCTCGTAAACTCATTTTTTTTTTTTTTTTTTTAATTTTATTTTAGGTATTATATTTTCAGCGATATCGTCGAAAAAGTTGTGCAAAAATGTATCACGCCCCCCCCCCCCCGCCCCTCTATTTCCGAATCTTCTGAAACTAAAATTATGAAAAAATTAGGAGTAGTAGAAAATAATTTAAACTTTGCAGGAAAACTATAGCGATTACCCTAGGTCACATAGCTTTTGAGAAATTCGCATTTTTTCTTTACGCACAAATTTTGATTTGCGGGCGTTCAGCGAAGAAGTTGGGGAGCGCTGGAGGTACCTATCGTCGCAGAAGTAGAAAAGAACTATTGGTAATGATTTTCGAAAAAAAGTGTTGGTATTTAACTGAGATACTAACTCTTAAAGACACGGGCGGCGTACTGTATGCTCCATCGGGCTTTTAAAGCCTAGATAACAACTTTTAAGGATGTATTTGGGTAATACAATGCCCAATTACGAATTTATACATTTGTACGGATTCCTTTCTGCACGAGTAATGTTCGCACTTGACCGGTTATTTAAAAATTAAATTTACTAGATTAAAGAATAAGTTGTTTTTTTCTGGTCATAAAACTGGTAAACTATTTAATTTCTGTCATTAACTGAATTTAATTTCTTCAATGCAAGAGATTATTTTACACCATTGAAATGCTTACGTCTTTTGATGCGAATTTCAGTTTGCGCGACAAAAAATCGCCTCCCTCTAAAGTTCGCATTAACGAGAGTTTACTGTATTTTGATTCTTCGATGCTTTTTTTAATGAAATAAATCAAAAACTGAGCGGAAAAAAAGTAATTAGGAAAAAATTAATTTTTTTTGCTTTGATTCTTCGATGTTTCTTTAATAAAATAAATCAAAAACTAAGCAGAAAAAAAATAATTCGGAAAAATTTAATTTTTTTTTTTTTTTTTTTTTTTTTTTTTTTTCGTTCGATATTGAAACTGGATTATTGTGTCATATAGACTCTCAACATAAAAATTTTAATAATACAGGAAAAGATAATCGCAGTAACTAAATGTTTAAAAGTATTTCCACAAGTGTACGTGTCGCAATAAAAGGTTCATAGATCTGAAGTGACTGTCTCATTAACCATAGACAAATCTTCAAACAGAAAAAGTAGTTTCTTGAACTCTTTTGGTCTAATTGTAGAAAAAATATTCTTTTATTTATTTATACCATTTTTATTATTCTTTTTTATTTTGTATTGAAATGAATGGTGGTGGTGTAGTGTGCATTAAAAAATGCCAGATAACCGATATAAAGTGCACAAGGCCATCATTTCGTATTTTGCTTGCGGAGAGGATAAGCTTATTTCATTGCACATAGTAATTCGAGGTTTCTTTGCACTTGAAATGGGATTGCTATTTAGCATAAACTTGTAAAACTATTTATTCTCTATCATAAATTTATTTCACTTTATTCAACGCAAGGGACTATTTTACGCCATTGAAATGCTTCAGCTTGTGCGGAGGAAACATGACTTCCCTTCGAAATTCGCACTAACAGGAGTTCACTTATTTTGATTCTGTGATGCTTGGTTAAAGAAAAAAATCCAAATACTAAGCAGAAAATAAGCAATTTAGAAATAATTTTATTTCGCCTTAGATATTGAAACCGGATCATTGTGCCATATAGACAAACACTCAACATAAACATTTTATTAATAAAGAAAGACTGCGTTAAAAAAATATGAGACCACTAACGAACTGGTGCACTTCTGAAGAAGAGGACACAATGTACAAATTTTTAGCGTGTGTATTTAAAATTGATCCTAGAATGTTTTCTGTTATAATTGCTACATTAAAATTAAAGTTACATTTTATTAAAATTTTCTAGTTTTTTTAAAACGTAAATAAGGTGACTGTTAAGAAATTATAAGACCACCTGAGGAAGTTAGCATATAATACATCACACCAGAATCATTTTAAAACGTGCGCGTTTGTATATCGTGAATGTATTCCAGAGAAGCAAACGTGCAAGTTTACATAGTGTTATTTACGATATATTTAAAGGTGCCGCGGGGTAAAGAGTTGTCTGCAACCAAAGTAAGAAAAATTTGGTTTTATAAGGGTGCTGGAAAATCTGAACGAGAAACTGCTCGGTTAATGAAGCTTTCTAAAACTGCCATTCACAATGAAATAATTAGAAAAAAGAATTCAAATAAAATTAAACGATCTGGAAGAAAAGGATTTTGACAGCACGGGATGATCGACAAATATTTCGATTATGAACTCGAAAAGGTCTTTCAACTCGGGAAATTTCGAACCGTTTCAGCAAAAGAACCTCACACGCAATAGTTTAGAAGAGTCTGAAAACAAATAGTAATGGAAAATGTATCAAACTGTTGAAAAAACTGAGGATAATGAAAGATCACAAAGAAGAAAGACCGAAATGGGCTAAAAATGTCATGTCATGGGGCAAGAAATGGAAACAAGTGATATTTTCAGATGAAAAAAAAATTAATCTTGACAATCCGGATGGTTACAAACACTATTGGCATGATTTGAGGAAGGAACCGAAACAATGCTTCAATCGACAAATGGGAGGCGGGCCAGTAATGGTCAGGAAGCTTTTAGTCATGATGGATAATGCGATTGAACACGAATTTCGAGATGTATGAACGCTGCACATGTTGGCTATCTTATATGATCATTTGATACCTTTTGGACCTATTTTAGGTGGTTCTAACTGGATGTTTCAGCAGGACAATGCTTCTTGCCATGTGTCTAAATCCACCCAGCAATGGTTTAAAAAAGAAGAAAAAATCATCTTTTGTCATGGCCAAGTGTAACTCCAGACTTGAACTCAATGAAAAACCTTTGGGGCGTCTTAAGTCACAAAGTTTAAGCTAATAATAAACAGTTTTTATTTGCAATGAACTAGAAGTAGCCATTGTAAGAATGTCACGATATTTCTGAATCTGAACTTAATCACCTGGTCACTTCTATGAAAAACAGAGTGTTTGAGGTTATAAGGAAAAATCGAGGACCAATATCGTATTAATTTACATATCATTTTTATTTTTAGACAAGTGGTCTGATAATTTGTTAAAAGTGTATTTTTCAATCATTACTTATATGTTTGTTAACATACTTATTTATTGCATTATTCAAAATTATTGCAAACTAATTTTAATAAATATGTTGTATTTTTATATCTCATGTGTTTATACTATAACTAGGGGGCTCTGCCCCCTGCAAGCTACGCTCGCCAACCCCCGTTCAGACACCGCAGAATCTAAAAACACGCTAATCTGATGGGTTTTAAAAATATTAGAGAAGATTGAATTATACTGAAAAAAGCTGTGCAGATCTCCCTGTAAACGGGTTTTTACTCAATTCCCTTTAATTGCAAAAAATTTAAGGGCGAATCAGTTGCTGTTAAGACATCCAATGGTTGTTTTCGTTTTTGATTAAAGAAGATCAGTTAAACATTTGAAAAGAAGCTAAAATAAAATAAATTAAGTATAAGAGTTTGTCTCCCGGTATTTTAAAACAATCTCTATAACAATAGCCTAAGTCATCTGACTATCATCAACAGTTCCGGTCGGACCACTTCGCTTTTTATACTCTAGGTGCCATTTTGGTACCTTAATGTTAGCCAGGCACAGGTGATAAGTCGTCAAATATTATTCTATCGCCATCATTTCATCTATATTATAATAGTTCTAAGTCGTCAACTGCCATAAACAAATACAGTCTGATTCCTTCGCTGTTCATATGAAAGTTTGGCAAAGATGTCATATACGTCCCATATTGGCGTGATTTTTTAACGACGCCAATTTGGGGAACGCATCAACATCATCAACAGCAACATCCGGCTTACCATATCAAGCAAAGTAACGATACTTTGGCTCCAGTTATGTGTCCGTTCCGTATATGACATTGGCGTAAAAAAAAATCGCGCCAATATGGGACCGTAAGTTTTCCATTTTGATTAAAAAATCAAAATTTTTTTTTCGAATAAAACTACATAAAAGTTGCTATGGTCGCAAAGAATTCTAGGTACTGTTACGCTAGCCGGATGCAAATCTCGTCAATAGCTTTTTTTCAACTCGCCAGTTAGCATTTTTTTTTTCGAGTGGTAATATTTTGCCAGATACGCACCGCAGGTTTGGCATGATTTTTATTTTTTTACGAAAATTTGGCGAAAACCTCGTTTTCAAACACCAGTTACATATGCATTTTTGGTATTCCTTAGATATCCCGACGACCAAAAATCTGCCGCCAAACTATAAGATTAAATGCCAATAATGGTTGATCGTAAATGTCACAGTCACTTGACTTTAAGCAAGTTACACGTGTTTACGTCATCAAGGGATTTTTATTTCGACGTTTTATTCCTATATTTATTAATGTTATACTAATTTATTTGTTCTTTCGTTATTTAAAATAAAAATTATGTCAATTTGTATAATTTGACGAGTGTTTTGGCGATTTACAAAATCTGGCGAAATTGGTCGACGGAATAACCAAGTAGTACTGTATTTCTTAATTGTTTTCTATTATTTTCAAAAGGAAATATAAAAAAAAATAATTAATAATCATAGAACAAAATAATTTATATAATTTGTAAAAAGAAATAAAAGTAAATAAACGTTTATTATCAAATAAACAACAATAGCCGGGTTACTATGTCAAACTTTTCTGAAATATATAAAAAAAATATCTGTTTGATTAAAATTTGAGTTGCCATCATTAGAAACATGTATATAAAATGAGAAAATAATTAATATTTCGAAAACTAATTCGAATTTAAAAATTCTAATACCAGTTTCGAAATCTGCGGATCAATATTGATTTTTGGTGTTAATTTCATTGCAAAGTATTCCATATTTTAGGAGAAATCGCCGTGAAACATAATCAGTTGTTTAATCAGTTGATTCATACTTCCGTTTCATACTTCCGTTTCATAAATTCGTTTCATTAGGATTTTATATATATAGAGTAGATTAGAACCTTTATTTACTTCATCATTTTCATAATCAAAGTGGTCTTACACAATGGAAAGGAAATTTATATATTCTGATCTTGTAGTGTAAGTGGCTAAAAGATCTGAAGCGACTGTCTCACTAACCATAGATAAATCTTCAAATAGAAAAAGTAGTTTCATGAACTTTCTTGATGTAATTGTACAGAAGGTATTCTTTTATTTTTTACACGATTTTTATTTTTCCCGACTGCCAAGAAGGATAAAAATATCACGTTTCACGTGTATCTGGGTATGTGGATTTTTTTATACCCTCGAAACGTCCCAACGGCTGGATGGATTTTAATGAATGAGGTCTCTATCGATTCTTCTTAACCGTACACTTGTTATAGGCTAGGTTTTGTTTTTATAAATTCAAAATGGCGGTAGACACGAAAAAAAAATTACGCACCATATTGAGTGGCATATAATTGGATAGGTCTTTCAAAATGAAGATGTTTCATTGACTATTTTACAATCAGAAGCTCCGTTTAAATATTACACAACCTGGAAGTTGTGTAGATAGGATCTCTAGCTTTACTGCAACTCTAACCATTATAGACATCTATTGGCCTCATCAAAACTGTGTTTATAGATAGGAATTAACAATTAAACGCAACTTAAAGGTCATCAATACAAGTAAATAAAAAAATAGGTAAATAATATAGAAATAGTTTAACATTGATGAGAAATAATTAGTTCACTTTTTACGCAGCTGGGTTTTTTGATTTTTTAAATTTAATTTTTATTTGTTATATTTTGTATTAAAATGGATGGAGGTGTTGTGATGTGTTTTAGAAATACCAGAAAACCAATATAAAAGGCATAGGGGCGTCATTTAGGATTTTTCTTGTAGGGGGGGCGGGGCGGGATTTTTTCATTGGACATAGTAAATCCAGGTTTCTCTGCATTTGTAATGGGCTATTTTTTTCCGTTCAGTTTTTTATACGCATTATGAGAGGATTATTTTACGTGCAATTATTAATATATTGTTTAAAAAAGCAAGCATTCAACTAATAATAAAAAAAATTAAAGAAACAGTTAATAGTAAAAACGTCTGAAACTTAGAGAGGGGCAATTGCACTATCGTGCCTTCCTAAATGATGTCTCTAAGAATGCACCTTTTATATCTTGTATGTTTCTATTTTCCAATTGAATGAAAAACAGGTTTTATGTCGAACGTTATTTTGTTCATTATTTTTTATTTATTTATTTATTTATTTTTATTTTTTTTTTATCGTTAACTGACTTTCTACAAACCGCTCAGAACAAAAAAGAGTTTCTCCCTGTGTTTTAAATCATTGACATTTTTTTAAAATATAGTTGATGAAGCAAAGGCTTTATCACTACTTTAAAGAGATAAATTTTAAGATCTTCTATTACAAAAGGTATTTTTTGAAAGTATTTTTAACAATGTAAGTTTAAGGGGAAAGTGCATGAAATTGAATCCGTATTTTACTCTTTTCCATTGTAAATGGAATGAATTCACAGTTTTAATAGAATATAGGAACTTTTTTTAATAGGAATTTTTCTTTTTTATTAAAATTGCTTGACTTAAATTTGACAAAAATTTTATTTAAGTTTTAACGAAATAACATTAAAAAAACCTCATTTAATAAAAAGTTCTTAGATTAATAGAAAAACTGAAAAAAAAGTTAAAATCGGAATGTCATATTTACCTTGAGTTAATATAAATAAAATATGGATTAATTTACTAAAAATGTGCATAAAATTTATTTAAACCATTCCATTACAGATAAATTGGTCTTAAAAACTTAAAACTATTCTACTATGAAGTTAAAAACATATGTAAAAAAGGTGTTACATTAACCCAGAGATATTTTAACGTGGTCATTTTTAATGAGATACAATTACATATAAACTCATTATAAAAACTTAAACTATTCAATTATGATGTTAAAAACATATGTAAAAAAAATGTTACATTAACTCCGAGTCACATTGAAAATGATCACTTTCCTGATCGTAAGATCTCTATGTTAGTGTAACATCTTTTTTACACATGTTTTTAACATCATAATTGAATATTTTTACGTTTTTAAGGCCAGATTATATGTATTGGAATTGTTCTTAGGTTTTTTTTTAAATAAAAATTAAAGTTTAAAATTCATTTTAATTTAATAATTTACTTCATGATTGTTTCTATTTTTACGATTAGATAGTTTGATTTAGCTTACAGAAGGTCGTTTGCATATTGTGGAAACGATTTTATACATAATGTTCGCAGTTAATTTATATGCATAAATTCCATATTTCTTGCAACTTGTTGACTCTAGTCGAGAGTCTTGACTCTTGATTATAGTTGTGACTTGAAATATAATTTTTCTTAGGGCAATCATGTTAAGTTTAGGGGAACCGGGGAATCGCACCACTCGGGGTTATGCCGCCACCCCGCCTAGTTTAAAAGCTAACGTCAGCTTTAGATAGTGAATTAGAGGTCTGGAAGGGCCGAAATTTCCAGGCCCGGGTCGGCCCGACTCCTCAAAAAAAATTCGGCCCGTCCTGATAAAATAATTAAAATTTCGGCCCGAACCCGGCCCGGCCCGTAGAAAAAATAATATTGTCCTGGCCCGGTCAGTAAAAATCTTAAAAATTCGGCCCAAGCTCGGCCTGGTTTGGCCGAGGGAATTTTTATAAAACATTGATTTTTACATCGATTTGGTTAAAAATTTGTCTCGTACGAGGAAGCTCTGACCAAAAATATTTATCTAACTTTTATTTCCTCATGTTTATAATCCTCACTTATAAAGAAGTGCCGCAGGCTGCGATATTTAATTTTTTAACGAATTTCTATTTCTGGTATGTTCTGGCATACATGTATTCCATGTATGCTAAAAATCTGAAATATGCTATACAGTAAAATCTTCTAAGTCGGAATTGCATAGAAAAGAAAAAAAATGCGTTATAGACAAGCTTCCTTCTTAGCAAGTGTAAATGTATCATATATTCTTTTCTTACCTATTAGTATATTAATTTTGCAACAAGTATTTTAGTTTAAAACAGGGTTCCGTCATAGGCAGGTTCCTTTTCACACGTTTTACTATATTTTAATTTAGCTATATTTTAATAAGCGTAGAAATATACTATTCTTTAAAAAAATAAATTTTAATGTTTAAGTGCAGAATAACGGCAATTTAAAAATGTATGCATTTTTTGCACAAATTTTTGGGCCAGGTCTAATTTAACTGATCTTTGAATGGATCTGGCCAAGCCGAGACAATTATTTTCTTAGGGCTGGGTCAAACCTAGGACTGAAATTTTTGGGCCGTGAAGACTAGGAATTAAACCAGTTCCGACTCTGTACAGAAAAAATAAGTTAGATCTGTCCCGGCCCGAGTTCCGTGAATGAAAATCGGTCCGAGCCCGGCCCGTGGGCTGGGCTGGGCTGAGCTCGGGCTTCAGGCCACAGCCGGCCGTGCAGATCTCTATAGTGAATGTCCCTGCACTAAAGCGGCCAACAATAGAAACAGTACCTAGAGTGAGAATGATTTTGTTGTACGTCATTCGCTTGTTCTAGTGAAAAATTTAGTGTTCATCAAGTTACTTCTTATTTTGGAGCTTCAAATGAGTAGAGGTTAACACATTTTATTGTAACATTAGGTACTTATGATAGTATTACCCGTAATCTACATGCATTCGCCGACATTTTGATACAATTTGTTGAACAAGTTCGGTTCTTCTTTTGGCTTTGTTGGGGGATTTCCGCTATATTGTCCTCTCGGGGTAATGCTGCCACCATGGCAAAGGGTGACTGTTCCCATTTGAGTTAAATTGCAAGCTTAGCACATTAATAAATCTAGCTTAAGGAACATTATAATTATTCATCATATTGATAAATTATTGCTTTCTAAATATTTTCAGTAGGTTATGTGTTTCCTAGTATCCATTTTATGTATTTACTAGGTCATTAAAGAGTGGTGTCATTACCCCGATACAGTGGCGGAAGTATCCCAGTATCCTGGGTAATTCCGCCAGTGTACAGAGGTTGAGAGAATTTTTTTTTATGTGTGCTTACTTTACAGTTATGATTACGGTTAAATTAATACAGATACTAAATATCATGATTCAGCTTTAGAATTTTTACTATTAAAAAATAAACATTTTTTTTTGAGGTGAAAAAATTTAAATTCCATTAAGGTGTCGCCATACCCCGGTCTCCCCTGTACCGTAACGGTTTTCTGAGGTTTTTTTCAATACTCATGAACGGCGTTTACTAAATGCCGAAAAGATCAAGGGGAAGGGTCAAGAGAATTTAGACTTATTTTTTTTCAAATAGGACACCATTTATTCCCTTTTGTGATTAATTTTTCGCTAAATATAAGGTGGTTTGATCGGAAGTGTGACCGGAATCTTTCTCCATAAGAAGCATGATTTTATTGATATTTTTACCGGATTAAAACTGCAGTTTCATCTTCGAAAAGGGATACCAAAACATTTTGTTAGTAGTAGAATGAATTTACTTTAGTATAACATGATACTTTTTCGAGCTTTATTTATCTTCACAACACAATAGAGCAGGAATCATGAATTTTTCCTGAAGCTTTTTACTTTCTTCTACCGCAATAGAAGAAAATATTGTAAATCGAAATTTTTTTCGACTTTCAATTTTCGACAGATTTACACGTTTTAGGGATCAGAGATACCAAAAAATATGTTTATACAAAATGTCTGTCTGACCACTTCTCCATGTGTCTGCTTGTCGACATTTTAACATCGAAAAGTGTATGAAGTTATGCATAGAATTGAACTAAAATTTTCGTGTATATTTTTGGATATGGCCAGTAAGTCCTCCTTGAATTTGGAAATATTCTTCCGGAAGGGGGCGCTGTAATAGCGATTTCTGTGCCATTTTCATTATTGTACCATCAAAGAGTACATGAAGTTATGCATAGAATTGAACAAAATTTCATATTTATGTTTTTGACGATGGCAAGCAAGCTCTTCTTAAATTTCAAAATAATAGCGATTCTTGTATAATTTTCTCCATTTTTCGTATTTTTATTGTACATCAGCGGTTCGTAGGTCAGCGGGAACTTCGTATCTTGCTAAGCCGGCTATTCGCAAACAGCTGATGACAACAGAATAACAAAAACCTGTTGATTTTAATAAATATCATGATTAAGATTAACTCGTTTTTACTCCAATTAATTGACTGAAGCAGAAATTTAAGATGAAAGTCAAAGTTGATATAGTATTGAACTAGTATTGACATTGAAGTATTATCATGTGTAAATACTGCTTGAAATATTATGATGTAGGAGGTAGAAGAAAGTTTTGAGATTGGCACATCCAACCAGTTTGAGTTTAATTTTCCTTCATAACACAATAGAGCAGGAATTATAAATTTTTCCTGAAGCTTTTTTTTTTACATTCACGAACCTATTTTGTTGAGTTTTTTCTTCTATTGATTGATAACAAAATGCAACGTTTTTTGTTACAGTCATTTAAATAAAGCCATACTTGATCCAGTAGTACCACAACTATACATTTTCACCAGTTGTTTGTTAAAGCAGAACAAGGGTCAGTTGCTCCAACGTTAATTTTCGTAATTTTGAAATATAGCATTGCTTTGACTTCAAGTGCGTCAATTTGCTTCTTGAAAAACAAGTTATGAACTTAAACCAGAGTGAAAACATGTAGAGAAAACTTTTTAAAAATTTAACAGGCTATTTCACTCACGCGAAAAGAACCACATGCTAATGTTAATTCTTTGAGAAAGTTCTTTTTAAAATATCTCTTTTACATTTCTAAATTTTTAAATGGGATTTTTTTCCATTGGGTAGTTTATGTCTATGTCTATGAAGGCCAGTTTTTACTTTTCCGATTTTTTTATTAGGATATTTTTATCTTCAAAACCAGTTTCACCAAGCTTTAAACTACTTTTGATATTGTGTTATTTTTGTATATTTGTATCTTTTCTAGCTTGCAGGTGCTGGGTGGTTAAGATTAAAATTGCCTTAAGTGAATATGGTACATATCTATTTTTTCTTACTTTCCGCAATGTTTGAACGTAGAGTTTTAAAACACCTTGTATAGCATTGTTTGAAGATTTTATATTAAAGATTACATCATTAAAATAAGGATGTGCTCATTTGTTCTTATAAAAGAAATCCTTTTTGTGTAACATAACGTACATTATGAGAATGTCTTCTTCTGTAGTATATATTTTGTCAACTATATTATATATTTGTTTTCTATGCGTACTTGTTTGGTTTTATATCTTATTGTCTGAATTTCTTGTCGCTTTTTTCTTAAATCATGTGTTTGACATTTGTTTTCACACAAACTTTATGACCCTATTATATTTTATTTCTGATAATACTTGTAGGGGAAGCTTTTAAAGTTTAGTGTGTTCTGTTTCCCAAAGATTAGAGTCATTAGAGTTGAATTTTGTTTTTCTGGAGAAGAATTAAAGTTTGGAAACTTCAATATTATCTCTTTCTTTTCCCTAGAGATACTTTCTGCTGAATTCCGAAGTGTTTTCAAAAGTAAAACATTTTGAGTTTTTTCATTTTTTTTCAAGATTTGAATCTATTGTCAGTTATGTATCGTCAAAAGTTAGAAGAAAGAAAAGCTATTTTCAAACTTTTTATTACCCTTCAAAATATTCCTACTGAAAATCATGTTTTTATTACTATTTTAATATTTTCAGAAAATATTTCAGTTTAAAAAATTACAAGCTACTTTTATATGCTTTTTATTTATAGTTTGAAAACTCTCGAACATTGTTTTCAAAAATAAATAAAAAAGTAAAATAAGTTATTCTCAAATTTTTGTTTGCTTAACCAGCTATATGTGCCTTTTTTCTATATTTTACATTGAAAAGTTATTTATGCTCATATGTTTTCACATGCCTTCTAAGGTGCTAAACATTTGCAATAAGTATATCTAGATGCTAGATCCATTTACTCACATAAGTCTTTAACTGAATGCTAGATATTGTCCATTATTTATTGTCATGAATATTTTTTCTTTTGCATGCTTATTTCATTTACAACTTACTAATTGATTAATTGTTTCCTAACTGGTATTACTAAACTTTTCATTCATTAGCTAATTTTCTTTTATGCATTATAAGTTATGCTTTTTTTTGGTTTTTTACTGTTAAGGGAAAAAAATGCTCTTTCCATTCTCTTGCCTGAGATTGCTATGAAAAATTTAATTTGTTTCTTTAAAGATGGGAAGCATTAGTGGTCGGCAGGTCGCGCTCCCTCGCTAGAGGTCCAGAGATCGACTCCGGGTTGGGGTAGGTTCAGTAACCCGGTAATTCTCCGTCAACCTGAACCGCTAGTTAAGCGCTTAACTCTCTGTTGAACCTAAAATCCAATTTTTCGTTAACTCAAACTGCCGAAATCCGAGAATAAATGAAAACTAAATTTCAGTAACCCAACCTACCTACGGTACATAGGTTTAGAGGTCTGCAAGGGCCGAAATTTCCAGGCCCGGGCCCGGCCTGATTCATTGAGAAAGAAATTCGACCCGGACTGATACAAAAATTAAAAGTTCGGCCCGGCCCGGTAAAAAAATTAAAAGTTCGGCCCGGCCCGGTAAAAAATTAAAAGTTCGACCCGAGCCCGGCCCGCCCCGGGAAAAAGTTAAAATTTCGGCCCGAGCCCGGCCCGGCCCGAATGATTTTCTACAAAGCATTGATTTTTACGTCAATTTGGTTAAAAATCTGTCTCGTACGAGGAGTTCTGACCAAAAATATTTATCTTAACTTTTTTTTTTTAATGTTTATAACTTCATTTTTATAGAAGTGCCGCAGGCTGCGATATATATATTTTTAATGAATCTGTATTTCTGGTATGTAAATGTTTCAATCATTAATATTGTTAATCTATATTCCATGTATTGAAGTGTTAGAAATCTGATAAATGCTATATAGTAAAATCTTCTAAGACGGAATTTCATAGAAAAGAAAAAAAAAATGCTTTATAGACACGTTCCCTTTTTAGCAAGTGTAAATGTATTATATATTCTTTTCTTACTTATTTGTATATTAATTTTGCATGGATCAACACGTTTTTCAGTTTAAAACAGGGTTTCGCGCCATAGGCAGGTTCCTTTTCACACATTTTACTATATTTTAATGTAGCTATATTTTAATATGCTTAGAAATCTACTATTCTTTAAAAATAATAGCTTTTAATGTTTAATGTTTAATGTTTAAGTGTAGAATAATGGCGATTCAAAAATGTATGCATTTTTGCAAAAATTTTTGGGCCAGGTCTAATTTAACTGACCTTTAAATGAATTAGGCCACGCTGAGACAATGATTTTTATGCGGGCTGGCTCAAAACTAAGACTGAAAATTTTGGGCCGTGAAAACTAGGAATGAAACCAGGCCCGGCTCTGTACAGAAAAATTAAGTTAGGCCCGGCCCGAGTGTCGTGAATGAAAATCGGCCCGAGCCAGGCCCGCGGGCTGGCCCGTGCAGATCTCTACATAGGTTGTTCGACCGCGCATGTGCACTCCAACCAAAGATGGCGCTCTTTTTAAATTTCGCTCACCCAAAAGTAAAGCGACTAAATTTCATAGGAGAGGCGAAAGAATACACACACACACACATATATACATATATAATAAAAATGAAATCTCAAATATAAAAATAAAATCGGAAAAACGATATTAGAACTAAAACAGAAACATAAATGCAAAAACCATCAAACTAAAAATAGTTTACGGATTCGTCAGAGAAGCTATGAAGCTTAATTCATAGTAAAGTATGTTATTTCGTCGAATATTGTCGGCAATATGCCTAAATTTGAAAATAGGCTAATATAAAATGAATTAAGTAAACAGAGTCTTTGCCTTCCAGTATTTTTTAACAATTCTATAGAAAGATCGTTTTAAATAAAACATTTTAAATGTATAGTTTTAAATCTGACCCAATTTTCACCAAAGTTTTCCTCCTCTTTTGAAAATTCACATGAAAATACTGTTTTTAGAAAGGAAATATTATTATTTGCGCTGTCTTAGAACTGGCAACATTAGTTAAAAAGATCATCTCGAAGTATAAAATAAATATCCCGAATAAATAATTTTTTAATTCTTTACTGTTTGTCCGTATTATTATTTGGCAATTTTAAATATAATGTAATTTCTCCTATTTATTGCTTATAACGAATATTAATGAATGTATCACTTTACAGTTTTCTTTCTTTTTTTATATTCACGCGAAAATATTTTTGTTGTTAGAAAGAAAATAGTATTATTTGATGCTGCCTTAGAATTGGTAATAAAAGTTTAAAAAAAATCATCTCGAAATATGAAATAAATGTCTCGTAAATATATTTTTTAATTTAAACTGTTTGGCAGTATTATTATTTGGCCATTTAGAATATGACGTAGTTTCTCCCATTTACTGCTAGTAACGCATATTAATGAACTTATTATTTTAAAGTTTTCTTTCTGTTTTAATAGTCGCGTGTAAATACAATTTTTATGACGTAATTTTCAATATTTTCCTGCTTTTAACACGTAATCTTTAAATTCTAATGTTAACGTTTTTTCTGTTTTTAATAGTCATGTTTACAAATTTTTAACCGTAAGGAAAATTCTTTGCGCTGTTTTTACAATTGGTAATTTAAAATAATAACGTTTTCTAAAATATGAAAAAGTCTCTTAAAATGATGAAAAATTTAATAAAAATAAATAAGAATTTTTTATTTATTTAATATTATTATTATTGCTATTACTATTTAATGAATTATTTTTCAATTTTTACTGAAAAACATAATTTAATCACAATATTGCCTTCATTTTCGAATTGAAATATAACATAATTCCAATTTCAATTTGAATAAACGGTCAAGTACGAGCATTACTCGCGCACAGAGGGTTCCATAGAATAAATATATGAATTTGTAATTGTATTATTTAAAAAAAAAAAAAAAAAAAAAAAAAAAAGTTGCTGAAAGAATACTAAGACTTTTTAAAAAACTATATAACGTAGGGTTGGGTATAACTGTATGTATTAGAAAAGTGTAATCGGGCATACCATGAAAGTTCAAAGAGATATATGGAACAATATCAAATATAGCTATTCGTATAACTCTTTTTTTAATATTATCCTAATCTGTTTATGATGAACTTAATTCGGTACTGACAATAAAGGCAGTGCATAGTTAAACTTCATTTGGCATTTCATGAAACTAAATTCAGCGTAGTAATAACCTTTATTTTTACAGTGTATCTAAAACAAAACCTTTGTGCAAAGTTTAAATTTGGCATTGTGCTAAGCGCGCTTCGAATTGAGGTCTCAAAGTTGCAACGCCGCCTTGGTCAGTGCCGCGTTTTTCCAGATAGGTGTTTAATTAACTTTTAAAGTCACTCGTGGCGTATTGAGAGATACCATCAATGCAAACTATCGCGTATCTCAGAGTATTTATGCGATTCATTCTAATTAAATATTTCGAGGGCGATGCCCTTAAAAAACGGACACCTAATTTTAATTCCAAAACGGACAAATGGCACCAAGAATATTTAATTTAAATTTTCCTTTTATCATGTACGTGAAAATAAGCACGTTCACATTTTCTAATAAATTCGTTTATAAATTCTGGTGTCAGTTCATTATTTCATAAGTTTATAAATAGAATTACTCCGTGCCGGAAAGGATTAAGTGGTCGCAGGACTCTTAAAGCTTCAAAATTTAAGAAATTTTAATTTTTTTAGGTGTTAAACTCCTATCTTTTCTGAATATTTTGATATAATTGTTTCCATGAAACCATTAGAACAGAAGTTTTGGCTTTTAGAATTATACCCGCTCAATAGCTGAAGCGGCATTTCCGAAACTTAAAAGTCATTATTTTCCAAATGGCGTTTTTGGGTATAACGCGCAGGATACCTCAAAAACTTCTGAATATTTTTTCATGAAATTTTCAAAACATATATTCCATGTTATTCTGTATAAACTGGACCTAAAATTTCCTTTTTATTGTTCAAAAAAATATTTTTTTAGGTGATTTTACTGTTGAAATTTGCAAAATTTTGTACTAGCTAAATGCAGCATTGCATTAAAAATATAAAAATGCTTTAAATACAAATTTATTTAGGTTCAGGGAAATTATTACAATCTGAAGTATAAGTAAGCACCAAAAATTTCATTCTAGTTGCAATATTTATTTTGTAATCTTGCGCGTAAACTGTTATGCCAATTTTTTGTTCGACAAATGTCTAACAGTTTCGAGCCCCTTATAAATACTAATTCTGTATCTTGTAATTTTTTAAATACATGAAACGAAAGAACATACTTATATCTTTCATTCCAATTTAAATTGTGTTTTAAAATCATATACATTTTAAGACATTAAATGTTGAAAATGGTCTTTTTTTTCATTTTTTTCCACTTTTTAGAGTCCCGAGACCCGTTAAATTAGTATGTTTTTAACAATTTGATGTTTATTGCTTTTATACTGTTACTGGACATTACATTACACATATATATTATTAAAAGTCGTTAACTAGGCATAGAGTACGCCGCCCTGTCCTTGTGTATGTCCAAACTGACCGTACCTTTAAGGGTTAATATCTCAGCTAATTACCGATGATTTTTTTCGAAAATCATTATCAACAATGCTTTTATTCTTCTGCAACGATAGGTATATTCAGCGATGCTCAACAATTTTTCTGAATGCCCGTAAATCGAAATTTGTGTACAACAGAAAAATGCTACACTGCAAATAGAAGCGTCTTAAATTTAGACACATATGTGACTGAAAAAGAATTTTAGACACTTAAGTGTCTTAATCTGAAAATTAATACACTATAGATGTCTTAATTTAAGATACATAAGCGTCTTACTATGACCATGGTGTAAACGAACTGAGAATAATGTCTAAAATATCCGCAAACGTCTTATTTTAAGACACACCATTGCTTTAAACGTGTCTTAATTTAAGACGTTTTGATTCTTCCGACGCAATAACCACCAGAGGGCACTAGCACTCCCAGTTGCGCATGCGTTTTAGATGTCTTCGTTCGAAGTGGTATACGTTGTAATTCAAACAAAGTTTGTTTTTATGTACGCGTGTATTTTAATTCGTTTTTTGCGAAATGTGAAGTACTGTGATTTTAATTCGTATTAACTTGGAGTATTTATTTATTGAATACATACATCTGACGTGTGTGCTCGACATCAAATGTCTCTTAGAAGCTGTCGTCGATACAAGGGCGGGATAGACACAGAACAGAAGTAGACGACGGTTGAAGATTACACCCGGAAATTCTACAAAGCGTGTGCAATGGGCTTAGTGTTAACTCGTATCAATTTATATCAATAATATTGTGTTATTCATCTTCGTCCTGTCGAAGCTGGCAAAAAAAAAAGAAACTTTTGTCTGGCGGGTCCTGTTTTTAGGATGAAACATCTCATTCTTTAAATATGGCTAGTCGGATGTATTATGGGATTACCTTTTAAACTGATGAAAGTCTTTCTCCCTCACTGTGGTTGTGGTAGTTTTTAAAATTTCAAATCGAGGAATATTTCTTACCTCTTGCAGCAACTCAAGTAAGTTTCTTTATAGTAGTAAAATTAGTGTATTTTATGATTTTATTTATTGTACTAAACAAAATCCTGCATGAAATTTAATTAGTTTTGAATCTGTTCGCAAAAAACCCCACTAATTCTAGAAGTATATATTTTTAAACTTATGACGTTCTTTTTTATTACGAATTATATATTCAATGTCAGTTCTTAGTTTCAATGGATAATTTTTATCTCGCAGTAAATGACGGCCACAAGGAAGTAAAGAAAAAAAAAACTTTGAAAGATGACCTAATGCTTTCTTACTTCCTGGCATAAAACCGCAGATTAAAAAAAGATAAATAAAGTAAATGAGACTGGTCTATTATATGAAGCTGCCTGTAAAAATATACATATGTATTTGATTTGCAATCAACTCTAATACTGATTTTTTTATTATTTTTAATAAAAAAGTAATTTGAAATTTATAATGGGAAAAAGTAAAAACCTCTAACTAGATTTCGTATTTAAAATTGTGGTAACTTTATTTATATGCACTTATACGAAAAATACAAAAATGACAGATGTTACTGTATATATTTAAGACGAAAGAAGTTTGGAAATCATAAGTTATTTTTTCCTCATGTTTTTAATATAGAATATGTACTTATTTGTTTTTATTGATAGTTGAATAGCTTTTGTGAGTACCCTCTGATCTACATAAAAACTTGCCCATGTGGAAATATAAATTTTTTAAAAACATAATTTTTAAATAAGTATTTTCATTTTTTTTTTTTTTTGGGGGGGGGGGGGGATTTTGCATGAATTTTTGTAAAGCTGATATCTTAAATCTTGCACTGATTATAATGAAAGTTTTGAACTTTTAGAGTAGGACAAGTTTAAAAACGCAAATATATTTAACAAAATACCAAAGTCATTTTTTCCCCAATGTTATTAAAGTAGAATATTTATTTATTTATTTTCATTATTCATAGTTAAATGGCTGTTGTGATTATCAAGTGATGTATATGTAAAATTGCCTATGTGGCAATATATTTTTTTATATTTTCATTTTTTTTTGGGGGGGGGGGGGATTTTTGCAAATTTCGTACATCTGATATTTTAAATCTTTTTCCACATTCAACCGAGTATAATAAATATTTTGAACTTTTAGAGTAGGACAAGATTATAAAATATATATATATATTTATCTATGTACCTTAAAAGCCCTTAATAGCGAACACTTCGGGACCGCGGAATTTGTCCGATAATTGGAGATGTCTACTTTTTTGAGGTAAAAATATACAAATATGTATGTCTGCTGATTAAAAAAGTATTCGTTAAATAGAGGTGTTCGCTATTCGAGAATGTCCATTAACCTCCACAACGGATACTCCCGAATACCGGACATCTCAATTTAGACAACTATAATGCAGGGTTGCGTTTTTTGCAAAAGTACTTCTTGATTAAAGGAAGGGCAAACTGGGAAGTGCCCCGTCCCCCTACGACTGTAGTGCCCCCAAATTTGATGTGCAATATTTGTAAAGCTTATATTTTAAATCTGTTTCGAAATTGTACTGATTATAATCAATATTTTGAACTTTTAAAGTAAAATAAGGTTAAAAACAAAATAAATTTAAAAAAATCTAATATTTAGATAAATATTTTTTGTTTTTTAATCTTGTTCTACTCCTGAAGTTCAAGATATTGATTATAATCAGTACAATGTCGTAAAAGATTTAAATTATCAACGTAACGAAAATTGTATATCAAAACTGAGAGCACCAAAAAAATCAGGCTGTATTGGGGGGGGGGGGGAGGGGGAGGGGCAGGACCACAGCCAAATATTTTTCCAGGATTCAACGTGGTCAAACATGGCTACGTATGATGCTTACAAAAAAATGGATGCGATTCAGACGTTTGAAGTGTCTGAAATTCAGACGCAAAAAGTGTCTGAAAAAATTCAGACATTTTAAAATGTCTGAAAATTGAACACTCCATTTCAGACACTTAAGTGTCTGAATTTCAGACATTTTAATTTAGAGTGTAATTACTCAAAAACTATGTGACCTAGGGAAATCGCTATAATTTTCCGGCAAGGTTTATATTAACGTCTACTACCTCTATTTTATTCATAATTTTAGTTTCAGTAGATTCGGAATTAGATGGGGGGGGGGGGAAACATATTTTTGCGCTACATTTTCAACAATATCTTTGAAAATATAATACCTAAAATTAAAAGGAATCAGGTGCGCCATTTCAGAACTTTCTTGGGGGGGGGGGGCAAAGATTTTTTGAGGGAAGTTATATAGTTAAGTGTAGTATCAGGGCGTTCTAACCCCCCCTTTCCCCCGAATGACAAACCAACTGAATCATGTCTACAAAAACAGTATAAACTTTGAATACGAAAACTCAAGAGCCAATATTTCGTTTTAAACAGGTTTCCGTCTTAGCAGGTAAAATTTTAATATATTGAAGATGAAAAATTTTCTTTTTAGACAGGATTCTATTATAGGTTCCATTTTTACAGGTATCTTTAAAGCCTGTTAAACCATCCACTTTATAGTATTAGCACTGAAAAGAGATGTATTACAGTAAAACTTGTGAAAACAAAGCCTGTCTATAACATAATTCTTTCACGAAGGGGAAAAAAATCAAATTTCGAGGAAAAGACATTATACAATTATACATGCTAAGACAAGAAACCTGTCTAAAATGGAATTTTTTATTAGTCCCTTTCGATTTCTTTTTTTCAGGTTTTACTACAGAGGTGCCATTTCAAGAGTTTCCTAAGCGAAGGACAAGGGAACATTTCTTTGAGAAACAGGGAACGTGCAGAATTGCACAACGTGCAGAGCTACACATAAGTGCAGAACTGCACAAATCTCACAGAAAATAAGAACATCCCTCGCAATAAAAAAAGCTCTGCGTGGTTTTGTCTCCTTAACTTCTTTAATTGACATGTGATTATTCTGCGAATTTTTTTTAATTTTCGTGAAAGTCCTTGATTTTTTTTTTTCTTTCGAATTCCTCAAAATCAATTCATCAATGGATCACAGAAGAAAATCGCAAATTTTGAAAATTTTGAAAAAAAAATCACCAAATCGTCACGGAAAAAATCACTAATTTCTCCAAACGACCATGGAAAATATCGCTAATTTCATCAGAGATCGCGAAAAGAAATGCAGATTTCGTCAAATGATTGTACAAACTAAAATCTCGAATTTTGTTAAAGGACTGTAAAAAAAAATCGCGAATTTCGTCAAAAGATTGCACAAAAAATCATGAAAATTTAGTCAAACAATCGAAGAGAATTTCGGCAAACGATCGTGAAATAAGATACAAAATTTGGTGTAACTATTGCGTAAAAAATTACAAATATCGTCGGTTGTAGGGAAAATAACTACGAATTTCAACAAATGATCGTGAAAAAGAATCGCGAATTTTGTCAAAAGATCACAGAAACAAATATGGAATTTCGTCAGTTGGTCGTGGAAATATTGTGAATTTCGTCAAATGGTCGCGAGAAAAAAAAACAATTTTCGGTAAAGGTTGCAGAAAAAAAAAGTAGTGAATTCCGTGTTACGGTCGCGGAAAAAAATCGCAAATTTCATATGATCGCGAAAAAAGAATCATGAAATTCAAGCAGCCATGAGATAATCAGTCCACGAACGTCATGAATAGGTCATGAAATTTGCGACTCTTGTGATCTACAGCAATGAGAAAGTTTTCATTAGCGATTTTCTGCAAGTAAATGTAAGGTAAAGCGTTAATTGTTTTGGATTGCGTTTTGACTACTTTGAGGTGGGTTCGTGTTAATACTATTTTTCAAAGAAATCCAGAATATTTTTCTGATGAAAAAGCTACATATTTGAACATTAATAAATACTATATCTTCATTTTTCTACATAAAAGGTAAAGTGTATATTAAAGATATAATTGTAGACTTCTTTTACAGTAATTGTATTAAAATATGGATTAATTTTCTTTCATTTCGAGTCGGGTTGCCTTTCAATGGAAATCGTTTTAGCGGTTTTCGTATTTACATGAAATTACAGTCCTGCGTCAGGATAGGTTGACGTATTTTCTTCGTTGTAAGTGAGATGCACTTTGATTTTCGGACTGTGCTTTATGTCTTTCGGTCGGAGTCGGTATGACCTAGTTTTTAACAAGGAATTCCTGAATATTTTTCAAATGAAAAACTATAGATTTGGCTATTAATGGTGGCTCATAATAATAACCCATGTGTTCATTTCTGTACATAAGGGATTAAATTGTAGACTATTTTATTATAAACATTTTAAAATATGGAGCAATTTTCTTTTACTTTGGGATTTGGTGGAAATCTGTCGGTTTTGTGTTGAAGAAATTGTTTTATTGGTTGCTCGCAGGCTCCATTCAAAGGCATTGAAACTTTTTTAGAGTGTACCATATATAATATGATATAATAAAGCAAATAATTAAATAATTTGATAACATTGCAATGATTGCAGTAAATATAATGTGACACTAATAATCCAAAATAGTAAAAAAGTCGGATAATTAAGAACATGAATTATACTCGCCTCCCCCCCCCCCCAAAAAAAAAACAAAGACTATATGAAAAAACTCTACCCCTGAATTTTTACCCATGAGGGGACTAGTTTTCCTATGATCAAATTGGACACAGCTGAGAAGCAATTGACAAAAGAAAATTTCTCTCACGTATTTTTAAAATTAGCCAAAGTACGATATATGTCTCACCTTAAGAAAGTTCGAATAGGATTTTTTTATACAGTAAAACCTCCCTGAAGCGACCACGTTCTGTTCCAATAAAAGTTGGTCGCTCCGAGAGGTGGTCTCTTAATGGAGGTATGTTTAAATCTAGATTTTAATTGTTGAAAAAAGGTAACAATTAAAGTTAGTGAAATTTAATCTTCACAGTAGGGAAAAGTATGCAAATTTAAGCATCAAAATAAAAGTTAATTACATAAGTTAATTAGTGTAGAGTTTAAAAAATGAATACATTGAAGTTTGCTTTGATTTTACGGTTTTATCTTCTGTAACTTTTAATTGCAAGTCCTTTCGAAGTTTTCAGTAAATAAATGCAATTTTTTTTGGATGGTAACAAATTATGACAATTTCAATAATTTATGTATTTCTTTGAGAGTTTCCTAGGGCAGGGAAGTTTATTGACCGTCATCCTTACTTTGTCATCAGAGTTAAATTCATTGCCTAAAACGACGCAAAGGGGTTTAATCACTTAAAAGTTACCGGAATAAATAAAAATTCTAAACTTAGTTTAGAAGTTTAATGAATAATACGCTCTCCGGAATTATTATTCTAATAAAACCTTCTTCAAGCGACCTGGAAAAAACGGAATTTGATTAATTTTCTTCAAAGAAATTGGTCGCTCAAGGAGGGAGTTCAACTGGGGTGGTCTCTGAATAGAGGTAAAATTAGTATTGAGCCTATGGGAATAAATTTCGTTCCATGAAAAAAATGGTCGTTCAGAGAGGTGGTCGCACAGAGAGGTTTCACTGTAATTATTAATTTCTATGCATAAAATATTTATTTAATGCATGTGTTTTTATTGCAATCAAATCTGATAAATTTTTATAGCAATTGAGCAATTTTTAAATTTTTGTTTGAGTCTGACAATTGATGAAAATTTTCCAAAAATCAAATTCCTTGGTGGGGCTATAGCCCACCCCCCAGCCCCCCTCCAATGGCGCCCCTGAAAGGAATGTATTTTTGAGTTCAGCGTTACAAAAGCTTTCACAGGATACCCCACATGATATACAAAGAAAAGATTTTTCTTTTTTCAAGTAGCATAATTAGCCCCTCTACTTTTTTACTAAATATATTTATGAATGTTTATTAATCTGAAAATATGTGGGTCATAATGGTCTTTATTACTTCCCCGAATTTGAACTTTCCACGTTCCATAGTTTACGATTAAAATGGCTGTGACAGACAGACAGACCAACACAGGAGTGATCTTATAATGGTTCCGTTTTTACTTTTTAAGTATTGAACCCTAAAAATGATAAAAAAAAACCCTACTAATCCCAATATTTTTACATTTTTTCCACAAAACCTGAGTAATTGAGTTGCCATTATTACAGAGATATCTTTAAAATTATAAAAATAATTAATATCTAGAAAAATAATTCAAATTAAAAAATTCTAACACTCTTTTTCATATTTGCAAATCAATACGGATAATTGGTGCAAATTCACCACAAAAGGTTTTATATTTTATGAGGAATAGCTGTGAAACTTAATCAGTCGTTTCATAAAATCGTTTCATTTTAATTTTATATATATAGGCTATGAACTGAACCTTCTGAAATTCATTCTTCAATATTTGTAAATTTAGAAATTTCTTCACTAAATTTAATTACGTCATTACACTAAAGAACTGCGTCTAATACAAACAAAATGCCGTTCTCACTCGGTCTGCAACCGATGGCTGTTAAACCTTTAACACAAACAAGAGTGAACATTATAAACCCACTTTGTTTATTTTCAATAGTGTACATGTTTTGCTAAAAATCATCTGCAAATCAACGCAATTAAGGGGACCGTGGACCTTTATTTAAGCAAAAATCGACATTTCCTTTTGTGTGTATTATTATTCTTCAATTTGTACTACGTCATTTGTGGAAAACTGCATGCAGATGCGATTATTTTATGCCAAGTTAAAAGTTTTTTAACTCTGTTCACAAGCAATTTTTTGGCCTTTTAATATACTTTAAATCTGTTTTTTTTTTTCGATAATAATGTTTCAGCTTTTTTTTTTTTCTTTTAATGTTCCTCTCTACTTAATTTTTGATCAAAACTCATGAAATTGATAAGAAAGAATCCTGATATTGCTTAAAAAGAAACTGTGTATGCATTTTAAAATTCCACTTCATTAAGACAATTAAATTTGATTTTTAACTTATTATAAGGCAGAATTTTGATGAAAATCGATATGGAATTGAGAAAAATATCTCTAAAAAATTAACTATTTAAGTGATTAAAAAATCAATACACAAATTTGTTTGTAATGGAGTTTTACATGATTAAAATCCAAAAACCAGGACATATCTAAAAAATTAAGACGCAAGGAGCATTTTAATGTTTTAAAAGATCTTAAAATTATAATAAGATTGGAAATTTCTTTTAAGGTGTTCTATATACTTATGGTGAAATGTATATTTAAACAAAATTTCAGATCTCTATTATGAAAATTAAAAAAAAAAAAAATTTAAACGTCCATCGTCCCCTTAATAAATATTAATGCTCATGAAAAGATTTTTTATTATCGAAAACAGTTATTCTAATTCCAAACATTCCCGAGATTAAAAACAATATTTTTTCAACAGGAAAAAAAAAATCGAAAAATTATAAAACTTTTAAATTGTTATTAGGAAAGACGAAATTAAAATACCATATTTTAATTTTATGTAGGACATTTTAATTAATTTTGCTGAGAAGAATAGAGGTTTATTCATATAAAATACTATAAATAAAAATCAACAATAATAAAAAAAAAATTCCGTCTGAGGAATTCGAATTATGCATTTTTAAAAATTAGATTCGTAAAACTGCCATAAAATTGCAATTGCTCTTTAAATAAATAAGTATATACATGTGCCCGTTACAGAAGCGTGTTTTTATTTATATTTAGCTTAAATTTAAATAATATATATTTTTTAATTGTGGTTCGAAAATAATTAATCATTATTTTGTTAATTAATCATTATTCGGGGAAAAAAAGAAAAAGTCTTGTCGGGGTATCGAACCCACAGAGTTCCGAGAGAAAAAATTCTGGCGCTCTGCCAACTCTACCATCCGGACCCTCAGGACTGTGTGTAATTTATCCGATTATGTACTAAAGCCTGAAAATTGTAACTTTGGGGCTTGTTTTTAAGACCCCTGCCTATTTCACTTTATCCTTGTCCTATGTTTATCTATTTACTATACTCTATCAATGCACAAAAGGTCACCGCAATTCTGTGCTCCCAACCTCGGGACCTCTCCCTGTAAGTTTATTCGACTATTTAGCGACTTACACCGGTTTCACTGGGTCCTTTTTTACCTTTTCGATTTTGGTTGCAGATTTTTTTAGAAGTCTCTTTTTATTTCGGAACCGGTTTCGAAAGTGAATGTATCGTCGTAAATGAAAATTGCAACCATAATCGAAAAATCAAAAAGTACCCGATTAGAGATCGACCCCAGCTATACTATTAAAAAAGAAAATACTTTAAAAATTCTGAAATGCAAACGGGGAATTTCAAACATCGCTGCCATTAATTTAACATTACCTCGCGAGTGTCTTCCGTGACTACTGTAGTCTATTAAGATTATTTTCTTCATTATTTTATATATTTAACGTATACTTTCAGGTTCGGCGTATACTCTTTTATGTAAGCTAGCTAATATCATTCTTCTATCTCTAGAGTGATTCAATTTCACAGAAGATGATTCTTTGTGGTCAAAGATCTGATAGACTCTAAAGAGCTAGGACGTATTTGTTTTCACGGATGAAGAAACATAACAAATAGAATCTTTATTTATTTTAGTGATTTCTTTTGAAGTCTTTTACAGGGTTCGTACGCATCAGGGGATTTTAGGTGTTTTAGCACCAGAAATTTTTATAAAGTACTGGTCGCTATATATGAAGATAGAATTATCTTTCTTTAAATAAGCCAAATATTTCTTTACGAAAACTCTGATAAAATGTCCTTGAAGCGTACGAACTCTGCTTTAGTGTATCATTCAAAACTTCACGCTCAGAATTCGAACACGTAAGAATTTAAAACCTCACGTATTGCATTTTGTTTGACATTTAGTGCAAAAATTAGCAATTAAATCTTTATTATACTTTATCATAAAACCAATATTTGTTATTTTAGTTACAGTACAACTTCAAAAAGCCGGCATTATCGGGACCAAGACCATGCGGGATTTTTGAAAATTCCGGGTTTTTGAAGGAATATCAAAATTAGTACTATATTCTCAATGGTGCCTTTAGCCATAATTCAATTCATTTATTAAGTCTTAATTCTGTAACAAAAAGAGAAAATTAAATTTTAAAAAAACTTACCTTAATTGATATTTCTACGTTACAGAAAAAAAATCTAATAAAGAGTGAAATTGCTTCTTCTCGTGTAATTTCGGAAACATCGATGTCAATTTTGTTTGCTTTAATTTTTTGGCCGTTCTTTAACAAGCTTTTCTTCTATTTTATACAAATGAAGAATGTCTATTTCGGAAATACAGTTTTGTTTTTCTAAAGACTAACTCAGCTCTGACAAATGAAAAAAGAAGTCAAATATTATTTTTTTTGCATTTATTACTTTCGGTCTTGAAGTTTTTATTTTATAAACAATTGCTATTTTTCTTATCCCATAACATGAAACTGTAAAAGAAAAAAGAAGGGATAAGATGGTTTTGATACCGAATTTTTTAAGTTGCCGGATTTCTGGACACGGGATTTTTGAAGTCGCACAGTATATCGTAAACCAGAACTGTGTCAATATTCCATTCACTCGAAATTCTTCTAATGATATACTGTACTGGTTACTAATATTTGAACAGCATTACCGTACACAGACTTAATGTAGTGTACTACAAGGGTTTAGCTTTAAATTTGAAGTATGGGATCTGTCGAAATACAGAGTGTCCGTAAAATAATGTCCCATTTATAAATTTTAATACTATCAACTGTAAGCGTTGTAGAGTGTTGGTTCAAGGTCACAAATAAAGAGAAACTCAAACAGTTTTAGACTAGCAAAAGCCATGTTTTGTTTAGATTCGCGAAGCATTATTTAATAAGATAATTATTTGAAAGTAACAATATTATTATTATTATTATTATTATTATTTTTTTTTTTTTTTTTTTTTTTTGCATCTTTATTAAGCAAAAACGTTATCTTTGGTTTTGGCGCATTTTAATTTTAGAAATGTAAATTCAGCCAAATAACTAAGAATTTCCTTGAAATTTTTTATTTATGATATAAGACTGGTATAAATAAAAATATTTTCGAAGCAAAATTTTACAAAATATTTTTAAATTTTCAACTAAAAGCTCTTTTAAAGATGTTTTTAAATTTTGCAAAAGCCTCTGGTGTTTTCTCAAATGGTTTGAAACAGGTATGTTTCCAATCTCTGTAATTCACATCAAATAATCTTTGACAGCAATCTTAGAATAATATAGTCGAAGCGAGCTTGAAGAAAGTTACTTCTTCAAAATCCTATTTTCTGGAAAAACATTTGAAATCTGCTCTCGTGGATACTAAGAATTATTAACTTATTATATTCTTGTTATTATCCAACCTTCGAATTCGAATAACAGTTTATATAAAGAATTTAACAATTAATTTTATTTGTTTACAATTCATTTGTTGCCACTTTACAGAAAAAATCATAATATAATTCTTTTAAAATGCGTAAATATCGTCTGCGTACATATAATATTTTATTTCTATCAAGTCCAAAAATATTTCTTTCCTTAATTAAATTTAAAAAACAGTTTTTGAGATATTTTGGCGGAATAATGAAAATATATTTTATTTATTTAATTAATCATGATTCTATCTATAATTACTAACCACATGATTTATTTTTTCTTCTGAAAATAGACGTATTTCATTTTTTATTTGTAAAAGTGCGTCCGTAATGGAAAAACATGCAAAATAAATTAATTAAAATAATAAATTTTGTAAGGATATTCTGTAAAAAAAAATAATATTGTGCAAATCTACAGATCATAATTTATTTTTATGTTTAATTTCAAGTCAAAATACTGAACAGTTTCTTTGTAATGTGTACGAAAAAATGTAATTTGTGTAGCCTAGTAGAGGATTAGCTTCGCTCATCCTAATAAGCGCATGTGCGAGTACTGCTTTTAAAGTTTAATTGTGATCCCCCATGTGGCAAAAACATCCGCCGATGGTAAAAACTGATTATAATCAAGAGAAGGAAAGACTACATTTTGACTTCTTTATTTAAATTTGATATGACAGAGAATCAAATAAGATATTTCAAAATCTCATTCTTGAAAAGAAGGATTCGATTTTCACTGCTTGAGCAGTTAGCCTTTTTTTATTTCCTTAAGCAAAAAGGTTAAATAAATACTATATATAAACCAGAATTAATTATTAAAATTACTTTAAATTCAAAGTATATTTTAGTTCAAGGTTACAGATAAAGATTAACTCAAAAAGTTTTAGATAAACGCATGCGGGAGTACCGCTTTGCTATTGACCTGCTTCCAGCGCACATGCGAAAAATGGCGACTCCTGAGCGTAAAGCGTTATTGCTGGGCTGAAGATTGAAAAGTATACAGTACCGGAAAAACTTCCTTTGCAGCTTTATAAAAATCATGTCTACGTTCCGCCGCTACCTAATGATTTGCCAGAGTTGAGACACAGAATGGAAGAGGCTATTACTTCCACTATTCCGGACTTGTTAACTGAAGTGTGGGGATAATTGGACTTTAGGTTGGATGTGTGTCGTATCACTAAAGGTGGACCTATTGAACATTTGTAAGAAAAACTAGGTTAGTTTATCTTCAATTTGTACAAATTGCTGTATGATTTGTTGTAAATAGTCTAAACTAAACTGTTACAATCACTGAGCTCAACAATAGAACGGAGGGCTAACTCCCTATTCTGATACATTGAATCCAGCGATCCGCCCATGAATACAATGCCAAAGAATTTCGAAGTAAAATTTTTGGCAAAACATAGATTTCCTCCCATAGAGTAGTATGGGGTAGATATTTTCGAATGGAATTTTCCTTAAAAAATAGGGCGAAGTTGCTACAATTTTCACTGATATATATATTTTTTTATTGGAAAAACTAGATTTTATTTTAATAAATCGTAATTTTTTAGTTTGATATTAGTTAAAAATGAAATTTTATGTAAGATCAACGAAAAAAGATAAAACATTTGTTAAGTATTGTTGGAGTTTTAAGTGGCGTGTCAAGCCAAACGACACTCCACTATCGGCAGCGAGAATGCGCTGTCTCGTATTTAAACAAAATAGAAAAAATGATGATATTGATAAGTCTCATTGTCACTATGCTGCTTCTTATAAATAGATAAGTAAAAAGAAAACTCGCCTACCTTTATTCTTCAGCTTCACGATGTCTGGTAAAACATCGTCAGGGTGGCCAGGGCTTGTTACATAATATCGCTTTATCATTGTATTTAGTGCTTAGATTTAATTTATTTGTAAAGCACTAAATTGTGGCAATGAGAAAAAATAGTTCAAAGAGACTCATAAATAAGTTGATATTTCAAAAAAATCATACAAAAATAACAAAATTATTGTCGTTTTGGAGGACCTTTCTTTATGCCACAAGATTTACCAACTTAGATTATTTCACTATAAAAGAAAAAAAAAAAATTTCAAAGAGTCCCATAACACATTTCAAGAGCTTGTAAAAATTTAACAAATTGTCGCACAGGAGACTTAGCAAATGTTCGGAGGAAAAAATATTTCGGAGAAAAAAACATACGCAGAAAAAAAATAGTTAAAAGGAAAATTTAAACTATTTTTTTTTCTTTTGCTACAAAAAACAGCAGCAACAACAACAACAACAAAAAACGCTTTTATAAATTTTATGTTACCACAGTATACGACAACAAAATTACAATTTTTTATTTCTGTATGAACTTTTAACCCTTTGCGGTCTATGTCGCTACGGTGCCTCATTTAATTTTAATTCACTAATGTCGCATTGACACCAGTATTTTTAAAGAAAATTTTCGGTTTCTTACGAACACGAATAAATGCATTTACTTATTTACAAATAATTATCTTAAATTCCGGTTTCATTACATAATATAATTAGCAAAATACGTTTTTCATCATCAGTAAACATCAGATTCCAACAAGGTACGTTTAAAAAAATTATCATCTTAAATTATAAGAAGATAATAAACTTTCAAAGCTTATCATTAATTTTTAATAGTTTAAAGTTTAAGGAGACAATTTTTTCCCCCATAGGTTAACATGGGATTTAGAGACCGGAGAGTTTCATTGAAGAAGCCCCTTAATCATGAAAATCGGAGCGCTTATATTGTTGAAAAATGACGTCACGTTTAAGTGAAAACACGCATTTTCAATAACACTACTGGACAATTGCACCATAAAATATAATAAATAAAGACACAATCTTGCTTAATGGTACACAAAACACGAACTTTAATAAGCTAAAAGTTAACTTCTACATTTCGAGCTATTTCTACAGCCGTCTTCAGGAAAATATAATGGTAAAATGGCTCAAAGCTCAGAGACGAAAGCTTCCAGTGCAAGAGATAATTAGACGAAACTTGACCAATGATTTAAAGACAAAAATGTAGTGTTGCCATCTAATGAAAATAAATAATTATTAATGAACTGAGATCAAATGAATCAAAAGTGTAGATGGCGGCACTCGTGGTTTCTTAAATCGACCTTTTGATTCATTTGATCTCAGTTAATAATTATTTATTTTCACTAGATGGCAACACTACATTTTTGTATTCAAATCATTGGTCAAGTTTCGTCTAATTATCTCTTGCACAGGAAGTCTCTGAACTTTGAGCCATTTTACCATCATATTTTCCTGAAGACGGCTGTAGAAACAGCTCAAAATGTAGAAGTTAACTTTTAGCTTATTAAAGTTCGTGTTTCGTGCACCATTAAGCAAGATTGTGTCTTTATTTAACACACATTTTCATTCATAAATTTGGAGTAAAAATAAGGAAAAATGTCAATTTTTGAAATTTTGTTGACGCTATTTATAGTAAAAAATTAAAATTATTTCTAAAATTTCATTTAAAACTTATTGTGTAAATACGCCACTAAGAGGGAGTGAAAGTTTAAAGTCTGGATGATATGTTAGAAATTAATTTACTTAAGAAACTGAGACGGGCACCTTTTTCGAAGTAGTTCTTTACTTTTTTTGGCGTATAATATATTACAAGCATCCTGAAAAAACGTTCTAGGGCTTGTTTTTCGGATAGTTTTAATTTTTCCAAGTGGAACACTGTAATAGACGATTTTTAATTATGAGCCTAGTTTCAAATTTTTATCACTAATCTTATCCGTGCTGGTAATTTTAAGTAGACATCAAACATTTGTATTCCAAACACGCCTGAAATATCGAGCAGTGAACTATAGAAGCATGTTGAAATAATTGGGAAGCCGAAGTACTTACCAGTAATATTTGATATCAGATAATATTACAGGCAGTAGTCGAAAAAATTACTTTTACTTCGTAGGAAGCTATACAACTGAAACTTCGTTATGGAAAATGTAGTTAGCTCTAACTACTGCTATTTTTTAAAAGTATTCACTACTTCTCTACTTTCAGATTCTGTCAAAGGGTTCTATTTGCGCTCGAAATTTATGATAGGGATGAAACGTCGTAAATTGTACGTCAAACGTGGCAAATATGTACTATAGCTAATTTCATAAATATTCAGATCTTGGTGCAATGGCTGTTAAACTCTTATGCAAAAATGCATGAATGCAAAATTTATTACGATTATATATATTAAATTAAGTAATACGGAAATAATACGAAATTGGACGTAATCACCATAACAACATAGAATTATTACGTATCATGGGATATCATTGAATTAATTACGTATGAAAGGACTTAATAGCATGAAGAAAACTTTTATTAATATCTTTTTAAGTTTCGATTCGATTTTCATAAAATTTGAAATGATTCGATAAAATTCTGCAACGATTATATCTATTAATTTTAAGAATGTTTGTTTTGAAAAATCAATTTCAAAATTAAACATACAGTATAAAACAAACAAAAAAAAAGTAAAATTCTAATATACATGCATATACACACTAAATGGAATAGATTTGAAAATGGTGAAATCAAAATCAGAGAACCTCAAATTTTTAAAATATGCCAATATTTAAATAACTGGGTTTTATTCATGTTTCAATACGTTTCTCCAAACTCATGTAGCATTATATAGTCACCTGCAGAAGTCCGTTATATTTCCAATATGATCTAATATTCACTTTTTAAAAAATTCGTCGAACTATTTATTTCATTTTTATTTTTCCCCTGGAAATCTTGCAATAGAAAAGTTATGACATAATATTCATTTTTTTTTTTCTTAAATTCGTCAAAATATTTATTTCATTTTCATTTTTCACGTGGAAATCTTGCAACAGAAAAGTAATTGTTGCGGTAAGAATTTTATTGTAGATTTTTAATTGTTGGCAACTGCTATGACGAAAAAAGCTTAATTATATAGAAAATTGCTGTTAAATTGTGTTTTTTATTAATTAAAAAATAACTATAAATTATTTCGATTCCGCATTACTTTAGTTGCCTCGACCGTGTTTTAATACACATGTACGTAACATTTCACAATTATGGCTTCCAAACTGTGAATTTATATAGAATTGCAGACACACAGACAGACAAATTTTCATTTTTATATATTAGATTTGAGCATCCTGAATTTGCCCATCTCTCTCTACTGCAGTAAAAACATACACGAAGCGAGAGACAAAGAAGTTAGGATGTGGGATCAAAAAAGAATTGCAGTGTTGCTAATTTAGGGGTTGGGGTGAGTAATTTAATATCTACCACTATTTCAGATTGGTAACGTTCGCCTTAATTAATTTGTTATTAAATGAAGCGAAGCCCAGTGGTGTAGTGGTCAGAACATCTGACTGCTGCACCGCAGGTCGAGAGTTCGACTCCCGACTGGGCAAGGTTCACTCAGCCTTTCATCCCTTTGGGGTCGATAAAATGAGTACCAAGCTTGCTTGGGAACTAAACACCGAGGGTCTCGCGTTAGGTTAACCACCTGGCCGGGACGCATGCTGCATGGCACCTCGGGTCCCAGGGTCAAGAAAGCAGAGATGGGCACTGTCGGCCCTGATCCTGCTTGGATTGTATAGCCACAGAGTTTAGTTTAGTTTAGTTTAGTTTAGTATTAAATGAAGCAAATATTACTATTCAGAAACAGTGGTTTAAAAAAATCCGCTAAATTGGTATTACTGGAGAAGAGAGAAGGAATTCGCATCTTCATCTATGAGTTCGCGTCTTAAGCGTGATTTTTTGACTCAAATTACCGAAAATCAGCCGCCTATTAAGCGGGATCGCGCAATAACTGTTCGGGTATAAAACGTGATATTTTTGCATTAGCCTTATAAGCGATGTTCAAGCAGTGTTGCCAGATTGGGGAATTTTTTTATCCCCAGAGTTTTGATTGCCACCGCTTTTTTGAAATAGAAATATTCACCTATTTAGAAATAGATTAAAAAAATCCAGAAAAACAAGGCGAATTATACTATTTTTAAAAAGTGGTGACAGTCAAATAATCTGAAGTAAAAAGTCCCCAATCTGGCAACATTGTGTTCAAGAGACCGGAAAAAATCCGCGTAATAAGCGGGATCGCCTATTAACCGTGAGCGTCTTAAGCGGTTCCGACTGTAATTAAAATCATACAATGAGATCACAACACCATGGTAAAAAGAACAAAGAACATTTTTACTATTAAAATGGATTCGGTTTATAAAGTAATGATTGGTCAATAAAACAAAATATAAAATGTGCAAATACAGCATTAAACCAGGTGCATTTAAACAACAGATTATTAGTTAAATTTAAAAAATAAAAAAATCCGACTGCGTAAAAAGCGAACTAATTAATTATTTCTCATCAATGTGAAACTATTTTTTATATTACTTACCTATTTTTTTAGTTACTTGTATTGATGACTTTTAGGTTGTGTTTAATTGTTAGTTCCTATCTATAAACACTCTTTTGATGAGGTTAGAGTTGCAGTAAAGTTAGAGATCCTACCTACAGGACTTCCAAATTGTGTAATATTTAAACGGAACTTCTGACTGTAAAATAGTCAATGAAACATAGTCTTTATTTTGAAAGACCTATCCAATTATATGCCACTCAATAGGGTACGCAAAAAAAATTTTTCGTCTCTACCGTCATTTTGTAATTTACGGCCGCCATTTTGAATTTATTAAAACAAAACCTAGCCTATAACCATCGGAAGGTTAAGACGAATCGATAGAGACCTCATTCATGAAAATCCATCCCATCATTGGGATGTTTCGAGGGTATAAAGAAATCCAAATACCCAGATAGGCGTGAAACAAATAACCCTTCTTGGCAATCGGGTAAAAAAAAAAAAAACAATTTAAAATCATTTAGAAGCATATTCTTCACATACAGTATTTACTTCATCTGCACTACAGTCATAAGATTCTGATTAAATAGCCTCTTCCACATAGTTTTGCAGATGTTTGGAATCCTTCATATTCGTAAAAGATTGGCTAACATATAATTTCTTGTTGTTTTTTCTTCACAGCTTTCTATTGTGAAAAGGCTTAAGTTGAAGATTTCTTTCTCTGTTCCTGTGCGCAAGATATTTGGCCTGTTTTCTGAGTTGAAAATTAAGCAAGGCTTCGGATTCGATTCCTGATTTGAATACTCTAAATAGTACTCTGAATTGGACATTCTAAAACAGTGTTTCTCAACCTTTTTTACTTCACGGCTCACTTAAACCTAAAATTAAATTTGTGCGGCACACTAAAAATATGATGACTTAAGAAAAGGAAGGTATATATATCATTACGTAAGAAACGATTACAGATAATTTTTAATTTATTTATTATTTCAAACAAAATAGGCCATTTGGAATCATTTAGGTCATGATTTGAATACTCTAAATAATACTCTGAATTGGACATTCTAAAACAGTGTTTCTCAACCTTTTTTTACTTCAAGGAGCACTTAAACCTAAAATTAAATTTGTGCGGCACACTAAAATTATGATGACTTAAGAAAAGGAAGGATTATATATCATTACGTAAAAAACGATTACATATAATTTTTAATTTATTTATTATTTCAAACAAAATAGGCCATTTGGAATCTTTTAGGTTATGATTTGGATACTCTAAATAATACTCTGAATTGGACATTCTAAAACAGTGTTTCTCAACCTTTTTTACTTCAAGGCGCACTTAAACTTAAAATTAAATTTGTGCGGCACACTAAAATTATGATGACTTAAGAAAAGGAAGGATTATATATCATTACGTAAGAGACGATTACATATAATTTTTTATTTATTTATTATTTCAAGCAAAATAGGTTATACGAACCGAATAAAGGAAAATAAAATTAGTTTAAATAAAAATCTTATGACCATTTTTTATATACTTCTCTTTAATATGTATTAACATTTATAAGCAGATAAACACCGCTTTAAGTACCTTTTGAACACTAGTTTCGGTATCATTCAGCAAACCGTCATCAGTGCAAATAAACATGGAATTTTCCCATATATTTGTGAGAGAAGCGGATTCTCGCTTCGAATCCCTATAAAAACAGAAGTATTCAATGTAACTAATTCAAACTTTCTGATATTTTTAAGGTATGTTTGTAGTCTTATAAAATTATAAAATGAAGTACTTCAATGTAATAAAATAAAAAATATAGCAAAAATTATATAACGCAATTTTCGAAAAAAAATTTAGGTGTCATATCACCATCCGTAAGATATCTTAACGTTGAATTGACACAAGAACCTAATTTTTGCTTTACAATGATCAGGAAACTTTACTCTATAGAATGAATTAAGGATATAACTATCGCTCAAACGAAACCTTATTAAAAATACTCTCAAATTTGAAAAAAAAAAAAAAAAAAAAATACCGTACGGTAAAAAAGTTTTTTTCCGTTAAAAATACGCAAAATATTAAGCTATCTAAAATATATTAATTCATTCTATAGATAAAGATGTTATATGCATGCAAAAAAAATTTTAAGCCATTCCATCAAATAGTTTTTTTGTTATCTTACTGATAGTCGTCAAAAATGAAGTTTTGAGAAAACGCGACTTAAAGTTGCAATTAAATGGGTGCGGCTTATGAAAGTGATTGTTACATAAATGCTTATAACTCCGTTAAAAATGCAAATATTTTTATGCGGTTTTTTGCATTGTGTTCAGAAGTAATTGAATAATGAAAATAGATACTAAAAAAAAAAATCAATTTTTTGAAAAGTTTTCAAGCCCTGAGCCCCTTTAATTTGTCACATTAGCATTTAAACAAATAACTGAGTTTTGACTTTTTTAAAAATTAGAACACTTTCTGCGTAAGATAAAATCAGCGAATAGGCATACCCTTAAAATTTTTCAACGTCATTTTCTATTACATTTTAAATTGTAATCGTTTTCCTTCAGCAGACATGATTTTTTTTTCTGAAAGAATATTTCTCAAGAGACGTAATAAGACCATTTTTAGGGCTTTCTCGTATACTATTATAATTAGTAACAGAAGAAAAAACTCCCAAATAAACACTAAATTGTAACAAACCTTTTTTCAAAGTAAATCGTATAATATGAAATGTCGGACATTACACATTGCAATTTTCAAAATCTTGATGTAACTTGACTTAAAAGTTTCCTGGTACACCTGAGATCTTTTCGCGAAGCACTAATGTACCGCGGCACACAGGTTAAGAGCCACTGCTCTAAAAGATAAAAAATTAACCTTTAATCTCCACCTAAAAGTTTTCAATAATGTGGTTAAAATAAACAGCTTTGTGATTTTTACATAAACTATGGCATTTTACTTATAAAAGAAAATTTGCGATTTTTTTTAATATAAATTTTGGTTGATGCAAAAAATAATTACCAACGCGTCTTAAAATTGATTAATCTTTCAATAAGATAATGTGATCTAAGAAGTTTCATGAAGACTAAGTAAAAAATAAAGTCCTTGAATTTTTTATCTGATGCACAAAATAATTACCAACGCGATTTTAAATATATTAAATCAAAGAGAAAAATTCCTCTCAACAAGTATCATGAAGTCTATTTAAGAAATAAAATATTTGAATTTTTTATCGCATTTAGGATGTTGTAACATAAATAAATACTCTATCAAGTAGTGCATTTCTTTTAAGTGTAACCTTTTTCTCTTATTATTTTCTGCCTTTTTTAAAAACTCATTTATTAAGATATATTTTCTTTCAGAATTGAATTTCCCTGGCCTAACGCCCAGATTATTTTCAAAAGATTACAGTTATTTTCCTTCTTACATCACAGAAAATTCAACTAAAAAAACTTCATTCAGTTTTTTATTGACTATTCCCTTTTTTCACGTTACTTTCAGCATTGCTTAAAACTCTCGGCTATCAGTTTTTATTTAATTTTTTTTCTGATATCTGCAATAATTTTTTTATAAAATAAGAAAAAATGTTGTACATGTTTTTACTTTAAAAAAGACATATTGTCAAGATTTCTAAGTTATTTCGTTTCAATGTTGGATTTAAAAGTTTGTATATTTTCAATTAAATTTTATTAACAATTTTAAATATTTATCCATTTGTGAAAATGATTGCTAAAAAAAAAAAAAAAAAAAAAAATTCTGCCGATGTTTAATCAGTATTTTATATTTGCACAATATTTTATAAAACTCCCTACATATTCGAATAATAATTTTAATTTTTCTACTTAGAAACCAATAGCCTTTTTTATCGTATGAAAACATTCTATGTTAGGAATTTATTTATTGAGAGACAGAATTGCTTATTTCGTTCAGAGACTTGTAAACCGTTGATTCGTTTATGAAAGATGCTCTTTCTCCCTCAGATCATGGATAGAAATAGCCCTACCAGTTGCCGAGAGGTTTTGCTCTCGGAGCTGGTAGACGGGAGGTGCTGGGTTCGAACCCAATCGCGCCCGTCGGCCTAATCGTTCGGAGTTTTCGTGGTTTTATTCGAACCGTGGATTTCCACGCGTAAATGCGGGCTAGGTTCCCTTAGAAAGACCCCCACGGAGGGCAGTCCCCCCCCCTTAGGGACTATATCCCTCGTGTTGATAATTGGCTGTCATAAACACAACCAACCATGGATAGAAATAATTGTTGTAGCACTTTTAGTGTTCTGGATTAGGATTATGAGGGATTCTTAATTAGTCACTATTTCTTTCATTTGATGAAAAATAGAGATATTCCATATATTGTATGTAATGTAAGAATTTCTTTCTCGATCGGATCATGGATAGAAACAATAGTAGAAATTTTTGTGTTACCGATTAGGACTAAGGAAGATTCCTAATTAGTCACAATTTCTTTCATTTTATATAAAAAAAAATACGGATGTTCCATCTATTACATGTAATGAAATAAGCTCTTTCTCCACCAGATAATGACTGAAAATACACAGGTGGACAAAACTTAAGGACCACTGTTATTTCCAACGATTGCAGTTAGAAATAGATCCGCAGCAGCACGTGTAAATTTGTATGAATGCGGGATGTACTCTGTTTTGTAAAACTTAAGCAAATTTTGTACTTCCACTTTTGTCGATCAGATGAGAGCAGAGATAAGAGATTTTAGGCAATCGGCGGGTGCTGTGAGTTGTCATTAGATGTAAAAATTGAAGAAAATAGAATGGAGCTTGAACATTCAAATTTTGAAAAATTTTTCGAGGCATCATTTAGATGATATTACTCGTGTTAGAGTAATCGGAAAGTTGGAAGAAGGACGCAAAGGGAGAGATGTTGCCCGTGAATTTATATCGCGTGCAGTATTGTTTCTAGGCTGTGTGCGGCATCCCAAAAGAGTAGAATATGTACTAGACGCATGGGAGGAGGTCGTCCTAGCAGTACGGCGTCCCAAGAAGATCGCTATATTGTTATTTGGGCAAAAAGGAACCGACGCAGCACAGCTGGTTAATTAGCAAATCAACTTTGGGCTGCCACAGGAACTAAAATATTGCGGAAAACTATTACAAGACGTTTGAAAAGGGATGGACTATACACCCGAAGACCTGTTGTGTGTGTCCCATTCGCGAGATGCCAACGTAGCGCCCGTTTGCAGTGGTGTCGCATGCATCGCAATTGGACTGATGACGACTGGTTTACGTGCTCTTCTCAGATAAAAGTCGAAAATATTCTATAGAGAGATCGAAATGTGACTTCAAGTATCATGGTGTGGGCAGGCATCGTGTTCAATGGCCGCACGGATCTCTATGTGCTTCACCATGGATAGGCGATACTTTGAAGACGTCCTGCTTTCACATGTTCGACTTTTTCTAGGTGCTGTCGGAGAAAAGTTTCATTTTATACACGATCATCGCAGACAGGCTGTACAAGATTGTCTTGGGGCCGAAGAAATCATCTGTATAGACTGGTCAGCACGTCCCCCTGACCTGAATCCCATTGAAAATGTATGGGATGCCTTGGGACGGTGTATTGACAATTTCCTCCCACAAACAAGGAAGCCCTCATCCGTGCAGTGAAGGAGGAATGGGGCAACTTGACACAACAGCTACTGAATCATGTTGTTCTGAGTATGCAACGCCGTGTTCAAAGTTGTCTCGCATTACACGATGGTCACATTTCTTATTGATATGGCACTGATGATTGTTAATTGTAAGTATTTTGCTTTCTTTGTACAGTCATGTTTTCGGACAATATTCACATTTCAGAAAAAGAACCTCTGGTAATTCCATGTATATGTCGTAGGCTAATTGAGAAATCAGGCTCTTTGCAAAGAGCCTAGGCTGTTTGCAATGAGCCGGTCTAATTGGAGAATCATCTTCCTTTTTCCAATAAGCCTGATATTTTTCAGGCTTATTGCAAAGAGCCTAAGCAGTGTTAGGCTAATTGAAAACTGACCACTTGTTTCTCAATCAGCCTGCTATTTTTTAGGCTTATTGCAAAGAGCCTAAGCAGTGTTAGGCTAATTGAAAAATGACCGTTTATTCAAAAATGACCACTTATATCCCAATCAGTGTGATTTTTTAGACTTATTAACCCATAACCCGAACCCGAAAAAATAATTACAACAGACCGTGCCCAGATCTGAGCAAGACAAAATAATTTCAGTCTACACGCAACCGGACCGGAACCTGAAATTTCCTTTTGAAAAAAAACCTGAAATCTGACCCGAACCAAATCTGATAACCGATTAAAAAATATTGCAAAAAACTATCAGATCCGAGCAAGACAAAATAATTTCTGAGGACATGCAACCCAACCCGAACCTAAAAATTCAATTTGAAAAAAGAACGAAATCTGACCCGAACCAAATCTTAACCAGACAAAAATATTCCATAGAACTATATCCCGATCAGAGCAAGAAAAAATAATTTCCGTGGACAAGTTACCCGGTCCGAACCTAAAAATGTCATTTGCAGAAAAAACCCGAAATCTAACCCGAACCAAATCTGAAACCGAAAAAAATATTCCAAAGAACCATAACCCGTTCCAAGCAAGAGAAATAATTTCCCTGGGCATGTTACCCGACACGAACCTAAAAATTGCATTTGAAAAAAGCCGAAATCTGGCCCGAACCAAATCTGAACCCGACAAAAATATTCCATTGAATCATAAACCGATCAGAGCAAGACAAAATAATTTCCCTGGACACGCAACCCGTCCCGAACCTAAAAAGTCCATTTGTAAAAATGCCGAATTCTGAGTCGAACCAAATCTGAACCCGACAAAAATATTCCATTTAATAATAACCCGATCCGAGCAAGCCAAAATAATTTTCCTCGACATGTTACCCGACCGGAACCTAAAAATTCCATTTGAAAAAAAACCCGAAATCTGACGCGAATCAAATCTGAACCAGAAAACCTGATCAGAGCAAGAAAAAATAATTTCCGTGGAGAAGTTACCTGGTTTGAAACTAAAAAATGTCATTTGAAATAAAACCCGAAATCTGAAACGAACCAAATCTGAACCCGAAAAAAATATTCCAAAGAACAGTAACCCGTTCCAAGCAAGTTAAAATAATTTCCCTGGACATGTTACCCAACACGAACCTAAAAATTCCATTTGAAAAAAGCCGAAATCTGACCCGAACAAAATCTGAACCCGACAAAAATATTCCATTGAATCATAACCCGATCAGAGGAAGACAAAATAATTTTTCCTGGACACGCAATCCGACCCGAACCTAAAAATTCCATTTGTAAAAAAGCCGATTTCAGTGCCGAACCAAATCTGAACCCGACAAAAATATTCCATTGAATCATAACCCGATCAGAGCAAGACAAAATAATTTTTCCTGGACATGCATTCCGACCCGAACCTAAAAAGTCCATTTGTAAAAAAGCCGATTTCTGAGCCGAACCAAATTTGAACCAGACAAAAATATTCCATAGAACTATAACCTGATCAGAGCAAGAAAAAAAAATATTTTCCCTGGACACTGAACCCGACCCGAACTAAAAAGTCCATTTGAAAAAAAGCGGATTCCTGAGATGAACAAATCTCAACCCGACAATTTTTTTCCAAAGAACCATAACCTGATCCAAGGAAGACAAAATAATTTCAACCTACACGAAACCGGACCGGAACCTGTAATTTCCATTTAAAAAAAACCTGAAACCGGTTACCCGAGGCAAATCTGGTAACCGATTAAAAAGTATTGCAAAAAACTATCGGATCCGAGCAAGACAAAATAATTTCTAAAGATATGCAACCCGACCCGAACCTAAAAATTCAATTTGAATAAAGAACGAAATCTGAACCAGACAAAAATATTCCATAGAACTATAACCAGATCAGAGCAAGAAAAAATAATTTCCGTGGACAAGTTAACCGGTCAGAACCTAAAAATGTCTTTTGAAGAAAAAAACCGAAATCTGACACGAACCAAATCTGAACCCGAAAAAAATATTCCAAAGAACCATAACCCGTTCTAAGCAAGAGAATATAATTTCCCTGGACATGTTACCCGACACGAACCTAAAAATTCAATTTGAAAAAGCCGAAATCTGACACGAACCAAATCTGAACCCGACAAAAATATTCCATTTAATAATAACCCGATCCGAGCAAGACAAAATAATTTCCCTGGACATGTTACCCGACCGGAACCTAAAAATTCCATTTGAAAAAACCCCGAAATCTGACCCGAACCAAATTTGAACCAGACAAAAATATTCCATAGAACTATAACCTGATCAGAGCAAGAAAAAAAAAATTCCGTGGACAAGTTACCCGGTCAGAACCTAAAAATTTCATTCGAAAAAAACCCCAAATCTAACCCGAACCAAATCTGAACCCGAAAAAAATATTCCCAAGAACCGTTCCAAGCAGGTGAAAATAATTTTCCTGGACATGTTATTCGACACGAACCTAAAAATTCCATTTGAAAAAAGCCCAAATCTGACCCGAACCAAATATGAACCCGACAAAAATATTCCATTGAATCATAACCCGATCAGAGCAAGAGAAAATAATTTCCCTGGACACGCAGTCCGACCCGAAACTAAAAAGTCCATTTGTAAAAAAGCCGAATTCTGAGCCGAACCAAATCTGAACCCGACAAAAATATTCCATTTAATAATAACCCGATACGAGCAAGACAAAATAATTTCCCTCGACATGTTACACGACCGAAACCTAAAAATTCCATTTGAAAAAACCCCGAAATATGACCCGAACCAAATCTGAACCAGACAAAATTATTCCATAGAACTATAACCCGATCAGAGCAAGAAAAAAAATTCCGTGGACAAGTTACCCGGTCCGAACCTAAAAATGTCATTCGAAATAAAAACCCGAAATTTGAATCGAACCAAATCTGAACCCGAAAAGAATATTCCAAAGAACCATAACCCGTTCCAAGCAAGTGAAAATAATTTTCCTGGACATGTTATGCGACACGAACTTTCGAAAAAATTACATTTGAAAAACGCCGAAATCTGACCCGAACCAAATCTGAACCCGACAAAAATATTCCATTGAATCGTAACCCGATCCGAGCAAGACAAAATAATCTCCCTCGACATGTTACCCGACCGGAACCTAAAAATTACATTTGAAAAAATACCCGAAATCTGACCCGAGCCAAATCTGAACCCGACAAAAATATTCCATAGAACTATAAGCGGATCAGAGCAAGAAAAAATATTTTCCGTGGACAAGTTACCCGTCCGAACCTAGAAATGTCATTTGAAAAAAACCCCGAAATCTAACCCGAACCAAATCTGAACCCGAAAAAATATTCCAAAGAACCATAACCCGTTCCAAGCAAGAGAAAATTATTTCCCGGGACATGTTACCCGATATGAACCTAAAAATTCCATTTGAAAAAAGCCGAAATCTGAGCCGAACCAAATCTGAACCCAACAAAAATATTCCATTGAACCATAACCAGATCTGAGTAAGACAAAATATTTTCCCTGGACACTGAACCCGACCCGAACTAAAAATTCCATTTGAAAAAAAAGCCGATTCCTGAGATGAACAAATCTGAACCCGACAAATATTTTCCAAAGAACCATAACCTGATCCAAGGAAGACAAAATAATTTCAACCTACACGAAACCGGACCGGAACCTGTAATTTCCATTAAAAAAAACCTGAAATCTGACCCGAACCAAATCTGATAACCGATTAAAAAATATTGCAAAAAACTATCGGATCCGAGCAAGACAAAATAATTACTGAAGATATGCTACCCGACCCGAACCTAAAAATTCAATTTGAAAAAAGAACGAAATCTGAACGAGACAAAAATATTCATAGAACTATAACCCGATCAGAGCAAGAAAAAATAATTTCCGTGGACAAGTTAACCGGTCAGAACCTAAAAATGTCATTTGAAGAAAAAACCCGAAATCTAACCCGAACCAAATTTGAAACCGAAAAAAATATTCCAAAGAACCATAACCCGTTCCAAGCAAGAGAATTAATTTCCCTGGACATGTTACCCGACACGAACCTAAAAATTCTATTTGAAAAAAGCCGAAATCTGACCCGAACCAAATCTAAACCCGACAAAAATATTCCATTGAATCATAAACCGATCAGAGCAAGACAAAATAATTTCCCTGGACACGCAACCCGTCCCAAACCTAAAAAGTCCATTTGTAAAAATGCCGAATTCTGAGCCGAACCAAATCTGAACCCGACAAAAATATTCCAGTTAATAATAACCCGATCCGAGCAAGCCAAAATAATTTCCCTCGACATGTTACCCGACCGGAACCTAAAAATTCCATTTGAAAAAAACCCCGAAATCTGACGCGAACCAAATCTGAACCAGACAACCTGATCAGAGCAAGAAAAAATAATTTCCGTGGAGAAGTTACCTGGTTTGAACCTAAAAATGTCATTTGAAAATAAAACCCGAAAACTGACACGAACCAAATCTGAACCCGAAAAAAATATTCCAAAGAACCATAACCCGTTCCAAGCAAGTTAAAATAATTTCCCTGGACATGTTACCCAACACGAACCTAAAAATTCCATTTGAAAAAAGCCGAAATCTGACCCGAACCAAATCTGAACCCGACAAAAATATGCCATTGAATCATAACCCGATCAGAGCAAGACAAAATAATTTCCCTGGACACGCAACCCGACCCGAACCTAAAAACTCCATTTGTAAAAAAAGCCGAATTCTCAGCCGAACCAAATCTGAAACCGACAAAAATATTCCATTTAATAATAACCCGATACGAGCAAGCCAAAATAATTTCCCTCGACATGTCACCCGACCGGAACCTAAAAATTCCATTTGAAAAAAAACCCGAAATCTGACCCGAACCAAATCTGAACCAGACAACCCGATCGGAGCAAGAAAAAATAATTTCCGTGGACAAGTTACCTGGTCCGAACCTAAAAATGTCATTTGAAAAAAAAACCCGAAATCTGACACGAACCAAATCTGAACCCGAAAAAAATATTCCATTGAATCATAACCCGATCAGAGCAAGACAAAATAATTTCCCTGGACACGCAATCCGACCCGTACCTAAAAAGTCCATTTGTAAAAAAGCCGAATTCTGAGCCGAACCAAATCTGAACCCGACAAAAATATTCCATTTAGTAATAACCCGATCCGAGCAAGACAAAATAATTTCCCTCGGCATGTTACCCGACCGGAACCTAAAAATTCCATTTGAAAAAACCCCGAAATCTGACCCGAACCAAATCTGAACCAGAGAAAAATATTCCATAGAACTATAACCCCATCAGAGCAAGAAAAAATAATTTCCGTGGACAAGTTACCCGGTACGAACCTAAAAATGTCATTTGAAAAAAAAAACCCCGAAATATGACTTTAACCAAATCTGAACCCGAAAAAAATATTCCAAAGAACCATAACCCGTTCCAAGCAAGAGAGAATAATTTCCCTGTACATGTTACCCGACACGATCCTAAAAACTCTATTTGAAAAAGCCGAAATCTGACCCGAACCAAATCTGAACCCGACAAAAATATTCCATTGAATCATAACCCGATCAGAGCAAGACAAAATAATTTCCCTGGACACGCAACCAGACCCGAACCTAAAAAGACCATTTTTAAAAAAGCCGAATTCTGAACCGAACCAAATCTGAACCCGACAAAAATATTCCATTTAATAATAACCCGATCCGAGCAAGACAAAATAATTTCCTTCGACATGTAACACGACCGGAACCTAAAAATTCCTTTTGAAAAAAAAACCGAAATCTGACCCGAACCGAATCTGAACCAGACAAAAATATTCCATAGAAATATAACCCGATTAGAGCAAGACAAAGTAATTTCCCTCGACATGTTACCCGACCGAAACCTAAAAATGTCATTAAAAAAACCCGAAAACTGGCCCGAGCCAAATCTGAACCCGAAAAAAATATTCCAAAGAACAGTAACCCGTTCCAAGCAAGAGAAAATAATTTCCCTGGACATGTTACCCACACGAACGTAAAAATTCTATTTGAAAAAAGCCGAAATCTGACCCGAACCAAATCTGAACATGACAAAAATATTCCATTGAATGATAACCCGATCAAGGCAAGACAAATTAATTTCCCTCGACATGTTACCTAACCGGAACCTAAAAATTCCATTTGAAAAAAAAACAAAATCTGACACGAACCAAATCTAAACCAGACAAAAATATTCCATAGAACTATAACCCGGTCAGAGCAAGAAAAAAAAAATTCCGTGGACAAGTTACCCGGTCCGAACCTAAAAATGTCATTTGAAAAAAAAACCCGAAATCGGACCCGAACCAAATTTGAACCCGAAAAAAATATTCCAAAGAACCATAACCCGTTCCATGCAAGAGAAAATAATTTCCCTGGACATGTTATCCGACACGAACCTAAAAATTCCATTTGAAAAAAGCCGAAATCTGACCCGAACCAAATCTGAACCCGACAAAATATTCCATTGAACTATAACCCGATCCGAGCAAGACGAAATAATTTCCGTGGACACGCAACGCAACACGAACCTACAAATTTCATTTGTAAAAAACCCGAACCAAATCTGAACCCGACAAAAATATTCAAAAGAACCATAACCTGATCCGAGCAAGACAAAATAATTTCCGTGGACATGTTACCCAAACCCGAACTGAAAAATTCAATAAAAAAACCCGAATCTGGCCGGAACCAAATCTGAACCCCACAAGATATTCCAAAGGAATAAAACCGTACAAAATTATTTCCGTGGACACGCAACCCGACACGAACCTAAAAATTTTGTTTGGAGAAAACCCGAACGAAATCCGAACGAAATCCGATACCTATAAAAATATTCTAAAGAACCATAACACTTTCGGAGCAACGGAAAATAATTTCCGTTCACACGCAACCCGTACCGAACCTAAACATTCCATATAAAAAAACCTGAAATCTGATCCGAACCTTATCTGAATCCGACAAAAATATTCCAAAGAACCATAAGCGGATCTGAGCAAGACAAATTAATTACCGTTGACACGCAACCCTAACCGAACCTGAAAATTCCATATGAAAAATCGAAATATGACGCAAACAAAATCCGAATCCGACATAAATATTCTAAAGAACCGTAACCGGATCCGAGCAAGTCAAAATATTTTCAGTTGGCATGCAACCAGATCCGAACCTGAAAGTTCTACTTGAAGTTAACCAAACCTGACCAGAACCCGAAATAAAAATACATCAGTGTTTAACCCGATCCGAGCAAGGCGAATTAATTTGATATATTGTACGAATAATATATAGGCGAATAATTGTACTCGCAATACGTACAAAACCCGAAAATTCCATTTGAAGACAATATTAAATCCGACCTGAACTCGATCTGTAAACGACAAAAATATTTCAACGAACCGTAACTCGATCGGAGAATGACAAAATAAATTTCTTCGACACGCAAACTGTACCGATCCTAAAATTTCCATTCGAAGCCAACCCGAAAACCGACTAGAACCGGATAAAAACGTTACGTGCGACGGTACCCGATCCGCGCAACACAGAATAATTTCCGCCGACAGGCAATCTAAAATTCCATTTGAAGTAATTTGGAAATCCGTCCGGAACCCGAAAAAATATTTCTATCGCCCGATAAGTCTTATTGCAAAAAGCCGTATATAGCGTTAGGCTTATTGAACAAGTGGGTAAGTGTGATTATAGATCGCACAGACGGTTTCGTTTAATATTCCTTTCAAAACACTTTCTTTTAAAACCTCCAGTACATTTATCGCCATGGAAGACTTTCTAAATTTTGGCAAACCCTTCTTAAACTATCTTAAAGTTTCAAACAGATTCGCAATGTTATATTTCCTAATTTTGTTCGTCCCCCCCCCCCCCCCGAAATGCTACTATATCTCATATGACGGGTATCTGCCAAATTTAGAAAAGTGCCCCGCTTTGGGGGGGGGGGGGTCAAAGTGGGGGATTGTCACCTTGATTTTTGAAGCGGCCTGATTTTTTAAATTTTTGTTATGCTTTATAAGCTATATTAAAGTTTCAAACAGATCGTCCAGTTATATTTCCCAATTTTGTTCGCGTCCCTCTCTCACCCCCCCCCCACCCTCGAAATGCGACGCGCCATTCTTCTTTATACTTTTTTATCATATGTTATACAGTATCTTAAAGTGTCAAACAGGTTGCATTGTTAGATTTCCTACTTTAAATGAATTCGCGGTCTGTTAGTTCCACATTCCACCACCAGGGAGCGCACTCTACTCTTAACAAAAGTGTATCTGAACGAAACTCCTTTACACAACCTATCAGTAGATATGTTACTCGAGAGGGTGGCGGTCTTCAGCAAGAATTTAAGATATTTGCTGAAATTACTATTCGGAAATAGTAGTAACTTAACTTTTGATATATTTATATTTAATAAGTAGCATGTATCTGAGGACTCCGTCAAAAACCCGCATATGAAACGGTATGAAACAAAAAGGTAAAAAAAAAGAAATATTTCGTCCCTCCCCCCATCTGCCCGAAATTTCGAGCGCCACATTTTATAAATTTTTTCTTATGTGTTATAAAGTATCTTAAAGTTTCAAACAGATCGCCTTGTAAGATTTCCTACTTTAAATGAAATCGCGGTCTGTAAGTTCCACATTCCACCACGGGGGAGCGCGCTCTATTCTTAACAAAACCGTATCTGAACGTAATTCTGTTAAACAACCTATCAGGAGATATGCTAGTCGAAGGGTTATCGGTCTTAACCAAGAATTTAAGATATTTTCTTAAATTACTATTCGAAAATAGTGGTATGAACACTTATAAAAATTCTTATATTGAATAAGTAAAAGTTATCTCATCACGCCATCAAAAAATCGCACAAAAAACAGTACAAAACGCCTTGTTATACTGCCTAATTTTTTTTGAGCTTCTTCCCCTCACCCCCCCCCCCAACCGGTATGTTACGCGGCATTCTTTTTTACAATCTTTTATTATTTGTTATAAATTATCTTAAAGTCCCAAACAGATCGCTTTGTTGGAATTCCTACTTTAAATGGAATCGCGGTCTGTTAGCTCCACATTCCATCACCAGGGAGCGCAATCTATTCTTAACAAAAGTGTTTCTGAACGAAACTCCTTTACACAACCTATCGGTAGATACACGGGTCGGGGGGGGGCGATCTTAACGAAGAATTTAATATATTTGCTGAAATTACTATTCGAAAATAGTGGTATCAATACTTCTGAATTTTTTATCTGGCAAAAGTAACATTCATGCTGTATTTTTAAAAAACGGACACCGTTCAGAAGAATACTGCAATGAAACATCACGTGACTGCCTTTTAAAATAAGTATATAATAGAAATTAACCAACTAGTGAAATTAGCGCCCCTCCCCCCTTACCCGAAAAATAAAACTATATCCGAAATATAAACTATCTTCAAGTTTCCAACAGATAACCTTGTTAAATGAAATCGTGGTTAAAAAAGTTCATTACTTCATTTTAAAATAAGCATTTGATAGAAATAAAGCTAATTACTATTTAAATAATAATTAATATATCAGCTTGTAATTAAGATAGAAGATTTAAATGGACATTGATGAAATCAGCGAAGATTTTTACGTCCGGATGTAAAAAAATTTAATCAAAAAATCTAATAATTTAAAAGTTTAAAATTCGTTTTAAAATATTCCAGAATGAAAAACTACATGATCTGCTTAAATTTCTCCCGCGCCGACGTGTCTGGGATTTCGTCAATGAACACCTGTCTTCCCGCGGAAATAAAATTTATTTTCCTTGTCTTTCGAATTAAAGAAAATGGATTTTTTATCGATCGATTTTTAGTGGATTTTTTCTGTTATTCACATCGCATAAAAATTTTCTCTATACCTACTGAAAGCAGATTTTTTCTGCGTTTGTCTGTACAGCTTAAAAATTTCTAGGATCGAAACTTTCTGAGATGCAATTTCGCTTTAAAATGTCCAGTTCATTCTTTTGCATTCCTCTCTTATAACCATGCATGCCTTGATTCTATTGTAACCCTAAGGAGAATTAAGAGATCGTTTTTGTAATTTGATAAAAAATCCATGCTTTTGTTGAATTATGAATGCCTTTCCGATCTTGTAATTGGGTTTTTTTAACCTTTAACTGATGTCACAGAAAATGTCATATAACTAGTATGAAGCTCCGTCGAAAGATGAATAAAAGCCGCGATAAATTCATAGGATGTTGTTTTTGTACTAAACTTTTTGTACAGGAGTGTTATAATTAAAATTCACCGATTCAAAAGACTGTGGTGATAGTACTAAAGTTCCAAACGACACAAAATTTCAGTATTGTTTGTAGATAAACTGAAATTTGCAAGTTAAACTATGAAAATTAAAAAAAGCACCGGTCTATGAGACCGGTAACATCAGTTAAAGGTTAATTAATAACGTCCGCTAATTACGGCTTTTTCAAAATTTTATGATTTGTCGTTTGATGTGGGGTGTTCAGCTATAGGTATGCAAAATTTCAAGTCTCCAACATATATAGTTTCTGGGAACGGGCTCTGTGACGGACGGACGGACAGACAGAGGAGTTAGACGAATAGGATTTCGTCAGATGAACGAAACCCTGAAAATGACCACAGATTTTTTTCAGGTTTATTGCAATGAGCCTATCCAGTTTTAGGCTAATTAAGAACTTGTTAAATTAGTGATTAATTATGCATTATTTAAGTAACACAAAAACAGGAACATAAAAAATATGTTATAAATCTGTTTTGAGAGTTGGCTGCTGACAGAGTTCATCACCGTAATTTTTGTGAATACTTCATTTTTATTACAAGGGTATATGCTTTGTTAACAACCTATGCAAGAAGTATGAAAGAAATCTGCCTATGAGGCAGATTTTTAATGTTTTTTCTGTATTACGAGAAAGAAGATTGGTTGCTAACGAAAATAATTAGAAAACATATACAGGGTGGTTCAGAACTATATGTTAAATATGTAAATGCAGGTAGAGAAGTCATAAATAAGCAGTTTCTTATAGGAATGTGGGTGCGGAAATGCCGTGTTGAGGCAGTAGAGGACGCTGATGAATGCGGCGGATGTGCTTCGTTGGCTTGAACCGTCATTTCCCGCACGGATTTCGAGCAATATGCACTATTACACCAATGCGGAGCTTGCCGACATGCATTTCATGTATGGGATTGCGCAAGGAAATGGATTGGCTGCTCAAGGGATTTAGATTAACGATTCCCGGGTAGGATTCTGCCATATTCCTGAACATTTGAGTGTCTTCATTAGGAGTTGTGCGCGAGTGGATCGTCGTATGCTTCCAGGCGTGATAAGGGCACTTTAAGATGTCGCAGAATTCCTGCTGTGGAAGAAGCAGTATTACGCACAGAGAATAGTCCTTCGACAAGCTCAAAAGATGTTGGACATGCGTTGGGTGTGAACCATTCCTTGTGCAGCCCCATACATTTAATGTCGGCAAGTTCCGCATTAGTGTAACGATGCATGTTACTCAAAATCCGTGAGGGAACGGATTATTCACTTTTCACGTCAAGCCAGCGAAGCACTTTCATCCACGGAACTTAACTAGCCTTCCTCTGCCTCATCGCAGCATTTCTGTACCCTCATTCCTATACAAAATGCGCTTATTTGGGTCCTCTCTACCTGTCTTTATATTTTTGACATATAGTTATGAACCACCCGCATCTGAAACTTTCTGCAAACATTAAATTTACAGATGAGGCAGAATTAAATATTTTTCATCATTCTGAAGAGAGGATCGGCTGCTCAAGAAAAGAAAATATACATATAAGAAAATTTCTACAAAAATAAAACCTGCAGATGAGGCAGATTTTTAATGTTTTTTTAACATTACGCAGATAAAACCTATCTTCTTTACGTAATCCCGGAAAAGCATTAATAATATGGCTCATCTGCAGATCCCACATTTACGCAGCGAAGGTGTGTTGCTCATAAAAATAATTATATAAGAAATTGTCTACAATAATGAAATCTACAGATGAGGCAGATTTTAAAATTATCCCAGTATTACGCAGAAAAGATCCGTACCTAATGGCATTTATTATAAAATATATTTTAGAAAATGTTTGCAATAATGACATTTCCAGATGAGGTAGACTTTATGTTATTTTTCACCTTTATGTAGAAAAATGGGTTGCTTAATGAAAATAATATGCTAAAAATAAATAAAAAAAGGGCTGTAATTATAAAATCTGCAGATAAGGAAGAAAGTTAATATTTTCTCAAAAGTGTATGGGTGACTGTATGAAAATTATAAAAAAAAAAAAAAAAAAAAAAAAAAAAAAAACTTCTTTATTGACAGATTAATTTAAGCAGCTGAGTGATAATTAAGGTTAATAAACACCTTTATTATTATTTTCGCTAAAATTTCATCCCCCTCGTAAAGATAAACCAAAAAATCTGCAATGAAGACATCGACTGAGAATCTAAGTATATCATCCTTATATTTTATATTTTTTTTTTCGCGATATATTATTTTTACGTAAAACTGGAAAAACATTGCATATTAACAAATTGCTTATATGAAAAATACAGCTATAATTAAAGTTGAATAACAAATTTTATTTTAACAAAGAAAGTTATTGATTATTTTTTAATTTTTCTTTTTTAACAAAGTGGTTAATAAATAATTGAAAATTTATTAATTCAAGAACAGATTACAGTAGACTCTCTCAAATCCGCAAACCTTGGAACCAGAGGTTGTGCGGATTTTAGAATTTTGTGGATTTCTGGTCAATACTATTTTTACATTTTTTAAACAGTAATCTGGATGTAATAATGCAATCAAAATTATAATAAATGCTTGCATTATAGTAAAATATTAAAACAGATTAGTAAAGTAAAAAACTAAAATGTTAAATGTAAGATAATTTTTAAAATGATTAAATTATTAAAAGTAAATAATTAATAACGTATAATTAAATATGGATGATAAAGATGAGATACATTTTCCATGAATTATTCAATCAAAATTTCTTCATAAAGGTACATTCACATAAAAATCATAAAGTAAGGAAGTTTTATTTCAGATTTAGCCAGTCTTAATAACCAAAAAGTTTTATTAATACATAAACATATTTCGTAAAAAGATTGTGATTATCAGTGATATCACCAATATCTTCATTTTTTCAGAAAAAAAATTATACTTCCTTCATGAAAAAAAACGAATTCAGTCATATTATAGAGAATTACATATTAATATACATACGGAATGATATAAAACTAAAAAAATCAGTAATTTTGCCCCTGCATCTGAACTGAAAGTTTTATTGTTTACATCTGTGATGATGTGCGAATTTTAGGCGATTGCGGATTTTAGAGTTGCGGATTTGAGGGAGTCTACTATATCAATAATACAAAAAGAACTTAATATAAGAAGAAGGTAATAACACGAGAGTAGGTTAACACCAGTAAATAAATTTAAACAAATTTTCATTTTACATATAAAAAGTAAAGTTACCAGAAATTATCATTTGTGTCTTTTCTTCATTTATTACCACATGGTGCACTCTTATGGCACTTCGAAGAACATAATTGATTTGCTTTCTTACAGAGGCACTTTTTTGTTTGGCACCGAATTTTTGATACAGAGCATTTGCAGGTGTTGTATCCCTGACCTCCAAATTTCGATTCATACGCTACAGCTTGACGAACAGATATTGATTTCTCTGGTATATCTTCCAGGATTTGTGCTCCAGAAATTTGGAAGTCACTTCTTGAGAACCATGTTTTAATTATGCCGCCTTTCGTTCCTATCTGATAAACATTATTTTGAATCTTGAGAATTTTCCCAATTAAATTTGGGCAGTCTAAAGGGCCACGATCTACTTTTGGGACATTTAGCAAAATAAATTCCCCAACTGTAACGGGTTTCAATTTTTTTCGTGTAGTTTCAATCATTTTTTCGGCTTGTCGCTTTTGACCTGCATGGGCATTTTGTCTCTCTGTTGTTATGTTTTCTTGCCTGTTGCAAATGTCACAGAGATAACTGCAGTTATTGTCCTTAGAAGAGGAGGCAACACTTTTACAACAAGTTGCGTGTACCTTCAAAGAACAAGAGGAGCATGGTACAGTTGTTGTTTCTTCTAAAATCTCTGTACAAATAAAACATAAATCTATTTCATTACTAGCGATTTCATATTCTTCTTCTTCGTTTGAGATTTCACTTTCCTTTTTATCCTCTTTAAAGCGCTCTAAATCTTCTTCACTTTCAATTTTATCTAATATTTCAAATGGAATGTTTGTTGAGTTTAATCCTAGCTTTGCTTCTGTTCCAAAAAGTGCTGTATACGGACTTCGTCCTATAACTCTGTGTTTTGAGGTATTTTTTTGCCATTGAACATAACGACATCCCATTGCCCAATCTGTACTTTCGTTGTCATTCATCCACGCACGTAACATATTTTCAATATCCTGATTACACCGCTCTATGCTGCCCTGGGATTGTGGATGTCGTGGTCTTCCATGCACAATTTTGCAATCTGGCCACATATGTACAAGTTCTTTAATGACGTCAGCAGTAAATTCACGTCCATTGTCACTCTGCAATATGTGAGGTGCACCAAAGTCTAAAAATATTTTTAGCAATTCCAGTGCAACATCAGTAGCACACTTTGTTTTCAAAGGACGAAGAAGACAAAATTTTGTTGAATGATCTTGATAGTTCATTAACCACTTGTATTCATCACAAGGAGTTGATTGAAAATCAATCAAGTCAACTTGACTTCGAAGATTAAAATCTTTTGTTGTGATTGGTCGTACAACAATATTACGATGTTGTTGGCATTTTTTCATATTGCACATTTTACAAAGTGAAAGGAAAATTTCAATTGCAGGTTTAGGCACATAAAATTTATTTTTCAACGCAAACAACATTTTATCTCTTCCGCCATGTCCAGTAGCACGGTGGTACTGCAAAAGAATATCAAAGAATTCTTCAACAGGGATTATTACTACAATAGGATCATCATTACTTCTCATTTTTTTAATTAAAACTCTTTTATCGCCAACTTCCATAGTGTCGTACTTTCTAGTTAATCTATATTGTCTAGAAGTTTTCTTTTTTTCAGGATTATTTGAGTCTAAAATTTCACGGATTGCGTCTTCTATGGATGCACTTGTCCAAGGTTTTTTAACAACATCATCATTCTTGTTACTATATTCTTTCATTTTTTCGTTAAAGATTGTTTTCATGTTAATAAGTTCGTCTTGTGGATCGGTTACACAACTGTTACTACCGTGTATACCGTCCTCCATAATGCCTTGTGTGTTTTATTTTATAAATATATTCTAAAACTTGCACGATCTCGTTTAAAGTACACAAGATAAATTAAAAATGCAACTCAGTATGTACTAATGCATAACTGAATAAAACCTTTGAAATAAAATAGTGATACTAATCAGAATGAGAAGTAGATTGAAATTACGTTTTAGCTGAAAAAAAGTAACTGAACAAAAGCAGAATCAAAGAACAAAGGGAAGACAGAGAGACTCTTCGTCGCCAGCTGTCACAAATATAGCACGTGGCTTATGATACACATCGTCGTTTATCCCGTATCCAATAAAGAGCTACCGACTGTTTGGCGTCACACGTGCTCCGGGAATAAATATTTTTTAAGTTTTATTTCCATTTGGTTTTAAAACGGATTTAATTTGCCATATTTGTACTTATACTTTTTAATAATCAACAGAAATTTCCGATTAAAAAGATTTGTATCATAAAAAGAATATTTTTTATACATAAAAATTACATCGCCCATCTATAACTAATTTCCTCTATTTGAGTTAATTATTTTAATTTGCTTTTTTGTATAAATTTGCGTCATATTTTTAATATAAATTATTATTTTATATTTAAAAAACGAAAAAGCTGTTTTTATAACTAATATTTAAAATAGACACGAAAGTAGGTACATTAGTGTTTGCAATATTGTAGCAGTTACGTTATTTTCCAAATACAGCTGGCTACTTTTTGGCCCATTCATGAGTTAATTTTTATTGGTAAATTTATAAGATTAACAACAGCTCTTATTCGAAAATTGAATAGTTTTTTATTTTTCGATAAAAGCAGACAAACTTTAAAATAATGCTGTCAAACTTGGCCTTATGAAACAAATTTCCGGACGTGATAGTCCAATAAAGATCGTCATGAGAGAACAATTGCTTATAAATCAAGATGTAATTCATGTATCAAAAGACGAAAAAACACCATTCGATTCCAAATCATTTAATAGGCAACCGTCTTCTAATATTATGCTTTAGCATTTTGTTTAACAAGTTGGAAATTGCTCGTCAAACCTGGCAAATGAGGTGCGTTCGTACTATAACTAGTTTTATAATCATTTTTTGCACCCCATATTATACTGAATGTATAATTTTTTGCACTTCATGAAGTGCATAGTCTGATACAACATTAAAATGCACTTCCAATATTTTTTTCCCATTCCCCGTAATGTAACGGAACACTTTTGACAGTCCCTGTAATTAAAATATACATCCGATTTTCCTAAAATTTGAAATAGCTCAACAAAATTTTGCAACAATTATATCTTTAAAATTTCAGACCATTCGGAAGGCTCTATTATCATTAAAATCCACTTGCAATAATTTTTCCCATTGGCCGTAATGTAAAAAAAAACTTTTGACTGTCCGTGTAATTTAACTATACATCCGATTTTCATAAAATTTCAAATGGCTCGACAAAATTTTGCAACAATCATATATTTGAAATTTCAGACCAATCGGTTGGGTAGTTTTTGCTCTGTTACATGCGGACAGACGGACAGACGGACGGACTGAACGACGACTATAGGTGCTACGTATTTATATAATTACGAACGCACCTAAAAATGAGTCCGTAAAAGTGCTGAAAAACTTTCGCAGAAAAAAACATTTTTTGAGAAGACCCTTAATATATTTTTTTTTTTTTTTTGCACTTTTATTTGAATTATTTGGTGCGTTCGTAATTATATAAATACGTAGCACCTATAGTCGTCGTTCGGTCCTTCTGTCTGTCTGTCCGGTTGTCCGTCCGCATATAACAGAGCATAAACTACCTAACAGGTTGAAATTTTAAATATATAATTGTTGCAAAATTTTGTCGAGTCATTTCAAATTTTATGAAAAACGGATGTATAGTTTAATTGCAGGGGCAGTCAAAAGCTTTCCATTACATTACGGGCAATGGGGAAAAATTATTTCAAGTGCATTTTAATGATGTTACAGCCTTTCGAGCAGAATGAAATTCATATACACTTATGAAGTGCACTAAAATAAACATTCAGTACAATATGCGGTGCAAAAAATATTTATAAAACTAGTTATAGTACTAACGCACCTCAATTGCCATGTTTAACGTGCAATTTCCAACTTTTTTTTTTTTTGGCATTATGTTGGAAATTTGCGATAATGTTATTTTCCTAGCATTGTTAATTTCATATATTCCTTTAAGAAACACGTAAAGGCAAAAACAAAATCAAGTTTTACACGCATACCATTTTAAGGGGATTAATTTATACATATACTAGGGGACTCTGCCCCCTGCAAGCTACGCTCGCCAACCCCCGTTCAGACACCGCAGAATCTAAAAACACGCTAACCTGATCGGTCTTAAAAATATTAGAGAAGATTGAATTATAATGAAAAACCTTGTGCAGATTTCCCTGTAAACGGGTTTCCATTCAATTCCCTTTGACTGCAAAAATTTAAGGCCGAATCAGTTGCTGTTAAGGCATCCAATGATTGTTTTCGTGTTTGATTAAAGATCAGTTAAACATTTGAAAAGAAGCTAAAATAAAATGAATTAAGTATACAGCGTCTTTGCCTCCCGGTATTTTTTTAAAGCGTTATAGAACGATTGACATAATACAATACAGGCAATTTAAACATTTGAAATGTTTTATATCTGACCTAAGTTTCACTAAAGATTTCTTTTTCTTTTTAGCATTCACAATACTTTTGTTTTTAGAAAGGAAATATCATTACGTTGTATAGACTAGCAATATCAGGCAGTTGTAGAAAATATCCTGCAGATGTCGTTGCTATATTTATATTTCAACAGCATCGTTGCGCATTTAAGACTACAATATTTTAGCACTTTTTTAAGTACTAGGGGGATCGGCCCCCTACGAGCTACGCTCGCCAACCCCCGTTCAGACACCGCAGTCTCCAAAAGCACTCTAATTTTATAGGCTTTAAAAAGATTTTGAAATATTGAATTATAATTTAAAAAACAGTGTCGATCTCCCTATAAACGGTTTTCTATTCATTTCTCTTCGATTGGGGAATTTTAAGGAAAAATCAGCTGCTGTTAAAAGATACAATGGCTGTTTTCGTCTTTGATTAAATAAAATCAATTAAACATTTCAAAATAAGCTAATATAATAAGCAAATCTGCAACAAAATGCACATATATTTTACAAATACCAATGCCTTCTTTTGACGGAAACGATACAGAAAGTTAACGAATCTTAACTAAACCATTTAAGCAATTTCTTTATTTTCTGCTTCACAGATTTTTCTCTTTCAAATCATATTTTTTGTTGATGACACTTAATTTTCATCTTGTAATCTTTTTTATTTTTATTAAATTACTAAATAGTCGCTCGAAAGCAGTCTAAACCCGTTCAATAAAAGTAATATTAATCTTATTAATACTAGGGGATCGAACCCGAGCTCCTCGGGTTACAGAGTATAGGTAAAAACAATTCTTTTTTTTCTTTTTTTTTTAACTCTAATTATTTCTTTTTTTTTAACTCTAATTATTATTTTTTTACGTGTAATATATATTTTAGATTGTCCACTAACATAAAAAATAATTTTTATATGAAAAATATCAATTATGCAATCAAATAAAGTTTTAAAATTTATTAAAAGCGTTACTTTCACATGCCAGGAGTTCTTACCCAAGATTTTGCGACTTAAGGCAGTCTTTCCGATCATTTCAGTGCTTTAAGCGCGTGGTTCAATCCCATGTTTGTTAAATTTGTTTCTTATTTACATTATTTTATTTATTTTTCTATAGAGGAAGTTTTAACTTTGTTATGGGACATCAGACGGAAACAAATGCTGACATTTTTACATTGTTTTAAAGGCAAGCGGATTAATATTTCATAATCGAGCTACACGTGATAGAGATACATTTAAAAATAATTCATGCTTGAAAATCTCTCTCTCTCTCTATATATATATATTACCCTATCGCACGTGGTTATTTGTTATTTATTATTTGTTATTTGTTTGTACGCATTATTTGTTAATTGTTTAATGGCAACCCCCGAATGAAACGCATCTCATTGGTTATTGTGTAATAGTTTTTAAACGGGAATAACAATAAATAAAAAAAAATAATTAATAACTATAGAAAAAACAATTTATGTAATAAATAAAATAAAGGTAAATAAACAATTTATTAATAAATAAACAACAAAACAACAACATCCGGGTTACCATATCAAGCAATATAACGACACTTTGTCGCCAGTTATGTACCCCGGTGCGTATATGACATTGGCGTCAGAAAAAAATCGCGCCAACGTGGTGCGTATATGACATCTGTGCCGTCTTTTACTTATTTATTTATTTATTTATCGAACAACAAACATACGACTTCATCTCATTTAAAATACAATAAATAAATAAAGGTACTTTTCCAGTATAGGTACTTGGCGAAATAGAGAAAGGGTCCATGGCGAGGAAAGAAATTTGGCAACGCACTTTCTGGCAACCTATTTAATCAAAATATTTTTTTTCGAATAAAACTACATAAAAGTTGCCATGATCAGAAAGAGTTTGTACTTTAATGTTAGCTGAACGCAATTCTCGCCAATGGCATTTTTTAACTCGCCAGCACATTTTTTTTTATTTTTCGAGGGGTAAATTAAAACAATGCTTTGATGTTGAAATTAAATAGTTTATGGTATTATTTATTCTTTTTCTTTTTTAAAGATTTTCTTTTTAAGTGAAAGTCATTAATTTTAAACGTTTCAGTTTTTATTAAAGCTATCCATTTTAAATAAAATGAGTGAAAGGATTACATTTTAATCATGAAATATGAAAAACGGGTACAATGTTTGGCGATTTATCACCTGTGTCCGACTAACGTAAAAATACCGAGTTCTTGATTTCTCTATCATAATCTTCCTCTTTAGCGAAGGATGGAACAAGTAAATTAAATTATGAATAAAAGTAACATGATACAATGCTTAGGATACATTTAAGGGAGACCAAACTGGTCGCCACGGGCGAATAGTTATTTTAAAAACCATAATAACTCAGTCAATTAAGATACAATTTTCAAACAAATTGCATTTGAAAGTGGGTTTTTTTCTCTATTTGACGGCGTAAAAAATGAAAATGCGCGGTATTTAGAAATTTAAAAAATCGCTGACAAAGCAAGCATTTTAATTTAATTTTTTTTTTCAGGTTTTATGGGAAAATGACAACAAAATATACAGTATCTCCTATTTTCGACTATTTTCCGTTTACTTTCAATGACTTTCAATAGAAATGGGGTTCTTTTGTTGCCACGATTAGAAAAATGATATTAAAAACTACAAAAAAAATTAATATCTCAAAAATAAATTGAGATACAGCTTTCAAACAAATTGCATTTAAAAGAGCATTTTTTTCCTCATACAGCGGTGTAAAAATTTAAAATGTGCGACGGTTAAAAGTTTAAAAATTTGCAGTAAAGAAAATTGCAAAAACAAAATTTTATTTTAAATTTCAAAGTGTTGCCATTCGCAAAATGACGTATGCGTTACGCACAGATATGTTTGTCCTTTATAATATAGATAATCTCAAAATATTAAATTAATGTCTCGCGCAATTTTTAAATTTAAACAGTTTTGCAATATTACTTTTCGTTCATTTTACATAATAAATGTAATGTGACGTAAATGTGATGTAATTTCTCCTATTTAAGACTTCTAACGGATGTTAATGAATTTGTTATTTTACAATATCCTTTCTCTTTTAAAATTTACGTGTAAATATAGTTTTTATGAAGTAATTTTCAATAAGTTCCTGCTTTTCATACGTAATTATTTAATTCTAATTTGAAAGTTTTTTTTCTGTTAATAATAGTCACGTGTAAATAATTTTTCAATTTGAAGCAAACATTATTATTTGCGCTGTTTATACAGTTGGCAACAGTTTGCATTAATACCATTTTCTAAAATAAGTAAAAAATATCTCTCGAAATGCTGAAAATTTGATTTTAAAATAGAAATACAACCTCAAAAAATGAGTCAAAATAAAAAAGTGAATGCAGTCTGAACACCTGGAAATTCTAACGCATAAAATGATCTAAAAATGAATTAATTCGCATGTATAGTTTTTGCTCCTATAAAATTTTTTTAATGGAACGATTTTGTCCAACTTTAGCATTAAATATCTCTTAAAATAATTATTCGATTTGATAACTGTCTGCATCAGCGTGTTTATCAAACATTTCTTTATAATACCGCCTTTTTTCCTATTTTTGTATGCAGTATTTTTCTTAATATTAACGGAGAAAGACCTCCGGTCACAAAAAATTCAAAACCGGTGGCGGCAACGGTGACAACGTAAGTTACTTTTTTTTAGAATAGAGAGATTGTAGGAATAGCCAATTTCCATACTATATATTCTAGGAGCTATAGTAGAGTACAGCGTCTAGAATACCTAGTGTGGAAATATGCTATCCAAACAACGTTAAAAATTTGTATCCCTTAAATGTGCGACAATGCTGCTAAAATCCCAAGTGTCGATCGCAGCGACATCTGCGGGATTTTCATATTACATTGTATAGACTAGCAATATCTTGCAGTTGTAGAAAATATCCTGCAGATGTCACTGCGATCTGTATATTTCATCAGCATCGTTGCACATTTAAGGGATACAATATTTTAGCCTTTTTTTTTTAAGTATTACTGAGATAGCCAATGGAGGATATTCCATCTACGTTTTGATCACGTGGTCAAGATAAAAACTTCTAGCGTAAAGAAGGGAAGGCTCCGCAGACGTTATGAAAACCCTCACCAGCCAGTGAAACAGTTCATGCCGAAAGCAGTAATAGCTTCCCTTTTTATCAGTTAGAAGTTCTTTGGGTAAATTACCGGTATCACATGTCTTTTTTCAGCCTCGAACCCAGATTTGGAATAAAGTCCATTTCCACGATATATATTTTATGCGCTATAGTATGAGGGTGCCTGTTGTGTTTAAATCACAAAATGCCTCCATATGTCAATACACAGTACAGTGCATTGCTATGTGTAGCGACACTGTCTTTAGATTCAGATTCGGTTATCGAATTAGATGTCAGAATGATTTCAGTTTTTTTTTTCGTGTAGGATTCTTCAATAGGAAAGTGGAGTCATACGGAGATATTTGATTGGTTGAGACGAAACTAGACAAAAGCGATTTTTAATTTTTGTTTTTTTCGTCATCATGCAGCATTTTTCATTTCTTTTTTTGTCATCAAAATCCTTTTTTTTTTTTTTTTTTGTCTTCACGAAGCATCTTGGTGAGCCTGCCATTACCGTCAAACTTGTTAAATTCTCTCACCCGTATGTGTTCTGGAATAGAAAATGTCCAGGATTGCTATAGTTTGGACAAAAGCATCTGTCAAAGCACAATCTGAGCATCGAATGTTACCACTCTCACATAGAGGCAGTCAGGTTCAGGTTATCATATTCGGACATCATAATTCGGACATCCAAACATCACCACTCATTTCAGACGCCATTACTGCTTTTATGGATATTAGATAGCAGCAGTTTATTTACTGAAGCATGCCGATGTTTTTGCTAACATTTTTCTTGTCAGTTTTTTTTTTTTTTGACGGAAGGCTTTGACTACACATAAGAAAACACTGTGCACTGACATATAGAGTCACTTTGCTGTGCACTGACACATGGAAGAACATAGCCGCGCTCTGATGTAAGGGGCTTTCGTGGTGTATTGTAAGCTTTTCAACAACCAATGGATGATATTCCAAATATGGGTTCGAGACTGAAAAAAGTCACGTAATACCGGTAATGGACTTTATTCCAAATCTGGGTTCGACGCTGAAAAAGCCCGGTAATTTACCCAAAGAACTTCTAACTGATAAGAAGGGAGGCTACTACTGCTTTCCGCATGAACTGTTTCACTGGCTGGCGAGGATTATTCATTATGTCTACGGAGCCTTCCCTTCTTTACGGTAGAAGTTTTTACCTTGATCACGTGATCAAAATGTAGATGGAATATCCCCCATTTACCCAAAGAACTTCTAACTGATAAGAAGGGAAACGGGAAACTACTACTGCTTTCCCCCATGAATTGTTTCATTAGCTAGCGGCGATTTACATTACGCCTACGGAGACTTCTGTTCTTTACGCTAGACGTTTTTGCCTTGACCACGTGATCATGACGTAGATGGAATATCCTCCATTCCGATGTCCTTAGGCAAAGGCTTTTAAGATACATAGACCTGCAAACTGTCAGTTTAACTGAAGATTTTTGATCACAGGGTTTGTACGGCAGTATATATGTTTTATATTTTAATTTACCTAAGGAAATGCTTTATCAGCATATTTTGTCATTGCGGATCATTAAGTATTAGCCTACCCTATTTAATTTAGGCCGCATTTTTTAAAAAAATACCTTATTATTCATCAATTTTTTTTTTTCGTATAGCAAGTAAGTATTTCAATAAACACCCTACAATGATAAAAATATAGTGTTACTTTCATTAATATGCATTTTTTTAATTACCTTTTTGCATAAAAATTAGTTTAAAAAAAGTAGATTTCTTTACAAGTAATTTAAAATTTTATAAATTACTATATTATGTTACAGCTGCTACCTTTAATCTAAATTTCCCTACCAGTTACTTTTGTAAGTCAAACTTAAAAAAGGTGGACATGTTTAACAATCTGTTTCCATATAAATTTCGTCTTTATTTAGGTTTATAAGGCGTGTTAAAATTAGGTACTCATTTTCAAACATACCATCCATAAAATTAGTAATAAATCGCCTTATTCAACGTTATTTCTGAAAATTCAATATTTATAACGCATATTTAGCTATAAAAAATAGCTTTATGTAAAAAAATATGCCATAAACTACATATATATAAATAAAAATTAATTTTTAAGGTCATTCTAGCCATAGCACTTAATGGTAAATAACCGCAGCTGACGTACAAACCTCGCGGTTCAGGTGTATCAATTTACTTCAGATGGCTGCCATGATTTCGCATGCTTTTGAATGGGAATGGAGGATATTCCAAATATGGGTTCGAGGCTGAAAAAAGTCACGTGATACCGGTAATTTACCCAAAGAACTCCTAACTGATAAGAAGGGAAGATACTACTGCTTTGCCTCATGAACTGTTTCATTGGCTAGCGGGGATTTACATTACACGTCTACGGAGCCTTCCCTTCTTTACGCTAGAAGTTTTTACCTTGACCACGTGATCAAAACGGAGATGGAATATCCTCCATTGCCGGTCTATGTATCTTAAATATCTTTGGTTCGTAGGTATCGCTGTTAAAATCTGCAACTTTTGTTGCATAGTCACTCCATCGCTTTTATAGAATATCTCTATTCTGACCAATGAGAATGCTCAGTAATATCATCAAGTAATCGTTTTCTATGAAAGTGGCAAAATGACTATGCAGCAAAAGATACATATTTTTAACAGTGAGCAATGTGGACTTTAAGATTTTCTGGATGTGGTAACTTTCCGAAGTGCAAAATCTTAACAGGACAAGTTCTCGCATCCATCAAACTGGAAGCCCACATCAATACCACCCGGCATGGGAAGTAGGTATCGAAAAACTGAAAATACACCAGTAAAATAATTTCATATATCAGAGCACTAGTGCCCGTGTACGAAGGTGCCTATTGTGACGGAGATAAAAATTGCCTTCACATGTCAGTGCACGTAAAGTGCATTGCCATGTGTAGAGACAATGGCCGTGACCGAGACAGATTTTTCGCTGTTTGCGAAGCGAGATTGACTAATCAGCAGCCTGCATTTTTTTTAAACTTTTCACTGTTTGCAAATATGCAGGCTTCTGATTGGTCGCATCTCAGAAAGTATTGGTCCGATAAATTTGTAAATGGTATAGACAGACGCGGAAAGAAATCTACTTTCATTTGGTATAAAGTTCACATTTTTGCGATGTGTATAACTTAAAATATCCACTAAAAATCGATCGATAAAAATTTAATTTCTTTAATTGGAAAGACAAGGAAAAAATATTTCATTTCGGCGGGAAAGCAGGTGTCAGACAAGACGACGCTGCGGTTTTCCATAGTAAGATATTTTAATACGAAATTTTAACTTTTTAAATATTAAATTTTTTGATTAAATTTTTTGGCATACCGACGTGAAATTTCTCGCTGATTTCACTGATACCCATTTCTAAGTCCTATCTTAATTACAAGCTGAAATATTAATTATTATTTAATTAATCGGTTTATTACTATCAAATGCGCCGATTAAAATGAAGACACGTGGTGCTTTTTTAAACACGAAATAATTTAAATTAGGAAATCTAACAATTTGCGTGGGGTTTTTGAACAGCGCTATGGGATAAGTATAACTCATTCATCATCAGAAAGTTTACAAGTATTCATTATTTTCGAATAGTAATTTCAGGAAATATCTTAAATAATTGGTTAAGGCCGCCACTCGATCTGTTTGAAACTTTAAGATAGTTTATAACACATAAGAAAAAAGAGTGCAGTGTGATATTTTGAGGAGGGGGTGGGAGCTAAATTTATTTTTAAAATCTTAGCGTTTGTTACAGCAGCTAATGTTTTAAATTCTTGGTTAAGACCGCCAACATCCCGACCCATGTATCTACGGAAAGATTACGTGAAGGAGTTTCGTTGAGATATGCTTTTGTTAAGCATAGAGTGCGCTTCCTGGTGGTCGAATGTGGAACTAACATAACGCAATTTTGTTAAAATTAGGCAATCTAACAAGTCAATCTGTTTGAAACTTTAAGATATTTTATAACACATAAGATAATGTGTAAAAAAGAATCACGCGTGAAATTCCGGGGAAAGGGGGGTTGGGGGGTGCGCTAGATTTCTATTTAAAAAGTTTGCGTTTCTGACCGCTTTAGGTGCCTTTTTGAGGTAGTCCTGAGATATATGCTACTTATTTAATATTAAATAGTCTAAAGTTTAGTTACCACAATTTCCGAATAGTAATTTCAGCAAATACCTTAATTTCTTATTAAGAACGCCACCACCTCGAGTAATATATCTACGGTATGTTTAACGGTGTTTCCTTCCAATACAGTTTTGTTAAGAATAGAGTGCGCTCCCTGGTGGTGGAATGTGGAACTAACGTAACGCGATTTTATTACAATTAGGAAATATAACAAGGCGATCTGTTTGAAAATTTAAGATAGTTTATAACACATAAGAAAAAGTTTATAAAAAATGGCGCGTGAAATTTCGGGTAGGGGGGGAGAGGAGCGCTAATTTCACTAATTGATTTATTTCTATTATATACTTATTTTAAAAGGCAGTCACGTGATGCTTCATTGCAGTATTCTTTTGAACGGTGTCCGATTTTTAAAAATACAGCACAAATGTTAGTTATGCCAGATAAAAATGTCAGAAGTATTGATACCACTATTTTCGAATAGTAATTTCAGCAAATATATTAATTTCTTGGTTAAGACCGCCCCCCCCCCCCCCGACCCATGTATCTACCGATAGATTGTGTAAAGGAGTTTCGTTCAGATACACTTTTGTCAAGAATATAGTGCACTCCCTGGTGATGGAATGTGGAACTAACAGACCGCGATTCCATTTAAAGTAGGAAATCCAACAAAGCTATCTGTTTGGGACTTTAAGATAATTATAACAAATACTAAAGGATTGTAAAAAAGAATGCCGCGTCACATTGCGGTTTGGGGGGGGGGGGTGAGGGGAAGAAGCGCGAACAAAATTAGGCAGTAGGGACGAACAAAATTAGGAGTGCGCTCCCTGGTGATGGAATGTGGGACTAACAGACCGCGATTACATTTAAAGTAGAAATTCCAACAAAGCGATCTGTATGAAACTTTAAGATAATTTTTAACAAGATTATAAAAAAGAATGGCACATCACATTCCGGTTGGAGGGGGGGGCGGAAGTGGCGCGAACAATATTAGGCAGTATAACAGGGCGTTTTGTACTGTTTTGCGTGCGGTTTTTTGATGACGTGATGAGAAACTATTACATATTCAATAAAAAAAAAATTATAAGTGATCATACCACTATTTTTGAATAGTAATTTAAGCAAATATCTTAAATTCTTGGTTAAGACCGCTACCCCCTCGACTAGCATATCTCCTGATAGGTTGTTTAACGGAGTTACTTTCAGATATATTTTTGTTAATAATAAAGTGCGCTCCCTCGTGGAGGAACGTGGAACTAACAGACCGCGATTTTATTTAAAATAGGAAATCTAACAAGGTGATCTGTTTGAAACATTAAGATAGTTTATAACACTTAAGAATAAGTTTATAAAAAATCGCGCGTGAAATTTCGGTCAGGTGGGGAGAGAGGGAGGGGCAAAATATTTCTTTTTTTTTTACCTTTTTGTTTAACACTGTTTCAGGTGCGTTTTTTGACGGAGTCCTCAGATACAGGCTACTTATTAAATATATAATAGCTGGCTTCGCCCGCTAGCGGGCCCCTCCTTTTCATGAACCCCTCCTTTTTTTATAAAATCTCGAAGCGAAAGAACCTTGACCCGGGTCCCCGCTGCCTACGGCACCGTATAGCAGACGTGCTGCACACGCCTGCAAAATCTTGTAAAAAAAAGGCAATCTCGCTCGAACGAACCTCGAACCCGGTCCCCGCTGCCTAAAGATCATGTACTTTTGGAATTTTTGGAGCCATTTTCGTTTTACAGTGTTTTTATTTTGCTTAATTTACATATTTATCCTTCCGAAAACCAAAAACTATGGCTCATTTTAGATACATTGAAGTTCGTAGCACATTTTGGTACCATTTTTATCAAGTTTTCACTATCTATTATCCCTTTATTATCCATATTAATAAGTGTTTTCATGTTTTTATCCCATAGTCTTAACATGGGAGAATTAATAGAATTCCATTGTAATTTTGACTGTGTTTAAGTACTCAATACGATTAAATGCTGCTTGTTTCACCTTCTTTATCTCCTAAGCTTCATTTTAATACCTGTTTTGAATCTCTACGTTACTTTTTTCATAAAATTTTAACCCTTTTTACTCAATTTACTTTCAATTTTGTAGAGCCATTTTCAATTTTTAACGCTTTTCACTTGCTCTAATTCATTCTATTTCTTAGCGATTACTAGTTACTTATGTTTCATTCATGTAAATTAAAGTTCGTAGTATCTTTTAGTATCATTTTTTTCAAGTTTCCACTAATTATTAGCCCTTAAAACATTGAATTAAAAAGTGCTATTTTTGCAGTTTTTCCCCATAGACTTAACATGGGGTAAACAATGGAATTCTATTACTTATTAAACTACATTGAAGTACTTTAAATGTAAATATATTGCATATTCCATATAATTCAAAGCATATGCTTCATTTTGGTACCATTTGTGTATAGTTTTAAAGTGATTTACTGTATTAAATGATTATTTCAAAATGTGTTATTTTTGCACTTTTACCATAACCCTTATCCCCATAGAAAGGCATGGGGTTTTGGAGGCATTTTATCATTTTTTTTTATCATAGCTTAAATTTTAACTTAAAAACATTATTTTGAAAAACTTTCGCCAGATTTGGCTATTTTAGTCCTTTAGCTTCTCTTCGCCTCCACTCATGCCTTTCTAGGATGTTTGTATATATTTTAAAAAAATTCGTGAAAAAGTGCTAAAAATGCTTTTGAAAATTCAGATTTCCCATAGGTTTCTATTGTGTTGTTTACTTTTTAATTTCATTTTTTAAACTATTAATTATGTTCCTTTCACTTAACTATTTTTACTTTCTGATAGCTGATTCTTTTTACTTTTGAGTAGCGTATCTTGTATTAATTTATTCCTATTCTTAATATTTTTAATTTCAATTTTAAAATTGTAAATTTTTGTTCTGAGGCGGTTGGGTGGACAATGGTTGCTCAATTCGAGTACTGGTTCTTATGGGCAAATCGATATTAGAATAGTAAAATAAATAAAAATTAGCTAGACTACCTTTATTGAAGAGTGATTGCGATTGACGCCATACATAATAATTGAACAGTGATTGGCTATGTTAAAGTAAATATTAGATAAATTTTCCGGTAACCACTGAATTTTAGAAAATATTAATGTTTTAATATCTTATATACAACCAGCATTAACTTATAGGTTTTTTATTGATTTTTTTTTTAGTTCTTATCTGGTCTTAGGGGGTCATGCTGTGCTTTTAGGTTTCTCCACTTAGCCCTTTTAGGTCCGTGGCCGCCATTTTTGGCCACAATGATTTTCTCTATGGGAGATGCATTGGTAAGGAATTACAAAGATTTACAAGAAGATTTAACTACCGGAGCTTTTACAAATTAATTATTATAGCCCAAATAGGGTTCTAGAGGTCTTCCGGGGTGCTTTCATCAGAAAACTTATAAATAGTAAGTTTTTTAAACAGGAGTTTCTCCATTTTGTTTCTTGGTAAAGCTCATTCTAATGTTACTACATTACAAATTAGTTCCATAATTTTCTAATTGTTATAAAACAAAAATTCTTTTGGTAGCTTTGGTTCTCAGGGGGCTATCTACATCTTTTACGATATAAGAATTTTACTAGGGTTGCCATCGGGCCACTAGAAACGCCATTTTGCTTCCTTCTAATGAAACTTTTATCGAGAAATTTGTACAAATTGTTAAATATCTCGAAAACTATTGGCCATAGAGGTTTTCTGCCGCGCCGAATTGAACAGCAATCCGCCTTAGTGATCTCCCCCCCCCCCTTTTTTTCCATTATTCCGTTCTTCTCTAGCTCAATTGGGGCCCCGTCAGAGGGGGCTGAACGGGCACTCCCACAAATCGGCTTTTTTCTTCAATTTTTATTTTCTTTAGGCCCACTTTCTTTCCACATTTTATCGCTACTAAATTTCTTTCATTGTTGCCACCCTTGCCTTCCCCCCTCTCTTATCCTTAACATTGGCTACTTTTTAGCTTTTTGAGCTAGAGACTTGGTTGCACTTTTATTATTACTTATTCTGCTCCCTTTCATCGTCGCAGCTTCTAATTTTACAGTTTTTGCATTTGTTAAGGATTTTCCGTAACTTTTTGAACTTTTTTATTTATTTAGATATTTTCTTGATTTTTTCTTGTAGTTACTCACTACTATTTGCTAGATTTGTCCTATCCCACATTTTCATTTTCAGTACATCTCAACTCGCTTAACATTTGCAATTTCTCTGTTATTAGGGTTAATTCTTTGCTTTTTGCGGCATTGTGGTCATGTGGTGTGTGGATATTTGCCCCACCCTTTAAAATATCTTTTCCACCCCAGCTTCCCTTAACATTTGGTACTTCTACAGTTTTTGCACTACAGTACTACTTTTTGCTTTATTGCAGTTCTGTTCTTGTGGGATAGTTGCCCCAATCTATATATTTTTTTTCATTTCTTATTCGTTTTCCTTAACATTTGCAACTTTTAACTTTTAATAGGTTTATTTTGGTTTTTCCATTATTATGCTACGCTCCTACTTATATCTTGTCCCGCATTTAATTTTCTTCTTATATTACACACTTTCCATAGTTGTCTCCTCTGTTTCACGGGCGGTCCCTGCACTGATTTCCTCCACGTGTTGGTACTATCTTTCCTCATGTTATTTACACCTCTTCATTTTATTCTGTAGTTGTTTTTACACTCAGTTATTATCAAGCTTTTATTATCACCGGTTATCTCTTATTTTTTTTTATTTTGGTGGTTATTATGTTATCATGTCACTTTCAGGCAAGTGCAGCGGGACCCATGTGGTGACCGGTAAGTATACTATTGTTATTCTTATTCCTATTTTCCTTGTTTTTAAACTAAAAATTTTTTTTCTGACTTCTTTTTGGTTGTCCACTCACCCATCCGTACGGCAATCTTCTTACTAATTACTATTTTCACTATGTGATATTCTGACAGGTTATAATATAAATAAAATCGCAGAAATATATTTATAATGTACATACTTGTAAATATGCACATATATAATGTTTATACTTATAATTATGCACCATATTACCGTTTCATACATTATCAATCTGCTATTATTGGTATAGCAATTTAATTATTGTAATATACTGTATAACTGTATACAGGTAATGCACTGATTGAACCAGAATATTAATAATGATGGAATTATTAACTGTTTAAGTACATGATCTTTTGGGCACGGGAGGCAATGACACATATTTCCACCCCCCCCCCTATTTTTTTTTTTTTTTTTTTGGCAAATTTTTTCCTGCTGTCATTTATTTATTTATTTATTTTTTAATTATTATTATTCAAAAATTTTCCCCCTTTTAGGCAATAAAATTTTTTCTTAGTCATTTTCGGTAGTTACGACTACCGGTATTTGCTATTTACTTTCTATATACCTTTCTTTCAAAAATGTATGACAGAGGCCTAGTGATCCCCCGTCCAGTTACCCTGTAAATTACTCTATAAATTTAACAAAGTCTTTCAACTGTAAATATTTTAAATTTTATTTTTAACCTGTACATATTATTCTGATTGGTAGAAATATGGAAATATAAATTGAGCTTTAACTTATATTCTACTAAACTATAATTTTTTGTTATTGATCGTGAGAAATGTTAACACAATCTATTGATTCAATGGTCTGTCCCAAATCCCAGAGGCTACAGTCAACAACAACAAGTTCACAGCCTGTACATCAAGTGCACATACTAAATAGTAATCGCTTACCAATAGATAAAAAATTTCACCATCCAATACATGAAAAATTTCAATCACCAGAAGCTATTAAAAGAGAAAAAGAAAAGATACTAAAAAGACGACAAATAAAACTAATGCATAGTTATAAAGAAAAAGACATGGAACAAAAGAACAAGAAAACTAATGAGAGACCTCCATCCCCACTCCAAGGGAAAAAGCTAATAGATTCTGAAACAGCGCAAGATGATAATATGCCATTGGAAGAGCAATTTGAACAATTATTCAGACATCTCAAGAAACACAGGCCCCATAATGATGAACAGGCATTAAAGTATCGACAAAATATCCTTAACAGAATAAAAGATCTGGACAAGCAACAAATTAACACACAAAGCCAAGAAAAGTCAATGAATGATGTAATACAAGAACTGAAAAGAGAGAATGAGGAACAAAAGACACAAATATTAAAGCAAGAGGAACAACTTAATACCCTATCAACTGAAGTTCAAGACCTCACGGAAAAACTAATAGATAAAGACGAAAAAGTCAAAGAACTCGAAAGAAAATTAAGAATTGAATCTCCAGCAAAACTAGCACAAAAATTCGAAAATCATTTTAATTTACTAAAACAATTTGAAACGGAAGAACATTTGATCAAAATACCCACTCAGAAATTTCAAGAAGATATACAACAACTTCTACAGCTTTTAGAAAATCAGATAGAGCAAATACGCGACTTAAATAGCGAATTGCAAAGACAACAGGATTACATAGAAAATATCCATTGTAAAATATCGAGGGAAATGGATTTAAAAACTGAGCTGAGAAACATGCTTAAAGAACACGAATCAAAAATAGAGAGATTCATTGAAGTAAGACAAGCACAAATAGCAGGAGAAGAATTTCCTCAACAAAAAATTACAACACATACCAATGAACTAGTATCTCCAGTTCCCCTATGTAAACCATCATATGCCACAACTCTAAACTCCCCAGCACCACAACAATCAAAGTCTGCTATATTGTTAACAAGAAAATCCACAACCAATATGTCCCTATTCAACATCCGCGATTTTATAAATACAGAACTTAAGACAACAGTAAATCTTGCGAAAATATACTGCACTATTTCCAGAGATAAACGAACTATTATAGTACGCTCAAACACAGACGAAGATGTGAATAACATAGCAGACAAGATCCAGGAACACAGTAACATACTTGACCTCGTAGATTTAAATCTCGCAGTGGAAAAAAGGAAAAAAATAATCATTTTGGGAATCCCCCAAAACATAACAGTAGAAGAAATAAAAGAGAAATTAAGCGAAGATCTTGAATATGACATAAAAGCTAATGAACATAAAGAATTACAAAGAAAATCTCTAAAGACCTATCAACTTACGCTAGATTTGGAGGATAGATTGGCAACCAGATTGCTACGCCAAGGTCGTTTGCTGATTGGTTTTCTATCGTGTAAAATCGCTCAGTACGCCCCCATAATAAGGTGCAGTCACTGTCAAATCTATGGACATACAAAAGAGAGATGCAGAAGAAAAGAAACCTGCGCATATTGCATGAAGAACCATGAAACCTCAACATGTCCGAATAAAAATGATCCAAGGAAGCACAAATGGGGCACAAATCTCACATAGGTATCCCGGGAAACGAAAGAGCCGATTCTCTGGCGAAGGCGGTTATAGATAACAACCAATACAACGATTGCCAGGAATTGCTTCTTCCACAATCCAAATTCAAGTATATCTTTAGGCAAAAAACTCTGGATGAATGGCAACTCTCATGGACTCAGTCGACAAAGGGTCGCGATACTTACAGTATAATTAATAAAGTTGACATACAGTTCATCTGTGATCGCCCTACGTTACCTAACTATATCACTGGTCATGGAAGTTTCCCATCGTTTCTACATAAAATTAAAAAAAGAGACTCACCACTTTGTTTATGCAGAAAGAGTATTGGAAACGCTACACACTATATCTTTGGAAATTGCCCCATAATGAAACATCATTTCCATTTTGACAGAAACAAAACATTGAGAGAAAATTTGAATAACACTCTTTTCAACGCAGGCAACTTCCAGAGACTTCTAGAAAATTACGACATTTTAAACAAACATTTTTCGTTTATTTCTAAGACTATAGCTAAACCTTAATCCTTTTTTTTTTTACATTCTATTTAACCTGTAAATATTTTTCAATATTTATTTATACATATGTGTTCGCACTGCCTTCAATAATAAGGCAGTATTTGTAACATGCTTTTTATGTTGTAATAAATGTGCGCCACCCTGCTTGCGCTGCGTGGCAGCCCCTTTTTCCCCTCGTGGACTTATTGTCCCTATACCTCACGGTAGGCTGTCCACGAGTGGGCGATTTTGGTCCCCGCTGCCTTCGGCACCCTATAGCAGTCGTGTTGTGCCCGCACTGCAAACTCTTTTAAAAGAGCCTTTCGCTATAACGAAAGTCGAACCTGGTCCTCGCTGCCTACGGCACCGCATACCAGGCGTTCTGCGCACACACGGCAAACTCTTTTTAAAAAGCCTTTCGAATTTGAACGAAAGTCGAACCCAGTCCCCGTTGCCTACGGCCTCGTATAGCAGGCGTTCTGCACACGACTGCAAAATCTTCTAAAAAAGGCAATCTCGCTCGAACGAACCTCGAACCCGGTTCCCGCTGCCTTCGGCACCCTATAGCAGGCGTGTTGTGCCCGCACTGCAAACTCTTTTTAAAAAGCCTTTCGAATTCGAACGAAAGTCGAACCGAGTCCCCGTTGCCTACGGCTTCGCATAGCAGGGGTGCTGCGTACGACTGCAAAATCTTGTAAAAAAGGCAATCCGCTCGAACGAACCTCGAACCGGGTCCTCGCTGCTAAATTTAACAAAATCGCGTTATGTTAGTTCCACATTCTAGCACCAGGGAACGCACTCTATTCATAACAAAACTGTATCGGGAGGAAAGTCCGTTAAACAACCTATCAGTAGATATGTTAAACAGATCGCCTTGTTAGATTGCCTAATTTTAACAAAATCGTGTTATGTTAGTTCCGCATTCCACCACCAGGGAGCGCACTGTATGTTTAACAAAAACGTATCTAAACGAAACGCCTTCACACAACCTTTCCGTAGATACATGGGTCGGAATTGTGACTGCCTTAACCAAGAATTCTGTTAGTTCCGCATTCCACCACCAGGGAGCGCATTCTATTCATAACAAAACTGTATCGGAAGGAAAGTCCGTTAAACAACCTATCAGTAGATATGTTACTCGAGGTGGTGGCAGTCTTAAGCAAGAATTTAAGATATTTGCACAAATTACTATTCGGAAATAGTGATAACTAAACTTTTGACATTTTTTTATTTAATAAGTAGCATATATCTCAATGTGTTATGAACTACCTTAAAGTTTCAAGAAGATCGCCTTGTTAGATTTCCTAATTTTAGCAAAATCGCTTTATGTTAGTTCCATATTCCACCACCAGGGGGCACATACTATTCATAACAAAGGTGTATCAGAGCGAAACTCTGTTAATTAACCTAACAGTGGATGTGTTACTCGAGTTGGTGGCGGTCTTAAGCGAGAAATTAAGAAATTTGCTGAAAGAACTATTCGGAAATAGTGGTAACTAAAATTTTGACATTTTTATATTTCATAAGTAGCCTATGTCTGAGTATGTCATAGTCCTCAAAAAACGACATCTAAAAAGGTCATAAACGCTAATTCTTTAAAAAGAAATCCAGCGCCCCTCCCCCGCCCTCCCTTCACAGGAAATTGCATGCACCATTATTTTATAAGCTTTTTATTATGTGTCATGAAGTATCTTAGAGTTGCAAACGGATCGCCTTGTTATATTTCCTAATTTTAACAAAACCGCGTTACGTTAGTTCCGCATTCCACCACCAGGGAGCGCACTCTGTTCTTAACAAAAGCATATCTGAACGAAACTTCTTTGCGCAACCTCTCCGTAGATACATGGTCAGGAGGGTGGCGGTGCGATCTTAACAAAGGATTTAAAACATTTTCTGCGGGAACAAACGCTAAGATTTAATAAATAAATCTAGTGTCCCCCCCCCCCCCTTCACTCCTCGAAATATCACACTCCATTCTTTTTTACACTTTTTCTTATGTGTTATAAAGTATCTTAACCCCTTGAGAGGCAAGCAAAAATGTCTTTAAATATTGAATTCTCACCGGAATAATCGAAAAATTTTATTTTTAAATATGGAAAAGCAATTTTTCAACTATTTTCCTCCAAAGTTAAAAATATAAAATTTAGTTAAAATTTTCTGGTGAGAATCTTGTTTAAATTAGGTGGGATATATTTTATCCCACCGCCCCTCAAGGGGTTAAAGTTTCAAACACATCGAGTGGTGGTCTTAACCAATAATCTAAGATATTTCCTGAAATTGCTATTCGTAAATAGTGGGATGAACACTTATAAAATTTTTCATATTGAATAATCTCATAGCGCGCCGTCGAAATACCCCACGCAAATTGTTGGATTTCCTAATTTAAATGAAATCTCCGTTAAAAAAGCACGTGCCTCCATCTTAATCTCGCATTTGATGGAAATAAAAGGAATTAATAAAATAATAATTAATATCTCAGCTTGTAATGAAGCTATCTGTTTGAACCGGGTATGTATGAAATCTGCGAGAGATTTCTAGCCCGGATGTCAAAAAATTTAATCGAAAAATTTAATATTTAAAAAGTTTAAATTTCTTATTAGACTTTCCCCCGCTTAAATTTCTCTCGCTCCGATATGTCTGAGAGATGACGACAGCTGCGTTCCGGTGAATGGAAATCTGTTTTCATTGTCTTTTCAAATACAGAAATTAAATTTTTATCGATCGATTTTTAGTGGATTTTTTGCGTTCTACCCTACGCAGAAATTTGAAATTTATACCAAAATAAAGTAGAATTTTTTCTGCGTATTTCTACACCTGTTACGAATTTGTACGACCGATACTTCGGCAGATGCGATTTTGCTTTTTAAATGTCCACTTCAATTATTGCTTAAATTACACCGTGGTAATCCTGCATCGGCTGATTTGACGGAGCATCCGCTGAATTTACTGGCAACCCTTAGGAGAAACTGAGGAGGATTTGGATAAAGTGCGCTCGCACCTGCGTTCAAAAGGTTGGTTATTTAATTTTAGAATTTAATTAGCCCGTAATTAGGTTAATTACGGCTATATTTAAGCAAAAAAAAGTTTGAGCGTCCTGAGAAAACGACCTTTCGTTTGACACCTTTCACGGCGTTCTGAGTGCTCTGTGAAAAAAGTTTATCCGAGTACAAAAATTTTGTTACCAATATACAGACAGACAGACAGACAGACGTATACGGACATTAATAGTAAGTAATATGTCAAAAGTTAAATTATCACTATTTCCGTAGAGTAATTGCAACAAACATCTTAAGGCTGTTCTTAACTGCTCTGCTCAACAAGCACAAAATGTTTTGACATATTTACAAATTCATTTTTTAACGGAAAGATATAAAATTTGAAAGCCTGGATATGTAAGCGATTTGAAATGGAACTGTTTTTTCCATTTTTGGATCCATCCATTACCTATTGAGTTATAAGCGAATTCGATCACGTGACAAACCCGTTTTTTGCCCGCTGTTGAGTGCTCTTTCTCCCTTCGCGCGGAAATTAGGTTCAAAATGCCCACTTTGACACTCTTTTCTGAAATATCTATTGCCTTTGAAAAAAAATGGAAAACAGCTCAATGACATAGTTTCTGGACAACACCAGCTAGTTTCATGCATGTTCGAAGAAAAATAAATTAAAACTTATGTCAGAAAGTTGCTGTTGCACTTTTGAGAACACCCTTAAATTCTTGCTGAAGAGAGCCACCCCCTCGAGTAACATATCTACTGATAGATTGTGTAAAGGAGTTCCGTTCAGATACGCTTTTGTTAAGAATAGAGTGCGCTCCCTGGTGATGGAATGTAGAACTAACAGACCGCGATTTCATTTAAAGTAGGAAATATAACAAGTCGATCTGTTTGAAATTTTAAGATAGTTTACAACACATAAGAAAATTTTTATAAAAGAATGGCGTGTGAAATTTCGGTCAGGTGGTGGGAGGGGGAGGGGCGAAGATTTCTTTTTAAACCTTAGCATCGCTTTTCTAAATTTTGCTGATACCCGTCATGTGGCATATCGTAGTAAAGGTCTGTGGCCGCTTAATCATGTTATGCATCTCCGGTGACCATCCCCCACTTTACCCCGCCAAGAGGGGCACTTTTCTAAATTTTGCCGATACCCGTCATGTGACAGATCGTTTGAAACGTCTGTGACCGCTTATTCATGTTATGCATCTCCAGTGTCCATCCCCGCACTTTGCCCCCCTCCAAGGGGGGCACTTTTCAAAATTTGGTAGATACCCGTGATGTGATATATCGTAGGAAAAAACTGTGACCGCTTAATCATGATATGCATCTCCTGTGTCCATTCCCCACTTTGCCCCCTCAAGAGGGACACTTTTCTAAATTTTGCCCATACCCGTCATGTGACATACCGTAGGAAAGCTCTGTGACCGCTTAATCATGTTATGCATCTCCGGTGTCTATCCCCCACTCCCCCCCTAAAGGGGGCACTTTTCTAAATTTTGCCGACACCCCTCATGTGATATATCGTTGGAGAGGTCTGTTTCAACTTAATCATATTATGCATCCGAAGTGTTCATCGCCCCACTTTGCCCCCAAGCGCGATTCACTTTTTCAAAAGATTTCGCAGCGCGTGCGCAGCACGTCTGCTATACGGTGCCGCAGGCAGCGGGGACCCCGTTTAAGGTTCATTCGAGCGAGATTGCTTTTTTCACAAAATTTTGCAGTGCGTGCGCAGCACGCCTTCTATACGTTGCTGTAATTAGCTGGGACCCGGTTCGAGGTTCGTTCTATTCGAGATTTCATGTTATTAGAGGTTCATAAAAAGGAGGGGCCCTTTAGTGGACTAAGCCAGCTAGTCTTATATTATTCACCTCTCCGGTCTCTAACTTGTGTATCTTAAGCTTTTTTTTTCAACTGAGCCCTAATTAAGTTGAAGATTTGAAATTTTGTAAACTTATAGCTGAATCATCAGATCATAACCTCAGATAAAACGACAAATCATAAAATTTTTAAAAATTCTTATATTTACCCATCTAGGATCTAACTTGTGTATTTTAATCAAATTTTATAACTCAGCCCTTAATTAAGTTGGAGACATGAAATTTTCTATACTTATAGCATAACACTTGCGATCATACGAAAAATCATAAAAATTTCAAAAAGTGTTATATTATTTACCCCCGGGCTCTAACTTATGTATATTGGGCAATTTTTCTAATTCAGCACCTAATTAAGTTGAAGGCTTGAAATTTTGCATATAGCAGAAAACTTGCAATCACACGTAAAATCATAAAAATTAAAAAAGTCTTATCTTATTTACCCGGTCTCTAACTTGTGTATTTTAAGAAGTGTTTCTTACTCAGCTACTAATTAAGTTGGAAAATTGAAATTTTGCATACTTATAGCAAAAAACTTGCGATTACACGCAAAATCATAAAATTTTCAAAAAGTCTTATATTATTTACTCCTCCGGTTCTAACTTGTATATTTTCAGCAATTTTTCTAACGTCCAACCTTTTCACACGGGTCACACTTTTCTAACTTTTGCCAACACCCCACTTTGACCACTCTTTCACATATGTCACCATAGCCTTACATATTTTAGTTCCACATTTAGCGCCAAGGGTAGCCTACCTATCTCGGGCGCTATGGGCCCGATCCGTTGACTAATATATCTACGGATAAGTTGTAAAACGGTGTTTCGTTCGGATAGAGGTTTGTTTAGAATAGAGTGTGCCCCTGGTTGCGAAATGTGCAACTAACAGATTTTGAAAAAAGATAAAGTGTTTTGAAAGGAATATTAAACGAAACCCTCTGTGCGATCTGTGATCACACTTACCCACTTGTTGTGAATTATAATTTCTATGACAAATTATTTATTTATTAAGTAGATATTGAAATCAAAATAATTATGTATTACGGTATGAATAAATAAAAAGTAGGAAATAAAATAAATTTTCAAAAAAAAAAATATTAACCGACTTCAAAAAAGCAATAAAGAGAATTAAATAATTCTTTAAAATTCTCTAATGACGAAACGTTATCAAATAGCCGCACATCGGATATCATGTATCGGCATAAAAAACCATTAAATTTAATATGTATAATTTAATATCCACCAAGCATGGATTTTCTAGAGAATATTTTGTACATGAGATTATTTCACATATTTATGATTTCATTTACGAACATTTACATAAAAACAAGTAATAAATTACTTTTTGAAGTTAGTGCCAAACATTCACAATCGACAATGATTAAACAAATAATTTGCAGAAGAAATAGAGCATTTTGTTTTGTATCATATTTTCCATCGACACTTTATTCATTGTAATAGGTACAATATATTCACAATTTTACTATACTTAAGATAGATTGGCACCAACTTCAAAAGGTAGTTGATTACTTTTCATATGTATGTATTCGTTAATTAAATCACAAATATGTAAATTAATCTCTTGTAAAAAATATTCCCTAGAAAATACATGTTTGGTGGATACTAAAATATTAAATAAATAAATACTAAAATACTAAAATACTACATATTAAATTTAATGCTTTTATGCCGATGCATGATATGTGCGGTTATTGGATAACATTTCGTCATTAGAGAATATTAAAGAATTATTTAATTCTTTTTAGTGCTTTTTTTGAAGTCGTTTAACATTTTTTTTTTGAAAAATTTATATTATAGGAGAAATAGCTGCGAAACATACTCAGTCATCAATCGTTTCATAAAATCGTATCATATAGTCGATTCATAAATTCGTTTCATAACTTCGTTTCATTAGGATTTTATATATATAGGATAGATATGCCCGCATAGGGGGATAAAATATGCACTTAAAATAAAAGTAAACGGTTCAGTTAATTCAAACACTGGGACACATTGCAAAACTTGTTAAATTTTCTGTGCGCTACTAACTCAGATTTAAGCTTTTTTTAATGGAATTTTTAGGTTCGGGTCGGGTAACGATTCTACGGAAATTATATTGTCTTCCTTGGATCAGGTTATGGTTTTTTGGAAAATTTTTATCGGGTTCAGATTTGGTTCGGGTCAGATTTCGGCGTTTTTCAAATGGAATTTTTAGGTTCGTGTCGGATAACATGCCCAGGGAAATTATTTTCTCTTGCTTGGGACGGGTTGTGGTTCTTTGGAATAATTTTTTCGGGTCAGATTTCGGGGTTTTTTTACGAATGACATTTTTAGGTTTGGACCGGGTAACTTGTCCACGGAAATTATTTTTTCTTGCTCTGATCGGGTTATAGTTCTATGGAATATTTTTGTCTGGTTCAGATTTGGTTCGGGTCAGATTTCGGGGTTTTTTTCAAATGGAATTTTTAGGTTCCGGTCGGGTAACATGTCGAGGGAAATTATTTTGTCTTGCTCGGATCGGGTTATTACTAAATGGAATATTTTTGTCGGGTTCAGATTTGGTTCGGCTCAGAATTCGGCTTTTTTACAAATGGACTTTTTAGGTTCGGCTCGGATTGCGTGTTCAGGGAAATTATTTTGTCTTGCTCTGATCGGGTTATGATTCAATGGAATATTTTTTTCGGGTTCAGATTTGGTTCGTGTCAGATTTCGGCTTTTTTTTCAAATGACATTTTTAGGTTCGGACCAGGTAACTTGTCCACGGAAATTATTTTTTCTTGCTCTGATCGGGTTGTCTGGTTCAGATTTGGTTCGGGTCAGATTTCGTGGTTTTTTCAAATGGAATTTTTAGGTTCCGGTCGGGTAACATGTAGAGGGAAATTATTTTGGCTTGCTCGGATCGGGTTATTATTAAATGGAATATTTTTGTCGGTTTCAGATTTGGTTCGGCTCAGAATTCGGCTTTTTACAAATGGAGTTTTTAGGTTCGGGTCGGGTTGCGTGTCCAGGGAAATTATTTTGTCTATCTCTGATCAGTTTATGATTCAATGGAATATTTTTGTCGGGTTCAGATTTGGTTCGTGTCAGATTTCAGGTTTTTCAAATTGAATTTTTGGGTTCGTGTCGGGTAACATGTCCAGGGAAATTATATTCTCTTGCTTGGAACGGGTTATGGTTCTTTGGAATATTTTTTGGGGTTCAGATTTGGTTCGTGTCAGATTTCGGGTTTTTTCTTCAAATGACATTTTTAGGTTCTGACCGGTTAACTTGTCCACGGAAATTATTTTTCTTGCTCTGATCGGGTTATAGTTCTATGGAATGTTTTTGTCTGGTTCAGATTTCGTTCTTTTTTCAAATTGAATTTTTAGGTTCGGGTCGGGTTGCATATTTTCAGTAATTATTTTGTCTTGCTCGTTTCCGATCGTTTTTTGCAATATTTTTTAATCGGTTATCAGATTTGGTTCGGGTCAGATTTCAGGTTTTTTTTAATGGAAATTACAGGTTCCGGTCCGGTTTCGTGTAGGTTGAAATTATTTTGTCTTCCTTGGATTAGGTTATGGTTCTTTGGAAAATATTTGTCGGGTTCAGATTTGTTCATCTCAGGAATCGGCTTTTTTTCAAATGTAATTTTTAGTTGGGGTCGGGTTCAGTGTCCAGGGAAAATATTTTGTCTTGCTCAGATCTGGTTATGGTTCAATGGAATATTTTTGTTGGGTTCAGATTTGGTTCGGCTCAGATTTCGGCTTTTTTCAAATGGAATTTTTAGGTTCATATCGGGTAACATGTCCCGGGAAATAATTTTCTCTTGCTTGGAACGGGTTATGGTTCTTTGGAATATTTTTTTCGGGTTCAGATTTGGTTCGGGTTAGATTTCGGGTTTTTTTTTCAAATGACATTTCTAGGTTCGGACGGGTAACTTGTCCACGGAAAATATTTTTTCTTGCTCTGATCGGGTTATTGTTCTATGGAATATTTTTGTCGGGTTCAGATTTGGTTCGGGTCAGATTTCGGGTTTTTTTTTCAAATGGAATTTTTAGGTTCCGGTCGGGTAACATGTCGAGGGAGATTATTTTGTTTTGCTCGTATCGGGTTATTATTAAATGGAATATTTTTGTCGGGTTCAGATTTGGTTCGGCTCAGAATTCGGCTTTTTTACAAATGGAATTTTTAGGTTCGTGTCGAATAACATGTCCAGGAAAATTATTTTCACCTGCTTGGAACGGTTCTTGGGAATATTTTTTTCGGGTTCAGATTTGGCTCGGGTTAGATTTGGGGTTTTTTTTTCGAATGAAATTTTTAGGTTCTGACCGGGTAACTTGTCCACGGAATTTTTTTTTTCTTGCTCTGATCAGGTTATAGTTCTATGGAATATTTTTGTCTGGTTCAAATTTGGTTCGGGTCAGATTTCGGGGTTTTTTCAAATGGAATTTTTAGGTTCCGGTCGGGTAACATGTCGAGGGAAATTATTTTGTCTTGCTCGGATCGGGTTATTATTAAATGGAATATTTTTGTCGGGTTCAGATTTGGTTCGTGTGAGATTTCGGCTTTTTCAAATTGAATTTTTAGGCTCGTGTCGGGTAACATGTCCAGGGAAATTATATTCTCTTGCTTGGAACGGGTTATGGTTCTTTGGAATATTTTTTTCGGGTTCAGATTTGGTTCGGGTTAGATTTCGGGGTTTTTTTTCAAATGACATTTCTAGGTTCGGACGGGTAACTTGTCCACGGAAAATATTTTTTCTTGCTCTGATCGGGTTATTGTTCTATGGAATATTTTTGTCGGGTTCAGATTTGGTTCGGGTCAGATTTCGGGTTTTTTTCAAATGGAATTTTTAGGTTCCGGTCGGGTAACATGTCGAGGGAGATTATTTTGTCTTGCTCGTATGGGGTTATTATTAAATGGAATATTTTTGTCGGGTTCAGATTTGGTTCGGCTCAGAATTCGGCTTTTTTACAAATGGACTTTTTAGTTTCGGGTCGGACTGCGTGTCCAGGGAAATTATTTTGTCGTGCTCTGATCGGGTTATGATTCAATAGAATAATTTTGTCGGGTTCATATTTGGTTCGGGTCAGATTTGGGCTTTTTTCAAATGGAATTTTTAGGTTCGTGTCGAATAACATGTCCAGGAAAATTATTTTCACCTGCTTGGAACGGTTCTTGGGAATATTTTTTTCGGGTTCAGATTTGGTTCGGGTCAGATTTGGGGGTTTTTTTTCGAATGAAATTTTTAGGTTCTGACCGGGTAACTTGTCCACGGAATTTTTTTTTTCTTGCTCTGATCAGGTTATAGTTCTATGGAATATTTTTGTCTGGTTCAAATTTGGTTCGGGTCAAATTTCGGGGTTTTTTCAAATGGAATTTTTAGGTTCCGGTCGGGTAACATGTCGAGGGAAATTATTTTGTCTTGCTCGGATCGGGTTATTATTAAATGGAATATTTTTGTCCGGTTCAGATTTGGTTCGTGTCAGATTTCGGCTTTTTCAAATTGAATTTTTAGGTTCGTGTCGGGTAACATGTCCCGGGAAATTATATTCTCTTGCTTGGAACGGGTTATGGTTCTTTGGAATATTTCTTTCGGGTTCAGATTTGGTTCGTGTCAGATTTCGGGTTTTTTCTTCAAAAGACATTTTTAGGTTCTGACCGGTTAACTTGTCCACGGAAATTATTTTTTCTTGCTCTGATCGGGTTATGGTTCTATGGAATATTTTTGTCTGGTTCAGATTTCGTTCTTTTTTCAAATTGAATTTTTAGGTTCTGTTCGGGTTGCATATCTTCAGAAATTATTTTGTCTTGCTCGGATCCGATAGTTTTTTGCAATATTTTTTAACCGGTTATCAGATTTGGTTCGGGTCAGATTTCAAGTTTTTTTTTAATGGAAATTACAGGTTCCGGTCCGGTTTCGTGTAGGTTGAAATTATTTTGTCTTCCTTGGATCAGGTTATGGTTCTTTGGAAAATATTTGTCGGGTTCAGATTTGTTCATCTCAGGAATCGGCTTTTTTTCAAATGGAATTTTTAGTTCGGATCGGGTTCAGTGTCCAGGGAACATATTTTGTCTTGCTCAGATCTGGTTATGGTTCAATGGAATATTTTTGTTGGGTTCAGATTTGGTTCGGCTCAGATTTCAGCTTTTTTTCAAATGGACTTTTTAGTTTCGGGTCGGACTGCTTGTCCAGGGAAATTATTTTGTCTTGCTCTGATCGGGTTATGATTCAATGGAATATTTTTGTCGGGTTTATATTTGGTTCGGGTCAGATTTGGGCTTTTTTTAAATGGAATTTTTAGATTGGTGTTGGGTAACATGTCCAGGAAAATTATTTTCACCTGCTTGGAACGGTTCTTGGGAATATTTTTTTCGGGTTCAGATTTGGTTCGGGTTAGATTTCGGGTTTTTTTCAATTGGAATTTTTAGGTTCCGGTCGGGTAACATGTCGAGGGAAATTATTTTGTCTTGCTCGGATCGGGTTATTATTAAATGGAATATTTTTGTCGGGTTCAGATTTGGTTCGGCTCAGAAATCGGCTTTTTTTACAAATGGACTTTTTAGGTTCGGGTCGGATTGCGTGTCCAGGAAAAATTATTTTGTCTTGCTCTGATCGGGTTATGATTCAATGGAATATTTTTGTCGGGTTCAGATTTGGTTCGGCTCTGAAATCGGCTTTTTTACAAATGGACTTATTAGGTTCGGGTCGGATTGCGTGTCCAGGAAAAATTATTTTTTCTTCCTCTGATCGGGTTATGATTCAATGGAATATTTTTGTCGGGTTCAGATTTGGTTCGGGTCAGATTTCGGCTTTTTTCAAATGGAATTTTTAGATTCGTGTTGGGTAACATGTCCAGGGAAATTATTTTAACTTGCTTGGAACGGGTTACTGTTCTTTGGAATATTTTTTTCGGGTTCAGATTTGGTTCGTGTCAGATTTCGGGTTTTATTTTCAAATGACATTTTTAGGTTCAAACCAGGTAACTTCTCCACGGAAATTATTTTTTCTTGCTCTGATCAGGTTTTCTGGTTCAGATTTGGTTCGCGTCAGATTTCGGGTTATTTTTCAAATGGAATTTTTAGGTTCCGGTCGGGTAACATGTCGAGGGAAATTATTTTGGCTTGCTCGGATCGGGTTATTATTAAATGGAATATTTTTGTCGGGTTCAGATTTGGTTCGACTCATAATTCGGCATTTTTACAAATGGACTTTTTAGGTTCGGGACGGGTTGCGTGTCCAGGGAAATTATTTTGTCATGCTCTGATCGGTTTATGATTCAATGGAATATTTTTGTCGGGTTCAGATTTGGTTCGGGTCAGATTTCGGCTTTTTTCAAATGGAATTTTTAGGTTCGTGTCGGGTAACATGTCCAGGGAAATTATTTCTCTTGCTTAAAACGGGTTATGGTTCTTTGGAATATTTTTTTCGGTTTCAGATTTGGTTCGGGTTAGATTTCGGGTTTTTTCTGCAAATGACATTTTTAGGTTCGGACCGGGTAACTTGTCCACGGAAATTATTTTTTTCTTGCTCTGATCGGGTTATAGTTCTATGGAATATTTTTGTCTGGTTAAGATTTGGTTCGGGTCAGATTTCGTTCTTTTTTCAAATTGAATTTTTAGGTTCGGGTCGGGTTGCATGTCCTCAGAAAATATTTTGTCTTGCTCGGATCCGATAGTTTTTTGCAATATTTTTTAATCGGTTATCAGATTTGGTTCGGGTCAGATTTCAGGTTTTTTTTTCAAAAGGAAATTTCAGGTTCCGGTCCGGTTGCGTGTAGACTGAAATTATTTTGTCTTGCTCAGATCTGGGCACGGCCTGTTGTAATTATTTTTTCGGGTTCGGGTTATGGGTTAATAAGTCTAAAAAATCACACTGATTGGGATATAAGTGGTCATTTTTGAATAAACGGTCATTTTTCAATTAGCCTAACACTGCTTAGGCTCTTTGCAATAAGCCTAAAAAATAGCAGGCTGATTGCGAAACAAGTGGTCAGTTTTCAATTAGCCTAACACTGCTTAGGCTCTTTGCAATAAGCCTGAAAAATATCAGGCTTATTGGAAAAAAGAAGATGATTCTCCAATTAGACCGGCTCATTGCAAACAGCCTAGGCTCTTTGCAAAGAGCCTGATTTCTCAATTAGCCTACGACATATACATCCTTTCAACAATTTTTTTATATTAAATCCTTTGTAACATTCTGTTAATACTATTGTTTGCTTCTTGACCCACAATCTAACGTAGATTCTCATCTGCGTGTACCTTTCTTCTTCGTCCTTAAGTTTTGTCTACCAGTGTAATTGTCGTAGCGATTTTTATGTTGGGGATTTGAATTATGGAAGACTCTTGATTAGTCACTATTTCTTTCTTTTTTTTTTAAATATAGGGATATTTAATCTTTTATATGTAATGAAATAAGCTTTTTCCAAAGTAGCTCAGTTAGGAGACCACTAACACGTTAAGCAAGGTCTCGGACTCGATTCCTGATTTGGATAAGCTACACATTGTTGTAAAAAATTAACCTTTACTCGCCACCTGAATGCTTTCAGTAATGTGGTTGAAATACAACGGCTTCGTGTATTGACACATAAACTACGGTATTTTACTTATAAAAGAAAATTTATTTATTTATTTATTTACTTTTTGGCTGGTGCAAAAAATAATTACTAATGAGGTTTAAAATTGATTAATATGTCAAAGAGATATGTTATATCATAGGTACCATAAAGACTAATTAAAAGAAAAATCCTGGAATTTTTTTTCTAATGCACAGAATAATTACCAAGGGTATTTTAAATATATAATAAATCAAAGAGATAAATTCATCTCAGCAAGTATCATGAAGCCTATTTAAGAAAAAAGAATATATGAATTTTTTAGTCGCATTTTAGATGTAGTAACATAAATAAATATTGTATCAAATGGAGCATTTCTTTTAAGTGCAGCTTGTTTTTTTCCTTATTATTTTTTGCATTTTTTTTTTTTTTACCCATTTATTCATGTATATTTTCTTGGCCAGCTATATTCATATATGGCCAGCTTTATTTTCTAAAGATTAGAGTTATTTTACTTTTTACGTAAGGATCAAAACAGAAATCTGCGAAGAGTTTTGCATTGCCAATTCTACATTATCAACAATAATAAAAAACAGGATAGAAAATTCAACTAAAAAACTTCGTTCAGTTTTTCATTGACTGTTCCATGTTTTACTTTCAGCATTGCTTGGTTATCAGTTTTTATTTAATTTTCTTTCCGATACCTGGAAAAACTTTTTTATAAAATAAGAAAAGTTGCATATATTTTTACTTTAAAAAGAAATTATCAAGTTCGTATCTTATTGCGTTTTATTTTTGAATTTAAAAGTTTGTATATTTTTAATTAAATTTTATTTAACAATTTAAAATATTTATCAATTTGCGAGAATCTTTGTTAAAAAAGTAAATTTATGTTGATTTTTAATCAGTATTTTATTTTTGTACAATATTTTATAAAAAAAGGCTACATATCCAAATAATAATTTTAATTTTTCTTGTACGAAACCAAATGTAATGCATTTTATACCGTTTAAACACACGTTAGGAGCTTGTTTATTGAGGAGAAGCGTTGCTTATTGTATTCAGAGACCAGTAAACCGTTGAATCATTTTTTTTTGAGAGAAGTTCGTTCTCCCTCAGAATATGGAGAGAAACAATTGCAGTAAGAAATTTTTGTGTTGGAGATTACGATTACTGAAAATTCTTAATTAGTCCAATTTCTTTCATTTTCTGAAAAACAGGTATGTTTCATCTATTTATGTAATGAAAGGAGCTCTTTCTCCTTCAGATCATGGATAGAAATTATTGTTGTGGCAATTTTTGAGTTGTGAACTAGAATTATGGAAGATTCCTAATTAGTCTCAATTTCTTTCATTTACGGAAAAATAGGGATTTTTCATCTATTATACGTAATAAAAAAAAAAAAGCGCTTTCTCCCTTAGATCATCGACAGAAACAATTATTGTAGCAATTTTTGATTTGTGGATTAGGATTATGAGAAATTCTTATTTAGTCATTATTTCTTTCATTTGCTGAATAATAGAGATGTTTCATGTATCATATGTAATGCAGAATCTCTTTCTCAATCAGGTCATGGATATAAACAATCATAGAAATTTTTATATTCTCGATTAGGATTATGGACGATTCCTAATTAGTCACAATTTCTTTCATTTTCTAAAAAATAATGATGTTTCATCTATTATGTAAGTTAATGGATAGAAATAGTTGTTGTAGAATTTCTTGTGTTGAAGATTACGATAACGGAACATTCCTAGTTAGTCAAAATATCTTTCATTTTCGGTAAAATGTGGATGTTTTATCTATTACACGTAATGAAAGAAGTTTTTTCTTTCACAAATAATAGATAGAAATAATCGTTGTAGCCATTTTTGTGGTGTAGTATAGCATTGTAGAATATTCTTAATTAGTCGCAATTTCTTTCATTTTATATAAAAAAAATAAGGATGTGCATCTATTGTATGTAATGAAAGAAGCTGTTTCTCCTTCAGATCATCGATAGAAATTATTATTGTAACAAGTTTTGAGTTGTGAACTAGGATTATGGAACATTCCTAATTAGTCTCAATTTCTTTCATTTACAGAAAAATAGGGACTTTTCATCTATTATATGTAATAAAACAAAAGCGCTTTTTCCCTTAGATCATCGGCAGAAACAATTATTGTAGCAATTTTTACATTGTGGATTACGATTATGAGAAATTCTTATTTAGTCATTATTTCTTTCATTTGCTGAAAAATAGAGATGTTTCATCTGTTATATGTAATGAAAGAAGCGAATCCTCCCTCAAACCTTTCATAGAAATAATTGTTGTAGCAATCTCACCTACTTAATGCTACTCAATGAAGCAAAATAATTTTAAGATTGCAATTTATAACCAATTATGCTTGCTTTTTATCAGAAGTTTAACTAAAAATATTGGGTAGAGCATTTTTACTTACTACAGTCTCTTAAAAAAAAAAAAAAAAAAAAAAAAAAAAAAAAAAAAATATATATATATATATATATATATATATTTAGTATTCCAATGGTACAATATTTAGTATAGTAGTTTCTGATGATCTTGGAGAAATAGTAACTACAACCTTCCCATAATCGTAACCGTGGGGACCGCTGTAACAAAGAAGTACTATTTTTTACTTATATAAAACATAAATCATAAAAAAGCAATAATATAAATTGATTACAGGCTTCCTAACCCACTATCAAACATCAGTCAATTGTCATCATTTCAAATCTTTTTCGTCCCTTATACATGCAGGATGGAACATGCCAGTGATTTCATATTTAAAAATGTATTTATTAATCTTACTCTGGTATATAAGTAAAATATGCGACTAAGGCAATATTTTAAAAACTGTTTTCTTTCAAAAGTATTTTTTCGCTTTTTATTGTTTTTCACCTTGTTTAATCATTTATTGATATATATTTTATTCTAGAAATGAATTATATATATTTCAAAACGGTTGATGATGAAGAAGATGATGATGATCGTAATGTATATACAGGCTGATCACTCTCAACGGTGTCCAATGTCTAATTTATAGGAGGGTGGTTCAATAATGATTGTCCCTAGTGTGTATAAAATATCTGTACTGCGACGGTTGTTGTGGAATATCGAAGCCTAATGTCTTAGATGCGTATATCCTTAATTTCAGAACCGTAGATGCTATATTCACACTGTTTTTTGGACAGAGGAGTGAAAGGGGGGAATGGGGGTGAAAGGCTGATTTTTAACTTATGGGGCTAGATTTGTGACAGTGGATGAGATTATAACTACTGTCGTTTGAACTCGGGATCATAGTGATGTAGCCACATCTCATCCACTGTCACAAATGTAGCTTCATAAGCTCCAAACCAGCATTTCACTCTCACCCCCCTTCCCTCCTTAAAAACTCTCTCAAAAATAGGTCTTTAAAACTTCACCCCTCCCTCCAAAACTATGTTAATACAGCAGTTACGATTCTGAAATGGAGCATATAGGCATTTAAGACATTAGGATTCGATATTCCACATCAACCATCACAGTACAAATATTTTATATAGACTAGGGACAATAATTATTGAACCTCCCACGTAAATCGTTAGTCATAGACATACAGTTCCAGTTACAAAAAATGTTTTAAATAACATAAAAAATTATTTTAAAAGTCGTTTTGATCAATAAAAACATTTCTTAAAAAGTTACAAAATTTAAATTTTTATACGGTCCCCCGGTCCTATAACTGATATTTAGCGAAAATTTCCTGTTACAAGTAAGAAAAAAAAGTCCTATTCACTTAACACTAAATTTGACCGAGTTATGAAACTTTGAATTGCATGACTTATACAAATTTTCGGCATCTGAACACAGATGAGTTGAGCCATGTTTCGAGGTATCGTACACAAACTGCTTAAGGGTGTATTCCAATCCAAACTGCTTATTTTCTGATTCATTTTTAAATTCATTCTTGCTCTCAAATTCATCAAACTGGGAAATTCTCTTATTTAGAAACTATATAATGTGCCGTGCTTCTCGATTTTTTGATAAATGCAGAAAATATTGCAAAAAAATGCTGTCAAAGTTGGCGATTTGAACCGAATTTTCCGAAGCGGGAGATCTGGGAATGAAAAAAAATGGTCATCCTGAGAAAATAATTGTTTAAAAGTAAAATTCTAATTAATTGAGAGAAAACTGAAATTGCATGGTCTCTGATACATCTCTTCAAAAATCACCTCAGCAAGTTTCATGTTTTTACTTTAAAAAATTAATCTGAAAATGTCTCAGAAAATTTCGAGCTGTTGAGGGTGGAAAAATATTTTTCTGCTTTGCAGCCGAAGAAAAAGTTGATACGATAAGTTGAAATGGTCTGCGGGCGAAATGGATTGGAAACAAAAATTTTTTTTCCTCTATTCGACGTTCTAAAAATCGAAATTGTGCGATGTTTAGAAGTTGTAAAATTTATTGGTCAGGTTTCTGTTAGTGTTAATATGACGTCAATGTTATTAACAGTACCGCCTCCTGAATACTAGGCGTCAGCGCTGACACAAAAGCCATTTTTTCAGCGTTTATACGGCCCCTTGAACTTGAATAACAATAAGTTTTTTTTCGCTTTATTTTACTGTGATTAAATATATCAATGAAAACTTTTGGAATATACTCGTGTCTAAATTCAGGGGACCATACCCTTAAAAAATCCGTATATGATATCCGTCAATTTTTTGTAATCGCTCAGTCGTCGTTCGCGGACATGTTTCCACTTTATAATACAGATTAGCAAATGTATAAAAAAAACTATTCACTAATTTCATTCAATATAAAAATTCTATCTTTAATTAATTCTTAAATTTGTTCTTTTCGTTATAGTTATTCATATATGAATATTCGAAGTTGATATACAAGAATAAAAATGTTTCAGCAAGTGAATTTAAAAAGTAAACGCATAAAATTTGATTTCTAAAATCGGTATAATTCTTGAGTTTCCTCCAAGATACTTTTTAAACATTTTTGCGTGCATTCTTTCCTAGTCTTTCTTTCAAAATAAGGACGAAACAAGATGAAACTATAAGTCAGTTAGTGACAGAATTCTTTAAAAAAAATTTCTTCTTTAATCTCATGTTATAATACATATAAGTTAACTCTGAATTGACGAAAAGAATTTTATAACTAGCGAAACAGACTTTGATGTATCAACGAATTTCCCTTTGAAATTCAGATTTATTTGTGAATCTTTATTTAATACTAGATGGTATTCGAGAGGTAAAAATTCTAAAGGTGCCACAGAAAGATGGTTCATACCATAATTAAAATGTGAGACATTTTTACAGGATATTTGTTAGCAAAAGTTAAAAGAAATAAAAAGTATCTCATTTTTTAACGGGGCTTAGGCCTGGATGCATAACTCTTTACATTTTCCAGATACAAACAAGAAAGAAAAATCATGCATCAGGCATATTATGAAACACTTTCCAGTACTTCTAGAAGTCTTTACCGAAATTTTGCTTTTTAATAAGGTAAAAGAAAATCTAAGAAAACATTTTTAAAAACTTATAACATATTTGAAAACTAGATTTCAGCAATTACCGCCCATAGGCGAAAAAGTAGTCCAATTATTGTTTAGATCCTTGCATTTAATCTACAATTTGTATATATTCTACATAATTGCCGAAACGTCAGCGAAGGCTTACTGTGGAGACACGAAAAGTTTTGATTTCCGTTTGTCTGTCTGTCTGTCTGTCTGTTCCGCGATAATTGCCGCAAAAAGCATCCGATCGGCTTGAAATTAATTGGGCATGTTGATGAAGTACTCGGACTTAGCTGTATAGTTTTTGCTTAAATTTGGTTCATTCGTTCGGGAAATATAGAACATTTTATTTTGCTCTGTAATGCTTTTCTATGGCAAGTCAGACGATTTTCAAATTTTCATTTGTTGAAAGAAATGGCTCATATAAAAAATGGATTTAAATGGTAAATTTTGGATGCTGAAATTTTTAAATAAGATTATTAAATTATTCCAATTAGTTTGAAATTATGTCAATATATTTGCGAGATTTTTTAAATTAGGTCTATAACTTTTGGGGGAACTTTATACATGTTTTCCAATAATATAAAGCATTTTCTTTTATCAATTTGACATAATACATATTTCATTTTTTACCTTTTCTTTCATCAGTTGCCTAGCAACTTATTTGGTCTTAATAATATTAGTATAAATGCGTCTATAATGTTTCAGTAAAGCCAACGTCAAAACGGATGAATTAATGCATTTGTATATTTGCATATAGATGGATTTTAGCCCCAGAAATAAAAATAGGCAATATTTTATTTATTTTATTCAAATATTTTGCTTAAAAATACAAAAGTTCATTATTTTCATAGAGAATAATGTGACAATTTTTCATAAAATTTATCAATGTTTCTTTAATCGTTGCCAAGAAAATCAAAACCCTGAATAATATTTTCTCTTAAACAATTTTCAATTGAAAGATTTTGACGTGAAACAGGAAAATGAAAAAAAAAATTAAGAATAAAAAAATTAATATGGCGACATATTGGGAATAAGAAGAAAACTCTCAATTATTTCTTAATATAACAAGATGAAAGGTTTTGAGTAAGTACGAATAGCAGGTGAATTAGACGTCATTTATCAAAAAAAGAAAAAAAAAGATTTTGGAATAAAAAGATCTTGGCTAAAATAAAATTAACTATTATTCACAGAGGAAAGAGATAGATGGAGATGCATGATGCCGTAAAAACAGTTTGCAATATGATGTGCGTTATCGCTCAGATTTAAATGCCCTCATTCGGCCGAAACAAAACAAGCACGTGGAACAGGGACCAAATTCTTTGACTTCATCCGTGCATTTTTTCTGTAAAATGTAAATGATCTGCTTATATTTAAGCATTCTAAAGTAGCATTTCATCGTATTATGAATTAAAAAGTGTATTACTAAAAATATTTTTCTTTTCTTTCTTTCTTTTTTTAAGCACGCCGTTGTGTTTGGGTCGAATGTAGCTGATTTTAAGGTTACATTTTTGGCGTCACTTCAAGATTTATTGTTTGCGTACGGTTAACATGAGGATTTTATTTTAAATTTTAAATTTATTAATTTATAAAAAAAAACTTATGCTTATCCTTATCAATCACAGCGTAAAAGAAATCTGTGATATACTATAACCATCCGCACAATCAATAAAAAATTACGAATGTTAATTTAAATAGACTACGGGGGGTTCAGGGGGGGGGGGGGGGGCAGAGCCCCCCTGAAGAAATGCAATTTTTGATTTAAAAAGCTACCAGAATAAGCAGCTCATCAAAATTTCAGAACATCAGTGTATAACCACTTGTTTAACACATTTAATTTCTGAAACTTTACGAAGTATTTTGTATTCTTATAAATATATATGTAATTTGGAAATTTTAAAAAGCGATTTGTAGGAAAATGAATATTACGCAATGAGTGTTAAAAAACAATGACTTGCAAAGATGACGTTGAGGCTCCTGATCTGCAGATTTACTAGTATGCTAAAACTTAGTTTAGTAAAAAAAATGCATAATAGATTGAAAATTCACCTTCAGCAATTTTTGATAATAAATGGATACATACTTAAATTCTTTTATTCTTTTACACAAGTGATTTTTATATACGCCACACATTAAGCTAAAATTTAATTCAAGCTAAAACTGTTAGAAAAAATGTATGCCTAACATTTCTTGGCACTATTTCTCACTCTCCTCAATTAATAAAATTCTATGAACCTAAAGAGCACTAAAGCAAAAAGAGGAATAAATAATTCGCTTACCTTTTATAGATATCCATATAACACTCCCGGTTAGTCAGGGCCATTGTGAATTATCATGAAGACACAATAAAACGTGTATCCGTTTTGTGGTTGTTAATCGGGCTTAATCATCTTATATCATTATAGAGTATGTCATGTTGCACTTAGAAATTATCTGCTTTTATGGGGAAAGAAAGAAAGAAAGTTTAATTAGACATATTAAAAGAAAGAGCTGAACAATTTACGACTCTCTTACAGTCGAGAGCCGAAAAGAAAGTGAGTTACAAAACACTTTCATTTCGCGACTTACATCATTAATTTTTAACAAGTATATATATTTTCTGTACTTTGTTGCAAACTTCCAATTAAGTATAGATGGCTATTTATATTAAATTAAAGTCATAAGGAAATAAAAGTTCGATGAAAAAGTTCAGTATATAAGTCAATTATAATGTTTATAAGTTCAGATGCAAGCCTGAAGGAAATACGCGCGAGCATATGGCTAAAGCATCAGATATTTCACATGATACGAAAAAAGAAGAAATACAGACTTTCTGATTCATTTATCAATCAGCTGCAAAGCTTTCTTCCACTTTGAACTTTTAATGATGTTATTTTATGTAGCAGATGGGGAAAAATGGTTTCGGATCTTTATTAGGGGATTATAAGTTGAATTATCTTCCATCAAAAACTATTCAAATCACACATCTAGACATTATCATCCTTAGGAGGTCATGTATCCGGTTCTTTGCGTGGCCCTGTATATGATTCTATTTATATTACACAAACATTTCTTAGCCGCCTTTAAGCCATTCACGCTGATAATCCTTAATGCTTACGAATTCTTTTGGTTAGCCCTATGTATGATCTACGGTATTTATACACACCACATACATTTAGTTAAACTTAAATACGTATGCCATAAATGAAATCACATTTACAGCACTTATAGCTATAGACCGTACTACAAATACAGTAACGTATCCGAATCTTTTGCATGTTAGCCCTATGTATGATCTACGGTATTTATACACAACACATACATTTAGTTAAACTTAAATACGTATACCATAAATGAAATCACATTTACAGCACTTATAGCTATAGATCGTACTTCAGATACAGTAATGTATCCGAATCTTTTGCATGTCCCCGTAAATGAGAATAAATGCTATACACATTATGTTATAAAATAAGTATCTTATAGTGATCCTCAGTAATGTGAATCAATTTCATTATAGGGTGACAAGCCAGTTGTTGATCAAATAAGGTCAGTGCTACAGATTGTTTATTCTATTTCTTTCCTTTTAAGTTTTAGAACTAAACTAACATGATTGCTACAACCTTTAATGAATGTCCTATAGTGGGCAAAAATGAAAGTTGCTGAAATTAAATAGCAACAAAATTATAAGTAAATAGTTTCCTTAATTGCCATTTTCCCAGTAGTTGATCAATCGAAGAAATCAGTCGAAAATTCAAAAATTATAATCTTTAAAATATCATGCTTCAGCTGTGATTAGCAATAATTCATAAAACTATTATTTGAAATAAGCAAGATGGAAGTGGATTATTTTAACTTACTGTAATTGTCTCCAACTAATCAAAAATTAAATTTTTACATTATCTAATTAGAAAAAAATCATAAAATGACTTCTCTTACTGCAGGCAGCTGAAAACAACTGGAAAACAGGTGCTCCAACATTCAAACAAAGATATTATGTCTAGTGACATGTGTAAAACTCATTTCCGTCTGAAATGGAGCAATATTTCAAAAATTTGATCAACTGCTGGAGGAGTATCAACTACTGGCTTGGCCACCCTATTTGAAATAGAGTAACAGAAAAAAAGAATTAACAATCGCAAATGAACTTCATTAGAGAATAAAGTCATCCGTTTAGTAAAAAAACATGTGACAAAGAAAAATAAATTTAATATATATAAAATACAATATAATGTAATCTAACAAAGCAAAGCTTTTAAGCTTCACGTGAAATACCACTGCTTCGATTGATCTATGGTGTTTTTTTCTTCTAAACATTTCAATATCATTTTTTTTTTTAAATCATAAACATAAAATAATCCCGTGGGTTGACATCCACACTTTTTCTTTTTTTTTTGTGCAATTTATTTTTTTTATAATCATTGCTATTAAATGCAGTTTCTAATCAAAAACACGTGTTAACGAATTGTGAGTGTACCAAGTCTCGAAATGGTAAAATCTATGAACGAGAAGGGTATTTCAAAGATATTGTCGACTAACTTTTTTTTTTTTTAAGTACAGTAAAGTCCCGATTATCCGGGTCCCACTTAACCGAGTTTCCGCTTTAACCGAGTTATTTTCTTCTGATGGGCTGATGGCTTCCATTATTATGAAACAGTCATTATAAATGGAGTGTTAGGTGAAGATGAAAGAGCAGGCGTAAAAAGTTATAGAACTCTGATTTTCTGGTCAGAATGGGGAAAAAATGGCCATAATTTATTTTTTTCATCTTCACCTAACACTTCATTTATAAAGGCTGTTTCATAATAATGGAAGCCCTCAGTCCATCAGAAGAAAATGATACATTCCAAAGGTATAAGTTCGATTAAAAAAAAAAATTTAATACTTTGAGCAGAAAGAAGAGGTTACACCTGCAATTTTCATGGCACTCACTAATAGAATTTTATAGCTGCCAGTTTGTACGGTTTTGTTACCTCTAAAATTAAATACAAATTTCTGCCATATTTAATCGTTGACAATTGTTAGATTTCGGCAATTGAATTAGGCAAAATTTACTGGTAAGTTTTAGCGGTAAGAAAAAAATCTTAGAAATTGGTAGCTATGCAGTAGCGTAACACTGCAGAAAAAAAAAAAAAAAAACTGCAGAAAAATTGACATTTAACAAACAAAAAACTATCACAGGCTCTTTCAAATAAACAATTTCATTCTTCGTATTTCTTAAAAGTAACGGAAATTTACATCAAAGAAATGTTACTAGTACCATAAAAATGAATGAATTAACTGAAAATTTATATTTTATCTCCTTAGTGGGTGACGATTTGTGTCAATCCGATTTTTCCGAGTTTTTTTTACTTATCTGAGGTGAGCTTGGTCCATATTAACTCGGATAATCGGGAGTATACCGTATAGTAAATTTATATTTAACCGTAGAAAATCCAATTTAAAAAAATGCATTCAAGATTCTAAATAATTAGAAGAAAAATGTTACAGAGAGCATACTAAGCTATATATATGAAACTGTAATAATATTTTTTAATAATTTTTAAAAAATAAAAAAAAGGATTATTTTCAACATTTAATATCTTAAAATGTGTTTGATATTAAGACACAATTTTAAATGAGAATGAAAGATACAAGTATGTTCTTTCATTTCAAATATTTGAAAAATTGCAAGATGCAGAATTAGAATTTACAGGGGGCTTCAAACTGCCAGACATTTGACGAGCAGAAAATCGGCATAACAGATTATGCGCACGATTACAAAATAAATTTAGCAACTAGAATAAAAATTTTGGTGTCTACTTATACCTCAGATTATAGTAATTACACTGAACCTAAATAAATTTGTATTTAAAGCATTTTTATATTTTTAATACAAAGTTGTATTTAGTTAATGCAAAATTTAGAAAATTTCAACAATATAAACACCTAAAAAAATATTTTCTTTTTACAATAAAAAGGAAATTTTAGGTTCAGTTTATACAGACTAACATGAAACATATGTTTTGAAAATTTCATGAAAAAACATTCAGAAGCTTTTGAGATATCGTGCGCGTTATGTCCAAAAACGTCATTTGGAGAAAAATGACTTCAAAGATTTGGAAACACCATTTCAGCTATTGAGCGAGTATAATTCTAAATGCCATAACTTCTCTTCTAATGGAAATTTCAAGATAACAATTATATCAAAATGTTCAGAAAACAAAGAAATTTAACATATAAAAAAATTAATCTTTCGAAAATTTTAGACCATTAAGAGTCCTGAGACCCCTTAATTGTTGTGCGTTTTGGAAAAGCATAAAAAAAGAGATGTTGACAACAGTAACAATATAAGGTAAACGTATCTATAGTGGGTCAAGCACAAGTAGTTTTTCACTAATTTTTAAACATTAAAAACAATCCCAAAATGCATTTCTTGAAAATGATTGAAAGAAATTTGATTAACTAATTCAGTCGAACTTCCCTTTAACGATGTTTTCTACTTAACGAAATTTTCTGCTGAACCTCGACTTTGGACACCATTAACATGTAAATTAATCTCCATATTCCGAAAAATATATTCTACATAACGAAGTTTATTCCACTTTCGTGCGTGTACTGTACAGCATTCAACAGGAGAGGTTGCTGTTGTGATGTATGTATGAATTTGTTTTAGCAGATTGTATAAAAATGACATTATTTATTTATTTAACCCCTTGAGGGGCACCGGTATATATTATATACCACCTACGATTAATGAAGTTTTGCACCATACAAATTTTATTAAATTTTACTTTTCTAACTTTGGTGGAAAAAAGACGTAAAATTGCTTTTCCTTATTTTGAAATAAAGTTTTTCTAATTTTCCGGTGGGAATTCAGCATTACACAAACGCAATCGCTTGCCCCTCAAGGGGTTAATAATTTCCCTTCAAAAGAAGAAATGCTAAAAGCCTCCGATACAATAAAAAGGGGATTCCAGTTTCACGAAAATATTACAGATGAATTGGTTGGATACTTACAACTGTGCAAAAATATTTATGAACAGATTTTTTATAAGAAACCTGTGCAAAGTAATATTAGACTTTTTTATCACTAAAACGTACCGATATTTTTTTATACCTATTCCTACCGGAAAGGGTCAAATGACCCCTATATAAAAAGTTATATATTTTAAAATGTTTTGCGAAAAATATACCAGTTGTTACACTTTGATGTATGAATGAAACATTTTTTTTTTTCAAATAATTATTACAAATTATTTATTTATTAACCCTTGAGAGGCGTTGGGATATATTTTATCCTACCTTCGATTAATGAAGATTCGTACCAGAAAAATTTTTATTACATTTTACTTTTCTAAATTTGGTGGAAAAAAGTTGTAAAATTGCTTTTCTCTATTTCACAAAAAAACATTTTTGCAGATTCCGGTGGGAATTCGACGTTACACAAATACAATTACTTGCACCTAAAAGGGTTAAAGTAAAAAAAAAAAAAAAAATACAATTACGCAAAAAAATTAAGAAAAGAAATTATTATTTCAAGATATTCGAAAATTTAATAATCAAATATTGTGCAAATTTGTTTATGTTCACTACATATTTTTAAGATTATTTCGTTCTTGATGTAACCTGAAATGTTCAAACTAGAATCTCACTCGGAATAAAGTCAATTTATAATTATATGATCACATATTAACAAATATGATGTAATACAATAGAACAAATGATGTAATAGCGAAAATACGCAATTTACTAATGTTCTTATAAAATAAAACATTTTTTAATTTATGATTTAACATAAAATTATTCAGGGGTCAAATGATCCCTTGCAGTAGTTAAGCCTAAAATATTTTTTTCTATGCAAAAAAGTTAGTTCGGAAATGAGGCATTTTAAGAAATAATATGATCATATACGTATTTTAATAAAAGTCGTGAAATATAAGGAAATTTCGTAATGTTTTAGTTTAAGAAATTAAAAAAAAAAAAAAAAAAAAAAAAAAAAAAGAATCAAAAAGAATCATTCGACCCCTCGCGGTAGGTTTAGTGTTAAAGCTAAGGATTTAGTTTAGAATATGGAGAAAAAAAAGAGAAAAGGTACACTACGCTTCGGGAGTTATTGTTTACCTCTATTTATTATGTTTTTTTTTTTTTTTTGACATAATTCTAATTAATTTTTTTCTTATATGTCTACATTGCATAAGAGATAAGTTACTGCACGAATTAAAATAGATTTTTCAAATATTTCTATTTTATGTGTACTTTTAATTTTACGCATGTGTATTTTATTATACAAATTTCATGAATATGAGTTGAATTCTATTTAACGAATTTTCTTCATAACGAAGTGTTTCACACTGTAAAAAAAAAAAAAAAAAAAAAAAAAAAAAAAAAAAAAAACCGACATTTTTACAGTACAAAGTACTGTTCATCTCGCGCACAAACTCGATCACAGTCAATGTGCTGTATCTTTCTTTGGTTTCCTGACTATATTAACATGGAAAATACAGTAGTTGCGTAAAATTAACATCACAATGTGCTGGCAATTTGGACGCCAGCAGTTTGTGCTGTAAAGAAAAAAAAAAAAAAAAAGCGTCCAAATTGCCAGCACATTGTGCTGTTAATTTTACGCAACTACTGTATTTTCCATGTTAATATAGTCAGGAAACCAAAGAAAGATACAGCGCATTCACTGTGATCGAGTTTGTTCTGGCAAATCTACAGTGGATTTTTTACAGTGCAGCGTAACGATGAGACTTCATTAAATGGAACTTTCACTGTATTCTTAAACGTTAACTTTCCATAAACTGTTTGGAATAATTGTTTTTGTCCTGGTACAATTTCTTATTTTTTAGATTGTATCAAAAACATATTTTTGGTAATTTCTTAGAAATTTCATTAAGAAATAAGTTTTTATGTAAAACATCGTTTCTTTAACCCATTTATGCCTGGGGTCCCATTTTTGGGACGTTTCGAATTTTAATAAATTTTAATAATTTTCTTCTTCTTTACAACATGAAAATTGTACAAAGTAATTGTCTATAAATGTCTTTATCTATTACCGAGAGATGACAGCATAAGATTTATATTTATTTGCTTAAATGAAGGCCTATTTTCTGCGTTTATATATTTTTCACTTTTCAAGATAGCGAAATGTAAAAAGTAAGTTTATTTGTATCTTTTGTATCAAGGATCCAAATAAATAAGTCATAATCTTATCTTGTAGACTTCTTTGAAATACGTATTTTTTTAAACTGCGAAATTATATGTTCAAGCCTATTTTTTATGCATGTTTATAACGTACAAAATATAGGCCGCTAGGCGCAAATGGGTACATATTTCTATTAGCCATTTAGGGAGCAGTTATTTATGTAAAGTCTTTACAAAGATGATTTAAAATAAAATGTTTTTTAGCATCAAATACGATTATTTTTAATTTATTATTAATAATGCTTATAATGTTATTAGCCTCTGTAAAGAAATAACTATATTTTTTAATGGTTTATAAAAATACTAATTATAGTACATAATTTACAATTTAAAAGCTTAATTTATAAAAATTTAGATAAAACTTATAATTATACATTTTCCCACATATACACTGCTGGTCATTAAAACTGCAACACCATGAAAGATTCAAAATACAAAAAAGATATTTATTGTACGTAAACAGTATGACATGAAAACAAAATGATTAAATTTGTAAACAGTTTGGGGGTTTACAAGGGTGCGAAATTAGTAGAAACAGCTGCTCCCACTGACAGCTAAAACGGCCTTTACTCGGTTAGGAATGAAGTCGAGCTGCTATCTATGCTGCATTGTCATAGGAAGCCGCAGTACTGGTAGCCGTGCTGAGAGTCCACACTGCTGCAAACGTCGTCGAACCGTACGAGCGGATACTGGGCGTGCTGCAAACATGCCCAATTCCTGACGTCCGTGATGTGGTTGTACGGTTTAGCAGGGTCGACCTCACAATAAGTCTGTCTTCTCGACTGTTAGTCATGGGAGGGCGTCGAGATCCTGCATGCCGTTCAGTATGACCCTCAGCAATCCACTGATTCCATATTTGCATGACATGCATGACAATGGTTGGATTTCGACCAGTGCAACGGGCGATATCACGGAACGATAATTCACACTCTCGATAGGCAGCGATACTGCCTCTATCGAATTCCGACTCTTGGTGGCAAGCATTTCTTCTTATTATTCGAGGCCTAACACGGTATTCTGAAGCAAACGTCGACCTTACAAAGCGCTTTCCGAATGAGAAATCCACTACGCAACTTTTCTTTTATGCAGTGCTTCAGATGTCGTTTCTCCCGCCTGCCTCGTCTAAACTCGCTGAAATACTAATCATTTGCATATTCCAACCTCTTCTTCCTTTCATGTGATTTTGACGTTCGTCAGATCATTCCTTCCTGATGTTGCAATTTTAATGGTCAGCAGCGTAGAAATTCCCATATTTAGTACGTTTACATTTTATAAAATAAATACAAAAATATTTTAATATAATTTTTTTTTAGTGTTTTTCCAGTTCATTTTGCAACATTTTAAAGTGATTTTACCAATAAATTTGAGAAAACAACAATTCAGGCATAAATGGGTTAATAATATGTTATATTTTAAATTAAACTACTGTTGATATACTGTGTTGCATTGCAAATAATTTCTTGGATAAGCCAAAAAACTTAAAGATTCATGTATCAAAAATTTACTAGGACCACTACCAGAGCATAAAGGAAGGCAACATTTTTTATTTTTCATTTTTTCCCGATGAGTATATTTTGAAACTTTGAATGTTTATTCTGATACACGACGATTTAGACTAGGATTAAAAAAAAATTATAATTATTAAAGGTACACATATATTAAGACAGACTTTAAATACAATTAAATACAATAAACCCAACTGGAGTGAAAAATTAGCCGGGGCCAGGAATCGAACCTGGGTCGACAGCATAACGTGCTGTTGCTCTACCGTTAAGCTACCCTGGCCGATGTCCTAGCCTGGCAATTTCTCACTAATAAACCAATTTGGGGAACGTCATCGTCCATCTATCAGATAGCACAGGATGACGTGGCAACGATGAATAAATTTCTTTTTCCATCGATCCACAATATACTGTCGACCCAGGTTCGATTCCTGGCCCCGGCTAATTTTTCACTGCAGTTGGGTTTATTGTATTTAATTGTATTTAAAGTCTGTCTTAATATATGTGTACCTTTAATAATTAAAAATGGAATTCAGACGTTAATTTATGTGCTTTAATAAAAAAATTATATCTTTTGAAATTCACTAACACTTTAATAATAATTAGATAAATGTCCTTAAGTGGCTCACTATTGATGCGTTGACCTTATATGATATTAGATGACACTGCATTTATTTATCTACATATTTTTCTTCTTTCTGTTTGATTTTTACGTAAATCAGTCACCAATATTTCTTAGTGTATAAACTTTATATATCAATTGCAATGTAAAATAGAACATTTTAAATTATTTCACCGATAATTACAGGCCAGAGATTCCATTTCAACATTTTAAATACCAAAATTATTAATTAAAAAGTATTGAAGTTGGTAAATTTCAGTTAATTATAATGAAGAAAAAAGACAAATTCTATAAGTTAGTCTCCTGTAATAACATGTACATAAATTTACATTATTGATCGGAGTTATCAGAGCACTAACAATATCTGTGAAACATTTTATACCAGGAACAGGGTTCAAATCCGCGGACTAGAATTCTTCTTTCTGGCGACTTTCACCCCTCGGCCACCTCGAGTTCGACCAACTTTCGTATGAAAGGAAAGGACTTCAAAACTGTTTTTCCACTCCGTTTAGCGACTGAAAACGTACTCTGAAATGCTGATTGTTCATGCTCAGATCAGCCGAAATCTGTCCTTAACATTCAGTTTTGCGGTTTAAACATGTAGATTCTTACTTGTAGTTTCTTAATTACGTTTTTCAGAATAACACACATTTTAACCCACTGCCTGATATGTTGGAATTATAAAAATTACGTTCACAGGTGTATTTCTGATGGTAATACAGCATTTTAATATTTTTAGAACTTAATTATAAATTAATACTGTAATTTTAAGGAATTTTACGTTAGCCTGGCACAAGTGATAAATCGTCAAATAGTCTCTGTAACTGATACAATTGTATAGGAGTTGAAAGAACAACGGATTTCATGATGCGCCAATACACTGTAGCAAAAATTGGCCAAATGTTTGAGGAACCGCAACGATGAAACAAATTAAAAGGTAAAAAGTAGAAAATAAATAAATAAAAAAATAATAAAATAATATTTAATTATTAAAAAGTTTTTATCAAAATATTAATTAATGTATGATTATACGCCAAGAATCAAACGCTTTTATCAAAATATTAATTAATGCATGATTATACGCCGAGAAATCAATTTAGACATCCTAAAAAGATAGTTTAAATAACGTTTCATTATTTTTCTTTCCCGTTGCAATGTCTTATAAAAGAAACAAACGAAAAATTACATATTTTTTAATACATTCACTTGATCGCGCTGTCTATTTAGGACAAAAGAGGCAGTGAATTTATCATAAACGAATTCGGTTCTCACGCCAAATTAATATATTGTGACGAAACTTTTTGCGAAAAAACATGCATTGTGGTCAAAAGATTAGACGGGATGATGATCGAGATGAATAATGAATGCTTATAAAAAGAGTTAAAAAAATATGTTTACTTTTATACTTATTGTATTTACTTTATATAGTATAATACCAATGATTACCCATATTTCTTTTTATCGTAAATAAATTTTTTACCTTAGAATGACACACATATATTTTTAGAGCAAATCTGACACAGCGGGGTTTACAAAATCCCAAAAACCTTTTTGACTAAAAAGAAATGATTGATAAAATCATAAATGTGTTAGTTTTATATAGACTAACCGATAGAAAAGAAGGTAAAAAAAATAAAAACAGGCAATAAAAGTATGTTTCACAAAAAATAGTGTGTTAGTCCTAAAATGATACACATGTATTTTTCGAACAAATCTGACGCACTGTGGTCTAGAAAACCACAAGGTATTCTTAGTTAAAAAGATTTTTTTTAATTGATAAAATCACAATTGATAACATAGATCAAACAATAGGGAAAAAAATGAAAAATAAAACGAAGTAAAAAACTACATTAATTAGCAAATTCTCGCGTCTTTCCAACTCTTCGCATCCAGTTACCTGAAAGTTCGCAGCGATTCCAAACGAATAGTTGTCAATCCACTGAAACAATAAGGCTGCCTTTATATTCAAAGCGTGAGTGACCGTGAGAAATTATAGAGTTTGTGAGACCCCAGTGTGTCATTCTAGGAACTGACAAAATAAAACTTGTGCGGTTTCTGAGACCCCAGTGTTATCATTCTAGGAAATGACAAAATAAAAACTCGTGGGGTTTGTGAGTCCCCAGTGTGTCATTCTAGGAATTGACAAAATAAAACTCGTGCGGTTTCTGAGACCCCAGTGTTATCATTCTAGGAAATGACAAAATAAAAACTCGTGGGATTTGTGAGATCCCAGTGTGTCATTCTAGGAATTGACAAAATAAAAACTCGTTGGGTTTATGAGACCTCACTGTGTGATTCTAGGAACTGACAAAATAAAAACTCGTAGTGTTTGTGACACCCCAGTGTGTCAGTCTTTGAATTGACAAAATAAAAACTCGCGGTGTTTGTAACACTCCAATGTGTTATTCTAGGAATTTGCAAAGTAAAATCTCGTAGAGTTTGTGAGACCCCAGAGTGTCAGTCTAGAAATTTACAAAATAAAAACTAGAGGAGCTTGTGAGGCTACAGTGTGTAATTCTAGGTATTAACAAAATAAAAACTCGCAGGGATTGTGAAACCACAGCGTGTAATTCCAGGAATTGTCAAAATAAAAACTCATGCGGCTTGAAAGATCCCAGTATGTCATTTCAGGAATTGAATTGACAAAATAATAACTAGTTGAGTATGAGAGAACTCAGTATGTCATTCTAGGAATTGACAAAATAGAAACTAATCGGGTTTGTCAGACCACAGTGTGTCATTCTAGGAACTGACAAAATAAAAACTCGTAGCGTTTGTAAAACTCGAGTGTGTCATTCTAGAAATTGGCAAAGTAAAAACTGTAAGACCCCAGTGTGTCATTCTAGGGTTAAATAATTTTTATTCATGATTATTTGATCCACTAAATGTGTTTCATTTTTAGCACGTCTTGGTCATGTAGTTTTTTTACATTTGACACGCGAATTAAAAAGGCTCACCGCCCCTGATCTAGGAGTGATTATTGATATCTCTATAATTTGATTACAAAAGTGTACTTAATTTCTTTTTAGACTGTCATTTAAATTCTTTGTAACAGTTCATTTAACGAATAGAATAGTATTAAAAGCATTAATAACATAGAATATAGATAAATTCCAGTGGCGTGGCGTCCGGTCATCGCTGGATGCGGCGATGACCAAGCAATATTTTAAAACTCTTAATAAGCTTTTAAAACTCTACGATCCAGTTTTAGCAGAACATTTGGAATTCATGTATAAGTGAAGGTAAGATTTAAAGTTTCTTTTTTGAACATTCAACCATTGAATTTTAGAGTTAATAATTTTTCACCACAAACTTAAATAATTGCGATGACCACCGAAAATTTTCACGCCACGCCACTGATAAATTCATCAAACAAGTGTTTATTTTTACATTGATTTCCACTTGAAATCTCAGAGATGTTATTTACGGAAATCTCTTTGGTTGATAGGATTTACAAGTGAAAATCGATGAAATCAAATAATGAAGAGGCGTTTTTCCATTTTTTTTTCATTTTCAATGAATTACTCGCTTTTACATAGGTCAGCAAGAAAAACATATAGCAGTATTATCATTTATTAAATTAACACCTACAGAATTAGGTTAAGGTGCTAAAATGCTTGAAAAATTAAAGAATTGGGCAAAAGTGTAGCTATGTTAAAAATGCGTTGTTCTTTGACAGATATTTCTAAGCAGTGAATCTGCATCAGAATTTATTTGGTAGACTGTATGTAATTTACATTTCAATTCTCACTAAAATCTTTCCTTAAAACTTCATTTTCTTCTGAGAATAGAATTAACAGAAGATACGAAAATTCAACTATCAGACATTGATATTTACATCGATTTTCGTTCGAAATCCCCAAAAAAGTATTTACAGAAATCCCTTTGGTTGATAGAAATTTCAAGGGAAAATCGATGTAGTCAAATAATGAATAGACGTTTTTCATTTTCGTCATTTTCAGTGAATAACTCGCTTTTATTTATTTCAGCAAGTAAAAAATATAGCACTACTATCATTTGCTAAATTGGCAGTATCTGATAGAGTGAGATTAAGGAACTTGAATGCTTAAAGAATTAGGCGAAAGCGTAACTATGGCGAAAACTGTGTTGTTTCTTTCGATATGTATTTCAAAACCAAGAATCTGCATCAGAATTTATTTAGAAGACTATACTTAATATCCATTTCAATTCTGATAAATTTCCTTCATCAAAAGATCATCTGTTTTAGAGAATAGAATTAACAAAGGATAAATAACACAGGAATATACAGATATCAGACATTGGCAGTTACACTGACTTCCATTTGAAATCTCTAAGAAATTATTTTCGGGAATTCTCCTCGTTAGCAGGATTTTCAAGTGAAAATTAATACAGTCAAATAATAAAGAGGTGTTTTCCATTTTTGTTCATTTTCAATGAATTACTCGGTTTTACTTATTTCAACAAGCAAAGCTGTAAAGGTTATTATCATTTGTTAGGAAAGGATATTTATGAGAATTGAAATGGATATTAAGTATAGTGTCCCAAAAACATTCTGATGCAGGTTCATAGTTTAGAAATACATGTCGAAAGAAACAACGCAGTTTTCGCATATTTACACTTTCGCCCAATTTTTTAAGCATTCAAACACGTTAAGCTCACTCTATCAGATACTGTTAATTTAAAAGTTCATCTACTTTAGAAAATGGAATTAACAAAAGATAAATAATAGAGGAATATACAGCAATCAGACATCGACAGTTACATTGACTTCGAAATGAAATCTCTGAGAAAATATTTTCGGAAATTCCCCTCATTGATATAATAATCAAGTCAAACTCGATGAAGTCAAATAGTAAAGAGGTGTTTTCCCTTTTTGTCATTTTCAATGAATTACTCGGTTTTACTTATGCCAGCAAGCAAAGCAGTGAAGGTTGGAATCATTTGTTAAATCAACAGTATCTGATAGAGCGAGCTTAAAGTGTTTGAATGCTTAAGGGAGGACACGACTGGGTGCAATCCTATGGGAAATATGCGAGCTTTAAGCATTCCTCGGAAACTACCCTACCGATTTTGATGAAATTTGGAATACATACTCCCTGGATTATGCCCAAGACTTATGGCAGACAGTTTTTTTCTGCGACTAAAATTTTTTATTTTAGAGTAATGGCAATTTTTCAGAATTTTTCCATTTTTCAGAAAAAAATATTTCTGAAACTAATTATTATTTTTTAAATTGTCTGCGTCATATGATCTTATATTTATAGTCTTCTACCAAAAAATGTTTTATCGAAATCGCTCGAGTACTTTAGGAGTTAATAGGGTTTTTAGCTGAAAAGTACAATTTTTCGGAGAGCTAAAAATCTTAGGCACTTCTAACATGTGTAAAGTTCTTTCACAGTTTTATCAAACATATGAATTAAAGTATATAGAAACACTTAGATAAAATTTAGTTGCATATAATAAATTAGTATAAAATATTAGAGTAAAATTTATGTGAGTGGACGTGGCGTCCCAGTCCTTTCTTCCCTTAAACAATCGGGCGAAAGTGTAACTACGCGAAAAATGGCGTTGTTTCTTTCGTCATGTATTTCTAAACCATGAACCCGCAGGAGAATGTATTTGGGAGGCTAAATATCCATTTCAATTCTCATTCAAATCTTTCATTAAAAGGTCATTTACTTTAGGGAATAGAATTAACAGAAGATAAATGATACAGGAATATACAGCAATCAAATAATTGCGATTTACATTGACTTCCACTTGAAATCTCTTAGAAATTATTTTCAAAAAATCCCCTGGTTGATAGGATTTTCAACTGAAAATCGATGAACTCAAATAATAAAGAGGCGTCTTCCATTTTTGTCATTTTTACTGAATTACTCGGTTTTACTTATGTCAGCATGCAAATTAGTGAAGGTTATTATCATTTGTTAAATTAATAGTATTGACAGAGTAAGCTTAAGATGTCTGATGGAGGATTGGGAAAAAGTATAAATAGGTAAAAAATGTTTTGTTTCTTCAACATATATTTCTAAACTTGCACAAGAGTTTATTTGGGACATTGCACGTCGGCGTTTTACCGATTCTAGCTGGCCAAAATTATTTTAGGCGTTAATATAGTCGCATTGCCATGAAATTGAAAAATTTGATTGATATTTACTATTGAATGTTAGGTATTGCAAAATGTAACGTGTAGCAGTCATATTTTCGAGGGACATTCAAATGTATTTCATTACGTTACGGCCTATGGGGTAAAATCGTTTGTGGTGGTTTTTAATGACGTTTCATAATTTCAAACGTTTTGAAATTTATATGCATATCTATGAAGTGCACTACAAGATGATTGCTATAGAATATGGTATAGATAGCATTTATCCAATATTAACAGGGACACTAAAAAGAATTATGTTACATTAAGGTCTATGAAGAAAAATTGTTTGTGGTGTATTTTGTCCGTGTTACACTATTTCAAAAGTATTTAAATTGATATATATCTCCGAGGTGCTCTATAAGGTGCTTACTATTGAATATGATGTGCCATTCATCTTTCATATAAAGGGGTACACAAAATGAATCTGTTACATTTTTCTCTGTATGAGCAATAATTGATGGAAGTGCGTTTTCAGTTGTGGAACACTTTTTAAAATTATATAAAAATTGCATACTATTTAGTACGTATAAGTTCTATAAATCATATACAGGGCTGCACAAAATATCTGAAGTATATTTCCGTTTATTGACGGAAATTGCTGACGAAGAATTTTCAACTGTGCTATGCTTTCACTAACTGTTCTGAATTTATCATATTGTAAATTATATGTTAAATCTATAATCATATACAGCGATGTACAAAATGTTCAGCTGTTTTTTTCGACATTGGTTGATATTGTGTTTTCAAACGGGTTATATGTTTTACAAATTATTACTTAGACATCGTTTTCCACGTTATTAAGCTGTGAAGTTTTATTATAGTGGTCCGAACGCGTTGAAAAATGTTTCATAATCTTATTGACGCATGATTTTACTTCTTCTTGATAATTTTAATGATACTTTCTTAACGGTATGGAAGCTAAAGTGATAAAACTATTTTTGTATTATTATAACAAATCCTAAAATTTCTTTTTCTAAAATTTAAGATACGGGGCAAACATTCGACAGCTTTAATGAAAATTGCTGTGTTGTATATGCTGTTGTATATTTATATTTATCTCTGCACAGAGGAACCTTATGTAAAGAATCGGAATCATAAGATATCATGATAAAATGCCTACATTATGTTCTGGATTCAATCAAATCTGAATTTGGAGAATTTGTCTGGATCAATTTTGTAACCACTCGAAATTTGCAGCCAAGTAATATATTTTAAATCAGTTTGTCCTGAGATATCTACATACAACTGACAAATTTTGTCCAAATTTGGTCTTAAATTTAAACAATTCGCTCTTGTAAAACTTCATGTGCTCTTCATTGCAATTTTTCTCTATAAACAAAATATTTTCAACCAAATTCACATTTTCATTAAATTTTAAATCTTGTTGCCGTTGCATAATGGTGCAAAAGTTTATTTCTGTGACAAACTTAAATTCTGCTGTCTTTGATAAAAATAAAATGGTACTTGAAATAAAATTAAAAAAAATATATTTACGCTTAATAAGCTAAAAACAATTCTAAAAACTGGGAAGGCACCTACGGGCAGACAAATTTAATTGGAAGGAAAAAATAATAATCTAAACTATTTAATCATTGGTGTGTTTACAACATTCAATGCCGATGTGGTTTGTCCTATATTAGACAAACTAAACGTAAACTCCGTTACAGAGTCAAAGAACACATAAACTATGTACAGAAAAAATAATTGCAGAAATCCTCTATCGCCTCTCATTGCTGGGGGAGGGACATAATTTCAATTTTGACTCAGCTACCATTATCAAGAAATGCATTACTCCTCTGGATTTAGACTTTTTTGAAGTTGTTCATATCCATAGATTTAAAAACTCCTTGGTTAATGATTTGTCTAGTGTACCATACATCTCAACTTTCTGGGCGGATTTGTTGTGCCACGGTACTTCACTTCTGCTTTAATTTCATTGGCTGTTGGAACTTGATGGTCTTTTGGTATTGTGTTTTGACATTTGGGTTTTCACCGTACATGTAGTTGGGGGAATATTGTTTTTGTATTTTTTATACACTGAGGATGTGAGACCTTGAACTCACGAAAAAGTATACGTCTGTTCAAATTAACTTATTTTATTGTGTGTTTAAACGTTGTTTTTAAGTAATTTATTTAATCATATCAAAAATTGAGATTAATCGTGCTTTTATCATATAACTTTTTCTATATTAAAACTGAAAAATTGTAAAAAAAAAAATACAGAGTTTTTTGCACCATTAAATATGAAATAACAGCTGATATATGCAACCATTATGCACATAAATCCGATAAAATAAAGTCCATATTTTGTTTGGAAGCGTCCATAATCGAGCAATATATTTTAATCCGCTTCAAGTAACAGATTAAAGAATTATACTTAAATTGATTGATTCATTCCCAACTAAGAAGCACCGACTTTGCGCTAGTCTGTGGACCATACAATTATATATATATCAAAACCAATAGCAGGATACAACGCCCTAACTATTGAGCTAAAACAGGCAAAATATAAATTTCACTAGGATAAACTTTTAAAAATCGACTTTTGGCCGACTTGAATCGGTAAATCACCCAACGTGCATTGTATTTAATTTCCATTTCAATTCTCGTTAAATTGTTTTATTTTAAGTTCATTTAACGCAGATAACTCTTAAATACATCTTGTAGCATATCTGCAACATGTAAAAAAATTGTGTTTGTGTGGCATCTGGAGGAGTTTCCATTAACTAATCTATGTTTCATACCTGATACACTATGTTTTCAGTGGGATCATTGCACAATTACTCCAATAGACGACGGTAAGGCGGATATTTAGTTCATTTGGCGGGAAGTAACAAAGAACATCAGATATTCAGAATTCCCTTACATTTTGCAAGGTTTAATTCGTACTTAAAATATTATATAAAAAAATCGCCTACATAAAATATGGTGTTTAGATTCATGCTTATTAAAATAATTACTAATAATTCACTATTTTAATTAAGACAGCAGTTTTTGCTTGTGTTGCAGATGTTCAACATAAGGAAAAGTTAAGATATTATATGAAAAAAAAATCTCTGATTTTTTAAATTATTTTTCTTGTGCAATAAACTTTTCATAGAATTATGTATAATCTTTTTGAAACAAAATAAAAATTAAGTTGGAACAGGATTTTTGAGTTTGTCGAAGCGATCAGAAACATCTCTATTTATTCAATTCCTACTATTAGTTCACATTCTCCCGATATATATCTTGTTCAAATTTTCAATCGTTAATAAAATACTTATTTCAAATGAAAATCAAATTTCAAAGTAATTGCTTAAGAGGCGCAAAGGGCCAACATAGTGAATAAGATTCCATGCCGGGACTGGAACCCGGGCGCATCAGTATAGCGCACTGACGTTCTACCGACTAAACCACATGGAACGATACCCAGCCTGGAAAATTTCTCACTATAATATGTTGGCAAGGCTACAAACGCAGCACAAGAGAAATAGTGATACAACAGTGTTACAATAGGGAGAAATTACAATTTAGTGGATACAATAGTGAGAAATTTTCCAGGCTGGGTATCGTTCCATGTGGTTTAGCCGGTAGAATGTCAGTGCGCTATACTGATGGCCAGGTTCCAGTCCCGGCATGGAAGCTTTTTCGCTATGTTGGTCTTGGCGCCATTTAAGCAATTGAAATTTGATTTTCATTTGAAATATTGTAGGCAAGGCGAATGTTTCTCGCTGGAATAATTTCCATGTATTAATAAAATACTTATTATTCATCCACTCAAGTTCAAATACATTTTTTTTGAACTTGTAGTGGATGACACTTGATGTTAATACAGTTTTTTTTCAAATATTAATTCATTAATTAAATTAAATTAATTAATTTTAGCTTTATATGGGAGAAAATAATTTCTCTTATTCAAATTTTCAATCGTTTATAAAATACTTATTATTCATCCTCTCAAGTTCAAATACATTTTTTAAACCTTGCAGTAGATGACACTTGATATTAATAGAGTTTTTTCAAGTATTAATTCATTAATTAAATTTAATGAATTAATTTTAGTTTTATATGGGAGAAAAAATTTCTCCGATTCAAATTTTCGATCGTTAATAAATACTTATTATTCAATCTAATTAGGAATTGACTTAATTTTTTTTATATTACTTGTTAAAGTATCAAAACACAAATAACATGCAATTAAAGATCTTTTTTTTTTCCTTTTCTGCCTAAAGTATATATACTTTACTATATTATTCAGGAAAATAAGTGTTGTATATACAAAATTAATATTTAAATTTTAAATTTAAAAATTCATCTCACTAATGCTTCAATTAAAATCTTTAAGTGCTGCGAGCATGATAAAACTCTAAATTATGCATATAGAAAACAATTTTTGAACAGAATAGAGTAATAACACACCTACTTCTAAATTAAAACCAGAATATGCACAAAAAGTTTTGTTTAAAATTTAATTTTAGCACAAAATTTTCAAAACATTTTTCAAGTTTTTCAAGTGCAAAATCATAACTAACCAAAATATGTGAAATTTTTTGGTTTTAGCCTTTACACTATAAAAAAATGCATATTTGTCCAATTTTTTTAAACTGTAGATGACATTGGTTTGAAAGTAACAATGCGCACAATCTCCAAATTTACTAATCTGAGAAAACGCATTTTAAAGTTTCAATATTTACGGACCATCAGTTATACCTACCGTCTATAAATGATTAGAACTCAAGAAAGTTTGCAGAATTTTGAATGTGGTTTTTCGCATATTGTTGAGAAATTGAAAAAAAAAAATCAGAATAAAACAAAACAGAAAACTGATTTTTTGAAAGTGTAAAAGTCCTGTGCCCCCTTAATGCATTTAAGGGATAATAGTAATAACAGAATGTAAATCATACAAAATTACCCAACAGTCAGATGTTTATTTTTACCAAAATTTCCACCTGAAAGCTCAGAAAATTATTTGTGGAAATCTCTCTCGAATCTTTCTATTTTCCAAGTGAAAATCGATGGAGTTAAATAATGAACTAGAGTTTTCCATTCTTTGCCATTTTTAATAAATCACTCGGTTTTACTTATGTCAGCAAGAACTAAGAGCAGTTCTATTAAAGTATTAACGTATTATCATTTCTCAAATATTAACAATATCCTATGAGAGTGAACTTAAGGTTGAAATGCTTGATAAATGTGAAGAGCTGAACAAAAGGGTAATTATTACAAAAAATTGTTGTTTCATCTGAAATATATTGCCAAACAATGAACATGGATCAGAATATTTATGTGATTTACATGACGAGTGGTTAATTGAGTGATTATATTTAAAAGAAGCGTTTTCATCATACTTTATGTATCACTAAATTTTACTTATGTAAGCAATAATTGCGCATAGCTGTGAAGTATTACTGGCATTTCTCAAAATTTGAAAGCATCTAAGAGGGTGGGATTAAGGTTGAAACAATGAAGAACTGAAGAGATGGCAAAAGGGTATTACAGGGAAAATTTGTTGTTCCGTCTAAGATACATTAGATATAATTATGAACATTCATCGGGATTTATATGAGTAACAATATGAATGTTTTATTGAGCGATTGATTACATTTAAAGCAGGCGTTTTCACCATATTTAATGTATCGCTATTTTCTTTTTGTAAGCAAGAGTTGCGTATAGCGATGTAGTGTTACTGCTTTATCTCAAAATGTAAGAGCGTCGAAGACAATGAGCTTGCTTAATCCTAGAATAAACACACATATATTTTTCGAACAAATCTGGCATACTAGGCTCTAGAAAACTTCAATACGTTTTTGCCTAAAAAAAAAAAAAATGATAAAAATATAATTGTGTTAGTTTTACATAGACTAAACGATAGCATAAAAAAAAAGAAACAAGTAAAAATTAAGTTTAAAAAATCAAAAAACCCGACTGCGTAAAAAGCGAACAAATTAAATATTTCTCATCAATGTTAAACTATTTTTTACATTACTTACCTATTTTTTTATTTGCTTGCATTGATGACTTTTAAGTTGTGTTTAATTGTTAGTTCCTATCTATAAACGCTGTTTTGATGAGGCCTATAGATGTCTATGATGGTTAGCGTTGCTATAAAGCTAGAGATCCGACCTACACAACTTCCAGGTTGTGTAATATTTAAACGGAACTTCTGACTGTAAAATAGTCAATGAAACATCCTCTTCATTTTGGAAGATCTATCCAATGATATGCCACTCAATAGGGTGCGTAAAATTTTCGCGTCCACCGCCCTTTTGTATTTTACGGCCGCCATTTTGAATTTATAAAAACAAAACCTAACCTATAACAATTGGACGGTTAAGACGAGTCGACAGAGACCTCATTTATTAAAATCCATCCAGCCGTTGGGATGTTTCGAGGATATAAAGAAATCTACATACCCAGCTTGGCAGTCGGGTAAAAAGAAAAAGATGAAGGAACAAAAACAGTCAAAAACAAGTCGGAAATTGCACGTTAAACGTAGCAAATGACTATAACAAGTGCTATAACTAGTTTTATATATATTCAGATCTTGGTGCAATAGCTGTTGTACTCTTATGCAAAAATACATCATTACAAAATTTATTACGCTAATATATATCAATAATACGGAAATAATAAGACTACAACTTAAATACACCGAAATCAGCATGGCAGCCTAGAATTATTATCTATCAGGACATATCACTGAATTAATTACGTAGTATAGGATTTAATAGAATGAAGAAGACTTTTAATAATATCTTTTAAAGTTTTGATTCGATTTTCATAAAATTTGAAAGGACTCGATAAAATTTTGCAACAATTATATATTTAAAATTTCAGACCATTCGTTTGGGTAGTTTTTGCTCTGCTATATGCGGACGGATAGGCAGACGGATCAAACGACGACTATAGGTGTCAAGTATTTATGTAATTACGAACGCACCTAAAAAGATGAAAGAAATCACGAAGTAAAAACTGCATTAATTAGCATGTTTTTGCATCTCTCCAACTCACCGCATCCAGCTATCCAAAAGTTCGCTGTGATTCCAAACGATATCGAAGTTGGTGTCGAATAGCTGCCAATCCACTGGAAGAATAAGGGTGCCTTTATACTAGTAACAGTGGTCGCCAGGAATAGTGGGGTTTTGTGAGACCCCGGTGTGTCATTTTACGATTAACACTAAAGCTACCGCGATGGGTCAAATGATCCTTTTTGAATTTCTTTTTCGAATTTTTCAAACTAAAACATTACGAAATTTCTTTATATTTCACGACTTTTATTAAAATATATGACCATATTATTCCTTAAAATGCCTCATCTCCGAACTACTCTTTTTGCCTAGAAAAAATATTTTAGGCTTAACTACCGCAAGGGGTCATTCGACACCTGAATGAATTTATGTTAAATCATAAAGGTATAAATATTTTATTTTATAAGAACATTAGTAACTTTCGTATTTTTGCTATTACATCATTTATTCTACTGCATTGCATCATATTTGTTAACCCTTTCAAGGGCAAAGCATTTTCAATACTAAAGTGTTGAAGTAAATAAATAGCACCGGAATTGGCCAACAAATTTATTTGTAAATATGAAAAAGGCTATATTTCACATACATATTAAATGGAAAATATTTTACCAAAAATTCTGGTGCCATCGTGGCGTTTGGGAATTCAAATTAAGTGGCTTCATAAACATACCACCTTCCCTGAAAGGGTTAACGTGGGATGGTGCAATTAGAAATTGACTTTATTCTGGGTGAGATTCTACTTTGAACAATTCGGGTTATATCGAGAACGAGATAATCTTAAAGATATGTGGTGAACATAAACCAAATTTGCACAATATTTGTTTATTAAATTTTCGAATTTCTTGAAATAATTAAATGTTTTCTTAATTTTCTTGCGTAATTATATTTTTTTTTACTTTAATAAACAAACAATTTGTAATAATTACAAAAAGATTTTATTCATACACCAAAGCGTATGAACTGGTTTATTTTTCACAAAACATCGTAAAAGAGATAGTTTTTTATATAGGGGTCATTTGACCACTTTCGGTAGGAATAGGTATAAAAAAATTTCGGTGCGTTTAGCGTAAAGATGGAAATTGTAGAATAATCGTTCAGCAAGTTGAAAGGGTAATTAAATCAAAAATTTGTTGTTTTATCTGAGATGTACTACCAAACAATGAACATGCATCAAAATTTGTGCGATTTATATGATGAGTGCTTTATTGAGTGAGATTAAGGTTAAGTACTTGAAGAATTGAAGGGATGTTAAAAGGGTAATTACATTGAAAATTCGTCGTTTCCTATAAGATGTATTACGAACAAATGGACATTCATTAGGATTTATGTCAGTGATATGATGAATAGTTTATTGATTGAATATATATAAAGCAGTTGTTTTTATCACATTTGATGTATCGCTATGTTCTTTTTGTAAGCAAGAGTTGCGTATAATTGTGTAGTACCACTACCTTTTATCAAAATTTAAGAGAGCTAAAGAATTAGGATTGAAATTCTTGAAGAACTGAAAGGGCAATTAAACGGAAACTTTTCTGTTTCATATGAGACATAGTACCAAAAAATGAAGATGCATCAAAATTTACGTGATTTATATAATGAATGGATCTCCTTTTCTTTGTGGATTCTTTTAAAACAAGCGTTTTTATCTTATTTAATGAATAATTTTTTTCACATGAGTAAAATGAAATTCAGGGTAGTCGTCAACATTATATGATTATGAATAAGAGTGTAAATAAAAGTAAGTTAAATAAATTTATAGTAATTTAATGTTGCATTTACATTAGTGCTCCCGACGCATTACGTAGTTCATTTATACGTTTAACTGATGTATGTACCAGGTGTCTCAAAAAGGACTGATGATTTTAAATTCAATAACTTGAAAACGGTGGCAGGTATTAACAAAATTCTTGCTGGAGTGTTATGTTAGATGTCAGGAATTTTTATGCTACGATTCTCAGTTTTAGTTACAAATAGCATTGATAGATAACGTTGCAAGCAATAACCGCTAAATCCAGGCTCGATTTTTCGGCCTCTCTCTTCTTCCATGAGAAAAAAAAGGAGAATAAATTGCATTGAATGGATCCCGAAGTACCAAAAATTGGGTCTGAGCGCCTATTGCTCCCATCGCCATCGATTGCTTGAAATTCGAACTAAAATCAAGAATCACACTGAAAAAACTCCTGACATCATACATGACCCTCCTGCAAGAATTTTCTAAATATCTGCCACCGTTTTCAAGTTATTGAATTTTAAAATCCATCAGTCATTTTTGGGATACCTGGTATATACGTTTAATAGGTCGATACGAAATACATATACCTTAAAAGATGCTTTACGTTTAAAAGTATCCGGGTACATATGAGTGTATCTATGTTAAATGCTTAAAATAGCCATGAGCGTATTATTGTTCCATTTCATCACCATTACAATAACACAATGTCAAAAGTGCTGATTTAAAATGTTCTCGCGTTACTTTTTTTAAAAGATATTTCACAATTGTACACATATTCATAAATTAAGGAACGTATTTTAATATTTATCAACTCTCTAATAATTTGTTACTATTTTTTTATTTCGAGATAAAACATTCCTGTTAACATTTTATTCGGAAATAAAGAATCACTATAATACTCGTACCAATTAAAGTTGGAAAGCAAGAAATCATTTCAACCGTAAAAATTCTAATTATGTCATATATTTTTTTCAAAGATAATTAATTAGAAATTCTAACTTGAATTTCAATTACTAACGTAACTATTAACTTTGTATTATCTATCTTCTTTGAAATCTATATGTGCTATTTTCTTTTGACTTCTATAATGTATGGTTTTTAACTTTTTTTTTTGTGATACGAGATAGATTTTTGATTAGGATTTTAGAGAAATGCGTAAAGAAATTAGATTTCTATTAAAAATAAAAATGAATAAATAGAATGATGTTATATGCGTTATAAGAATAAAAATATGTAATTTACTAAAATTTATTGTAAAGGATTATTCGAAATTTTAACAATTTGTGAGAAAGAGATTGACAGAGAAACACAAAAGAAAAGAGATTGAAAGAGATACACAATCAGTTTATTGAGCAAAAAGACAGAACACAGAGGAGAAAGGGCAGAATTAGAAAAATCTAGGATTTGAAATTTAGAAAGAGTTTAAGTTTAACCTTTTCAGATTTTGGATAGCATAATGTCATCAGCCCAGCAGAAATGGGGTTAGGGGACGAAATCTTACATTTCGAGCAAGCTATTTTAGTTATCGTATTTACGAAATCCCATAAGGTATCCCTTATATCTTATATCCTCAATTATATTTTTGATACACTGCTGAGACATCCAACTAATATTTAATACAATGGATCTCGTATGGCATATTTATAAATTTGCTAATTTAAGGCGATGCGTGTATGCATCTATTTGTGTTAGTCTTAATACAATAATTATGTTAATCTATAACTTTCTCCATCGTTTATAAAGAGTATTGTCTTCCTTTAAATTAAGCTTTGCAAATGTCCGGCAAATTATAGAACTTAGGTTATATAATCAATCAGGAAAGTGTGTAAGAGCACAGTACTTTATATCTCCCCTAAAAAAGCAAACCAGTAGCCGGGCATTTACATCCTCGAAGTTAAAGGACAATTCGTCAAGAATTTCTGTAGATCAGGATTGGCGAGCCTTTTTATAACCGCGTGCTAATTTTTTTCCAAAAATATTTTACACGACATTGACGTGCCAACAAATTTAGTGGATTGAAAAATTAAAAAAAAAAAAAAAAAAACTTTAAATGATAACATTAAGATAAAAAAAATCAAATGGGTAACATACAGGTGAGGTAATTGCACTATTATAATCATAAACAAATTAAATTCTAGAAATTATTTAAAATATATGTGATTGCGTTGTTGCATCTCGGAAGGAAAATAATCAATATCAGGTTCATACTAAATTAATTTCAACATAATGCAAACTGAACTGGATTTATATGACAACTGCTTTTTTATTTGATTTTTTGTATTATCCATTTTAGAAACTAATGACCTTGCGGACATAGATAGATAGAAAAATATTAAAAGATCAAACGCTAGTTTCTTTAAATAGCTCTGAAATTAATTTCTAAGTTGAAACAATTTTATCATTGGTACATTTACTAATGTGGTATTTTACGGTATTTTAAAAAGCCGAAATTAAAATTCTTCAATTTCCAATAAATCAAATTTAGTCAAGAAGAGATCATCTAAAATTTTTGTAGTATCACTGTATATTGATTTAGTTACAAGTAACAACGTGCCAAAATTATTCTATCGCGTGCCACTTTTGACACGCGTGCCATAGGTTCGCCGTCTCTGCTTTAGATGTTCGACAAACCTTATACAGACGAAAGCGTCCGGTCACTGCTCCTTAATTTTTGGACATCAGTGTAGCCCGAGTTACCTACGAATCGAAAAACGTTTTCTTTATCTTCAGAAACCAACATTAATGCTTATTTAACCGTAATTTTAATTGATTCTTACAAATAAGAACGCTTCATATTATGGTAAATTAACTGTAATCTATAAAAACGATTGAATTACTGGGCAGTTTGCTGGAGATTTTTCACAGTGCATACAGAAATAGAAAAAAATTGATTTTTGTTGTCAGTGCATTTCCATTTTTTAGGTGCGTTCGTAATTATATAAATACGTAGCACCTATAGTCGTCGTCTGGGCCGTCCATCTGTATGTCCGTCTGTCCGCATATAGCAGCGCAAAAACTATCCCACCAAATGGTTTGAAATTTAATATATAGAATCGTTGCAGAATTTTGTTGACACATTTCGAATTTTATAATTATCGAATCAAAACTTATTAAAATATTAATAATAGTTTTCTTCATTCTATTAAATCCTATTATACGTAATTAATTCAATGATACCCCATGATAGGTAATAATTCTAGGTTATCATGGTGATTATTCTGTTAAATCCTATCATACGTAATAAGTTCAATGATATCCTATGATGGGTAATGATTCTAGGTTGCCATGGTGATTACGAGCTATTTAAGATGGAGTCTTATTATTTCCGTCTTTCGGAATATAATATACGTAATCGTAATAAATTTTGTATTTATGCATTTTTGCATTAGGTTGCAATAGCTATTGCACGAAGATCTGCATATTTATAAAACTAGTTATAGTACTAATAGTATGTACTAGTTATAGTACATACTATTATATATATATATAGTACATATTATACCAGTTATAGTACCGTTTGACCTACAATTTACGACTTCTCTCTTCTCGGAGAAAAAAAAACGATTGAGAAGAAAGGAGAATAATTACAACTCAGAAATAATTATTAAGAATTAACTCGATTTGAGGTAATATCGAAATTCGGCTTCCTTATATATTTAGAAATATTTAAATATTTCAAAATATTTCCAATATAACAGACGTATTTTGAAGTCGTTATTTAATTTTCCTATGGTATAAAATCAAATAAGATATTTCAAATGCGCACTCTGAAACAGAAAAAAGGATTTCTGCTGTCAGTGCTTTTTCAATTTCACTTCTTTTCTTGCAGAAAGAATGAAACTAAAGTAAAACTGATTATAATCAAGAGAAGGAAAGACTAGATTTTGACTTCTTTATTTAAATTTGATATGACAGAGAATCAAATAAGATATTTCAAAACCTCATTCTGGAAAAGAAGGATTCGATTTTCACTTCCTGAGCAGTTTTTCTTTTTTATTTCCTTAAACAAAAAGGTTAAAAAAAAAATACTGTATATAAAACAGAATTAATTATTCAAAATTAATTTAAATTTAAAGTATAAAAAAAACGTGTTTAAATACAAGGTTTAGATAAAATTAATATTTTCAAAATATTCACTATTTTAAAATGCCTTTTTTAATATGATCAAACTATTTTGATGTCTTTTATAACTACCAGCTATCTAACTGTCCTAAATGTACGCAGATTAACTTGTAATTTTCCAGTACGTTCGTAATTACATAAATACTTTACACCTATAATTGTCGTCGTGTACATCCGTCTGTCCGCATATAACAGCGCAAAATATACCCAACCGAATGGTTTGAAATTTAATTTACAGAACCGTTGCGGAATTTTCTCAAAAAGATATGAAAATCAAATCAAAACTTAAAAAGTTATTAATAAAAGTTTTTTCATTCTATTAAATCCTATCATACCTAATGAATTCAAATATAACTCATGATAATTCTAGGTTGCCATGGTGATTACGTCCTTTAAGATGGAGTCCTATTATTTCCGTCTATCTGAATTTAATATGTAGAATTGCAATACATTTTGTATTAATACATTTTTGTATAAGGTTGTAACAACTATTGCACGAAGATCTGCATATTTATAAAACTAGTTATAGCACGAACGCACCTCATTTGCCACGTTTGACTACAATTTCCGAATTCTCTCTTCTTTTCTTGGAGAAAAAACTGCGTGAAAAGAAAGAAAAATTATTACAACTCAGAAATAATTGTTAAGAATTAACTCGATTTGAGGTAAAATTGAAATTCGCCTTTCTTATATATTTACAAATATTTAATAAAGTATTTCCAATATAACAGACTTATTTTGAAGTCGTTATTTAATTTTCCTATGGTATAAAATCAAATAAGATATTTCAAATGCGCAGAAAAAATACAGAAGCAGAAAAAAGAATTTTTGCTGTCATTTTTGCTTCATTTTTATTTCTTTTCTTGCAGAAAGAATGAAGCTAAAGTAAAAACTGATTATAATCAAGAGGAAAAAAAAAGACTAGATTTTGACTTCTTTATTTAAATTTCATATGACACAGAATCAAATAAGATATTTCAAAACCTCATTCTGGAAAAGAAGAATTCGATTTTCACTGCCTGAGCAGTTAAGCCTTTTTTTATTTCCTTACAAAAGGGGTAAAAAAATACTATATATAAACCAGAAATAATTATTCAAAATTAATTTAAATTCGAAATATTAAAAGAAACGTGTTTAAATACAAGGTTTAGATAAAATTAAACTTTTCAAAATATTCACTATACTACTAAAAATTAATATACTGTTAAAAATTAAAAATGCTAAATTAAAATTTAAATATGTTAACATTATAATTAATGTACGAAATATAAATTCGAGATCGCTGAATAACAAGCAAACGTCGTACCAACTTAGCTACGACATAACAATCCTCTCGTTACAAAGTAAGTATTTAACCCTTTGTTCCATATTCTAAAACTGGCAAATACCCAACGTTAAATTTAGTATTTTCCTACTAAAAGGATCATGCTGAATGAGAAAAAAATTATTTTATGTGTTATAATTTTTTATTATTTGAGTTACAGCTTGTCCATTATAGTGGACACTATGAACACAGAATTGAAATGTAGTGCTGTCAGAAAAATAAGATTTATATTAGTTTTCTTCTTGAATATTATTATATTCTAAAAATATTTATGCTTAAAATTGAGAAAATATTCATCGATGGTGAAATTTGTGAAAACAGTCCGTTTATGCATCGATGCAAAGGTAAATTTGACACTTTACGCATGAATATGTTGACTTTCTTTACATAGTTCCATCTTGCATCGTTGTGCACTTTGGGATGTTTGACAGGGAAAGTGTTCCATCTTGTCATATATGGTGTCCTTGCGTATAGAATTTGCTCTTACTGGCAATTGTCTTAGTTGTTTGTCTTCCAGCACATCACATTCTTCAGAGTATGGAATCAAATGCGGTTCACCAGACAGTCGCGTCACTGATTGAATGAGTCCACTTGCTAAAGCCAATTAAAATTTTCCAAATTGTATGTCGCAATTTGGAAACAAGCTTCTGTATAATAGGCACGCAGTGACAGCAGTTACATCAATTAAATGGAATATAATTCTTTTATACTACTTCTCGGTTTTCAGGTGAGTTCTGTATAATGCTCATAACATGTTACATTTATCTACTCCTCCTATATTTTGGTTATAATCTTCAATTAGAGCTGTCTGGTCCATTTCAATTAATAAAATATATTTTTTTAAATGTTTTGTAGATATCAATTTTAAAATTGCTTATTGATATTTTATTTTTTCAATATTGTCATACAGACCTATTTCAAACAGAACACATATGCGATTATTTTTAAACTAATAAATTGCATAAATAAATGAAATCAGGCAATTATAACTTTAAAAATGTGAAACAGATGAAAATTTATACAAAATATGCCTGCATACTGTTAAAATCACAAAAATACGTTAAATTTATATTTTAAAATTTTCGCTGTTTACACTCATGACGTCCACTTCAGTTGACAGAGTAAAATGTCATAATGTTGATGCTGTGCATGGCGTCCACTATAGTGGACAGTATGTAAAAACTTCCATAAAATAAACAAAAAAAGTTTTTTATACTTGTTTTTCAATTGTCTATTAGGCCAAGACGTTTAAAACAATAATTAATGAACAAAGTATCATTTAAATAATATTATTATAGGTTTAGAGACATTTTAGTTCATGCTGAACAACTTACCGGTTTTCTGATGGGACGTCAATATTAATTCTATCTCAAGAAGTAAGTTAACCGTCTAGCGGGTTCATTTCGATTTTTTCCCTGAAAGCATGAATGTCTAAAAATAGCATAAGCTTTAAATAGGAACTGGGAATGAAATAGGTTGGATAAGAAAATATTGCCAATTTTGTCCACTGTAGTGGACAGTATGCAACAAAGGGTTAAGTTGTATTATAATATTAGACCCCCTGTTTCTCGAGAACTAAGGAGCGTTGTATAAAATCCGTTGAACCTGAGACTAAGGGATCTCTACCATACAACATATATTAAAATAATCAAAATCTGTGATTACCATCTCCTTGTTAGTGTTGAAAATTCTTAATATCTCTTTTTCATTTCATTATCCTTTTTCCATCATATAAATCAGAGAAAATTCTTCAACTGTGACTGAATTTCACAATGGTCTGTTAATTATGGTCTGAATTCTATTCTCATACGTTTTAATGCAATATAAATAAAAATAAATCTTTTTGACTATTTTCAAATTTAAAGTAACGAAATTTCTTTAGTAAAAATTTACAGAAAACACTGTTAAACTAATGATTAAAAATAGCAATAATCTTATTTATTAATTTTGAAAAAAAAAATTGTGCATAGTGTTTTTATGATATTGCATAATTATTCTATGTTCAATTTTACATAATGTAACTAACTTTCTTTCTTTTTTTTTTCTAGGTATGTTTCAAAGCTTGTTTAAAGATTATTGATGTGGAAACTATTCATTAATAGACCATCCTAACAGTTAATCAGAAAATTGTTTCAAAGCTTATTCAGGGATTATTGATGCGAAAACCATTCATTAGTTCTGCAGCTCAATGGTTCTGTCAGAAGGCAAGGGACGGCAAAAGATTTTACAGGTAAGGCTGAAAAGTTTAAACATATATCTTTTTATAAATGTATGAGAGCTACTAGAAAAGACGGAGAATGAATTTATTTTTTAAACTGTATTCGACAGACAGCAGCGAAACAAAATTTTGAAATTTCAAAAATATCGTCTGCTTGATAGAAACGATCCTAAGTAAATATGGGAATTTGTTTGACCAGATTTGAAACACAAATACAAAGCAAGGTATTTTTTCAGTTATAGAAAATTGGGGGATGATTCATGGAATTCATTTCTCAAGTGTATTCTAGTATTGTATTCTAAAGAAATAATATGCTCAGCAATGTATGTGTTTGCTTTGTAACAAACAAATGCGACTAGATTATTTCTAATGTATTTCAGAAATAGTAAATTCATTTTAAATATTTTTTTACTAGGCCTCAAAGTTATTCAAAGTTATTAATGGTTCAAGTGGAATTAAATTTGCAATTCTAAAAATTAACTAATGTATATCTGTTTTATACGATATTTTTTCCTCCATTCATGCAAAAAGTTCTCTATATCTACAAAATTTCGAGCTCCCACGTACACATAGAGCAATAAATGGGTATCTACCCTATTAAAACCCGTGCGCGTATCTATGGAACCTCAAAAACTCGGAAACCTCAGGACGCAGGGCTACAAAATTTGGTACACGGGTTGCTAGTAGGGGCCCCATGAACGCTTTTGGGCAAAAACAAATCGAAAATTTTAAATAGATTTTTTTTAATGTTTTTGACGATTTTTTGCCGTTTTTATGTTCAACCCGTAATCGCGCGAGTTCTAACCAGTTCCAAATATTTACTGCAATGTGATATATACATATTATGTATGCCAAGCTGCAATACTAAGAAGCTAGCGAATTCTTTTACTTCACATGCAAGTAATTAGAGATTATTTAATTGCGCTTAATTATTACTTTTTTTTAAATAAAGAAAAACATTTTATCACAAACACCAAGAAAACTTTTTATTATATTTATTCTCTTATTCTAAATACATGGCACGGTGGGTGATTTAACGATTCTAGCTGGCCAAAAGTCGATTTTTAAAAGTTTATCATAGCGTAATTTATTTTTGCCTGTTATAGCCCAGTAGTTAGGGCGTTGTATCCTGCTATTGGTTTTGATATAAATATAATTGTATGGTCCATAGCCTGGCGCAAAGTTGGTGCTTCTTAGTTGGGAATGAATCAATCAATTTGAGTATAGTTCTTTGATCTATTACTTGAAGTGGAATAAAATGTACTGCTCGATTATAGATGCTTCCAACAAAATGTGAGTTTTATTTTATCGGATTTATGTGCATAAAGTTTGCACATATCAGCTGTTATTGCATATTTAATGTCGCAAAAAAATCTCTGTATTTTTTTTTTTTTTTTTTTTTTTTTACAATTTTTTAGTTTTAATATAGAAAAAGTTATATGATAAAGCTCGATTAATCTCAATTTTTTATATGATTAAATAGTTTAGATTATCAACTTTTCGTTCCAGTATATTTTGTCTGCCCTTAGGTTCCCTCCCAGATTTTAGAATTGTTTTAGCTTATTAAGTCTAAATAAATTTTTTTGAAATTTTATTCCAAGTACCATTTTCTTTTTATAAAAAACAGCAGAATTTAAGTTAGTCACATAAATAAACTTTTACACCATTATGCAACGGCAACAAGATTTAAAGTTTAACGAAAATGTGAATTTGGTGGAAAATATTTTGTTTATAGTGGAAAATTACAATGAAGAGCACATGAAGTTTTACAAGAGCGAATTGTTTAAATTTATGACCAAATTTGGACAAAAATTGCCAGTTGTATGTAGATATCTCAGGACAAAATGATTTAAAATATATTACTTGGCCGCGAATGTCGAGTGGTTACAAAATTGATCCAGACCAATTCTCCAAATTCAGATTTGATACAATGCTAAACATAATATAGGAATTTTCTCTTGATATCTTATGATTCCCATTCTTTATATACACTGTTAAAAATTTGCAGCACACTGTCCAGACATTTGACCGTTTTTATCGAAAACGGTTACACAACCGTAGTTTAACACTATTCTGACCATATTATTGGTCATTTTATGGTCAGAATGTACTTAAATTACGGTTATAAAACCGTTTTATCAAAAAACGGCCGAATGACTGGCCAGAATGCTGCAAATTTTTAACAGTGTACGGTTCCTTTGTGAAGAGATAAATATAAATATACAACAGTATGTACAGCACAGCAATTTTCATTAAAGTTGTCGAATGTTTACCCCGTAGCTCACATTTCAGAAAAAGAAATTTTAGGATTTGTTACAATAATACTAAAATAATTTTATCACTTTATCGTCCATACCGCTAAGAAAGTATTATTAAAATTATCAAGAAGAACGTAAAATCATGCGTCAATCAGATTATGAAACATTTTTAAACGCATTCGGAGAACTATCGAACAACTTCATAGCTTAATAAGGTGAAAAACGATGTCTAAGTAATAATTTGTGAAATATATAACACGTTCGAAAACATAATTTCAACTAAAGTCGAAAAAATAGCTTAAACTTTTGTACATCCATGTATATGAACTATAGATTTTTCATACAATTCACAATATGCTAAAATTTAGAACAGTTATTGAACGCACAACACAATTGAAAATTCCTTGTCAGCAATTTCCGTCAATAAACGGAATTGTTCTTCAGATATTTTATGCAGCCCTGCATATGATTTATAGAATTTATTCACGCTAAATAGCATGCAATTTTTATAATTTAAAAAAGTGCTCCACAACTGAAAACGCACTCTGTAAAAAAAAAAAAAAAAAAAAAAAAAAAAAAAAAAAAACGGAAATTGTACTGGCAATCGAGACGCCAGTATTATTTATGTATTTTAACGGGAAAATTTCCCCGTAAATTCCAGAAAAACGGAATTTTTTCTGTAATTTACGTCGAAAAAGTTCCGTTAAAATACGGAAATTGTACTGTCGTATACAAAGTAACAATAGTAGATTGGGTGAAGATGCTGTATTTTTTACATTTTTTTTCTTAATCACCTGTTGATCTTATTCGTTATTTATTAATCTCTTAGTGTAATGAGAGTGCAATAAAATCTCGGAAAAATGTGATTGGATCCAGTACATTTATTGAAACTGTTAGCTACATGAAAGTTGCAAACAGTTCCTAAACAAATGTGCAATTTGTGGCATATCTGAGATACTGCTGAAAAGATCAGAGATACATAAAAACAATAACAAACAAACAAAAAAAAAAAACAGGATTTTAAAGCACTTTGTGACAGTGGATTTACAGTATTTAAACGTGTTATAAAGTTCTAAAAATAGACATACTCAAGGACCATAATTCTTTTCAATTTTAAAGCATTTGGAAGCCCCTATACCCACCATGTTAAATTAACGTACCTTTTCTGAAAAACTACCGAAGATATTCACTTGAAATTTTTTATATACATAATATGAATATAAAATGAAGTCAACTTTTTAAACAGATATTCTTTAGTTATTTTTTTTTTAATCTGGAATAAAAACCACTTTTAAATAACAAAAAACTTCCATTTTTCCAAAGAATTTTTTTTTATAAAAATTTTGTAGAAATGTTTGTAATAAATGTACATTTCAGATTGATCAGGGATGTGTGTGAAATATTCTGGAATGATTGCAAACAATAATATGTAGTAGTTTCTATAAAAAGATTCATCAAAGTTCACAAAGCAACATTTTGAGAAAAATGTGTTTAAAGTTTACGTATGTAATGTTTATGTATGAAGTAAACAAATTGAATTACTTAAATTTTTTTAACTTCTTGTTGTTGTAGAAACAAAAGTAATATACCTTTCGAAAGAGGGAAAATAAAGGAATCAAAATATTAAAAAAAAAAGACTTATTTAACGAATTTGACTTCCAACTGCCCTTAAGAGGAACTCAGTTTTTCTGTTCCTTTTACACACTGAAACGCGAAAACGCCGTAAAAATGCATAATAGCCGGCTGAAGAATAGCCAAGACGTCTAACACTGCCGTATAATGAAATGAATTTAAGTAAAAAATGAAGAAAATCATATAAAAGCAGTGAAAAATAATCCAATAAGATATATTATGTTCTTTGCTTAGGTAAGTACGTATAGATATACTGTGTTCACCCGAACTTAAAATTTTTATACTTCACTATATATAATAAATACACAAATAAAAAAAGTGCCTTTTTATAAGGTAGCTCATAAATTTAGTATACAGTATATTTAAAAATAATTCCAATTTCGTCATTACGTAGCTTTTTATTATCTAAGGTTCTATTAATGCTAAGATTGACTTATGAATCTGATTTAAGAGCGACTGAGTTTTTACATTCAGTTTACTCATTGTAACGCGCAATGTCATTTCAAAGTTTTTTTTACATCCTTATATACAAATAAATAGATGGATAGATAAATATATGTTAGTATGCAGCATGAAAATTTGCTGTTTTTCACAACCAAAAACAAAATTTTTACATTGCAAATTATAAATCTGTTTATCTTAAACTTTCCGATTTATAGAGATAAATAACTAAATAAACCTGTTGGCATTTTACCAGTTTCGTTTAAAGCATAAAAGTAAATTTTTGTAGCGATATATAATCCTCTGAAACATAAAAAAATGAAGAAAGTGAAGTACAACAAATGCCAGAAAGACATAAAAACATTCAACAAATTTCTTACATTTTCCTTTCTTTTGACTGACTAAAAGATCAGATTTTTTTCTTGGATGTCTTTGATTTTTCTTTGAAGATTAGAAAAAACTTTATTCGAGATTATCAGAATAAAAGAGAAGAAACTGCCTCTTAACATTCTTCAAAAACCCTTTTATTATATAAAACGTTTTAAAAGAAGGCTAAATTCTATAGTTCCTTGTTTTAATACTTTCCAACATAGTTGAAAAATGTTTATGACTTCATTTCGTCTGGCCTATCTGTCCGTGCTCTTACTCACATAAATATGCTCGGATTTCTTTGTAAAGCTATATGTTATTGAAGTCTACTATGACGTGTTCGGTGTTGAAAATTAAGTGCGTAGCATTTATAGTTCGTTTACAAGAACATTCAAAAGAATTTCGTTACATTATCGTCTAAGGGGAAAATACGTTTTAAATACACTGCTCAAAACAATTAAAGGATATTGCAGTTTTAGGTGGATTTTGTATCTGGTAAACTGTTTAACTGATTGATACATGGTCGACAGACATAGTAGGTTATATGAGAATAAATTACACATGTTTGGCAGAAAAAAATGCATTTTATTGCGCATTTTTGTACTAAAGGAAAAAAACACAATTTGTGCATATGAGAAAAAAAGAATAAGAAAAAGTGTTTTCTTCAAAGAAAATCATTTTCAGTAGGGGGTATGGTTTCCACGAGCAGCCAGCAACGTTGAACACCTTTGAGGCATGGACTCAATGAGGCTATTAATGACGAGTTGGGGTATTCTGCCCCACTCTTCCAGAAGAGCTCTTTCCAGTTCTTGGAGAGTTTGTCGGGGTTGTTGGCGGTCAGAAACTCGTCTTCCTAGAGCGTTTCAAACGTGCTCGATTGGATTCATGTCTGGAGAACACGCTGGCCATTCCATTCGAACGATTCCTTCCTCGAAAAGGAAATCCTCCATCAGGTTTGCACGACGTGGCCTGCAGTTATCGTCCATTAAAATGAAGTTATCTCCGATTGCTGCAGCGTAAGGGACTACAATAGGTCTGAGGATCTCATCCCTATATCGGCGACCAGTCAGAGCTCCATCTCGAATGATGTAGAGGTCAGTGCGCCCGTCAATGGAGATGCCACCATGCACCAACACTCCTCCACCGCCAAATCTGACACTTTCGTGCACGAAAGCAGGATTATTCCTACTGCCACGGTCCCTCCAGATGAAAATACGCCTATTATCCGGATGCACAGAAAAACGGGACTCGTCAGAAAACAGAATATTGCTCCATTCATTTCTCCTCCAGTTGACATGCTCGGTTGCCCACTCCCTGCGGTCGCGACGATGCTTGATGTTAATCTAACACATACCATCGGTCGGCGAGCATACAGACCTACAGCATGGAGCCGGTTTCGGACAGTCTGAGTTGAAATCGTGGTGCCTGTAGCCGAGCGAAGGTGTTGTTGGAGAAGAGTAGCGTTCATGGTTCGGTGTCTCCGAGCTTTTAACGCTAAATACCGATCTTCATTGGGCGTTGTTGCCCGTCTACGACCTTGCCCTGGTCTTCGGCCTGCACATCCACTCTCCAAAAAACGGTTCCAGATCCTGAAAATGACACTTTGTGACACTCCAATGGCTTGCGCTACTTCGGCTTGAGTTTGGCCCCCTTCTAACCTACCAAAAATTCTCAAAGCTTCTGAATCTGTCAAATGACTTCGCTGAGACATCGTACTCATCGAAACAAAGCAATCACTGAATTCCGATCATCCTTGTCTTCATTCTCTTTTATCCAGTTGAAAGTCAAATTTCATTCGCTGCCGCTGAAGCGACGTTTTTGACGTCGAACTCAAAATTTGCATACTCCACAGTTTGAAAACCAGAAAAATTTGCATTTGTGATTCTCTTCTTCTATTTTCGGCAAAAAAAAAATTCGTTTATATCTTTATTTTATATAAAACTTCAAATATCCTTTAATTGTTTTGAGCAGTGTATATCAGGTTATAAGGAAAGCTTTCCGCTAAAAAAAGTTCTTAATAAAGTTAGACAAAAACATGAAAGCAGTACCTTTAGTGCAGGCAGTGATCAATCCCCAAAACTATGATATTCTGCCAACGTTTTGGCAGTTTTTCAAAGCCTTCGTCCCAGATAATTGGAGGCCGCAAGTCCAAAAACAGATCAACCTCATTTCGGACGTCCTGTGCAGGATTAAAGATAGCACCAGCAAGACGTAGCTGCAGGTGCGATAAAAAGTAGAAGTCGGAAGGAGTGATGTCGGGCCTGTATCGTGGGTGTGGCAAAAGATCCTATTTGAGTCCATACATGGCACTAATGTCTAACGCCTTAGCTAGCTCTCGAGTGGTTGAATACTCATATTCTTCCAGAAGTTCTCGCAGGTGGGCCTTATCAACATCAGTAGGCCAGCTAGAGCGCTCTGCTTCTTGAATGTCATAGTTCTTGCTTTTGAACTTTCAGTACCAAAGCTTCACAGTGTCATATGATACAATAGTAGTACCTAAAGCTTTAGACATGATTCGGTGAGATTGTGTAGCTGACTTTTTGCAACAAAAGTAAATGATGGTTGTAATCTCGTAGCGTGATAGTTCCATTTCAGACACCTTGTACTTAATGACAATGATATTTTGTTTATAAACTTCACAACACTGCATTATAAAGCAAATCTCTTTCTTTCAAATGCCAAAAATCGTTTGACAAAATATGAACGAACACGTCAACGTGAACTGTTTGTGTAGGCGATATTAGCTGTGGTGTTAAGCTTTCACTACATATTGAACAAATTGAAACATATTGAAATATATATACATCAATGCCGTGCTCTACAAGACACTTACAGTAATATATGATGCTCAAAGTATTTATCGTTAATTTACAGGAGCTCACAAACTTTTGGTTGAAATATTGTCTATGTACGGTAATTGTTAGATTCACATTTTCAGTTGTGCCATAGGTTTTTAAATTTAAATATGTTTTCGAATTATTTTGTGGGTATAAGTTCTACAGATCATATACAGGGATGCACTAAAGGATTAGAGTACAGTTCCGTTTATTGACGGAAATTTCTGAAGGGGCCTGTGTTATGCGTTTTCTAAGTGAATAAAATTTCGGCATATGTAGTGTATAAACAAATATATAGATCATATACAGGGCTTCACAAATGAATTTGGATGTTTTTCCGCTTATAGATGAAGAAAACTGCTGAAACTGGGTTTTCAAATCTATACTAATATTACAAAGAAGTAACTGTTTGTTTTGTAGGGGGTAATCTCTGGAACTACCGAACCGATTTGAAGAATTAATGTGGTAAAATGCTGGTGACTATCTCTTCTCCACCATAGGCTATTACGTAGCTTTCATTACAAAAAGCTACCTATTGCAGCCGTTTGGAGGAAAGCGATTTAAAAAAATTTTGGTATATTTTCATCGATCATGACCCCCAGACCCCGAAACCACCCTCCGTTCAAAATTGATATATATATATATATATATATATATATATATATCTGACCTATGTCACACTCTAACTCTCGTAATTATGAACCGATTTCGATGTAATTCGGTGTGTACATAGTACATAACAATGTCTCGACCGAGTTCGTTGGCCAGCTTCATCCGCCATTTAAATTTTTTTTAATTTAAAATTTGAAATGTGGTACCAAAAAATTGAAAATGGAAAAATATTTTTTTCTTATGTATTTGACCTTTATACAAAGATTTCGGAGCAGTTTTTGTTTCGTCTATATCTTGAAAAATGGCTGAGTTATAGCATTTTGAATTTCTAGCGTGGCTGACATTTTGAAACGTCCTGATTTTTGTCACGTAATAACAGGAGTATTAATGAACCGATTTGGATGCACCTTGGTGTGTACATAGTACATACAAATATCTCGACCGAGTTCGTTGGCCAGCTTCATCTGCCATCTTGTTTCAAAATGGCGGCCATTTAAAAAATTTAAAAAAATAAAAAAATTAAAATGAGATACCAAAAAATTAGAAAATGAAAAATACTTTTTCGTATGTGTTTGACCTTAATACAAAGATTCCGGAACAGTTTTTGTTTCGTCTATATCTAAAAAAATGGCTGAGTAATAGCATTTTGAATTTCTATTGTGGCTGACATTTTAAAACGACCTGATTTTTGTCACGCGATAACAGGAGTATTTATGAACCGATTTGGATGTAACTTGGTCTGTACATAGTACATACCAATGTCTCGACCGAGTTCGTTGGCCAGCTTCATTCGCCATCTTGTTTCAAAAGGGTTGCCATTTAAAAAAAAAATTAAATTTAAAATTTAAAATGAGTTATTAAAAAATTGGAAAATGAAAAAGATTTTTTTATGTGTTTGGCCTTGATACAAAGATTTCGGAGCAGTTTATGTTTCTGAAAATTTGTTCTTTTGTTTATATTTTAAAAAATGGTTGAATTATAGCACTTTGAATTTCTATCATGGCTAACATTTTGAAACGATCTTGTATTTGTCACGCGATAACACACGTATTCGCCTATTTCGATGTAAGAAGGCATGTGGATAGTATACATCAATACCTCGACCAAGTTCGCTGGCCAGATTCATCAGCCATCTTGTTTCAAAATGGCGGCCATTAAATTAAATATATATATATATTTAAAGTGAGGTGCAAAATAATTAGAAATTGAAAAAGGTTTCTTTCTTAAGTATTTGACCTTGATATAAGGCTTCAGGAGCATTTTTTGTTTGTCTTTACCTTAAAAAATGGCTCAGATATAGCAGTTTCAATTTCTATTGTGGGTGACATTTTCAAAAATCTGATTTTTTGCATGCGACAGCACTCGTATATATCAACCGATTCCGATGTGAGTGAGCATGTGCACAGCAATTACTAAGGTCTCGACCAAGTTCACTGGTTAGCCTCATCCGCCATGTTGTCTTAAAATGGCAGGCACTTTAAGAAATCGCCGAGTTTGGCAGCCAAATATAAGTTACTTTAAAGAAAAGCAGCTTGGATAAAGCTGACTAATTTCACGAAATTATCATTCATTATATTGATAAAAATTAGTATTGAATCTCCTATATTCGGTTTCCACTAAATTGAGCTTCTTGTGTTTGAATGATATAAGTTGGCTTTTTTAAAATAAGGAATATGAAAGCTACCTCTTCCTCCCGGCACTGGCCGGAAGGACTTTATTTTATATCAGTACAACAATATTCAAAGGGATGAAGGAGCAAAAGACGTTCTAAAATTGCGATTTCTGTGATTGTTGAGGATAGAAATTTGAAATTTGGTGTAGTGGCAACTTTTAAGATGTAAATATTTGCTATAAACGGTTTCTAAAAAAAATCAAAATTAAAATGGTGAAATAAGCAGAAAAAATTCTAAGAACTTTTAAAATAACAATTTATTTGGAATTGTTAGGGCTAGAATACTTAAATTTGGTATTTAGCATGGTGTTTACTTTTAAAATGTAAATGCTCGCTAACAACGGTTTCTAAAAAGTTCGAAATTTTAAAGGATTAAATGAGCGGAAAACGTTCTAAAAACCTTTTCAATTCATGGTGTAGACGTAAAAAAAACAGAGGGTATACGATATAGGCAGAGGGTATACGCTAAAGTCACAAACGTCATGCCTAGGGTATGCGCTACAGCTTTATTTGAAAAACAGAGGGTATACGGTGCTTCTTAAAATATCCAGAAGGTATACAACGTATTCCCGCGTATACCTCCGCTACATCCCTATTCTCAACTATGATTTATCTGAAATTGTTAAAGATAGAAACTTAAAATTGATATAGCTGTTACTTTAGTAACATAATTGCACTCACAGAAGACTTTTTTTAATTTACAAATTTTAAAGTGTGCAGGAACAAAAAAACATTCGTAAATTGCGATTTCTGTAATTGCGATTCTGTAGTCGTTTGCATAACTAGAAGCTTAGAATTTGGCAAGGTGGTTACTTTTATCTTTTAAGATGTAAATGTCCTTATGAACGGTTTCTAAAAAATTCGAATCTTCAAAATGAAACATGAAATGTGCCAAAAACCTTCAAAATACATTCTAAATTACCATTTATTTGGAATTAATTTTAGCTCTCATGAAGTTAACTCTCATGTTCGCCTAACTCAGTATAAGAAGGAAGATTAGTCAAACTCTGGTTTATTTAGTAATTTTTGAATTATGAGCAGCAATATAATTTCCCTTTATAAAAATAGGCTCACAAATACCACTTGGCATAATTCAACAATTACACGAGCAAGTCCGTGGGTTTTGCTAGTGGGTTATGTGGGAAGAATTTATGGCTTTCAATGCCAAAAAACACTCGATAGCAAAAAACGCGCTCTCTCATGAATAAACGGAAAGAATAAATAATCTTTTCGTTGAATGACATACTCTAACTAACTTACTCATACGAAATTTCTGCTACTGTACATTCAATAAAATAGGTAAGTAAAAGACGCTTACCAGTTAATATAGGCTCAGGAATTGTCGATGTCATTGTCAAGGATCGAGTTACTTGTTCTTCGGTGTTCGCTGTATCCTTTTTTTTATGTAAATCATTTCTTTGTTACCAGCACGACTCTGAAAAATCATGTTGAGTAATCCATATATTGCTGAAATGAATATTTGATTAATGTGTGTGTTTTGGAGAATAAAAGACCTAATTTAGATTAAAATACTTCTATTAAATACTTATTTTTGGAGCAATTAAAAGCTCCGTCTGGTTTTAATAATTGCATTTTAGATAGTGAAAAACAAAAAGCGGGCAAAAGAACACGTAGAACATCTGCGAGAAATAAAAAACATAAAAAAGAGCCTGTTTATGATAACTAAAAAGTCATGTGCTTCAAAACTTGCTATTCTGTGGCACATTAGTTCGTCATTAGAGTGAAAGAGAAAAGATTCACTTCATTAAAATATTTTTGAATTCATTAAAGTGTTATTAGTTTGGTAATTGGTATCTGTTCGTTTTTAATCAGATGTTGAAGCTGTAGTGTATCTGGGGTGGTTAAATTTCAAGAAGTTATAGTTTTCCAAATACTTTGCATAGATATCCTATTACACCTTATTAAACAATGACATTTTGAACGCGTTGGAAAGTCTTTCATAACCTCGCATGATACATGAATTTTCATTCTTGTCTTTTATTTCACTATGTTAGAATGAGTGTAAGGATTATTTTGTTTAAACTAATGTGCAGTATTTGTCTTTTCTCTAACTTCATATGCCAATTCTTAGGCTATTTTTCCCCCATTTTACTGAAGTAAAAATTTTTAAAATGGCCTAGTATATGACGCAATTTTGTATGAAAATTTGATTTTTAATTTTAACACATGAGTTATATGGATTTTGATTTTGAAGTTTCTTATACTTTTCATAAACTAATCCAAAAGGTGTTTTTCATCTGCAGAGACCTTCTCAGAAACGAATATATTTTAGAGATTTAAAGAATCATTTTTAAAAACAAGGGTTTCTTTTGCTGCCACTGATTTTTTTTTTCAAAAATTTTGTAAATCTTTCGTAATACAGAAAAGTGTTGAAACGGAACAACAAAAAATACCATAAAGATATCAGATCATTTAACAATGTTATAAACACTTTCCAACACAGTCGAAGAGTGTTTATGAATTAGGTTTGTCTGGCAGTCTGGTCATGTCCTATCTCTCGTAAATATATTCGGATTGCCATGAAAAGTATGCTTACTATTGAATGTCTCGAACTGAAAATAAAATGTGTAAAATTTATAGTTCATCTACATGAACATGCAAAAAAATTTCCGTTCTATTATTGTCTAAAGAGAAATTCGTTTACGATACATTTTATCGATGTTCCGCTATTTCGAACATAATGAAAGTGATAGAAATGATTGAGGTTTACAACAACATGCATTCTCAGGGAGAATTAGTAGCATTTATATTTCATTTACAGTTACGCACAACTCAACTCAACTTAATTTGATTAGATTACGATCTATGGGGGGCGTTGAATCGTTTGCGATGTATTCTAATAATATTATAGTACTTCAAACATATTCAAATTAAAAAAAAATCACAGCGGTGTGCGCTAATGTTTCCTATAGTTTCTGGAATGCGTAACATTTTCCGTTCACATATACATATGCACTAAATATTTCAGCTAAAAGACGGACTATGATCGATTTTATTGTGCGAGAAAATGAAATTTCTTAATAACATTTTGTTAATGTTGGAAAGTACTTCAGAATCTGTGGCCGGATGTATGATTTTTTGTTCTTATTTCGTATTTAGAGCGTTTCTTTTTAAGGGGTCTCAGGTCTCTTAAAGCTTAAAAATTTTCGAAATTTTAGTTTTTTTTTAAATGTTAAACTCCTATCTTTGAACATTTTGATATAATTCTTTCCTTGGAATTCCCATTAGACTAAAAGTTATGGCTTTTAGAATTATACCCGCTCAATAGCTGAAGCAGCGTTTCCAAAACTTTGAAGTCATTTTTCTCTAAATGAGGTTTTTGGGCATAACGCGCGCGGTATCTCAAAAACTTCTGAATATTTTTCATGAAATTTTCAAAACATGTGTTTCATGTTAGTCTGTATAAAATGAACCTAAAATATCCTTTTTATTGTTAAAAAAACTATTTTTTAAGTGATTATATTATGGCAACTTTTTAAATTTTGCATTAGCTAAATACAACTTTGTATTAAAAATATAAAAGTGCTTTAATACAGATTTATTTAGGTTCAGGGTAATTATTACAATCTGAAGTATAAATAGGCACCAAAATTTTCATTCTAGTTGCAAAATTTAGTTTGTAATCTTGCGGGTAATCTGTTATGCCAATTTTCTGCTCGTCAAATGTCTGACCGTTTGGAGACCCCTGTTAATGCTAATTCTGCACCTTGCAATTTTTCAAATACATGAAATGAAAGAACATACTTATAGCTTTCATCCTAATAAAAATAGTGTCTTAAAATCAAATATATTTTAAGATATTAAATGTTGAAAATGGTCTTTTTTTTTTCTTTTTGTCCAATTTTAAAAGTCCCGAAACCCCAAAAGGCTTAGAGCAGATTCTTTGTCAAACGTCTTTTCTTTTCGTTGCAGATTACAACTGACTTATTCGAGACGGTTAGTATGAAAAGATAGAACTTCGCTCAAATACCCTTCAAACATACTTTTATAGTTTAAACGTTTAAAGGAAAAGCTGTATTTACAATTGCGTTCCTTCTTTTTTTTTTTCATTTTTGTTTCAATATAATACTTTGTTTATTGTGTATCTTTTAAGTAGTCACTCGAACGTCTTCTGACATTTCTGATGCAAGATTATTTTCTTTCAAGTGCAACATTTAAAAATCTTTAACCCTTTAAAGCACGATTTTTTAATTTGTTCGTAAAACATTATATTTGAGTCTATTTTTGTTACTTACCAACTAGAAAAATAGTGAAAAAAATTATTTAAAGGCATGTTTCTGCTGGATATAGTCTCATCATGTCACTCCTCTGTGACATAACACAAATTGCTCGAAAAATAGCAATTTTAAATTGTATAGTTACATTAAAGTGTTTGCACTGCATAATATCAACTGTTCAACGATCTGATAATTTTTATAATGCTTTTCATAGTTTGCGGAATTAATAATGACTGCCTTATAAAGAGAGAGAACAAATCCCTGTCGGCTCGGCCTACAGGCGGAGGTAGATTTCGAAGTTAAGTACTAATTTCGTTAACAAAACCTAAATCAATATTAGAGATAAACCCAGTTTCTTCACTAAGAATAAGCTCTAGGGACCTAAACTTTTTGTGAAAATTGTAATATACGCGAAGACACAAACCCATATATATGGAATGGGTTTTAAAATAGCGAAAACAAATTCAGAGAACCTCAAAATGTTAAAATATGTGAATATTTCCATAGTCGGGTTTTTATCATGTTTTGATACGTTTTTTCACACTCACATGACGTTACACATTGACCCGCTGACGTCTATCATATTTCCAATATGATGTAATATATATATATATACATATATTTAATTCTTCAAACTATTTATTTCAGTTTTAGTTTTCACATTGAAATCTTGCTCTAGAAAATTTATGTCGTAATATTCAATTTTTTTCAATTCGTCAAACGGTTTATTTCATAAATAAAGACACAATCTTACTTAATGGTACACAAAACACGAACTTTAATAAGCTAAAAGTTAACTTCTACGTTTCGAGCTGTTTCTACAGCCGTCTTCAGGAAAATATGATGGTAAAATGGCTCAAAGCTCGGAGACGAAAACCTCCTGTGCAGGAGATAATTGGACGGAACTTGACCAATGATTTGAATACAAAAATGTAGTGTTGCCATCTCGGGAAAATAAATAATTATTAATGAATTGAGGTTTATTTAATTTTCATTTTTCACGTGGCAATCTTGCTATAGGAAAGTAATTGTTATGGTGAGAATTTTATTGTTTTTTTTTTATGGTTGACAACTGCTATAACGAAATTCTTTTTATTTTTTCCAGTCATTTTCCCGTAAGAGCTGGTTTTATCAGAATCAGGAAAAGGCGGTATTCAAATTTCTTAACGCTCCCCTTTTCCACCCCTTTGGGCCGATTTTGTCCATTTGCAATCCCCGCTGAGATATTAGCCATCTCAATGTGTTTGGTGAGTTTGAAGACGATCCGTGAATAATTGCGACTTTTATCGTGCTTACAAAATTTAGTACATAAATACATACATGCATACATATATATATATATACTTTTTAGGTGGGGGTCGATTTGGGTTCCTGAGGTCATATAATGAAAAGTCATGAAGGAATTTTTTAAAAGTCGCACCATGGTAAAGACTGCAATAGGTAGTATTTCTTAGAAATCTATCTAAAAACGCCAACTGAGCCCATTGCAAGCAGTATCAACAAAAGATGTTACAATTTCTCCGTGGTAACAAATCGGAGAAACAGATTTCACGATCTTAAATTCCTGTTATTACACGTAAGTAACACATAATAGTTCATCAAAAGACCAATAGAAAGCGCCAAATAGCAAAAAAGATCACGTAACTCTTCAGTTACACTATGTATTTAAAGGGTTGACTTTGAGCAACTCTTAACTTTGAGAAAGTTTACTGCGCTTTAAAAATTTATAATTTTCTTAAATGTTCTCGAAATGTTTTTCATCTCTATTGTTGCTATAAAATTGCAAATTAACATTTAACGAACAGAAATGTTATTTAGTTTAATACTGAAATTCATGCCGTATGGTTTACGTATAAATATCCAAAAAGCAAAATATGAAATTGGATAAAATGATAAAGTAAATCTAGATCTAGTTAACGTTCAGCTCTTATAGAAGTATTTTTTATTACAAAAATATAATAGAAAACACACGAATAAGTGAAGTAGAATATTTCTTTTATTTTAATTGCTTTAGATAAAAAAAAAAAAAAAAAAAAAAAACAAAAAAAAAAAAAAAACAGATTGACATCTTTAACACAGCTCTCTGAATACTAGGTCAACGCGCTGACACAAAAATGGCGGCCACCGTAGGAGGATGTTTTTCATCGTTTGTAGGGTCCCTTGAATTTGAAAATTAGTATCTTCTAAAAGTATTCTTAGTTTTCCCTTTTTTGCGATTAAAAAAGGTGAAAAATACTTTTAGAAAATACTGGTATTAAATTCATTTTCATAGGGTCGAAAAAAAATCCTTGTTGATAACCGACATTTTTTATTATTTTTTTTTAAACCATGCGTTAACTTTTACTCTCTTTGACCTTTTATTTTGGGCTGCAGTAGTATTTTTCTGGAGTATTTGGAATCTATACTAATATTATAAAGAAGTAAAGTTTGACTGTAGAAGTAATCTACACGATTTCAAAAGTAAAAGTGGCGAATTGATGGCGACAGTCTCTGCTACGATATAGGCTATGTTTTGTATCGGTGCTGCTAACCCCAAGGGAATGTAGGAGCGAAAAACCTTCTAAAGTTGCAATTTTTGGGATACTGAAGGAGTTAGAAACTTTACGTTTGGCATGATAATTACTTATAAAATATAAATGCTCTTAAAAACGACTTAGAAATCTAAAAGGGTAAAATGAGCGAAAAGCGTTCTAAAGATGTTCTAAATGCGATTTCTATAGAATTGCTAAGGATAGAAAACGAAAATTTGACATGGCTCCTACTTGTAAGATACAAATGCTCACACAGAACAGTTTTTTAGAAATCCGAAATTTAAAAGGGTGAAGGGAAAAAAAAAGTTATAAATTACAATTTTTGAGATATTGAATGGATTAGAAATTAGATTTGGTACAGCGGTGACTTTGCAAAAAATATGCTCGTTACAAATACTCATTAAGAAAAGTTTAAAAAAATTAAAAGAATGAAATGACATAGCACGTTATTATACATTACGATTTATATGAAATTTTACATATAATTTGTTAATTAAATAATTCCCCATCTATTTAAAAGGCACAAAAATATCACTTGGCATAGTTCAACAAGTTCTCGAGCAAAGTCTCGGTTTTTTAATTGTCTTATATATATTCAAGTTAAATTATCCGAATTTAATAATAATTATTAAAATTTGTATATTTTATAGAGGGTTTCATATTCTTTATTTAATTTTACCAGCGTCACCTTCGAAAAAAAGTTTTTCATCCAACTCTTCGAGATAAATCAAAATCCACGAAGCAATCGACTTATTAGAAATATATTATACCATACAGTACGCACTTAAAAGTATTTGAAAACAAAAGTATAACATCTGATAAAACATTCCAAATAACACTTAATACGTTCTAGAGATTGTTTTAGTGATTACGTTTAATTTTGCATTTAATTATCCAAAAATCCTTGCCGGCTCGGTCTACAGGCGGAGGTAGATTTCGAAGTTAAGTACTAATTTCATCAACAAAAGCTAAATCGAGATTAGAGATAAACCCAGCTTAACAATTTTATCTGGCCGCTTTTAACGAGTTTTTAGTTTCATTTTTCTGTAAGAGCTGGTTTTATCAGAATCATGTAAAGGAGGATTAAAAAATATATTTTTCCACGCTCAACAACTCGAAATTTTCTGACATATTTTCAGACTCATTTTTGAAAGTAAAAACATGAAACCTGCTGACGTGATCTTTTGAAGAGATTTGTAAGCGACCTGTGTTTTTATTTTTTCGTTCAATTAATTAGAACTTGATTTAAAAACAATTATTTTCCCAGTGCGAAATTTATTTTTTATTCCCAGCACTATCGCTTCCTGAAATTCTGTTCAAAATGCCTACTTTGACAGCATTTTTTGAAATATATTCTGTTTTTGTCAAAAAATCGACCAATACGACACATTATAAAGTTTCTGAATAACAGAATCTGCCAACTGGATGCGTTTGAGAAGAAAAATGAATATTTAAAAATGAGTCTGAAAATAAGCAGTTTGGATTTGCACATACTCTCAATACGAAATTTTTTTCTTCAACCCCTATTTTTGCTTAATTTATTTATGCTATAAGAGTTACTCCTAACAAAAACTTGTCAATATAAAAGTCGTACATAATATTAAGAAGATGTATATTAAATTAAAGCGGGTTAGATATCTTGTGAATTGACGAAGTTATGAATTTTTTTCTTCCCCAAGCCCCCCTTTTTTTCGTTTTTAAATTTAAAAAAAAAATTAGTAAGAGTTGGTCCTATCAAAAACTTGTCAGTATAAAAATTGTAGATAGTATTAAGAAGATTTATAATAAGTTTAATTTAATTTTTTGTCTTTTGAAATGACGAACCTATGAATTTTTTTCTCTTAAAAACCCTATTTTTTTCGCCCCTTGAGCCCTTTTTAAAAAAAAACCTATGATATATAGGTCAAAACTGGGAAATTTCATTAGCGGCCACTGGCCAGTAGGACTAGTTTTTTAAGTGGCCACTTTCTTTAAACTAATGGCCACTTTTTTATTTAAAAATACTAAACAGTAAAATTTCTATAAGTATCCCAGACAGCACAAAACTCTTGCATCAAGCTATCTGCAAGCTAACTACCCGTAAAGCATGGTGACGTCACGGCGACGTCGTTGTGAAGTCACACTGTGATTTTGTGACCGTCGATGTGACGTCACGTGACGTCGATGTGACGTCACAGTGACTAGAATGCGAGGTCGTTATGGCCGTTTTAGAGGTCGTTTGTGACGTCACATTGTGACCACTCTGTGAAGTCACGGTGTGACAAATTTGTGAAAAGTGTGTCATTTGTGACTATTTTGGCATTAACTTTGTGACGAACCTGTGACGAAAGCGACAATGCTTTGACGTCACACTGTGACCAATTTGTGAAATATGGGTCATTTGTGACGAACTTGTCATAAACACTGTGATTTCAAATGAAAATCAAATTTCAAATTAATTGCTTAAAAGCCGCAAATAGTGAAAAAGATTCCATGCTGGGACTCGAACCCGGGCCATTAGTAGAGCGCACTGACATTCTACCGACTAAATCACATGGAACGATACCCAGGCTGGAAAATTTCTCACTATTACATGATGGCGAGGCTACAAACTCAGCACAAGATGGAATATTTAGCGTGAGCCACCAACATGATGCAAACACGAAACTTAATTAAATCCAGTATCGATTGAAATTATATTAATACTTGGAAATTTTTCCAGAGAGAACCATTCGCCTTGCATACAATATTTCAAATGAAAATCAAATTTCAAATTAATTGCTTAAAAGGCAATTTTAATTTGAAATGTTGTATGGAAGGCGAATGTTTCTCCCTGGAAAAATTTCCAATTATTAATATAGTTTCGATGCTGGATTTCATTAAGTTTCGTGTTTACCGCATGTCGGTGGCTCACGCTAAATATTCCATCTTGTGCTGCGTTTGTAGCCTTGCCAACCTGTAATAGTGAGAAATTTTACAGACTGGGCGTCGTTCCATGTGGTTTAGTCGGTAGAATATCAGTGTGCTATACTGATGGCCCGGGTTCGAGTCCCGGCTTGGAATCTTTTTCACTATTTGCGCCTTTTAAGCAATTAATTTGATATTTGATTTTCATTTGAAATATTGTATATAAGGCGAAGGATTCTCTCTGGAAAAATTTCTAAGTATTAATACAGCGATGAATTTTGAAATAACCTTTTGCTGTAAATATAAAATCTTATCTTTTTACCGTACTTTTTAGCAAAATATCGCTATTTTGGAGTCCTATTCTTCTAAATCATTAAAAATTTTTCCACTTAAAAAACAATGCTTATCAACTGACATATTTTTTATTCAGTTGTATGCTTGATATTAAGTTCTATGCTTGATATTGAGTTCAAGGTTGATATTTTGAATGTGTAAATTTTTTAATTTTTTGTGATTTGTCATTGCTTTATTAAATACGAACATGGAGACTCACGGATATTAATACAACTATTATTTATAGAGCGGCATGATAAGCGATATTTATTTAAATTTTTTATTCCCGTGTATATTGTATTTTGTGAATATGAGATAAATAGATTTGGTATGTTTTATAGGAAAAGACTGATCTGGGAAATAGAAAAAAAACGAGTAAGAAAAATCATGCGTTAATCATAGATTATAAAATACTTTCCAACACTTTCTGAATGCTTTAACAAGACATCGCAATTTAGGGAAATGACGTAAATAAGATAACTAAGTAAACATTTGAAAAATTGATTTCAGCAGTTACCGTCCATAGCCAAATATGTTTTCCAATTCTTTTGAACAACCCTGTATTTGATCTGTAGGTTGATACACTGAGAAAAATGAAGTACTCAAAAATAAGTAAACCGACGTACTCATATCGAATTGAATATTTTTGGATCAAAAATGAACCCATGCTTTCTCTATTTTGAAACATCACATGTTATCAAACCCAAACAAACGAATAGTTTTGTACCCTGTAATGGTTCATTTCATTTATGGCGGCATAAATGATGTTTATTAATGTAAATATTAAATTATGCACAGCATTTTAAAAATAATTTAAAAGTGCTTGGAAATAATGCTCTTGTCATAAAAATATTCGATTTGAGTATCTTGTTAAGAATTTTGCTATTTTTCTTAATAAATAATCAATTAAACATTTCTTGTTAAGAACTTTGAACGGGAAATAAATGTCAGTACATTTTTACTTTAAATTTTAGGTTTTTCTTTTTTTGGGGGGGAGGGGGGCAGTACATAATGATTCATATTTGATCACAACCAATGAATAAAAAATGAGTACATGTGTTTCTCAACTTTGAGTACATTTGGATCGGAGCTATTTTGAGTATGTGACGCATTTAAAATTGAGTACTTTTTACTCAATTTTGACTTCCCATTTTTTTAAGTGTATATATACTATATAATGGGAAAATTTAGTTTAGCAAGAAAACGCCTAACAGGTTGAAATTCTTTTTCAGCAATTTATACTATGTATGGAAACATACTTGACTACTTTTGTACAACCCTGTAGTTTACCTAGAATCTTTATTACACGCCACTATTTAGTTAAAATTTAATTCAAACTAAGACACTCTTAAAACTGCTGAAATCACATTTCCAGAAATTATAATTTATAGACGGTCATGTATCCAATTCTTTACGTGATCCTGTATATCGTTTTATCTATATTCTACAAACATTTCTTGGTAAATTAAATGCAGTTCAGCAAAAAAAAGCACAACTCCTTTAAAAACCACCTTTAAGCAATTTGCGCCCATACCCAGTAATCCTTACGAATACTTTTGTGTAGCCTTGTATAGGAATTATAGCATTTATATACACCATATACTATGCATAAATATAGTGAATCATAAAAGCTCATATCATAATTAAAAATACATTTCCAGCAATCATCGCTAATGAACAGTACTTCGGATACAATATAGTATCTGAAATATTTTGTGTGTCCCTGTAAATGCTATATACGTATTATTCGTATTATACATGAAATAATTTATAGTATGTAAACCTCAGCGACATATATCAATTTCATTATATATGAAATAGATTAACATAATTAAAGTATGCCGCAAACAATTCCCTCCACCCCTATATCATTATGTAATTGAATTCCTTTTTTAGCCCTGTAAATGAACAATAACTATTCTTTGCATCACATAGTCAACAGAATGCATATTTTAGTGCACTTCATAAATGCATATAAATTTTATTCTGTTTGAAAGCGTGCGTAAAATCATAAAAAATCATTTGAAACGATTTTTTTCCATAGGCTGTAATGTAAAGGAAAACTTTTGGCTGTCCCTGTAAATGAACAAAGCATGCTACAAACTTCATTACAAATAGGTACCGTGCTATGGTAAACGTCAATAACATCCAAAAATTTCAGGGCAATCCGAGTATATTTTCGAGAGTTAGAGTGCGGACAGACTGCTAATCGTCCTATATTGCGTCCTATAACTTGTGTCCTATATTATGTATCCTGTATTATATGAACTTTTAAAAAATATATACTAAAGCAGTTTAATCTATAACTTCCCATCAGGCATGAAAAACACTTTGTTTCAATGCTTAAGTATCATATTTTACTTTTTAGTGCCAATAATTACGTGTATCATAAACGTAGAAAATGAATTTACAATAGAAGAAAATTTAATAACCGATTCAGAATGTCTATAATTAAATGTTTGATTAAAATCACAAACAGAAAAAATGCTTACATACAATTTAAAAAAATAAATATACCAATTTGAAAAATACTAAAAATAATAATTAGGATTTATAATTGTACTATTAAACAACAGCAAACTCAATAGATAAATTAAATGCCTTATTAGATTTAACAATATCTCAAAAATATTTCGATATGGTATAAGGAATTCCTATTATTTTATAATTTCGGCAAACGTTAAATCTGAAAACATTGGTTTGAAGATTTAGAATTTTGAAAGATAATTTAAAATATTATTAGCACTAAAAGAAAATTCTTTCAAATGTTTCACTACTGTAATATGTAAAGATACATTTTCCCAGTATAATGTTAATTTCTAATCTGAAACAGTTTCGTAATCTTATGATAATCGAACATCATATTTATCCCCAAAATAATAATAACTATAAGTGTTAGTAATCAAAAAATAGTAAGAAGCCGATAAAATAATTCCAAATCATTGTCGTTCCATACATTTTCAATCTCAAGTAATAGTAAATTAATGTTTATATTAATTCCAGTATGAATGTAGGCATGCACTGCACAGTCTCTGCGCAGTTTTTTTTTCTAGCGATGGCAGATTAAGATATTTTTCTTTACAGTTATCGAATTTTAAAATATCGCTTCTAACAGTTTAAAGATCAGTCTCTTACAAGTATAACATAAAACTATTTAACTCATATGTGTACAAATCAGGAATAAAATATTTAAATTAAATAAAACTAACATATACGTTCTATTAATATCCGTGTATCCAAAAATGGTCATTTCCTTATCTTAAAGTGTTGTAGACGTGGTGAAGGTGATGTTCTAAAAACAGTGAACTATTTATTTCCCGCGTCTTCTCATGTTTATTTTTTTGTGGGCAGACGATTTTCAAGCAGATGGTCTGGTACAGATTATTTGTTTTTGCATGCAAGAGATATGAAACTTGAATGCGCAGTAATTTTCTGAAAGTATGGTTAATTAAAATTTTGTATTTGAAGAAATGTCCAATGTATTTAACATTTTCTTTTTATCCGTACCAAATAATACAAGTTAAAATGTATTGTAAAGTTCATTTTTTCTAAATAATTATAATAATAATATTCATAATTAGAGTTTATTAGATATACCATTGTTTAAATTTTCAAAAGGTGTAAAAATAAATTTAATGGTTATAACGAGCCCCCCCCCCCCCTTTTTTTAAAGTAAAGTTTGTTTTGCACAAATTTTGTATATTTCTTTTATTTTCGGAAAATGCTAATTTTATTTAAAAAGTCTGAAAGAAGTAGAATTTATGACTTGAATACAAATTATAAAAATATTCTAAAGCAATAAATGCATAGATGACTAAACTCTGAAGACTCTTTCTACGTGCTCATTAAAAGGTGCAGATTTAACTGTAATAGAAATTTTTTATTTTGAAACCACAGAAGTGTTTCGAATAATCCTGGTCGGTAAAAAAAGAAATAAATAAATAAATTTCCTCCCAGCAAACTAAATATGTAAAGTGTATAAATTTAATATTCCTAATTCTAATTATATTATCCAAATGCTAGATAAAATTGAAATCATGAAAAAGTATACATTCACTATCTTAGATATCAAATTGATAAAATATAGCCTGAAAATTTAGTTTATTAATGATTGTATCGTGCACTTTATTTATTATGCCCCCCCTCTCCCCTTTAGTGAGAGAATTTACCATTTGCTATCCACTAATATATTTTATTCCTTATGCCATGTAGACTGTTTAAAATATTTCTCTTCATTTTCAAAGATTTTTGAAGTTCATATTTTCGTCACACTGTGACTTACAATATGGTGGTTTTTTTGTCACATATGTGACGTGACGTACGTTACATAGCAGTGACATAACAGTGACCTCACAATTTTTTTTTAATTGCCAGGAAAACATAATTTTACAGTAAATAACATGTTTTAAAGAATTTTCGTAATTTTTTAAAGTTTTCTAAGAAGTTCACATCTCAGTAACAATGTGACATCACTGAGGGGTGGCATTTTGGTCACAGATGTGACGTGACCACAGTGACTTACAGTGACGTCACAACCACGTCACCGTGACCATGCATGCTATGAGGGTATGTCAAGTCAACAAGCTTGCATTAAGTTTGACCGATCAAGCCTGCAAGCTTAATGCAAGTTTGAATCAAGCATAAAAGTTTACACCTTTCCAGCTTGTTTTTAACTTGACATGGCAAACTTGATTCATGCTTGTTTGCCTAGCTTGCTTTAAACTTCACCCATCAAACTTGATTAATGCTTGTTTGCATAGCTTGTCTTAAACTTGATCCATCAAACATCATTCATGCTTGTCTGTCTAGCTTGCCTTAAACTTGACCCATCAAACATACATAAAGCTTGCGATATCCAGCTTAAAGCAAGTTGGTCAAGTGTGACCTCTAATGCTTGGTTCAAACTTGCATCAAGCTTGTACTATCGAGTTTAAGGCAAGTTTGTTGACTTGACAAATCAAGTTTGCAGATATAATACAGCTTTTGAACTTTTTTTTTCAAATGTTCCAGTTTAGCTAACAAATAATTAATAAGTATTATTAGATAAGAAAAAAAAATAATTTTTAAATGCTAATAATAAAATTATCATTTTGAAAAAAAAAACTTTTTATCCAAATTTTAAAGTTTATAAAATAGTATTTTTGAGAGAATTTATTAGATAAACAGGAACATCTGAAGGAAAAAAGATTCAAAAGCTCATATTGTGATATCTGCAAACTCGATTTTTCTAGTCAACAAACTTATATTAAACTTCATAACAATGAAAATGTAGTAAAAATATTTTTTTTAAGTATCTTTCATTAAAAAATATTGAATTTTATATTTTTTAATTAAAAAATATCTTTAGCAGAGATTAAAATATCTTTTAATCAAATACACCTTTTATTCTACCTAAATGATGATGATGAATACCATGATGATTATCTCAAAATTGTGTGATGAGTATTGCACATAATGTGTGCAAATATAAAATACATTAAACAGGGACCAGAATTGGGTGGAATTTAACCCTTTATATACTGAATTATAACAATATCTTTTACAGCATTTTTCGTGAATTTTTAAAAATTAATTAGAAGTTTACATAATCATCTAATAAATTTTAGAAGGATTAAAGGATTTAGAAAGATACATTAAATTTAATTTTGTAGGGATTTTGTGTAATATTTATAACCCCACTCAAATCTTTTATTTTAAATATTTTTCTTAGTATTTTGTTAAATTAGGAAATGTACAAATATAATGTTCTTACAAAAGAAATATTTCTGAATTGAAAAATCCCCCCCCCCCTCCAACGCCAAGAGAGCTGAAAGGATGGAAAGGCCAAAGAAATCATCTTTTAAAAAATATTTTTGTTTTGTGTAACCCATAATGATTTTGGAACATGATAAATTAATGCATCTATAACTCATTCTAAACTGTATTACTACTAATCGATGTATTAAATTAATTTTATAACAAGTTATTTTAATGGTACTTATAAGTACCGTCAGTAGATAAAGGGTTAAAACAGTGATGCAGCCCTACCATAAATGTCACATTATAAATTCTGTTACTCATATTTGTAAACATTTGTTTCTGATACTCATTACGCAATTTGAATTAAACAAACACACATTAAGATATTTATATAAAAAGAGGTATATACCTCTAAATATAAAGTCTGACTTAATTTTTTTCGAATATTTTGTAATAAAATTTCTTGTTTGCACTTGAAATCATGTTATAGCAAATATGAGGATAATGAGATCACATACAAATATGTGTATTCAACACTCTTTGGTTTTCAATTGAAATTTCAGCTACTATTTTAAAAATAAAAATTAATTCTTCCAATTTACTCAGAATATAAAAATACTTATTTAAAATTATCCGATTGTAAACTTCATAAATAATTTTCAAAGCCAATTTTACAAACATATATACATATTATTTGCATGTCAATAATGCGTTTTTATCTTTCTTTTGTCTTGACTTTTTTTTCATAATTTTAATCTGAATATTTTGCAATACAAATAACTAGAATTTGGAATTGGGAGCTAGCTATATATTGTTCTAGAGGGAAAAAGTTTGAAAAGTTACTCTTGTCCAGAATATTTAGAATTAACAATGTACTAGATTTTGAAAAGACATAACTTCAATGAAATATCTCGACAGCAAATTCACTCCAAGTTTTAACCAACAATGATACTCATTACTAATTTCACTCACACATGTGAGACAATAATTTATATTTTCATGTTCCTGTAATTAATACTGGTGTTTAATTTTACTGTTCTACTTTTTTCCTTTTAGAAAAATCCAGTTTTATTAATGATGGTTCCCTTCGCCACCCTTTTATCATAAAATAAAACAAGAACCAGCATTGTTTAAATACTTTATATCTGTGGACTTTTGAAACAAAATACAGGATTTACAATCTTTTATTTAAAGTAAAGGATGCCTTCTTAAGGTGTTTTTTTTTTTTTTAGTTTCAAGACAAAACATTCAGAATCATTACCTGTTATTATCAGAATACTTGTTATTTAAAAGTAATTGATAATGATTTCTAAATCAAGATAGGAATTAATACAATGTCATTTATTTCAGGCAAACAAGAAGAAAATTTTAATGTATTGCATACTGATATTAAAATATAATTTAAATATAGCAATAAAAAAAAAGTTTTTTTTTAATACTTAAAGGGCATATAAAAAATCTTTAAAGACTCACCTGAAAATAATAAGAATGACACAAATAATAATATGTGAAATAGCATTAGTTATTTTTTTTTTAACTTTAACCCCTTAAATATCGTGCCCCGTACATTCTCAGGCAAACTGCACGTGAAACTAAAACTGCAACAATTAAGGGGGTTAAAGGATTTTTACATGCCCTTTTTTAAGAATCACTTGAAAATTATAAGAGTGACACTAATAATAAGTGAAAGGACACAAATAACATGTAAATAAATAGTTTATTTTTAAAACATTTTTCATATTACATAAAAATATTACAGAACAGCCTTTCTTTGGTAAATCAATACCATAATTTTCTTTGTTGGAGTCCCTGCAAAAAAGAAAATTAAAAAATTATACAAAGTTTTTAAATCGAATATGCAAGTTATTCTGTTGTGTGGCGGACTTGTATAACATTTACTAATTATTTAGGGGTCAATCCCAGAATTTTTTTTATGTATATGTAAAGAACAAGATTTATGGAGTAAAATTTTGTTCCTGGTCAAGTTTAAAAAATATTTTTTGATTTCTCAAATGAAAATAACATTTTGAAAATGAGTTTCAAACATCCAGATTTATTTGAAAGATTAATAGTGTGTAGAGATTTTTTTCCTCAAGATCCAGAAATGCCAGTGTGCAATAGAAAGTAGTTTCAAAATTAATTTTCTCATTTAAAAATGTCCACTAACATAAAAACACGTATTAATAGATTGGATAAGAAGGTGGGCTCGTGATTTTTTTACCCCTGAAAATCTGTTTAAATAAATAACTTGATATTGATACACAAATAAGTATCGGAAGAAATTGGAAAAATTTACAATTCTTGTTCTATTCATTTAAAATATCATTATGCAAACTGTGGTGGAAAACACAAGAACTATTTTTCAATAATTCTAGAAAAGGACTTCAAGCAGAAATGAAGAATAGACAATGAATACCATCCCATGGCTTCCTTATGTTACAAACACTGGCCATGCAAAGGCTTCAGAATCCAATAGGATATCTTCTTAAGTTATTTGGACTGCATTATTGCTTTTCAAATATCAAGTTCCTTTTTTTCCTGTAAAAGAAAATAAGTCCTGAACTCCGGCTGAGACAGCCTCATCCCTAATACTTTTTTTAAAACATGCTTGAAAATAGCCAAAGTGCTTAAACACTTATGCACCAACGGTATTTTTAAATTGGTAATGAAAGAAAATTTACTATATAAATTTATTTAATCCATCTATAAATAAAAGTAAATTTCACTTTTCAGACAAAAACTATGCTCAATTATACTTAACACAGCAAAGCAGTTGAATCTAAATATATTTTAGAGTGGTTTCTCAAATTTACATAGGTGTAGATTTTTTCTGCCTAAAAAATGTTACATGTAAAAATTGAAACTACAAAATCTTTTCTATTTACAAATAGGATCATAATACATGTATTTACACTGTTTTTATAAGAAATGAAAGATTTCTATGACAGTATTTTTTGTTAATTAATCTAATTATTCTTGTAAATATTTTACAAAAAGAGCTACATTACTGATTGATTAAATCTGTTTTAATGAAAAACTTATCTAAATTTCATATTTCGCAACTGGTCTAGTATACTTTCAAATAATAAGGAAGATAAATATTGAGGTGAAGGAAATTTCCTGATTTATAACTTAGTACATAAAGAGTTGAGAGGAAAATTTTTGTTTTGTCTTACTTATTCCTCTTCCCTTTTGAAGAAATACCCCTTTTTGCTGCTGGCGGTGGGGATGCAGAAATTTCACAGATAAAATTTATATTATTGTTTCTACAAAGCAACAAATGGGACAGAATTTTTCTTTTAAATAATGAATTTAAGATTTTTAACTTTGTGTGCTTGCAGGGTAGGTGTGTGGGGGGGGGGGGGGAGGGGATTTCTATGTGTATGCAAATCAGATTATTGATTAGTATTTATTTACTACAAATACAGAAAGTGAAGAATAATTTTAAAGATTTTTAACTTTGCACGATGAGCAAGAGGGTGGGGGAGGAGACGACGAAATTGCGGAGGGATTTATTTTCTGTTACAACAAAGAAACAAGTATGACAAAGTTTTTAAAATTTTAAAGAAGCAGTATTTATATATTTTTTTAAAGAAAGATTTATATAGTTTTCTTTTAAATAAAGCATATATTTTTTTTTTACTTTGTGCGCTTGCAGGGTGTGTGTGTGGGGGGGGGGGAGGGGAGGCTACACATATTCTATTATTTTAAACCCATATATCATGATTGGTAAAGATATGATCTGAATTCAATTTTTCTAACAGAGCAACAATGTAAGTCAAAGGTTCCAGTTTCGAGTCCCAGCTTGGGCATTTTTTCACTCAGTTGGATAATTTAAATTCGTAAGACTTAAATATGTTTAGTTCAAAATATTACAGATTTCGCATATTAAACAAATCTCATAACACTAACTTAAATTGTATATAATTTTAAGCTATACTGTTAAATTGTTTAAGTTCTAACATAAATGCAAATAAAGATTTTGTATAAAAGTATTTTTACTGCTGGATATTTAAACATCATGCATTCAAACAAGGATTATAAATTTAATGAAATGCAAAATGTATATCATATTTCAGGTTTTAAATCAGAGTGAATTTTAATGTACAAATTTCTCTCAAAATCTACTTGAACAAGGACTATTTCAGGTAGTATGTAAAAAAAGGATAAAAGTATCACTGGATCATGAAAGTGAAGAATATTCTTAACATTTAATGAAAATAACTTACCTTCCTGACTTACAAAAATTTAATTTACTATGCCCAAGTCTAAAAATAAAATATATCAAATGCTATTTTTTTTTAATATTGAACTAAAGACAATAAATTGAAAAGGTACATTTAACTAAGATAATTAATTTTTGTTTTAGCTGAAATGTATATATGAATTGCATGTAGTATATATAGATAAAATTATGAATATTTTTATACTAGCCAAGCGCAGGTGATAAATCACCAAATATTGTTCCCATTGTCATAATTTATATTACATGTATTTTATTCAAAATATAAACTTTCAGTCATTTTATTTAAAATACCTAATTTTCACTCATTTAATTTACAATAGAAAAAAGAGCTTTTTATTTTTGTAATAAAAAGTAATACCTTAAACTAAAACGTTTTATTACAACATCAAAGTATTGTTTCTAATTTATACACATGAAAAATAAAAGTTACTATTAGCGAGAAAAAATACCATTGGTGCACCCGGCTAAGATAAAAGTACCAAATTATGTTGTTAGTAATTCAGATTTAGCAAAAATCATTTTAGTATAGGTGCTTTAGAAAAACTGCAGTGCACACTTTCATAACAGGAGGTGACTAAATTATGCAAATTTTAGTTTTGTACAATTTGTGTTTTCTCATTATTGCTTTCTGACTAATTTAATTAAGCTCATTTATAATATACAATAAATTAAACTTGTTTTAAATATCCTAATTTTTTAATATTAAATTTGTTAAATATATATTTTAACAATAAAGATCATAAATTAAAAAACATTAAGAAAATATAAGGTTTGGATATTTCAAAATTATAAACGAATTATGGCGTTAGGCTCTTTTTTACAATAGTAAAAAAATATGAAAGTTAAAAGTGAATTCAAATTGCAATTTGAAATTTCAAACCCCTCAATTCTTAGAGACAATTCAGGCCCTGAATATGCTCAAGCTATTTTAAATAACTAACTGTTAATTAAAGTATGGATATAAACAAACTAAAACTTTTAGTTTTTCATACTTCCACCTGTCCACGATTTATCTGTAGATAATTCAATTTAAAAAGTTACTTAAAAGCTTTTATTCTGCTAATTAAAAATGTTTCATTCCAAAATAGGGTTTTTACTTATAGAAAACTCAAATAAATAGATAAATCTTTTGTAAATTATTTTTAAGTATATCAAATATGTTCATATAGTGTGAATTTCAGAATTTTAACAAAATTATTTAAAAATTATGGACAGGCACACATTACAGATGAGGTTTAAGCTCTTAAAAAAAAATCCCAAGCTGGACAGTTTAAAATCCGAGTCAAAAATATTTTGTGTTACCAAATCCTGAGACTAAAAGTATACACGAGAAAATATTTAATAGCATATTACAATTAATTCTAGATTAATTTTCTTGTATAAAAATCTCTTCTTACACATGTAAACAGAATATAAAATAATAATAGAAAGAAGTATTAATCTTAATACCCCCTCATAAGAACGTTTTGTGATTTTCACACTTGTTATGTTACATCCAACCACTGGCAGAAATCTGCGAAAATTGTCATCATATTCTTTTTAAAATATCATTGTACAACTATGAAAAAAGTAATGAATTCATTTTTCAGTCCTTCCAGAAAAAGACTTCATACAAAAACAAGAATACACAAGGGATATCCCATGCACAGCTTTTTTTTTTTTTTTTTTTTTTTTTCTAATGCTACTAACATTTACCATCCAAAAGTTTCAGAATCATATAAACATATTTCTTCTTATTACTCATCAAAACAATAGAATTCCCTTTTAAACGGATTCCTAACGGATTGCAAAACAGCTTTAGAAACTTAAACTGTATTCTTGTTGGTCAAATAGCAAGATTTTCACAAAAAAAAAATTAAAAAAAAAAAAAAATAATAATTGTGAATAAATAAAATTTTCAGTTTGAACCAAGCCCGAAGAGCGGTATAAAAATAGAGTTCATCTGTCTCAAGCTGAGCTATCTCATCTTTAATACACATTTCCTTATTTACAGTCACAAGATTACAAAAACAATATAAATGAGAAATGATAAAAGAAAAAAGTTACGAGTAAATTACGAAATGATTCTTTTAATTTTTCTTTTCTTTAGTTGGCACTTATGTTAGAGAATGTTGTTCAAACTGCAAGTCTTTTTTTTTTTAAATTCCATTTTCCTAGTAATGTAGGATGAAAAAATATTATTTTATTTGGTATTCTTAAAAAATTTTCAGCTAATTTGCATAATAAACAATAAACATGTAATTATATATATTATTTATATACAACCAGTAGCAGAATCAGTGTAGCACGGCAGCGGATGCTACAAATTATTTTAAATCGGGATCAGGATTGGCAAAAAACTCAGGTTGTTTGGTTTAAACCAGATTTTTTTTGGTTTGGGTTTTTTATTTTTTTAAACATTTAATGTTACATATAGATGCAAATTTGTTGAGAAAAATAAACACTGTCGGATATTATATATATATATATAAGTAATATACCTTTATATGAAAATATTCAAACTGCATAATTTCAATTGGTTACGTAGAAAATTGAAATAATTTCTAATTTAAACATTATTAAAAACAGCTGTCTGCCCCACCAGCGGCCGAGAGGTTCTGCTCTTAAACTTGGTAGATGGGAGGTGCTGGGTTCGAGACCAATCATGCCGGTCGGCCTAATCGTTCGGAGTTTTCCGTGTTTTTATTCGAACCTTGGATTTCCTTGCGTTAATTCGGGTTAGGTTCCCTTAGAAAGACCCCCAGAGCGCACCCCCCCCCCCTTCGGTCCATATCTCAAGTGTAGATAATTGGCCATCATTAAAACAAAAAAAAAAACAATCCTTATATTTAAAGGATAATCTGCTCTACACAGTGAAGCATAGATACCTTGAAAATCTTTATTAAAATTTTTTTGAGTAATAATAAATAAATAAATATTTGATGCAGTTTCATGCACGTTTATTCAAAACATTTTCTTTGAAATACCTGTTATCTGAGATGTCTCATTTTTCTGTCAGAACGTTAAATGAGCAATTATGACCTTTATTCAAAAGGAACCCTGGCACAAGGAATTCTTGGAATTATTTGACATTTAGCAGTTACGTTTTAACACCTTATTTGTATTATCACTTTCTTCTCCTGAGAAACTGCACTCCTTTCTCCTTAAAAAAATTGATAGTTTAAAAAAGGCAAAAAATCTATTACCAGCTTTTTAGACTACTGTAGATATTAGTCTTAAAATGCACAGCAGCTTTAAGACAAGTTTTATTGTTCTAAAAGATTTAAACAGCCAAAGACTCTTTTTACTAAATGATGTTATTCAACTTCAAGATAGTACCTGTAAATAGTTATTTTTTTTTTTTTTTTACAAATATCAGTATCTGTGGTCTGTGGTTGATAAAGAATGTTTGATATTCGAATACTTGTGGTTATTTCGTTTTCTCAGGAATAATTCCATGTCAACATTTTTGGCAATTCAATTCAACATCAGAAAAGATTGATTAGTATTATTAAAATACTATAACTAGCACTCAACTTTTGCATGTTGTCTTATTGAAGTTCATATGTTGCCATTTAAAAAAAATTCTTAAAGGATAATCTCCCCAATCGAGAAAAATTTCTTTTACAACCTAACCAAAATCTTAAAGATCATTCTGTTATGTTATTAACATTTATAAATAAACACATTTTTTAAAGGAAAATATTTTATGCGAAATATAGAATATTTTTTATCTATGCTAATTTCAGATGTTTTAAGTCAGCACTTTAGGGCATCAGAAATGCTCATTAACACATACTAATTTTCATTTGCATGCATGTAAACATGACCTAAACTCACTATGTCTCATCTCGACTGCTAAGATAAAGGTGTTAAAAATAGAAATTATTTATATCAATAATTAAAAAAAATTAAATAAGAAAAAAAGAAAATATATTAGATTTGTTCTAAAAAATAGTTTTTTCACCTGCTTTAGTAAATGATGTAAATATTTAAGGTGTCATTTTTAAAACTCCATCTGGTTGGCGTGATTTTTTGAAAATGATAAATGTGCTAAATCTGACTCATGTTATTTAACATAAAAATTTAAAAATCAAAACATTATTTCTAATTTGAACACACAAAAAATAAAAGCTGTTGTTGGTGGTCGAGAAAAAATGGTATTAAATTGATGAGATTTGCGTCCATCTAACAGAAAAGTACCATTATTCCTAAAGCTGTTTTTAAATTGTGAAAAATAGTTTCCTAAGGGTGTATACGAAAAAAATATTTTTCCACCCTCAACAGCTCGAAATTTTCTGAGACATTTTCAGACTCATTTTTAAAAGTAAAAACATGAAACTTGGTGAGGTGATTTTTGGGTAGATGTATAAGAGGCCGTGTGATTTCATTTTTCTCACAATTAATTAGAATTCAATTTTTAAACAATTATTTTCTCAGTATGTCATTTTTTTTCATCCCAAAATCTCTCGATTCGGAAAATTTGGTTTAAAACGCCCACTTTGACAGCATTTTTTGTAATATTTTCTGCATTATAAAAATATCGACAAGCACGGCACATTATGTAGTTTCTAAATGTTTGATGCATTTAAGAGCAAAAATGAATTTAAAAATTAATCAGAAATTAAGCAGTTTGGATTGGAATACACCCTTAAATTGCTTTAATTTTTATGAGAAAAAAACATTTGCTCTAAATTTCGCTAAGTGAGCACCCCCCCCCCCCCCCCCCACAGATTTAAAATGTTTGTTTATAATCCGGTTCAAAAACAAATGTCAAAAGTCAGTCTAAATAAAACCTGTATGCTATTTAAGAATTTAGCTGACTATTTTGTACTTGACTAAAAGCAATGTATTTTATATATTATTCCAATAATGATAATGTATGGAGTGTTATTTTATTAAGTTCTATTTACCAATTAAATTTCTTCAAAATTAGTTAAATTATATAAATACCAGAAAAATAAAATTAATGTGAAAGTTAATTATTATCATTTACTATTTTTTTACTTTATTCTATCTTCAATAGAAGAAAGTATTGTAATCGAAATTTTTTTCGACTTCCGGTTTTCGACGGATTTGCATGTTTTAGGGGTCAGAGATTCCAAAAAACATGTTTATAGAAAATGTCTGTCTGTCTGTGTGTCCGTCTGTCTGTCGCCATTGTACCATCAAAAAGTGTATGAAGTTATGGATAGAATTAAATCAAAATTTTATTATAAGTTTTCGGCTATGGCAAGCAGGCCCTCCTGGAATTTAGAAAAATTTCGCCGGTAGGGGGCGCTGATATAACAATTTTTGTGCGATTTTGAATATTGTACCATCCAAAAGTGTATGGAGTTTTGCATAGAATTGAACCAAATTTTTAGTTTAAGTTTTTGGATATGAGAAGCAGGTCCTCCCTGAATTTGGAAAAAATTCGCCGGTAGGGGGCGCTGTAAATGCGTTTTTTGTGCGATTTTGAATATTGTACCATCGAAAAGTGTATGAAGTTATGCATAGAATTGAACCAAATTTTTAGTTTAAGTTTTTGGCTATGGCAAGCAGGTACTCCCTGAATTTGGAAAAAATTCGCCGGTAGGTGGCGCTGTAATAGCGATTTTTGCGCGATTTTGAATATTGTACCGTCCAAAAGTGTATGAAATTATGCATAGAATTAAACCAAATTTTTATTTTAAGTTTTTGGATATGGCAAGCAGGCCCTCCATGAATTTGGAAAAAAATCGCCGTTAGGGGGCGCTGTAATAGCGAATTTTGTGTGATTTTGAATATCGCACCATCGAAAAGTGTATGAAGTTATGCATAAAATTGAACCAAAAAAAATTTTTAAGTTCTTGGCTATGGCAAGGAGGTCCTCCCTTAATTTGTAAAAAAATCGCTCGTAGAGGGCGCTGTAATAGCGATTTTTGTGCGATTTTGAATATTGCACCATCGAAAAGTGAATGAAGTTATGCATAGAATTGAACCAAAAAAAAAAAAAATTAAGTTCTTGGCTATGGCAAGGAGGTCCTCCCTTAATTTGTAAAAAAAATCGCTCGTAGAGGGCGCTGTAATAGCGATTTTTGTACAATTTTTGTGCCATTTTGAATATTGTACCGCCGAAAAGTGTATAAAATTATGCATAGAATTGAACAAAATTTTATGTGTTTATTTTTGGTCATGTCACGAAGGTCCTCCCTGAATTTGGAAAAATTCTGCCGGAAGGGGGCACTATAATTGCGATGTCAGTACCATTTTCAATATTGTACCATCGAAAAGTGTATGAAGTTATCCATATAATTGAATCAGACTTCATTGAGACATTTATAATAATTCTTTTTTTACTTTCTTCTATCTTCAATAGAAGAAAGTATTGTAATCGAAATTTTTTTCGACTTCCGGTTTTCGACGGATTTGCATGTTTTAGGGGTCAGAGATTCCAAAAAACATGTTTATAGAAAATGTCTGTCTGTCTGTGTGTCCGTCCGTCCGTCTGTTCGTCCGTCTGTCTGTCGCCATTGTACCATCAAAAAGCGTATGAAGTTATGGATAGAATTAAACCAAAATTTTATTATAAGTTTTTGGCTATGGCAAGCAGGTCCTCCTGGAATGTGGAAAAATTTCGCCGGCAGGGGGCGCTGATATAACAATTTTTGTGCGATTTTGAATATTGTACTATCTAAAAGTGTATGGAGTTATGCATAGAATTGAACCAAATTTTTAGTTTAAGTTTTTGGATATGACAAGCAAGTCCTCCCTGAATTTGGAAAAAATTCGCCGGTAGGGGGCGCTGTAAATGCGTTTTTTGTGCGATTTTGAATATTGTACCATCGAAAAGTGTATGAAGTTATGCATAGAATTGAACCAAATTTTTAGTTTAAGTTTTTGGCTATGGCAAGCAGGTCATCTCTGAATTTGGAAAAAATTCGCCGGTAGGGGGCGCTGTAATAGCGATTTTTGTGCGATTTTGAATATTGTACCGTCCAAAAGTGTATGAAGTTATGCATAGAATTAAACCAAATTTTTATTTTAAGTTTTTGAATATGGCAACCAGTCCTCCATGAATTTGGAAATAATTCGCCGTTAGGGGGCGCTTTAATAGCGATTTTGAATATTGCACCATCGAAAAATGTATGAAGTTATGCATAGAATTGAATCAAAAAAAATTTTAAGTTCTTGGCTATGGCAAGGAGGTCCTCCCTTAATTTGTAAAAAAATCGCTCGTAGAGGGCGCTGTAATAGCGATTTTTGTGCGATTTTGAATATTGCACCATCGAAAAGTGTATGAAGTTATGCATAGAATTGAACCAAAAAAAAAAAAAATAAGTTCTTGGCTATGGCAAGGAGGTCCTCCCTTAATTTGTAAAAAAATCGCTCGTAGAGGGCGCTGTAATAGCGATTTTTGTATAATTTTTGTGCAATTTTGAATATTGTACCGCCGAAAAGTGTATGAAGTTATGCATAGTATTGAACCAAATTTTATGTGTTTATTTTTGGTCATGTCACGAAGGTCCTCCCTGAATTTGGAAAAATTCTGCCGGAAGGGGGCACTATAATTGCGACTATAATTACCATTTTCATTATTGTACCATCGAAAAGTGTATGAAGTTATCCATATAATTGAATCAAATTTTCTGTGCATGTTTCTGGCTATGGTAAACAAGTCCTCCCTGAACTTGAAAAAATTCCGAAAGAAGGGGGCGCTATAATTCCGATCTCTGTGCCATTTTCATTATTGTACCATCGAACAGCGTATAACATTATGCATACAATTGAACCAAAATGTTTGTGCTTGTTTTTGGCTTTGGCCAACAGGTTCTCCTTGAATTTGGAAATATTGCGCGGTAAAGGGGCTCCGTGCTAGCGATTTTTGTATACTTTTCTTGATTTTTCGTAGTTCTATTGTGCATCGGCGACTCATGCAGCGGCGGGAACTTGCTTCCTGCTATGCCGGCTATTCGCAAACAGCTGATAACGACAGGATAAAGAAAAATTAATAATTTTAACAAATATCATGATATAGATTAACTCGTTTTTAGTCCGTTTAATTGATTTGAGCAGAAATTTAAGATGAAAATCAAAGTTGGTATAGTATTGAACTAATAATATTGAAGTATTAACATGTGTAACTAGGTTTTGAAATATTAAGATGTATAAGATAGAAGAAAGTTTTGGGATTGGCTCATCCAACTAGTTTAATTTAATATTTATATTTTCGCATTTAGACATGAATCTGTTTATAGAAATAATGTTGATGCTAGTTACAAGCAATAACGAACGATTCTTTATATACTGCTTTAATAATTAAGCCCAGTTTTCAAAAAGTGTTGTTATATTATATTATAAACTGAGAAAAAGGTGACAGCTACTTACAGTAGTTTTGCTACTTGTAGCGTTCGACACATTGTTTGTCATGTACTGGGAAGGGCAAGTCAACAAGGTACTCCACCTGAAAAAAAAAAAAAAAAAAAGAAAGAAAAGGAAAATTTTCATGTTGCAATATATAAGCAGTATATTACTAGTCTGGGTTGGCAAAAATTTCAGTAATGGACACCCCCCTTCCCCCCCCCCCCCAAAAAAAAAAAGTAATGTTAATATAATTGTTTTTATTGTGTTATGTTGTGTATTTAGAACCAGAATTTAATGAAACAAAATAGTTATTTTCAAATAAATTTAACAATTAGGATAACAATAATTAATAAAATATTTGTGAGAATTATCACTTTAAAATAATTATTGTGGTATCACAAGATCAATATTTTATTTATATTTATAAAATAAAATTATAATAAAACTAATTTGGAGAGAGGCGAAGATTTTTTTAATGATTAATGCTGTAAAAAACTAGCAAAACTTATGTGTGTTTAAAAGTAAATCATGCTACATAGGGTAGATGTGCCAATAATGGACACACCCTTAAGGAATTTCTTAAAAAACAATTTTTAATTAATAGTTGTAAATATTATATTCCAATATTTTCAATATTATATTAATCTATCAACAATATTTAACCCTTCTTTTTGTTTTATTTCTTAATATTAATCAAAATTGTATTGTAATTAAAAGAAATATATCAAAACACCCAAAATTTCAGTAATGGACAACTCTCCCCCCCCCCCCCCAAAAAAAAAGTTATATTAATATAATTGTTTTTATGACTGTATTTAGAACCAGAATTTTAATGAAAGCATACTAATAAAACATAGTTATTTTCAAATTAATTTAACAATTTTAGAATATAAATAATTAATAAAATATTTACATAAATTATTCACGTTAAATTAATTATTGTTATTTTTTGATTATTTTAGATAGATGTTTTAAAATACTGAATACCAGGGAATTACAGTTATCAAATTGGAACAGTTGGGTGTGGGGGGGGGGGGGGATAATAAAAAAAATCTGAAAAAAAAAAGTTTTGGAATATTAGTGCATAAATTCATATATTACTCACTATTTTTAACAGTTAAACTCCCGAAATTACTTGATATATTACATGTAAGGAGTATTACAAATATGAAAGAGATGATGCTGATTGTTTTAAATACTAAAGAAAATACTTTTTAACCTAAAACTGCAGATCTCATGTTTGAAGCCATTGATCTGCAGATTTACTAATTTTATTGCTATTATAAATTTAATTAATATTACATTTTTTTTTCGATCAGCGAAGCAAAGATTTAAGACAGAAAACAATACATTTTTAATAATTTCTGTAACTTAATTGTTTTTATGTAAATGGGGAGGGATGAGCCCCTGTTTTCCCTATGCTCTTAAACTATATCCTGTGCTTTCCGATTTGTTTTATTGATTGTCAGATTATAAAATATGCAAGGTAGGGTTATAAAAAAATAATTTTATTGAAATAATGAAAATTTTATTAACAACACAAAATTATTTAAAACCAGCTATTTATAAAAATTTTGGTGTTACATTCTGGTAAGTGCAATTAAAAAATAAAATTTGATTACTTAGGTTTTCAGTTAAGTCAAAATATTTTATGCACTATGGACATTACTGAAATTGCATTTTTATCAATGTCTACATGGGGTGTCCATGACTGAAAATAGACTACTTAGCATTCCATTAATGGATACAGGTCTTAAAACCTTAAAAATGAATTAAATTTTGTATATGGTTATTTGTATTATATAAAGTTTTACCAAAACAAAAACAAGCAAATTTTGCAATAAAATAAAAAATAGTACATAAAGTTATTAAATGAAGCCAGCTCTTAGTATGTTCATTAAGATTTTCATTGAATAACAGAGGAACTGTGAAACATTATTTTCTGTTTCCAGATTTATTTGATTTAAAATGTCAACAATAACATAGATTATAATAAAACTTTCAAGGAAGTTATGAAAAAAATAATAAAGCAAAATTTTTATTGGTTATTTTTTTATAAACCAAAAACATCGAAGAGTGTCCATTACTGGCACATCCACTCTAGCTTATTTTTAGAGAAAGTGGTCGATGAGAAAGTAAATAAGTCTAATAACATTTTATCAAAAATACATTGCATTACATGATTATGGTACTTTTAAATTTAATGATTATGGTACTTTTTATTCCGAGGGATATGAGGAAGTTCTACTACTATAATAAATTAGTGGTTTTTTTTTTTTGTTGTTTTTTTTCTCCAAGTAAACTTGTCTGAAAGAGGAAAGAAAATCTTAATTTTATTTTTTCCTTTTACAATTTTTCAACATAGTATATTTTTCTAGCTCAGGTTATTATTAAAAAAAAAAAAAAAAAAAAAAAAAAACTAATACAGCATTCAGCTCCAATTTCATGTAAATATCTATTTATTATTATTATTATTATTATTTCAATGAAAATGGATTCCAATTACTGTGTTTATTTATTTTAATCAAAATGCAGCTGAATAGCCACTACTTAGTAACTTATTTAAATTATAAAGGCCTAATTATAATTACATAAACAAAACTATGTGTCTGTTTCTAATCATGTCCTACATAAAAGTACAAAATACTGATTTATAATCAGTACAAGCTGAAATTAGATTTTAAATATCAACTTTAAGAAATCGTACACCAAATTTGGGTACAATTTTATTTACAATACAATTACAAAGACCTAATTATAATTACATAAACAAAACTATGTCTCTGTTTCTAATGATGTACTTCATAAAAGTACAAAATACTGATTTATAATCAGTACAAGGGGAAATTAGATTTTAAATATCAACTTTAAAAAATTGTACACCAAATTTGGGGCCCCAGGGCAGCTGTCCAGTTAGCTTAAGCTTTATTTAGGCCCTGTTTGTAGCAGTGGCGTATTTGGACATAATTTCGGAGAGGGCTGAGATACAGTAGAAGTTTCTAAGATGGAATCATAAGAAACCAGAAAATTTCCACTTTAAACAGGTTCTCATCATAGCAGGTAATGCATATACTATTATCTATTCAAACCTGCTAAGATCAAATCTTATGGGACTGAGAAATTTTTCGTTTTAGGAAGGTTTTCGTCTTAGCAAGTATAATTCCATGGTTATACTGCATTTTTATAAATGGAATATTGAAAACTATCTGCTGAACGGCTTCTCAATAAACAGGGACCGATTTACAAATTTGGGGGCCTTGGGCACAGATGCTTAAGGAGGGCTCCCCTTGCACCGGTGCTTACAGGGCGTTTAAGTACAAAACAGTATTTACTAAGATAACTACTATTGATTTTAATAATTACTTTAAAATATACATCAAAAATTAATTTTGATAATCAGTAATTTACTTTTAAATATTTTTTTCATAATTAGGAAATTTAAATGAGTACACGTTTTATAATAAATAGGGTGGTGTTGATTATCTTTTCCTATACAAGTCTATATATTCGAATGATACAGTATGCTAAAACTAATAATAAATTTTCCACAATACCGAGTTGCCATTATTTAAAATATTAGGAACAAATGCCGCCTGCGAGCTACGTTCACAAACCTCCAAATCATCTGACGAGAACAGGAACAGGATTAAATGTACAACATATTTTTAAAGTAATAAAGATAAAAGAAAATAGTCACTATAAAAAGGTAATAAATATGGATGTTTCACACAAAATATAAAGTATAATTTTATAAAAATACAATCAGATTTTGGGCAATACTTGAAAAACCTTTAGTAGTATTTTGGGAGGGGGGGGGGGGCTGAAAATCAGAGGACCTGGGCCGTGCCATGAATGTTCTGCCGTAAATCCGGCGCAGTCAATAAATAATAAACAAAGCCGAAGTAAGGAACAAATTTAAAATTACTTAAGAGCATCAATAGATTAAGAAAATGAATTACAAAATTAAAACTTACCTTTATTTTACAAGCTGTAAGAACTGCTTCAAAACTCTTTACGTAGAACTAACTGAAATTAAAAATCAAAGGTTCTAACTCATATGACAAAGTAAAAAGAATAAACCGCTGGATTACGAAGTGACGCAGCAAGTAGCGAATTCCCACAGATAATCTCCATACTCTGTGGCGAATTCCAAGAATCAGTGCGGGGCGTTGCTAGAATACACAAAAGAACACCTGCTTCCTGGAACCGAGAATTGCGCGCGCAGCTCCCGCTTTTGACCCCAAGTGACATCAGGGTATTTTTTAACCTGTTTCATTTTGCGCTGTTCTTTACGCTTGGGTTTTCCTTTTGAAGCCCTTGAATTACAAAGTTTGCGCTAGCCTATTAAAGTAAATGAAAAGTCAAACTGGATCCAAGGAAGTGTGCTGTCTGGGATTAATCTAAAACTGAATAGCCCAAATAAATTTGTTAATATAAATATTTTGGAACCAAAAAAAGTAGAATCCTTGATGAAATGCAAGAAAATTTTATACTCTCCTTGTAAAAAAGTGGCCGGAATGTGGCCGCTGATAGACAATTTTTCATTAGCCACCTTTTCTCATTTACTGGCCCTGTGGCCGGTGGCCAGTGCTAATTTTGACCTTTACTATGATACATAAATTTTTGGCCCTTTTCCTATAAGTAATATCAATTTTAAACTGATTTGATGTGTATTACAATTAAGAAGTTATTGGGTTTTTTCTGTTTACACAAAACTCTTCCCCATTTGAACCCCTTTGTCCGAATTTGCCCCTTAACGAACTTGATCGAGATTTTTTGCCCCTTGATTTTATATGGCAGTTTGAAAGTGCAGTATTATGGAAGTTATCATGTCCATAAAAAACTGATATATATATATATAGACAGATAGATAGTTAGATAGATAGATAACGTTTTGAACTGGGGGTGGTTTTGCTTTCCCGGGGTTATGATCGGCGTAAATTTGCAAAAAAATTTCAAGAATTCCAACATAGAGGAGAATGTAATATGTAGTATTTCATACGAAATCTAACAAAAAACAGAAAAGAAAACACTTGAATAAGTTGTGTAGGAGATTTATTGCTTTGCAAATGTTTCACAGTAAAAAGTATTTACAAAGAAATATAAAAGCTTTTATTTTTAAAGTTCACTGTTCGTATTTGTTTTCACAATGAAAAAAAAAAAAAAAAAAGAAACAGAACAAATGGACACTTTAGTCGTGTTTCATTTTTTAGTGTTAACCTTTGCTAACCTTTTATTTTTCATTATAATGGTATGCCCTTGCAACTGTTGGATTAGCTTACATATTTCGAAGCAGGATACAAATGAACCCTTCGGTTTTATTTCATTTTTCAATGATAACATTTGCCAGTCTGTAACCTTTTATATTTTAGTCTAATGGTATTTCACTGGAGGATTATTCAAAATTACAAACGTAGAAGTTTTCGAACAGGCACGTACTTTTCTTTGTTTGATATATCACTTATAGAATTACTTTTAACTCTCTACTACAGTGCGTGTCAAAAGTTTAAGCACAACATAAAATTTCAAAATAAAATTTTATTATTGACTGAAAGTTACTTTCCTTTTTACATGAATTACAAATTGTAATTTTAAAAGGATAGTTAACAGATTTATACTTTAAAATTTATCTCAAATAATAGAATTTATCAAAAGAACAAAAATGAGTGTGTCAAAAGTTTAAGCACAGTAGTTCTTTAGTCTTTAGTAGAACAAGAACAACAGAAATTAATACTTGATTATTGCTCCATTCTGATGAATTACTTTAAATATATGGTCTTCCATCGATAAATCGAGGTTCCGTATTGTTTCTGGTTCATTTTTAAACCACAACGATGACATCAATGACATTCTCAATGACAATTCTCAATGACATCTTTCAGATTTTTAACTGAAGTATACTGCTTTCCATTTGGATAAACTACATGAGTGAGAATACCCCACAATTTTTCTATAGGGTTTTAATCAGGGCTAATTGCCGGCCACTTGAAAACAGATACTTTTTTCGACTTAATCCCCGTTTAAATAGAGTTTGAGGTATGGATCGAAGCATTATTGTGCTGCAATAACCAGTTTTCTTCCCCCAAAACATCGGCAACAGGGAGCAAATGATTGGCAAGTGTTTCTTGATAGTTTTCAGAGAGAGAGAGCCGATTTCTCACTAATAAACCATGTTGGGGCAGTCCCCAGCGCTATACCGATCCATCTATACGATCGGTTGGAGTAGCTCAGTGGTTAGAGCAGCAGTCTTGTATACTGTGGTCCCGGGTTCGATTCCTGGCTCTGGCTAATTTTTCACTCTAGTTGGGTTTATTGTATTTATTGTGTGTATGTCTGTATAAAATTTATATATACCTTTAACTGCTGAATGCGGGTGTTATCTATGTGTGTAAGTGTGTTTTAATATATATTGTAGTATGTGTGTTTTATTATATTTATCGTAGATCGGTGTAATAGTAAAATTTATTCATCGTTGTCCGGCCATCCAAGGCTGTCGTATAGATGGCTGGTGACTTCCCCAAAATGGTTTATTAGTGAGAAATTGCAGACTCAGGCATAGGCCGGAGTAGCTCAGTGGTTAGAGCAGCAGTCTTGTATACTGTAGTCCCGTGTTCGATTCCTGGCTCTGGCTAATTTTTCACTCTAGTTGGGTTTATTGTATTTATTGTGTGTATGTCTGTATAAAATTTATATATACCTTTAACTTATAAGTTAATTTATATAAGTATTTATGTAAGTGTCACGCGCATGACATTTTATCCGTTTTTCATAGAATGGCCTTAATACAATCATTTTAAATACTTTTAGCGAAGTTGTTGTGTGCAGTCTCCGATGTTTAAATTTAATACCAAAAATATTCTAGAATTACCATGTAAAAGTTTACTATATATTTTTGAGAATTACCAGAATTTCACATATTTTCTTTCTTTCAAAATTTGAAAATCTTATACAAACAACAATTTATGGAAAAAAAGTTTTTGGGGCTAGCTTTAACAACAGTGAATCTCATTAATGTAAGGACTATTTCATAGAAATCCGCACAGACTTTTAGTTATGCAAAATAGCAAAGGAATACGAATCAGACAAAACCGGCGCGTGAAGTGTTGTGTGATTGTACATAAGGATGTACTCGTTAGCCGAGAGTTCATTTAGTACTCTGTGTTTTCCGAGAATGGAGTCGAAAGAGGAGTATCTGCGTACGCGTGTGTACAAGATTTACGAAGGCAATAAAGTAGACCGGGTCACGTTTACGCAGTTCACTTTTTCCGAAACGAGTTATAACCACCAGTCATGATAGATTGATGCTGCTCCCTAGTGGGTATTCTCACACGTGTTTGAGCGTCAGTCGAACTTCGGTCTATCATGAGGAAAGGATAATCTGTTTTCTGTCAAGATGAGTAAATTTTGTGTTAAACTTATTCAAACTTATTGTGAACTAATAATACTTCGTTAAAGATAAACATATATATGAAAATTAGCAGAATTTTATCCTATTTTGAGAACTGTAATTGTATGAACAGAAATGTTATTAATTTTCGTTGCACGTTAAAAATAAATCCAAACATGGCGGCAGGGCACGTTTACGCTTTGACATCGGGGCACCTTTACGCACGTTTAAAAAGAAGAAATTACGTAAGCATTTACTAGTTGCTACGGAAGCAGAACAAGAAGACAGCAAAGGAAAAAGTATGAAACCAAAAACTGCAAAAGGGGAAAAGTTTGTACACTCTGGAATAAAGAAAATAGTGAATGAATCTGATGACGAAGATGAAAACTGTGTATGTATTTATTGTTTGAAATCATACAACCAGTCCAAAAAAGACCAAGACTGGGTTCAATGTCTTAGATGCAAAAGGTGGTCCCATGACAAGTGTGCGAAAGGAAATACTTTATTTTTTGTTTGTAAAAACTGTAACAGTGATAATGAAGATGACTAAATAGTTTCTCTTTTTAATTAGCAAAAAGCTCTATGTTTTCAGTTTAGCCTATAAAATGCTCTTTAATTTTTTTCTTTAAACAGTGTTTTAAGTTATAAATAAAACATTTCAATTTGATTAAATATTTATTTCACTTACTCCTTGGTATCACTTATAATATGCGTAAACGCACTTATAATATGCGTAAAAACTTGATGCGTAAACAAAAGACTTGGACCTAAAAAGAAATTTTTTTAATGGTTAAAAACACAAATAGGGCAACAACTGAATACACAAATTTTGACTTTATTAACTGCTTTATAAAGCCACAATGTCTAAAATTTTCTAAGTTGAAACCTAAAAATTAGAAAATTCATTGAAAAAAATTCGCATAAATGTGCCCCTGTCTACCCTACTCACCATGGGAACAAGTTCATCGGAAACTATTTTTTTGCCGAAAATATCCCCAAACGAACTATATATGAAGTTCTACAACGTTTGTAGAAGGGAGTCCCGGCCAAAAGACAATCGGGTAGGAAAGCTCAAAAATTTACCAAACCACAGTTACAGCAGTTGAAAGGACTGTTTTGCTAAAACACCCGAGTATTAATCCATCCCGCGGCTGCCAAATTCAGTGTTTCACCCGGCTACCTACATAAGACAATCACCAAGAAGCTTAACGCCAAATGTCACAAAAAAGGGTTATACGGAAACGAACAGAAAAGCAAATGGTTGCCGGGAAAATGAAGTGTGGTCGTTTGTTCAGAAAATTCTCTGGTCGATCATAAATTTTGTATGACGAGTCATATTTCACGCTCACTCACTCCCCTTTTAACGGTAATGGTGGCTACTACAATTCGACCAATTGAGCGGTTCTGAGCGTATGCTAAAGTCAGGGAATCCGGTAACGTCCAGAAATCGATCAATCGAATCAAGTACTGTGTCAAAATTATGGACCTAAATTTTGTACAACGTCTAGCAAGTACCATCAAAAGTAAAATCGATAATATCCGACGAAACGATTTAACCCGGGGGAAGTCGCTCAAAAACAGAGTATGATCGATTTTCAGTTTGTCACCAATAAATGCAAATAATAATCGTCACCTTATTTAGTGGGAGCCGATTGTTACAAATTATGCCTTAAAGTAAGTTGAAGATTACTTTTCAAAAAATAGAGGTGGCAATTGTAAAAAACCGTATGCACTCTGGGTATGTCACACACCACGCGACTCCTCCCGGGTTAATTGAAACCCGATAACAGTTTTAAAGGGTAATGTGGTTACTAATGTTACCTTACAATGTCCATTTGTGTTCTTTGTCTCGTTTTTTCATAACTTTCCAATCAAGAAAAGTTTGTGCTGATTTCTAGGAAACAGTCCGTATCATCATTGTGGAATTTTGTAAGCTGCTAAATGATCGATAATTTGAAATTCGAAATACGGCATTGAAAATAGCAGGATTATTGATAGATATTTTATTTGATATATCTCTGAAAATATTTCCCATTTTTTTAAACTTCGAAATTATTAAAGTGTTAAAAAGATTCTAATTAAACTACTAATAATTTAGTGCACTAACCACTAATAACTTAGCGTAAATAATTATAAAAACTTTTCAAAATAACAGACATTACATTACATTACATTAAAGGATAAAAACACTAAAAACAGTTTAAAAGAACGTTTCGGATTGATTCTGAATCCCTCATCGGCTAATTCTTAACGTAAAAGTCATACTAGGTTTTAAAGTTCAACAAGTAGAAAAAACATTACATCAAGTTGCCAAAAAATTATAGTTAAAACAAAACTGAATATTCTATTGGTAGAGATGCAGCCGAGTTAATTTCTAAATCAGCAGTTATCGCGTACCAAGCTTCCAAAAAAATACGACTTGCATAAATGCTGCAGCCTTATCTGTTTTGATCTGATTTTTCTACTTGTTGAACTTTAAAACCTAGTATGACTTTTACGTTAAGAATTAGCAGATGAGGGATTCAGAATGAATCCGAAAGGTCCTTTTAAATTGTTTTTAGTCTTTTTATCCTTTGATGTAATGTAATGTAATGTAATGTAATGTAATGTCTGTTATTTTGAAAAGTTTTTATAATTATGAATGAATTCAGACGTAGTCCTTTTGTTTAGCGTAAATAACTTAGAATTATGCACTGCGCGTCGTCTTTCCTGGATCCAAACAATGGAGGAAAGAAAGTTCTTTTTTATTTTCGTTCTGATTTGTATTAATTTTTTTTAGCTTAAAAAACATCTTTCATTTTTACGGTGTAGGTATTAGACAAAGTGTCCAGATATTTTTCATGAGATAGTGTATTTTTAAAGAAATTTTCCTTCCTGGATTATGTACTGCAGTGAATTAAATAAAATTATTTACTGCGCGTCTAACCTATTACCAAACCATGGAACTATGAAGGGTGGTTATTTTTTATTGTCGTTCGTGTTCATATTGTATTTTTTAGCTTAAGAAACATCTGTCATTTTTACGGTGCAGATATTAGACTAAGTGTCCAAAATCGAAAGTATGGAGATATTTTTCATGATATTGCATATTTTACTTTTTCTTCCTTGATACCTCTAAAATAGTATCAAATAATCATTTTCTGTCTGGTTACAAAAGAAAAAAAAAGCATGCAGTAAAGGCTTTTAGTGAATAATAAATCTTTTAACATTAAAACTTTTTTCATATGGAAAAGTTTGGAAATAAAAATATTTTATGGATATTTTCCAAAATCATTCTTAAATTAAAAATGCTGTTTGAAGTCAGAATCAAAGCAATAAAAAAGTTTCTCACCTGCTATTGCCAAAATTTTTATAGCAAAATGTCACGTCGATATAAAACTTTTTTATACCATTCATAAATAATATCTCACGATTAATTTGCCCCGCCCCTTATACAGGGTGTCTCTTTTTACGATTGGCCAATCCCTAAACCATTAATTTTAGAGATACAGTCACTGTTGCCAGGTAGTACTAAAATTTTATTTTGAATACCGCTGTTTCCGTAGAAAAATAGTTGTCTGATCTAATTATGTAAATTTTGACATTAAAGCAAGCAAATAATACTATACGAAAATAGTGCTACTCAAAATAACATTTTAGAATTTATGTGGTGACATAGGATACAGTTGCATTTGCGCAACAGCATACGAAAATCCATTACGTAAAAATATTTATTTTTTTAAAAATTACAAAATTTAAGTTTTTATACGGTCCTTGAATCCTATAAGTTATATTTGGAAATTTTCTCAATGATCTAAGAAGTAAAATAGTAATTGTTTCAATTTTGTATACCCAAAGCTTACGAAATTATGGTACAAATAACCGAAAAACGCATGATTAATGCCAGAACACATTTGGAAATATCAATGTTTTTGATAAATTGAGTAAAAATGGACAAATAGAAACATAAAATACTTATTATTAACGGAAAGTTGTTCTTTATAATTTTTTTTCTTTTAAACTATTTGTGGGACTAGTGTAAATCCTTATGTCTTTAATAAGTACCTTGTTGTCTTGGACCTATATCCTTGTGCAGATAATCGCCGTCATAAATAACAGTAACACTAACCCTTGTTGTCCTAATGTCTTTTTGATCTAAAGTGCCGGTTGCTACCCCAAGTTGTGTACTGAAAATTGTTCATATGACGCGTAGTATCACTCCTAAAACACAGAAGATTAGGACCATGATTACTGATAACAATGTAGACGTAGAGTATTTGTTTTTTTTAATAAAGCAAATACATACATAATATATTATACAGAAAGTGTCCACACATTTTTGTAACGATTTTGGAAAAAGAAATATATAAACAAAGATAAGAATTTTATTTTGTTATATGCTCAATATAGCATTTTTTGTTGAACTATTATAGTACATCTTGATTTCAAGGTAAAAGAGCTTTTCTTAACATATCAAATGTGATTTTGTTGCTTTCCTCGATCGCAATCTTCCGGATTCCATCTAATATTCTGGAATATGGCTTATATATAGCTTGTTTTAAAAGTACCAATGCGCAGTCAACAATAGGAGGCATATCGAGGTACTTCGGTGGATGCATTTAAAGGAATAACTTCAATTCCGGTTATATTTCCCATTTTTCTAAAAATAATGCTATCGATTTTAAGTGATCGCTGGTGGCCTTAATGCTGATGAAACTTAACACAATGAAGATCGTTTGGAAAAAATGATGAAATGTCTTCTTTGAAAAGCTGTGTTAAAAAATATTTCTAATAGTAATCCGTACAGATTTACAATTTAGACTATAGAACAAATAATTACCAGGAAACCATCATAAGAGAATCAATTGAAATAATTGCTGAAAAAGATACAGCTTGTAACGATGCACTGTCATACGATATCCATGGTGTATGGAGATATTTGCTGCATAATAGATGAAAGCTCGTTTTGTTGAAAATTTGAATAACATTATCTGTCATCTCATCTGACGTACAACATTTAAATTTAAATTACAATGTTTTCTTCTGGACAAGTCTCGAATAAGCGCAAAGAAAATAATAACAACATTTAAATCCTACTGAAGACGGCCTTGTAATGGTTGAACACGTTCGAGGTTTTTCTGTTGCATTTTGAGATATTTTAAATATCTTTATATTATATTTATGCACATGAAAGTAATTTTTGTACGATTATTTGTGCTTTATGTATATTTTAATAATTTAGCAAAACTTTCCTTGTTTTCTCTAAACGAGGCCTTTTCCTACTCTTACTTAGGCCTTTTTCTACTCTGAACGTACCTTTGTTGGACATCTATTTTTTTTTTCCTTTTTCCCAGTCAAATGAAAACTTCGACGTTTCTTTTCTTTTTTATTAATTATGTCGCATGGTTTACGTATAGAAATATTAAAAATATGCTTTTCATATATTTTGATAATAATCAAATAAGAGTACTTTTCTCTGTAAAGCGCAAATAGATAACTTTCGATCCATTGCTGATTTTCCAGAGACATTTTACACCAAATGATATATTTAATGATGCAATTGATAATTAAAATCTATTCCGAATCAGTGTCATATAGATGTTATTTTTGTATTTAAATTTAATTATAGAGATAGTCAAAGTTGGTAGAAAAAGCTTGAACACTCTCCGTAAATATTGCTTTAAAATTTTGCGAGCCTTTCGAAAACACAAAGTTATCGATTGTTGCTTTAATTTGATTAATGCTAGTGAAAAGCCGAAAAAGTAAAAATAAAACATACACTGTAAAAAAAAGTAGGACCAGTTTTCATGTAGGAATCGGAAAAATAATTGCCCTTATCGTACTGGAAAAATTTCCGACCCAGCTCGGAATAAAATCCGTAAAATACCGTTTTATTGATTATTTCCTTTTTTTTTTAACGGATTTTATTCCGAGCTGGGTAAGAAAAATTTCCGGTATGATAAGGGCAACTATTTTTCCGATTCCTACAGGAAAACTGGTCATATTTTTTTTTTTTACAGTGTGCAAAAAAACCTTTAAGATAATATTTACGTACTAGTATGGTTGAGATTAATAAATATTTTTTAATTTTTAAATTGCATTCTTGATGAGTACCCCCAAACTTAATGCAATATCTCTATACTGAGAGTTCTGAATCTTGTCGTGTAACCCGATTTTACTCGGATTGATGGGGTTTTTTTTTTTTTTTTCGTTACTAATCAGCTTGACAGTGGAGGAACAGTGTAGCACCAGAGAATCAATTCACACCCACTGAGTTCTACAATAATACGGAGAGCCAACTCACGATTCACTTTCTGCCGCGACCGCATCTCACTTTCAATGCGCGCAAGTAATGAGTGCTGCACTTTTCTTAATATTACAAGCATTATTTCAAACTTTTTGTATATTTTTTATCAATTTTGGTGTTTTCTACATTTTTTTAATATTTTTATCAGCAATACTTAATTTGTTCTTCAATTCTTTTGGTTGAGCTTACCTAAAACTTCATTTTTAACTAATATAAAATTAAAAAATTGCGATTAATTTAAATAAAATCTATAGTTTTTTACAATAAAAAATATATATCAGTGAAAATTGCAGCAACTTCGTCAAAATTTTAAAAGAAAATCCAATTTGAAAATATCTACCCCATACTACTCTATGGGAGGAAATCTACGTTTTGCCAAAATTTTTCATCGGAAAATATTTGTCATTGTATTAATGGACGGACCCCTGGATTCAATGTATCAGAATGGGGAGTTACCCCTCCGTTCTATATTCGAGCTCAGTGTTCACACCGCAAAATTTTATTGGTATTCTTCGTCTAATTTCAGGACAGAATTTCTGAGATTTTTCAAGGCGCAGAATACTATTAAAATTTAGTGGTGACAATCGCCAAACTGCTGCGCCACTGTTCCATCACTTGCTTGACACTTTTTTTAGGTTTGGTTCGGTTTCGAGTTGAAATTTGACTCTTTTCTGTCGGGTGGAAATTTACCCGCTTTTTTAAAAAAGATCTGCAAATTTTTTCAGGTAAAAATAGCTATACATATTCGAACATTAACGAGAGTATATGTGTTAATTTTTCAACAGATTAGATAAAATTATTATTAGTGATATAACTGTAGACTACTTTCATAATTGTATTAAAATATGAATTATTTTTTTCCATTTCGAATTTGGTTCAGATTCGAGCGGGGATGGGATTGAAGCGTGTCGGGTAGATGGAATATTTTTGTCTGGTTCCAGTCGAGTTTTAGGTTGACTTTAAATAGAACTTTCGGTTGCGGATAATGCATAACCAGACCAGCACAGGATTCTACTCTATACATGATGAATCCTTATCTTTATTACAGGATGTGCTAAATAGGACTGACATTTTTTAAAAGTTAGTGACAATAAAAATGACTACAACTTTGAAGTTATTCTTGGAGGAGAATAATGTATGACGTCAAGAATACTTTTGTCAAACTTCTTCGATTTAGTTCCAGATATCCTCGATAGATGTCGGTGAGATGTCTTAAACTAGTAGAACGCCCAAAGTAACGAATGAAAATGAATCAAAGCTCATGCAGTTTTAAGCTTCAGTGTGTTTAGCTGTTATAAGGGCCAAAACGGATTTGTACCTTAACATTCCATGGTTATTTAGAGCGTTACTACAATATGAGGCAAAGAAGCGCTATACAGTGTGATATTTGTAACTAAAACAAGGTTGCATACTAAAGGTAGCCCACCAATCGATGAAAACGGAATAGTGATGTTAATCAATTCTATGCATCGATTTGTCTATTCCCAACAAATTCTTAACAGTAAAATTTTAAGTGAGTACTATTACAGGGTCCGTACGAGTCCTTGAATTTCCAGACTAACACATTTTCAGGTACCAGTACTTTCGGTACTTTTCGGTTAGCCGGGCGCCAGTGTTATGTATACATGTATATGTCTATATACATATGTATACATATACATATATATGGATATATATGTATATAGTATGTGCATATATACAATATATATACACATATATGTATATATACATATATATGTATGTATATAGAAAACTGGTGCCCGGCTAACCGAAAAGTACCGTATTTTCTTATACAAAATCTCTCCTTAAATAAGCAAAATTTCGTGCGGTTAAAATAGGTTTATTTTTCTATAAAAAAATACTGATATTCGACCTTCAATATAATGGTACTCATACGAACCCTGTATTAAACGTTGCGTGTAGTTATCCATCTTCAAATATAAAATATTAAGTTTCATGGTCATACATTTTTAGTATCGTTCCTAGGTTAATCAGGATGTATAATGGATAATAAATGGAGTGTGAATTAAGTTGGTTTGAACATTTTTTAACATAGCCCTAGTAACAAAATAATATTAGGGCAACATATGCATAAATATATGCATCAAATATTGTTCCAACATTGGAGTGTTTATAGTTTACCAACAACGAATATTTTGCCAATGTAAAACCACTATGTTACTACATGCTTTAATGTAAACGCAATATCTCTACAATATTTGCACTTTATTATGAATACCTCTAAAATAAAAACAATATTTCTGCAGTATTGACTGTTCATTTCAAATATTTATGTAAAGTCAATATTTCTGCAATAAAGTGACTTTATTGTAAATATTTCCAACATAGTCTATACTGGTATACATTGTATCCAAATTTTTAAACAATATATTGGCAGTACATTGGAGATATTTATAAAGAATACAATACTGGTGTCGGTTTACTACAAAGAAAAGGGTTTGGATTCCTGTAATGTTCTTTATTTGATATATGTTCTGAAAGACTTAAGTATAGAAATCAAGATTAAATGAACTGTTAACATTCATTTCTATGATGCAGTAAATGCAAAGATTTAGAGAAAGGTTATTACCCTAATTCCGGTTGATTTATGTAATCATATTCGATGTCGATTTATTTACTCTTTACGTAATAATATTCTGTATCAAGTTCTTATTCTTTGAATGAAAAGACTGTTTGTTTCTCTCATCATATAAGTAAAATCAATTCCTAATAGTCTAAAATAGCCGGAATTATAAAGATCTATTACTGTTGTACAAATAAAGATGTGGTTAAGCGAGATTAAAAACGATATTTGCATAGGAACAGTCTAACGCATTAGTAATAAAATATAATGCGTTATTTGCAGTTTGTATTAGAGTTCATTTATTCCGAACTGTCTATAGTCGTAATTTTTAATCAGAAAGCTTTAAAACTCTTACCCTTGGGGACGAGCGACACGTATACGTGCCGCATGAAGCGCTCAGAATCCTTGTTTTTCCTTACCAGTAAAATTTTACTGTAAAATTTGCCTTCTTTAATCAGCGCATTTTCTCGATTCAAGAAGACACAAACTTCTGTTTTTAAAAAACGGTGTCAACAGTTTAAAAATTTCGTAAAAGGTTCCCGTCCCGAAGGTTTTAATGGGACCTTTTCTTTAAAATCTTAAGAGCAAAAATTTAGAGGGATTCACGACCGGGTTCGGGTAAGGCAGACATAAGAAGCGTTGTGTCTTATGGCACGTCTTCCTAAAAAATGTCGCCGGGGCATCTTTTTAACGCAAGCGGCAATGTTCGGAACCGCTTCATACTGCATGAAAATTATTCTATTAAGGTATTGATATGTAGGCAGGGTATGAACAAGAATTGTCTATCGACATACAAGGTTGTTCAGAACTATATGTCAAAGATGTAAAAGCAGGTAGAGAGGATCTAAATAAGCAAATTTCGTATAAGGATGTGGGTGCGGAAAGGACCCGCTGAGGCAGTAGAGGACACTGTTGAGTTAAGCGGATGAAAGTGCTTCGCTGGCTTGAATCGTCATTCTCCGCTCGGATTTTGAGCAACATGCGTCGTTACACCAATTTTATGCATGGGGCTGCACAAGGAAATGGGGCGAATGCTCAACGATTTCAGGGCAGGAATCTGCTGGATCTCCAAACATTTGAGCGTCTTCATCGGGAGTTGTGCGAGAGTGGATCCTTTTATGCTTCGAGGCATGATACGGGCGCTGAAAGATATCGCAGAATTCATGCAGTAGTAGAAGCAATATTACGCACAGTAGAGCATAGTACTTCAAAAAGCTCGAGAGCTGTTGGATGTGAGCTATTTCCTTGCACAGCCCCGCAAGCTCCGCATTGGTGTAACGATGCATGTTGCTTGAAATCTGTGCGGGAAATGACGATTTAAGTCAGTGAAGCACTTTCATCCGTTTAGCAAAACAGCGCCCTCTACTGCCTTAACGTACATTTCCGAACCCACATTCCTATACGAAATCTGCTTATTTAGGTCCCCTCTACCTGCCTTTACATTTTTGACATATGAACCACCTTGTATATGCCTTTCAAGCGTCGCTGTTATTAGTTATGGAAGATATCATAAACGTATAGCCACAAGGCAACTGCTTTGAGTCTTTATTTTTAGGGGACCCAAAGCCAATAATGAAGTATTTTGTAAATTGTGATTGGAAAACTGGCTAAAGAAGCCCCGAACCGAAATCTTTTCTGCATGGAAAGTCGGGCTTTGAACTTATTTCCGGTCAGCTCGATGTTAATTTGTCGGAGAAAGACAGAGCGTGCATAAGTTATTCAGTACATTTACTATATCAGAATATTTGGTTAGTGCCATGGAACTTCGAAAATAGAATTAGAATTAGAGAATCTCAGATATGCTATTTGTCCAGATGAAGTTCCGCTCTTTCAGGCCATAGACTATTCGAAACAATATCGACTTTTTAACAAACAAGGAGTTCTAATGAGAATAATTAGACGTTCTGGGTAATCAACTGATAACAGCTGTTGAAAGTGCACAATTTCAAAGGGATGATATTGTGTTTAATACATGCGTGGCTTCGAGTTTATTCATCCGTGCATACATTATGCTGTGAATTCACTGCATCACACTATTCGGCTAGTACTATATTGGAACTTAGAAATTAAAATGAGAGTTTTTTTCATCTGTGGTGTAGCATTCGCGCACATTCACTAAGCTATCAAGATGAAGATCCGCACTGATAGTCCATAGACTATTCTAATCCATATCGACTTTATAACGAGCAAGAAGTTCTAATGAGAATAACTAGAAGTTCTGGGTAATTAACTGATAACAGCTGTTGAAAATGAACAATTTCAAAGGGGTGAATTAGTAAAAGTTTCTGCAGATTCGTATGATATATAGTTGACATATGACATATAGTTGATCAACACATAGTTTATCTAACGCTGTTTCAATGGGACAAATGTTTGTGCTGTCCCAAGTTGGAAATTCCTGTTCTCTTCCACCATGAACTTTACCTGTTCATTTATGTGTGTAGAAACTGGATTTATTAATTTTCTAGGGGAAGCATCTATTCGATACATCTACACTGTAAAATAATTATGTAATGTTACTCCATAAAATTGGTGGCAACATGCTGCTTCCAATTTTATGGAGTAATTTAACTTATATAAAGGTGTAATTTAGACCAATATAACTGTAATGTTACACTTTAATGTAACGTAACAACAGTTTTATCGGTTAAATTACTCAATAAAATGGAATCAGTAAGGCTGCCACTAATTCTATGGGATAACTTTTCATAATTTTTTACAGTGTAGCCTATCTCTTTAGTTTGCTACAATTCTATTGGACAATAAATTTATTAATCAATTCCGCTACTAAACTTCATATTTGTGCAACATTTTATTAATTTTAGCACTGATAATGTTACGCTGATTGCTATCAAAACCAGTAATCACTATTTGATGAATTTTTCGGGCGTTAAATGTTTTACATACCATCCCTCTTAGTTTTCAGTTAATTTCTCATAGTTCAGGTCATTTTGTCTGTAGAAAAATTAAAGTAAAAATATTTCAGAACTTCATGAGATGCATTTTGTAAAGAGATAATTGTTTTAATTACATGTTAGATGATTCAAATAATAGCAGAGAGATATTTTTAGAAAGTAACTTTCCTAAGTAGTCCTACAAATATAAACAATGCTTTTTTTCAATCTATCATATCTGTATTATTTTTAATTTCTGTATTTTTTCACTAGCAGCATTTTATAAAACAACTGTCTATAATCATTTGCAATAATTTATGATATGAACACGTTCTTTACCACAATCAGAAAACCATATACAGGGTGTCCGGTCTCAACGGTGTCCAATGGCTAATTCTTAAACCGTTAGTCATAGACATATAGTTCCAATTACAAAAATGTTTAAAATCAGGTAAACAAATATTTTAAAAGCGATTTGGGTCAATAAAAACATTACTTAAAAAATTACGAAATTTAAATTTTTATACGGTCCCCCGGTCCTATAAGTTATATTTAGTAAAATTTTCCTTTTACACTAATAAGTAATACACAAAAAGTCCCGTTATTCTACGATTAAAATTGACCGAGTAATAGCTGTTTAAAGTTGGAGCATACTTTTTGCTGCAAATTGGGGGTCATTCACAAATTTAGTCGAAATATAATTTCGTCAGATATATTAAAAAATGATCGATAGTAAAATTAACATTGCAATATAAATTTGAAATCTTTAATTATTCTGACATATTAATGCAAAATATACAATTTGTAATAAAGATTTAAGAAGAAAGAAAAACAGAATTTTTGTTAAATAAAATGATGCTAAATTAACAGCCTCAATTCTTTACAAAATGATACGTATTTTAAAATATTATTAGATTACACTAGCCTACAAAAGTTGGGTTATGTCATGTTTTTTAGCTTTTGATAATTGATTCTTTTGTATTCTGTACCGCTGAATCTGAAATTGACCTTCATTTTTAACTATCACATCAGGATTTTCCGCAAATTTCAAAGTTAAAAAGTTCAAAGTTAAAATTGAGTCTCCTCCCTCATCTCATCGGACCACTCAGCTATTTAGCTGTAAGAATCTCAGGATAAGCAAAAATATCGAATAAATTTTTGAAAAATAAAATAAAATAAAATAAAACAAAAAAAATGTTTTACATATGTTTTATAGTAAGAGATTTTCGCTATATTTTAACTTACACATTTATGATTTGCAAAAAAAATTGTAACGTGATGGTTAAAAATGAAGGTCATTTTCAGATTCAGTGCTAAAAAGTACGTTAAAATCAATTATCAAAAGTTAAAAAACACAACCATCTCCTCTACTTTATAGTATCCGATTTTTGTTATTCTTCAACTTTTACAATTTATGATTTGCGAAATATCCCGACATGATGGTTAAAAATTAATGTAATTTTCGGATTCAGTGCTAAAAAATACATAAAAGATAAAAAAAAAAAACAATCGCAGTCTTGTATTATCTAATTTAAAACTTTCTTAAACTTCTTGGCAGTAATCTATCCGAAATTCTTTGTGTTATCCTGTAAAATAAGTATAAATAGTAACCAGCGAAAATCATAATAATATTAGATGTTATTGGATTTGCGCCAGTATGTAAAATGTAATCTTGATCGGATATTTAAATTTCAGTTAAAGTTCGAGTACAAATTTTGAACTGGAAAAGCATACATACGATCGTTGAAGTAAAATAAAAACTTATAAAAATAACATAATTTTGTTAAAAGAAAGCATAAAAGAAACAGTCTCAAATCCAGACAAAATAAAACATATGTTATTTTAGCCAATCTGAAACTTAATAAATGTTAACTTAATCGTAATACTTGTACGATTTTTTTCAATGCGCAGATACACATGAAATAAGATCTTCGAATATTTTAAGCACTTGATATGTGACCCCACAAAGCCAAGCCGAACTCATTTGTTTTCAGAGCAGAAAAGTGGCATAAGTTATGCATTTTTAAAGTTTTATAACTCGCTCAATTTTAGTGTTATATGAATGGGACTTTTTTTGTCTTACTTGTCAGTGTAATAGGAAAATTTTACTAAATATAACTTATAGGACCGGGGGACCGTTTAAAAATTTAAATTTCGTAATTTTTTAAGAAATGTTTTTATTGACCTAAATCGCTTTTAAAATATTTTTTTATCTGATTTAAAACATTTTTGTAATTGGAACTATATGTCTATGACTAACGGTTTAGGAATTAGCCATTGGACACCGTTGAGACCGGACACCCTGTATAGTATGTGATTTGTGCAGTTCGAAACGTATCGATCTCCTTTTATATCTTCGAATTATAAAATTTGTACGATATTGTGAAATGTGCTTGTATATGTCCTTTGTATATCATTTTTCTCCATTAATTAATTTGCATCAAAATCGCCAGTCCTTTCGCAATGCAAACGAAATATACTTTTAGTTACTAATATTATTAGTTTTCACTGAATTATTTCTCTGAAAGAAAATTCTTTGAAAATGGAAGCCAAATATCAAGGAAACATACATACTCGTTTCCCTTTTTAAAATTCTTACAAGTCGGAAGTGGGTTGATCCATTTCCCTTCACACAGGAAGAGAATTTTGATTTGTTTTCCATATCTTAATACCTGAAAAGTCACACATATATCTGAGTCTTTAGGAGTTTTTTAGAACAGCTCTTCCCAATAAAAAAGGAAAAAGCCTATATGATTTTATCTATTAAATTATCATAGAGTTGAATTCGTTTAATACGAGCACGCCTAAAACAAGGACGCTGTTAAAACAAGCAATTTCTACGCTAAGAATGATTGGTCATTCAATCAATATTAAGATTTTCACGCTTTTTATGAATTTCGAAAGTAGGATTACTGCTAACATGGACAAAACATCTATTCATTTCAGTAAGGTTTTTGCGAAAAGTAAGATAGAATCAGGAAAGAAATCCCTTTCTTATCGAACATTTTTCTCTGCGAACGATAATATTTAAACATTATAACTGTCTATCAAAATATAGTGTTCAACCAAACAAACACTACTAGTTTTTGATAGGACCAACTCTTACAGCAAAAACAAATTAAACAAAAATTGGGGTTGACGAAAAAATTATCGTGTTAATGGGGTACTCAAATCCAGACGGATTATTTTCTGACTCATTTTTAGATTCATTTTTGCTCTCAAACGCATCCAAATGTCAGGTTCTCTTATTCAGAAACTATATGATGTGCTGTATTCGTCATTTTTTTGTTAAAAGCAGAATATATTTCAAAAAAGGCTGTCAAAGTGGGCATTTTGAACCGAATTTCACGAAGCGATAGTGCTGGAAACGAAAAAAATGATTGTACTGAGAAAATAATTGTTTGTAAATCAACTAATTCATCAACATTCTAATTAATTGAACGAAAAATAAAAATAAAGGTGGCTTATAAATCTCTTCAAAATATCACGTCAGCAAGTTTCATGTTTTTACTTTTAAAGATAGTCGGAAAATGTGTCAGAAAATATCGAGTTGTTGAGCGTGAAAAAATATTTTTTTGAATACCGCCTTAATATGATTCTGACAAAACTAGCTCTTACAGAAAAATTAAATTAAAAATTCGTCAAAAGAGGCCAGGTAAAATTGTTAAACTGAGTTTTATCATTAATCCTGTTTAGCTTTTGTTGATAAAATTAGCATTTAACTTTGAAATCTACCTCCGCCTGTAGGCCGAGCCGGCAGGGATTTTTTAGTCTTTGATTTTGGTGCTGTAATTTCGTCTAAAGAAGAGATTCGTCTAAAGAAAATTACACAAACAATCATTTTATGTTAACATAAATATACTTAGTTCAATTTAGGATTGAGATAATTAGAACAAGTAATAGTAATAATTAATTTTATTATGTATGCGTTTTTAAGAGTTTTATTAAGAGTAATGATTAATACGGGAACATTATATTTCCCTTGCGTCTCCTACTAACCGAGTTCAAATGCATCTCTAACAGCGTTTTCTAATAGAAAAAAAAATATTTTAAAGTAAATTAATACAAATTGATATATAAGTCAGAAAGCATACGTCTCATTAAAGCCGGAGACCTGACAAACTAAAAAATAATAAGAAAAGAAAGATGTGAGAAAAACTGCCTCGCATATGGATTTTTTTACAGTACGTTTCTTTTCAAAGGTATAAAGAAAAATTCTATTGTTCAGTGTCTTTCTGCTCTTATAAAATCAGGGCTGACTTTACTAAAGCCAATTATAACATAAATTTCCTTTTAGATTGTTTCAGAAATACCTTTACCTCATAAAAACGTTTAGTAAGAATATTATGTTTTAATATTTTATTCTTCTTTTGGACTCAACCTTTCTTGACCGACCCTCCTGAAAGATAATTCTTTTCTTTTATTAATAAATTATTATTTCCATTTATTACATAAACTTTCCCGGCTAGTTCTTGCCATTACTTGAAAAATTATTCATAAAGGTATTTTATCCAAGAATTGATTTAATGGTCATAAACTTTTATTTCATTTTTAATAGATATGTTTTCTAAAATCGTCTACGAATATGAGGTTAATAAAGCAATTTTAATACTTCAGCTGTCGGAATTTCCTTTTAAATTATATCTATACAACTATATGAAATAGTAGGACTTTCAGAAAACACCCATTTCTAAAATTGTTCGACTATTTAGAAAAATCAAAGGTTTGTACGGTAAAATAATAATAATAATAATAATAATAATAATAATTTCTTTTGTCTGTTTTCTGTCAGTTTGTCAGGAAGAGGTAGTTCCTGGTTCCATAAAAAAGACTGGAATAGGCCACACGGTATAGGAATAGTCCGCACATAAGAACAGGCCACTGGTATAGACATAAACTACAAGAAAATATTTCCGGGTGTAATGTGCATTTTGTGGTTTGTAGCATTCTGATTTTTCAAATAGTTTTTAAGAAAACAGGTACAAATAAGGAGAATCAATCAATCAATCATTCTTTCAATGCTCAAGAACTCGAGACTTATTTATGAATTTTACGGAATCTTACGCCGATTGAATGGTCTAAGTAAGATTTATAAATAATAATATTTACATTTTTTAGCTTACTATTTAATTTAAAAGCAGTATCGGTAATTTTTTTTTCAAAAACTCGAAAGATCATTCGTGGAAAACTTTCATTTTATTTCTAACAGAGATATTTTCTAAAATCGTCTGCGGAAATGAGATTTTTAAAGCAATTTCAATATTGCAGCTGTCGTAATTTCCTTTTAAATTATATCTATACTAATATATCAAATTGTAGCACCTGTATGGGATTTTTTGGAAAAACATCTATTACGAAAATCATTCGACTATTTAAAAAAGTCAAAAGTTTAGTATGGTCAAAAATAAGATTTATTTATTTTTTGTCTGTCTGTCTCTCTGTTTGTCAGGAATAGGCCCGGTTGTATAACAAGGACTGGAATAGGCCATATGGTTGCAGAATAAACACATAACTTATTAGGAGTGGATGGAGAATATTTCTGAATGTAATCTGCAATTTGTGGTTTGTGACATTCCTATAACTAAAATTGTTTTTGAAAAAACAGAGATAAATCGGGAGAATCAATCAATTAACCGTTCTTTCAATGCCCACGAACTCTAGAATTTATTTATGAATTTTACGGAATCTTAAAGCGGTTGAATTGGCTAAGTAAGATTTATAAATAATAATATTTACATTTTTAGCTTATTATTTATATACTTTATTTTAAAAACAGGATTGGTAAATATTTTTACCCCAAAACTTGAAAGATCCTTCGTCGAAAACTTTCATTTTATTTCTAAGAGAGATATTTTCTACAATCTTCTGGGAAAATGAGATTTAAAAAGCCATTTCAGTATTCAGCTATCTGATTTTCGTTTTAGGATATATCTATATTTATATATAAAACGGAAGTGTCTGTTTCAGATTTGCAGAAAGGTACCTATTTCTAAGTTCATTCGACTATTTAGAAAAGTCAAATGTTTAGTATAGTAAAAAATAAGATTTCCTTTTTTTGTCTGTCTGTCTCTTTGTTTGTCAGGAATTAGCCCGGTTGCATTAGAAGGACTGGAACAGGCCACACGATATAGGAAAGGCCACTGAGATAGTAATAGACTACACGGTTGCATAACAAACACTAAACTTATCAGGAGTAAACAGAGAATGTTTCTGGATCTAATCTGCAATTTGTGGTTTGTAGCATTCCTATATCTATAATAGTTTTTGAGAAAACAGGGACAAATCGGGAGAATTAATCAATTAGCCATTCTTTCAATGCTCAAGAATTTGAGAACTAATTTATCAATTTTGTGGTATCTTACGGCGATTGAAGAGTTTAAGTAAGATTTATAAATAACATTTTTTAGCTTATTATTTATACATTTTGATTTAAAAGCAGGATTTGTAAATATTTTTCTCCGAAAACTGGAAAGATCTTTCGTGGAAAACTTTCATTTTATTTCTAACAGAGATATCCGAAAATGTTCTGGGAAAAGGAGATTTATAAAGCTATTTCAGAATTGCAGCTGTCGGATTTTCGTTTTAGATTATATATATACTACTATATCAAATTGGAGTGTCTGTCTGTGATTTTCAGAAAACATCTATTTTTAAGTTCATTTGACCATTCAGAAAAGTCAAACGTTTTGTATAAAAAATAAGATTAGTTTTTATTGTCTGTCTCTCTCTCTTTCTCTCTGTTTGTCAGGAATAGACCTGGTTGCATAACAAGACTGGCATAGGCCACACGGTATAGGAATAGCCACACATAATAATAGGCCGCTGGCATAGGAATAAGCCGCAGGGTTGCATAACAAGCACTTAACTTATCAGGAGCAGATAGACCATAATTCTGGATGTAATCTGCAGTTTGTCGACATTGAATTATTTTTTGTCTGTCTATTTGTTTGCCAGGAATTTGCCCGGTTGTACAATAAAGACAAGAATAGGTCACATGGTATCGGAATTGGCCATATATAGTAATAGGCCACTGGCAGAGGAATAGGCCACACGGTTGCATAACAAACACTAAACTTATCACGTGCATATAAAAAATATTTCTGAATGTAATCTGTAGTTTTCAACATTTAATTATTTTTATATGCCCTGTTTGTCAGGAATAGGCCCAAAAGTCTAGCAAGGACTGGAATAGGCGACAGGTATAGAGATAGGCCACACATAGAAACAGGCCACTGCTATAGGTACAGGCCACACTGTTGCATAACAAACACTTAACTATCAGGAGACGATAGAGAATATTTCTGACTGTAATTTGCAGTTTGTCGCATTCTGATATCAAAAATAGTCTTCGAGAAAACAGGAAAAAACCGGCAGAATCAATCAAACAATCAATCATTCTGTCAATGCTCAAGAATTCCAGAACTAATTTATCAATTTTACGAAATCTTACCTTGCGATGGTTGAAAGGGCTAAATAAAATTTATAAATAATAATAATTAAATTTTTAAATTATGATTTATAATTCTAATTTAACAGGATTGGTAAGTAATTTTCCTCAAACCTTTTAAATACAAATACAACATACCGGGTTCTTACGCAACTAATAATAAAATAAATTTACTGTTGCCACTGTAGAACTGGACATTTGAAAAAACCCGTCATTAAAGTTTCTTCTAGTACTGGACAATATTTTCTACTCTCTCTGTATAAAATCCTAATGAAACGAATTTATGAAACAATTTTATGAAACGACTGATTAAAACACTGATTACATTTCACGGCGATTTCTCCAAAAATATGGAATGTTATGCGGTGAAATTAACACCAAAAATCCGTATTGATCCGCAGATCTCAAATTGAATTAGTTTTCGAGATATTAAATTTTTTCTAATTTGAATTTAATTTCTCCAATCACGGCAGCCAAATCATTCGGGGGGAAACGGGTAACGATGAAAACGGAGAAATAGGGGAAAAACGAATAACGATAAGGATTATTAGATGTATTTTTTTTCGCAATTTTAAAATTAAAATTGAAATAATCATTTATTTCTATCGGTAGTGAAGACAATATTGCGATTAAATTATAATTTTCAGGAAAATTTGATAAAAATAAAATCTTTTTTTCACATTTCAATCGTCAAGAAATAGCTTATTTTATAAACCGAAAATATTCTGTCATCTTCATCTTTAACATGCAATTTCTTAGACATAAAAAAATCCATTTTTGTTGAAAAATGACAAAAAAGGGAAAATGAAAGGGATTATTAGATTTCTTTTTTTTTTCGTAATTTTGAAATTGAAACTAAAAAATGAAATTATTAAAAACAGAATGAAAATCTTATAATCAGAATTAAATGATCAGGTGTTAAAAGCAGAAAATAGGGAAAATTACATCAAAATATTTGCACGTAAATATTAAATATTTACGATAATTTTAAAATAAAATTATTACACGCAAAACGCAATTAAAGGTGATAATTACGTCATATGTAAAATACCCAAATATAAATATCACCATATTTAAAGTGCTTAAAATAATTAAATTATTATACGTGAAAAATTTTTAATGGTGATTATTAGGTCACATTTAAAAAGCCCAAACAATAATATTCCCAATTTCTTTTAAGTTAAATAATATGCCTCCCCGTGCATGTTAAAAGAGAGAAAAAACAATACTACACGAGAAATGCATTTAATAGTGAAAATTTAATATTTATTTTGCTGACATATATCGTCTGCAGTTTTACAAATTAATTTATTTAAATCTCTTTTGATCAACCCTCTTATTAAATATATTTTTAAAATAATATTTTGTAACCTTTTATCACATATTCTTTTCATGTTCGTTCTTAGAATTCGAAAAATTACTGCTGAGAGATATTTTGACGAAAATTGATTATATAGTTAAAAACTTCCATTTTATTCTTGCCAGAAATATTTCCTGAAATCGTCTAGAAAATTGAGATTTATAGATCAATTTCAATATTGTAGCTGTCGGAATTTCTTTTAGATTATAAAATAAAATAAATTCGAAAATAGTGTATCAGTCCCTTGTATAACAAGCATTTGTAAAATCCATACATTAATGCTGCTTATGGTATTGTAAAATAACATTTTTTACTAATATATTTTTAATAAGTGAATCATAATGGCATTTTAACTATAAATTTTTGAAGATATTTCAAATAATAAATTTTAAAAGAAATTTCTTAATATTTCTAAAGCTTTATTGATATAATTGGCACAGAAGTTCCAATTTTAATTTTGTGAAAAAATTTAAAACTTTATTGTTATATTTATAGAGTAAATATGATGAAAATTTATAAAACAAGAATTCTGCCTTTTCAGAATTTAGTGTCGCCCCCAATGAAAAAAAAATATATAAATATAGATGGTACAAAATATATTTCAGTTTTAAGACCTAAAATAGATGTCATTTGCATTTGCTGAAGAATTCCAACTTTACGATCCAGTCTTGAACAACATCTATAGAAAAGTCACTATACACAATAGGAATAATGCACAAATTCAGCAAAAAAACGATGTCGCATTGTTGCCAACCTCGCCAATTTTTTTAATACTAGTATTTTTATGCTTTATACAATACAATATTTTTTATTGTTTTATACTCTATATCGCCAAAGGTGCCCGGTCACTTGCGATTTCAGACGTTTTGTTAAATATCTAGAAAAATACATGAGGAATGAACCTGAAATTGCAAGTGTGTAAACAATATAGAATAGGTCATATATTTCCGCAAAGATTTTTTCCCGAAACCCCATAGGGGACCGTGAACAAATTGAAAAAGAACGAATATCTTTTGGATAACCCTGTAAAAACTAATGTAGCAAAAGTGTTCAAACTCGAGATTATTAATAAGTGGCTTATTGTAATATATTGTGTTCATTTTCATGAGGCTAGCATGTATACTCGTCGAGAAATTAAGGATTTTATAAAACAGTCCCAAATTTCGCCAAGTTTTTTGCTTATAATTTGCAGAGTTCTTAATATAAAAAAAGTTCTTTTCAGATAATATGACAAACAACATTGTAGTCTGCAATCAGAATTAAAAAAAATAAAAATTGGATTGAAAATGAGCAGGTTTATTAAAAAAATGTTTCAATGCGCATGCGCGAATGCAATCAAAATATAATATGCATAAGTTATTAGCTAAGTATATAGAGCAACTTTTGTGAAAGTCTCAAAATCATAGCTTGAAAATTCTGAAAATTATCGTCGCTAGAATAAGCTCGAAATCTGTTGTTCCCAAAATGAAACAAAAATATGAGGGGTTGTATGAAATATCTGTTGCTTAGTGCCAAGATAGCGTACACAATATTGCATGTACTACTATATTTGGATACAACCCCTCATCTTTATGCTTCCTTTTGGGAATAACGGATTTCGAGTTTATTCTATCGACGATAATTTTCAGAATTTTCAAGCTATGATTTTGAGACTTTCACAAAAGTTGCTCTATATACTTAGCTAATACATGATGCACATTATATTTTAATTGCATTCGCGCATGCGCAGTGAAACATTTTTTAGTAAACCTGCTCATTTTTCATCCAGTATTTATTATTTCTTAATTTTGATTGCAGAGTATTGTATACAATGTTGTTTGTCATATTTTCTGAAAAGAACTTTTTTTTATATTAAGAACTCTGCAAATTATGAGCAAAAAACTTGGGTTATCCAAAAGAAATTCGTTCTTTTTCAATTTGTTGACGGTCCCCTATGGGGTTTCGGGAAAAAATCTTCTCACAAATATATGACCAATACTATACCGTTTACACACTTGCAGTTTCAGGTTACTTCCTCATGCATTTTTCTAGATATTTAACAAAACGTCTAAAATCGCAAGTGGCCGGTCACTTTTGGCCATATAGTGTACAATCGCACAATTTCTACAATTAAATAAAGCGAACATTTTTGTAAGAATTTACTCGTTCTCAAAAAATCGGGAAGTTGGCAACTATGGATGTCGTCATTCAAGAAACTCGACAAAAAAAAAAAATCGGTATCTAATGATTCATATGCTTCATTTTTTGTAACATTGATATGGATACTAAAAGTTAGATATAGTTCATAATAGCTCCATGTTTTATCAGAAATCCTTCGTTTATATTTTTTGAAATTTCGCAAACTTTTATGAGACAAAGATTGATAAAATTACCTTCTTTCAGCTTTTACATAGGAATTAAGTAACTGCGGAGAAAATAAGTCACACAAATATTCTTTAAAATACATTTTTTATAGCGCAATATTCTTGGCATAGCACGTATTTTAATTACAATTTTTTTTCAGTTGTTATGAGAAAATAGCAACAAAAATATATAGCAATCTACTATTTTTCCTTCACTTTCTACAGAAATGGAGTACTTCAGTTGCCACCATTACAGAAATATCATTAAAAACTACAAAAATATCAATATCTCAAATATAAATTGAGATGCAGATTTCAAACAAATTACATTTAAACATACTGTTTTACTATACGACGATGTAAAAATTGAAAATGTTCGATGTTTGGAAGTTTAAACAAGCTGGAAATTGCACGTCAAACGTAGTAAATGAAGTGCATTCGTACTATAACTAGTTTTATAAATATTTTTTGCACCGTATATTGTACTGAATGTATATTTTAGTGCACTCCATAAGTGCATATCAATTTCATTCTGTGCAAAAGACTGTAACATCATTAAAATGCACTTTAATAATTTTTTTCCATTGGCCGTAATGGAAAACTTTTGACTGTCCCTGTAATTAAACTATTTATCCGATTTTCAAAAAATTTGAAATGACTCGACAAAATTTTGCAACAATCATATATTTAAAATTTCAGACCATTCGATTGGATAGTTTTTGCTCTGTTATATGCGGACGGACGGACAGTCAGACAGATAGACGGACCGAACGACGACTATAGGTGCTACGCATTTATATAATTACGAACGCACCTAAAAATTGCAATAGATAATCAGTATTTAACACCTTAATTCTCGCTCCCGTCAATATCACAGGCTGAGGTGTCGTTCGTTATTTCTCGTGCCCGTCATATTTCCGGGCTGGAGATTCAACTGCTGGAAAAACTTCTGAAACCATGCCTTTCCGTGCGCAGTCTTTGAATAGTGCCGTTTGGGTTTTGTTTTTGTGGCTGATTGCGACGTTGGACTTTGTATTGCATGTTTCGAAATACAGCACACTGAAAAAAAATATTAATAAACAAAATTTAATGTATATATATTATTTCAAATATTATTCGTACAAATTTGGTAAATAACGATCTAAGATGTGAAAAATAAAGGTATTATTCGCATTCATTTGGATGGTGTAAAACAAACATTAAGACACAGAATTTTCGCATGATGGCTTTTCCACAAATGTGAATTCGTTCTACAACATCTTTTTTTTTCGTCTTTAAAAAAACGAATTGCATATTTTATTTGAAAACCTTGTAAGTATTTAATTTCTGAAAAAAGGGTACTTTTTTTAATGGTTTTTCCAAATATATCCTTAAGGGATTAACCGTACAATGATACACCTGCTTCGTTTAACGGGTAGCTAATGATTAGAAGTAAAGTTATCTTTTAGTGACTACACTTTAATTGTTGTCTGAAAGAAATAGCATATCTTGGGTTAATATTTACCATAAAGTTTTTTCACCGTTTGTAATTCATTCAATAATTATTTTAAAAACCTTATTTCCTAATCAGTATTTACTTAAAACGCTTACTAAAAGAAACCTTGCAACTTTCAGAATTAAATTAACATCAACGGCAATTGAGCATCTTGTGCCGTTTATTACTTTCTTAAATCTTCAATAGAAGAAAGTATTGTAATCGAAATTTTTTTCGACTTCCGGTTTTCGACAGATTTACACGTTTTAGGGGTCAGAGATAACAAAAAAAAATGTTTATGTCCGTCTGTCCATCTGTCCATGTGTCCGTCTGTCATGTGTCGCCATTGTACCATCAAAAATTGTATGAAGTTATGCATAGAATTGAACCAATTTTTTTTTTATGTTTTTGGCTATGGCAAGAAGGTCCTCCCTGAATTTGGAAAAATTCCGCCGGAAGGGTGCGCTGTAATAGCAGTTTTTGTGCAATTTTCAATATTGTACCATCGAAAAGTGTATGAAGTTATGCTTAATTCTAATAAAAATACTAATAAAACTAATTATAATGAAATATTGACATGAGATAGAAGAAAGTTTTGGGATTGGCACATCTATCTAGTTGTTTTTTGGAGATAACAAGAAAACCAAATGTTAAGATTACAAATTCATTCTTTTCTAACATACAAAACATACTTTAGATATAGAATAGTTCAAAAAATACTGGAGTTGCTAACGTATTTGACAAATTTTCGGTCATTTTTTAAGCTAACTCCAGCCCTTTTTTTAGTAGAAATTAACTAAACAGTACCTGAAGTATTAGTTTTATATCAGTGGTTTCTAACCTTTTATTGGCCACGCTCCACCAAAGAATCTATAAAATCATGATGCCCCCCGACTCTGTAACATATGTTTGTTATTATTTAACCCTTTATATACTGACGGTACTTATAAGTACCACACACTTTAAACTTTCATCCCAGAGTGAATATTACTAATATTCTAATGATACTTTGCAAAAACAATCTTTTAACTCCACTTTGTCCGGATACATGGCAGCAGTAGTTCTAGATTTGTTATTTTAGCGAGGAAGGAGGTTATCTTTGAAACAGTCGATGTGTTTTGTGCCGACATTTTGTACAGATTGTCATGCTCGCCTTTTTATTGCTGCAAACTAAGTAAAGAATATAAGATAAGTGTTGGATTTTTTTAATGTGTTCATTATGCTCTTAGAATACAATTTCACTAGCTATTTTAAGTGAGCGGTGTATGTATTTGATTTAACAGTTGAATTACTCGCTGGTGCTTATAAGTACCGTCAGTATACTGGATGTTGGAGAAAAACTTCTTGTTTGCTTTTCGTCTGTGTAGTTATCCATCTTTTCATCTGCTTTAAAATGTAATTACTAAAATGTAGTGTAGTAATAATTTTCCTAGAATTTCTTTTCTGTTTCATTATTATTTTTCATAGGAAATCGAAAATTTTGTGGTACCGGGTCTTTTTTTCTATACTAGAAATAGCGTATGTAAATTCATATGTTGAATATGTAGAGATGCGAATGAACATGTTGTCACTGGAATATAGTCGCATAACTAAAGAACTGCTAACAAGATCGAAACCTAAAAAAAAAAAAATAGTTTTTTTAACCCTTCCAGGGGCAAAACATTTTCAATGCTAAAGTGTTGAAATAAATGATTGGCACCGGATTTTGCCAAAAAAATTATTTTGAAATATGAAAAAGGCTATATTTCACATACTTATCAAATCGAAAATGTTTTACCATAATTCTGGTGCCATTTGTGGGTTTTCTGTTACGATATTTTAGTCATAGTGTACTGACGATACTTTTAAGTAGCACTTTAATCAATTACCTCTAATTAATTAAATTTCTTACGGATGAGTATATTTTTTATGTTTATCCTTTAATTTTTATTGTAGTAACTGAAAAGAAAATTACATGAAAAAAATTGTAGTTGATAATAATGCAGTAGATAAAGGGTTAAAAGGTTAGCTCAATTCACACGGTGCAAGCGTTACATAACCTTAACAATAACTATCCATTTCACATTTTTAACTTATCAAAGAGATAAGTCTTCTGTCACAAATGTGCTTTTAACATAATAGATATTTGCTACCTACCCATTTCCGTTTCTAATGCTATTTAAGATTCATATATTGTATAAACTTGATATTACCCTATTTAGATATTTCAGATATTTTTTAGGTTAAACATGTTCAAGGCACTCAGATTTATATACATTTTTAAGCAGTTTCACGTGTAAAAGTTTCTTTGTGTGACATATAGCATGCTAATAGAAATAGAAAGGTTCACTCAATATATAATCGAAAGTATTACGAAAAAATATCAAATACAGTAACAAAAAAATTTATAGAGATTTTTAATTATAGAAAACAGATGTGAACTATTTTATAACTAGGGTGGCGAGTGATCAGGGAGAAACGCAGTCAAAAAAGGGGTTAAATGTCAATATTTTATTAAAGAGAAATTCGCCTTCTTTAATCCCTTTATATTATTAGAAACATTTTCTATGAGATAATACTGGTAGTTGCCTCGTTTTTTTGACTGGGTTTATCCCAAAACTGCATACATACTAAGCGTCCTATCTTAAATGGGAGAGGTAACCGCAAGATTAAAGAGGCGGTCACATCAATCAAGGTCACGCGCCACGTAGCGGATGGGGTTGAACTACAGGAAAATGCCTAACTGTTTTCTTACATCACACCACTAAAATTGCAAAGTTTTTTTCACCTTACTGAAAAGTCTCTGAATAGATAAGGCGAAGAAAACTTCGTGGTGTCAAGTGCATCTGGACCCCATCCACTTCTCGCTACACCATTATTTTGCAATAAATCTGGTAAACAAGATTCATATTTCATGAGTGACTAAAGGTTTAGAAGATATGCGCAGATGGTAGAAATTCTGTCATATATGACGTCACACTTAAAGCCCGCGTATGTGGATTGTCAACCCCGTCCACAAGATGGCGCACTAAATGTAATGTAATGTAAGATGTGTAAATTTACGCCCGATTCTAGCATTAAGTTTGTACGCTTAATATGTATGCAGTTTTGGTTTGTCTCTGACCCCTCCCCATCCTGCATCGTATCGTAAAAGCTTCTATAATTATTCTGGTGCTGATTCTATTTTAAACTTTTGATTAGGAACTTTTTTAATTCCGCAAAAAAATTATTTTTAAAATTTTGTTTGTATTTCATTTATTTTTTGTCTACAACATTAATTTACAAAAAGACAAAAGAAACTGATAGCGACTGGTTGAGTAAAAAGTTTTGAATTGCCCCTTTTGAGGCCCATGCACCCCGTTAGAAACCACCGTTGTATATGATCTGAAATAAGTTTTTAATGTTCCTTTTTAAAATTTTCGTGGTGTCTTTTAACAAAACTTCCTAATTTTGAATAGATAAACCAACTAATGATGGAAACACAAAAAATGAAATACTTTTAAATAAATCCCAGGGAATGTAATGATAATAGTCTTTTTAACTTATTTATCTCAGATAGAAAATAAAAACAATGGAAGACATTATATAACACGACTCTTTTCTTCCCTACATAATTCGTTTGAACAAAAGTCGATTCTCTACGGACAAAATCCTTTTGTTTTCTAAACTTCAAACCTAGTATTTATTTTCACGAACAAATAGACACTTCTGTTTTATTTCTTTCATCAAAGTTGCCTTTTGTTAGCCTTAACACTACATATTTATGGATAACGATATTTAATCATAGCTATTATATTATCGTATGTGTTTTGAAATACAAATATACAGGGTGGCAAAAAATAACGTTTAATATTATAGTTCTTTAAAAACTACAATAATCAAAATCACATTGCTCATTTACAAAGGATAGATCACATAGTTTAGTCAACTATGGTCATGCAGAATAAATATTTGGCTAGTATATAAGGGGTCATTTCTGCAGAGGCGGTTTTTATACTCTTAAGAACTTTCACCATTTGTGTGCTCTTCTTGTTCTGAAAGACAATCTTGCTGGAGAGTTCATTTTTAGGTGCGTTCGTGATTACATAAATACGTAGCACTTAACGGTCAATTCTCCACCAACCTTTAACTCGCGGTTCAAGTCTCAGTTGAGAAACCTTCGGTTGGCAAATCGAACCGCCGGTTAATATTTTGAATTCATCGATAACTTTCAAGCCGCGATTAGTCGACATGAGATTAGTCAACCCTCGGTTGAAATCTGCGTAGTTGATTGACCAAAGAATCAGATGACCTAGTAATCGTCTTTGCGAGTTCTGTCCTTCCTCGACACAATCTTTATCTGTTTCTTTTCAATAACGAAACTAAAGGCAGTATTGGAAATGCGTACTTATAATGTTTAATTTTTAAATAAAATATTCTTATGAATAAATTTGGAATTACCGTTTTGATTTCATGGTTTTGTTCGTTTACAGAACAAAATTTTCAGTAAAATTCTTAACAATAAAATTCTTAAAAAACAGTTGATTAAAAAAATAATTTTCTTTAATATAAGTTTAATATACAATTATCTGATCAAACTAGTAATATTAAGTAGAATAAAAGTAAATAATGCAATAGGTTTATTTATTTATTTATTTTTTACAATGAATATTATTTATGAAGATATTTTCATATAATTATTTCTACTGCATATATTTTTATTTAACAAATGTAATTAATTACAGATTCAATTAAAATATCTTGGATAAAATAGCATGCCGGTAGCAAAAAAAAAAAAAAAAAAAGACAATGAGGCTTTTAAAAAAATAACCCTGCGTTGATTATTACACATTTTTTTTAGAGATCATTTTTAATAACTTAAGAAGAAGGCCGAAAACATGTCTTAATGTTCTTAATGTATTACGAAATTAAAAAAAAATCTTCTGAAAAAAATGTTTCTTTAAAACAAAAATCATTATTTCAAACTTACTAAGTAAGTAATAAAAAAATAATTATTTATCTATTATGAATAACTGACAACATATACACAATTTGGTAGAAAAAAATCATGCTTTAAGAAACTATGAATGGTACAGCGAGGTACTCAAATGGAAGAAAATTTGTTTTCTATTTTTTCATTATTATTAAAAAAGAGAGAAAGAAAGAAAGAGATTTGAGTCACATATTTTTACAAAATTGGTATTGAAAGAACATATTTCTATTTGGATTCGTTAGATGGCGCCACCAAAAAATACTTTGTAAATCAAAATTTGAAGCTTAGTTTTCAACACACAAATTAATATAATTTTGCGTTCATAGAGCAAAAATATCCAAAACTAGTTGGATGTGCCAATCCCAAAACGTTCTTCTATCTTATACATCTTAATATTTCAAAAACTAGTTACACATGTTAATACTTCAATATTATTAGTTCAATATTATACCAACTTTGATTTTCATCTTAAATTTCTGCTTCAGTCAATTAAACGACCTAAAAAACGAGTATATCATGATGACTATATCATGATATTTGTTAAAATTAATAGTTTTTCCTTATTCTGTTGTTATCAGATGTTTGCGAATAGCCAGGAAGCGATTTTCCGCCTTCGCACGATCCGCCGATGGACACTAGATCTACGAAAAATCAAGAAAAGTATACAAAAATCGCTATCACAGAGCCCCTTTACGGTGCATTATTTCCAAATTCAAGAGGACCTGTTGGACAAAGCCAAAAACATGCACAACAAATTTGGTTCAATTGTATGTATAATTTTATACACTTTTCGATTGCACAATAAAGAAAATGGCACAAACATCGCTATTACAACACGCCCCCCTTCGGCAGATTTTTTTTTAATTCAGGGAGGACTAGTTTGCCATAGCCAGAAACATGCACAAAAAATTTGTCTCAATTCTATGCATAACTTCATACACTTTTCGATGGTACAATATTCAAAATGGCACAAAAATCGCTATTACAGTGCCCCCTAGCGGCGAATTTTTTCCAAATTAAGGAAGGATCTGCTTGCCATAGCCAAGAACTTAAAATAAAAATTTGATTCAATACTATGCATAATTTCATACACTTTTCGATGATACAATATTCTAAATCGCACAAAAATTGCTGTTACAGCGCACCCTACCGGCAATTTTTTTCCAAATTCAGGGAGGACCTACTTGCTATACCCAAAAACTTAAAATAAAAATTTTGTTTAATTCTATGCATAACTTCATACACTGTTGGATGGTACAATATTTAAAATCGCACAAAAATTGCTGTTACAGTGCCCCCTACCCGCAATTTTTTTCCAAATTCAGGGAGGACCTACTTGCTATATCCAAAAACTTAAAATAAAAATTTGGTTCAATTCTATGCATAACTTCATACACTTTTGGATGGTACAATATTCAAAATCACACAAAAATCGCTATTACAGCGCCCCCTACCGGCGATTTTTTTCTAAATTCAGGGAGGATCTGCTTGCCATAGCCAAAAACTTAAAATAAAAATTTGGTTCAATTCTATGCATAACTTCATACTTTTTTGATGGTACAATGGCGACAGACAGACGGACACACGGACAGACACACATTTTCTATAAACATGTTTTTGGGGACCTCTGACCCCTAAAACGTGTAAATCCGTCGAAAAACGGAAGTCGAAAAAAATTTCGATTACAATACTTTCTTCTATTGAAGATAGAAGAAAGTAAAAAGGGGAGAAATGTAAGTGACACATTCTTTTATAATACCATCTTTAACAATTAATGCTTCGTTTAATTAATAAATCCCAAAAAGCTTTGTTTTAAAAAAAGAAGCATCAACACACAATTTAAAACGACCGCCATCTTTCTTTCTACTAGGCATGCGCAGTTCACTAACCTACCCCTCAGAGCTGGTTGAGTTACCCGGTAATTCTCCGTCAACTTCAACCTCGCGTTTCGAGCTTAACTGTCGGTTGAATGAGAAATCCAATTCTCTGTTTACCCAACCTGACGAAATTCGGGATAAATACTAACCTGGGGTTGACTTACTCAACCAAGCTCTGGTAGGTAGGTTAGTGAACCGCGCATGCCTAGTAGAAAGAAAGATGGCGGTCGTTTTAAATTGTGCGCTGATGCTTCTTTTTTTAAAACAAAGCTTTTTGGAATTTACTAATTAAACGAAGCATTAATTATTAAATATGGTATTATAAAAGAATGTGACACTTACATTTTCCCCCTTTTTTTGGATATTTTTGCTCTATGAATCAAATATATACTAATTTGTGTGTCGAAAACGAAGCTTCAAATTTTATTGATTTACAAAGTATTTTTTGGTGGCGCCATCTAACGAATCTGAATGGAAATATGTTCTTTCAATACCAATTTTGTAAAAATATATGATTCAAATCAATAATAATGAAAAAATAGAAAACAAATTTTCTTCCATTTGAGTCCCTCGCTGTACCGTTCATAGTTTCTTAAAGCATGAATTTTCTACCAAATTGTGTATATGTGATCAATTGTTCATAATAGATAAATAATTATTTTTTTTTATTACATACTTAGTAAGTTTGAAATAATGATTTTTGTTTTAAAGAAACATTTTTTCAGACGATTTTTTTTTTAATTTCACAATACATTAAAAACATTAATACATGTTCTCGGTCTTCTTCTAAAGTTATTAAACATGATCTCTAAAAAAATGTGTAATAATCAACGCAGGATTTTCCTTAAAAAGGACTTTTTTTTTTTTTTTTTTTTTTTTTTTTCTACCAGCATGCTATTTTATCCAAGATATTTTAATTGAATCTGTAATGAATAACATTTGTTAAATAAAATGTATCTGCATTAGAAATAATTATATGAAAATATCTTCATATCTAATAGTCATTGTAAAAAATAAATAAATAAACCTATTGCATTATTTACTTTTATTCTACTTAATACTACTAGTTTGATCAGATAATTGTTTATTAAACTTACATTAAAGAAAATGATTTTTTTAATCAAGTTTTTTTTTTTAATCAACTGTATTTTAAGAATTTTATTGTTAAGAATTTTATTGAAACTTTTGTTCTCTAAACGAACAAAATCATGAAATCAAAATGGTAATTGCTCATTTACTTATAAAAAATTTTTATTTAAAAATTAAACAGGATAAGTATGCATTTCCAATTTCAATACTACCTTTAGTTTCGTTATTAAAAAGAAACAGATTAAGATGGTGTCAAGGAAGGACAGTACTCGCAGAGAGGATTACTAGGTCATGTGATTCCTTTGGCCAATCAACTACGCAGATTTCAACCGAGAGTTGGCTAACTAAGGTCGACTAATCGCGGCTTGAAAGTTATCGATGAATTCGAAATATTAACCGGTGGTCAGATTTCTCAACCAAAGGTTTCTCAACTGAGAGTTGAACCGCGAGTTAAAGGTTGGTGGAGATTCGACCGGTTAGTCAACTCCAGGTTAGTATTTACCTCAAATTTCGTCAGGTTGGGTAAACGATGAATTAGATTTTGCATTCAACCGAGAGTTAAGCTCGAAACGCGAGATTGAGGTCGACGGAGAATTACCGGGTTAGAGCCGTCGTCTGATCCGTCCGTCTGTCTGTCTGTCCGTCTTTCCGTATATAACAACGCACAAACTACCCAACCGAATGGTATGAAATTTAATATATATATTCGGTGCTGACTTTTGTCGAGTCATTTCAATTTTTATGAAAATCGAATCAAAATTAAAAAAGATATTAATAAAAGTCTTCTTCATTTTATTAAATTCTATCATATCATTTAAAGATATACCATGATTCTAGATTGCCATGGTGATTAAGTCAGATTTAAGATGGAGTCATTATTTCCGTAATATTGACTTTAATACATATAATCATAATAAATTTTGTATTTATGCATTTTTGCATAAGAGTGCAACAGCTATTGCACCAAGATCTGAATATTTGTAAAAGTAGTTATAATACGATTGCACCTCATTGCCCATGTTTGACGTACTTGTCGCCTTAACACTTTCCAACATAGGTGAAAAGAGTTTATGACTTCAGTTTGTCTGACTATGTATCTGTCGGTCTTTCCGTGATCTAACTCATCTAAATTATATTCGGATTGCCATGTAATTGATGCACTTTTATAAGGGTTTAATATGGCATTTTCAGTATCGAAAATGAGGAGTGCAGAATTTATAGTTCGTTTATAGGGGCACTCAAAAATTTCGCTGAATTATAATCTATGAAGAAAAATAAATGTAATTTAATGTTGTTACACTGTTTCAAGCATTGAAAATGATATACTGCACGCAGGTGCAATAGAAGATGCTTTCTGCACAATAAGGTGTTCATAGGATTTATCGTTCATTTATAGGGTCACACATAATAATTCAGTCTATCAGAAATAATTGCTACAAGTGCGTTTTGAGTTGTGGTATGCGTTTTTAAATTTAACTAATTTTTTGCGTAGTAGTTGGTGTATATAGATCATATACGGGACTGCACAAAGGAATCTGAGTAGTGAATTCCTTTCATTGAGGAAATTGCTAAACGAAAAAAATTTAACTGTATTATGAGTTTCCTTTCATAACTGAATTCCAGCATATTATGCAGTTTATATAAAAATCTGTAGATCATATACAAGGCTTCACAAAATAATTTGAATAAATTTTCGACTATTGAAGTTAATTCCTTAAATTGGGTTTTCATATGCGTTTTGAAATTGTTCATTTAGTGAAAGAGCTGGACATATACAACATGAAAAGTTCAATAATAACTTGAAAGTAAACAAGTTGGAAATTGCTCATCAAACGTGGCAAATGAGGTGCGTTCGCACTATAACTAGTTTTATAAATATTTTTTGCACCGCATATTGTATTGACTGTATATTTTAGTGCACTTCATAAGTGCATATGAATTTCATTCTGTTCGAAAGTCTGTAACATCATTAAAATGCACTTGAAATAATTTTTTCTCATTGGCCTTAACGTAACGGAAAACTTTTGACTGTCCCTGTAATTAAACTATACATCCGATTTTCATAAAATTTGAAATGACTCGACAAAATTATGCAACAATTATATATTTTTAATTTCAAACGGTTCAGTCGGGTAGTTTTTGCGCTGTTACATGCGGATGGACAGACGGACTGAACGACGACTATAGGTGCTACGTATTTATATAATTACGAACGCACCTAAAAAGCACGAATTTACTAAGTGGTATATACAAAGTGTCGTAAAGTTAAAACTAAACAAGCATTAAAATAAAATTATAAAAATCAGCGTTTTGGTCATCATCTATGACCATTTTAAGGAAAGAGTTGTTACACTGATTTTAAAGTTTTAAAGAACTAAGCCAAGCCGTCTTGAAATTGAAAAGTTCGTTAGGTTTCAATGGATTATTGTTTCAACGAATCATATTAGATGGCTCCACTGTGTATTCTTTTCCTTACGATTGGTTGAAGCAAAAATTCGATTGAAACCTAACGAATTTTTCAAATTCAAGACGTCTTCGTCTTGGCTTTGTACTTTAACCCCTTCGCGACGAGCTTCTTTTATAGAATTTTTAATCTTTTATCACCAGTTTTTAAAAACAGAAATTTTTGCCCAATTATGATGTACAATCATATATAAAATGCCCTGATTAAATAAGGCAAAATTTACAATAAAAAATAACTGTTGGGAAAAATCAAAGATGCTGAGCACCTTATGTTATACGTTACGCTAGGGGTTAAATCCGTTACAATCTACTGCATCCAACTACAGTTAAAATTAATTAGTTTTTATTCTATATTCTTTTAAAATGTTTCTATATTTTTACGAAGTTAGACTTAAAAATACGAGTTTACAAACCAATTTCTTAATTTTATCACATTCAGCTGGATTTTACTGTATTTGAACTAATTCCGTTTTTCCTGTCGGGTCCATTGTGTATTCTGTGTAAATATTCCTGTAAATATTCCTGTAGCTAATTGTTAATTTCAATTTGGAATCTTTATTTTTGAATCATGGATTAATTTTTCTTCTAACAGCCTATTTTGCTGCTTAGAATATTTTTAATAAAGTTAATCCTTTAAGAGACATTCTCATTTTTAATCCTCAATAAGTTAGGGCTTCTTCATAATAATTCACAACGTTTTAATTTTTAAATTCTGATGTTTAGGCTAACGTGGATTTCTGTCAGCTTTATAAGCTCTAACAGAAGGAATACGATTAGTAATTATCTAGTCTATTGAAATATAAGACAGATGTTTGGTGTGTGTATATATATATCTTTGTAGTCCAATTTTATGTAGTTACTAGTTTTAATATAATGTGAGAATCGCATTTTTCTGAAACACCATTCCTACAATGCTTTAACAACATGTTTATGTGAGGACCGAGGTTTATTTCTCACGTAGATGTAATAAAAGTTTAGTGCGTACCCCAGTAGTGTTTTTTAGGTGCGTTAGTAATTATATAAATACGTAGCACTTATAGTCGTCGGTCAGTCCGTCCGTCCGTCTGTCTGTCCGTCTGTCCGTCCGCATATAACAGAGCAAAAACTACCGAACCGAATTGTCTGAAATTTTAAATATATAATTGTTGCAAAGTTTTGTCGAGTCATTTCAAATTTCACGAAAATCGGAATTGTAGTTTAATTACAGGGACAGTCAAAAGTTTTCCGTTACGTTAAGGCCAATGGGAAAAAATTATTTCAAGTGCATTTTAATGATGTTACAGACTTTCGAACAGAATAAAATTCATATGCACTTATGAAGTGCACTAAAATATACACTCAATACAATATGCGGGGCAAAAAATATTTATAAAACTAGTTATAGTGCGAACGCACCTCATTTGCCACGTTTGATGAGCAATTTCCAACTTGTTTACTTTCAAGTTATTATTGAACTTTTCATGTTGTATATGTCCAGCTCTTTCACTAAATGAACAATTTCAAAACGCATATGAAAACCCAATTTAAGGAATTAACATCAATAGTCGAAAATTTATTCAAATTATTTTGACGAAAATTACACGAAAATCGCATGCATAATTTAATTACAGGGACAATCAAAAGTTTCCCGTTACATTACGACCAATGGGAAAAAATTATTGCAAGTGCATTTTAATAATGTTACAGCCTTCCGAATGGTCTGAAATTTTAAATATATAGTTGTTGTAATATTTTGTCGACTCATTTCAGATTTTATGCAAATCGGATGTACAGTTTAATTACAGGGACTGTCAAAAGTTTTCCGTTACATTACGGGGAATATGAAAAAATTATTGCAAGTGCATTTTAATGATGTTACAGCCTTCCGAATGGTCTGAAATTTTAAATATATAATTGTAGCAAAATTTTGTCGAGTCATTTCAAATTTTATGAAAATCGGATGCATAGTTTAATGACAAGGACAGTCAAAGGTTTTCCGTTACATGACGGGCTTTGGGAAAAAATTATTTCAAGTGCATTTTAACGATGTTACAGCCTTTTGAACAGAAGGAAATTGATATGCATTTATGAAGTGCACTAAAATATACATTCAGTATAATATGCGGTGCAAAAAATTATTATAAAACTAATTATAGTACGAACGCACCTCATTTGCCACGTTTGACGATCAATTTCCAACTTGTTAATCTCTATTTGGACGTTGTAAGGGTTATTGTTTGTCATCCTGTATTAATGATCATTTATTTTCTTTAGTTTTTATCATATAACTGACCATTATCACAAAGTTTAAACAGTCTGTTTCAGTGAGAACCGAGATTTATTTTCCATGTAGATATAATAAAAGTTTAGTGGTGTAGCCCAGTAGTGTTTTTAAATTTCAATTAAAACTTTGTTCGGGTTATTGTTTCTCACGCTATGTTAATGCTCACGTGTTTCCTTTTGTTTGTAAAATAATTGACCATTATCACAAAGCACAGTCTGTTTCAGTGAGAATCGAGGGTTATTTTCCATGAAGTTGTAATAAAAATTTAGCGACGTAGCTCAGCAGAGTTTTTATTTACAGTTTGAATTTTCTTCGTGTTATTATTTCTTACCCTATATTATTAATGCTCATGTATTCCCTATTGTTTGTTATATAACTGGCCATTATCAAAAAGCTTAAACAGCCGGTTTCATTGAGAACCGAGGTTTATTCTCATATAGATGTAATAAAAGTTTTTTGCGTAGTCCGGTATTGTTTTTTAATTTCAATTTGAACTTTGTTCAGGTTATTGTTTCCTACCCTATATTAATGCTTATGTATTTCATTTTGTTTGTTATATAACTGGCCATTATCAAAAAGCTTAACCAGTCTGTTTAAATGAGTACCGAGGGTTATTTTCCATGTAGATATAATAAAAGTTTTGTAGTGTAGCGTAATAGTGTTTTTAACACTTTCCAACAAAGTTAAAAAGTGTTTATGCATTCGGTTTGTCTGTCCACGCTCTAACTCCCGTAAATATACTCGGATTTTCATGCAATTGATAAACTTTATTTAGGGTCAACAAAGCATGTTTGGTATTGTATATGAAGTATGTGGGATTAATAGTTCATTTACAGGGGCACCCAAAAGAATTCCGTTACATTATAGTCAATGGAGAAAAATCGTTTGCAGTGTATTTTAATGACATTACGCTATTCCAAATGTATTGAAATTGATATCAATCATCGAAGTTCACTACAAGGTGCTTACTATACAATAGGGCAATATAATATGTACAGGGCTGTTCAAAGAATTCGGATATCTTCCCGATTATAGATGGGAACAGCTGAAATTGGGTTTATCAAATGTATTATGCGTTTCCATATGTGGTTGAATTAGATATGATATTTTAACTTATTAAACGTAGATTTGTTAGAGTGTTGGAAAGTGTTTCATAATCTAAACTTGAAGCATGATTTTTTCCTTCTTGTTAAATTTCAATTTGAATTTTGTACAGGTTTTGTTTTTCGCCTTGTATCAATCCTCAAGTATTTCCTTTTATTCATAATACAACTTGAGTAGTTATTTTTTTTATAAATTCTAGTACTCTGGCAGGAATGCCACTTACTCTAGTACTACTTACTCTAAAACTACACGGCTACTACTTAATTCAAATTTCAATTCTATTTAATTGTATTTTATTCTAGTTTTTTTCCTGGCAAATATTGGATTTTTAAATTTAAATAATGCGAATGTAAGTGAAACTTACAGTTATGATAAAGAAAACTTTTCACAGTTAAAGCGTATCAGAGTTTAAATATATTTTGGAGAGCGTATAAATCATTATTTTATTTCGTTTACTCATTATTTATTTTATTTTTTATTCTTATTTACTTTAATTTTTTTATTCTTTTGCATTTTTGAGTAAGCTTAATTAAAAATGTAGTCATAGATTTTTAAAATTTTTAAATTGATTGAGAAATATTTTTCATTTTAAGCTGAAGGGAAAATAAAATCACAAAATAAACAAATACAGCAACGAATAAAATAAACTGCTAACCAAGACATTTTTCTTTTTCAGTGCAATGTTATTCATATTTATTTATTTACTTATTTTTATTTGACTAAAGTTAAATTATCTGGACTATCGGCCAGATGTTTTCAGGAGATCACAGTTCGTTCTCTTTATGCGCCAGAAAACTTAAATAAAACTTTCTTACACTGTTTTTTATAGAATTTTCTCGGATAAAGTGTTGCTTTTGGCAAGTATTACTTCTAATTTAAGGATTCTATTTTATTTCTTTAATCTCAACTGTTTTTTCCACAAAAACTAAGAAGATAATTGCTTAGTTGAATAAAATTTTATCTAACACAAACATATTTTTATATTTTATAAAACGATTTTAATATTAAACATCAGAGTTGTATACGGCTTTTAATGGGTGGAAAAACGGTGTGTAATTTATTCTAAAAATACTTCGAAGCTTATGAAATATTAGTCATTAAACATTATTATTTTTAAATAATATCATAAGTCGAAACGCAATTTTTCACCTTGATTCAACAAAAAATGTATAATGTGAACATTAAAAAGGTCCACAATCGTACTTAAAAGGCGACTAATGTAATGAAAAAGATGTTATAAATTTAAAATATACATTTTATTTAAAACTTCTTAGTACTTTCAAGCCTTCCAACTCTAGTAATTATTGGCTCTCTCATTTTCGAAACAAAGTGACGTATTTGTATACATAAACAACATTAAGTTTTTAAGATATTACTAGATATATTAAGATAAGAAAGTTCTAAGGAGTTTTAAATAGAATGTATATTTTAAACTTATAACATCTTTTTCATTACATTAATCGCCTTTTAAGGCTGTTCTCAAATCAAAGAGGCCAACTTTCTAACATAAGTTTTAATTCATTTCTGTTCGAAAATGCATGAAACTATGTGGTGTTGTTGTTCAGAAACTATGTCATCGAACTGTTTTTTCCATTTTTTTGCAAACGCAATAGATCTTTCAGAAAATAGTATCAAAGTGGACGTTTTGAACCGAGTTTCAGTGCAAAAGTAGAAAAATCACCCAAGAGCGGGCGAAAAATGGGTTTGTCACGTGATCGAAAACGCTTATAACTCAATGGGTAATTGATGGATCAAAAAATGGAAAAAACAGTTCAATTCCAAATCGTTTCCATGGTCAGGCTTTCCAATTTTATATCTTTCCGTTAAAAAATGAAATTTGTAAATGTGTCAGAACGTTTTGCGCTTGTTGAGCAGAGCAGTTAAGAACAGCCTCAAGTGAGATTGTGGACCTTTTTAATGTTCACATTATATATTTTATTATTACTTTCATTTGTTGAAAAAAATGATTGATGTACAGATTGTAAAGTTGTTCTAAGAAAGTATGTACGCATGCAATAAGATATATGTAAATATACAGTGTGTTGCCGAATTCGACCGACAAATTCAGAGGGATGATAGTAGGAATCAAGAGACAGAAAAATTGCCATAGAACATGGGGTCGCAAACGACGTATTTGATCAAAATTAGGGGGTGTTCTGCCCTAAATCATAAGGAAGGTCTCCTTACAGGGCATACTCAGAATATGTTGAAAAAAATATTAGTGAAACTACTCATGTATGTAATAAGAGATCAGATAAATTTAACGGCGCAATTTCAATAGAAACTCTGTAAAAAAATAAAATACTTTCGAATATTTGGCGCAAAAATACGAAAAGGACACGGGGTTTGGCGACCAAGATTTTTCCTCGTCAAAAGCAAACGATTTTAATGCATCTGAAAATTGTTTATTAATTGTTTTTTAGAATGCACGGTCTTTAATGAATTTAAACTTAATCAATGAAAGAGGTTATTATATATTTTTTACATTACATATATGTTGTTTGTTGCTGTAGTTATTTAATTTATCACTGTAAAAATATTTTCTACGCTTTGCAAGTTGCAAATATCTATTTTAAGTTAGAGCTAGGTGACATTTGATTGCCATATCGAAAACAAAGTCGTTTCCATAGCAACAAAATCAAATCGACAGTGTTCTATGTGCCTTACTTTTGAGTTTGAAACAATTTAAATGAATTTAAATATTGTTTTAAATCGTAAAATATGATATTTAAATTTTATTATAAATACATATAAATATATATGACAAATTATAGTTAAAAAAAATAAAAATGACAAAACTAGAGTTAAAACAAATTAAAAATGACAAAACTAAAGTTATTTAAATTAAACTTATATAAACAAATTGAACATCAAAAGTTTTTTCCTACATAAAAGTGTATTTTTTTTTCATCGCCAACCGGTGATAAATCGCCAAATAAACGAAAATTTCGCTATCTTTTTACGGACGCTGTATCGGAGTTCCGCCAAAAATTTTCTTATAAACATATGTATCCATATGAGAAGAACATTCTGTAATTTTTTCAGATTTTTCTGAGTATGCCCGTATGGAGACCATCCTTGTCAGTTTGGGTAGACGGTAATAACTTTCAGAAAACTAAAGTACAGTACATTCTGTCTAAGGCAGACTCTGTGTAAGCCGGAAATCTCTCTAACGCGGAAATTTTCCAAAGTCCCGGCAAACCCAAAGCAAATAACTTTAATCCATGCTGTTTAAGCCGGAATCGGCCTAAGGCGGAAACGGAAAATTTTTAAGGTCCACCAAACCGAAAATTTAGCATAAGGCGGAAAAAAATCTGATATTTTAAAAATGAATGCATTTGATTCACGAAACTTTAAAACTAATATATATATACATAAAATAGTCTGGAACATTTTAATTATATTTCGTAATAGATTAATAAAGTTAATTCAAAAGAACCATATTTAACTTAATGGTTAAATATGGTAATTCTTAATCATAAAAATAAGTAACACAATGTGACTCATAATATGTTACTCAAGAATGCTTGTTAAACCGGAAGTAAAAACAAGCATCGATAAAATACTATTTTCTGTCTCATCAGAAAGTATGTTAAAGATGAGGTATATGATTGTATTTGTTAAAATGAATATTTTTCATTAAATTCCAGAACTGAAGAAATTTCTAATCAATACTATTTATTTCGGTGTTCGAATAATGTTTTTCAATATTATTAAAGACTATAAATTTAATAAAATTTTTAATTTCAATAAAAATTTAATTTTAAAGAACGGTACTAAAGGTTACAAATGTAAAAATATATACAATTTGTGCATTTTTTAAATCGTTTAAATTTTACTTTTATTTTTGGTGGGTATATTGCATAAGGCGGAAAATTTCATCGATTCCGCCTTAGACAGAGTTTACTGTATATTATAATAAAACTTTTAATACAAATTCTCACCTTTGTTGTGTACCATTTCTTTGTTGTAAATGTGATAAAAAAAAAAGTGGTAGAAATTTCCATTATACGCGCAAGCGATATATGCACTTGTCCCGGGGGAATCTGGAGGGCTAATTCATCCAACTAACCTTAGCGATCACAGCATTTGGTCTGATATCTGAATCAGCTGAATAGAATAAATTCAAGGTAAATTTGAAGGATTAATCTACTAAAGCCATCTATGAAAAATTATCTAATAACAATGCAAGTCCCATCAAGATCCGTCCGGTGAAATTTTGTTTAAAAGGCTGATCTTTCACAATCGGGCTCACTTGATTATAGAACTTTTCACCGTAATTCTATAATTAGCAACGTAAAACAATATAGGGTAAAGTGCCCTAACTTCGTCCCCTTTCCTAATTTCGTCCGCCTTTACTTCTCCGGTTCTGCGAAAGTGGCACCTCTTATCACGCAAGGCACAGGGAACGGAAGTTAAAAGAGGTCAGTAGTAAAAGTTTCGTTCGCCAAGACACATACATATATTAAACATGCCGGATTTCCTATTTTTAGAAGACCTGAAATCTTATTACGTCGTTTGTAGAACGCTATTTACTGTACTGTAAGTATTTATTTCCTATTCATTGCATGTGTCTTACGTAGGTAAGATACTGACAGTAGCATACAGTGAATTTGAGGACGTGCAGTTCATTTTACGGAAACTAAAGCTTCGCCTATTGCAAAGTAGCGTGGTCCCAATTTTGCCCCCTTGCAGTTCTTATTTTCGTCCCGGGGATGAAATTAGGAATGCTTTTTCATGACAATTTTTTCCATTTTTTTCCTCATGTTTGGCTGGCTAATATTTCGTTATGTTATTCTTCCACTGATAATTAGTACATTTCTTTGAACCTTAATTTAATGTAAATTTAATTACTTACTCATTTAGAAATAAATTTTGATTTAGTTATAAGTTAAGCCTCGGCGTATTGGATTTTTTGTCGGGGGACCATTTTTTTTCTTTTGCCATATATAGATACTTTTGAAAAAACAATTTTTCGCATTGTTAAAATTTTTTCGTACGATATTTGCCTAATTTTCTATGTGCGTAGGTAGTTAGTCTATGCAAGATCCAAATTTGGTAGGTTTTTACTGAAAATTACAACATTTAGGGCCTAAAAATGACTGGGGGAACGAAAATAGGGCATCTTACCTTATATTAACTTCTACCCCGGAAAACTAACCAATTAATAGTGCAATTCCTATCAAAAACCATTCAGCAGAACTCTAGTTATAAACAGTCGGAACGAAATTCCCATTTGCATTTTTATATAGCAGATTAATATATTATTTGCTCATTCATTTATTTTAATTCTATTCTTTCAGTCGAATACAGCGACATTATCTGGACTAGCGCCCAGCTGTTGTCTAAATATCACGGTTCGTTTTCCTTTTGCGTCAAAGAAAACGCAACTAAGAACTTGTCGTTTATTTATTAACTTTTCTCGCTCGCGGTGTTTCTGTTAGAAGCTACTTTTTTAACTCTGAGTTATCGGATTTCGTTTTGTTTTTTTATTAAAATTCACTGAAAAAGTAAGAAGAGAATTCCTCAAAAATTCACTTCAGATTAATATATCATAACTTTTTACTTTCTTCCATTTTTACCAGAAGAAAGTATTGGATTCGTGAAAATTTTCGACTTCGGGTTTTCGACGGATTTACACGTTTTAGGGGTCAGAGATACCGAAAACATGTTCTTACAAAATGTCTGTCTGTGAGTCTGTGATTTTGTCTGTCTGTATGCATGTATGTGACACAAATTTTGTGGGCGCTCTATCTCAATAACTAATGCATGGAATTTAATAAAAAATTATATTCAGGTAGTGCCTGATATAAATTGGGGCTGATTAGTTTTGGAGTAAATCGCACAGCAGGTTGCGCTGCTATGCTGTATTTTCAATATTTCCGCAATAGCTCTATCTCAAGAGCCAATACACGGATTTTAATCAAACTTCAGATTCAGTTAGCCCTTGATATGAATTGATGCAGATTACGTGTTGACGTAAATCGACCTACAGGTGGCGCTGCTGTGCTGCATTTTTCACGATTTCCTCAATAGCTCTATCTCTAGAACTAATACACGAATTTTCATCAAACTTCATATTAAAGTATATCTTCATTAATATTGCTGCTGATTATGTTTTGATGTAAATCGCTCAACAGGTGGTACTGCTATGCTGCACTTTTCACGATTTCTGCAATAGGTCTTTCTCAAGAACTGATGCACGAATTTTCATCTACCTTCAGATTCAGTTAGGCGTTGATAAAAATTTTTTTCTGATTAGGCTTTGGTGTCAATCGCCCAAAGGTGGCGCTGCTATGCTAGATTTTTCGCAATAGCTCTGTCCCAAGAACTAATGCACGGATTCTACCCAAATTTCAGATTCAGTTAGACGTTGACATAAGTTGTTGCTAAATAGGTTTTCGTGTAAATCATCTAATAGATGGCGCTTCAATGCTGCATTTTGTTGTAGTTACACGATTTCAGCGATTGTCATATCTCAAGAACTAATGCGAGTAATTTCATATCTTTAGAATCCTCGTGATGAAATTAAATTTTCATCTAATCTTTCACTGTGTTAGCGAATTTTAAAGTATTAACATGGGTGAGATAGAAGAAAGGTTTGGGAATGGTACATATGACTATTTTTGTTACTTTATTATTTTGTAAAGAGACTGCATTGTATATTGTTATAACGTACAAGTGATACAATTTTAATTTTAATAATTTAACGTTTGGTTAGATTTTTGAAATTGGCTAATTTTTACAGTTTTATTTGACACGACTTATTATCATTTTATTCAAATAATTGTGTGCAAAAATTTCAAATTATTTTCAAAGTTAGTCATGGCAAATCTTATATATCAGGGATGTCCAACACTGCTCCCTTTGAAAGTTTTCTTGGCGCCCTTTAAAAGGATTCCTGTTACTAGATTTATGTTAAACAAAAAACCATCAAATAATGCTTTCTTTAAAACAAATAAGTATTTGCATATTTTATTACTTTCCAAAGTAGCTGTGTTTAAGAAGAAAACTGAATATTTTTAAGGAGGAATGTAAACAGACTGTATGTAGTCATACAAATTTAATTTTTCCAATTGAGCGAAAAAATGCCCAAATCGGGATTAGAACACAGAAACTTCGACTTAAATTACAAATGATATACCTATTGTATTACATGGGCCGACAACCGGCGAGCATATTTCGTTTAGCTAACCTTACTGGTAATAGCATCTGGTCTACCATGTATACAGCTCAACAGAATAAACCGCAGTTAATGAAACTCCATTAAACTAGAAAACAGGAAATCTGCTTTTTCAGAATTTAGTGTTGCCCCCGATGGAAAAAAAGAAATATATGTATATAAATATAGATACAGTAGAGTCCTGATTATCCGAGTTAATCGAACTTATACCTTTGGAATTGATCATTTTCTTCTGAAGAACTGATGGCTTCCATTATTATGAAACAGCCATTATAAATGAAGTATTAGGTGAAGATGAAAGAGCAGTTGTAAAAAGTTAGAACTGTGATTTCTTGTCATAATGGGGTGAAAAAATGGCCATATTTTTTTTTGTTGTTGTTTTTCTGAAAAAAAAAAGTATGGTAATTCCCCCCCCCCTCCCTATTCTGACCAGAAAATCAGAGTTTTATCTTTTTATGGCTGCTCTTTCATCTTCACCTAACAGTTCATTTATAATGGCTGTTTCATAATAATGGAAGCCATCAGTCCATCAGAAGAAAATAACCCTGTGAAAGCGGAAACTCGGTTAAGCGGGACTCGGATAATTGGGACTCTACTGTAGTTCAATTTTAAGACTTATAACACGCGATTGTATTTTACATAATGTAACGTCATCCACATCCGCTGAAGAATTCATAATTTACGATCCAGTGTTAAACAGCATCTACAGTAAAGTACGCTTAGGACGTCACTATCGCTGAATAATACACAAATCCAATAAAATATTATTTCAATATAATTTCGTCATTCAAAAAACTCGAAAAAAAATCGGCTATCTAACGATTCACAGGTCTTCATTTGTTTGTATTATTAATATAGATATTTAAAATTAAATTTAGTTTCTAATCGCTCCATGTTTTATCAGAAATCCTTCGTTTATATTTTTTCAAAATAGTACGTATTTTAATTAATTTTTTTTCCGTTTTTATGCGAAAATGGCAACAAAAAGATATAATTGCTATTTCTCTTTCACTTTCTACAGAAATGGAGTTCTTCCGTTGCCATTATTAAGCAAATGGCTTTACAAACTACAAAAAAATTAATACCTCAAAAACAAATGGAGGTGCAGTTTTCAAACAAATTGCATTAAAAAGAACTTTTTTTTTCCAATACGCCGGTATAAAAATTGAAACTGTGCGATGCTTAGAAGTTAAAAATGCTATAGAGTATTTAATGGTACTGCTTTGTTTTACGGCTGTCTTCTGTAAGGTAACGTTATTTTTTGGAGACCACTCAAAATAAGCTGGGAGAAAGAAATAGCATACCTTACCGGGGCTAATAATGGGTACGTAAATTCAAGATTGTTTTTAACGGAGTCATACTGATTGGCAGAGATGTCATACAAATTGATGTTTTCGAACTGAGCGAAAAAATGTTCAAGCCGAGATTCGAACCCAGAAACTTAATTTAAATTGCCAATGTTACACATATTGAGATACATGGACAGACAAGTAAATACATAAATGATTACAAAGAAAGAAATCCTAAAGAAAGATACTCAAGCCGGTGTAGTTAATATTAACGAGTACATTTTAAATTTTAGATTACCTTCCCGTTGTATGGAAAAAATGTGTAAGCCGAGATTCGAACCAAGAAACTTGATTTAAATTGCCAGTGTTACACATATTGAGATACATGGACAGACAAGTAAATACATAAGTGATTACAAAGAAAGAAATCCTAAAGAAAGATACTCAAGCTGGAGTAGTTAATATTAACGACTACATTTTAAATTTTAGATTACCTTCCCGTTGTATGGAAAAAATGTGTAAGACGAGATTCGAACCAAGAAACTTGATTTAAATTGCCAGTGTTACACATATTGAGATACATGGACAGACAAGTAAATACATAAGTGATTACAAAGAAAGAAATCCTAAAGAAAAATACTCAAGCTGGAATAGTTAACATTAACGATTACATTTTAAATTTTAGATTACCTTCCCGTTGTATGGAAAAAATGTCCAAGCCGAGATTCGAACCCAGAAACTTGATTTAAATTGCCAGTGTTACACATATTGAGATACATGGACAGACAAGTAAATACATAAGTGATTACAAAGAAAGAAATCCTAAAGAAAGATACTCAAGCCGGAGTAGTTAATATTAAAGAGTATATTTTAAATTTTAGATTACCTTCCCGTTGTATGCGAAAAAATGCCCAAGCCGAGATTCGAACCCAGAAACTTGATTTAAATTGCCAATGTTACACATATTGAGATACATGGACAGACAAGTAAATACATAAGTGATTACAAAGAAAGAAATCCTAAAGAAAGATACTCAAGCGGGATTAGTTAATATTAACGAGTACATTTTAAATTTTATATTACCTTCCCGTTGTATTCTCCAAGCTTAGTTTATTATCGTTATGCATGCATGCACACTTTTCAATCATATATGACTACATACACGATTTTTTTTAACGCAATCATACTATTTCGTAAAGATATCACGTGAAATATATTTTTCCAACCGAACGAAAAACGTCCAAGCCGGGATTTGAACCCATAACATTTCATTTAAATTGTCAATGTCACATACTGAGATACATGGACAGACAAAACATATTTCGCACAAATAACCTTATTGGTAATAGAATTTGGTCTTCCATGTAGACAGCTCTACAGAAAAAACCTTAGGTAATGAAACTTCATTAAATGGTGGATGCCTAGATACAAGATTTTTTGTTAACTTAATCATAAAAAATCAGCATGACTGAGTTAAAAACAATTATTAATTTACATACTAATCGTTTAATGGAGTTCCATTGCCTGCGGTTTATTCGTTGAGTTGTCTACATAGCACACCGGATTCTATTACCAATAAGATTATCTGAGCGAAATATGCCTACCGGTTGTCGGCCCATGCATCTCAATAGGTATAGCATTGGCAATTTAAGTGAAAGGTTGTGGGTTCGAATCCCGGCTTGGACGTTTTTTCGCTAAGTTGGAAAAATGCATTTCACATGATATCTTTACCAAATAGAATGACTGCGTTAAAAAACAATCGTGTACGTAGTCATGCATGGTTGAAAAGCGTGCATACTTGGGGCCTCCGTGGCCGAGTGGTTAAGGCACCACGCGGCTAATCACTTGAGAGCGTAGGAGGTCTGTGTGTTCGACTCCCGCTGGCTCCGTTGCACACACTTTGTGGAGCTCCCGGCTGTAATTCTCCGGTGTTGTAAATTTTCTTGTGCTATCTCGTCCTTGTATGTTGACGAAATTGTATATCTAGTTTGTGTACTTATTTCTGTGTATAAAATAACGGATCATTCGAGGCGACAGCCATTGTAGCTATAGGCCCCAAAGCAATCTCTACGTCGGTGAACCTCAAATGTCAAATGCGTGCATGCATGCATAAACTAAGCATGCCATAAACTAAGCATAGAGAATACAACGGGAAGGTAATCTAAAATTTAAAACGTACTCATTAATATTAACTACTCCATCTTGAGTATCTTTCTTTAGGATTTCTTTGTAATCATTTATGTATTTACTTTAATTCTATTTGTCAGTTCTATAAAGTGAAATTATCTGGACTAGTGCCCAGCTGTCTTCTCAAGTTTACAGTTCGTTTTTTTCCAACGCGAAAGAAAAATGAACTAAAAAACTTTTCTTGTGGCTTTTCTCACTTATACTGTTGCTTTTTGCACTTATCGTTTCCCTTAAGTAATCCGTTCTGATTTTATTACTTACTTAAATATCCATATGTTTTCTCATGTCCTTTCAAAAGGCTGAAGAGTAACAACAAATAACACACATTTATATATTTACAATTTCAAATATTTAAGAACTATTCATAAATGTGTGGGATTTTTCTTATTTCTTTAACATCCTGACATTTTAATCTACATCGACATAATATTGGTTAAATAATTAGCATATTTTCGGTGTAGCATTCTGCAATACGAAGAAGGCTTTATATTGAAAAATAGATAGTCCACACATAGCTAGGGTTTTCTTATATTCTTATAATATTGATAGCGTTTCCAATAAACTGTGTTTGGGTTTGTATATTGCTTATACGGTCAATCATTTGAATTAGTTATAAGTATTTTAGCAAAACGGGAATGATTTCTCAATATTGGTACATATATTCTTTCAAGATATAATAAGTCTCATAGGACCGTAATATTTTGCCACTATTTTTTTGTTAGTCAATATTATATCAATTCCTCTAACTATATACTGCTCATATTTAGCTGTCATCATTAATCTAATTGGACTCTGCCTTTCTCTGGTCCAAACAGGTTTTTCGTGAACTTCATTTGTGCTTTTGACCGAGGTTTTCTAGATTGAGGTAGATGGTGAATACGAGCATAAATGTCTTTTAATTTTCTGAGAGTACGTATAGGTCAATACCTGAAAACGGGACAATTTCATTCCAAAATTTTTATTTTTTTAAATTAATGTATCAACTACCACATACAATTATATACTATGATACTGATACATGTTTTGTCATTTAAATTCCGAAGTGTTTTGAGATCAAGGATGTATATTTTATGAGTAGGATAAACTTTTATGGAAAAAAGTGTCTGTTAACATCATAATCAGTGTCTAAAAATTGGGACTGAGATGATAGGGACTTGAGGTGATGTTTTTGGCTTAACAGCTGCATAGCCATTTTGTTGAACCATTTTGCACGCATGTAAATTATTAAATATGGCATGTGACAGTTGTATGTTACATAAATAAAGTTGCAATAAGCTTTTTTTATAAATAAAAAGTCAAATATTGTGACATGATTGATGCTATAAAAAATACTCATCCCTATTCAGAATAAAAATTAAATATTTCTAAATATGAAAGGAAGAGAAGAACAACTTACCTTTATCCATGGTGGCTAGTTGAACTTTAGTTACTGTTTCAATGGACATAATTCTGTCAACGCCACCTAGTATCTGTTAACCTAAATATGTGTTTAGAGGGACTGAGATGATGGTCAACCTAGGGACAAATATATTTATTACAATATTTTACTATACAATCTATACTAATAAAGGAGAATTATATTTTCCCATACTGTATATGTAAAGCTATAAATATATAATAGCAAAAGTTAATAATATTTATAGAATTTCTTAAAGCATACATTTAATTTTGGATATTTGTACCTGGAGACAGGGACTGAAATGATGATTTCGTTTATTTAAAGCGTAAAATTAATTATTTATACATCATTATATGTCCATTTAGAATTAGTAATTGTTATAACAAATGTACAAAATATTACATTATTCAGTTTTTGGTTTTAGTATGATTAATGAAATATTATTGGCAGTGGACGCAAGTTGTCCAATTTTGAGATATTGATCCATATGAACTACGAGACTAATGAAAGAGACAGGTTGCTGCGGTACACTTCGTATTAGACCTCTAGAGGCATGTGATACTCTGTTAGTTCACCTGCATTTGTGCATTCGAACGTCAGGTCACTCAAGCTGTCTCAAAATAGATACGTGTAACGCACCGCGGCAGCCTGTCTTTTTCGTTAACCTCATATGAACTAGAAGTGGCGTCCTACATAATTGAAAAGCTTTAATTTAAGAGATGAATAATACGTTAATAAATTCAGCGGTGTGGTTCAACTAACTTAACCGATTCTATGCCATATTACCTTTTTTAAGTATAAAAATGAAATGAAAATCATGTATCATACATAGATAATGAAACACGTTTCAATAGTTTAAGAGCACATTTAAAAAATATTTTTCTCCTGGTATAATGAAAAAAATGCTTGGTTTTTTGCAATACACTGTCGTGAAGATGACCATTTAAAGAGAGTGAGAAATGTAAATTTTGGATTTCCACATTGCAAGTTTCATTTTAACAACCGGTTTCCCGAACTCAACAAAAAAATGGGTAAAGGTTCTACCGAACCGGTACAAACCGGCTTAACTCCACCACTGAAATAATTGTTTTGAAAGTGTTAATAGGCAACTCTGAAATCCATGTTTAGAAAACATAAAATTTAATTATCGAATACTCAAAAATCCCGACACACTGATCAAAATTTCTATCAGAAAATGCATTAATTGAATATAAGAATGATAGCAGGATAGACAAAATAATTGAAATTCAAGCACATTCACTAAATTTGCAAAAAGTTGGAATGAAAATCCCTAATTGTACGATGCTGCGATAATTTTAACAAACATTTCGAATCTGAACATTCGCTTTCTGTGAATGTTCATAGAGCGTTCATCTAGTTGGGAGCTTTGGACTAATACCAGGGCATAGATTAAGGACCAAGATGGGACTTTTACGGCAAAATCTGTAATGGCAACAGTACTAGCGTCACTACCGACAAGGGGGAAGAATTAACAAGCCTCCGAAATTTACCTATGTTGAAGAAATATGTTTATCCTCTATGCTTTGAATATCTATTCTTTGCTAAAGCGAAGCAGGTGTCAGACGATATTGTATTCATGCTTGCTTTATTTATTTAGCTGCTTTTTTTACCGTACTTGTATTGTTCATCTTTAACTTACAAAATGATAATTAGAGTAATAATATAAAAGAAAAACCCTTCAAAATTCTTTTAATAACGAAAATATGTAAGTTTATGAGATTAAATTGTAAAAAATCAAATTCAGGTTGTGTGTTAATTTATTCATATCGAATAAAACTTTATTGAGTGTCATGTCAGTACCTCTATTTATTTTTAACTGTTAGATTTATATAATTCTAAAAATTTGTGTAAAGGAATTTTTCCCCATCTGTAATTTTATTATTATTTCTTATATGTTAATATTATAAATATTATTGAATTGATTGCACGTTATTTACATTAAAAACAATATTTTTATTTTAAAAAAGTGAAAATGCGTAAATTTTAAAAGATTATTGTAACGATTGTTTAAAAAGTTAAACTTCATAAATTAATAAAACATCGGCTATAAAAATTTTCCTACTGAATGGGAATATTTATGAAATTTTCTGGGATTTGTAGAGTGCAGTACTTCGTATATTTTTATATTACACCATTACTTTATGTAGCTTTAAATCCAATTATATCATATTTACTTCATGTATAGCATTCAAGACGAAATTTTACCCGGTTTTTCGTTGCACTTAAATCGTTCACTCATCATGTAAAAAAAAAAAGCATATATCCGTGCATGAACATAGAATAGATATTAGATATATAAAATAGAATATCTATTCTATGTTCATGTATCGGTGTAAGATTCTATAGATTCTATTGAAAACGTAAACATGCAACATTAAAAAAAGAAAGATCACAATAAGGTAGATGCTCAATGATAAAAATTTTACAAGGATGGGGAGTTTCTGCCCAATTGTCACTAAAGATGCTGCGATCGCAATCGCATTACCCTTACCCTCTATTAAAATGTCCGATCTTGTATGTTAAACTATGTACCAGGGTACTTCTATAACAAAAAAGAGTAGCGAGATACGGGAAAATTTTTGGCCGAAAATAAATCGCCAGAAATCTTGGTGAACCTGCCATTATTGTCAGGCTATTTGTTGACTTGTCTTACTCATCTGATGAAACTCGTCCAGGCAAGTATAGCCAAGTTCTGGAATAGTGAGTTGTTCATTGAGCATGCGCCCAGTACATATGTCCCCACTCTCTTCTATAGGCACTCTAAGAGTACAAAGCTGAAACAAATAAACACGTGCGACGGTCTTATGCTTACAATACGCTGTCGTGAAAATGAACATTTAAATAGAGTGAGAAATGTAAATTTTAGATTTCCGCATTACAAGTTCCATTTTAACAACCGGTTTCCCGAATTCAACAAGAAAATGGGCAAAGATTCTACCGAACCGGTGCAAACCGGCTTAACCCCACCACTGAAATAATTGTTTTGAAAGTGTTAATAGGAAACTCTGAAATCCGTGTTTAAACTTTGAGGGAAAATGAAAATTTCGATCCCGACTGAGTTTTAAGCGAGTAAATAATAAAACTTTCATGATAAGGTTAGTTGGGGCAACTGGGCCATGATTTTACAATGTGACAGGAGCTTCTGACAATTCAGCTTCAAAAAGCTAATATTCATTTGAATTAAAGTCTGAACTTCTAGAAACGTGTTCAGTTAGGTTCCCTCTATCAGACAGAAATGCTCAAAATTAAATTTAAATGTTTAAAAATATAAAAATATGCATATTGCATCTTTCTTTCCTCATGGGTCCCATAAAAATGGGATAAGTGGACCAGGAGGGTCTATGTTCCACACGCGTTTATTTTTTTTTTCATATGAGATATCAGGCCCTGTTTGAAAAAGTGTAAACAACTTAAAAAAAATTTAAACTAGGCAGATCATGTAAATTATATATCAACTAAAGAGCATTGTAAGGGAAACTTTTGCTGTCAATGTGTCTAAAGAAAGCACTAAAAGTGAAAATATTAGATTTATTCATACCATAAACATAAAAATTAAGTAAGTACTTATGTACTTTAGTATAGGTAATAAGTATAAAAGTCACATGGGTATTTTAAGGGGGAAAATAGCAAGGTAAATCTATGAGCAAACGACTAAGTAAGTACTTAAGTACTTTATCTCTATCCAGGGGTCGCATTACATAGGGAAAATTTTATTGTTCCTACCAGAACTCTTAATGAGTTACCTTCATGATCATTCTATTTAACATATCCTAAAGAAAGGTGCGATGAAGATATTATTTTCAAAATAGTGGTAGGAACAATAAAAGTTTCCCTATAGAATGCGACCCCTGTGTATCGTACAATTTTAAGGTTTGGCGATCTCGCTTTCAGGTGCAAGGTACTTGCATTCGTAAAATGTTGACATAATTTAATGACACCAGTATTTACAAGAGAATCTATTTGTAAACAAGTAAATGTATATTTTCGCGTACTTAATAAAGGTGTAATTTTCATTATAAAATTCCGGTGCCTATGTGGCATTTAGGGATTAAAATTATGGGATGCCATAACGGCATCACCACCTCTCAAGGGGTCAAGAAATTTGGTTTGATACCACCCAATATGCTTTTTTTTATTTTATTACGTAATTTTAATAAGGTATTCTACAATTTTCTTTATTTTGAGCAAAAAATAATGGAGAAATTTATTTACCGTAGTAAGAGAAACTCAAAAAAACTATTTATAACTATTGGGGTAGCTGGATCCAGCATGGTCCAGTTACCCCGGATACATGTCCCAGTTACCCCATTCTTGAAAAATTTATGGGGTAACTGGGACACTACGCTTATATTTTAAACATGAAGCAAATATGTATTGATACCTAATAATATTAATGTAGTTATATGCCTAATATTTTAAAAAAGGGATTGATTAATAAAAGTACTTACAGTATTTTAATAAAAAGCCGGGGAAGTTCAACCATATTGACGTTGTTTTTAAAAAAAGAAACGTAAATTTTTGACAACCTATCACAGCAAAGTGAGAGTTATCATTGAGTTGACATACGTTGTTTTAGGAAGTAGAGAATAAGGTGCATTGTTCACAAAAGCTAAAACTTAAAAAACATCAACAGTTTTTTATAAAATAGCCTATTGCCCAGTTATGTCTTGGATCCAGTTACCCCAAATAACCTTATCTTGACTGCGAGATTCAGTTTTAAAATATCACCTAAAAACAGAAAGTAAATGAAATGGTCCTTTTATCTGTACACTGTACAACAGTTTGCTGGATTAAAAGGAAAATACTGTCAATGTTTTTATTAGACCCAGGAAAATAGCGCTTTTTCGGAGCTTTCGAGATCTGGGTTGGCGCCCTAGTATATTAAATGTAATATAATTGAATGCAAGCTCTTATCAAACACCATTCTTAATTACAGATTTCATAACATCTAATTACAATGCAATTTTGAGCTATCCGTTCGGACTTGTACAGCCGAGTTAATAGTGTAATTGTAACACTTAAAAATTCTTCACTTAACAAAAAGGGAATCATTAACAAAAGATTAATATAACAGTAACGTACCGATGTCAAATATTTGTCTTTGAATCGATTTTCACTTGAACACCGGAGAAATACTTCCGCAAAATTTTGCGTGATAGGATATTCAAGTAAAAATCAATGAACTCATGTAGTGAAGCAGGAATTCCAGTTTTAAACTATTAAAAGAATCGCTAGATTTTACTAATGTAAGACACAGCTTTATGTAACAATGTCAATTTATTTTTAATTTCAATAATGATAACAAAAAAGTATTCTAGCTTTAGGTGAATTCTTATAACCTCGTCGTTGTATTGATTATTTATTACAGAAACAAAGTTTAAAGCGCAACAACCTCTTATTAAAACAACCCTTTGTTGTATACTGCTCACCACAGTGGGCAAAAAATAAATTCTTTTCCCATCTAAGCTATTTCATTTACCGCTCTTATTCAAAGCTTATGCTGCTCATTGATATACGGGGTGTTTCATTACCAGACCGAGAAACTTGCTGGAGGTGTAGGGGGCACGGAGATGACTCGGAATCACATATCAATGCAGGGTCAAAAATGCCGTAGTTTCGAACTATGGTGCAAAGAAGCAGAGAAATAGAGGAGAAACAGCAAGACATTAATGGGGCAGAAAACATTTTATTGGGCGGTTGTACTACAGAAGGTATTTGAAATTACGATCAGAAGTCATCAGACAGACTTGAAAGCGCGCTTGCAGTATTATTGTAGATGGCGCTGAACGAAAGGTCGCGTGAACAGTGGTTCTGCTGGAAGCCGTCATAGGAATCTTACAGAACGTAAGGAAATCCACGTAGCGCCGCTGTCAAGCCTGCCTGAGGACTCCTGGTCGTAATTTCGAACACTTTCTGTAGTACAACCGTTCAATAAAATGTTTTCTGTCTCATTAATGTGCTGCTGTTTCTGTTGTTTTTCTCTGCTTCTTTGCACCATAACTCGCAACTACGGCGGTTTCGACCCTGCATTGCTATGTGATTTCGAATCGATTCTGTGCTCCCTACACTTCTTGTAAGTTTGTCGGTCTGGTAGTGAAATACCCTGTATATGATACTTTCAGTAGAAAAATCGAGATAGAACATCAACAACGAGTAACTTGTTGAGATATCATCATCATTAAAATAGCAATTAAAGCCTTTGTGCAGGAATATTAAAAAGCAGTAAACCAACGTTTAAAATGCATAAATAATGCGTGAAAAGCAGCAAACAGCTGTCTCGAATCTACAGCGAGATTCTTCTTCAGTGCAAGATAGGGAAAAAAAGAACAGCGTGCTAGAAAAAGCAAGGCTGAACAAAATGATAGACAGAGATGCGCTGCCTTATATACTCTATGTGGGTAGCGAAAGCGCCAGAAACAACCAATGAGAGAGAAGCAGTGGAAACGACTGGGTGGATAAGTAGCGACATCTACCGAAGAAGAAGAAAAAAGAAGAAACCAAAAAAGAGGAAATTAAATTAATGCTTTCCAAATACTTGGAAAATCTGGAGTACTAGATAAGTCACCGACTAAAGAGTGAGAATTTTTAATGATGTGGTAAGCTTCCCAAAAATCAAGATCAAGGTTAGAAGAACATTTTTGGATAATGGTGGCTGAGGAAAAATCGAACCTATGTTGAGAAGACCAAGAATGTTGAGCAATAGAAGAACGTTTGAGCTCCTGATTTTTAACATAACCTTCATGCTCTTTTAAACGAATTCTAAGAGCACGTTTAGTCTGGCCAATATAAGAAAGGCCACACTGCAAGAGATTTGGTAAATACCCCAGTTATCTAGGCGATCAACGGGGTGTTTGAGATTTGAAAAAGTGATTTTATTAACAGGAGAAAAAATAACATTAAAATCAAAACTTCTTAAGATTTTAACAACTTGCTGACTGATTTTAGGAAAAAATGGTAACACAACTGAAGTATTAGAGTTGGAATTAGAATGCTTTTCAGAATGGACGGGTTTCGTCAATTTCTTATAAATAGAATCAATAATATTAGAGGAATAACAACGATCAACTGCAATAGCTTTGAGGTAATTAAAATTGAGACCAATAACTGTCTTTCTTTCCTCGATGTCCTTGTTATTCGTTGTGAAAATGGCTTTCAGACTACCGTCTTTCGTAAACCTTTGGCTGTCAGTCTCCCACCTCACACGCATTCTTCTCATCCCTCTAGCCAGAAATTCGCTGCTTTCAATACTTTTGTTTTTTAGGCTACCAATATTTGTTCCGCTCCTCAGTTACTTAGTGCTGAACTTAATTACCTCAAAGTTATTGCTGTTGATCGTGGTTATTCCTCTAATATTATTGATTCTTAAAAAGCAGAAAAACCAACGTTTAAAATGCACAAATAATATATGAAAAGCAGCAAACAGCTGTTTCGAATCTACTAGCGAGATTCTTCTTCAGTGCAAAAGGAACAGCGTGCTAGAAAAAGCAAGGCTGAGCAAAATCATAGACAGAGACGCGCTGGCTTATATACCCTATGCGGGTGGCGAAAGGGGCCGAAACAACCAATGAGAGAGAAGCAGTGGAAACGACTGGGTGAACAAGTAGCGACGACTACCGGAGAAGAAGAGAAAAGAAACCAAAAAAGGGGGGAATTAAATTAACGCTTTCCAAATACTTGGAAAATCTGGAGTACTAGATAAATCATTGACTAAAGAGTGAGAATTTTTAATGATATGGTAAGCTTCCCAAAAATCAAGATCAAGGTTAGAAGAACATTTTTGGATAATGATGGCTGAGGAAAAATTGAACCTATGTTGAGAAGACCAAGAATGTTGAGCAATAGAAGAACGTTTGAGCTCCTGATTTTTAACATAACCTTCATGCTCTTTTAAACGAAATCTAAGAGCACGTTTAGTCTGACCAATATAAGAAAGACCACACTGACAAGAGATCTGGTAAATGCCCCAATTATCTAGGCGATCAACGGGGTGTTTGAGATTTGAAAAAGGGATTTTATTAACAGGAGAAAAAATAACTTTAAAATCAAACCTTCTTAGGATTTTAGCAACTTGCTGACTGATTTTAGGAAAAAATGGTAATACAACTGAAGTATTAGAGTTGGAATTAGAATGCTTTACAGAATGGTCGGATTTCGTCAATTTCTTATAAATAGAATCGATAATATTAGAGGAATAACCACGATCGACAGCAATAGCTTTGAGGTAATTAAGTTCAGCACTAAGTAACTGAGGAGTGGAACAAATATTAGTAGCCCGAAAAACAAAAGTATTGAAAGCAGCGAATTTCTGGTTAGGGGGATGAGAAGAATACCTGTGAGGTGGGAGACTGACAGCAAAAGGTTTACGAAAGACGGTAGTCTGAAAGCCATTTTCACAACGAATAACAAGGACATCCAGGAAAGAAAGACAGTTATTGGTCTCAATTTCAGAGGTAAATTGAATGCAGGGATCAATGGAATTCATAATAGAGAGAATATGATTAATATCCGAATTCATTTCAATCAGGACATAAACATCATCGACATAACGAACATAGAACGGAAATTTTAAGATTTCAAAAAGCTTGACCTCAAAATAGTGCATATAAATATCGCATAAAATTGGACTAAGAGGATTACCCATAGCCAAACCGTCAATCATACGGAAGAAATTACCATTGAAAACAAAAGTATTTTGCGACAAGCAAGCGCGAGTGAGGAGTATAAGTTCCTCGATTTCAAAATAAGAGAAATGGAATTCACAAAGCCTTTTTTTGAGACAATCTAAAGCCCCCTCAACCGGAACGTTTGTAAATAATGATTTAACATCAAAAGAAACCATCATGTGACCCTGCGGCTTAAAATTATGAAGTTTTTTAACAAAATCAAAAGAATTCTTAACAGTGAAACAGTTACTGCTCAAAAGTGAGGAAAAAACAGAAACTAAATATTTGGCAAGCTTATAAGAAGCAGTACCGATACTAGAGACAATAGGTCTAAAAGGAATGTCAGGTTTATGGACCTTAGGTAAAGCATAAAACCTGGCACAATGCGCAATAGACGGAATAAGGGACTTCTTAAAGTTAGCAGGAATAATGGAAGAAGACTTAATGGCAGACTTAATAGAGTTAATTTCACTAGTGGAAGGGTCTTTGCGGATATCCACATACGGACCATCATTAATTAATTTATGGGTTTTTTCCAAATACGTAGATTTGTCGAGAAGAACAATCTGACCACCTTTGTCTGCCTTAGTAATAATTAAGTTTGGATCAGAACGCAAATTTTTCAGACATTGTTTAACAGGATGTTTAAGATTGGGTTTATAAACATTAGAATTGAAATCAACAGTATTGGCAATGAGATGCCTAATAGACTCTTTTTGAGAAGAAGATAGAGCGCTATGCTTAAAGGCTCTTTCAATAGGAGCAATAAGATTAGGTAAAGAAGGAATAGCAGAGACAGAAAAATTGTTATTCAATTTAAGAGCATCGAGCTGATTGTTACTTAATGGAACACTAGAAAGATTGACAACAGCATTTTGGTTAACAAGAGGCAAATTACTGCAGTTATTAGCGACAGAACTTCCACAAAGCGCATTAAATTTCTTCTTTAAAACCGAACAATGAACAGAAGAAGCTGTGAGAACTCTGCTCCATGACCTTCTGTCAATGGACTGGAAATCAGGAGTAGAATTAGCGAGGCTGATATGTAAAGAATATAACTCACGCTCTATATGAGCAATTTTGTGGCGAGTCTCTTGAATCAAAGCTCTTAAAAGAGCTAATTTAGAACGAAATAAGACCTTCTCAATCCTATTTGAAGAAAATAAATTACAACGAATGGAAATAAATTTAGGAATAAACTTCTTACGCCTACAATCAAGTAGGAAATGTAAGTGTTCCAAAAACCTGTACTTTTTTAATCGTAAATTACAAAACCTATTGATTTGAGACATAGCGGGAAAAAAAAAAAAAAAAAAAAAATACAGAAGAATAAAGGCCCGTTAACGCCAAATACATAAAAATAGCAAATAAAGCCTTTGTGCAACAATATTAAAAAGCAGAAAAACCAACGTTTAAAATGCACAAATAATATATGAAAAGCAGCAAACAGCTGTTTCGAATCTACTAGCGAGATTCTTCTTCAGTGCAAAAGGAACAGCGTGCTAGAAAAAGCCAGCGCGTCTCTGTCTATGATTTTGCTCAGCCTTGCTTTTTCTAGCACGCTGTTCCTTTTGCACTGAAGAAGAATCTCGCTAGTAGATTCGAAACAGCTGTTTGCTGCTTTTCATATATTATTTGTGCATTTTAAACGTTGGTTTTTCTGCTTTTTAATATTGTTGCACAAAGGCTTTATTTGCTATTTTTATATTATTGATTCTGTTTATAAGAAATTGACGAAACCCGTCCATTCTGAAAAGCATTCTAATTCCAAATCTAATACTTCAGTTGTGTTACCATTTTTTCCTAAAATCAGTCAGCAAGTTGCTAAAATCTTAAGAAGTTTTGATTTTAATGTTATTTTTTCTCCTGTTAATAAAATCACTTTTTCAAATCTCAAACACCCCGTTGATCTCCTAGATAACTGGGGCATTTACCAAATCTCTTGCCAGTGTGGCCTTTCTTATATTGGCCAGACTAAACGTGCTCTTAGATTTCGTTTAAAAGAGCATGAAGGTTATGTTAAAAATCAGGAGCTCAAACGTTCTTCTATGGCTCAACATTCTTGGTCTTCTCAACATAGGTTCGATTTTTCCTCAGCCACCATTATCCAAAAATGTTCTTCTAACCTTGATCTTGATTTTTGGGAAGCTTACCACATCATTAAAAATTCTCACTCTTTAGTCAATGACTTATCTAGTACTCCAGATTTTCCAAGTATTTGGAAAGCATTAATTTAATTTCCTCTTTTTTGGTTTCTTTTTTTCCTCCTTCTCCGGTAGATGTCGCTACTTGTCCACCCAGTCGTTTCCACTGCTTCTCTCTCATTGGTTGTTTCTGGCGCTTTCGCTACCCACATAGGGTATATAAGGCAGCGCGTCTCTGTATATCATTTTGCTCAGCCTTGCTTTTTCTAGCACGCTGTTCTTTTTTTCCCTATCTTGCACTGAAGAAGAATCTCTCTGTAGATTCGAGACAGCTGTTTGCTGCTTTTCATGCATTATTTGTGCATTTTAAACGTTGGTTTACTGCTTTTTAATATCATCATCATGTTCCTTCAGAATGCCGGTAAGTTGTTCCGCATGCACTAAAATTATTCTAAACCTACAATAATGCTATTTAAATGGAAGTTTGTTTATTAATTATTGATTTTAGACTTCCTTACTTAATGCATAATTAAAACACAAGTATAAAAATTGTTTATTTTGTCATAATGAAGGGAGGGATTATTTTTATTTCAACTGGATCAATCATATTCAAGGTTGGAGTTGGACCGTTTGAGGTTAATTCCAACAGAGCGAAAAATGTCCAGACCAGGACGGCAGAAGATAACCAAGTTCGAGTCCTGGTCTGCACGTTTTTCGCTCTGGTGGAATTAATCTCAAACAATGCAACACCAACCTTGAATAAAGTAGTTTATTTGTTTTGCTTTGGACTATAGTGGGCAGGCTGTAATTAAGAATATATATATATTAAATTATTATAAATAAAATATTTTTTTCTCATTCTGTGTGACCTTTTAGTTAGAAAATAGCAAACTTAATGTTGAGGATTTTTCAGATTTAAAGTTTGCAACAAAGAGTTAACTAAGATTTAAAAAATAATAAATACATAAAAGGGTGTATTAATAGATTCTGACAAGAATCACTAAACTCCTGAAAGATTATCTCAAAAATCAAACATATGCTTTCATTAAAATAAACTCATTAATCAACTTGAACTATGAGTATATTTGAAGTTTTATATTAGGTACATTTATTGCGCTGAATTTTACTTAACTCATAAGTCAGAAAACGGTACACTAATATCGAAATGTTCGCATAATTCTTTTTTTCAAAATCAAAATTTAAATTTTGTTGTTATTCATAAAACTATAAAAAATGTTTTAAAATTTTTGTTAGAGCGAGTTATTATAACGACGACCTTTTCAAGAGGATCGAATTTATTATTACTATAAGTTTAGTTGGGGTAACTGGACCCACGAGGTAACTGGGCCATAGGCTATTTTATAAAAAACCGTTGATGTATTTTAAGTTTTAGCTTTTGTGAACAATGCCCCTTAACCTCTACTTCCTAAAACAACGTGTGTCAACTCAATCATAACTCTATCTTTGCTGTGATAGGTTGTCGAAAATTTATGTTTTTTTTTTTTTTTTTAAAAGTCAATTTGGTTGAACTTCCTCGGCTTTTTATTAAAATACTGTAAGTACTTTCATTACACAAACTTTTTTTTTAAAGATTAGGCATATAACTACGTTAATATTATTAGGTATCTATACATATTTACTTCAGGTTTCAAATGTAAGCCCGGTGTCCCAGTTGCCCCATAAAGTGTACAAGAATGGAGCAACTGGGGCACGTATCCGGGGTAACTGGACCATGCTGGATCCACTTACCCCAATAGTTACAAATAATTTTTTTTAGTTTCTCTTACAACGGGAAATAAATTTCTTCCTTGTTTTTTTGCTCACAATAAAGAAAATTATAGAATGCTTTATTAAAATTAGGTAATAAAAAAAAAAGCATATTGGGTCGTATCAAACCAAATTTCTTGACCCCTTGAGAGGTGGTGACGCCGTTATGGCATCACATAATTTTAATTCCTAATTGCCACATTGGCACCGGAATTTTATAACGAAAATTTCACCTTTATTAAGTACGCAAAAATATAATTTTACTTGTTTTCAAATAAATTCTCTTGTAAATACTGGTGTCATTAAATTATTTCTACATTTTACGAATGCAAGTACCTTGCCCCTGAAAGTGACATAGCCAAACCTTGAAACTGTACGATGATACAGACACAATACTTAAGTACTTACGTAGCCGTTTGTTAATAGATTTACCTTGCTACTTTTTTTCCTTAAAATACCCATGTAACTTTTATACTTATTACCTATATACTAAAGTACTTTAGTACTTACTTAATTTTTTTGTTTTTGGTATAAATAAATCTAATATTTTCACTTTTAGTGCTTTTTTTAAACACACTGACAGCAAAGGTTTCCCTCACAACGCTCTTTATTGACATATAATTTCCATGATCTGCCTGGTTTAATTTTTTTTTTTTTTTAAGTTGCTTACACTTTTTCATACAGGACCTGATATTCCATATGAAAAAAAAAAAAAAAAAAAAAACGCGTGTAGAACATAGACCCTCCTGGTCCACTTACTCCATTTTTATGGGGCAACTGGACCCATGAGGAAAGAAAGATGAAATATGCATATTTTTATATTTTTAAATATTAAAATGTAATTTTGAGCATTTCTGTCTGATAGAGGGAACCCAACTGAACACATTTACAGAAGTTCAGACTTTAATTCAAATGAACATTAGCTTTTTGAAGCTGAATTGTCAGAAGCTCCAGAGTCACATTGTAAAATCATGGCCCAGTTACCCCAACTAGCCTTACACTATATTCAAATCATGTTTTTCATTTAACTTTAGAACGCCGGGAAATTTCACCTAAGTTTTATAAAAATATATTAAACCAGAAAATATATTTAAAATTATTTAAGTTAATAGTTTAACTTACTTCAGTGCAATGTACATTTAACTTATTTTATAAAGAAATTTCTGGTTGGAATGGGCAATTAGCACATTGGTCGGTGCTGAATTGACACCTGCTCGGCGTTCCAGTGTTAAAGGCGTACATAACAATATATTATATACATATTATTATATTATATTAGTATATATAATATTATATAATATGTTATATTGTTCTCATAAAAAAAATCACGAAAAGCATTTTTGTGATATGTACTTTTAGGTATAAAAATTATATCTTGACAATAATTGAAACTTCTTTACAGTTTGTAAATGTTTTAACAAGGTAGTTTCTATACAAAACCTGTCTGAAATTCTATAAATAAAAACCTCGTCTAAAATACTTTAAAACCATTTTTTAGAGATCCTTTAAAAAAATTTTAAACTAAATAAATCAACTTTAAAATAGTTACTAGTAAGGGAATAAACATTATCAATTCAAATTATTACTTATTACCCGCGTTACGGATAAAATGCAATTAATCTTTTTAGAAAAGTAATTTAAGATTAAGGGCTCAAAGCATTATATATTCATAAGCCAGAAACACTTCATGCTGATGACTAATAATTTGATATTCCAAAGTCCGATAATTGACTGTACATTTAAGATTTGCATACATTAATTCAGGCTTAAAAATTCAACATACGAAGTCATATTAAGATGTGCTTCCATACTGAGATGAATGATTTCATAGTTCAAGCATTAACTATATTAAATGACAGATTTATATATTAGGTTTAAAATGTTTGTAGGGTGTATTAGTTTAAAATCTAACTTTGTTTGTATTTCACTACTTCTCCTCCGAGAATATGGAATGTAGAGCAATGAAATTAACACCAATTATCCGCTTGGTATTGAGGATAATATATAAGCTTTCAGAATTTTAAAATTTAAACTAGTTTTCGAGATATTAATTTTTTTTGTAACTTTCAACGATGTTTTTTTAAGGATGGCTAATAAATTACATCATTTTTGTGAAAGAAAAGGGTAAATAATGGGATATCGTCTGCTATCCTAAACGGTGAATAAATACCTTTATTTTTGTTTTGTTTGAATAAATGGATTTAATATTTTTTTGTTTACATTATCTCTAAAAAGTGTAATATAAAAGGAACATTCCTATGATGACATTTGGTAAAATTACACTGGTTGGCACCAAAATCCTCTCTGTAAAAATAATAATTGATTCTTATAGATTTCATTCTGCTAAATAAAAATATGGCAACGAAATTACTGTATCACGTACCAATCTTTTGGTACTAGGGTTTACTCTTAAAATTAAGGTATTTTATATGTTGAAAAAAACGTAAGTGGAAATTTCGTAAACCATAAAATGTAGATAATAATATATAAATTACCTGTAAATAAATATATAAATATAGTACCCGAGTTACAGAAGCATAGAGAACGAAAATATGTTAGTGAATAGCAAATAGTAAATTCGGGCACGAAAGGGAGGGGGGATAAAAAAAATGCCCCATACAAATATCGACAACCTAGATTTTCATGCTATATTTTATTAATTTGATATCTAAGACAGAGAAAGCACTTTTTTTCATGATTTCAATTTTATCTTTCATTGCAAATTAATATAATAATCCTTCACTGTTTGTTATTATTATAAAACTGTTTCTCGGAAAAAAAGCACGTGCTGGAGCAATTTCGATAACATATTTAAAATTAGGAATATTAGATCTGTGCATTTTACATATTTAGTTTTCAAGGGAGGAAATTTTTTTATTTTTTTGCCGAACACTTTTATTAATAAGAAAACCTGAAAATTTTCAATATTATTGATCCGTATGAATTAATATTTTCCGAATTTGTTTAAAATATAAATGAATGTACTGTAATAAAATATGGAGTTTTGGACACGGAGTCAGGATATACATACAGCGCATATGCCCTTATTAAAAGTTTTACTCCAAACCATGAGTTTTACTCCAAACCATGACAATAACACTAATAGAAATTGCCGATACTCACCTGGACGAATTTGCTTAAACCAGTTAAGTAAACAAACATTAGCTTAGCAATAATAGCAACACTGCTAAATCTTTTACAAAATCTTTTGAACCAATGGAATATTACTGTCCATGTGTTACCATTTTCTTACAAAAGCCGACTATTATAATTGCATCAAAATCACGTAATGTACAAAATAGAAATTTTTTAATTCGCAGTTCAGTTACATTGTAAACTTGGTCTCTTGTTTGTAGTACAAAATTTAATAATATAAATATTTTCTAAATATAGAATTACACTGAATTTTTTAAAAAAAAAAAAATAATGAAAGAAAAAAGAAAGGTCTTACGTAATACAAAGGGTTGATACGCCAGCTCGTATTGATTAATTTTTGAGCAGTAGAATACATTTATTCATGACTATTCTGAAAATTTCGAAGATTATTTTCGGTAAAATATCTTTAGATAATTCAGATTCTGTTCGATATTTTAATATTGCGAGTCGTTATTTTTTCTCTCATGATATAATAGAATGTCATTAGTGCAGAGAAATGTACTATAGTTTGAACCAAAATCTAAATTCTTCACAGATTTTTCCCAATTTCATATTTTCAAATATCTTTAAATTATAATAATAAAAAGTAAATGTTAATTTGTTTCGTTTTCTGATACATTTTCTCTCGCTATAAGTTAATAAGTGTAAATTATAAGGAACCATATATTATTATTATTTTTGTTTTAAATGTGATTAGCACGTCTTCTGTTTTTTTACTCTTTAGCTAAAAGGCAGGTGTTAGATGTTTTCGGGCGTGTCGCTTTACCAAATCTTTTAACCCAAATCAAGAGCTTAAATTGCATTTTTGAAGACATTCTTCTGTTATAATAAATAACATAGTGATGATTCAGAAAAAACAGAATTACCCCTTACCATGCCACATAATAGTTATGTATTTTTGCTCATAACCGAAAAGTCGCAATGAAACATAATTCATTTATCACTGAAATACTTTAATAAACTACTTTGCAAAATATATTGTAAAAAAATATAAAATGTTTCTTAACACGTTGAGTGCTGCGTCAGTAACCGGTGACTGACACCGAACTTTCTGTTTAGACCGCGTCAGTCATCGGTCACTGACAGTTATAGATTGTGTAAAGATAATCTTATTGTCCCAAACGGAAAGATAGACAAAACAGACTTGGCATTCAATGTGTTAATTTTGACAATATAATCTAACCAGAACGAAAATATACAATAACCTCTTTCGAGTTACTCACAACTCTTTAAGGGGTCTCAGGACTCTTAAAGCTTTAAAATTTTCGAAATTTTAATTTTTTTAGATGTTAAACTCCTATCTTTTCTGAACATTTTGATATAATTGTTTCCTTGAAATTCCTATTAGAACTGGAGTTATGGCTTTTACATTTATACACGTTCAACAGCTGAAGCGTCCTTTCAAAAGCTTTGAAGCCATTTTTCTTTAAATGACGTTTTTGGGCATAACGCGCACGATATCTAAAAAGCTTATGAATATTTTTTCATGAAATTTTCAAAATATTTGTTTCATGTTAGTCTGTATAAACTGAACCTAAAATTTCCTTTATATTGTTCAAAACAATATTTTTTTAGGCGATTATACTGTTGAAATTTTCTAAATTTTGCATTAGCTAAATACAACTTTATATTAAAATTATAAAAAAGCTTTAAATACAAATTTATTTAGGTTCAGGGTAATTATTATAATCTGAAGTATAAGTAGGCACCAAAATTTTCATTCTAGTTGCAATACTTATTTTGTAATCGTGCGCGTAAGCTGTTATGCCGATTTTCTGCTCGTCAAATGTCTCACAGTTTGGAGCCCCCTGTAAATGCTAATTCTGCATCTTACAATTTTTTAAGTACATGAAATGAAAGAACATACTTATATATTTTATTCCAATTAAAATTGTGTCTTAAAATCAAATACATTTTAAGATATTAAATGTTGAAAATGGTCTTTTTTTTTTCTTCTTTTCCAATTTTAAGAGTCCTGAGACCCCTTAAAGCATTCATTATCTTTAGATACTTCAGCAACCAATATATTTCCGAGATTTGATGAAACATTTATAAGAACAAAGATTGTTTTGTTGCCAATGATTTTCGGAAATGTTTCCGAGTAGTTTTTATAACGTATTAATCCGTTTTTTCAACCCGGAATATCAGTTTATTAGATGTAGACGGGGATACGGCAGCACAGACAATCACCTCATTGAGTTCACGAATGAAATTCTAGAATTAGTTAAATCTGGATTCGCATATTAAAACGCAATCGGTCTGCCAAGTCCTATCTTGGTGAAAACCCTATTTTAGCGGTTGACTCGTAGGTTTTCCATACCGTTTTCCTGCTTTCAGTTCTCCATCTTTTCATACCTTTGGGGGCAGGAAAATACAATACTAAATCTACGCGTCAACAGCTAAAATGGGGTTTTCAAGTGTTTTCTACCAAGATATGACTTTGAAGACCGATTGCGGTTTAATATACGAATCGAGTTTTAACCAATTCTGGAATCCCATGCGGGAACTCGGTGAGGTGATTGTCTGTGCTGCAACTCCACGGTCTAATGCCATCCATTTTTAAGTAAGCTTTTTCAAGTTCAACAAACATGTTTTGCAGACAAACATGCGATAAATTAGCAGCATTATTATTGACATTGAAATGATATTGAATGATTGAATATTCTGTTTCTCTTGCATGTATAAATTGAGTGACGCAACTGAAAATATTTAACTGAGAATAGATAGTATACTAAAACCCAATAATCTGCTTTGAGAATAAGTATAAAAGTAAAAATAGTTTTTTAGATAAGAACGAAAGACAATTCGTCCGGCATAGATTATGAAATACTTTCCAACACATTCACAATAATGTAACAAAACTTTACAAAGAAAATAAGATGAAACTGGTGTGAATCAATAAGAATTAAAAGATCTTCTTAAAATACCATCAAAAACTTTTAAAGGCGCTAGGCCTTTCGAAAGGTCTGAGTCTTTCTTCGTCAGGCGCAAAAAAGGCATATGTGTTCTTTTGTTGTCTTCTGTTTTCCTATTGGCTGTTGATTTCTAATTTCCTATTGGCTGTTTCTTCAGCTTGTTTCCTTTGCCTTACCTCTCATTTTCGGTCTTGCTGCTGCTTTCATAGTAGAAACACGTCTTCTTTGCGTCTGACGAAGAAAGACTTGACGAAGAAGCCTAGCGCATTTAAAAGTTTTTGATGGTGTTTTAAGAAGATCTTTTAGTTCAAAATTTTACAGTTTATTAAGGTGAAAGATGTGCAGTTAAACAACTTAGAACATGCATAGAGCAAATGAAAACCCAATTACTGTAATTACCATAAATAGTCGAAAAAGTATCATAGGCTTTTTTCTGCCTTGACCTGGTATATTATTTATAGATTTGCATTTATACTACATATTATGCTAAATGTTAATTCAATGAAGCGAGTAGCATAGCTGAAAATTCCCATCCAGCAATTTCCTTCAATAAACGGATATGTATTTGATACTTTTATAATCTATTCTTTAATAATGTCATATCATTCATAATCATCATTTGTTCTACCAATTTTATTTTCAGACATTAAAAACACACTAAGATTTCATAGTTTATCATACAGCCGAAAAATAGCGTACATGTCACAAGTTTTAAAACATATATATACTTTAACACAAACATTCAAGATAGTTTAAAAAATATTTCCACCTCTTTTTTCACCGAGGCATCTTCAGTTATTGATGTTTTTCGTCTCACTCTCTCGCTAATCCTTGCTTTCTCGATTTTCCCTGTTATTTTTCCCTATTTTCAAAATGTGTCGCCATCTAGGGTCAGGTGGGGTAAAGTGGTCAGGCAGGGTAAAGTGGTCATAATTCATAGAAATGGCTAAAATCCTGACTAATATAGAAATTTGAATAATTTTCTTTTAATTTTAGATTTATTAAGTATTGATCAAAGTTTCTCACTCAAAAAAACAGTTTTAGTAACATGTTTGAGGCAATGAGCACTCATTTTGTCTGTCTTTGTTACACCTTGTTCTTTTAACTCTTTAATTAACTTTTCTGCTGCATTTTGTTTATTCCAAATTTTGTTAAATTGGCAGTTCAGAAAGCTTTATACATATCTCAAGAACATATTTTCATTTATAGCTAAGTTATATTTATCACAGATTTTATTTCATAATAGTTTTAGTTACATGGGGTGGTTTATTAAATACTAATAATTATTAAAAACTAACTGCAAATAGTTATTATTTAATAACAGTTTATAATATGGGGGTTAAAAAAGGTTAGGTTTAATCTTTAATAGGTTCAGAATAGTGAATCAATTAACTAAGTGTAAACCCGAATTGCTTACATAGGTTACACCAACTAATTTAACAAACAACACATTAACTACTTTTTCTAATACCTATACTTGTATTATATAAGAAAATGGTCCATACGAAAGTCCGGAAAGAATTTTTAACGTTGATGAACCTGGGATGGATATGGATAGCCAAAATAGTCCAGCTTAAAAAATTTTACGCAATGCAATGCATTATATAAAATTCAGAAACCAAAGGAAAGGTGATGTTTATTGTTCCTTTTGGTATATCAGCTAGTGGTTATTACACATTCTTCCATTCGCAGTTTATGAGTAAGTACATATGAATTATGTATAAAGAGTGGTCGTGTAGGAGCATTGTATGAATCATGGAATCTGGATAGATGGAGGATTCTGTACTTGAAGCTTGGATGGATCATTTTATTAAGTAGATAGTACACCTAAAGCTAACAAAAGCCTGCCCTTTTCTTTATGATTCTGATGGACATAAATGAATTATGACGCTGTGAAAAAAAGCTATCGACAATCACATTATAATACTCTGCCTGCTACCTCATACTAGTCATAGTCTACAACCATTAGATCTAGGTGTATTTTCCCCCCATTAAAAAAAGCCTGGAAAGGAATTTTAAAGAAACAGTATCAAGAAAGCCGACTGCAAAATATGTAAAAAAATTAAAATAAGCTACATTGACAACATTATCTACACTCATTTCAGATGTGAATAGAATTGTTAGACATAGTTTTAAAAGGAAAAGGAAATGTCCAAGATTGGGGTAGTATTGACAGAAAAAACACTTGCATTACATCTGCAAAAATAACAAGAGGAGTGAGATAGTTAAAAGTTGCATAAATTTCCAACAGGGGGAAAAAAAAACAACAACAACAAAAAAAATATCCCTAGTCAACATTCTCTTTTGAATCCATTTATAATCGCTAAAGATGACATCTCAAACCATATCTATAGGACCCTGAGTGTTGCTAAGATATGAAACGAATAAATAAGCAATTAATGATAAGCAGAATAAAGCAATTTATTGGGAAAAAACCTGATTAAAATGGAGATTTATTTTTCTTAAAGTATGTTAAAAAAATCCAAATTTGGCAACCATTATACTCTTCCAGAATCAGATGTGATCAAAATCCTTGAAGAACCAAATTTTAACAACAAACAATTTTAACATTACAAATTTACACTTTAATAAAATAAAATGACAGATAACTTATTATAAAGGTTGTTTAAAATGTTTGTAAATAATAAAATGTCACTTTTTATTCATTAGTTTATTTTTTTTATTATACTTTTTCAATGTGACCACTTTACCCCATTCACTACTCACTTTACCTCACCCCCTGGGGTAAAGTGGTCATAAAAACATGCCTGGAAAAATATGTTATAAAAAGGTGTTATTCCCCAAAAATATTTCTGAAATGGATATGGATGTACTCTAGAGTAAGGTAATGTAAAATAACACCCAAAATTTTAGAAAACATTACAGAAATTCTTATGTTTATATCCTCTGAAAGTTAGAAAAGCCTGTTTTTATGACCACTTTCCCCCACCTGACCCTATTGTCTATAACTGCGTGTAGTTGATCATTGCAGGTTTCTGATTTTGATGAGATGATTTCAATGGCTTCTCTTATTAATGCGTAATTTAAACTATTGTATTTTGCTAATTTCTCGACGTTTTTAAAATCTATTGTGATGGGGGATTTTCTATTGAGTCGTGCTATGGCCGTAGATGATTTATTAAGTCGTATATCCCGTTGGTGTACTTTAATCCTGTCTTGTAGCTTTCTTTTTGTCATTCCTATATATGACATATCTTTTCCTTCATTGTTTTTTAAATTAATTTTGTACATTCCAGATGTCACACCTACAGACATCTGGAATAAACAAAATTAATTTAAAAAACAATGAAGGAAAAGATATGTCATGTATAGGAATGACAAAAAGAAAGCTACAAGACAGGATTAAAGAACACCAACGGGATATACGACTTAATAAATCATCTACGGCCATAGCACGACTCAATAGAAAATCCCCCATCACAATAGATTTTAAAAACGTCGAGAAATTAGCAAAATACAATAGTTTAAATTACGCATTAATAAGAGAAGCCATTGAAATCATCTCATCAAAATCAGAAATCTGCAATGATCAACTACACGCAGTTATAGACAATAGATGGCGACACATTTTGAAAATAGGGAAAAATAACAGGGAAAATCGGGAAAGCAAGGATTAGCGAGAGAGTGAGACGAAAAACATCAATAACTGAAGATGTCTCGGTGAAAAAAGAGGTGAAAATATTTTTTAAACTATCTTGAATGTTTGTGTTAAAGTACATATATGTTTTAAAACTTGTGACATGTACGCTATTTTTTGGCTGTATGATAAACTATGAAATCTTAGTGTGTTTTTAATGTCTGAAAATAAAATTGGTAGAACAAATGATGATTATGTATTTGATATTTTTTTGTATAGCTCTGTACAGGCATTCCCCGATTTACGTAAGTAATGCGTTCCACAAAGTTTTACGTAACTTGAATTCTACGCAAGTCGAATTCTTAAGTTGTTTAGGTAAAATTTTGTAAGAAACTGCAATATTTATTATATATATATTATTTACACCGTATTATCATGCAACAGTATTTACTCGTATATATAATCTATAAAAGTGTGAAAAAATATAAAAACAAACTTGAAGAACACTTTTCAAGAATCTTGTGGAATACCGGATTTATAAATCTAATATTGATGAATTGATTTATAACAATTTTGAATCTACGTTAAACGACTATAAAAATATGAGATGATTAAAGAGGAATAAATTAACCTATTCTCCATGAATTTCTGATGGCAAGACAAATGAATAGCACTCAGAAAATAAAATAATCCTTGATAAGCACAAACTCCATTTATTATGAATTAGATGACTACTATATGAATAACTAACAATAAAGATTAAGCTGCTTCGTTACAGATTTGATTGTATATACAAAAAAATATATAACTTTATCTAATATATAAACTACATTACGGTTGTGGTTCATATCTATATTTTTTATTTATAAAATAAATATCAAAAGTATGCAACTGCGTATCAAACCCACTGGTATGGTCACAAATGTAATTTTCGAGATTTATTGCGTAACTGCGAATTTACGTAAGTCGGGGGATACCTGTATATGACCTATGGAATTTATACACACCAAATAATATGCAAAAAATAGGTAAATTTTAAAACGAGTACCACAACTCAACACGCACGGCAGCACTATAGCCAAATACCTGTGCGTGTCCCTGTAAATAAACGATAAATTATGTACACACCAGAGTCTACAGTAAGCGCCTTGCCGTACACCTCAGTGATATACATAAATCTGAATATGTTTAAAATAATGCAATATCATTAGTATACACCGCAAACGATTTTTCTCCATAGGTCGTAATGTAACTGAATTCTTTTGAGTGTCCCTGTAACGGAACCGTATACGCTACACACTTCATTCTCAATAGCAATTTCATGACGATCTCACAATGTTTATGGGAGTTAAAGCACGGGCAGACAGACAGGCGGACAGACAGGCGGACAGACAGACAAACCGAATTTATTAAACACTTTTCAACTATGTTGAAAATGTTTAAAACATTCTTTTAGAAGCATTCAATAGTTATCTTGAAAATAACTCTCCCTGAAGATTACAACATCAATAAAATTGCAGGTTCGAAACTTCAACCATTCTATAGTTCGAAAAATCAGTTCGAAAGTATCAAATTATTGTAATTTTCTTGAATAAATGCACACGCACTACAGAATAACTTTCCAATATTTTGACTTGACGACATAATGTATCCTTAAATTTTCTATTTCAGCTAACTTCACTCTCAATGAGAGTAATAATATATTAATATCTATCTTTCTATTATGTAAATAAAATGTATATAAGTTTTAATATGTTATTACTCTCATTTGAGAGTTCCATTTTTACCGACAGTCTCGGTTCAATTCAATTTTTATATATACCTTGAAAAGAAAATCAGAAAAATAATAAAAGAGGGTTGCCACAGCAACCGACTGACAGATTTGGCTAGTATCGCCAAGGAAGCATTCTTAACATTCCCTAACTCTTTAACTGCAGTAGTTCATATGTTATCACACAATTTTCCGCACACCGAATTCGATTATAAAATATCTACTGAATTTTTTATGCTTAGTAGAAAGCACAAACGAGTGAATTCATTGAAAAATATGTAATTTTTGCTTTCTTTCTTTCTTAAGATAGAGCAACAGGGCAGAAAAAATGAAACATTATTTAAACTATCTTTGTAGGATTTCTAAATTGCTTTTTCAAAGTATGATGAAATGAACCTAAATGAATTAATATTAATCTACTAGCCACCCTTGACGACCAGTTTGGTCTCCATTAAATGTATGCTAAGCATTGTATCATGTTACTTTTATTCATAATTTAATTTACTTGCTCAATTCTTCCCCAAATAGGAATATTCTGATAAAGAAATCAAGAACTCGTTATTTTTTATGTTAGCCGGGCACAGACGATAAATCGCATAACATTGTTTCAGTCGCATTTTTTCGTATTTTATTAATTTTATTTAAAGTATAATCCTTTCACTCATTTTATTTAAAATACAAATCTTGCATTTAAAACTGAAACATTTAAAATTTATGGCTTTCGTTTCTTTTCTTTTTTACTTTCTTTTTTTTTTTAAATACAAGAAAAATAATAAATAATACCATAAACCATGTCATTTAATTTGAACATCAAACCATTATTTTAATATACCACGCGAAAAATAAATAATGCCAACTGGCAAGTTAAAAAATGCTACTGGCGAGATTTGTGCATTGCTAACATAAAAGTACTAAGAACTGTTTGCGATCTTGGCAACTTTTTTGTAGTAGTTCGAAAAAAAATTTTTGAAATTTTAATCAAAATGGAAACTTTGCATATGAAAAGCGAAAGGGTGAACCCGTAATTTTTTATGACAGTCAAAGGACTTGGACTATCTATCTATCTATATCATAAAGGACAAACATATCTGTGCGTAACGCATACGTCATTTTGTGAATGGCAACACTTTGATATTTGAAATGAAATTTCGGTTTTGCAATTTTCGCTACTGCAAATTTTTAAACTTCTAAACATCGCACATTTTCAATTTTTACACCTTCGTACAGGGAAAAAATGTGCTTTTAAATGCAATTTGTTTGAAAGCTTCATCTCAATTTATTTTTGAGATATTAATTTTTTGTAGTTTTTAATACAAATTGTGTAATCGTGCCAACTGAAATACTCCATTTATATTGAAAGTAAAGGGAAAATAGTCATGGTTTATTATTTTTATTGATAATATCCTTATTGATGCCATTTTCACATTACAAATAAAAGTAACTTTTTTATAATTTTTGAACAGAAAATGACGTCAAACATTAAAAAACACGCATTCTTCTTCATAAATCAGTTACATTTCAATATTTTTACATTGCGTAGATACTGAGTTTGAGATGCTAAGCTAATGATTCAGTGAGCAAAAATGATGTTATATTAAAAACAAAACGATATATATATATTTTTTTGATAAAACTAAATATTTGACCAATACTAAATGGCCAATACTATGACAACCAAAGTCAAATTTCTGAATTTTTTTTTTCGCAGGTACTGAGATTAGAACTTAAAATTTGTGCGAATGTTCACATGAAAAGTTGTATTGGACAAACGTGACTTTAAATTTGGAAATAAATTCATTAATAATCTATTGCGCGTTAAAATACTTTCAAATTGTGAATTTTAGTGGTACGTATGTAAATTATGAGAATGTGAAAATAACGTACAGTTTAGATTTTATGAGGGGGGGGGGGATTTTTATGATGTGACAAAGCGAAATCCTTTTTACTGATTTTTTAACCCGTAAAAACAAACATAAGAGCCTCAATAGATAACTTCATCATAATTACTCATCTTGATTACGTATTCTAATACAGTTTAATTTTTCAATAATTTAAGCAGTTGAAGTTTGTGGAAATAATGTTTTGGTATATTATATATAAAAATATTATTTGTTTTAAGACTTAAACAACCAATCTATGTTGAATTTTTTATTGTAATTATTTTTGTAGGTTTATTATAAATTCTATCTGACAGTTCCTTTCTAACATTTTAGTTCGTCGAATTTCGACGGGTTCCAACTCGTTATTATATAGATGAAATGATGGCGATGAACAATATTTGGCGATTTATCACCTGTGCCTGGATAACATTAAAGTACCAAAATGGTCGCCTGGCATATAAAAATCGAAGCGGCCAGCCCGGAACTGTTGATTACAGTCACGTGACTTAGGCTAATAATATAGAGATCAATTGGTAAAAGCGTTTTTTCTTAAATACCAGGCTTTTAATTTTTAATTTATTTTCTAGTTTTTAGGCGTTAAAATGTTTCATTGCTGCTGTTTATGGCAATCATTTTTCATATTTAGGCGATCGTTTTTTTTTAGCTCATAATTAAATCAATTGTTTTTTCAACTCCTATACAATTATACGCGTTACAGAGAATATTTGGCGATTTATCACCTCTGGTGGGATAATGGGAAATGGCCTAAATGTTCATGCATTAATTTACAATTAAGTTTTAAAATATTAAAATGTTGTACTGTCATCGGAAACGCACCTGTGAATGTAATTTTGATAATTCTAGCCTATCATGAAGTGATTTAAATATCAATTGCAAAGTTGCATCTTTACATATAACAAGATAGAAAAAAAAATCATCTATCAAACATAGATTATAAAACACTTTCCAACGTATTCCGAATAATGTAACAAAACTTCACTGTTTAATAAGAACAAATATTATGTGTTATTGTTCGGAAACACACAACACTTTTGAAAACTCAATTTCAGCAACTGCCATCTACAGTCGGAAAATTAGCCGAATTCTTTGTGCAACCCTGTGTATGATCTATAGATTTGTACCAAAAATTTAGTTCAGTTAGGAAATATATACCAAAGCTGAAAATTCCCCTTCAGCAATTTCCGCTATTTAGGAGAACGGTACGTGAATTCTTTTGTACAACTTTGTACGCAAGATACAGAATTTAAACACAACGAGTGACATGAAAAAAAAATAATAATTAAATTTAAAAGTGCTTATGCTGTAGACCATGATCTGTAGCGAAAAATATTTTAAACAACTATTGCATTTTTAAGATAATCACCTTTTTGGAAATCCAGGTTCATGAGTCCTTGAATAATTAAAGACAGGCACAAAATAATAACTCGGCAAATTTGAAGACAGGATGAGTTTATTGGATATGGACATGAAATATGCAAATGTCAGAGAGGGACACTTTCAGTTAGCTGTTGACAGTACGATGTATAGAGAAGGAATGGTTAATTTGTCTGAAATTGTTGCCAATGTGTCGATCCAAAATCTTGGTACCCTGGACCATTATAACCCCAAAGATATATCACTTAATGGAACTTTGAATTAAAAAGTGGCCAAAAGGACCGTTGATTGGCGTTTAAACATTTCAACGTACAAATACGAATGCCAAAGCTAAATGATGGGAAATATGCATTTAGAAGCAGCATCGGAGATGCAGGGCGCCGGTTTTAATATAAACAGAGTATAATATTTGCGGCCAAAAAGACAGTTGTATTGACTATCAAACTGAAAATTAACACTGGGTGTATAAATAACTGCTACAATTGGAACATATGGTCAAAGAATATCTTTTTTTATATATATTCGTTAACCGAAGGAAAATATGCTCGAACGGTTAATGATTTTAGGATGAGAAAAAGATTTGTTTTTGATTTATTTTATTAACGGCTTTTGGTGAACTTGGGAAAGTTAAGTAGCTGAAAAGTAAAGCGCAAGAGAAGAAGAAATAGATATATTCTTTTTAGAAAGGAAAGGAAGTTTTGATTCAATTTATAATTATGAAAGGAGAAATTAAATTTTAAAATGGGGAATTTAATTTAAAAAAAGAAGATAAATAAGGATATGTGATGATATATTATATTCAACATCACAGTGCTTACTGAAATTCAAAACATATTTCTAGAAATTACTGCTCAAAGGCTGTACTGTAACCGATTTATTTTGTGTGTCACAGTAAATGAACGATAAATGCTATGAATACCCTATTCTATATTAATCAATTTGAAGTGAAATTCAGTTATTTGTATCGTTTTAATTTGAAATAGCATCATGTCATTAAAATACACTGCAAACAATTTTTTCCCATTGACCCTGATGTAATGGAATTCTTTTGAGTGCCCCTGTAAATGAGCTATTAACGCTACACACTTTGTGTTCAATAGAAAACATGCCATGGTAAACATCATTAACATATATAAATTACATGAAAATACGAGTGTATTTACGTGAGCTAGACCGTGGACATACAGACAGACAAACTGAATTCATAAACTTTTCAACTACCGGGTGTTCTAAAAAGGACTGACTGATTTTAAAATTCAATAACTTGCAAACGGTGACAGATGTTTAAAAAATTCTTACAGGAGGATCATGCATGAGGTCAAAAGTTTTTTTACAGTGATTTTCGATTTTAGTTCGAAAATTAAAAAATAGATGGCGCTGTAAGCAGTAGGTGCTAAATACAGGCTCGATTTTTTTATCTTTCTGTTCTTCCATGCGGAAAAAGGAGATGAAAATGTATTGAGTGTGTCCGGAAGTGCCAAAAATCGAGCCTGAATTTAGCGTCTGTTAATGGCAGCGCCATCTATTTTTTGTAATTCGAACTAAAATCGAAAATCACTGTAAAAAAACTTTGGATCTTATGCATAACCCTCCTGCAAGAATTTTTTAAATATCTGTCACTGTTTGCAAGTTATTGAATTTTAAAATCAGTCAGTCCTTTTTAGGACACCCGGTATATTGGATAATGCTAAAAACGAGTTTGAGTTAAATAAAATTGTATAAAACTCATTAATACACTATAAAAATTACTCAAAAAATATCCGAAAATTAGTGACATCAAAAGAATCTTTATTTTTATAAATGCTTCTTTATATCTCGAAAATACATTGGTTTGTCGGTTTCTGAAGATAAAGAACATCTTTCGGAATCGTGGATAACTCAGAAGATGTTTTTTTTTTTTTCGTACTTGGTTATATTATATTTTCTTAAATTAAAAAACATTCGCCTTTTTTTTTTTTTACTGGGCATAGCAGGATTTCTGGTTTATAAATAAAAGAACTTAATGAAATATTCGGATAACTGGTCGTTCAAATTTGGTGGGAGGGAAAAAGACAAGACAATCGCAGATAGGAAAGCATGGGTGCAAACGAACGCACGACGCTCTATAGAGCACCCATACTCAACCTGCGGGCCGGCGAACTTTTATGTGCGGACCGAGACACTTAATCATTAATCTGTATTTATAAAATTAATTGAAATCTACATAAAATGTATTTAATAACATCACTGTTGTTTTACATATTTTCATGGAAGCCAAAATCTGCCACGTTATTTATAATAAATTTTGATTTCTGTTAAATCATCTTAAAGATCAAACGTTCTTTTTACATGTAGTCAAGTTTTTGTTATAATGGTGCAAAACTATATTAATCTTCAACTTTATTTCAACACACATATTATTCCAAATTAATTAAATTTTCTCTACTCTGTATTTGCATAATTAAAAAACAAGTTTTTGCATTGAGCTAAAAGCTAATTTATCAGAGATAATCTCCTAATATTTTTCAATTCCTACTATTAGCTCACACTCTCCCTATATTTATTTATTTATTTATATATTTATCTTGTTCAAATTTTCAATCGTTCATAAAATACTCATTATTCATCCTATCAAGTTGAAATAAATTTTTTTAAACTTGTACTGGATTACAATTAATGTTAATACAGTTTTTTCAAATATTAATTCATCAATTATATTTTAATTAATTAATTTTAGTTTTGCATGGGAAACAAAATGGCGGCCATTGGTTATTGAAGATATGAAAGTATTTTCAATAAGGGGTTACCATAGGGGGGACCCTGTTCTGTCGCCAAATACCGCCAAGTTTGTCGCCAACTTGGCGATATATCGCCAAATTTGGCGGCCAAAATGACTCGCCAAAAGTGACGCCAACTTGGCGATATCTCTAATATTTCGCTAAATTCCCATAGAGTTCCATTGTAAACCTACTTGCTTATAGAAAATCAACAAATTGAGATATTTTAATGCAACAAATATTAATGGCGAAACATTTAACGTGGTCATTTCCTGTAAATAAAAAGTAAGTTAAGGGTGTATGCGAAAAAATATTTTTCCACCCTCAACAGCTCGAAATTTTCTTAGACATTTTCAGATTCATTCCTACTATTAGCTCACACTCTCCCTATATTTATTTATCAAGTTTAACATGGTCATTTTCTGAGTTTTGAGAATGCGCATATAATTAGATCAGGCTGCATCATTTATGCAAGTCGTATGTTTTTGGAAGCTTGGTACACGAGAACCGCTGATTTAGCAATTAACGAGGCTGTATCTCTACCAATAGAATATTCAGTTTTGTTTCAGCTATAATTTTTTGGCAACTTGATGTAATGTTTTTCTACTTGTTGAACTTTAAAATCTAGTATGACTTTTACGTTAGGAATTAGCTGATGAGGGATTCAGAATTCACGTGTCAAGTGTCATTTTTGGCAAAATGGCACTTGACACGTGTCTGGCACAGTTTTTGGGCCGACTAAAGTGTCTGTCATTTTCAAAATATTTTTTTCTAAGTATAAATATTATTCTGTCTCAATCTCAGCGTGCCTCAAATACCTTTTTGGGGTAGTCAAAAAATGGCACTTGACACGTGTCTGGCACAGTTTTTGGGCCGACTAAAGTGTCTGCCGTTTTCAAAATATTTTTTTCTAAGTATAAATATTATTCTGTCTCAATCTCAGCGTGCCTCAAATACCTTTTTTGGGTAGTCAAAAATGGCACTTGACACGTGTCTGGCACAGTTTTTGGGCCACGATCCTTCAGCCAGACATTCGATTTTGTATTCAGCCATTACAAAAGAAGTGTTTCACAAATTTTCAGGGTGCCTCAAATACCTTCCCAAAAATGTTTAACAGCTCTTGGACTACAACTTCTGATCACACGCAAAAGTGTCTGACAAATCCAGCCGGTTCTGGTCGTCATTCGACAAGGTGACTTTGTAGAAGTAACACGAATCCTTATACGTTAAATGAATATGCAGCTAAGTATCTAACTTACGGTGCAGCAGAGGAAAGCGGTCGGCACGCTGCGCACATCGTACATGTATGCAATCAATCCATTTCAAGTGGTCCAGAAAATCATTTATTCGTTGCTTGACCATTTTTTAAAAATTCAAAATTTTTTGTACAACACCATCTTGATGGAAGTTCAAAATGACTATTATTTTAATTTTATTAATTTTTGTTTGTGCATGGCGGCCATCTATGTTTCATCGTCTGCAGCAGTTTTCTCACATGAAGGGTTTACGAAATTGTAAATGATTCATCGTTTATTTCTTCAATTCAAGTGCGGATTAAAGCTTTTGTGCAGAATACATTATGCTAAAAATTTGGTAATAGAATAGTTTCCAAAAATAAATCCTTATTGGTCAAATTTAAGCCTAAAGTGTCAGTTTTTTTCCAAAATTTGTCCGTTTACAAGAGGAAATTTTTCTAGCAAGGAAAACTGTCAACATGACATAATTTTTCTTAAAAAAATTGGCCGGACGTACTTGTACTCACACGCCAAGTTCCACATCTGAGACTTGCTTTCTCTTCGCTAAAAAAAATCCCAAGTTTTTCAAAAATGTCGAAAATCGCACTTTTGAGGCTTTGATATCTTTGGTGGGGCACGAGATAAAAATCTGAAGTTCTGGTTTCTGACAGTATTGTATGGTAGTGTTATGCTCACGAAATTTCAGGATGGATATTTGACTACAAGTTGAGATATGGCAAGGGCAACATGTCAAAACTATACTGCCAAACTATTGTTTTGTTGTAGTCACAGCTAAGTATTTATTTCAGAGCGTCATTTAAATTTATTTTTTTTATTATCTTTAAATAATAGTAACAGAAAATACAGCCTTTTGCAAAGCTTAGCAATTAATTAAAAAAGTAATTATGTCTAAGGCCATACATTTTGTATGGTTTCAGTAACTTTTGTTGTAAGTAATTTTAGCAACTAAAAGAAACCTCAGCACTTTTGCATAAAGAAAAAAAAATTTATACAAGACCTGAGACAAAAACAGAATAGGGAAAGAGAGAAGTTGTTAACATTGTCATACCTGTTGAGACATGATCAAACATGTCAAAACACATTCTTGCTTGTTGGTTTAAAAACACAATTTTGATCTTTCTCAAAATTTTATTTGTAGGAACCAAATCTTGTCGTCTCTTGATAACTTGATTGAAGTTCTTGGCCCTGCTGTCTCATAGAAATAAACTTTGAAATCACTATGTGCAAGTCTCTCCTCATTAATAATTCCTAGCTTACTTCTTATTCAAAAATGTCATTTTTCTGCAGTATAAGTTTTGAAAGGGCTTTAGATGTCTTTACTTTCTGAAAATTACTTGAGGCAGATACATGGTAATAGCGTAAAATGTTTCACTTTCAGGAACATACTTATGGCAGGAACAAGTTTCAGGGACTGGCACGCAGCATTAAAATTGTGGTTTTTAAACCAACAAGCAAGAATGTGTTTTGACACGTTTGATCATGTCTCAACAAGTATGTCAACATTAACAGTTTTTCTCTTTCTCTATTCTGTTTTTGTCTCAGGTCTTGCATAAAAATATTTTTTTCTTTATGTAAAAGTGATGAGGTTTCTTTTTGTTACTAAAATTACAACAAAAATTACTGAAAGCATACAAAATGTAGGACATAGGCATAATTATTTTTTTAATTAATTGCTGAGCTTTGCAAAAGGCTTTATATTCTGTTACTATTATTTAAAGATAATAAAAAAAAATTGAATGACACTGATATAAATACTTACCTGTGACTACAGCAAAACAATAGTTTGGCAGTATTGTTTTGACATGTTGCCCTTGCCATATCTCAGCTTGTAGTCAAATCTCTATCCTAAAATTTCTCGGGCATAGCGCTACCATACAATACTGTCAGAAACCAGAACTTTAGATTTTTATCTCCTGCCCCACCAGAGATATCAAAGCCTGAAAAGTGCGATTTTTGACATTTTTGAAAAATTTGGGATTTTTTTAGCGAAGAGAAAGCAAATCACAGATCTGGAACTTGGCGTGTGAGTGCAAGTACTTTCGGCTTATTTGTAAAAAAAAAAAAATTATGTCATATTGGCAGTTTTCCTTGCTAGAAAAATTTCCTCTTGTAGACGGACAAATTTTGGAAAATAACTGAAAATTTATGCTTAAATTTCACCTATAAGCACTTAGTTTCGGAAACTACCCTATTAAGAAATTTTTAGCCCAATGTATTCTGTACAAAATGCTTTAATCCGCACTTGAATTGGAGATATAAACAATGAATTATTTACAATTCCGTAAACCCTTCATGTGAGAAAATTGCTGCAGACGATGAAACAAAGATGACCGCCATGAACAAACAAAAATTATTAAAATTAAATTCATAGTCATTTTGAACTTACATCATGTTAGGGTTCCTGTACAAAAAATTTCAGATTTTTTAAAAATGGTCGAGCAACCAGTCTTGGACCACTTGAAATGGATTGACACAGAACGATACCTCAACCAGCGCAAACCTCAGTATCAAATGTTTGCACATTGTAGTTCAATGTGGTTTATAGGATACACATACACAGCGACATCTACAACGTCATGCGTTCGTTTACGCCCAAAATTTCCTGTGTGAGATTGTTTTCTTTTGCTATTTACTACCTTCCCACCAAATTTGGACGATCAATCTTGATACATTCTCTATAGTCAGTATTGCTAGTGTTAAATTCATTTCTTTTATTGGTAAAACAGGAGAAAGAAATATATTTTTTTCAAAGAAAGATAAAATAAAACGTTGATTTAATTATAGGTTTAACGTTGCTTGATATATACAAAAAAATTCTATATAAAGAAAAAATTTCTAAAATACTTTTGAAATTATAATAATTTGATAATTCAAAGTTAGTTATTCGAATGCATTATTATAGGAGATCTAAAATAATAGTTTATGCGTATACTCAAGGAAAATAATTACCTCTGCGCGTGCAGATTCTTTTTAGGTGCGTTCGTAATTATATAAATACGTAGCACCTATAGTCGTCGTTCAGTCCGTCCGTCCGTCTGTCTGTCTGTCCGCATATAACAGAGCAAAAACTACCCAACCGAATGGTCTGAATTTTTTAATGTATGATTGTTGGAAAATTTTGTGGAGCCATTTCAAATTTTATGAAAATCGGATGCATAGTTTAATTACAGGGACAGTCAAAAGTTTTTCTTTACATTACGGCCAATGGGAAAAATTATTGCAAATGCATTTTAATGATGTTACAGCCTTCCGAATGGTCTGAAATTTTAAATATATAATTGTTTCAAAATTTTGTCGAGCCATTTGAAATTTTAGGAAAATCGGATGTATAGTTTAATGACAGGGACAGTCAAACGTTTTCCGTTACATTACAGCCAATGGGAAAAAAAATATTGCAAGTGCGTTTTAATGATGTTACAGCCTTCCGAATGGTCTGAAAATTTAAATATATAATTGTTGCAAAATTTTGTCGAGCCATTTCAAATTTTATGAAAATCGGATGTATAGTTTAATGAAAGGGACAGTCAAAAGTTTTCCGTTACATTACGGGGAATGGGAAAAAAATTATTGCAAGTGCATTTTAATGATGTTATAGACTATGCACTTATGAAATGAAAAAATATATACATTGAGTACAATATGGGGTACAAAAAATAATTATAAAACTAGTTATAGTACGAACGCACCTCATTTGCCACGTTTGACGAGCAATTTCCGACTTGTTTTAATTTTATATACCCGCAAATTAAAGTAAATGATAAGGTATTGAATAAAATTATAAGATTGATATTGGTATCAAATACAGATTCGGCACTGTCAAGATTCATGCAAAATCCGTTTAGAAATGTTTCTTTGATCGTATAATAAAATTATTTAAATTTTTTCACTGAAAGGTTCAGTATGTAATTGCAGATGCATTTAAACAAATTTTGGCAGTCATATGATTGAATATGGAAATTATATGAAGACGATTGTTGCAGAATATCTTACAAAATTATTGTAATAAATTTTTATAAAGACAATGAAACTTTTAAATTAAAAGCTAAATAAGTTTGTTAGATGGTTGAACCAAGTCGTTTTGTAAAATATTTTTTGAGGGAATATATAAAATAGAATGAAATTAAAATAGGAGTCATTAATGAATATTTCTAAGACAGAATGACTAATAATGCAATATGGTTCTCAAAAATATAGCAGAGAAATGTAATTGTAACAACCAATTAATATAGAATAATTTAATGGAGTTTTTTAAGAAATAAAGGCTAATAATGTAATACAGTTCTCAAAAATAAAATAGAAAAATGTAACAACCTATTTAAATGGAGAAATTAATGCATATTTCTAAGATATAAAGGCCTAATATTGTTCTAAAAAATGTAATAGATAATTGAATATATACATTTGATAAAATATCACTAAAATGAAACTGTAACAACTAATTTAAATAGAGAAATTAAAATAGAAGAAGTTAATGGATATTTCTAAGACATAAAGGTTAGTAATATAATATTTTTTTTTAAAATATATAATATTTGAAATTGAAACAACCAAATTTAAATGGAAAAATTAAAATAGTAGAAATTAATGGAGATTTCTAAGAAATTACAGCTAATTATTTTATATGGTACTCAAGAATGTAGCAGATAAATGAAATAGTGGCAACTAATTTAAATGAAGAAATTAAAGGAGATTTCCTAAACATAACGGCTAATAATGTAATATGGTTCACAAAAATATAATAGGAAACTGTACAAATGATTTAAATGGAGAAATTAAAATAAAAGAAATGAATGGATATTTCTAATGCATAAACTCTAATAATGTAATATGGCTCTCAAAAAGATAATAGGAAACTGTAACAACAAATTTAAATGGAGAAAATAATGCATTTTCCTAAGAAATAAAAGCATAATATGGTTCTCAAAAATATAATAGGTAAAGGAGATTATAATAAGCAATTTAAATGGAAGAGATGCTAGAAAGTGTCTCAGAATTTTATTTAAATTTCTTTTCGGGACAAGAAAACTTAGGAATGTTTGTCCGTCTGTCCGCATATAACAGCACAAAATCTACCCAACCGACGGGTTTGAAATTTAATATACTAGATAACCGGTGCAAAATTTTGTCGAGTCATTTCAAATTTTATGAAAATCGAATGAAAACTTATCAAAAGATTTTGATAAAAGTTTTCTTCCTTCTATTAAATCCTATCAAACGTAATTAATTCAATGATATTCCATAATGGGTAATGATTCTAGGTTGCCATGGTGATGACGTCCTATTTAAGATGGAGTCACATTATTTCCGTATTACTGATTTTAGTATATATAATCGTAATAAATTTTGTATTCATGCATTTTTGCATAAGGGGGAAACAGCCATCGCACCAAGATCTGAATAATTATAAAACTAATTATAGTACGAACGCACATCATTTGCCACGTTTGACATACAATTTCCGACTTGTTTGACTCAATATGGTTATTCTATGTAAAGATGGAATATTCACTCTATTTTTATCACACTTCCTGATGTACTAGAATTATAGAAATTATGTACAAACGTGTATATTCGATGATAATACAAATTTTTAATACTCTGACAACTTAACTGATAATTAATACATTAGTTTTAATGCATTTCACCGTTAGCCCGCCATAAACGATAATTCGCAAATATTCCCTGTAACTTATACAATTGTATGGAAGATGAGAAAAGAATGGATTTCATGATGCTGTAATAATATGCCGAATCACTGTGCAACTGCAACACTGAAACATTTAAAAATATAAAAAGTAGAAAAAAATTATAAATTAAAAATGAAGATTGTAATCTATTCAAAGAAAAAAAGTAACTAACGTTGTCACCGCCGCTGTAAATGAATTTTTTGTGACGGGAGGTTTTTCTTTGCTAATATTAAGAAAAATACTGCATACAAAAATATGAAAATTGGTGGTAATATATAAAAATGCTTGATAAATACACTGAAGTGGACAGTTTTTAAATGGAAGAATTATTTCACGAGCTATTTCATGTCAAAGTTGGTCAAAATAATTGCATTAAAACGTTTTATAGGATCAAAAACTATGCACAGGAATTGAATAATTTTTTCTAAAGGAAACATTAGAAACTCACGGTACTACATTTATTTTTTTTTTTTAATTTGACTCATTTTTTCAGGGATTATTTCAATTTTAAATTCAAAATTTCAGCATTTCCAGGGATATTTTTTACATATTTTAGAAAATATTATCATTTAAATTGTTGACAATTGTAAAAACTTCGCAAAGAATAATATTTCCTTTAAATTAAAAATTTATTTACATGTAACTATTATAAACAGTAAAAAAAAAACCTTTGTTTACGTGTTAAAAGCAGAAAAATATTGAAAATTAAGTCATAAAAATTGTTTTTACAGGTGAATATTTAAAAAGAAAGAAAACTATAAAATAATGAATTATTTATTGTGTGTTAAAAGTAATAAATGAGGGTGGAATTACGCCCGATTTCAAATGGCAAAATAATAACATTGCAAAACAGTTTAAATTAAAAAATATATATTGAAACGTACACGAGAGGTTTATTTCATATTCCGAACTGGTTTTTTTTTAACAATTGTTGCCAATTCTAAGACAGTGTAAATAATAATATTTCCTTTCTAACAATAAAAATAATTTTAGGTGAATATTACAAAGATAAAGAAAAGTTTGGTGAAAATTACGTCATATTTAAAACGTTACATTTAAAATCATTTTATTATGGTGTTGTTAATAAATACAGGGAACAGAAAATTGTTGACTTAGTTCATTTTATATTAACTGATTTTGAGATACTTAACTGTAATCTCATTTAATTAAACACGAAAACAGCAACTAACAGCAGCTGGTTTGAAATTAAAATCCCTCAGTAAAAGGGAATGAAGGGAAACATGTTTACAGAGAGATCGTCACTGGTTTTACAATTATAATTCAATCTTGCGTAATCTTTTTAAAGCAGATCAAGTTAACGGAGTTTTAGAGTCCGAACGGGGGTTGGCGAACATAGTTCGTAGGGGGCAGAGCCCACCACTAGTATTAAAAAAAGAAATACGCTTTTATCAATTGTTAACTATTAATTAATTTACGATTGTACACTGAATAATCAATTTGAAAGTCCTAAAAAGATAGTTTAAATAACGTTTGCTTTTTTTTTTCCTGCTGGAAAAAATAGAGCAAAATTATATATTTTTAAATAAATTTGCTCTCTTGCGCTTTCAACCAAACTAAAAAGAAAAAAGAAAAGTGCCCAGCTAAACTGATGGCATTGAGCTCACAGGCTATTCACACTAATTGTCTATCATACTCTTATTTTAAAGAATAATGCCCCTCAAAAAAATAAGTGAAGGGGAATTAGCCCCCGTTTCCCCCTTTATACTTAACCAGTGAACCTCCAAATCTAATCAGGGAAGTCCTTATCATAATAAACCGGTATACCAAATTTAGAGCAAATCGAATAATCCTGCAAAAAAACCATTTATCTAAATTAAGGGGGTGGACTAGCCCCCCCCCTCCTTTTATCATTAACCAATGAATCCCCAAAACGAATCAGGGAAGCTCCTTAACATAATAAACCGGTATACCAACTTCGGAGCAAATCGAATCATTCAGCATGAAAAACCCATTTATCTGAATTAAAAGAGGTGGACTAACCCCCCTTTTCCCCCTTTATCCTTAACCAATGAACCTCCGAAACTAATCAGGGAAGTTCCTTAACATAATAAACCGGTATACCAAATTCGGAGCAAATCGAATCATTCTGCATGAAAAACCCATTTATCTGAATTAAAAGAGGTGGACTAACCCCCCTTTTCCCCCTTTATCCTTAACCAATGAACCTCCGAAACTAATCAGGGAAGTTCCTTAACATAATAAACCGGCATACCAAATTCGGAGCAAATCGAATCATTCTGCATGAAAAACCCATTTATCTGAATTAAAAGAGGTGGACTGACCCCCCTTTTTCCCCTTTATCCTTAACCAATGAACCCCCAAAACTAATCAGGGAAGTTCCTTAACATAATAAACCGGTATAAAAAATTCGGAGCAAATCGAATGATTCTGCATGAAAAACCCATTTATCTGAATTAAAGGGTTGGACTAAACCCGTTTTTCCCCCTTTATCCTTTACCAATGAACTCCCAAAACTAATCAGGTAAGCGCCTTATCACAATAAACCTAGAAAATTTTTTTGAAGCAAATCGGATGTTTCTATCAAGAGTTATCGCGTTACGTACATACATACATAACATACATACAGAACGGGCGGGCACATTAGCTCTCAGATTTTGATAGACTGTGAGCTAAAAAACAGTGAATATTTATAATCGAGTTTAGGGGGCTCACGGGGCCGGTAGCCGAAATCGTTGAGGAAAAACATAAGTTCAGGCACAAATTTAGGCAAATTTTAGACAAAATTTAGGCAAGAATTTAGGTAAAATTTAGGCACAATTTTGAATGTTAACATTGAATGCTCATAAAATAGTTTATTTTTTTAACTGTTGGTTTTTATTTTTATTTTTATACATATATTTATTCTTGTTTTTCTTTTTGGCGTGTTGAAAGTTTAACTGTATTAGCAAAAAGGCAAAGAAAAATATATTACTAATGAATTTGGAGAAGAAATAATAATGTCTTGTGTATTCTGTTTTTTATACGCACTCAAGAGAAGTAATAATCGAACTTCCATAGTCTGGAGTAAATTGACGGCTATAATCAAATTACCTGGCCTTCAGAGTTCGCAGATCGAAAGAAAGGTGACCTCTCAATTGCAATTAGATGATATAGAAATAAACCTTTACTATTTATTTCCTTAGTTATTGATTGCATTTCTTTTCCAAGTACAACAGTTTTTCGGGAATAGCTTTCGCAAAATATTATTTTAACAAAAAATATCCTTTTCCAGGATATAAAATCATTTTGTTTTATAGACAGCTAGTTCCATTGGTTTTTGTAGAGTAAATCACATAGCTGATAACTGCTTTTGGGGCATCATTATTCCCGAAAAGTTTTCATCGCCTTATTCAATTAATGAGATATCTCCGATAAAGCCACATATTTCTGAACTAAAATACTGGTAGTCAAATATCGTTTCAAATTCCACCTACGTGACTTACATTTCAAATACGCATGGAACTAGCCGGATATAATTTTGTAGCTATGAAGTACAGTGAAACCTCCATGTGTGACCACCTCCATTAAGGGGCCACCTCCCTGAACGACCATTTTTTCATGGAACGAAATTTATTGCCATAGGCTCAATACTAATTTTACCTCCATTCAGAGACCGTCCCAGTTGAACTCCCACCATGAGCGACCCATTTTATTTTTAAGAAAATGAAACAAATTCCATTTTTTTTTTCTGGTCGCTTGAAAAAGGTTTTATTAGAAAAATAATTCTGGAGAGCGCATTATTCATCAAACTTCTAAACTAAGTTAAGATTTCTTTTTTATATATATATATATTTTATTCCGGTAACTTTTACGTGTTTAAACCCCTTTGTGAATTTCTACACAATGAATTTAACTCTGATGACAAAGTAAGAATGACGGTCAATAAATCAATTAAAAAAATCTGCTACTAATTTTAGGGAACGTTTCCGAGTAGTTCTTATAGAATATTAATCAGCTTTCTTATTTCAGATTATTGGTTTTTCGGTTGCTATTAATTCTCAATTAAGCATTTACAACTGCATATGTGAATTTATACATGCTTGAGGAACAAAATAATATTAATTTTAAAAGGAAGGTTAATGCTGTAAATTTATCATGCTTAATTGTAAAACATGTTTTTTGAACACGAAAATGTTAACTTCTGAATGAATTGCATACGAAAAACCTATATCCCGTGTTGAAAAAACTAATTATTACACTCTAAAAACGAATAGGAAATGTTACCCAGAAACAGTGTCAGCAAGAAAACTATTGTTTTTTATAAATATTTCTTTAAATCTCAAAAATATATTAGGTTTTGATGTTTTTAAAGATAAAGCATGCTTTTTGAAATTGTGGGTTTCTTGGAAAAACGTATTATATACAGTAAACTACCGACTATCCGGTCCTCCTTACTATCCGTGCTAGTAAAAAAAAAATGAGGAATGTTGCGAGCGCCCGAGACAGGTAGGTTCCCGTCCGTAGGAAAGTACTAACTTACGACAGGAAGGAGCAAGAAGGGATTGTAGAATGCAATAGAAGAGACAGACAGGAATGGAGGAGGCGGTAAGGCTTGATAGCCTGTTTCATCAGTTGTGCAACGGATGTTAAGGCTCCTGTCCCTGCTCGCGAAGACACTCAAGAGCTAATGCTAATCCTATGGCGAGGGATTTATCTAATATCTCGTTTGCATTTCGGCATTTTTAAATAATTTTTTTGCATTGGATAGCCGAAGTCCGTCTCTACATCGTACCTTTTTTACTTTTTCGATTTTGGTCACAGATATTTTTTATAAAGTTACTTTCACTTTCAAAACCGGTTCTGAAAATGAAAGTGTCATTCTAAAAAATATCTGTAACCAAAATTGAAAAAGTAAAAAAGGTGGGATGTAGAGACGGACCTCGGATATCCAATGCATAAAAAATTATTTAAAAATGTCGAAATGCAAACGAGATATTAGAAAAATCTCTCACCATAGGATTAGCATTAGCTCGTGAGTGCCTTCGCCGCAGGGACAGGAGCCTTAACAAGTGCGGACGTTATTTTCCGCTTATCCTGGTTACTTTCGTATAGTCTTTCGGTGTGCTTCGTGTTTGTTTGTAAAAGATTAATGATATGGGTGATAAACGAAAAAAGGTTGTAGTGACTATCGAGGAGAAACTACGAGTTAGCAGGAGGAAGCGACGCCAACTGATATTATCTGCTATCGTAAATGGAGGACATTGCGTCGCGGAAGAGGGTTAACAGGTAGAAGAAGTCATCTATCAAGGATTTTTTCAAAAACTAACAACTAAGTTTTGACTCTTTTATCTTATGCATAACTATTCATATTTGTGCAATCATTTATTAATAAACACTAAAATAAGATTTACTTATTGTTTTACGAATTAGGAGTACGTTTACGTTAATGCTTTGCTTATTTTGAAACTGTATGTACTGTATATATAAAAATTTATCTTAAAATGTGTAACACGCGTTTTTAATATAAGGGGGTGAGGGCAGGAAGTGAGTAAATATTTATAGAACTCCAGCCTATCCGGCTTACCCTTCCGCCACATTAGTCCGGATAATCAGGAGTTTACTGTAATTTGAAAATTTTCATTGCTGAATTTTTATTCAACCTGACTAGTGTCCAAGCTTAGATTTGAACTAGGATCACTGATATTACGGGCCAGTGTTCTTCCATTAAGCTACCTGGGCGATATCCAGCTTAGCACTTCTCACTCTTATCGGTTGGCAAGGTTGAATACGTAGGACATGATGGAATATTTTTATGAGCCACCAATCCTACATCAATCACGAAACTCAAGAGAACCCATCCTCGATGAATTTGTATATTTTTGTTTGTGTTCATATTATATTTTTCTAAATTTATCAACATTTGTCCATTTTACAGTGTAGAAGGAAAAGTCGTGCACATTCACTTCGCACAGATTGCTCTGGTTTCGTGAACATTAGCCCAAGCTTCTCAAGCTTATTAACCAGAATACGCTCTAAATAATAATGAAAATTATAAAAATCATAAAGCAATTTTAAAGATAGTTACTTTGGCGTATAAATTAAATCTGCTACTAAGGCAGTTTTCTTTCTTTTAAGAACTTTAACAACGCTATTTCTTTGAACACTCTTTATTGGAATTGTTTAAAATAGCAGAGCTTGAAAATAAACGAATTGTGAACATATCCGCTTCTTCTTTAATATTTCCGGAATGTCGGAAGTGGATTTATTCCATTTCCTTCGATTAAAGACTAAGCAAGTTGTTTCCCAAGGTTTTGTGATCTTTACTTTTGAAAAGAAGAATTACTCCTTTTATTTCCCGAAATCTTTCTTAATTTTTCTTTCTCATAGGACAATGATTAAAAAATATATATCTTTGTACAAAGTTACATGTTCTATAATATACGTCTCATATTTTATTCTCTGGTTAAATACTGTTAAACATTTTTGAACAATTATTTCTTGTATTTTTTATGTGTAATGTGTTGTTTTTTCGAAGAAATGTTCTGTGGTTTGATTAAAATCTATGCTTTAGTTGAATTATGAATACTTTTTCATGCTTTTAATTGGCGATTTTAACTAAGCTAATTATTAGAAAATTAAAATTCTGAGTCTCAAGTGCATCAGGAGTCACTTTTGGAGACACACATCACGAAAATTTTCATCCTCGTACGTGCCGTAGAGTTCGCTTGCCATCACAGAGAGACATGCACGCATCAGAGCGAAACTTTATTTTATTAGTATAGATGTACAGTCGTGGAAAATAAAAAAGTAACCACGCCTTACTAACTCTGCAAAAAAATTATCGTAGAAGAATGTTACTGGAACCATACGATTAGTAGTAATGTCTATACTTTTAAATGATGTATATAAAATTTGCTTAAGGAGCCATCTATATATTAAAACGAACAATAACTTTTTTTTTTCAATAGCAGTACACAATTCTCACAGCATAAATGAATTCTACACCCCTCAAGTAGCCTAAAATAATTTTTCTTTTTTTGCAATTCGTACGATAAGTTTCCGAGAAATTAATTATTTTTAAACGAGCGTATTTTAGGGGCTGTATCCAAATTGAAGTTCCGTACTCGAATGTTGACTGAGAGAGCCCCCTTAATCAAGGCATCTTAAGCGCCACTCAAGCAGTCATTGAAGACTGCTAGATTACAGGACAACATAAGAAATTTCAAAATATCTAGTCACTTTTATCATAGACCATCTCTTCTATCTTAAACCAGCATTTTTCCGTTTTTTAAGCATAATTTGAAAACTACTTGGAAGAAAAATGTGAAATCTTGGATTTGCATAAAGTAGGACTTAATAAATTTAAACCCATAAAACAATTGTAGGTTGATATTCATAATTTTTTCGAATATTAATTTCATAATTCATAATTCATATAATAAAATTATAAAAATTGCAAATTCAACGTATTTATGTTTGGGTATTTTAGTATTATTGCTACACAAAAAAATAGCACATTAGGAGTATAATTTCAGGAGATACTAATGAAAATATCAAAATGTAATTTAACATTAGAAGCACTAAATTTTGAATGTTTATAATTCAAAAACTTCTCATTCAAATGACTTGAAATTTGGTGTCTAGGCATAGTTTGAACCGAAGATTTGAAATGTTAAAATTAGGTATTGCCATTGAAAAAAATAAGTTTGGGTTAGTTTTAATATGTAGATGGCCCCTAAGCAGATTTTATATACATCATTTAAAAGTAGACTTTATTTCCAATCGTTCGGTATCAGTGACTTTCTTCTACGATAATTTGTTGAGGAGTTAGTGGTGGTGGGGGGGGGGGGGGGTATTTACTTTTTTTTTTCCACGATTGTACTCCTACCATACTGGGTGCTTCATAATTCATGGTATATATTGTAAGATGAGGTTACTCAATTGGTTCGCCGTGGTATAGTGGTGTGCCGTAAGAGAACCGCAGGAGTGTCACGAAAATTTTCGTTAAAGTTGCATCCAGATTTTAAGAATTTACAAAAATATTGATATTTTAAACATCCATATTATACGATTTATTTTGAAATGGGGTTTAGTGTCATAAAATTTCATTATTTGGAAGTTTATTTTTGTTGATATACAAGAATAGCACGAAAAGGTTCACCTGAAGGAAAAGGGTTCAATATCTATTGCAAATAATCGTCGATGATTTAAGAAAGAAAATGAAAACGCTTATCAGAAAATTCTATCGTATAAAGAAAATGTTAGATTAAAAAAAAAAAAAAAATCAAGCTCAGATATCTGGCTAAATGTAAATATAAATATATATACAGGGTGATTCAAAACTTATCGTTCAAATTCCGTGGGGAGGTAGGGGATACGTCAGGAAACACATTTTACATTGGAAAGTATGTCCGCAAATATATGCATGCGTATGTAGAGAACGCTGCGCGTACCCAGCCTTCCATTGCGTCCAATCGTTGTTTTGACTTTCCTAAAGCTAGTATTATTTCTTCTTCTATATCCACTTCTCATTTGAACTTCCACGAAGCCTTTTACATCTTTTAAAACTCCAAAAATCTTCGTAATGACCTTTATTCAACGCCTTCATTATATGATGTCTGGGAAATTCTCGTTTAATTTTGTTCTTTCCGGTTCTTTTAACCTTTTTTAACCATTTGGAAAAATGGTTATTGTTCTCGTTAAGGTAGGAAACCAAAAGCATATCTGAAGGTTTTTATTGGTTTAATCCGCATTTTATTCGTTTTCTGATTGGTCTATACAGTGATCTGTATTTCCCTTTACTTTCAACAGAGATGGATACCTTCTGTTGCCACTATGACAAAAAAGAAATAAAAACTGAAAAAAAAAATTAATAACTCAGAAACAAATTGAGATACAGCTTTCAAACATATTGCATTTAAAAGTACATTTTTTTCTCTATCCGACGGTGTAAAAAGTAATATTGTCGGATGTTTAGAAGTTTAAGAATGAAGTTTCATTTAAAATTGGTCGTCAGATTTCTTGGAAATCTGACGATATAAAAGCCTTTTCCCGAACAGCCAATGAAATGCTTGTATAATACGTAAGTTTCAGGTGGATAAAACTAATGAAAATGAAAGAAAATGAATAACAATTTCTGCCAAAGAGTTAATTTTAATTTGTAAGATTTTCACGTGCAAAAGAAAAATGGAATAAGCCAAATAAAAAAAAAAAAAAAAAAAAAAAAAAAAAAAAAAAAGAGATAAATAGGACAGGAATGAATACATATAAGTATTTCACACCAAATACGAGTCGCAGGCGATTTTTGTCGCTTGGGATTTTTACGTGTAATAACACTATTAATGTTTAATTCATGGCGTACGTAATGTATGATCAACTCCGTGCGATTTTTTATGTCTTAAATTTTCGTCTTTGAAAAAATCATTTTCCAAATGGTCGTTGTAATTTGTTAAATTGCTTTTTTTTATTTATTTTTTATTGTTTTTACTTTTTGTATTCATTTTTATTTTTTTTTATTTTATTTGAGGCTGTACTTCACTTTCTTGGAATAAAAGTCACATTCAGTATCACTTAACTGTACTGTTTCCTTGCGTTCGATTTACTTATCCATTTTGTTCATGTAGATGACGTTTGCGGACATACTGTCCTGTGTGAAATCGGTTTCCTGACGTATTCCCTATCTCCCCACGAAATTTGAGCGATAAGTTTTAAATCACCCTGTATATACATACTAATTTACATATACAGGTTGACTCTAAATTCATGGTACAAACTTTAAGAGTTGGTACAGGACACTGTAACAATCATTTATTGTATAGGAATGTATGGGCGCAAGTGACGCGTTGAAGTACAAACATCAGCGGGCCAATTTGGTTCTTTTTTATTTCAAAATTTCTCATTCATACCAGAAAATTTTTATACTATTCTTTTATTTATTTCAGACAGACATATCACGATAACATAATGAAATAATTCTTCTTTGAAAACTTCCGGTATGAAATCGAAATTTTGAATTTTAAAAAATATCACAAAACTGTCAAATCTATCAAACACAGGAAATAAATGAAAAGAAATAGAAATGGAATTTTTTTTAATTCAAAAATTTCGATTTCATACCGGTAATATTCAAAGAAAAGTGTTTTCCTTATGTAATCATGAAATGTCTGTCTTATAAATAAAGAAAAGAATAGTATAGGGATTTTCTGGTATGAGGGAAAAATTTTGAAATAAAAAAGAGCCAAATTGGCCCCCTGGTGTTTGTACCTCAAAGCGTCATTTGCGCACATACATTCCTATACAATAAATTATTGTTACAGTGTTCTGTACCAACCCTTAAAGTTTATACCCTGAATTTAGAATCACCCTGTAAATATACAGTATGTATGTGTGCAGTGGTGGGATTCAAATAATTTAACAACCGGTTCGCTGCTCGAATGATTTTTGATGTACAAAAATGAAAGAAAAATGAAGCATCACACATTGATTATGAAACCCTTTCCAATATTATAAGAACATTGTTAAAAAAAACTTTGATTCTTTGGTACAATGAAAAAAATCCTGAAACATGTTACCCTATAAAAGGACGTTAATAAATATTCGGCAATCATGAAACCCTGATCATAATTTCTATGAGAAAATGCATCAAAATAATAAACAACATAATATAAAAATAGCAGAAATGTAAGTTTAAGAATTAACCCATGTTCATGACCTAAAGTTGTATATAACATATTTAGAAAAATATCATCCATGCTATAGCTAATGAGACACGAGTTATGAAAATTTAGAAATTGTAGGAAATTTTACCATTTCTTAGTACGGAAAAAAAACAACAAAAAAAACAACAACAAAAAACAAAACAAAAAAAAATAGGCCACGCAGTCTGGACAGACAGGCCAAAGTTTGCTGCTTTTAAGCTAAATATAGATTGAAAAGTGTGCTATTAACTGTATTTTTGTTTTGTCTTCGTCTTAATAAATGTCAGTGTTCGTCTTCGAAATGAGTTATGATTTATAAATAGAGTCTCATCCCACAATATTATCTTATTAAATGAAATTAATCAGGACTTATCACAGAGTTATGTGTATGTCTACAAAACGATTTTGTGCAGATAAACATTTAAAGAAAGCAAATTAATGTAAATGCGATTTTCGCATTTGAAGTATTATTTTAACAACCGGTTCTACCGTACCGGTGCGAACCGGCTGAATGTGTGTATAGATACCACTGTATGTGTGTATAGATAGATAGAGAGGAGGGAAAGATTGATACAGATAGATAGACGTTACGGCAAAAGCTCATAATCAACTAGTTGTCGAATTATCCATTTTCGCTGCAAATTAACTGAACAAGATCCTTTATGTTTAATGATTTGGAATTTGGCCGGCCATGTATGAAAAATGACTTTGGACGACTAGCCAAAGTCTAAAGTAAAACGTCATGAGAAGATTTTGAGGTTCTGTATAGTCTTATGCATATTACATTGTTATCTTTATACAGTAAAACTTCCGTAACACAGATACCTCTACTTAGCGAACACCTTTTCAATCCCAGGCACAAATATTATTTTCATATCTTTATCTCTGAATTTTAGGCACCTTTAATACCGTTGTTTGAAAAATATCTGAAGCTCCTCTCTATATCCTCTCTAATATCTGAAGCTCCTCTAAAATATTTTTCTTTCTAAATGTTAAAAAAAAAATTAGTAAACAAGTTACTAAAATCTATTTATAGAGTCCGGACATAAATTACTTTCCTTTATACTCACTATAGAAAAAAGTAGTATTTCGACTGCATTTATTGTCTGAGGCATTGATAATAAAAGTTTTGTTCTTGGAAGAAGAGGCAACTTCTATTTAGATTACCTTTCAAAAAGTGCAATATATTTTATGGATCTTATAGGTTAGTCATAAATACCACTATTTGTAAGACGCAGGAATAGATCATATATACTGTAATATTTGCTCTTGATCATATTTATATTTTTACAAATATTTATAATAAATAAAGCCTCTTTCTACAAAGTAAATACAAAATAGGATATAATGGCAAAGAATCTGTTCGCGTTTTATTTCAGAACTTATATATAATTCTAGTGTATAATTCTGTCCTAGGACGGTGGGTAGAAATTATAGTTTTCACTTAAAATGTGAAATAATTAATAAAAATATTCATATACTATTCAACAACAATAAAAAAATTCACCTTTAGGTCTTGATTAATGCATGGGCCTTTGGGGTTTGAACAACAAATTTGTAATTTGATGTAAATAAGATGATAAAATAGAGGAAAAATTACAGATCCTTCTTAATTAGTAAAGTGAAGTAGCCACAGATTGAGTGCAATATCAGCAATAAAGGTACTTCTCCATTACCCTGTCGACTATATTTCATAAAAAAAAGATCGCCAACCCATTTGATTTAATGCCAAAAAGGTATAATCGGGATGTCACATTCAATTGGCGCCTGATTCATAATATGCGTTTGTTGCGTGATCAAGTAATATTTAAATAGACTTTTATCTGTATTTTTAACGATGTTTCAGTGATTTATTAAAATTAATTTATTCAAATAACAAGTATGTCATTAAACTGCAACGTTAGGATGTTAAAAAAGAAATAGCATTTAAAAAATGTTGCGCATAATGACTTACAATAACATCCGTTTCAAATGACGTCACAAACCCACGATTCCCACTAGCCGAGAGAGATAATTAAAAAAATTAATGTAAAGGTGTATAATACGATACAATGGAGATCGAAACTCATAAAAAGTACTTTCTGAGATAAAATATTCACATAATTGATGACACTCAAAATGAATTTCTTCATATAATTTAAATTATTGTTCTAAACTGCTAACCAAAGAGGTAGGAGGAAAATAGAGATGAATACGTTCGATAGGGGGTTTGCAATATCAGGTCGGTGATCGCTCAAATTTAAATGGCTTCATTTGGCTCAAATAGAGCAACCACGTGGAACGAGGGATGAATTATTTGGTTAGGGAGCTTTAAGGGGGCTGGTCACTCAGCTTCTGATTTCCCCTCACTAATGTAAAATCTATGGGCATTTGATGTATTGGTATATTTAAAATATCTCATCGGGAAATTAATATTTTTAACTTCTATTTTTTGTGTACACTTCCAAAAAGATGTCTCTTTTTTTCTTAGTTCTCAAAATATTTCTAAAGTATAGACTTAATTATATATGAAGTTTTAAAATCTTACTCACAGTTCTCCCGCTTTTAACACTTAAAATATTAAATTCAGCATAGATTTTAGAAATATCTTGAAAACTAAGAAAAAAAGAGACATCCTTTAGGAAGAGTACACAGAAAAAATATGTTAAAAATATGGATTTCCCGAGAAGATAACTTAAATATACGAATGCATCAAAAGTCCATAGACTTAACATTACGGAGGAGAATTCCGAAGCTGAGTGACCAGCCCCCTTAAGATCAGGCGTGTCAATTGTTCTGACCGAATTGTAACCGGTTTTAGGACCGCATTTTTGGCTTCATGCAAAAGCAGAAGGAAAATAGAGAGTTTCCTCTCTATTTCCATTCTACTTCTATGCTGCTGACATGCTGAGCAGGAAAATACCTTTATTTTATATTTCATTAATACAACGTGTCAGGTCAATCATTAAACATTAAAAATCAAATTAAAGCTATGCAAAATGCTTTATCATTCTTTCCTCTTATAAATTAGAATATGTTTCGTTCAAAATGTTCAAATAGACGGACTGAATCGTACTTTCATTACATCGTCATAAATATTAGAATAGGGACGCCGAAATTAATTTCTTCAAATAGTTCCAAATTATAGTCACTTGATTTGATAAAGTATTTCACTATATCATATAAGACAATTTCCTCTGGGTTGAACAAAGGCAATAACAATTCAAGGCGTGCTATGCAAGATTTCTCTTTTGTGAAATTCTCTTCTATCAAAACATTCCATTTACGTCATTAATTATGCAATGAGTAATACTAGTTCCATTTAACTAAACCTCATTTTAATGGAATTGATTATAGGTCAAAATTTTATAATCAAGTAATATTTCTGTTGAAAGTTGGAAAAGAAGAATATATTTGTAAAACTGATCATACTTATTGCAAATTTAAACTGATTATACTTTTTCATATTTTTTATGAATAAAATTTAAAAAAAATTTAGACGTGAAATATTCTGAAGGAAAAAAGACTAAATTATAATTTACAAATATAAAAAGAAAGTACGCCATGAATTATACATATACTGTATCAGTTTTTGCAATATTAAGTATAAATTATTTTTAAACTACATCTTTTAAAATTTTTTTATTAATATAACTTCGGTTATACTTCGATATCATCGATCTGACCTGCTGACAAAATGATATTGGACCAATACCTTTTGTATGTGGCTGTATGTGTATATTGGCTATATTTTTGTCGATATTGTCCGAATACTGGAGTGTTTTTCTTTTATTAATGAGTAGTGCAGTTGTAAAAAATTATGGATAAATGCTATAGGCAAGAGAATATATGATATAGATTGAGTTGAAAAATATAGGATATAAGGAGTTCCTTAAAAAATTCCAGAATGTATATTGCTTATATACCACCACATGCCCTCCACTATATCCCCCCTTCTTTATAGACCGGGAGGCAACAGCACAGAACCATCACCTCATCGAGTTGACGGCCAAAATTTCAGGATTGCACAGAACTGGATTAGCATATTAAAATGCAACTGGTCTGCCCAGTCGTATCTTGGTGGAAACCACCTGCAGACTCGATTTTAGTGGTTGATTGGTAGGTTTATCATTGTGTTTTCTTGCACCCAAAGGTATGAAAACATGGAGCCCCGAGAATAGAAAAACACAATAGTAAACCTACCAGTCATCCACTAAAATCGGGTTTGCAGGGTGTTTTCCACCACGATATGACTTGGCAGACCAGTTACATTTTAATATGCAAATCGAGTTTTAACTAATCCTTTAATTTCAGCCATCAACTCAATGAGGTGATAGTTTGTGCAGACGCCTCCCGGTCTGTAACGTAGTACCAGTATGGGCACTAAATATTTCGCCATTCAATTTCAATTTGTTAAATTAAAATTTTATATTTTTGCTATACCCTATTCAGTAGTCGCAAATATTTCCAATGTAACAATGATCATTCCTAGAACACTGAAATTTCATTGCATATATTTCCAAATATTCCTGGAACAGTGAAATTGATCGCAGAGTTTTGTCGGATTTCGAATGAAAAGGCAATATTTAACAAATATTGATACTTGATTAGAAGTATTTCCTATGGATACCATATTGATGCAGTTGGAACCCCAATATAACTAATATTGCGTAATTTACGTGAAATACTGAAATACACGATTAATTTCTTTTTATAATTTATTCCACAAACCATAAATAAATGACGAGTGATATCGAAACTAATTTCTTCAACACTTCTAAATTATAGTTATTCGATTTGGTGAAGTATTTATCGACACGGTCTATGACAATTTCATATAACTTAATGGGATCCGGGACACAAAAATCTTCAAATTTTGTAAAAACATTTCATTTCATTAAAATTTTCTCTGTTTTTTTTCTGCTTAAAAGGACTTTTAAACCATGTTTCTATCTTAATTAGAACAAGAAATATTATTTTTTTCATTCTGGTTTGTTATCAAAATCTAACTTTCAAGCAATGGCTGTCATGGAAACGACTTGTAAAAATGCGCTTTTCTTCATGATGGGTCTTTTCGCCATTTCTCGTATTTACATTCGTATAAGTCAAGAACTGTTAAAGGTACAAGGTTGAAATTTGGAACATGTCTTTTTCAATTATTTTACTTTAATTCTGATTCAGCATATTTGAAAAAAAATATTTACTTTTGAAAAAATATTTTTTTAAGCGCACCATTTTTTAAAGATTTTTCGTTAAATATTTTTAATTTTTTTAATTAATGTTTTTTTAAATGTTGAATCAAAATTAAAACTTATATATTTCTGTTTATTTAAATGAAAAAAAAAATGAAATTCCAAAAATAATATTTAGAGTTATAACGATTTTAAATTACCCCACTTTTTTAATAAATTTTACATTTTAAATTTCATAAAAATATTATGAGAAGTTTTATCATGTTATTTTGTTATAATGATATTGATATTGTTAACCATCACAAAAAAAATCAGAATTTAAATTCAATAAATAAAAATTATTTTAAAATATGTCCCGCACCCCCTTAAACAAAGATATTACATGATGCATAAATTCCTTTTTATCTAATTCCTTTTTGCGAAAAGGTTCCATTTATTTAATTTAATATACAATTAGTGATAAATATTCCATTTAAATAACCTAACAAATTGATGACATTTGTTATAATTGAAAATGTGATTATCAAATACTGTTTCTGTTTAAAAAACAAGTAAAAAAAAATTCATGAGTCAAGCATAGATTATGAAACACTTTCCAACACATTTAGAATAATGTAACAAACTACACCGTTTAAAAAAATAAAATATTATGTCTAATTCAACCATATGGAAACGCAGAATAAATTTCAAAACATAATTTCAGCTGTTCCAATCCACAATCGGAAAATTATGCGCATTTTTTCAGCAGCCCTGTATATGATATATAGATTTGAATTTATTAACTACATGCATGCCAAAATTTAGTTCACTTAAGAGATACATATAGTACTTATTTATTAGTGAAAATTTACTTTCAGCAATTTCCTGTAATAAGGAGAACGGTACGTGAATACTTTTGTGCAGCCCTGTATTTGAGGTATACAATTTATATATAACGAGGAAGATGCAAAAATTAATTTAATTTAAAAGCGCATACCGAATTTTAAACCGTACACTCCAGCAATTATGACTCAAAGACAGTACTGTACTGTAACGATTTATTTTGTGTGTCCCTGTAAATGAATAAAAAATGCTATGAATGCTTTGTTCTAACGTGATCATAGTGAAATTCAGTGATTTATATCAGTTTCAATACATTTGAAATAGCATAATGTCATTAAAATACTCTGCAAACGATTTTTTTCCATATACCATAATGGTAATGGAAAACTTTTGAGTGCCCCTGTAAATGAACGATTAATCCTACATACTTCATATACAATACTAAACATGCTTTGGTGACCCTAAATAACTTTTATCAATTGCATGAAAATCCGAGTATATTTACGGGAGTTAGAGCGTGGACAGACGGACAGACGGACAGACAAAGCGAATGCATAAACACTTTTCAACTTTGTTGGAAAGTGTTAATTACGAAAAAAGTTAAAACTGATTTTAATTATTTGAAAATTTTTATTGAATACATCTATAAAATAAGATTCAAGAGAAATATTCTAAACATAAAATATGTTAAAAGAAAAAAAGCGTAAATTACCATACATAAATTTGAAAATTAAAGAGAATCGTATAACAGGTATTGTTTTTGCTGCAAGATTTAAACATTCTATTGCGTTGAAATTATGTGGCATAAGGCATTGAATATAAATTAAATTCATAAGGAATATTGAAAAATGCAATTTAAGATTTTATTTGTTTTATCACCAGAAATGTTTGAAGACGCGAAATTAGTTTCTTCAAATAGTTCCAAATTATAGATTATTATCAGTTGATTTCATGAAACATTTCATTGTATCATATATGACAATTTGGCTTTAACAGAGATAATGGTAATTGACGACGTATGATGTATGAATTTGCTTTTGTGAAGTTCATTTCTGTCAAAACACGCCATTAATGTCTGTGATTATGCGATTAGCAATAATCGCCACTTTTAAATAAGCTACATATTAGTGGAATTGGTTATAATTTAAATTTTATTATCACGTACTATTACTATTTTAAAAAATATAAATATGAAAGGATGTTCATATCATTTAAATTGACAGTAATTATCAAATAAATAAAAGAAAGCTTTTCTTAATTTTTTTTTTTTTTTATTTTAGACATACGGTAATCTTTTAGTATATTTTTCAATTAATCATTAGAATAATTATTTTTTACATATACTTCAGAGTGGCGACAGATCAGGAAAAAAACAAAGTAAAGAAAAAGTGAAATACCAGTATTTTTATATTAAAAAAATGCGTTATATAATCGCACGACTAAATTGGCTAATTTTTCTATAAGAAAATATTGGTATTGATCCCCCCCTTTTTTTTTACTGTTTTTCTCTCTGATTTGTCGCCATCTTACATTGGTACAGGACTGTCTTAGGAGATTGTTCTTTTTACTGTTTTATCTACCACTATATCCGTTAAATAATCATCACGACATATTTCTACTAAAACATTTACCATCTGACGAGTGTATTGGAAGAATAGTGGTATGAAAAAAAAAACATCGTTGGCTATCCTAAATGGATAGTAATGTCCCATTGGTAGTAACGGATTAAAAAGTCTAAAAAAATGCTACTTCACAGGGCCGAAACTAGGGGGGGGGCAGAGGGGGCATGTGCCCCGGGCGCCAGAACGAAGGGGCGCCAAATGAAGGATTATACCTTTGGAAAGGATTATTTTCTTCTGATGGACTGATGGCTTCCGTTATTATGAAACAGCCATTATAAATGAAGTGTTAGGTGAAGATGAAAGAGCAGTCGTAAAAAGTTAGAACTCTGATTTTCTGGTCCGAATGGGAAATAAAATGGCCATAATTTTTTTTTTAATTATGGCCATTTTTTTTCTTCCCATTCGGACCAGAAAATCAGAGTTCTAACTTTTTACGACTGCTCTTTCATCTTCACCTAGCACTTCATTTATAATGGCTGTTTCATTATAACGGAAGCCATCAGTCCATCAGAAGAAAATAACCCGGTGAAAGTGGAAACTCGGTTAGGCGGGACTCGGATAATCGGGATTCTACTGAATATGTCATTTTAAAAATGATCTTTAGAATATTTTTGTTGATGTCCAGAGGGACCTCCCCCTTGGATCCGCCACTGTAGATTACGTAGTTCAGTATTACGTATTTTATGATTACATATTTTAAATTTTAAAATAAGTCGTCTATTATAAAATTAGTAAAATTCTCTTTGTAAATATACTTTGTGGAAGAGGGGGGGGGGGCGCCAAAATCCATGCTTGCCCCGGGTGCAAAAAAGGCTAGTTTCGGCCCTGCTACTTCACACATGAACTAGCCGCCGGATATGCCCATTCCAAAACTTTCTTCTATCTCATACATGTTATTACTTCAAAATTCTCTAGTACAGTGCCAAAAATAAATGGCAATCAATGCCCATCATGAGGATTCTAAACATATGAAATTCTGTGCATTAGTTCTTGAGATAGTACTGCCGCTAAACTCGCTTAAATCATGCAAAATGCAGCATATCAGTGCCATCGGTTAGGTGATTTAGACCAAACTCTAATCATCAACAAATATGTTAACGTCTAACTGAATCTGAAATTTGATGGAAATCCGTGCATTAGTTTTTACAATAGAGCTATTGCGGAAATCGTGAAAAATTCCTCATCGCCACCTGTTGAGCGATTTACACAAAATATTTAATTCGGACCAATTTATACTAAGGTCTAACTGAATTTGAAGCTTGATGTAAATTCATGCATTAGGTTTTGAGATACAGCTATTGCGGAAATCGTGAAAATGCACTAAAGCAGCGTCATCTCTTGGGAGATTTACACCAAAAACTAAACAGCACTAATTTATATCAGGGACTAACTGAATCTGAAGTTTTATGAAATTTCATGCATTAGTTCTTGAGATTTAGCTATTGCAGAAATCGTGAAAAATGCAGCACAGCAGCGCCCCCTGTTGGACTATTTACACCAAAAAGTAATCAGAACCAGTTTATATTAAGGTCTAGCTGAATCTAAAGTTTTGTAAAATTCCGTGCATTAGTTCTTGAGATAGAGCGCCCACAATATTTGTGTCACATACAGACTCACAGAGTGACAGACAGACTCACAGACAGACATTTTCTAAAAACCATCAAATCGTGTTAAGAACCTTCTAAAACGTATAAATCCATCGAAAACCGGAATTCGAAATTTTTCACGAATCCAATACTTTTTTCTTGTAAAGGTAGAAGGAAGTAAAAATGAAAGCTAATTAATAATTACAGAAAAAAATTCTACTAAAAATAAAAATCTGAATCACTTTAAAAGTAAAAAAAAATTATATCATAGAATATTCCACGAAATACTCAAATTTTAGTAATCATACGTATTTAAAAATTACCTTGTATATAAATTTAAAATTGAATATCGCATTATTCCCTTTTACTTATTATACATTTCAACGGAAATTGTTTTAAAATTTTGGCTGTTATTAAATGTGGAAGATATATGAACTTATTGAACGTGTTCTGACTGTGGTGAACTTTTTAAACTTTAAATTATAATTGTTTACATTACATCCCTTCAATATGTACACATTTTGGGAAAACAGTAATAATGGCTACGAATCTATACCGTCTATTCATTATATTAGAAACCATTGAGATTGTAACACGTAAAAATTCAAAATATAACGATGAAACATCATTTAAGTTATCAAGATTATGGCTTGATTTATGCCATAGTTACGAATGTACTTATATGAAATCTAAGTGTAGGAAAGTGTAGATAACCATTTCGGGGCGAAATTTTCGGTCCTCTTGCTAAAATTATACAGAAAATCACTTCAGATGCAGCCACAGAATTTTTTTCAACTTTTTTCTCATGCAGAAGTATGCTAGAGAAAGAATGGCTAAAATTCTTTGACAGGAAATTTACTGCAAAATTTAAATCAGCATTTAAATATCAATTTCAAGCGTCGTGGTTTTATTGGTAGTCTAACTGTCCCCAAGGTTTATCCCTGCACTTTTCGAGGTAAATTATTATTATTATTATTTTAATCCAATGTAAATAACTGTTTCTAAAAATCATTGAACTTTGTGGCTATCACTTCGTCTTAACATGATTTGCCTAAAAATGTGGTAATTTTCATTACCGTCCCTTTTTTTCCTTTACCGTCCCCTTTTTTTCTCCTTACCGTCCCTTCTTTAACACCCTTTTCAGACAATGTTATTAGAGGTCTGCACGGGCCCGGGCTTGGCCCGAGGCCCGTACCCGGCCCGGCTCGCGGTCCGGGCCGGCAGAATTAGGACAATTTTTTCAACGGGCCGGGCCAGCAAAAAATTGAACGGTCCTGCAGGGCTGGGTCAGGCCGATAAAAAAATAATTAAATAATTAATTTTTTTATCGGCCGAAAAATAAAATTATCGGCCCGATATAAGAATTTGAGAGAGGCAGATAAAATACGAGCCATTTTCAATAAATATGACTTTTTCGAGAAGTATAAATGTGCGTTACGAGCCGATGCGAGTTTAACAACATCAGTACAGAAATGTAACATGTCCATCGTAGAGATCGGCATCGTACAGTTTCATGATGCCTGATCCCGGGTTTTAATTTTTTCGGCAGACTTGTGCCGGGACGGAGCTGGTCTTAATCGTTTTCAGGATGTGTAGGACAGGCATTATGTTTTGTAAAAGTATTAATAGAGATAATGAACTTCTGTTAATAGTATCTTTGGAAATGTACCTTGAGGTGGTTCTCATATTTACTGCTCAACAATGCGAAACTTTCAGACACATTTTCTGACTCATTTTTAAGTATAAAGATATAAAATTTACAGGCCTGAGTATTGACGGCATTTGGAATCGAATAGCGTTTGCATTTTTTATAAATTACGTACAGAGATAACAGAGACTCTTGTCACGTGACTGTACGTTTTTCTTCTTTCCTGTGCTATTGCTTCCGGAAATTCGATTCAAAACGCTAACTTTGGCAATATTATCTGAAAGACATATTACTTTTACCTAAGAAAAAAACTGCTGTGACATGGTTTATGAAAAAGAATACCTGCCAATCTCATGCGTTTCTGAAAATGAATTCATAAATGTGTCAAAATGCTCCTTAGGATTTGAGAAAAGCCTTAAAAATGACAGAAATATTTTCACAAATCTACTTTTTATTATACAGCTTCAAAAGTTATCATGTTTTTTAACACTTTATTCTAAACTACATTAATCTTTTAATGAACCCTTATTTAAATTTTGAAACGTTTATAGAGACGTTGACTAAAACACTGTAAGTAATCGTTAATGTTTACTATTGTGTGTTTTCTATTTTGCGAACACATAGTAATTTAAAATATACTCTAAAATGTTCCCATAAATATGCATGTAGTATTCATTAAAAGAATCTTAATTGTATGTCGAGAAAAAACGGAATTTTTTTTTTGAAATTGAATCGGGCCAGCCCGGGCCTGTTTTCACTGATTTTTGTATGGGTCGGGCCGGGCCAAGAACGGTAAAAATGTAAACGGGCCGGGTCCAAACTTTCAATTTTTACACCAGGCCAAAATAGCTTTCCTTCGGGCCGGGCCGGGCCCGGGCCTGGAAATTCCGGCCCGTGCAGACCTCTAAATGTTATACCAAAATGTTTTACTAAAAATACTGCATTGTTAATATTTCTTATTTGAATGTTTTGTGAGTACTATGTAAATTCACTATAAGTAAATTTTTTAAGAAAATAAAAAGTTAGAGAGGCAAAACGGTAAGGAAAATCAAACTCGCAAGTTTAACCTCTGTTAAATAAAAGTCTTCGTTGTTGACCATTTTTTCCTTATTTTGAATCATTAAGGCATTCATCTATACGTTGAATATGTCATTTTATTAAGTTTAATTTCACCAGATTTTTATTCCTGAAAGTTAAAATTTTGTGAGAATACCTCATAAAAGAATTATCCGTCTGCAATCTGTAAACAGTATTAAAACGTACCTGTAATGCAGAATTTAAAATCTGTTATTTCACAATTTTTTAGTGATTTTTTAACAAAACCTGGCTTTGCCTGTTGTTGATCAACCTAAAAAATTAAATGTATTTAAGAAATACTTCCACGGACATTTCTTGTTTTTAAAATTTTTCAGAGAAAAGGGAAAAAATATATTCTTTGCGATGAATATTTTGACATCACTAAAAATCCTTATTAAAATTTCATGCATGTAAGCTTTATGTTTTTGAAAGAATGTTTGGGTTAAGCAAGAAAATGTATTTCCAAGCACGTTTGAAAAACAGGAAAAATATTTATTTTGTGAAATTTGTTTGGTATTTTATAGATTGATTCGACATCTCAATTTTATGTCATGCACGTAACAGATATACTGAAGACATTTTTTTCTCATTATATGAAATATACATAAGAAATGGTGTATGTTATCTATTTTAGTATTCTCGTCAAAAGATTCTTTATTTTCATTGCTTCAACAAAATATGTATAAATGCTCAAGTACCTTTTTAAAACTACTAAGTAGTAATATTCTTTTACTTGTATACAATATGTATTCATATTTTTACGACAAAATTTATACAAAATAAATATTAAAACAAATAATAATCTTATTGCTTACGTCAAATACTCTTTAAGATAAAAATGTTTCATATTGAACTTGTTTAAATAAATTTAATGTAAATAACTTTAGTATTTTCAGTTTTAGTTTGATTTAACTATAGTTTTGTCATATATACATATATATATTTATAATGAAAGTTAACTATCAAATTTTATGAATCAAAACAAAATTTAAATTAATTAAAATGGTTTCAATCTCAAAATTAATTCCAATTGAGACAGTCGATTCAATTTTGTTGCTATGGGAACAACGGCATCTTTGATATTGAAATGAATATCTGCAGCATTCTTCATTTTGCCTTTATTTTGGAATGCGCTTAAATATATTAAAACATTTTTTATATATGAAATTGTATTTAAAGTAATAAAATTACATAACAAGGTAAGTAAATATGTAATACAAAAAATGTATTTATACTCTTTCTTACTGTTTAAGTTTAAATTCATTAAATACTATTTACACGCATTCTAAAAATCAATTAGCAAGCAATTTCAGGTGCATTAAAATCGTTTGCTTTTGGCGAGAAAAATTACTGCTCACCAAATCGCGTGACGCTTTCGGCTTTTCGCGCCAAATACTAGAAAGTATATTATTTTTTGCAGGCTTTCTACTGCAATTCCGCCGCTAAATTTGACTGATCCTTTATTATATACGTAAGTAATTTAATCAGTATTTTTTCCAATATACTTTGACTATACCCGGTAAGGAGAACTTCCTTGTTAGTTTATAATTTATATTTCTTGTAAATTAGCATTTGCTTGGTATTCCTTGATTCTCCTCTAAAGGGATCTTTTCGAATTTTGTCGAAGACTTTAATGCTTTACTACATAATTTTATGTTGTTATGAAAAAATTATTTAATATTTTTTTGAATGGCGTAAAAAAGGGGAAAATATACTTGTACTCTTTTATTTAACTCAACCGGTTTTTGAATGTAAAGATAGAATTTTGCAATCAATTTTTAACCCTCTTCCTGTTATGCTGCAATTATGTAAATTATGTACAAAGGAGAGTTTCCGATGACAATACAGTATCACCCCAACTTACGTCACCCCGCATTTACGTCGTCTAGCCTGGAATTTTTTTTTCTTTGAATAAGACGTATTTTGAACTTCTTTCAAGACTTTTGGAAGAAATTTAACATCTTAGATGCAGTCACACAGTCATAAGAGATTCATGCGGAGAAATTCAGCAAAAAATAATTTGAGAAGTTTGGAAAAAACTGTGCCCCTTCTCCTTCGCAGAGCTAAGAAAACATCTGAAAATTGTGATTCTGTCTCTTAATGCATCAAATCGTCGAAAATGGAAGAGAAATCAACCTAGCGATGGATGTTGAAGATGTTGTTGAACTAAAAAATTCCCATAATCCGGAATTAACCGTCGGCGAATTTATCGAATTAACCCTTAAACGCTGTGTGTTGCCTTTCGGCAACATACCCAATTTAGGCTTCTAAAATACTATTAGAATGATATTGAAGGTATAATGCCTAATATTGCCAATAAAATACATTCTGAAAATATTATTAAATCGATTTTCAACATGTAGATGGCAACACTTGTGCTGTTTAAGAATAAATATAGATTTATTTTTTCAATTGTTGCTACAAGTTCTTTTTGTTTTGTTTGGAAGCTTGCGAAATATCCCATTTTGTTCTGCAGTGAGCAAATGAAATTTATTTTTTATTATAGTTCTTAAAATTCTTGTGTGTTTAATATTATAGAAATTTATCAAGGAAAATTATTTTTTCGATTAAAGACCAGTATTGCCGATTAGTAACAAACTGTTTTTTAGCCGTAAACCATACTTAAAAAAAATACGATTTTTTAAAGTATTTTTCCCATGATTTATTTAAAAAATAAAAGCCGAAAAACATTTTAAGAATGATTTTTGAAAAATCAGGCATTTAAGTGTTAAAAAAACAAAGCAGCTGTCGAAGAAATAGATGAAGATTATAAGCCAGGGGGAAGATTGTGGCGGTTGCAAATTTAACCGAAGGACTAAACCTTATTAAAGCTCGAATGACGATTCTTAATAATATTGAGTCCCACGAGCAAAGTATAGCATTGACTAGAAAAAGCTTAGAAAATTCACTATTCTGTTACAAAGAGATTCTAAGAGAGAGAGAAAAAAAAAAGAAAAATTTGTCGGTTCAAACTTCATTGCAAGATTTTTTCACATGTTCAAAGACTCGAATGTGTAAGCCAGAAGAACAATATATTTAAGTTAACAACTTATTTATTTATTCCAAATTCTTATATTACAAACTTTTTTTTTGTGTGTTTGTTTGTTTTTGCTAATGTTAAATGTATGTAACATAATCCCTAAATACAATGGAATATGTTCATTAGATTTTGGTGAATCGTTATTATATCTCATTTTTTCCTCATCTAAATGTACCTCGACTTACGTCGCTAGTCTTGGAAAGCATGGCTGACTTAAATCGAGGTATTACTGTACAACATTTAATATTAAAATTATTAATTAATATATTAATTTTAAGGCAATTAATTTAAGGCGATTAATTTTCCAATTAACCTGCCATAGATGATAAATCGCCACATATTCCCAGTAACTCGTACAATTGTATGGGAGTTAAAAAAAAACAAACAATGGATTTAATTATGCACAGATAAATGCTCACCAAAATATGTCATATCACTGTGAAACTGCAACAATAAAACCTTTTAAAAGCTTAAAAGTAGAAAATAAATTACAAATAAAAAATGAAGATTGTAATATAAAACAAATTAAGCTTTTATCAATTAATAGTTGAATATTATTTTCTTTATGATTATATGTTGAGAAATCAATTTAGAAATCTTAAAAAGATAGCTTAAACAATTTTTCATTTTTTCTCTCCCGTTCCTTTAGTTAAAAATAAACACAGAATACAAATTATACATTTTCAACAAATTCATCTGCTTGCACTTTGCACCAATTGTAAAAAAAGCAGTGAATTTTTCGTAATTGAGTTCGTTGCCAACGCCATAATAATCTATTGCAACTGGAAATTTTTAGAAAAAGCATAAACTGAAGTAAAAAATTAGCGGTATTTTCAAGATGATCATCGAATGCTTATAAAAGACTGTTGTTGTTTTTTTAAACATTTTTACTTTTATTAAATATAAATACTTTAGTTTTAAGTCGAAATTTTGAAATTTATGGTTCGGGATATGAATTTCACAGTCCAATCAACTTATTCAAAACAGTTTAATAGAATTGGTACAAAACCTACACTGTAACAAAATGGCAAATGGTTCTTAATCTAGTAAAATAAAGTATAACCATGAATTTAATGCTCTTGTTCAAAATTAAGGGAATTTTCAGATTTGATCGATTATCTCTAAAACTACCGGACATATTTTAATCAAATTAGGTATGTACATAAGTTGATATAATGTAAAAGAAATAACCATTCAACAGTTATAATACAGACGCATGATCGTGCGTAAGACTCATCAGCGTCTGATGGTATAAAACAGAGCTTACAATATCGAACCAAAAAACGGGTTAATAGGTGGTATGATCCCGTCTTACATTTATGCAGCAATGTGAATTCCTACTGGCATTCAAGCAGTTTATGAATCCCTGTTGCAGTTAGTGTCATCCCTCCAGCAACACTGTTTTCAGGCCCTGGGGGTTCTGGGAGGTAGAAAACGAGATCAAATTGTCATCCTCAGGGCGTCACAGACATATTCTATTAGGGTTTAGGTCTTGAGATCTGGCTGGACAATCCATAAAGCGAATTTCCTCACTTTCGAAAAATTCGTCGAGCAGATGAGCTCTAACTAGGTGCGTGTTGCAGTCCATTAAAATAAAATTAGATCCAACTGCATCCCTGAAAATGCGAACGTAGGGTACCAAGATATCATGATTTAGACGATTAGATGTGTAAATAAGTCCAGTTCTTGCAACATTACACAAACCACGTTTAATACGCGACTTTTGTCCACTCCCTTGAAACGCGTCTTAACCGGGATCGATTGTATTTCCTTCAAATATTTACATAATATTTCGAATTTTAATTGCGTAAAAGACTTACACTCAACAGAATGAAAAAGTGTCCAAACCGGAACTCGAACCCGTCGGTCGCACCGACGTTCTACCATCTGAAATACTTGAAACGATACACAGTCTAGCACATCTCACTATCATACGTTGGCAAGGCCACAACCGCAGAACAAGATGGAATATATTTTAGTGAGCCACAGATTGTGGGGCAAACATGAAACTAAAGAGAATCCCAAATTTCCTTGTGCTATCTCATCCTTGTACACTCTAAAAACGACATTTTCAAAACTGAGCAAAAAATACTCAAATCTGAGTATGTCGCATAGTCATAATGGCTCCGAATCAAAATTACTCAAGTTTGAAAATCGTATATACTCATTTCTGAAAACACGGACATACTCAAATATGATGACATGGTTTATGCTTGAGTGTATGCATGTTTTCAGAAATGAGTATATGCATGTTTCAAACTTGAGTAATTTTGATTCGGAGCCATTTTGGCTATGCGACATACTCAGATTTGAGTTTTTTTTTTGCTCCATTTTGAAAATGCCGTTTTTAGAGTGTACGCAACATGGGGCATAGCTAACCCTAATCATAATATAACTTATAGAAATTAAGTGTGCATATAATAAAAATCGAGATAAATACTTCGAAACAACAAAATTAATGAAATTATCTTCTAATTTTTCAATAAAATCTTGCGAAGACTTTCTTTTACGAATCCACCCATTCTTCGATTTCGAAGGCTGAAGAACAAACGCTACGCTTTTACGATCACATTACGAAGGCTTTTAAGTGTTCTTCCGCGAATACGATAAAAATGTAGTTCGCCACATTTCATCTAATAAAATATTATTGAAAGGAGCCTTTCATTCGAAATCATAAGAAATGAAATAATATGAATAAATTCAACTACACAGGTGAAATTTACTACATTTAACGAATAGAAAGTAATTCTGTTTGAAACTGAGTATTTCCGGTATTTCAGAATTGAAAGCATTGAGTCGTCATATTTGAAACAAAAAGTTTCATATCAAAATGAAAACATCGATTTGCTCAGATTTGAAAGTGTCATTTTTCTCAGTGTATATTGGCGAAATTGTTATGTCTGGTTTGTGTAATTATCTCTGTGTATAAAATAAAGGATCATTCAAGGCGACAGCCATTGTAACTATAGGCCCCAAAGCAAGCTCCACTTTGGTGGACTTCAAATGTCAGATGTCAAAGAGAATCCAGCATCGATGAAATTGAATAAATCTATATAATTCTTGAAAATTCTTGTGTAGAAAATTTCTCATTCCTTGCATTCAACAATATTTCAAATTTCAATTGCTTAAAAGACGTACAGCCAACAGAGCGAAAACATGTCCAAGCCGGGACTCGAACCCTGGTCATCGGTATAGCACACCGACGTTCTATCATCAAAACCACTTAGAACGATATCCAGCCTGGACCTTCTCACTATCATATGTTGGCAAGGCTACAAACGCAGCACAAGATGGACTATTTTTTTGAGCCACCGACTCTGGGGCAAACATGAAACTAAAGAGAATCCCAAATTTACTTGTGCTATCTCAATCTTGTATATTGACGAAATTGTTATGCCTGCCTGGGTGTGTGTAGTTATCTCTGTGTATAAAATAAAGGATCATTCGAGGCGACAGTCATTGTAGCTATAGACCCCCAAAGCTATCTCCACTTGGGTGGACTTTAAATGTCAAATGTTAGAGAGAATCTAGCATCGATGAAATTGAATAAATCTATATAATTCTTGAAAATTCTTGTGTAGAAAATTTCTCACACCTTGCATTCAATAATGTTTCAAATTTCAATTGCTTAAAAGGCGTACAGCCAACAGAGTAAAAAGGTGCATATTTCCATAATGTTGAATGCAAATTTACATGTTAAAAATTGCATTCTTATTGAAAACAAAAGAGTCTTATAAACATATTTTTGGATTCTTACATTTTCACTAGATTAGTAATTTGTAACAATACATCATTTCCCTTAATTGATCCTTTTTCACATAATTTTATTTCAATTAATAAAACTCAGATGTTACACACGAATAAAAATTTGCTTTTTCATACGTATACGTTGTAAGAGGGCCAGAAAGATGTTAGCGTGATTTCCAATTATTAATCTCAACCTTTTTTCTCTTTTACTATTAGAATAACTCGTAAATTATTAAGATAGCCGGTGAAGTTAGAAAATTTATCGATCTCACTCGCTTATTGCTTTTTAAGTTTCAGCTTTTTAAAATATATCTTGCTTTAAAAAGCATTCGAAGTTTTATTATTACTATTAAAAGTTTAGATAAAGTTCTAAAGTAATCATTAATGAAACCTTTGTAGTAGGATTTAACTTTAGCCATTCGGTAGTAATTTTTCAGTTTAATTTTATAACATCTTGAACTTGATACATTGTTTTTTCGCTATTTTATTTAATACCAACTCGATTCATGTATGTAAAGGGGCTATACATATGTAACGTTAACAACTTTTTGGCAATTTTTGACGCCCCTCCGCCCCCCTTACGATATCATTCCTCGAACCCCGCCCCCATCTCTTTAATGATATCGTTATCAGTGTCTAAAAATTCTTTTTATTTTCTATTTATTTTTTTTTTTCTATACGTTTGCAATATACAGATATCATAGCTGCCAACATCTTACGCTTTTTCAGACCACAAAAATGTTATAGAAAATTTTACTTTTTTAAATCGCCGTAATCTGCCGATTAAATAAGGCAAAATTTTCTATTAAATTTTTGTGGTCTGAAAAAGCGGAAGAGTTGGCAGCTATGAGATATGCTTATACATTTATTATTCACATACTTTACTGATTTAAATAAAGAGAAGAAGTTAAGAAAATATCGCTATTATATATGAAATAACTTTATATCAAATAAAAATTAAATTTTAAAAATCAAAAAACCCGACTGCGTAAAAAGCAAACTAGTTAATTATTTTTCATCAATGTGATACTATTTTTTATATTACTTATTTAATTTTTTTATTTACTGGTATTGATGACTTTTAAGTTGTGTTTAATTATTAGTTCCTATCTATAAACACTATTTTGATGAGGCCTATCGATGCCTATGAAGGTTAAAGTTGCAGTAAAGCTAGAGATCCTACCTACACAACTTCCAGGTTGTGTAATATTTAAACGGAGCTTCTGACTGTAAAATAGTCAATCAAACATCGCCTTCATTTTGAAAGACCTCTCCAATGATATGCCACTCAATAGGGTGCGTAATTTTTTTTCGTCTTTACCGCCATTTTGTATTTTTCGGCCGCCATTTTGAATTTATAAAAACAAAACCTAGCCTATAACCATGGGACGGTTAAGACGAATCGATAGAGACCTCATTCATTAAAATCCATCCAGCCGTTGGGATGTTTCGAAGGTATAAAGGGATCCACATACCCAGATACGCGTGAAACACATAACCCTTCTTGGCAGTCGGGTAAATAGCACTTTAAAGAAACATTTACAGTTTGAACGTATTTAATAATAGCTTTTTGTTACATAATGCATTCAACAATAATTATTAGCCCTCTTCACGGGGGTAAGCAGATCTCCTTATAAACAATGCAGCGGACACAATTCTTCCCCATTTTTTACTAGTAAACATAACAAATATCATTTCGATCCTGGTTTCTCTAACATCGAATTATATGCGCTTATGGCAGAAGAATAGGAATGGCGAATGTTAGAATATTCCATCCTGGCAGGGTTTGTACAAATTCGTCTCCACTCCGGACATTCCACAGCTTCTTACCTACGGGATGAGAAATCTCTCCTTTGTCCTACCGCAAAGAAAGGAATTTCCTCTTATGCGAAAAATGCTATTTATCTGAGACGTTGTTACAGCGAGACTGTTTTCCTGTAGGGATTGGAATTTTATTGCGTATCAAGCGGGATCGCGTAGGGGCCATCCACAAATGATGTCACGCTTGGAGGGGGGGGGGGTCGTGAAATTGTGACTGTTTGTGACAAGGGGGTCGGAAGGGGTAAGAAGAAGTGTGACATCACAGATTTTGGTTAAAATAAAAGCATTAAAAATCAGCAGATTAAATTTTGAAGTTATTTTAAAATTAAAGTATTTTGTATTCATAAAGTAAGGATAAGATTTAAAGCCAAATATATTAAATTCTGTCTCAAATTCCAAAATACTACTGTTTTCAATTGCTCTGTCATATTAATATTTTATTACTAGTGTATATTAATTATGTTTTTTGTCGTAAACCTTAATCTTATTTCATACAAAATAAGCACACGAATAATTTTTATAGTTATGGTCACAAACGTCATTAAAACACATAGTTAAAGTTTAAAAATAAAATTTTAAATATGATCTATAACGCAGTGCTTTGTTTCTGAACTGCAAGTATATTTTTATGTAATTTAGCGTGACCTGTGACATGAGGGGAGTTGAGGTAAGGTGAAATGTCACACTTTGTGACTCAGGGGGAGGGGGGGGGGCAAAACTATTGAAAAAAAGTGTGACATCATTTATGGACCGCCCCTAATAACCGTTTGCATATTAAATGTGATATTTTTGCATTTGTATTATGAGCGATGTACAGGTAAGTGGAAAATTTGCCTAATAAGCGGTATCGCATATTAACCCTGAGTGCCTTAGTCAGGTTCGGCTCTAGTTTAAAAAATTAAAAATCAAAACGTAAAATGACTATAACGTAGGTCATTTTCAAGTATTTATTTATTATACTTTGGATTTTTTAAATAACCCATTTGCTGTCAACAGCGTTAAAGTTTCTAAATTTTGCAGGAACTGAAGCTAACAAGGTCGTTAAAGGCTGTTTAATCCAAAACAGGTTAAATTGACGCCAAAGTATCAAAGCTGTTATGTTTAAAATTGCTGCATAAAACAATTCTATATATCCTCTAACATTTCTATCTGCTTGAACATACTGAATATTGAATAAAATATCAATATTTGGAATGTTGCCAGCTTTTAAAAAAGTTCTTGGCTAATAAAGTCCTTGAAAAATATTGAAGTGAGAAGAATGATGTTTATGTTTATCTTAAATAATTTTTAAATTTAATTCTTTGGATCGACAGAATGTCTGTTTCAAAAAATGTTTTTTTTTCTGATTATTTTTCAAACTTTTACAATTTCAAATAAATCTACAGTTTGGAGTTATATTTAAACAGAAAGTTCATTCATTTTTCATACACTATGCTAGATATATAATTAGCATTTTGGTATGCTTATCGAAGTAACTTTTGAGAATATTATAGCCGAAAAAATTTTGAAGTATAATAAAACATATTCCAAAATAATCCATTCTTGTTGTATTTCATTTCAAAGAATTCAAAAGGGTTTGTTTAGCTCATTAGTTTGGTTTGTATGAATATTTAAATTCATGAATTTATTTCCATAATAAATTAGTTAATATTAACAATAATAATGCTACACTATAATACTTTTAAAATATTAAAAATTTTCGCTACTTTTATGACGTATGCTTGCATTTGTATGCTTATAATTCTAGTTTTTAACATGAATGTATATATTTTACATTAATGAAGCAGTTAATCTCCCCGTGAAAGTTTTAGATAATTTAATAAAACAAATAAATTTGAGAAATAAATGAATGTAAAATAATTAATAATAACAAGAATTCTGTTTTTTCAGAATTTAGTGTCGCCCCGACATTTCCATTACTTCATTTTCTTCTGATGAACTGGTCGCTTCTATTATTATGAAACAGCCATTATAAATGAAACGTTAAAAAAAAAAAAAAAAAAAAAAAAGTTATGGCCGTTTTTTTTCCCCATTCTGACCAGAAAATCAGAGTTCTAACTTTTTACGACTGCTCTTTCATCTTCACCTAACGCTTCATTTATAACGGCTGCTTCATAATAATAGAAGTCACCAGTCCACCAAAAGAAAATAACTCGGTTAAGCGGGACTCGGATAATCGTGACTCTACTGTAGTGAAAACATATTGCAATTTTAAGACTTAAAGCATATGCTTTTATTTTATGTAAAATGACGTCATTTGCATTAATATAGATACTTAAAATTAAATTTTGTTTATAATAGATCCATGTTTTATCAGAAATCATTCATTTATATTTTTTTCAAAATAGCATGTATTTTGATTACATTTTTTCAGTTTTTATGGGAAAATGGCAACAAGAAGATATGATTGCTATTTTTCAACTATTTTTTCTTTACTTTCTACAGAAATGGAGTACTTGAGTTGCCAACATTAAACAAATAGCGCTAAAAACTACAAAAAAAATTATATTAAAAAAATAAATGGAGATGCAGTTTTCAAACAAATTGCATTAAAAAGCACTTTTTTCCCCTAATACGATGGTATAAACATTGAAAATGTGCGATGCTTAGAAGTTTTAAAAAAGGCTGTAGAGTATTTAATCGCACAATGAAACATCGGCTTTTGTTTTACGGCTGGCTTATACAAGGTAACGTTATTTATTGGAGACGACACAAAATAAGATGGGAGAAAGAAATAGCATACCGGGGGCTAATAAAGAAACACTATTTTATAAGCATTCAATGTTTATCTTGGAAATCACGCCTAATTTCATGTCTCCAATTCATGTTTTTTCCCCAAAAATTTCCGTTACAAACTTATTATTTCTTATTTATATTTTCCAGATTTTAATGTTTAAAATATTCCGTTATTGTAGTTTCAACACCAGCTAGCCTATTTTGGCAAGTGTGGTTAGGCGCATAATGCTTTTGTAACTCGTAAACAGTTGTAACGATAAAGATTATTTGGTGATTTATTACTGGCAGCCTTAAAATTAATTTATTAATTTATTATTAAGTTTTGGAAATATTAAATCGTTGTACAGTAGAAGTTCTTTAATCCGGCACGTTCGGGACCACAGTCGTGCCGGATTAGCGATTTTGCCGGATTATCAAAAATCATTTTTTTTTTTTTTTTTTTTTTTTTTTCACCTACATTATCAACGCGTGCAAATTATATAAATATCTGACAAATACTGTTTTATATTTCGTCAATCTAACAACTGTGAGTATAAAAGAAAAACATAGAATACAAATTAAAATACAATTATTTAATATATACTGTATATGAATGTATATATACATTACATTGTACTTGTAGTAAAAAATTAATTTAAACATTACATTTTAAAAAAGTATCTGATATTATGTTTCTTCCATTGATTCGGATTTCTTCTTCAAAAAATCGTTACGGATTATACACAGATTTATGTGTTCAGCAGCGCTGTAGCTTTTGTTCGATTAGGCAAATTTTGTGAATGTATCTAATGCATCAGAAGCATGTTTCCAAGAGTCTTTAGATTCAACTGCCACAGATCCTTATTCATCCGATTCCACCTCCTGAATCTGGGCTTCTTGTGGGTGCTCGCATCCTCTTGATTCCAGTCAACAGTGGTCGTAGGAAAAAAAATTGCGGGCTCGCGTGCCATATTATAGAATGTGCCGTACGATAGAATGCCGGATAAAAGAGCTTCTACTGTATTGTCATTGGAAACACGCCTATGTGATTTTGAAAATTCTACCATATCAGAAAGTGAGTAAAAATTCGTTTACGAAATTCCATATTTACATACAAAAACCTAGTTGACGTAAAACCAAGAACGAAAAATCATGCTTCAACCATATATTATAAAACACTTTCCAACAAATTCAGAATACTATAACAAAACTTCACATTTTAATAAGGTGAAATAGGATGTCTAAGTAAACAGTTTGGAAAACGCATAACTATTTGAAAACTTAATTTTAGCAATTATCATCAATCATCGGAAAGATATCCTAATTATTTTGTTCATCCTTGTATATGATCTCTAAATCTGTATATATACTACATAGTATGCTAAATTTTGTTGAGTTAGGTAACGTATAGCACAGTTGAAAATTTCCCTTGAGCAATTTCCGTCAATAAACGGAAATGTACTCGAGACCGTACAGACCTGTATATGATTTATAGTATTTATACGCACCAAGTAATATGCAAAAAAAAATAGTTACATTTAAAAACGCGTATCACAACAGAAACGCACTTCTAGTAATTATTGTTCACGTACAGCTTTATAACCGAATTCTTTTGTGCGTCTCTATAAATGAACGATGAACGCCATGCACACCATCTATTTATATAAAATCCAAGTCACCGTGTGTCCCTCACAATTCCGATTGGATCGCCTCATTGATCACGGCCAACGTTCCGAAGACTTTAATAAGGCAATTGTTCGACTTATGGAAATAATCTACGTTGTATCACATCTATTCTTAATTTTCTCTAAAGCCTTCAAAAACTATACAAGTATAATGTTTTAAGTTCTGAATTAAAAATAATCAGGCACGAACAACAGATTACCTATATAAACAATCGAACATTTCAGAAATTGTGATTTATGGACAGTATTCTTCCTTCGGTTCGAGGCTATAAAAATCGCCATTTTAAGTTAAGTGACGTCACAGGAATATTATCTATCGTACTTACTGCATGCAGATGATTACACAAAATTTCGTTTACACTTAAAAGAATATAAATAGTTTAGCATTTGTTTTCAGCTAATAATCCATAAATAAATGGAGCCCTTTCTTCCTTTCGGTTCGATATTATAAAAATCGCCATTTTACCTTATGTTAAAATATGATGCATAGCACCTGTATATGATTTAAATTATTTATACATACCAAGTAATATGCAAAAAATTAATTAAATTTAAAACTCGTACCTCAACAGATGAAGTTGACGTGAAGATGTGAAGACGCACTTCTAGCAATTATTCTTCACGTACCATATTGTAACCGAATTCTTTTTTGTGTTCTTGTAAATCAACGATGACTGCTGTGCACACCATATTCTATAGTAAGCATCTTGTAGTGTACCTAAGTGATATAGATCAATTTCAATATGTTTGAAGTATTTGCAACATCATTAAAATACAGTGCAAACGATTTTCCCCATATACCGTCATGTAGCAGAATTTCGTTGAATGTTCCTATAAACGGAGTATAAACGCAGCACACTTCATTTTCAGTACCGAGCATGTCATAATATACACAGAAATAACAAATATCAATTGCATGGCAATCCAAGTACAGTGAAACCTCCCTGTGCGACCACCTCCCTGAACGACCATTTTTTCATGGAACGAAATTTATTCCCATAGGCTCAATACCAATTTTACCTCTATTCAGAGACCACTCCAGTTGAACTCCCTCCATGAGAGACCCATTTCTTTGAAGAAAATTAAACAAATTCTTTTTTTTTTCCCTGGTCGCTTGAAAAGAGGTTTTATTAGAATAATAATTCCAGAGAACGCATTTTTCATCATACTTCTAAACTGAGTTTAGAATTTTTATTTATTCCGGTAATTTTTAAGTGTTTAAACACCTTTGTACCTTTTTAGGCAATGAATTTAACTCTGATGACAAAGTAAGGATGACGGTCAATAAACTCCCCTGCCCTATTCTGTCAGGAAACTTTCAAAGAAATAGATAAATTACTGAAATCATCATAATTTGTTCCCGTCCAAAAAAAATTGCATTTATTTACTGAACAACGAAAGGACTTGGAAATAAAAATTATAGAAGATAAAACCGTAAAATCAAAGCAAATGTCAATGTATTCATTTTTCAACTCTGCTCTAATTAACTTATGTAATTAACTTTTATTTTGACACTTAAATTTTCATATTTTTTCCGAATGTGAAAAATAAATTTTAGTAACATTAATTGTTACTTTTTTTCAACAATTAAAGTCTAGATTTAAACATGACCTCCATTAAGAGACCACCTCTCGGAGCGACCAATTTTTATTGGAACGGAACGTGGTCGCTTTAGGGAGATTTTACTGCATATTCACGCGAGTTATAGTGCAGACAGGCAGACAAGCCGAATTCATAAACACTTTTCAACTTTATTGAAAAGTGTTAAAAAGAGTGTAAAAAAAGCTATCGTAATGTATCAGTGTTGGGTTGATTTTTGACGGCCAATTATCTACTCGAACGTATTGTATCAGAAATTCGTTGAGTATTCCTATAACCGGGGTGTAAACGCTGCACACTTCATTTTCAGTACCGAACATGTCATAATACATAGAAATAACAAATATAAATTGCATGGCAATCCAAGTACGAGGCGTGTTTTTTAAGTAAGGGCCGTTTTGCTGTTTATACTAATAGGTAGCGCGCGTTCCGCAAAGAGTCTTTGCGTCGTGTCCCGGCATTCCTTGGCAACAACTGTGCTCAGTTGCAGCTGTGTAGGTAACCTGTACGGTCTGTCAAATCAGCCACACCATGCGAGGTACGGTCAGTGATAGTACTTTTGTCGCAAAGCGATTCAAAACAAAAGACGCGGCATGCTGACAGAGGGAATTTTGCTACTCCATGACTATGCAAGGTCTCACACTGCAGCTCAGCCTCGAGCTTTATTGGACTCTTTAGGCTGGGAAGATTTGGACCCCTCCCCCTTACAGCCCTGATCTTGCACCGTGCGATTTCCACCTTTTCCGCTACCTCAAACATCATCTTGGCGGCAATCATTACAACGATGACGAAGACGGGAAAACGTCCGTGACCTATTTAGTTATCGGAGCAGGCGGCAAGCTTCTATGAAGAGGGTATTCAAAATCTAGTTGTAAGGTATGATAACTGTTTAATCAACTTTGGCAGCTATGTTGAAACATAGAAAAATATATGTGGAATCTGAAAATAAATTTAGTTTCTGAAAATTTTCTGTCGTTTGGTTTTTATTTTCAAACGGCCCTTACTTAAAAAACACCCCTCGTATATTCTGGCGAGTTACAGTGCAGACAAGCAGACAATCCGAATTCATAAACACTTTCCACCTTATTGAAAAGTGTTAAAAAGAGCGAAAAAAATGCTTTTTGTTAATAGTAGTTTTTAGTACGCTTTATAAAATCATTACTCAATTTAAAGCACATAATAATAGTTTCCATTAAATAATGTGAAAATTAGAACTTTTTTTTTTTTTTTTTTTTTTTTTGTCAGGAAGTAAATGGCACAAAGTGCGGTAATTATGTTATGAATAAATTGAAGAGTATTTTATCAACGTTAACTGTCATTTTCTAAATACTTTCCTGGTAGTATAAAGCGAAAAATATTCTCTTAGCCTATTAATACAAAAATGAGAAAAAAAAAGTACGTTTTCCCTGCTAATAATAGTTTTGAGATAAAACATGTATTTACTCACATGAATTAAAGCATTTTTTATAAGCAAGTTTCTGTTTTTGAATGTTATTATATTTTTTAATTATTTAGTTTTAAATTTTAATTATTTTTGAGATAGATGTTTCATACGAAAATAAACTCTCTTTAACTTTCCTTTATTAACAATGCATAAAGAATATGTCCGGCGTTGCCCGGGTGGATGTGGGCTCCCCCCCCCCCAAAAAAAAAGGGTGAGGGGAAAACACGAATTCGAACTTAAAAATAAAATGAAATAGTTAAAATTCGTATTTTTTTTAACAGATTAGTAAAAAGTATGACATTTAAATGTGTCTTTTTATTTTTTATGTATTTCAAATGGCTTAGCCAAAGAGGACTTCGAAAGAAGCTGGAAAAAAGAACCGTTAACGACCATCGGATTTCCACTGCTAGCGATATTCTGAAACTGGTTCTGCACGCCCTTTTGAGAAAAAATGCCTCTTTGATGAATGTTCGTTGTTTTTTATTAATACCCATTTCAATTAACAAAAAATGAAAAATCTAAGCCTCGGGTGCATCAGGACCTACCTTGGACTATCCTCACCCAAATTTTTAGACCTGTACGTGCGGTAGATTTTCCTAGCCATCGCGGACAGACACATACAAATATATTTCTTTTGCGAATTGAATATTTCCAACTGAGCGAAAAATGTCCAAGCCGGCAATCGAACCGCGATCATTGACTTACATTGCCAATGTTCTATCATTTAAATTACCTGGATCCACAACCAGCGAGCATATTTCGCTCAGATGACCTTCTTGGTAATAACATCTGGTCTGGCATGTATACAGCTCAACAGAATAAAACTGGAGGTAAATGAACTCCATATAAACCATGGGTACGTAGATGTACTATTATTTTAACACAATGGAACTGATTGGTAAAGTTATCATGCGAATGAGCGAAAAATGTGGATCCAGGTAGCTTAACACATTTATGCCTAGCGTCCCATTTTTGGGACGGTTCGAATTTTAATAATGTTTTTTAATATTCTTCTTCTTTACAACATGAAAATTTTGTGAAGTACTTGTGTATAAATGTCTTTATCTATTACCAAGAAATGACAGCATAAGATTGTTATTTATTTGCTTAAATGAAGACCTTTTTTCGGTGTTTATAGATTTTTCCCTTTTCAAGATAGCAAAATGTAAAAAGTAAGTTTATTTGTATTTTTTTGTATCAAGGATCCAAATAAATAAATTATAATCTTAGCTTGTAGATTTCTTTGAAATACGTATTTTTTTAAATTGCGAAATTATATGTTCAAGCCTATGTTTTGTGCATGCTTGTAATGTACAAAATATAGGGCAAAAGGCGCAAATGGGTACATATTTCTATTAGATTAGACATTTAGGGGGCAGTTATTTATGTAATGTCCTTTTCGAGATGTTTTAGAAATAAATTGCTTTTTAGCCTCAAATACGATTATTCTTAATTTATTATTAATAATACTTATAATGTTTTACTAAAATGGAATGTCTCTGTAAAAAAATAAATATATATATATATTTAATAATTCATAAAAATACTAATTATAGTATATAATATACAATTTAAAAGCTTAATTTATATAAACTTAGACAAAACATGCAATCATGCATTTTTCCACATATGGATATTCCCATATTCGGTACGTTAACATTTTATCAAATAAATACAAAAATATTTTAGTGTAATTTTTTTTTAGTATTTTTCCAGTTCATTTTGCAACATTTTAAAGTGATTTTACCAACAAATTTGAGAAAACAAAAATTCAGGCACAAATGGGTTAAATGGTAGAGCATTGGCAATGTAAGTCAATGATCTGGGTTCGTTTCCCGGCTTGGACATTTTTCGCTCAGTTGGAAATATTCAATTCGCATGATAACTTTACCAATCAGCTTCATTGTGTTAAAATAATAATATATATTTCTTTTATTTGCATTGGTACCTAAAACTATACTTTTAGGTTTACAAATTTCAAAGTAGCCACCCAAATCTTAAAAGGTGTACTGACATCTAAAGATTATGTCATTTCCCGAAATCCAACGAATATAGTTATCTTAAGTACTATTAATATAGCAATAGTCTAAGAAAGATTTTTTTTTAAGTTTGTAAAAGGATATATTGCAATAGAATTCAAAACGCATAACAACATTTTTTTTCTCCTGTGTGTTAAATTATTTGTTCGGAGAAGTAACTTCTATTTTTTTTTTAAATTTAAAGTATGAAACATGTATTTGAAATAAAATCTCAGCAGCAGTGTACAGAGATTAAGCAAACTTTTTTGTTGTTGTTGTTATTACTCTATATGTACAGTATGTTACATGTATGTACAGTATATTACAGTATATGTACTTTTATTTTTTTAAATTTAAAGTATGAAACATGTATTTGAAATAAAATCTCAGCAGCAGTGTACGGTGATTAAGCAAACTTTTTTGTTGTTGTTATTACACTATATGTACAGTATATGTACAATATGTTACATGTATGCACAGTATATTACAGTATATGTACTTTTATTTTTTTAAATTTAAAGTACGAAACATGTATTTGAAATAAAATCTCAGCATCAGTGTACAGAGATTAAGCAAACTTTTTTGTTGTTGTTGTTAATACCACATGATGAAGTATAAATGAAGTGATAATAGTAAATGTGAAAATTACTGTATGCAGATATTAATAATAGTAATTGTACAGACAAAATAATAGAAAATGTATAGGAATGTTCTATTATTAGAACGAAAGACCCAAAATGTTTAAACGAAAACGCTATTAATAACTGTTATTTGTACTCATAATAAAAATTATGAAGTATCTTATTTTTAATAGATTTTTGTTTTCGTATAAAGGAATACATAGTTAGCTCATTCACGTCATTATCGCATGTATGCGTCAAATTTTTCTGGTCTACAGAGTATCCCAAAATGATTATCCTGATTTAAATTGCTTATAATTTTATTACAAATGTAAATAAGTACGAGTAATAAGCCGAAATTACGTCCACTAATAACCATAACACAGTATTAAAATATATATTTGCTTAAAAGACGTTATAAAAACACATTAAAAATAAATTAAAAATCTATATTTACATGTTTCGTCTCTTTTAGTGAGTCGTCATCAGAATGATAACAGAAAATTACAAATGCAATGCATATGAAGAAATTTTGGCTTATGTTTGATCGCGAAGCCTCCTCCGAAATTAAAGATGCTTTTAAACGCTAAAATTTATCCTATTAATAGGGATGACCTCTCCTCAAGAATTTATATGATTCCATTTATTAGGTAGGAAAGAATCAAAAATCATTATATAGGTATAACCCAACGAAAATTCAATATCAGATGTAAAAAATATATAGCGGACATAAAATATAATAGAGGTAATACTGCTTTATCCCGGTTGAATCAAATAGAGAACATTATCATACTTTTTAACGAGAGTAGAATAATCTACAGGTCTAATTTTTATTTACAATTATTCATAAGAGAGTCCATTGAAATTTATTTAAGAGGCTCATGAGTTTGTAACGATACGTTATCTTTTCGCATCCCGAATTTATGGGTTGAATGGTTGGACAACTTACGGAGTCGTGACATAGAGGAAACGCGTGCGATTGCGAAAATATAGGGCGCGTTATATGATTATTTGTTTATATTTCGATGATTTTTTCCATTTTTCATATGCATTCTATTTGTAATTTTCTATTATACATTCTGATGAGGACTCAGTGAAAGAGTTGAAACATGTAAATCTAGATTTTTAATTTACTTGTAAAGTGTTTTTATAACGTCTTTTGAGCAAATATATATTTTAATATTGTGATATAATTTTATTGCCGATTTCATTTACAAGCATCATATTTGACACAGACACACAAAAGTTGATCCAGTTTTATTTAAGACACTCGATGTAAGCTTCGAGAGTCACACGCAGAATGCCTAACCTGTAGTCTATCGACCCTTTTCGACACCTATTACTAAAAACTTTTACATCTAAGATTTTATCAACTTCCCATCTGGTGGTTGTTTTCCATAGGGAATGGGGATTTTATGATTTAAGGGGACGTTCTACATTAGGAGACCAAAAAAAGCACATTTTTATGATCTTTTTTGTAAGAAAACTGCATGATGGATCTTTTTGAAAATTTAACAGCTTATTGTACATATCTTAAGGTATACACAATAATTTTTTTATTAGATTTTGTTGCTTCTACTCGAAGTTATAAACAAATATGTTCAACTGCTTTGGAAAATTTCGTCTGGACGATGGGCATGATAGCGCCTTGTAGAATTATCTGAAACACAAAAATAATTTTTTTCGTAAACTTAGTGAGTTAAATTCTAGTTAAATTAAAGGAACCCATAAATTTACTTAAAAAAAGTTATGTAATGGCTGATTTAAAAAAAAAATTAAATCTTTCTTATTTGTTTTCTACCTTGTTTTTTTTTTTATATATATATAATTTTAGTAAAAGCTTTAATTCATATCGAAGGCAAAAAAATCCAGAAAAAAAATCCAGATGATCCATTGAGTAGTTTTTTTTTTTTTTTTTTTTTTTTTTTTTTTTAATCTTGCCCACCGTGTCAAGAAATGTGGTTGAACATACTTGTTTATAACTTAGAGTAGAAACAACAAAATCTAATTAAAAAAATTATTGTGTATACCTTAAGATATGAACAATAAACTGTTAAAATTTCAAAAAGATCCATCATCCAGTTATCTTACAAAAAAATCATAAAAAAGTGCTTTCTTTTGGTCTCCTAATGTAGAAGGTCCCCTTAAGAACACTATTTCCGAATAATAATCTTATTGTTATTTAATCGTAGAATTTCTGTCATTAAATAACTAAAGCCAATGAAAACGGAATATTTTGTGACTGGGATAAAGTTTTATTTTAGAATGATTCCGTCTTGTTAATTTAGAGTCTAATTTTATTAGATTCTTTCCTTCTGAATCTATGGTACTTTTTCGTTTAACATTGGATTTTGTTATAAACAGGATCTCTTTTCATAGGTTTTAGTGTAATCAATTTTGCATTAATATAATTTTTCTTTTTGTTTGATGCTTTAAAGATAATTCACTCTCCATACAGTAATATTTGATCTTTAAATTGATTTTCAGTTAGAAAAATTGTTTTAGTTTAATAATATTAATTATAAATCTTAGTTTCTTATCCTTTTCTATTTTCAGTTTTTTTTTAATGTTAAAAAACTTATAGAAAAACAACGTGTCAGTCTTTTACCTATCATATTTCCTTTTAATAACTTGTATTTAGGGGGGGGGGGGGGGGTGAGGCAGTTAATTTTTATTGGATAATTTTTGATTTTTTTTTTAACTTTGTTTTATCTCTTATTCTCTATAGAATTTTAAATTAGCGCCTAAAGTAAAGCAATTTCCGATGATTTCCTTCTAAGTGGCGCTAAAATCCATAATTGAATTTCTTTCTCAGAAAATTGAGCACCATTAAGGAAGTGAAATAATGAAGTTATGAGCGAACAAACTTGGCATTATGTTACCTGAACTCTTATAACCTTTCCAAAGCAGTTTATTGATTGCCTACCTTTAAAATTTTCTTCTTTAGAATGTAATTAAAACAATTAAATAAGCTTTTTTTAACAGTTGCTTTTGCGACAATATATTTTTCGTTAACCCTTGAAACTTAAAATAAACTTCTTTTCCAGGCACATGATTTAATTTTTTTATTTATTTTTATTAAAGAAAGAAATCTAAAAAGTACAATTTTTATTTACATGCACATTGTTATTATTCAGACCTCTTTTTGCAGCAATATTTATTTGTTTATTTAACCTCCTTCCAATAATTTATTTCTTATATAATAAATTAATTTCTCATCCAGTTTTATTTATAATTCTTAAACTCGTATTTTATTTAAGCTTTTTTTATTTTGGCACTGGACTCATTTGCATTCATTTTGACTCATTTGCAACATAGTTTTTTTTTCTCATCCTGCGTTTTTATTGTTGTAATTTTATTTATGTTAAAGGACTCATAGAAAAACATGTCTGTCTTTTACCTATCACATTTCCTTTAATAACTTTTATTTACTTTTGTTTGTTTTGCGGCAATTGAGATCATTTATTGCACAGTTTTTATTGCACAGTTTTTTCGCCCTTTTTTGTGTGTGTTATTAATAATTCCCTATAGAAAATTAAATTAGCGCCTAACGTAAATCGATTTTCTATAATTTCCTATAAGTAGCGCTAAAATCCATAATTGAATTTCTTTCTCAGAAAATTGAGTAAGATTAAGAACGTAAAATAACAAAGTTGTGAGCGGGCAATCGAGAGTTATGTTACTTGAACTCATTATAACCTTTCGAAAGCAGTTTATTGCCTTTTACATTTCCTACTTAGAATGTAATTAAAACAAATAAACTTTTTTTTTCAACAGTCGCTTTTTGCGATTTTTTTTTTTTTTTTATGCTAGAAACTTAAAGCTTCTTTTCCTGGTACACTATTTATTATTATTTTTTTAAATTTATCTTTATAATAGAAAGAAATTCTAAATAGTACTATTTTTATTTACATGCACATTGTTATTATTCTGATCCTTTATTGCAACATAATTTATTTATTTTTTATTACTATCCTTCGAATAATTTACTTCTTATATAATAAATTGTTATTCATTTTTAGTTATAATTCATAAACTCATGTTTATTCAAGCTTTTTTTTTTATTCTATCACTTGACTTGGTTGCACTTATTATACACATTCTGAGCTGTGAATAAGTTTTATTATAATTTTTATAAAGGAAGAGTAATTAATAAGTAATTAGAGAGAGGGGTAGAGAAACTCCGCTGAAAGCAACTGACAGTAATTTTCTCTAAATAGTACTGGTATTAAAGATTTTTCAAAAGTTTAATGTTTCGGGATTCTACTTTGTCATTTGAAATTTATCTAGCATAAAACATTCCCGTTTCATTGTGTCAGAAATTATTTTCGAGACAAAATAAAAAATCCACCTGACTTTTAAAAAAAAGTCGATAATTTATTTTAAATGGTGCTAAAATCCATTATTATTATTATTACTAGCTGACCCGCCCGGCATTGCCCAGGCAGAAACTGTACCGGGACTGTCTTGAAAAATATAACACTGGAGTGGACTTCATAAAAAATAAAAAAACACTGAATAATATTTATTTTGCACAGATGTCATATACACAGCACGCCAATATAACTATATATCCACAGTTATGCTCCGGAAAGTTTAAATCAGTAATTTGGATTTCAGAAGCAACACGTTCGCTCATGCGATGGTTATTAAGCCTATTTTGGCGATCGCTTATGCTTTGTGTTTGACGCCGTTCTCGATCCAACCTATTTCGATTTTCTCTTCTTAATGTGGCTTCTTGTTCACTTTCAAGCATTTGCCGAGATCTTTTACGGGCATTTCTAACGATATTGTGAAGTTCCATAATTGAAGCGAAAGAGAGAGCATAAATAAATAAACGCAAAACGTAAATAAACTGGATTTACCTCCTCCTAAATCCTACCAAATGACTTTTACACAATAACTAATGAGATGGCGTTTCTCAGGCGTTGCCATTAAACAATAACAAATAATCGTAATTTCTGTGGCACATACTTTAGCGCAATATATATATAAATTATTATTATTATTATTATTATTATTGGAAGAAATAATATAAATTGAAAAGGGAAATTATGAAGTTATGGGCACTGTATTTATGTTAACGGTAAGTAAGCACTAAGTTGTATCCCCCAGAAGTTTTACTAACTCTGCTTCAAAAGCAATTTGAAAATTTACCCTTAAAATTTTCTCGTTAGCTTGTAATTAAAATGACAAAAAGTAATGTTTTTCTTATTCACCATAATCATTTATTCAAAAATTAATTTTCATTCAATGCCGGATTTTATTTTATTTTATTTTATTTTATTTTATTTCATTTTATTTTATTGTATTGTATTTTATTTTTATTGTTGTTTATTCTCCATGGTACAGGATTTCAACTTATTCTCTGAATGGTATTACACGTAAAATTCTTTGAAAAATACTTTGAATATTTTATGTTTCAAATGTTTTTATGCTGATAGTAATAAACATTTGAGATATTTGTATTAAAATTTTCTCTTTAAATTGAAATAATAATCTTTTTTTAAGTAGTGCTTTGTCTGAACTTTTACAGATTTACTTATATTTATTATTATTTATTATATTACTTATATTTATTATTTAATATATTACTTATATTTATTATTTAATATATTACTTATTATTTATTATATTACTTATATTTACTTATATATATTATATTAAATATTTTATACGCTATATACGGCAACGTTTTATAGACTGCCTTTTCTATCATTCAAAGAGTTCAACTGTATTAAAACTAAACGTAATATATTGAAAATATTTACCTTTATTAAAAGGAAGAATCATGTATACCCTGAAATGTATTCCCAAGCACGTTTGGACAGACTGAAAAATAATATTTACTTTTCAAAATGAATTTTGACATTCCATGCATACAGATAGTGAATCAATATTTTCTCTTTATGACATACGTTCAAAAAGCATGCTGAAGATTTTATATCTTATTGCATACGAAAGTACATACAAACGTATATAGAAAATAGTAAACGTTGTTTTCTTTTGTATTTGTGTTAACAGTTGTGTCAATTGCTGAAAAGTTTTTGACCTTTCTTAGACAAGTTTAAATATTTTAATAATTAACCCCTTAACGGTCGCTTAATATTTGGAAAAAAACATTAAAAAAGTATCTATTTTTTTATTACAGAAATTGAATAATTATAAGGTTTCCATATAAAATATGCAGTTAGTTTTTTTTTTTTTTTTTAAGACGAAAAAAAAAAGATGTTATAGAAAAAAGACACATTTATGGAAAAGCCATCATGCGAGAATTCTGTGTTTTAATGTTTTTTTTACACCATACAAATTAATGTGAATAAGAGCTTTATTTTTTCACATATTAGATCTTTATTTATCATCATCAAACAAATTTTTACAATAATATTTGAAATAATATAATATATATTGAATTTTGATTATTAAGAATTTTTTGAGTGTGATATATTTTGAAACATTCAGTACAAAGTGCAACATCACAATCAGCGGCAAAAACCAAACACAAACGCAAATGTTCAAAGAATTCACACCGAAAAGCCAGTTAAATTTTTCTGGTTTCAGAAGTTTTATCCAGAAATAAATCTCCAGCCCGGAAATATGAAGGGCACGAGAAATAACGAACTACACCTCAGCCCGTGATATTGATGGGAGCGAGAATTAAGGGGTTAAAGAAATAATTTATATCAGCATAACAAACCAGGAGATTCGAAATAAAAAGGTTGTATGCAGTTTGTGATTTCCGCGGAACTTAGGGTATCAGATGTTTTTAAAAAAATTAATAATTTATATTATAAGTTGTATGGAAAAAATATATTAGTTCTGTAAAAAATAAAGATGTTGTGAATTTTATTCATTTGACGAAATATTTAAAAATTTATTAACCAACATTTTTTTTTCATTCTATTGGATAAATTATTATATTCATTGATTAAATTTATTATAAGATTTTATTCTAGATTAAGTTTATTAAGTTTATTGCATTAAGGGGGTCCGGGACACATTTTCAGATAATTTTTATTTATTAAAATTTCGAAAACTTTTGCCATGGTTAACCATATTATTTTTAAGCAAAATCACAAGAGAAAACCTCATATTTTTTTTTTTATTTAAATTTTAAGTTTTATTAAAAAAGTGTGGTCGTTTAAAATCGTTATAACTCGAAATATTATTTGTAGAATTTCTTTTTATTTAATTAAATAAACAGTAATATATACGTTTTAATTTAGATTCAGTATTTTTTAAAAATATTAATTTACATAAAAATTAAAAATATTTAAAGTAAAATTTAAAAAAAAATGTAACCTAAAAAAAAAATCATATTTACACAAGTAAATATTTTTCTCAAATTTGCTAAATCAAATATAAAGTAAAACAATTGAAGAAAACATGCTCTAAGTTTGAACCCTTTAACTTTAACGGTTCTTGACTTATAACAATTTAAATACGCGAAATGGTGAAAAAAACCTATCATGAAGAAAACGCATTTTCACAAAAGTCGTTTTCATGACAACCATTGCTTGACAGCTAGATTTTGAAAACAAATAAAAACCAAAAAATTGAATATTTCCTGTTCCAATTAAGATAGAAACTTGATTTAAACGTCATTTTAAGAAGAAAAACGGTGACATTTTTAATGCAATAAAAGTTTTTTAGAAAATTTGGAGATTTTGGTGTCCCAGACTCCCTTAAGTTAATTATATTCATTGACGCGTATGCAAACCACTGGGCTACAGTTGTGTAGTTTTCAAACTCTTTGAAGTAAATATATTAGCTTTAGATGGGTATGGTTTGATTAATTTCTTTAAAAAGCTTTGAATTTTGAAGTTAATTTCGGGAAGATTTCGTCTTTAATGAAACTGTGGCTGGGGTTTTAAGACATTAGTATTAGTATATGATAAAAATATAAATTATAAATATTTAGCCAGTGTTTTTCGACAGTAATTTCTGTCTCATTTAATGCCCATATTACACTTAAATTTTCTTATACCTATATTTCAGGCATTATAGTAGCCACCAGTATAGACACTTTTACCACATTTGTTTTTTACATTAATATATAAAGATTCATGACACTTAATTTTCATTTTAAAAAATCTTTTATCTTTCGTTTTGTACATGTCGTAGGCTTATTGAGAAATCCGGTTCTTTGCAAACAGCCTAGGCTCATTGCAAAGAGCCGGGCTAATTCGAGAATCCATCTCTCTTTTTCCAATTAGCCTGATATTTTTCAGGCTTATTGCAAATAGCCTAGAAAGCGTTAGGCTAATTGAAAAATGACCACTTATTATCCGATCAGGGTGATATTTTTAGCCCACAGGCTATCAAAGCCTGAAAGCTTATGTGGACGCCGATTCTGTATGTACGTGTATACGTACGTACGTACGTACGTATGTACGTAACGCGATAACTCTTGATAGAAAAATCCGATTTGCTTCATTTTTTTTTTCTAGGTTCATTCTGATAAGGTGCTTCCCTGATTAGTTTTTGGGGTTCATTGGTTAAGGATAAAGTGGGAAAAGGCGGGTTAGTCCACCCCCCTTAATTTATATAAATGGGTTTTTCATGCAGAAATATTCGATTTGCTCCAAATTTGGTATACCGGTTTATTGTGTTAAGCAGCTTCCCTGATTATATTTGCAAGATCATTATTATGTATAAAGGGGGGCAATTGCCTCTCCCCTTAATTTAGATAAATGCGTTTTTCATGTAGAATTATTCGATTAGCTCAAATTTGGTATACTGGTTTATTATGTTAAGGAGATGGCTTGCTTAGATTTGGTGGTTCATTAGTTTATAAAGGGAGGAAAGGGGGGTGGCTACCCCCCCTTAATTTAGGTAAATGCGTTTTTAATGCAAAATTATTCGATTTGCTCCAAATTTGGTATACAAGTTTATTGTGTTAAGGAGCTTCCCTGATTAGATTTGGAGGTTCATTAGTTAAGTATAAAGGGAAGAAAGAGGGGCTAGACCCCCCCCCCTCCTTAATTTAGATAAATGGTTTTTTCATGCAGAGTTTTTCGATTTGCTCCAAATTTCGTATACCGGTTTATTATGTTAAGGAGCTTCCCTGATTAGATTTGGAGGTCATTAGTTAAGTATAAAGGGAGGAAAGGGGGCTAGACCCCCCCCCTTAATTTAGAGAAATTGGTTTTTCATACAGAATTATTCGATTTGCTTCAAATTTGATATACCATTTTATAACGATATGGCTTCCTTCATTTTATTTGGAGGTTCATTGGTTAAGTATAAAAGAGGGGAAAGGGGGGCAGTTGCACCTTCCCTTAATTTAGATAAATGGGTTTTCATGCAGAATTATCTAATTTAGTTTATTTTTTTTTTCTAGGTTCATTCTAATAAGGAGCTTTTCTGATTAGATTTGAAAGTTCATTGGTTCAGCATAAAGTGAGAAATGGGGGTGCTAATACTACCCCTAATTTAGTGAAATGGTTTTTTCATGCAGAATTATCTGATTTGCTTCAAATTTGGTATACCAGTTTATTATATTAAGTATCTTCCCTGATTAGATTTGGAGGTTCTTTGGTTAAGTAGAAAGGGGGGCAAAGGGGACTAATCCCTTCATTTATTTTTCGAGGGGCATTATTCTTTGAAATAAGAGTATAATATACAATTAGTGTGAATAGCCTGTTAGCTCAATGCCATCAGTTTAACTGGGCAATTTTCTTTTTATTAGGCTTATTAACGCATAACCCTACCCAAACCCGATAAATAAATTACAACAGATCGTACCCCGATCCGAGCAAGACAAAATAATTTCAGTTTACCAACAATTTCAGCAACCCGACCCGAACCTGAGAGTTCCATTTGAAAAAACCTGAAATCCCGAACCAAATCTGATAACCAACAAAAATATTCCAAAGATCCGATCTTAACCGGATCCGAACAAGACAAATTAGTTTCCGTGGACACGCAACGCTACCAGAAACTTTAAAATCCCATTCGAAGCTAACCTGAAACCCGTCCCGAACCAAATCTTAACCTACAAAAATATTCCAAAGAACTATAACCCGATGCAAGCCAGACAAAATAATCTCCGTCCACCGGCAACACTATCCGAACCTGAAAGTTCTAATTGAACTCAATCCGAAACCTGGTTGTGGTCGGTTTTCGGGTTGACTTCAAATGGAACATTCAAGTTCGGATCCGGTGGAAAAAAAATTTAACTAAATTAGATAATTCTGCATGAAAACCCATTTATCTAAATTAAGGGAAAGGGCATTTGCCCCCCTTTCCCCGTTATATACTTAACCAATGAACCTCTAAATCAAATGAAAGAAGCCATATCATGATAAACTGGTATATCAAATTTGAAGCAAATCGAATAATTCTGTATGAAAAACTCATTTATCTAAATCAGGGACACTAGCCCCTGGCCCTCCTTTATACTTGACCAATAAATCTCCAAATCTAATCAAGGCGGCTCCTTAACATAATAAACCGGTATACGAAATTTGGAGCAAATCGAATAACTTTGCAAGAAAAACCCATTTATCTAAATTAAGGGGTGGTCTAGCCCCCTTTCCTCCCTTTATACTTAAATAATGAGCTTCCATATCTAATCAGGGAAGCTCCTTAACATAATAAACCGGCATACGAAATTTGGAGCAAATCGAATAACTCTGCATTAAAAACCCATTTATCTAAATTAAGGAGGGTCTACCCCCCCTCCTTTCCTCCCTTTATACTTAACTAATGAACCTCCAAATCTAATCAGAGAAGCTACTTAACATAATGAACCTGTATACGAAATTTGGAGCAAATCGGATAACTCTGCATGAAAAACCCATTTATCTAAATTAAGGGGGGTCTAGCCCCCCTTTCCTCCCTTTATACTTAAATAATGAGCTTCCATATCTAATCAGGGAAGCTCCTTAACATAATAAACCGGCATACGAAATTTGGAGCAAATCGGATAACTCTGCATGAAAAACCCATTTATCTAAATTAAGGGGGGTCTAGCCCCCCTTTCCTCCCTTTATACTTAAATAATGAGCTTCCATATCTAATCAGGGAAGCTCCTTAGCACAATAAACCGGTATACCAAATTTGGAGCAAATCGAATATTTCTGCATGAAAAACCCATTTATATAAATTAAGGGGGGGGGGGCTAGCCCCCTTTTTCCCTTTTATCCGTAACCAATGAACCCCAAAAACTAATGAGGGAAGCACCTCATCAGAATGAACCTAGAAAAAAAAATTGAAGCAAATCGGGTATTTCTATCAAGAGTTATCGCGTTACGTACATGCGTACGTACGTACGTACACACTGAATCGGCGGGAACATAAGCTCTCAGGCTTTGATAGCCTGTGAGCTAAAAATATCACCCTGATCGGATAAGTGGTCATTTTTCAATTAGCCTAACGCTTTCTAGGCTCTTTGCAATAAGCCTGAACAATATCAGGCTAATTGGAAAAAGGGAGATGGATTTCTCAATAAGCCTACGACATACATATTAAAATCGAAAATTATAATTTACATTTCTTTACTTTTCTTAAAAACAAAAACACATTTTTTTACTTAAAAAGGACATATATTCCGGTATATCGTTAAAACTATGCTATTTATAAATATATACTGCATTGTCCATACTCTTTGGCACTTCTCTGAACAAACGTTTTCGTCCATTTCTTGGACCTCATCAGTTTCAATTGGCGGCTCGCAGTTTCACTTTCGACCTTTTTAGCCCCTCTCTCTCTTTCCACTTTTTCCCCCTTCTCCCTTTTCACTTTCCCCTTCTTTCCAGCATTTTTAGCTAACGAGAGTCAACATTTGCATGCGCCATATCGTTGCATACACTTTTTCTTTCGAGGTTAATCTCGATAGCCTCTCTCATTAGGGTGTTGTGGGGATTATCATTACATACATCGGGATGACCAAGCGAAAAATAAGCGAAAGGTATAAGGAGCATATCCACGACATAAAATATAATAATCAAGCAACAGCCTTCTCAAGAACAAATTAAAAAAACCCCATAATACCTCAATCAATTAAAATAGAAAAAATAGCTGCATATAATAATCCCCACAACACCCTAATGAGAGAGGCTATCGAGATTAACCTCGAAAGAAAAAGTGTATGCAACGATAAGGCGCATGCAAATGTTGACTCCCGTTGGCTAAAAATGCTGGAAAGAAGGGGAAAGTGAAAAGGGAGAAGGGGGAAAAAGTGGAAAGAGAAAGATGATAAAAGGTCAAAAGTGAAACTGCGAGCCGCCAATTGAAACTGATGAAGTCCAAGAAATGGACGAAAACGTTTTTTCAGAGAAGTGCCAAAGAGTATGGACAATGCAGTATATATTTATAAATAGCATAGTTTTAACGATATACCGGAACATATGTCCTTTTTAAGTAAAAAATGTGTTTTTGTTTTTAAGAAAAGTAAAGAAATGTAAATTATAATTTTCGATTTTAATATGTACAAAACGAAAGATAAAAGATTTTTTAAAATGAAAATTAAGTGTCATGAATCTTTATATATTAATGTAAAACAAATGTGGTAAAAGTGTCTATACTGGTGGCTACTATAATGCCTGAAATATAGGTATAAGAAAATTTAAGAATTATAAATATTTTTAAGTAGATTGCTAGATGTGAAATATGAATATTATATTTTGATTCGATAACAATTTTTTTTTCTTTTTTTGAGTAGAATCGATTTTTACCATTTAATATTTAAAATATTTTTTAATGTGTTCATTTAAAATAAATTTTAAAGGTGAATACTTTTTTTTTATAAACAACTTTATAAATTCAACTTTATTTAACTTTATTCAATTGAAAGTACTTTTGAACGAATGAGAAATGTAATTGCTATTTATTGTTAAACTCGAAAACTGTTTCTCTTTTTTAATTAAATTAGAAATCTTAATTTACAGAAGTTTCGGTTTTTCATTCAAAAAATAAATTCGGATTTTAGTACTAATAGCAAGCCGAGGCCCATTATAGCGGGTCAACCGCCGCGGCGAGCGGCCCATCTTCGTCCGCTGCCCTTTATTCTTCTACTCTAGTCCGACTCTTTTGCGGATGCAAGATTCGTAGGTCCCCGGCCACGTCCCGAGTGAAAGACTCTCTAGCAAAAGCAACGTTAAAAAAATTTTTTGTCTCGAATTGCTCGAAAGCGAAATACGCGTGCTAGGAATGAACGGAATTACTACCTCTTTTTGAGACTTTAGGGAAGATGAATAAAATATGTTTTCTAGGAGTGCTGAAATTATTTGTTAAAAAATGATAAATTATTTATTGTACAGTCGTGGGGGAAAAAAGTAAACACCCCCTACTAACTCTTCAACAAATTATCGTAGACAAAATTTACTGGTACCGAACGATTGGAAATAAAGTAAATGGCGTACATAAAATTCGCTTAGGGGGCCGATCTACCTATTAAAACGAATCCAAACTTTATTTTTTTCAATGGCAATACCCAATTTTAACGAGATATTTCAAATCTTTGGTCCAAACTATGCCTAGACACCAAATTTCAAATCATTTGAATGATAAGTTTTTGAATTATAAACATTTAAAATTTAGTGCTTCTAATGTTAAATTACATTTTCATATTTTTATTTATAACTTCTGAAATTATGATCCTAACGTTCTAATTTTTTGTGTCGCAATAATACTATTATACCCAAACATAAATACGCCGAATTTGCAATTTTTATAATTTTATGATATGAATTATGAATTATGAAATTAATATTTAAAAAAATTATGAATTGCAACCTATAATTTTTTTGATGGGTTCAGATTTATTAAGTTCTGCTTCATGGAAATCCAAAATTTCACATTTTTCTTCCAAGTAGTTTTCAAATTAGGCTTAAAAAACGGCAAAATGATGGTTTAAGGGGCCGTCTATGATAGAAGTGACTAAATATTTTGAAATTTCTTATGCTATCCTGTAATGTAAGAGGCTTAATTGACTTCTTAAGGTGCCTTGATCAAGAAGGGAGCTCTCTCGGTAAACAATCGAATACCGAACTTCAATCTGGATACAGCCTTTAAATTCGCTCGTTTTAAAATAATTAATTTCTTGGAAACTTATGGTACGAATTGCATAAAAATTTGTTTTTAGACTAATTGAAGGGTGTAGAGTTCATTTATGCTGTCAGAATTGTGTACTGCTATTGAAAAAAACAAAGTTATGGTTCGTTTTAATATGTAGATGGCCCCCTAAGCACATTTTATGTACATCATTTAAAAGTAGACTTTATTTCCAATCGGTCGGTACCAGTAAATTTCTTCTACGATAATTTGTTGAGGAGTTAGTAGGGGGTGTTTACTTTTTTTTTTCCACGACTGTACATTGACGAGTATTTATGACTGTTTATAACATTTTAAGCATGTAAAAAATAATTTAAAAAAATGTCGAACATAAAAATAAAAGATTATTGATTAAAATGTACTTTTTTCACATCTGCAATAAGCAGAAAATCACATATTTCTCATAAATATTGTCAATTTTCTAATATAAAATTGTAAAGTATGCAAAATCACCTTTGTAAAAAACGAATCTAATTTAAAATTTAAAATTTAATCTAATTTAAAATGTGACTTTTACAATAAATATTTATGTTTATAGTATAGATATTATTACCTCTTGAGTAAAAACACATTGTAAAAATGCCAAAAATATGTCACCCTAATTTAAAATTATTATATTTTCACAGACACTTTCATGTAATTTTTCACGTTTACTGTCAGACTAGCTTATGAATTATGAAGCCACTTACAGTAATCAGACTATGTGTTTGTTATATTCTCTAGTTTTTTCTCTTACATTGTTTAAATACTGTATTAGCGGAAGAAATAAGCAGGATATTGATATTTTTAAATTTTGTATTTATATAGAAATTGTTTTAAACACAGTTACTAGAACTTTTCTATAGCTATTAAATTAATTTCTCTAACAATTATGAATGTACTTATTTTTAACTGACTTTTAAAAATTAATATTAGCAACTCAAATTTAAAATTAAGTAATTAGAATTTAAAGAAACATTATTTTACATAAATGATCCGTTCACAACGTCAGTCGCGCAAATAAAAAATAACTTGTCAGAAAAAAAAGAATATAATGTTTTGATAAAAAATAAACTTTTAATTCTTTTAAATATTTTTAGTAATTGGTTAGTTTTTAAAATATTTGCTCCATGATTCCCAGGTTTTATTCATCCTGCTTTTAAGTGACAGAGTTGATTGTTACTTTTAATTTCCTGAAAAACATTAAGTCATTGAATAATAAATGCAGCCTAATCATGCAGGTAAACCAATGTTATACTAGGCAATGTGTAATTTATTTAGTTTTGTGTCGTTATTGTCTCAAACAAAAATTAAATGCTACCCAGTTTTGCGTCACAATAATAAATTTTTAAACATTTGTTGGAAGCGTGATTATGCACATTTCCTCATCAATCACTTCTTTCATTTCTTAAGAAAATGGTATTTATAGCTGTTGTACGTATTGAAAGTCGTTGTATATAAATATGTATTTAAGTTTTAAGCTGTAAATATATAAGAAGTAAGGTAACTTATTATAAGTCAAAATTGACACTCACCACTCGCCAAATGGCGAGTAATATTGAAATTTTGACAATTGACTTTATTACCACTACTGACGAAACTTAAAGTTACCACTCGAAAATCGTGATGATTGAATGGAAAATGCACGAAAAGGGGGAGGAGGGAGGTCAAATTCGCTTGGCAAAATTTGGAGTTTCGAGTAGTGCAAAAAACCCTTTAAAGGACAAAAGCTTATTAATGAAGAAAAATCCATTACATAATCGCCTAATTATCTAATAGTCTAAACTTAAATTGGATTTAATCCTTCTGCTGCCATAAAATTGTGGTGGGCGGACTCAGTTAGGCCACGAAGACCTAATGTAAATGATAAGCTTTAGTGCCAAAAAATAAAATGATTTATTTTGTTATTACCTCTTATTTTATATATCAATCGAGATTCATAACTTACATTAATGCAATTGTTAATAGAGTCTACTAAGTTTTAAGTAAAAATAAAATATCGAAAATGTGAAATTATTTTTTGAGTTAAAAAATATCTTAATTTAAAACAATTCTTCTCTGTTTTATACAATGGATCAACATATCATTAAATATAGTTTGCCACTTATAATTTAGCTGCAGTTAATTACTTGTTTATGTTTCTCTATTCAAAGGAATGCCAGTTTTGTCTATCGAGTGTAATCTTATCAAAGGGTAAATGAAGCATATTAGTAAATTATTACATTAATAGTTAGAAAAAAACCCACATTTTCTTTATCAAGTATTTGTAAATTTGTTCATGGTCAGAGCTTTAAAAAACTGGCCAGTGAAAAAAATATCCACGTACTGGCGAATGGTCATTGAGTAAAAAAAATTAATTTTGACCTATACAACTTATATGTGAATTAGATGTAATTAAACTTATAAATAAGTAAAGGATGCAGGTAAGTAGGTACACAATGTAATAATTTATGTAGTATTCAACATTAAAATACATTCTAAAAAAAAATTACGTAAGTAAGTACACAAAGCATAATGCATGTAGTATTCAACATTAAAATACATTCTCAAAAACATTTTCGTAAAAAAAAAAAAAAAAAAAAAAAAAAAAAAACCCATAAAAAGTAAAGGTAACAAGTTGCTCCCTGTGATTGGAAGAGATTTTTTTTTTTTTTTTTTTTTTTTCGTCTTTTGACTGAGAATTTAAGGAAATTTTGAGTTCAGGTTTTCGAATTTTCGCGGTTGGAAGAAAAAGAAAATACATAAAAATCCCGTTTGTAATACGAAAAAGTGCAAGAAGCACAGTTGCCGGAACACCCCAGTGATTTGATGAATATATTGTTTCGATTTTCGAATTCTAGATAATTTTTACGTTAGACTGGGAACTTTTCAGTATTTTGGTAGAAAATAGGCATAAGAAAGAGGAAATTTTCGTGTTTCAAACAAATATAAACGGGAAAATCCGTTCAATTTACGGATTTTTTTGAGAGTGCATAAAAAAAATCTTAACAACTTTGAAGCATAAATAAACTTCATCAATATTGCAGGGTGTTTTCCTAATTTTAATATAACTAAGCAATATTTAAAAAATTTTATTAACTTTTTGCATACTTTTTTTCACATAATCTTGAAAATTTGACTTTTATAATAAATATTTAATTTCAATTAGATATAAATTAGCTTTTATCAAAACAACATTTTGAAAATGCCAAACATATGCGATCCGAAGTTAAAATCATCGTACTTTCTATTATTTTTCACTCTTATTCTTTGATTAACTAATAAATTATGAAGTTCGAGAAATTAGAAAAGCTGTTGGTTACATCCGCTACTTTTTCTTTCTTTCTTTTTCTTTTTCTGTTAATTAGTTGAAATATTAATGGAAGAAATAAGGACGATATCTGCTACTTTTGACCTTTGTATTTACCTGGAAAATATGTTAAGCATCTTTTATTTTTATGAATGAGACGCATAATTTTAAACTTAATTAAGCAGAAATTTTTATCTATTCATTAACTACGTCTTATACGTGTCGCACTATTTTTTTTTGTAAGAGATTTTCAGAAAAACAAGAATAAACGAGTTTTGTCTCTAAAAAATACATATGTATATAAAAATACATATTTATGTTCACAAAGTGTAAATTAGCTTCATCATAAAGTAGTATTGTAAAACAGCTGGAAACTGGAGCAAAAATGGGTCATTTTGAAAATAATAACATTTTTATAGACACTTTCTCATCGTTTTAACTGATACTGTCAGATTAATTGAAAAATTATGAAGCCAGAGAAAGATTAGAATTTAAAAAATTAGACAATTTGTTCGTTAATCTACTTGTTATATTTTTCACTGTTTTCTGAAACATATTAGAACGCCATAAAAAAACGCCATGTCGACTGTGGTAAAAGCTTCAGCAATGAAATTTAATTGTATCGAAAATTTATTAACTTCTAAACATCGCGCAATTGTATTTTTTATACTATCGGGTAGGGGGGGGGATATATTTTTACACTCAATTAGTTTGAAAAATTTATCTCAATTTACTTTTTTGAGGTATTTAAAATAATTTATCTTAATTTCAGATAAAATAATTGAAAGGACAAGGAATATTATTGAATAAAGGATGAAAATAATATTAATATTAGCAATAAAACTAATAATGTAAATAATAAAGATATCTGAAATAAACGTGAGCACAATATTTAAAAAAAATCTAAGTAATAATTGTATATAATGATGCGTATTTACAAGGAACAGGTATTTGTATTATAACAGTTGTTTTTTTATCGCCTTGCCTTTCTCCTGATTCGAACTTCGGCATTCGTCATTAAAGATAGCTGGTTCCATAACATCATAAGTTTCATACATCATTAGTCACATCCAACCTGGTTAAAGGCCAAAACATCAATTACGAAAATGTAACAGGAATTTTTCCGTTTCGTCCCCATGGAAAAGGACCTTTGTTTATCTTATCTTTTTCGTAAGGAACATTTCCGTTTTTAAAATTAAAGAAGTAAGGATAAAACGGAAATTTTTCCTTCATTCCGGGAAAAATTTGGATTTCACACAAAATTAAAAGCTTCCGATAAAAGACAGAAATTTCACATAAAATCAACCGCGTGTATAGGATTTTTTTTTTTTACTGTGTAGCTATGATGTATTTAAGTATAATGGCGGGATAAAGATTAAAGATTTAATAATAAAATGATACTTAATGTTAATTCTATTAAGTGAAGTTCAACGAAATATAGTAGGTTGGTGGCGTAGCCCAATGATACTAATCTTTTCCACACAGAAATGTGCTATTTCGATCCAATTTTTGCGTCTGGAATGTGTAAAATACCGCTTATAAAGTTATAAAAATAAGCTTATAAAGTTAAAAATAAGCTTATAAAGTTATAAAGGTTCAATTTTTATCAGGAAATGTTCACATTACAAAGTATTTCTATGTAGCTTTAAAATGTGGTAAATGCAATAGAAACGTTTTTCACTTTATATCCCATTTCCTATATTCTTATTAAAATATATTTTTTTGCAGAAAGATAAACGATAACGTCCTTTGAAACGAACTGTAAATACTTGTTATTATATACTCCTGAGAAAGCATATGTTGTAGTCCATTTCAGTGATGCGTACCATTGTTATTTAATTATCGTATCATCATTAAAATGCATCGCATACGAGTTTTCCGCATACACACTAAAGTAACGGAATTTTGTGTGTGTCCCTTTAAACAAACTATTAAATATATACACTTCATTTTCAATGGAGAATATTTTATAGTAAAGCTCAATGACACATAACAATTGCATGACAATCCGAGTATATTTACGGGAGTTAAAGCGTGATAGATGGACAGACAAACCGAAGTCTTATACACGTTTCAACTATGCTGGAAACTGTTAAAAATGTGCTTTATGTTAATTCTATTAAGTGGTCCCCTATAATTAGCATGTAATTAAGATAAAAGCAATAATTTGATAGCTCATGGCCATCCTTATTACGTAGTCTAGTCCTTCGCTACTCAGAAATATGCAAATTCGATTAAATTTTCGTGTGTGCAAGGTAGAACAGGTCATTCAGAAGTCCGGTAGTTCTAGAGCTATTGGTAAAGATTTCAAACAAGCATAATGATTAATTTCTTACTGCACAATTTATTCACCTATACATTAATTAATACGTTCATAGGGCTATTAAAATAATCATCCTATCTTGAGCATATTATGATCGCTGCTAAGTCAGTAGAAAACGTTCAAATATCTGATAGCATTTGAATAAAAATAAATACATGAAAGAAACATATGAGAGAAGAATTTCATAAAAATATTTCTTATGATGCAATAATTTCTGAAATATTATAAGGATAATTCTTTAAAAAAAAATTATTTTTACGGTCACAAACGGATAAATATTAGGAAATGTAGCAAATTTCCTAATATTTTTTATTAATATGTATATTTAAGTTTTAAGTAAGCCATTAAATACATTTCTGACGAAATAATTTTAATATTTAACTTAATCTTTTAAAGAATATAAGTCGAAATTTCCCCCCGTGGAGGTCTCTACATCTAAAACACAAATTAATTTTCACTGGTGTTTAAACAATTTTTTTATTGCTGTTCAATAATAACAATTAAAAGTCTTTACTTAAGTTCTAACTTAATACTTTTGAAAAAGGTTTTATTTTTACTATATAATTGATTTATAAGCTTTGTCCCTGGCTAAAATAGTCTCCCTTCGTGGACACTAACAAAAACCGTAAATGATAGGGTAACTCCGGGAGAGTCGCCGCATACGGGATAGATGCCGCACCCCTTGTATTTCTTCTAATTATCGATAGATGGTCGTCAAACGCAGAGTATGTGCGCAATGAGATTATTTTAACTAGTGTATATCGTGAATCCCATTTCGATGTTTACTTGTAGAAGTACAATCCTTAATTTGACGTAAGTGCATGATTTCACTGTCTAAACTTTTAAACACGTTATGTTTAAATACTTTTTATACACTAATTACTAAATGCATGCATGATTTCGAAGTCAAAACTAAGTGTAGCGTTTGTATAGAGTACTGTATGTATGGTTACGCCATTCCCCTTAGCGATGGCAGGTAACTGTGATGGCCGACGTCTGCACCATGCAAAATGGGATACATGCCGCACTACTATTCCGGTATACATGCGGCAGTTTCTTTTGTACGGGATGATGATTAAATTTATTAACTTTTCCTTTTCTTTTTGCACAGACTAACCATGTTAGGCATGTTATCACGTTTACTAAAACCAAAAGAAAAAAAGGGGGAAATAAAAAGTAAGAAGGACAAGAAAGATGCAAGTCAAGATGATAATAATGAAAAATTGGATTACACGTAGCGCAGACGTTCTTTGCAAACTACTCCAAAAAAGAGGAAGTGTAATTGGCTTCATTGCATCATGTGTTTAAATGTAGTTACATAAAGACTGTATTTTTTCGACACTTTTTCTGTAGATTGTAGTCGAAAAAACAGGACTCTTAACCCATATGGGACCATAAGGTGCATATAAGCACCTTCATAAAGGGCTTACAAAATTTGTTTCTGGCACCAGTAAAAAAGAAAAGTAATATTTGCTTTGTTTAATTAGAGCATTTTCATGATTATTTAAGTAAAGGTGACTTCCTTTAAAAAAGTGGTACCAACGGAATAAAATTTGTGTAAAAGTCACCGGTCCCGAAAGGGTTAACAAATAAATTATATAAACACGATTTTACTTTTTTTCATTTCCCTTTCCAATGCATTGATGTCACGTTGTTGCTGAAATAACAATTAAAATTTAATGTAAAAACAAAAGTCGATTATTTTAATAGTGAAAGTAGGCAACAATTATTAATTTGAATCTACTAATACGTTTCATTGTACTCATTCAGTTTCATTTTGTTATTACATCGTTAATTATGGTCCAGATACGAATATTTTTTTGAATATTTTAATTTATAACTTCATTCTGTTCTTATTACAAGCGCGGCATAACTACCGCACAAGTGCGGCGTCTCAGCCTGAATGTACGGGTGACGCGCCGCAGTGTAATGTTTTAGAAAAAATTGTTAAAAAATATTAATAATTGGTTTTGAATTTTTTTGTCGCAGTACACGCGTTGTATATTTAACATTAAATAGCACAGCATAATTTTTTTTATTTTCTGTTCACCATGGGACTTTATCACAAATTCAAAAAATGTGCGACATAAATCCCGGAATTACCCTACTACATGTCAAATCATCATTACAGAAAGGGAAGGGGGGGGGGGAGGGACGACTGCACAAAAACCATCACCTCATTGAGTTAACGACTGAAATTCCAGGATTAGTTAAAACTGGATTTGCATATTAGAATGCAATTGATGGTCTGCCATATCTTGGTAGAAAATAACCTGGAAACTCAATTTTAGCGGTTGACTTATAGGTTTACCATTGTGTTTTCCTGCTCCCAACCCTCCATGGTCATCATAAATAGGTAAAAAAGAAGGCTAATTTAAATTTACAATACAAATGTTAGACATCTTTAACACTGCTTTTAACAACAATAATTTAAAATATGCACCATTTTAGCAACCTAGAAATGTACAGCAGAGTTTTGTTCTCACTTTCTTTCTCTCCTTTGATTTTTTGACCATTGGAGGTAACGTAAAGCCAGGAGAGATTGCTCACAAACAGATTCGACGGGAAAGAGTAGAGTGCGCGCGCAACAACTCCAGGTAGTTGTGCAGCACCATTAGTGCAGTGTCTACATGAATGTGCACATTGATTGCTCCTAGCGTCTTGAATAAAGCATTGTTATTTTGTTTTGTTTTTCCAAAGTAAGTGCTTGAATTTTCATAACTGTTCGTCTGAATTTTTATTGAATGTCAGTAGTACAAAATATTTTGAACTTAAACGATTTCTTATAAGCTACTTACCTAGACTAAGGATGCGAACACCAATAATTCATTTTAGAAGTGGCCAGGTTTAAATAAAAGTCCGCGCAATCTCTCCTACCAAAATAGGAGAGTTTGCGCATCTGCTATTTAGGAGAGATGGCGCATTTCCCCATAAGTTTCAGTGCTAGGAGAGATTACGCAGCTTATTTGGAAATTTGCATGAATTGCACATCACGTGTAAAATATATGAGTGAATCAATTTTGAAATAATTTTGGAAAAACACATAAACATCGAAACTAAATTTGGCAACAAATTAATTTAAAAAAATTACTTTTGCAGATAAAAATTTGTTAATAAATTAATAATATATGGTTATTAAACTAATTTTATGTAATTATTTTTGTTAATAAACTAATAATATATTTGTTAATAAATTAATTAAATATTTATATATTTTTCTAATTTATGAACAAATAATTTGCTAATAAATTAATTTTGTTAACTAAAATAAATTTTCTAATAATACCTACAATGTTTTGGAAAATATTTCACCCATTTCTAGTATTTTAATGCCATTGAAATAAAAAAGGACACAGAGTGTAACTAATGTTATTGATCCACAAAATATACATGAAAAAAATACTTAAGAAGGATGCCGCTACAAAAGAAAACAGCTGAAGATAAGATGCTTCCATAAAAAGTAGGATAAAAAACTGACGGAAAAAAACGAAGGTCAATGAGGATGAGTGCATAGAATGTTTGGGACTGTACAAGAAGACAACATCGACCAGTGACTGGATTCAATGTATTGCTTGTGGAAGGTGATTGTTCGAAAGCTGCGCGATTTAAAACATTAAATGCATCGATTGTGGACGACGACAACTTCGGTTAGCAAAATAAATACATTGAAACTGTGGAAATGAAAATGAAGTAATTTTTAAGTTAAACATGTTATTTTATAATCTTAGTAGGGCTTGCCTTTTCTGATATTTTAATCTTCTTCTTAAATTAAAATTATTTAACTGTTGTTAAAATTCTTTCTTTTTTTATTAATAAAACTTTATGATGAAATATTCTCTTCTAATAGAATAATATGTACTCACAAATACCTTGCAACAATGTCATTTAAGTGCAATTATTATCGTTAACAATTTAATTGTAGTTATTAATAATAATAATCTCTTCTACCAATGTGCGCAATCTCTCCTACCCATGTGCGCAATCTTACCAACCCTGTAAGGAGAGATTGCGCAAAATAGTTTTCTTGGTTTTATTACTGCTATTCTATTAAATTACAGCATAACAACCAAATAACAATGGAAATGCATAAAAAACAAATGAAGTCAAAATTATTCATGTATAGTTTAGCAAAAAAATTAATATTTACATTTTTTATTATTATTGTTTAGAAATGTGCGCAGACTGTCCTAGTTTTACCTTATATAGTTAAGAATGATTTTTGAAAAACGATAATAAGAAATAAAACTGTCGCTAATAATGGAAAATTTAAATGACACTTGGTAATATCGTAAGTTGAAAATTGGAAGGTTATTTCTTTTTCCAAAAGTGGCATAAAGGGAGGTTCTACGTCTTTGAGTCAAAATTGTCATTTTTCTTTCTTTTTTTTTCATTTCAAAAGTTTGTAGATTGTCGCTCTAAAGCGATTTCGTGATATTCCTATTCCTTACATTTTTTTAACCATTTGGAGAAATGGTTATTGGTCTCGTCAGGATAAGAAATTAAAAGCATATCTGAAGGTTTTCATTGGTTTAATCCGCATTTTATTCGTTTTATGATTGGTCTATACAGTAATCTGTATTTCCCTTTAATTTCAACAACGATGGATACCTTCTGTTGCCACTATGACGAAAAAGTAATAAAGCTACAAAAAAAAATAATAACTCAGAAACAAATTGAGATACAGCTTTCAAACAAATTGCATTTAAAAGTAATTTTTTTTCTCTATCCGACGGTGTAAAAAGTAATATTGTCGGATGTTTAGAAGTTTAAGAGTGAAATTTCATTCAAAATTGGCCGCCTGATTTCTTGGAAATCTGACGATGGAAAAGCCTTTTCCCGAACAGCCAATGAAATGCTTGGATATTTACGTAAGCTTCAGGTGGATAATACTTAAGTTTCATTAAATCTGACGGGTCGCAGGCGATATTTTTGGCTTGCAATTTTTACGTGTAATAACACTATTAATGTTTAATTCATGGCGTACGTAATGTATGATAATGGATGGTAACTCCGTGCGATTTTTTATGTCTTAAATTTCAGTCTTCGAAAAAATCGTTTTCCAAGTGGTCGTTGTAATTTGATAAATTGCTATTTTTTTTTATTATTATTATTTATTTATTTATTTATTTATTTTTTAGGTAGCTTTCATTACAAAAAGCTACCTATTGCAGCCGTTCGGAGGAAAGCGATTTCAAAAAATTTTGGTATATTTTCATCGATCATGACCCCCAGACCCCGAAACCACCCTCCGTTCAAAATTGATATATATATATATATATATATCAATATATATATATATATATATATATATATATATCTGACCTATGTCACACTGTAACTCTCGTATTTATGATCCGATTTCGATGTAATTCGGTGTGTACATAGTACATACCAATGTCTCGACCGAGTTCGTTGGCCAGCTTCATCCGCCATTTTGAAACAAAATGGCGGCCATTTAAAATTTTTAAAAAAGATTAAATTTTAAAATGTGGTACCAAAAAATTGAAAATGGAAAAATATTTTTTTTTATGTATTTGACCTTTATACAAATATTCCGGAGCAGTTTTTGTTTCGTCTATATCTTAAAAAATGGCTGAGTTATAGCATTTTGAATTTCTATTATGGCTGACATTTTGAAACGTCCTGAAATTTGTCACTCGATAAAAGGCGTATTTATGAACCGATTTGGATGTAACTTCGTTTATACATAGTAAACACGAATGTCTCGACCGAGTTCGTTGGCCAGCTTCATCCGCCATCTTGTTTAAAAATGGCGGCCATTTAAATTTTTAAGAAAACTTTAAATATGAAATGTGGTACCAAAAAATTGAAAATTGAAAAATTATTTTTTTCTTATGTGTTTGACCTTGATAAAAAGATTCGGGAGCAGTTTTTGTTTCGTCTATATCTTAAAAAATGACTGAGTTATAGCATTTTGAATTTCTAGCGTGGCTGACATTTTGAAACGTCCTGATTTTTGTCACGTGATAACAGGCGTATTTATGAACCAATTTGGATGTACCTTGGTGTGTACATAGTACATACAAATATCTCGACCGAGTTCGTTGGCCAGCTTCATCCGCCATCTTGTTTCAAAATGGCGACCATTTAAAAATTTTTTTTAATTTTAAATTTAGAATGAGATACCAAAAAATTGGAAAATGAAAAAGATTTTTTTCGTATGTGTTTGACCTTAATACAAAGATTCCAGAACAGTTTTTGTTTTGCCTATATCTAAAAAAAATGGCTGAGTTATAGCATTTTGAATTTCTATTGTGGCTGACATTTTAAAACTACCTGATTTTTGTCACGCGATAACAGGCGTATTTATGAAACGATTTGGATGTAACTTGGTCTGTGCATAAGCATAGTACATACCAATGTCTCGACCGAGTTCGTTGGCCAGCTTCATTCGCCATCTTGTTTCAAAAGGTTTGCATTTAAAAAAAATTTAATTTAAAATTTAAAATGAGGTATTAAAAAATTGGAAAATGAAAAAGATTTTTTTATGTGTTTGGCCTTGATACAAAGATTCCGGAGCAGTTTTTGTTTCTGAAAATTTGTTCTTTTGTTTATATCTTAAAAAATGGTTGAATTATAGCACTTTGAATTTCTAGCATGGCTAACATTTTAAAACGATCTTGTATTTGTCACGCGAAAACACACGTATTCGCCTATTTCGATGTAAGAGGGCCTGTGGATAGTATACATCAATATCTCGGCCAAGTTCGCTGGCCAGCTTCATCAGCCATCTTGTTTCAAAATGACGGCCATTAAATTAAAAAAAAATTATATTTAAAGTGAGGTACAAAAAAATTAGAAATTGAAAAAGGTTTCTTTCTTAAGTATTTGACCTTGATATAAGGATTCAGAAGCATTTTTTGTTTGTCTTTACCTTAAAAAATGGCTCAGATATAGCAGTTTCAATTTCTAATGTGGGTGACATTTTGAAAAATCTGATTTTTTGCCTGCGACAGCACTCGTATATATCAACCGATTCCGGTGTGAGTGAGCATGTGCACAGCAATTACTAAGGTCTCGACCAAGTTCACTGGTTAGCCTCATCCACCATGTTGTCTTAAAATGGCACTTTAAGAAATCGCCGAATTTGGCAACCAAATATAAGTTACGTTAAAGAAAAGCAACTGGGATAAAGCTGACTAATTTCGCGAAATTCTCATTCATTATATTGATAAAAATTAGTATTGAATCTCCTATATTCGGTTTCCACTAAATTGAGCTTTGTGTGTTTGAATAATATAAGTTGGCTTTTTTAAAATAAGGAATATGAATGCTACCTCTTCCTTCCGGCCAGTGCCGGAAGGACTTTTTACTCATTGAATATAATGCCTCTCGATGAACCTAACAAATTTTAAACTTGTTTTTCTCGAAACAATGCTTTTCAAAGTGGGCGATCATTTTTCCCGACAACTATTTGACCGATTTCATTTATTTTTCTTTTAAAATAAAGGTAATCGTTTTTGATGGAGCTTATGTCACCGAAAAGTAAAATTTTCATTGATTAACTAATTTTTCAAGCCCAAAAAATGTAAAAAAAAAAAAAAAAAAAAAAAAAAACATAGGCGAAAAAATAACCTTTTTTGTTCACCCCAGCTAAAAATGAACTGCAGTTTTTCTTTTTTTTTGAAGTTTTTCTACAGTCAACTTTAGAATTTCTGTAATGCGATCTCAGCTATAAAACTACTTCCGTTATTTTGCAGCTAATGCGAAGTAATTTTGAAATAATATGTTTGAAAAATTATCAGCTATTATCTGCAAAAATACTACAGTATTTGTGAAGTCATTTTACAAACATAAATTTAAAAAATGATTTGACGTCTGTAACAATACCTCAGGAAATTTGTAGTAATTTTAGTCATTAATTGAGAAGTACATTTTCTGATATGTCTGCAGTATAACCGTAGTTACTGTGTGTGAGGTAATTTTTCAGAACTTAATAGGAAAAAAAGAAATTTTAATTAAATTTCAAAATCCAGGAAAGAGCAATGGACCTCCCCCACCCCCTCTTCCTCAATTGAAAATTTCTTAGTTCCTGTTTTAGGTGCGTTCGTAGTTATATAAATACGTAACACCTATAGTCGTCGTTCAGTCCGTCTGTCCGCATACAACAGAGCAAAAACTGCCCAACCAAATGGTCTGAAATTTTAAATATACAATTGATGCAAAATTTTGTCGCGTCATTTCAAATTTTATGAAAATCGGATGTATAGCTTAATTACAGGGACAGTCAAAAGTTTTTCGTTACATTACGGCCAATGGGAAAAAATTATTGCATGTACATTTTAATGATGTTACAGCCTTCCGAATGGTTTGAAATTTTAAATATATAACTGTTGTAAAATTTTGTCGAGTCATTTCAAATTTTATGAAAATCGGATGTATAATTTAATTACAAGCACAGTCAAAAGTTTTCCGTTACATTAAAGCCAATGGGAAAAAAAATATTTCAAGTGCCTTTTAATGATGTTACAGCCTTTCGAACAGAATGAAATGGATTTGCACTTATGAAGTGCGCTAAAAATATACATTCAGTACTATATACAGTGTAAAAAATATTTATAAAACTAGTTATAGTACGAACACACCTCATTTGCCACGTTTGACGAGCAATTTCCATCTTGTTTATTTCAAGTATGGTGGCTAATTTGTCGAAAATCACCTTTTAAAGCTAAATGTTGGTATAAGCTTCAAAGAATCGGATGTGCTTTTCTTAATTTGTGACCCAATTTGTTTCAGATGCTTGTGACGTTGAATAACGGTCGCTCCATTTGAGGTTCGCGAAGTAAACCTACTCTTTCTTCCCTTCACATAATGCATATTATTCATTTTTTTGTCACATAAATAAGTTAGATATATAAGTGAAATATTAATAAATACAATGCATCATTATATCATTGTTTTCAGAAGAGTCTCTGAAAGCCTTCATAAAGTCTCTGAAAATTATTATAAAATATTAAATATTGATAAATCGGTTTATCTGTGATTCAGAATAATATCTTCACTGACGCTATTTTTTTAAAGGTTTTTTATCAATAAAATCTCAAGTATTCCGGAAATTATGGAGAAGGCAATGAAAAAACTGCTGCCACACTCCGAATGAAATTTTAATGCAGCTCAAAGCAGCTGCATTACAAAGAAATAAAAGTTGTGTTACAGAATAGCGGAATTTCTTTAAAGAATGCCGACGAAAAATAATCGATAAAATTGTGTTTTCATCGGTATCTTAAATGAAACGTGAAAGAATTATGAGTTCGCGGAAAAAAACAGTTTTTACAGACTTTCGACATTTATGAAAGTAATTTTTGTGAAATAAATAGACATAACTTTGAAGAAAATATGTTTCAAAATAATCATATTTAAAGTAACTTAAAGAGCTAAAGATTAGAATGGAATGGCTGAGATTTAATTTTCTTTCTTTGAAATTAGTATCTCGGATAAAAATCAGGAATAATGGTACACTCTTCAAATTTTATGGTACGTTAAACAAATTGTGGTGTTGTAGTACACAAAACCATTATAGTGAAACTTTTTACCAAAATTGGATACTTTATGAGAATCGTGAAATAGTGCAATATTAACCATATGCTGTAAAAAAAAATTGTAAACAAGCAGAAGAATTCTGGTCTAGGGGAAATTTGCACTAGGGGATTTTTTATGTATAAGAAATATCTGTATAGAGAAAGACCGATAAATTCAAATTTTTTTCTACATGTATATTTTAACGTGATTTCAAAGTGAGGGTGAGTTACAGATGCATTAAAATTAGATGAAAAGTCACTACATACCATTATGCAAGTAAAAAAAAAGATTCATAGAAAAAATGAAGCATTCTGGCACAAAAAAATTCGATGTGTTCAAGAAATACCTGTAGATATAGAAATTCTATAAGTACAGATACTTCTAATACAGTCGTGAAAAAAAATTACTCCCCATTAACTATGGGTGAAGAAAAGTATAGCCGTCTGAATCTTTAATAAAATTAAATATTCACAATAACTTATTCAATGAGTAGGTCTTTTATACACTTTACAATTTTAATCACATTAATATTTACAACTGCAACACACAACACCAGATCTTATTAATAATTCACATAGTTTTATGCCGGATCAAATCACATATTTCGGTCTTGGCCGGAGTCCACATTCGTTCTGAAGTTTTTTCCCCTAGGTTGGAACGATGGCAGTCCAAAAATCCCCAATAGGGAATACAGTATAACCTCGAAAATCCGGTATCATTGGGACCAAGACTAAGTCGGATTTTTGAAAATTTCAGATTTCTGAAAGATTATCAAAAGTACTTCCGATATTCTTAATAGTACCTTTAGCAAAATTTAATTCATAACCAAGTGATAATTATGAGATAAGAAACTAAATATTAAAAAAGAAGTTACTTATTAATTAAAATTTTCTATGTTACAAAAGAAAATTTTAATAAACAATGATATATTTTCCTTCCTCAGTTCTTTTCTCTTTAAGGGCACAGGGAAAGCAAAATTCAATCAAAAAATCGATTATTACTTTTTATATCATTAAAGAGTTTAAACTTTTATCTTTCCAACGATGTCTCACACATGTTTATATATATATATATATATATATAATAAGTGTTGAAATTAATAATTCTTTCTAAGAGTACTTAACAGCTTAATGGCCATTTAAATCTTTGACTTTTCTCAAAACTTAGATTTTTCATATTTATGTTCTTTTTTTCAATATCTATTAAACTTAAGAACTCAAATTTTTATTTAATACGCATATTATGTTATATTGTATACTTTAACGCAGGGATTTAATGATTTGTAGAGAATTATTCATTTTAGGCAGTGAAATCTTACCAAAAATGCTAATTTAAAAATGACTTTCAATAAATAATTAATAACTAATTTTGAGTTTCACTTTGTGTTAAAATACTAAAATCCTGCTATTCTAACTACTCTAAAAAATCTAGACCTCTATCTTTCATTATTTCTGAGAAAAAGGTACATAAAGTTGGTGAATTTAACATGGCGGTGATAGGGCTTTCCCGGTCCCCTTAACCCTTCGGGATGTCGCTAAACTGTCGATAATTCAATTCCATACTCAGCATGCAAAATTTTAGCAAAGCTTTTTTAAATTTCTTATGAAGTTCACCTTTTCTGCGATAGACAAATTTGAATGCAAATAAATGAATAAAAACTTCCAAAATTTCAGAGAAGAAAAACACAAGTGTTTATCCTGAAAAAAAAGAAAAGAAAAAAAATGACCTTGATGCTGGATTTTTGAAGTCAAACTATTCCCGTCCACATACTGACTGAATTGCAACATCCTCCCGCCCTGATGCATTCCTCAAATCTGATCTTTTTTATCATTATATAAATCTACAAAAATATTACTAATCATGAAATTCACACTCTTTGAATATAATTATACTATAAAATCGCACTACTAATAAAAAACTGCTAAATGAGTGCTAATAATTTTAATGCAAACAACAATTAACAAAACTGGGGAAAATCATCGTATAAAAATGCCTTGGTACCAACAGATTTGTAATAGCGCCGAATAATTACTGCTGTACTTAAATTTTGATAAGGGGATAATCTATGTACAGAAATTTTAACAAACATTAAAATGCTTAATACTAATACTTAATTTTCACATTATGTTTGAATTCTTCAATAAAATTTCTCTTCACATATCAAATAGTAAGTCATTCGATCAGAGCTGTGCGGAGGGGGCGGTCGCCCCGAGCGCGGAAATTGAGTGGGCGCCAAATTTGTATTACAAACCCCGTTTTTTCTTCTTTTTTGTAAAAAAAATAACATATTGTAAAAAAAAATTCCCAATAAAAGTACGTTCATTTTTCGTTTCAAAGCTATATGTGCATAGCATGGTCCCTTACCCTGCACCCAAATACAAATTTACGAATAATGCCTTTCTGTTCAAAACTTGTTTTAAGTTTTTGTCTTAATCTCTTTCGTTGACCTTCTCTTTTCTCAGTCCGTAATTTTCATTCTGTGCTTGTGGCAAAAACATATGCTCTCAAACTAGTACGGGGTTTTCTTCTGGGAATACAAAAGAGTTGTAAACTGCTATACTGTACTGTCATACATTTTTTCTATACTCGTTTCGCAGATTCTCTTTGCCAAAATCTAAGTGCAATTTTCTCTTATGTTATTTAGTTGTTTGGAGTTTCTGAATTAAAATTTAACGTAAAGTTCCAAAATAAATGAAAAATATGTATTCAATAGTACTTATTTATGTTTTACACTTTTCAATTTTGTGACACTTGTCACAAAGAAAAATTGTGTTTATGTATCGGGGGGGGGGGGGGGGTGCGCCAAATTGAACCTTGCCCGGGCGCAGTTTTCTCTTCACACGGTGCTGCATTCGATCAAAAATAGATTAGGAATTATAAAAATTTAAAGTGTAGAACTTCTAATGTTATATATATATAATAGCTTAAATTCCTTTTTATTCATTTCAAAACACATTGTAATGCGGGTATCTTTTTAAGGATAACTCAAAAATTGCTTGGCGGAATGAGCTGCAATTTGCATATTTGAAGTTTCTAGAAATCGATTTCTCTCAAAATCTTTATAAGTTACAATTCCTATTTCTTTTCAAAAATGAATTAAAAAAAATATTTTTTTTTCAAAATTTTGATATATATCATTAATACTGTATCAATATTATGAAGACGATTTATAAGAATTTTGAAAATTTAAAGTGTAAAACTTCTAATATTATGTATAATAGTTTACATTCCTTTTTATTCATTTCAAAACACATTGCAATGCGGGTATCTTTTTAAGTATAACTCAAAAATTGCTTGGCGGAATGAGCTGCAATTTGCATAAGTTTCTAGAATTCGTTTCTCTCAAAACCTTTATAAGTTAAAATTCCTATTTCTTTTGAAAAATTTATTTTAAAAAGTATATTTTTTCAAAATTTCGACATATATCATCAATTTTGCATCAATATTATGAAGAAGATTTATAAGAATTATGAAAATTTAAAGTGTAGAACTTCTAATGTTATCTATAATAGTTTACATTCCTTTTTATTCATTTCAAAACACATTGCAATGCGGGTATCTTTTTAAGTATAACTCAAAAATTGCTTGGCGGAATGAGCTGCAATTTGCATAAGTTTCTAGAATTCGTTTCTCTCAAAACCTTTATAAGTTGAAATTCCTATTTCTTTTGAAAAAATTATTTTAAAAAGTATATTTTTTCAAAATTTCGACATATATCATCAATTTTGCATCAATATTATGAAGAAGATTTATAAGAATTATGAAAATTTAAAGTGTAGAACTTCTAATGTTATCTATAATAGTTTACATTCCTTTTTATTCATTTCAAAACACATTGCAATGCGGGTATCTTTTTAAGTATAACTCAAAAATTGCTTGGCGGAATGAGCTGCAATTTGCATAAGTTTCTAGAATTCGTTTCTCTCAAAACCTTTATAAGTTAAAATTCCTATTTCTTTTGAAAAATTTATTTTAAAAAGTATATTTTTTCAAAATTTCGACATGTATCATGAATTTTGCATCAACATTATGAAGAAGATTTATAAGAATTTTGAAAATTTAAAGTGTAGAACTTCTAATGTTATCTATAATAGTTTACATTCCTTTTTATTCATTTCAAAACACATTGTAATGCGGGTATCTTTTTAAGGATAACTCAAATTTGCTTGCCGGGATGAGCTGAAATTTTGGATTTGCATATTTGAAGTTTCTAGAAATCGATTTCTCTCAAAACCTTTATAAGTTACAATTCCTATTTCTTTTGAAAAATTAATTTTAAAAAATATATATTTTCAAAATTTCGATATACAGTGAAACCTCTCTAAGGAGACCACCCATTAGACCATAACAAATCGGTCTTTCAGAGAGGTGGTCTCTGAATAGAGGTGATGGGTAAAGCAAAGTTTCATGAAATACATACTACATAATAAATATTATTGAATTAGTTTATTATTTTTCGTGCCTATGCAGCTTTAAAGAAGGAATTAATTGTAGTATGCTTTGATTTGAACAATTTTTGTTTATACACATTCTTTGATCTCTTTAAAGAAATCATTTATTTTATCATCTATGATAGTTATGGAATTTTCTATCAATCTATCGATTTCAAAAAGTTTTTCTTGATATGAAATAGAAGCTTTAACTGGCGGAAGTTCGTCATTTGAATCAGAATGTGCTCCTAAAATAATTTTTAAAAATCTCGATTGTAGTATTATTCATTTTTATAAATGATCGTAGAATTTATTTTTTAATGCAAAAATTTTAAAGTCTTATCCTTGTCGAGATTTTCTGTAATACGATTCTCCCGGTTTTCAGATAAATCATCGTAACACCCAAGAGCTTCCATGTGTTCATTTGATTTGGGGTCATAATAAAAAAAGAGGGGGGGGGGGAGATGACCTTGATTCACCAGGTCTTAGGAAGCAAGTAGACTTAGCTGATCGTGTTTTCCGGAGAGAAGTGGAATTTTGAGATTTCCCCATGCAAAGGAAAGTAATCCTACTCTTCGACTGAAAAGTTGAAAAGTGGTATTTCAAGGAGAGAGACTGGAAATAGTGGTCCTTTAATCGAGGAAAACTAACATTGACCCTATAGCCAAAAACTACAGACCATAAATAAACGGTCTTTATGAGAGGTGGTCTTTCAGGAAGGTTTCACTGTATATCATCAATATTATGAAAAAGATTTATAAGAAAGCAACAGTAGCCATCCGTATCGACAAAGGAAAAGCGAAGCTCAATCTTCGAAGAGGTGTAAAACAAAGAGACACGATTTCACCCATAGAATAGGAAGCGGCTGCACAAAACCTCACCTCATCGAGTTGACGGCTGAAATTTCAGGATTAGTTAAAACTCGATTCACATATTAAAATGCAACTGGTCTGCCAAGTCATATCTTGGTGGAAAACATCTGCAAACGCAATTTTAGTGGTTGGCTGGTACATTTACCATTATGTTTTTCTGCTTACCCGTATTTTCATACTTCTGGGTGCATAAAAACACAATGATAAACTCATGAAAACAACACAATGAAAACAACAAATGGTCTGCTGGTGGGGACCACCAAGATAGGACTTGGCAGACAAGTTGCATTTTAATATACGAATCGAGTTCTGTCTAATCCTGGAAATTCAGCCGTCAACTCAATGGAGTGACCGTTGAGGACTCCGGTTTAGTAAGCTTTTTACTGCTGTCTTAGAAAATAATTTCAACAAACTGAATTGGAAAACAAAAAAGCGATTAGAATAAATGGGGAATATCTATATTATTTCCGGTTTGCTGGCAACATTTTAATTTTCAATAGCAGTCCTGAAGAACTGGAAAATATGTTAAAATATTTTACAGAAACTAGAATTAACACGTTAAACGCGACGCCGGTCCCTGGGGACCGGCATTGATCTTTCCGTTTAGGCGACGCCGGTCTCTAGGGACTGGCGGTATAAAATTATAAAAATAATATATTATATAATATTAAAAACATTTTTCACTTTTTTAATGTATTTTATTAAAACATTTTAAATATAAAAAGGGTTTTCCTTCACAAGAATTACAAAAATAAATAACTTTTTTAGTGCAATTTTTAGCTAATTTACTTCCAAATTTACTTCCAAATCCTCGAAAAAAAAAAAAAAAAAAAAAAAAAAAAAAAAAAAAAAACAATTTGCGTATTTTCACAATTTCTGTGTATGCTGTCGCTTAAACGGAATTAAAGTAAAATTAGTGTCGCGTTTAACGTGTTAACGTGGAATTAAAAATAAATTTGGGAAGACTAAAGTGATGTTCAATTCATTAGCACTAAAAAGGAAATCGTCTGCAACACTGATAGGAAGTGCACAGTTATGTGTATCTTGCACAGGAAATATCATCGGGCAAAAGCGTCATCAATGAAATCAACAGAAGTGTAAGATATGGATGAGGGGCTTTTGGGGAGAACAATATTATTTTGAAGAGGAAAATGTTTCTTTGCTTGAAAAGAGAAGTGTTTAAGTAATGAGTTTTGCCTGCACTAATTTATGGAGCGGAAACATGGGCCCTAGCAAAGATGTTACAAAGTTTACAAGTAACACAGCGAAGTATGTAAAGATGTTTGCTTGACGTAACTAGAACAGACAGAAAAAGAATAACCTGAATAAGAAGACAAAGGGTTTTTGACATCATCGAGAGAATTAAACGGTTAAAATGGTAATTGACTGGCACATTGCAAGAAAACAAGATAATACATGGAATACAAACGCCCTACAGTCATATCCCAGAAATTTAAATCGACCAAGAAGACGACCTGAAGATAGATGGAGTGACGAAATCTGAAAAGTGGCTGGTGTTATTTGGAAGGTTAAAGCTCTAGACAGGAAACAAATGGAAAATCTAGAGGAGAACTATACCCAGTTGTGGATTTCAAATTGTTGTTGATGGTGAGGATCATGCTGATACATATAAAAAATTTAATTTGTTGAAAGTCAGTTTAAAAGCGTTATTATTCTTCTAGCGTCATAAAGTTTTCCAGTAAAGCCTTTCACCTTACCTTATGCTTAATCTTTAAAAATGTATTCTAATTCATTTTAAGGCTTTTATATGCAACTTAAAATTTGGCATTAAATAAAATAGAATTACAAATACATTATGATATCTAGACATCTATGAAATTCCAGTTAACCTAGATTATCGAGCTTTTAAAGTAGTCTGTTTTTTATCAAGAGTTATCGATATGTTCTGTAACGTTACTATCTGCTTTAATGTATTAACTATAAAATAAAATACCGATTTTTTGGAATTCTGCCAGTTTTCGAAAATGTTTCGACATTAAATGTCCTTGAAATTTTTTTCGAATGACAATAATTAACAATCTGTTTTTGTATTCTTCTCATAGCTTTTAACTTTTGAGTGAACGAAATGTTTCATTTCGAGTAATACATTATTCTGTTCTTTTGAGTTTTATGTCTTTTGAAACTTTTAAGAAACTTCGCTAAGTTTTTAGTCTTCTTTTTTTTTGGAAAAAAGTTATTTAAGGCTGTTGTGTTTCTTGACTCTCCAGAGACGATCTATTTATCGCATTAAAGTGTACTTCAGGCAATAAATATTTGCAAATTTGAAAGAAATGTTTTAAGGGAGTCTAGAAAAAGTAAAGAGAGAGACGCGAGGAAAATATTTTCCCGTTTCGAATATTAATTAATAAATTATTTTGTAGCAAACAAACGCACAGAAACACTTGCGCACGGATAAATACACACACATTGTCGTAGACAGAGGAAATGGGCTTATAGATACCACTATTTTTTAATAGAAAATTTTAACTTATTTAATCAAACAATTACGTTATTAATCAAAGCGAAAATTTCTGTTTAAATACAGTGGTATATCTCCCCCTCCCACTGGATATGCCACTTTCCATTCTTAAAGCGGCCGTTAGAAACACAATGGCGGATCCAAGGGGGAGGTAACAGGGGTCATGATCTCCCTCTGAACCCCAACAAAAATATTCTACAGATCATTTTTTAAATGAATACACAATAGAGTCCCGTTTATCCGAGTCAAGATTAACCGAGTTTCCGCTTTAACCGAGTTATTTTGTTCTGATGATCTTATGGATTCCATTATTATGAAACAGCCATTATACGTAAATGAAGTATTAGGTGAAGATGAAAGAGCAGTCGTAAAAAGTTAGAACTCTGATTTTCTGGTCAGAATGGGAAAAAAATGGGCATATTTTTTTTTTCCATTTTTTTTTTTTATATTTTATATTTTTGCGAATATTAATTCAAATTTTTTGTATTCACGAATGAAAATGACTTCGCGAAAATATCAGAGAAGTAGTTAGTTTGGGTTTGGGAATAGCTTTCTACATAAAAAATTCCCATAAGGAGATGTGATCCCCTCCCACCCCAAAAAAAGGAAATCCATGACCCCCTCTAAATGGTGAACTCGATCCGCCCTTGTAGAAAGACGCCATTTATGAGCTTCTAAAATTTTTTTGGAAAGTCGCACAAGAGGTATGGGATAAATTAGAGATGAACGTACAATGAAAAATTACTCTATCATCAAAAGTTGGAGCCAAAGCTATAACCAAAGTCAAGGTTATCCAATGGAGATATAACCTTTCAAGAAATACAGAATTTATATGGGGTGAGACTCCATACATAACTCACAACTCACTTTTAGGACGAACACTGACATTTATTGAGACGAACACACAAACAAAAAATACAGATATAAACATTCTTCTCGTTCTTTAATTAGCTTAAAGTCTATAATTCAGGACGTCGTCGAATATTTCTGAGATTTTCTTACGTCGTGTAAATATTCAATCTTATTTCACCGAAATATGTTCTGTTCTTTTTTAACAAAACCTTCCGTCGTCAAACTCATTTCGTTCTCTTTACTTCTTCTGCATGTCCACTTCACACAGCTTCGTTAAGGCTCGTTTCCTTTTTAATCTCGAAGCGGAAAATACGGGACACTCAGTCTGATGCAGGTGTTGCTTGCGAAATTCTCCACAAGCGGCCGTCCTGACATCTGGAGCTGCCGCAGCGACATGTGGTAAAATAGAATCTGAAAAACAAAAAACAAAAACCAGTAACTGTTCTTAGGGGAAAAGAAAAAAAAAATTAATCTGCACATCATAGTTGAAGTAGCGTAACATCGCATAGAGATTTCTTTGAAAGCAGTGACTTGTAAAATGTTTATAGGACACAGAAAAAAAAGATTTAAAAAAAAATTTTTTTTTTTTTTTTTTTTTTTAGGTTTCAGTTTTCGTCAGGCCAAGGTTTCATGTATTCAGCGCAGGAGCTAGTATTTATCGGTCCTTCAGTTGATGAGATTTTCGTTACGTCGTAGGTGTCGTTAGACTTCACTTTGATTACTTTATACGGACCTAAGTATTTAGATTTCAACTTTAAACCTGGTCCTTGCTGGGTTCTCTTAATTGCTACAAGGTCACCAAGCTTGTACTTACGGGGTTTCTTACGTCGTAAATTATAGTGCTTGCGATTTTCTTGTTGAATTTCCAGAATATTCTTCTTGGCTTCTTTACGGAGCTATTCTCTGTCTTTCATGAATTGTTCTTCGACTGCACTGTTTAAGAGGTCAATAATTTGTACATCTTCTTTCTGTTTCATTTTTGTACCAAATAATATTTCAAACGGTGTTCTCTTAATGCTTCTTTGGTAAGTTGAATTAATGACTTGTTGAACTTTAGGAACATGTTTAAACCATTTGGTCGGTTCGTCTTTGGACATTTTAGAGATTACAGAAATTATGGTGGAATTAAGTCGCTCTACTTGACCATTGGCACGGCGAAGGCCAGTTGTAACTGTCTCGTGCTTTATATTTTCATCTTGACAATAATCAGCAAATTCTTTGCTTGTAAATGCAGGACCATTATCGCTAATGATAATGGAAGGATTGCCAAAAGTATGACTTTGTTGTCCTAGTTTTGATATAACTTCGGTAGCAGAAGTACTTTTACATGGATACAACCAGACGAATTTAGTAAATGCGTCTATTAAAGACAAAATATGTTTATAATTTTTGTTGGTTGTTTCAAGAGGGCCTAAATGATCAATGTGGTAGGTTTGGAGAGGAGTCTCTTCTTTAGGTAAGGGATGCAATTCACCTTCTTGTTTGCCACGTTTGCGATTATACAAAAGGCATGTTACACAATTTGCTATAATTTTATCAATTTTATTTGACATATTAGGGATGAGAAATTCTTCGTTAAGGAGTTCTTCACAGCGTTTACGGCCAAAATGTCCTTTGTCATGAACGTGTTTAATGACATTTAGCTGCATTTCATCCGGCACAACTATCAGATCGATACCTTTATGATTTTTATAGAGAACGTTATTTTTAAGGAAATAGTTGTCATATGGCTTTGTTTTCAAAATTTCTTTGATGGCCTGTATATGTTCGTCAGTGTTCTGTGATTGTATGATTTTGGTAGTAAAACTATCTTGAATGATCATACATATTGGATTTCTACTTAAAGCATCGATATGGCGCATGCGTGTACCTTGTCTGTGTTCGATTGTATAGTTATAGTCAGCTAACATTAATACCCATCGAGCAATCTTGGTGCAAAGATCTTTTTTATTCATAGTAAGGGCGAATGCGTTGCAATCTGTGACTATCTTGAAAGGAATACCTAGAATGTAAACGTGAAATTTTTTAAGGGTTTCTATGACAGCTAAAACTTCTAATTCATAACTCGAATATTTACGTTCGGCATCTGTGGTTTTTTGCTCATAAAATAGACAGGGTGAAATTGATTGTCAATAGAAGACTTTTGAAGGAGGACTGCTCCGTAACCGTCAATAGATGCATCACAGTGAACTTCTGTTTCGTTACTAGGGTTATAAATGCTTAAAACAGGGCCTGAAGAAAGGATGTGTTTCAGCTGATTAAATGCATTTCGTTGCTGGTCGCCAAAGTGAAATTTAGTGTCCTTTCTAAGAAAATCTGTTAAAGGCTTAGCTATTAAAGAGTAATCTTGAATGAATTTACGAAAATATGAAGTTAATCCGACAAATGAATGTACATCTTTTATACTTTTAGGTTCTGGGAAATTAAGGACAGCTTTAGTTTTTAAGGGGGATGGGTGCAGTTGACCATTTTTAATGTGGTAACCCAAAAAATCAATTTCTCGTTGTAGAAAGTGGCATTTTTTGAGATTCAGTTCTAAACCATATTCGGATGCAGTTGTAAGGACGCGTTGTAATTTCTGGAGTCCTTCGACTTCGTTTTCAGCTGGTATTATGAAGTCATCCATATAGACAATAAGTACTTTTTCATTAATGAGGTCTCGAAAAACGTTATAAATATATCTTTGAAACACTAAGGGTGCATCGCTGAGGCCATAATTCATATATAAGAATTCAAATTGACCAGAATGTGTTACGAAAGAAGTATATTTTCTACTATTTTCTTCTACTTCGACATGAAAAAAAGCATTTTTAAGGTCAAGAGTAGTAAATACTTTTGCAGAATGCAACTGATCAATAATGTCATCAATTACTGGGAGGGGAAAACGTTGTTTGTGTGTTTTAGAATTTAACTTCCTATAGTCAACACACAATCTATATGAACCATCTTTCTTTTTTACTAGGACAATAGGTGATGAAAAATTACTAGTGCTTTTACGAATAATTCCTTTTTCGAGCCATTCAGAAATTTGTTTTTCGACGAAGTTTTTCTCTATTTGCGCCAAGCGCCTGGGAGGACAAGTAACAGGTTCTTCGTTTTCCAGATGAATTGATAATTTAACATCAGTTGTCTTTATTTTTTTAGGAGAATAATTTTGAATAAGTTCTGAAATTTTTAAACGTATTGTTTCATCGGTAATATGAGATAAATCAAGATTAAGATCGTCTAACACATGAGCAATATTAATCAAAAAATTATTGGACGTATCGTCATTTTTCTCGATTTTTTGCATCGAAATATTATTTCCAGAAATTGTTAAAATACTTTGTTGAATGATATCTGTACCAATAATAAGATCAAAAGATATGGAATAATCTGGGACTACATAAATATTAGTTGTATAATTAAAATCATCTATCATAATGTTCGTAGAGAAAAAACCTAGGGGTTTGATTATAGTATTTCCTAATCCAGTTAATGTGATAGTTGAATGTTCAAGGTTCGAAATTGTAGGGAGTTTGCGATAAATACTTTCCTTTAGTAAACTCCTTTCACTACCCGTGTCTACCAATGATGTAACATTTACAGACGAAATAATGACTTGTTTGGTCATGAAAGTGTTCGACGTGACAGTGGCAGCATTGGAGGGCTCTGACTTAACTCTAGGCCTCCTTGGTTGATCACATTGAGCCGATTTATGGCCAAAATTCGAACAATTAAAACAACGAGGGCCTTTATCTTTATGTCTGCATTAGCTACTTTTATGATTCGACAAACCACAATTAAAGCAAAAAAGATCAGATTTTGGTCGAAAGGATTTCTCTTTCACTGGCATTTCAGGTTTGACTTTACGAAATTTAGTGTTCTCAAAGTCATGTCAAATTTTGTCATAAATTTTGAGCTTTTGCTTGAATTCTACTATGGATTGGCATTCATATAACATTGATTTTCTGAACACCGGGTCGGGTATACCATTTATGATGTATTGCATTAATGCGGAATCCTCGATTTTACCACGCGAGCATATTTGTTTCATGATAAGAAAATATTCTTCTATTGATTCATTTTCTTGCAATTTTCGTTTATTTAATATATCATGTAACTCGGCAGAATTATAAGTGGTGCTAAATTCTGATATTAAGAGTTGTTTAAGTTTGTCATATGAATTGATATGAAATTCTGTTTGTGCTAATAACTGGGTTTTTCCTCGTAATGATCTTTTACAAAATATGAATTTATGAAAGTCAGATAAATTAAACATATTAGTAACATCCTCAAAATTATTAAACCATACGTGTATATCACTAAAAGAACTACCATCGAAAGGAGGTATTACACTTTCAATATCAGTAAAATTAATAGACGATGGCATAAAACTTTGAACTGGAAATTGCTGTTGTTTGTCAAAATTTGATAATTCAGTGTTATTACTTGAAGTCACATTATTTGAAGGCAGTTCGGGTTCCGAGTCGGTGTCACTTTCATTTTGTATAATATTATTTTGTAGTAAGGTCAAGTCTGAAAGGTATGTAACTAATCGGGTTGCGAGATCGTTTAAAGATCCCTCATTATCAATACAAAGTAGATTGCACACTGTAATCAGATCATTTAATGAAAAATCAGTTTGAACTTTAGTTATTTTATTTTTGAATTCGGTGCTGTCGGTTTGAAACCCGAAACCAGTAAAATCACGTATTCTCTTTCTATTAGAGCGATCACCGTCAGCATCAAATAGGAATTTATGCAGCAATTTAATTTTATGCGTTCGTTCGTTTTTAAATGCAACTTCCAGTTCAGGTATCTCAACTAACTTCATAATCAAAATAATAATAATGAACTCACCGTTAGAATAATATCCGGCTTGAATATGTAGGATGAATAACTCTAATTAATCATATTGGTGGGTTGACTGTCACTTCTGACACCAATTTATGGGGTGAGACTCCATACATAACTCACAACTCACTTTTAGGACAAACACTGACATTTATTGAGACGAACACACAAACAAGAAATACAGATATAAACATTCTTCTCGTTCTTTAATTAGCTTAAAGTCTATAATTCAGGACGTCGTCGAATATTTCTGAGATATTCTTTAGTCGTGTAAATATTCAATCTTATTTCACCGAAATATGTTCTGTTCTTTTTTAATAAAACCTTCCGTCGTCAAACTCATTTCGTTCTCTTTACTTCTTCTGCATTTCCACTTCACACAGCTTCGTTAAGGCTCGTTTCCTTTTTAATCTCGAAGCGGAAAATACGGAGACACTCAGTCTGATGCAGGTGTTGCTTGCGAAATTCTCCACATTTATGCATAGAAAATAACTGACAAATTCGTTTCCATGCACAAATGACCTTAGACTGAGGTGAGATATATCGCTGACAATTACTTTAATTCACATCATTAGCTATTATTTTAAGCGTAGAGTGTAGTCGTTGGTCAAATACACTAGTGCAAAACTTAAGCTACGACACAAAATGTTAATTTTTAAACACGTGAGTACTCAAAAGGAAATTCTATAAACTGCAAGTGTAAAAAATAGGTGTTATCTTAACAGCATAGCCAGCCTATGGGAAGTCTCCATGACCTCACAAAGGGTCGCAAGTGTCACAATCACTAAAATGAACTGGAATGTGATATGTTTCATTCGTCTCATTCTTAATCTCATTTGATCACCCCACTGAGAAGTCGCTATCATTACTGCTGCTTTGTGACGAGTCACCAGATGACTTTACAATGAAGTCACCTTGTGACCCCCATGTGAACGTCATTCGGAGACTCCATTGTAAAGTCATCACGATAGCTGTTTTGTGACGAGTTCCCAAGTGATGGAAAATGAAATCATCTGGTGACTTTTCACAAAGGAGCGCAATGGTGACATCACAGTAGAGTCTCGGTCACCTGAAAGTCACCATGTGACTTCATTGTGACCTTATTTGGAGACTTAGCACAATACAATGCTCAAGATGACTTCAAAACTGAGTCTTCAAATGACAGTCACATGAGAATCACAAGGTGACCTCGCTGTAATGTCACCCGGTGACTCATCACAAAGCAACAGTTACAGTGACTTCTCAGTGGAGCCACTATATGACGACCATTTTAGAGCAATAATGAGACGAGTGAAAGATCCCAAATTTTATTTCTCTGTAATGACTGTGACACTTGTGTCCATGTGTGACATGAAGGAGATGCCACATCAACTAGGTGTGTTGTAGATATAATACCTATTTGCTACACCTGATATTTATATCATTTACTTTTGAGTACTCACATGTTTGAAAATTAGCATTGCTTAAGTTTTGCTCAACAGTGTAATTGCACCTAATTTTTTTTATATCACTTTATTCTTTTTCAGTTCAGATAATCTCTTTTGAAATTCAAGCCTGATTTGCCGCACTAGTTCAGCTTAATCCGCAACACCTGGCTTGGGTCAGACCAAACAATGAATTTTTGTCCGGGCTACGAACTCCGATGAGGATGAAAATATATTCTTATTTCGAAATGTTGGATTTGCTTGCAGTTGATGCATACACAAATCCATTTTGTTGCTCGTGTGGAAACGTGTAGCTATAGAAATGACTAGATTACGCATACGGGAGAAAAGTTGATTTTACGTGCGCAAACGCAACTAGAACGGCAAATGGTCGGAGATCAACCCGGAAAAAATGAAGTGTGTGTTGAATTCAGGTTGAGTACTCACATGTTTGAAAATTAGCATTGCTTAAGTTTTGCACACCAGTGTAATTGCACCAAATTCTTTTTGATATCACTTTATTCTTTTTTAGTTCAGATAATCTCTTTTGAAATTCAAGTCTGATATGCCGCACTAGTCCAGCTGGATCCGCAACACCTGGCTTGGGTCAGACCAAACAATGAATTTTTGTCCGGGCTACGAACTCCGATGAGGATGAAAATATATTCTTATTTCGAAATGTTGAATTTGCTTACAGTTGATGCATACACGAATCCATTTTGTTGCTCGTGTGGAAACGTGTAGCTATAGAAAGGACTAGATTACGCAAACGGGAGAAAAGTTGATTTTACGTGCGCAAACGCAACTAGAATGGCAAATGGTCGGTGATCAACACGGATAAAATGAAATGTGTGTTGAATTCAGGCATTTTTACCCGGGGGCGGGGATTTTAAGAGTTCCGGGCTAGTATTGCTAGTGGGCTATATATTTTTAATTCAGATTTCTTGATTGGCACCATTTTTTTGAAATGATAAAATTGCTTTATTTATAAACCTATTTATTAACGCGAAAACAAGGGGAAGTTCACAATTTCTAAAAAGTGGTTTAACAAAATCTTGGACTTCAAAATCAGAGAAATGAAATTCACGTAATCTTGTTTCCAAGCAAGAAAGAGCACCTTCAATCGGAACATTACTAAATAAGGATTTGACATTACAAGAAAGCATAGAACAATTGGATGGGTCAATGTTTCTTAATTTACTAACAAAATCATAAGAATTTTTTGTTGTATGAGAATTAGAAATGCATAAAGGAGATAAAAATGGATATTAAAAATTTGGCAAGAGGATAAGTAACAGTACCAATATTAGAGACAATGGGTCTTAAGGGGACATTGGTTTTATGAACTTTAGATAAAGCATAAAAACAAGCACAGACGGCTGAAGAAGGGATAACACAGTGTTTAGTAGCGTCATTTAAAACAACAGAATTCTTAACAGATTTTTTTGAGAGCGGAAAGATGCGAATTAGTAGGATCTTTTTTTTTTAACTTCAAAGTAAGGACCTTCAGATAAGAGAACGTAAACTTTATCAGAATAATCTTTTTTATCCATAAGGACAATTTGACCGCCTTTATCAGCTTTAGTAATAATAAGATTACCATTGAACTTAAGCTCATTCAGAGCGATATATTAAGAACGTGATAGATTAGGTTTAAATTTTAAATTATTAGAAGAAATTGTATCAGCAAGGATGTGACAAAGAGTTTCTTTTTGAAAAAGAGTAACTTTACTATTTTTAAAGTAAGATTCAATATGAGCAATCAATTTGGTGAAAGAAGGTTTGCAAGACTGAGAAAAATTTAAACAAAGATCTAAAATGCTTTTTTGCTCAGGAGTTAAGATATGAGAGGAGAGATTAACGATGCTGTTCTCATTTGATAGATACTTATTTGAAAATTGAGACTTTTTTTTGCTTATTGCACAACGAAGAAAACTTTTTACCAAGCTTATTTTGATGAGCAATTTATTATTATTAATATTTCAAGTGAATATCTTTGGAAGTTTCCGAGAACAGGTACATTAATTTAACGCGGTAGGTATAGGGATTTCCAACTGCCCAAAGTGAATTTGGGAAACAAAAGAGTAATTACCAAAATTAAATGCGTATTGAAATATATATTCTAATCTTCATTTTTATTTTTATTTTATTTTCTACATATTAGTGTTTCAAATGCTTCATTGTTACAGTCAGTTTACGTTTTTATCGAGCGTGGAATTAGGGCCATGCTGTTGTAACTCATATGCAGTTTCTAAATGTAAAAAATATATAGCGACTTATCACCTGATCCCCACTAAAGACAGAATTCCTTACAATTAATTTATTCACTTATAATAAATTTATAAAAATAATAAAAATAAAGTGTGGGCATCTGTGTAGTTACACCTTTGTAACTATTTTTAAAATTTCTAGCCTATCAGAAAGCGAGGAAAAAATCGATTTTAAAATTGCATGTTTACATGCATCGATCAAGTTCAGCTAAAAAAAATAAGTCCAATTATTATTCTTCTCTTGATGTTAATGCAACCGAATTTTTAGGTGTTGTCTTATTATTTATCTCTCAGTAATACTGTTCGAAATAGTCTATATTTAGCCTAAATAACACATCTAAATTTCGAAGCTGATCTATTTTCGTGAACGGAAAACAAGACTTAATAACTGCCAGAGAAACTGACGCAGTTAATTCATAATCCCCTTTGAAATGACATATAACAATTCAGAGAATAACATTTTGAAAAATATATATTTTTCATTCTTTTGAATATTTGAATTGCTATAAATTAATCATGTGAGTTTTTGGAAAATTAAACAAAAACATTATTAAATATACAATTCTTTCCGTGAATTTAATTCTGCGAAATTATAATAAAAAGGACATTCCTTCGAATTAAACAATTAAAATAGGAAAATATTGAATTTTCCGTATAAAAGAATTTGTAATTGGCTTTTTAAATTCTAATGCACATCTGAACAATTTATTAATATTTATTGAGGTTGTGAATATGAAGTCAATAAAATTTATTTCGTTATTTTCAGAATTTACCTTTGCATAATTTGCTTATTTCCTTTTCGACGAAAAAAAAAAGGCTAAATCTTGTTAATTTTTTGTAAAAAGAGCTAAGCTAACGGAAATCTAATTAATCAAATAGTATTCGGTTCTTTTCAAAAATAATCCTTTCAAATGGTTCCTGAAGGAAAATTGAGTAACAACAAAATTTCAGGAGATACTTTTATATTTATCTTTGAAAGATGACTATTTTCATTATCTTATATCGATCCTAATTTTTTTTTTAAACCTTCAGAACATTCTTACGGAAGTTAGAACGCGGTAGGACTAAAAATGTAAAAGAAAACAGTAGTAATAACTAAATAAATTCAGAATTATTCTTGACAAAGGATAAAAAGTTTGATAAATATAAAAATGTATGGCAACATGAAAGCGTATTTTTTTTTTAATAATTTCCTACGGATCAGAAATGTAGTGAAAGGTCTATGGAGGTATACGCCATATAGCTTCTGAATTTATTTAAGAAGCATCGTATACCCTGTGTTTCTCAAATAAAGTTATAGCGTATACTCTAACCATGAAACTTTATGACTCTAGAATACCCCCCGGTATTTTTAAGACTACATCACCGCTACAGATATTCATGCAGCTGCATTCGTATGCGCAACTTTGTGGAAAATTTACATTCTGCGTAAAAAGTACCCAGAATCGTAAAAAAATAAAAAATAAATAAAATATTCACAAAATTTATTTTGTCGCCTTCAAAATGGGCCCTATAGAGTCAAATACAACTATACCGTCTTCGACCCAATCCTCCATATATTTTTAGTAGGCTGATTGAGGTCCAGCAGGTCGATTTAGTCCAGCATTCATAGCGAATATTCTTGTATGGCCTCAACTGACTCAAAACACTTTCTTCGAATCGATAATTTTAGCTTCGGAAACACAAAAAAATCAAACGGACCATATCAGGCGAGTACTAAGCTTGGCCTATTATATTCGCTGCATTTTTAGGAAAAAACTCTAGTACTGCGATAACTTTGTGCGATATTGCATTATCGTGGTGCAAAATCCACACAAAATTTCCGTTATTTTTACGATGTTTGGCACACGAAATTTCATTTGAAATACAAAATTTATACAAAATCTGTGATCAACGAATTTTTTCTATTGTCAAAAATCACAGAGCAAACAAATCTAATGACAAAAAAACAGCTTTTACCAATACACTAATTAAGAAATGGCGCTTAAAATCCCCTTTATAACTCGATACAATGGTACCCGTTTACAGAAAAAAAAATTGTCGTGATATCTTTTACAAACGTCTTTAAAATGATAGATTCCGGGTACTTTTTACAAATAATAGATGTATGCTATTGATTATTTTTTATGGAAATATTCCGTAAGCCTACTTGAACTATATATTTAACTCATTGAACTCTAGACCAGCGGTCTCTAACAAGTGATCCGTGGACCATCAGTGGACCGCGAAAAAAATTTTAGTGGTCCGCAAAAAGTTCAAATTACAATTTGCGTTTTTATGTTATACTAGTAACAAAACAAGAAGTGCATTTTAAACGATATTTTTTATAGATGTTTAGTTTTGTAAGTTTCGTTTATGGCAAGTATTTATAATCAAAATGATACATGCTGTTCGTTATAGATTTGCAAAACAGGTAATAAAAAAATCAAAGAAAAAATTGTTTTAAATATAAATAAAATACAAGTTTCTTAATAACTATTCTACCAATGTATTTATGTTCTTACAAAATTCATACTGGTGGTCCGCAGGATTTGATATTATGGATTTGGTGGTGTGTGAGGTACGAAAATTTGGAAATTTGTTCTCTGGGCGATTCAAAAGCCACAACCTCCTCCAAGTGGAACCGCTGAAGTCAAAGGGTTACATTTTTGGAGCTAATAGTTCATTTTAAGGGGTCTCAGGACTGTTAAAGCTTCAAAATTTTCCGAAATTTAAATTTTTTTATAAATTAAACTCCTACTTTTTCTGAACATTTTGATGTAATTCTTACTTTGAAATTCCCATTAGAACAGAAGTTACGCTTTTAGAATTACACCCGCTCAATAGCCGAAGTGGCAGCTCCGAAAATTCGGAGTCATTTTTCTCAAAAGTTTGGACCTAATGCATATGATACCTCAAAAACTTCTCAATATGTTTTCATGAAATTTTCTAAATATATGTTTCATGTTTGTCTGTATAAACTTAACCTAAAAATTCCTTTTTATTGTTCAAAAAAATATGTGTTAGGAAATTAAACTATTGAAATTTCCAAAATTTTGTATTAGCTAAATACAACTTTGTATTAAAAATATAAAAATGCTTCAAATATATTTTTTTTAGGTTCAGAGTAATTACTACAATCTGAAGTATAAGTAGGCATCAAAATTTTCATTGTAGTTTCAGAATTAATTTAGTAATCCTGCGCGTAAACTGTCTTACCAATTTTCCGCTCGGCAAATGTCTGACAGTTCGAAACTCCGATAAATATTAATTCTTAATCTTGTAATTTTCCGAATATATGAAATTAAAAATATACTTATCTATTTCATACCTCTCAAAATTTTATTTTAAAATCATATACATTTTAACATAATAAATGTTAAAAATGGTCATTTTTATCATTTTTTTTTTCAATTTTAGGAGTCCTGAGACCCCTTAACAAAATATATAGGGTGATCAGACATTTCCATACGTTAGGGGGAAAAGATAGACAAGTAGGACAATAAATTACACTTCACTAACAATTCCAAATCCCTTTAAATATGAAAAATATAAATTTTTAGAATATTAATCCTTCCTCAAACATTTTCTTACTTAATACATATCTGCAATGGAATTAATTATTTATAAGCTTCTTCACTGAAAGACATAATTTAATAAATCAAAGAAAACTATGTAAAGCTTCTCTGGGCTTTCATTTAATAAAATTTCATTTACTTTGAATTTTTAATCGTATTACATTGATTTTAATAACGTATTTATCAAGTTTGACAAGATGCAGTCAATAAAATTGATTTCGTTATTTCAAGGATTACCTTCAATAAATTTACTTATTTTCTGTTTACTCGGAAGAAAAATTTTTAAATCTTGTTAAACTTAAAAAAAAAAAAAAAACTGAAACAGCTGAAATCTAATTAATTAAATACTATTTACTTTATTCGGACATTAATTCTTTCAAATGATTACTGGAAAAAAAGTTTCATAATACAGATTTTTAGTTCAGAAAATTTAATAAAATACTTCGTTATTTTTCTTTAACAGAGGTATTCTCGTAAATATAATTATAAATACATTGCGTGTAAGAGGATTAAGTTATTTGATAGTAGAAAAATTATTCGAAAAAAGATTTTGCTTAACCCGGCAGGATGGGCGCGGGGTGTTTAGACACCCAACGCCCGAAAATATTCGTCTGCTGTCTTTCCCTATAAACTGAAGTGGTCGGGTCCAACAGTACCTACTTCCAAGGTCACCTTACGTGCGTAGCATATGAAAACGGCGAATTCAGACTCTTTTTTGTGTGTGTTGTAGAATTCTAGCAATTCGTATAGACATTGAAGCTATAAGTAAAAACTGCAAAAAATCTAAAGTTTCTCTTCCATATACACCCTAATTATTATGAAAATTCATAAATCTTAGCATTTTTATCCACGATAATGTATAATTTTATTACAATAAAAATTGTAAAGAAAAATTAAGTTTTTCGAATAAGGAAAAAAAAAGGTGAGTGCTTTTAATTTATTGTTTATTAATTCTTAAAATTAACGATAATTTAACATTTCAGATATCATATTTCACGAGAAAGAGTGTAATTATCACGAAGTTCACTAATAGATAGAATTCTAAAGATTTTTTTCGTATTTATGCCATTTAATATGTTTGGGGTGTGCTGACACCCCATGCCCGTTCTCGTGTTACATTTCACGGCGCCCGTCCTGCCGGGTTAAATTTTGTGTATCGAATGAATTTTCATCTGTCGAACATCTTAAAAAATCTCCGAATTTACGTGTAGATTTTGCATCACGATAATGCACCACCGCACAAAGTTATCGTTGTGCAAGTGTTTTTGGCTCAAAACGCAACGAATGTCATTTACCAAGCATTATACTTGCCTGATATGACCCCATGTGACTTTTCCTGTTCCGGAAGCTAAAATTACCACTTCGAGGAAGGCGTTTTGAGTTAATTGTATCCATACAAGAAAATTCGATGAGGGACTTGGAGACGGTACGTCAATCAGCCTACTAAAAATTTCTGAAGATTGGGTCAAGCGTGGAACAGTTGTATTGGATTCTATAAGGCCTATTTTGAAGACGACAAATAAATTTTGTGACTAAATTAATTTTTTTATGTTTTATTTAACAATTCCGAGTACTTTTTACACAGAATGTAAATGTTACAATTAGAAATCAATTTCAATTTTAATCATCTTCAATCAAATTCAATTTCTGTGGTGGTAAATGTAGATACACAGTTATGTACTTCAGTGGTGTAGTCGAGGGGGGGGGGACGCGGGCGGACGGCGTCCCCTCACTTTTTTATTTTATCTCAAACGTCCCCTTACTTTTTATTTTCAAGAGGGACGCTAGGAACCTGGAGGACGCAGATTTTCCAAACATATTATTTTTTTTAAAGGATAAGCTCTCTAATAACCTAACAATTTAAAAAATAAAAGCATTGAACTTTTTATCTTCCAACAAAATTGAAAACTTTAATAAATTATAGCGTGGTAAATATATCGAAAATTGAGATTCGTTAAATATATAAATATATTGAGATTCGTTACTTGAGTTCGTTCAGTTGTTTGCTAGAATAGTTCTATTAAAATCATGATGAAACCGTGATTTTAGAACTTTTTTTGTGTGTGTTTCACCTCTTTGGAATTCAAATCTTTAAAAAACATTCGCATATTGCACTTACATGTTAGACGTAATCTATTTTCTAAGGGTTTCTAGCCTAATTATATCTAGAAAAACCTGATAAAATGTGATTTTTGGAAGTTTAAATTTAATTTAAACTAAGTTTAATTTTTTAATTACTTTTCTCGGCAATTCAAGAAGATTTTTAAAAAAAGTTTGACCCATGTGACACGGACCTTATGTTCAGGACTATAAGAGTCCCCCCACTTTATTTTCCAGGACTACACCACTGATGTACTTATTTCTCTTATATAATGCCGTAAGGGATTATAATAATTATAGTAACTATTTATTGTAAGAGACAAAAAGATGAGGCTAGATCGAATTGAGTATATTGTGTTACATATTTACAAGAACTACAAAAACTGAAATAAAACAGAGAAAATAACATGTATTTATAGATTTTGAAAAGCCCATGACAGACAGGTTTGCGGACGTGGAAGAGAGTTGGAAAGTTAGTTTAAATAACCAATCACAGTTAAACATAAACAATTGTATTAAAAAGAAAACTGAATTAATAATAAAATAATGTAATGCTACGATTACAATATTTTAACACTATTTTCAATATGGGCTAATAAAAAAAGAGAATATATTTTTCTCAAATCTCATGCATAATTGAATTAAAATTCGATTATGAGCTACTGCATAGTTAACACGTTGAGTGCTACGGTGACTGACACTGAAGCAGAAAAAATTACAATGTTTTGAGTAATTTTTAAAAAAGTATAGCCCTGTGATAAATAAAAGGTAAGTAAATTTTAAATAAATTTTCAGTAATTACTTAAAACGATATATAAATTTTCAGTTTTGTATCATATTTTAGACCGTCGGTGATCGGTGAATGACGCTTTTTAAACGGAATGTTCAGAGTCAGTCACCGGTGACTGACGTGGCGCTTAACGTGTTAAAAAACTATTAAATATTCAGCCACTGTGAAATTTGATAATTATAATTAAACTTTAGAAAATTATTTCGATTGAAGACTGTCGCTAACTCTACATTTCATCTCCGCTAAAATGTATCTCCGGTTATTGGAGACAATCTTTTCCCTTCATTTCCTATTTGCAAATTAATATTAAGACATCCTTTAAATTGCTACTCATTGGATAATGCGAACACTCTTTTTCACAAAATCAACAAGCAGAATTGAAGCAGTGTTTTTTAGAAGCAGAATTGAAGCAGAATTTTTTAACAAGAACTTCTATAATATTCATTAAAAATGAATGAAATTTCATAGGATATACATAGTATGTATAACAAATGAGTTACAAAAATAAAATTTGATGCATAATATTAAACAAAAACAAAAAGTCAAAAATTAGATTTTTGTAATATGCAAACATAGAAATTGATTCATGAAATATCACATTTCATTGTCTATTCCGAAGTAATATGACGAAAATTTCAATAAAACAAGGTAGGGTGACATACACAGTAGACACAAAAAGTGTTATATTTTGGAAACAATACGTTTCAGTAATACTTTTCACGATGGGTAAACGAAAGATGTTGTCTGAGGAAAAAAGAGCTAAAATCAATGCGTATATAGGATGTGGAAAGTCTGTTCCAGAAATTAGTAAAATTAATTAAAAGATCAGTTGGTGTGATATATAACTATAGAAAAGATCCAGCAAATTATGGCAAAAATTTTACAAAAATGTAATCCACATTTATGTAAGAGAGAGAAAAGAAGGATTCTTCAACTTCTATCGAAAGTCGACCCCACTTCAAAGAAGATTTGTGCCGATCTATCCCTTCCTGTTACTTCTAGAAGAATTAGGCAAATTTTACATTCTTCACGAAGCTTGAGATGGTCAAAAATGAAGTCTGGTCCAAAATTATTTCTGCATCACAAGCAGATGCATTTGCAGTATTACGAGAAGTACATGACAATGGGTGACAATTGGAAGAAAGTCATTTTCTCCGACGAAAAAAGATTTAATTTGGATGGCCTTGATGATTTGACGTATTATTGGAGGGATCTCCGAAAAGAATGAAAATCTACTTTCAGCAGAAATTTTGATGGTAGAAGTTTGATGATTTAGGCAGCGATCGCTTATGATGGCCAAAATGAAATAGTATTTTTAAACGGTCGCCAGACTTCTTTTGATTACAATTTTGTTTTAGAAAATTCACTTCTTCCATTTGCATGGCAATATTACGGTTTAGATTACATCTTCATGCAAGACAATGGAAGTATTCACATTTCAAATGCAATGAAAGATTGGTTTGACGAACAGAATATCGTTCTTTTAGATCATCCACCTATTAGTCCTGATCTGAACACCATCGAAAACGTTTGGGCACAGCTTTTTCGAATGATTTATGCAAATGGGATTCAGTAATCATGACTTATAGAATTGAAAGCTTCAATCTGTCAAAACTGGAAACTAATTGATCAGAAATACATTCAAAATCTTGTTTTATCAATGCCATCTAGAATATTAGAAATTCTGATGAATAAAAGCGGCTATTTACTAACTATTAATTTTAATTAAATTTGATATTTCATAAATCAATTTCCATGTTTTTATGTTACTAAAATATAATTTTTGACCTTATGTTTTAGTTTATTAATATGTATGAAATTTTATTTTTCTAAATTATTTGCTGTACATAGAATATATAACGTGTGAAATTTCATTCGTTTTTAATGAATATTATAGAAGTTCTTGTTAAATAACCGTGGTTTCATATATCAATTTCCACCCGTGTAAGTTATTTTTTCAAAAGCAATTTTAGAGTAATTTTCGTTATCGATCGATCGAGGAATTATTAGTGACAATAATGAAGAGGAAGAAAACTTTCTGCCATCAAAAGCGTATGATGTTCAAAAACTGATAACGGCTCCTTGCCGATATTATCAATCAAAATGTGATGTAACAGACCAAATTTTCGAGTGTTTCACAATGCTGGAAAATGATGTAGTAAAAATTTCATTAAAAAAAAAAAAAAAAAAAAAAAAAAAAACGCAAAGAAAAGTGAGAGATTGCATTAACCCATTTGTGGCTGAATTTTTGTTTTGTCAAATTTGTTGTAATATCACTTTAAAATGAACTGGAAAAATACTAAAAAAAAATACGCTAAAAATTTTTTGTAATTATTTGATAAAAAGTAGAAATACTAAATATTTGACTATACGTAATATTTATAATAATATAATATGCATAATTATATCTTCTGTCTAAATTTGTATAAAATAAGCTTTTAAATTGTATATTATATACCATAATTCGTATTTTTATGAATTACTAAAAAAATATACTTATTTCTTTACAGATACTATTAACATTATAAGTACCAGTAATAATAAACTAAGAATAATCGAATTTGAGGCTTAAAAACAATTTGTTTCATAATCATCGTGACAAGGACTTAACATAAATAAATGCTTCCTAAATGGCTAATTAAAAATATGTACTCATTCGTGCCTAGCGCCCTATATTTTGTACGTTACAAAAATGTATAAAAAAATGCTTGAACGTATAATTTCACAATTTAAAAAAAATACGTATTTCGAAGAAGTCTACAAGCTAAGATTATGACTTTTTTATTTGGATTCTTGGTAGGAAAAAACACAAATAAACTTACTTTTTGCATTTCGCCATCTTAAAAAATGAAAAATCTATAAACTCCAAAAAAAGGCTTCATTTTAAGCAAATAAATATCCATCTTATGCTGTCATCTTTCGGTAACTGATAAAGACATCTATAGATAATTGCTTCATATAATTTTCATGTTATAAAGAAGAAGAAAACTATACAAATTTATTAAAATTCGAAGCGTCCCAAAATTAGGACGCTAGGCATAAATGGGTTAATTAAAGTTAAATTATGTAAGTACGACAATTTCTTTACTTATTTTATTTGTCCTTAATTTTTTTTTCAACTTTGTTGGAAAGTGTTAAAAAGCGACATCTGTACCAAACTTTTATTTTTTAAATATTACTAAAAATTTGATTTAAAGAATTGTTTCTAATTTACATACGCGAAAAATAAAAGTGCTATTGGTGATTTAGAGATTGCTATTGGCCAGATTTCGGGCAATTCTCTACTAGTAAGCTATCTCTACTACTTAGTTAAGTTTTTTTTTTTCAAATAAAAAAAATCTGATTTATTTTTTCGTTTGATTAAATTGAAATATGTCTTAATGTACTTCATTATTAGAACGTGCGTACATTTTTTGCACAACGTGCTCTATTCTGGTTGCCTACGAATGTCTAATGAAAATGAAGTATGCACTAAGCTTGTGACGTAAGTAGTTTAATTGTGGTTTTTGTATCTAATGTTTAATATAATTTCCAAACGGTTCGAAACTTATTCTGCACAATAGACGCATTAAGTAGGTTATTCCCATAGGTTCCTTCATCGAGAATTAAAACGAAATTCGGCAAATATTTTTTTTTAGTTATGCTTGAAGAAAGGTTTTAATATCCATCGTAGCAATATATGTCTGGAAAGTAATATTGCGCTGTGTATTCTCCTTCGCTTCGCTCAGATAATTAATATTTATCGAATTACACCAGATACAGTAAGCAAAATTTATATAGTAGTTATCAAAAAATACCTTTAATAAAGTGCTTTTTAGTTTTCGAGAAATAAGAAAGAAAAATCATGCACCGAGCATCGATTTTGAACCATTTTCCAACACATTCAGAATACTGTAACAAAACTTCACCACTTAATAAGATGATGTCTAAGAAAATAATCTGGAAAACGGGTAAGGAATTTCAAAACAAAATTTCATCGATTACCACCTACAGACAGAAAATCTTCCGAATTATTTTTGTGCAACCATGCATAGGATCAATAGCTTTGTATATATGGTACAGTTGTGGAAAAAAAAAAGTAAACACCCCCTACTAACTCCTCAACAAATTATCGTAGAAGGGTCATTCCATGTCAATTCAACCAAATTTTTTATGGTTTGTAACCCGACCCACAGGGATTTGGATGAAACTCGGTGTCTATCATGATATGAATACATCAGAAAATTTTCCTTCCTAGACCTCATAGTTTGTGCGATATGGGGGGTCCAATTTTTGGATTTTTCTCAAATCGCACATTTCTGAGTCTGTATTTTTAGACTGCAGTTCCATTTTCAAAAAATTGTTTCTCTGGATCTAAAATGCAAATCATCTTAAAAATATCACCGTAAGTACATCAGAAGATGCAAATTTTTAAAAAAATATATTTAAAAAATTAATTTTAAATATTTAGGGCCAAAAAATTAAACCAACGTTGAAAGTTATGGTTATTTTTCCAAATTTTTGTGATTTTACGAAAAAGGCTCTACACAAAAAGGCAAATGAAATTTCCAATTTCTTTTTGTTGTAAATTATAGTTTACATTTTGGGTTTTCTAGTTATAAAATAAAAATGATGTCTTTTCCATGACTTATGCAAAATTTTGCCTTGTTTTTGGGAAACTGCACCAATCAAGAAAAAAAAATCTCTGCCTAATTTTAGCTGAGGTACCAAACTACTGTGGTTCCTATGACTTGTTGAATATATTATTCAATGTTTCTTTCTTCCTTTCTTTTGCAAAGTAAAGTTTTTGCTTTTTTTTTCTTTCTTCTGAGTAAAAGGGGGGGGGGGAAGGTCTATGAATGACTGTAGTCTATCCTCCCTCCATTAAATTTTGTGCATAATCCTTATGTTTCCATTATTTATTCATTCATATATTTTCTTTTATTATTAGCATTTTTTTTTAAATTTAAACAATCCCTTAATTTTGTGTTTACAATATAACTGTAAACAAAAAATCTTTTGTTGATATAGAATAAGAAAATGCAATAATAACTTTTTACCCATCAAATTTTCAATATGTTTTTTTTCTCTGTGTGTATGTGTGTTTGAATTAAAATATTTTATTTATATTTAACATTCTTTTAAAACTTCTTATTATCTTGGATAATTTTAATCATTTTAAATATGTATTTTATAGTTTCAATACCTTATATTTAACAAAGCCTAGTTCATTTCTACAGTATGAAACACATTTTTACACCTGCCTTGTATAAACAAATTCTGACAAAGGCAGGATACAATTATTTAGTTAAGGAAGGTGTTTTCGAATCTGTTAATCAAAATATTATTAGTTTGCTGTTTCTCATAATAGAAGGGGGTGTATTTTTCCTTGTGCTACAAATGAAAATAATAGATGAATTTGAAGTAACTAATTATGCTGCAAGACCGTCATAACAACTTCTGAGAGAAAAGAGAATCTTGTCTATGCCAGAAATAAGAAAAATTAAAGCCACAGCTACAGGTCCAGAAACAATTGAACTAATTGAAAAGTTTTATAATTGTAATGAATATTGAAGAATCATGACTGGAAAAAATGTAGTTAGCATTGCTAAGAATGTACTATACACAAAAGCGATTGATATTATGTGTATCTATATGAATTGTATTATCTTTTTAAACAGGAATTTCCAAAAAACTTGAGAATTATAACTCTACGTATTCAATCCAGTATTAGCAGCACTGTTCATTTAATTGAATTTGTGACAAGCTGAGTAAAATATTTGGAAAATGTTATTCCACTCTTTTATAACGAAAGCTGAATCTAATTTCCTAAAAGAAACTAAAGCAAACTTTGGCCCTCAAAAAGCTATCGTTTTGTAGGATTTCAGCAAAAATTTTACTTTTCTTATTCAAGATGAGGCTTAAAGTTACCATTGGACCAAAGAAGCTGCACTCTTGATCTAACTGTTATATACACTCTATCTCTCAGTATTAGATTAACAGCAAGCAATATACACATTTTATCTTATGATATGCAACATGATGTCACTCTTGTGTGTTTAACACAGAAGGAAGTGATATCATTTGTAAAAGAGATATTTCCTGATATAAAGTCCTTCACTTTTGTTATGGGTGCTCTGGCAATATAAAAATTGCAAATTTTCATAAACCTTTACCAAAATGAAGAGAATTTCCCCTTAAGATATTTAAATTTTTTTCTGGGGGGTAGGGGGTGGGGGAAAGGAGGGGAGATAGCCACCGATTTAATGTTTTAGATACTAAATCACGATGATCTTCTAATATACCGATGTTTTGTTGTGTTACTATGTTTGCAGTTACAGTAAGATAGGAAAATTGACATATATATTAGAAGGCTCTCAATTTTGCTTATTCATAATAAATATAAATTTTAAATTGCACAAAAAAAGAACGTTGTAAAATAAGTCTAAGTGATACTGCAAAAGTACGTCATTTATTTCTATATTTATATTTAGCTCAGTTATATTTTTGAATTTCAATCTTTTAAATATAATGTTTATTCTGATTTTTTAGCTTTAAAAAGTAGCATATGATTTAACAAATTCTTTATTTGTTACATAAAAAAAATTACAACAATCTAAATCTTTAAATTATTTATAAGCAATTTTATTTAATGTATTAGATTTAATTATTGATTATTTCAGTTTTAATAAAAATGAAGTTTTTCTCCTAGCTTATGTAAAGATTTTGCCCTGTTTTGGGAAATTGCACCATTCAAGGAAAAAAAAAATATCTCTAATATGTCTAATTGAAACTGTGGTACCTAAATAATTACTGTGTTTCCTATGACTTGTTGAATTTATTTAATATAAGTGCTTCTTTTTATTATTTACAAAGTAAAGTTTTTGCTATGTTTTTTTCTGAGTAAAATGAGAAAAAAATCTATGATTTCAATATCTACACCCCCTTCAATAAATATTGTACATATTCTTTACATACTACCTTTGTGAAAGTATTTATAGAAATGCTATACCGCTGAATCCAATGATAGATGCACATTTATGCGACAAACATTTGCGATAAGATTGAGAACAACACAATTTGAGATAATGTGTGATATGTACCAATAACATACAAATTTTCTACTGTTATAAAAATAAATAAATCAGTCTAATTTTAAGGGTTCATTTTAGGAAATAAATCAAAATGATTAATAAATTTATATTTAAAATATGCAGCAATTATTTAGGTACCATGAGCAAAGTTAAAGATATTTATGTCTTGATAGGTACAGCATCTCAAAATAAGTCACAAATTTTGCACAAGTCATGAGAAAGACATCATTTTAATTTTATAAATAGAAAGCCCAAAGTGTTAACTTTTATTTAAAATAAAAAGAAATTGGAAATTTCATTTGCCTTTTTGTGTAGAGCCTTTTTCGTAAAGTCACAAAAATTTGGAAAAATAACCATAACTTTCAACTTTGGTTTAATTTTTTGGCCCTAAATACTTAAAATTAATTTTTTAAATATTTTTTTATTAAAATCTGCGTCTTTTGATGTACTTACGGTGATATTTTTAAGATGATTCGCATTTTAGATCCAGAGAAACAATTTTTTGAAAATGGAACTGCAGTCTAAAAATACAGACTCAGAATGTGCGATTTGAGAAAAATCCAAAAATTGGACCCCCCATATCTCACAAACTATGACGTCTAGGAAGGAAAAATTTCTGAGGTATTCATATCATGATAGAATTAGTATATACACCGAGTTTCATCCAAATCCCTGGGGGTCGGGTTACAAGGTCTGGTTGAATTGACATGGAATGACTCAGAAGAAAGTTACTGGTACCGAACGATTGGAAATAAAGTCTACTTTTAAATGATGTATTTAAAATTTGCTTATGGGGCCATCTACATATTAAAACGAACCCAAAACTTCATTTTATCAATGGCAATGCCCAATTTTAACAAGATATTTCAAATCTTTGTTTCAAACTATGCCTAGACACCAAATTTTAAGTTATTTGAATGCCAAGTTTTTGAATTATAAATATTCAAAATTTAGTGCTTCTAATGTTAAATTACATTTTCATATTTTTATTAATATCTCCTGAAATTATATTCCTAATGTGCTAATTGTTTGTGCAGCAATAATACTAAAATACCCAAACGTAAATACGTTGAACTTGCAATTTTTGTGATTTTATGATATGAATTATCAAATTAATAATCGAAAAAATTATGAATTGCAACGTACAATTTTTTCGATGAATTTAGACTTATTAAGTCCTGCTTTATGGAAATCCATAATTTCACATTTTTCTTCCAAGTAGTTTTCAAATTATGCTTAAAAAAAGGCAAATTGATGGTTTAAGAGGCCGTCTATGATAGAGGTGCCTAGATATTTTGAAATTTCTTATGCTATCCTGCGAACTAGCAAACTTCAATGACTGCTTGAGTATTTAGATGACTTGATCAAGAAGGAGGCTCTCTCGGTCAACAATCGGGTACCTAACTTCCATTTGGATACAGCCTCTAAAATACGCTCGTTTTAAAATAATAAATTTCTTGGAAACTTATCGTACGAATTGCATAAAAATTTGTTTGTAGGCCAATCGCAGGGTGTAGCGTTCATTTATGCTGTCAGAATTGAAGAGCTAAGTGGATGAACATGTTATGCTACGTTTTCTAAAAAAAAATTTATCTTTTGGATGAAAGCGGTATGAGGTATCCTATGACATGGTGAAGGTAAAATACTAAGATTCTATTTAGTCTTGAAGATTTAAGACATTATTCATTAATATTTAATAATTTAATATTTAATAATGTCAATAATATTAATAATTTTTAATATTAGAGAATTAAATATGAATAAGTTTTTCTGAGAGAGTTTAGTGCCATACCTGTTAATATTTTAAACACATGGTATCAAACAGAAAATAAGTCATTAAAATTTACAGCAAAACTTTCACTTCAAATTTCTTCAAATATAATTTTTGTTACTTAACATGTTCTTCCACTTAGCTCTTCATATTGTCTATTCCTATTGAAAAAAAGAAAGTTATGGTTCGTTTTAATATGTAGATGGCCCCTTAAGCTAATTTTATATAAATAATTTAAAAGTAGACTTTATTACAAATCGTGTAGTACCAGTAACTTTCTTCTATGATAATTTTTTGCAGAGTTAGTAAGGGATGTTTACTTTTTTTTTCCACGACTGTACATAGTATGAAAAAAATTAATTCAGTTAGGAAGCGCATAACACAGTTCAAAATTCCCCTTCAGGAATTTCCTTCAATAAACGGAAGTGTACTCCAATTGCTTTCGGCAGAATCCTTATATGATCTGTAAAATTTATACACACCAAGTAATATACAAAAAATTAGTTACGTTTATAAAAGCACAGCCAAATTGAAAACGGACTTCCAGCAGTTATTAGTCATAGGCATTACTGTAACCGAATTTACCTGAATAACATATGAGGGTCTCATAACCCTAGTGGAAAAAGTCCATTTTGAAAAAAAAAAAATGAGATAATCCATTTACAATGTGCATAAAATGTGTTTTATCTACTCCCACAGTGAACCGAGCCTCCTGTTTCCACATACTTTCTTATATACGGCAACGAGGGAAGTTCAATTATTACTGTCCCGAGTGTGTATAAAATATTTGCACTGCGATGGCTGATGGGGAATACTGAAATCTAATGTTTTAGATGCCTATATGCTCAATTTCAGAACCGTAGCTGTTGTATTAAAATATTGTTTTTTATTTTAGGCGTGAGAGGCGGCACCTAGCTTGAAAGGGGGGGGATGAGGGGAAAGGCTGGTTTGGAGCTTATAGGGCTAGACCTGAAGCAGTTCTGTGATAGATTTGTGACAGTGGATGAGACGTGGCTACATCACTATGATCCCGAGTCCAAAAGACAGTAGTCAAGTCTCATTCACTGTCACCCCCCAACCCCCCTCTTTCAAGCTAGATGCGACCTCTCACGAAAAAGAAATGTTAATTTAACAACTAGAGTTCTGAAATTGAGCATATAGGCATCTAAGACATTAGGCTTTAATATTCCACATCAACCATCGCAGTACAAATATTTTATACACACTCGGTACAATAATTATTGAACCACCCTCGTATTTACAGACTTGGTTCACCGTGGGAGTGACTAAAACAGATTATGAACATCTTCTATATGGACTATATCATTTTTTTTTCAAAATGGACTTGGTCTGCTATGGTTGTGGGCCTCTCATACACCAGTGACATGAGAATACAAGTATATTTACAAGAGTTAGATCACGGCCAGACATTTGACCATACAAACATTTTTTAACTTTTCCCCAAATTAATTAATACGTTTCTACAAAGTTGGAAAGTGTTCATATTTTTTTTACTGCACAATTTGAAAAAAATAATTCAAGTTGAAGGAAACCTAATTAATCAAGCACTGTTTATTTTCCTTCGAAAATAATTCTTTAAAAATACTAAACAAAAATTGGGATTATAAAGCTTTTTCTTTCAGCAGTATTAATAAAATATTTGTATAGCCGATTCTCGGGAACAATGTTACAAAACGAGTATATTATAGAGAGAGATATCAAATCATTTCATTGAAAAGAATGATATATACATAATATATTTTCGTTTAATTGTAGATTTTCTGATTTTGATATTTAATCGTATAGAACATTTCATTATGTTTTTCAATTCTATTCTGTTTTACTGATAAATATTCTTTTTTTTTTCAGGTAAGCGTCTCGAATTATAAATGGTAATAGAGTTTTTATGATGTTCTATTTCACACCTTAAAGGTTTGAGAGAATCAAATTTTGCTCAAGTTTATTATTTAATGCATATATTTTCTATGCTTAATAGTGATTCAGTTTTCGATAGATTAATAATATTTTTTGTTACTTTCTTTACATAATTCTTAAATGAATAAAGGAAATATCAATATATGGGGCATTCTCACAATCTTTTAACTTTCGGAATACAAATATGGTGAAATTAAACTTGCTAAAATAACATTTTAATCTTATAGACGAATGCCTTAATAATTCAAAATAAAGAAAAAATGGTCAGCAGCGGAAATTTTTTTATTTAACTGAGGTTTAAGTTAAACTTGCGAGTTTAATTTTCCATACCATTTTACCACTATGACTTTTTATTTTCTTCTAAATTTTTACTTATAATGAATTTGCATGGTACCCACAGGACATTCAAATAAGAAATAATAACAATGTAGTACTCTTAATACAGAATTTTTGTATAACATTGTCTTAAAGGGGTGTTAAAGAAGGGACGGTAAGGTAAAAAAAGGGGACGGTATAGGAAAATTACCACCTATTTTTTGGCAAATCATGTTAAGACTAAGTGATAGCCACAATGTTCATTGATTTATAGAAACAGTTATTAACATTGGATTAATTTAATTTTTTTTAATTTACCTCGAAAAATGCAGGAATAAACATTGGGGACGGTAAGAGTAACCAATAAAGCCGCGATCTTGAAATTGATATTTTAATGCTGTTTTAAACTCGGCAGTAAATTTCCTGTCAAAGAATTTTAGACATTCTTTCTCTAGCATGAGAAAAAAGTTGAAAAAATTTTGTGGCTGCATCTGAAGTGATTTTCTGTATAAGTTTATCAAAAGGGACGGTAAGGATGAAAAACTCAGGGACAGAGTTCAAAATATAATACCAACCGTTAAAATGTGTGCAGGTTAATTTTTTGCAACATATTTATATAAAACAATTGTCCCAGTTTCGGAAAAAAAATTACATCGAATTACTTTTATTGAAAGAATTTTATACAGACAGCTCCAAACTTAAAAATCAGCATCAGGGACACGGCACGGTATAGGAATTTTCCTGGTATTTGGACCCCCCCCCCCCCCAACATCGTCCAAAACTTATTTATCTCGTTAATATTGTTATACAATCAAATCATACAGTGGGATATTCCCCAGTATATGAAATAAAAAAAACCACAAGAATATGTACTAAAATAAGAATTATTATTTAGGGACATAAAAGTCAAAAGATTCTGAGAATGCCCCATACGTATTTATACAAAATAACGAAAAATTGAGTATTTAGGATTAGGAATTTGTACATTATGTTTGAAATTAATAAACATATTATGTCTGAATTGGAATTTTCAAATTAACCCATTATGTGCTGAGTTATGAATTAATAAAAATTTTATCTTAAGCATTTTCCGAGAATTGTTTAAACTACATTAGAAGATTTACATAATCATTTAATAAATTTTAGACGGATTTTAGGATTGAAGGACTAATTAAATTTGAATTTATATGGATTATGTGCAATATTTATAACCCCGCTCAAATATTTTATTTTAGATATTTTTCTTAGTATTTTGTTGAATTAGGAAATGTACAAATATAATGTTCTTACAATAGAAATTAGAAATATTTCCGAATTAAAAAATCCCCCCCCCCCCTCTGCCAACGCCAAGAAAGCTGAAAGATGCAAAGGCAAAACAAATCATTCTTTTAAAAATATTTTTGTTTTGTGTAACAAATAATGCTTTTGGAATAAAGTAATGTATCTAAAACTCATTCTAAACAGTATTACAACTAATCGATGCATTAAGTGAATTTTATAACAAGATATTTTAATAGTACTTATAAGTACCGTCAATAGATAAAGGGTTAATATATGCCTTCAGCATGAATTATAACGTGTTTGCTTTTTGGTAAAAGATATTACAATGGATTAGGAAAACTTCTGTCGTAATTTATGATGTGGGAAATTTAGTTTCCACAAATATAGTTAAATTAATTGAGTATGAAATCAGATGATTATTCAATTGCGAAAGATAATATAACGTCAGTTTCAGAAGCACTTAGTTGTTATAAGATGCATTAAATGAATTTTATAACAAATTATTTTAATGGTGCTTATATGTACCGTCAGTTGATAAAGGGTTAAAAAGACATTCGAAAAACATTTCTGAAGTAAAAGGTGTTTTTCACTAACGATAAATTTTGTATAATTTCGGGAAAGTATTGCTTTCTTAAATTGTGATTGGCCATTTTATAATTGGTTTCTGAAGCTAAGTAAAAGGTTTTCAGGGTTATGGGTTTCTATGGGTTACATGAAATTTTCTAAACGTTTGTGCAATTTTCGCAACGTATGTGTAATTGAGGTAAGCTACAATATTCTTTTGCTGAACTAAATTAGAAACTAGGGGAAATATATATATATATATATTTTTCTTTTTTTGCTTATTTAGTTATTTATTTAAATCGATGGAACTTCTTAACCCTTTATAACCCGACGGTACGTTATAATACCACAGTTTTCTATCGCAATTAAAAAACACTCATTGAATACATTTGAAATGGTACTTTTAGGAAAGAATAGTAAATACAGTGAAACCTCCCTGTGCGACCACCTCCATTAAGCGACGATCAGTGAACCCTGAACGATCATTTTTTCATGGAACGAAATTTATTCCCTTAGGCTCAATACTAATTTTACCTCCATTCAGAGACCATCCCAGATGAATTCCCTCCATGAGCGACCAATTTCTTTGAATAAAATTCCGTTTTTTCCTGGTCGCTTGAAGAAGGTTTTATTAGAAAAATAATTCCGAAGAGCGCATTATTCATCAAACATCTAAACTAAGTTTAGATTTTTTTCCTCCCGGTAACTTTTGTTTAAACCTCTTTTTGCCTTTTTAGACAAGGAATTTAACTCTAATGACAAATGAAGAATGACGGTCAATAAACTCCCCTGCAATATTCTGTCAGGAACTCTCATTGAAATAGATAAATTAATGAAATCGTCATTATTTGTTCCCGTCCAAAAAAAAATTGCATTTATTTACTGAACTTCGAAAGGACTGGGAAATAAAAGTTATAAAAGATAAAACCGTAAAATCAAAGCAAACGTCAATGTATTCATTTTTTAAACTCTGCAGTAATTAACTTATCTAATTGACCTTTGTTTTGACACTTAAATTTTTATATTTTTATCCTAATGTGAAAAATAAATTTTAGTAACATTAATTGTTACCTTTTTTTCAACAATTAAAATCTAGATTTAAACATGACCTCCATTAAGAGATCACCTCTCGGAACGACTAATTTTTATTGGAACGGAACGTGGTCCTTTAGGGAGGTTTTACTGTACTTCCAATGACCATTACTAGATAGCAATAGCAGTTACAGTAAGCTGGAAATTGTCCACGGAGCTATTTTGGCACGTGTGAATGTCAATTTTTGCTTCCATTTTCTTGTCTGACATGGTAGCCCTAACTTTTGCTTGGGAACATCTTAAATTTTAATGGTAAGGATATCATACTTTTTCTTCTAATAGATCACTTGACAATATGTTATGCAAAAGAAAATAAGCTTGTTTACTTTACGAAGCACTTTTCAAAGCGTTACTTTTGAGTACCGTCGGGATTACGTGGAACAGAATTTTTACATAGATTTTTATCGTTTGAATACATACGGTGCATAAAAACGTATATATTTACTAGGGATGCGTGTGTGCTAGACAGGTGGATTTTGATACAATGTAGGGAAAGATATTGCATGATTCATGTATGACATTGATGAATAATAAAGCAAAGAATATGTAATTTTTATCTTTAAAAAGAATATTGTACTTTTATAAAACAAAGTGGAAAATAATTACAAATTAGAAAAAAAAAATCTAAGGATATCTTTCAGCATTTTTATGATGCCTTTTGTGCTTCTACAACTAAAAATATGGAAATTTCTTTCAGATATGCTTTTTGTCGGACGATAGTGCTACAATATTCTTCTAATGGTGAAATGTTCACTGCTGATGCATCAGCAGCATTATCATCTAGTCATATATACATCACAGTCTTAAATACACTAGATATATGTATGATAAGTCACATTAAAACAATAATAAAAATTTGGATATAGTTTTTTAGGTGCGTTCGTAATTATATAAATACGTAGCACCTCTAATCGTCGTTCAGTCTGTCCATCTATCTGTCCGTTTGTCTTTCCGTCCGCATATAACAGAGCAAAAACTACCTAACCGAATGGTCTGAAATTTTAAATATATAATTGTTGCGATGTTTTGTCGAGTAATTTCAAATTTTATGAAAATCAATGTATAGTTTAATTACAGGGACAGTCCAAAGTTTCCCGTTACATTACGGCCAATGGGAAAAAATTATTGCAAGTACATTTTAATGATGTTACAGCCTTCCGAATGGTCTGAAATTTTAAATATATAACTGTTGCAAAATTTTGGCGAGTCATTTCAAATTTTATGAAACTTAATGTCTTATGAAAATTAGATGTATAATTCAAACAGGGACAGTCAAAAGTTTTCCGTTACATTTAGGCCAATGGGAAAAATTATTTCAAGTGCATTTTAATGATGTTACAGCCTTTCGAACAGAATGAAATTGATATGTACTTAAGAAGTGCATTAAAATATACATTCATTACAGTATATGCGGAGCAAAAAATATTTATAGAACTAGTTATAGTACGAACGCACCTCACTTGCCACGTTTAACGAGCAAATTCCAACTTGTTTTTCTAACACTAGAATAATATTAACAGAATTATTCTAATTGGTAAACAAATCATATTAGATGTAAATTTCCAACTGGGCGAAAACTTTCTGGAGTTCCATTACCTGAGATTTATTCTGTTGAGCTGAACCAGGTTTCAGACCAGATGCTGTAATCATCAAGGTTAGCTGGGTGAAAGAGTTCGACCAGAATCGTCCGGGATAGCTCAGATGGCAGAGCACTGGCGGCTTCAGCCAGGGAGGTCCCGGGTTCGTATCCTGGTCCGGACATTTTCGCCCAGTTGGAAATTTACATCTAATATTGTTTTTCTAAGTCTCAAATTTTGTCCAGGCATTATGACTCAGCGGTACTTTGAAGTGCCACATCAAGTAATTAACAACAAAAAAATAAATCTTTTATTTTTAGTGCGTATATCTTCTAATGTATCACAGTAATGCAAGGAAAAAAGTTTCGAGGAGAGAAATTCATAATTTTGGTTATAAAGGGTTAAGTAAAGCAAAACTTTATGAGAACCCCGTATTTCCAATAACATTTCAGAAAAGTTCAAATAGTTCAAAAATATCATATAATATAAATTAATCACTACAATAAAACGCAAAAAAAGATTTTTATTCTCATTCTAAAACAATTCAAATATATAAATCTGGATATTCTACTTAAAAGGTAAGTTAAGCAAAAATTAATGCCTCTTTTGGAATCAACAATAAATTTAATCTACCGTGATGCTTTATAAATAATACTTTCTAAGAAATTTTAGCATACGGATGATATATTTCACGAGTAGTAAATTTTAATAAAGACTTTTAATGTAAATATTCGTATAGTACAAAGACATATTTCACGGAAGTTTGCAACCAACTTAGAATGCCATTAAAGTGCATAATAATTAAAGTTATCCGACCATCAATTTTGCACAAAGAATGTATATATAATGCTAGAGTTATAATAGTTATAGTAAAATTAAAATGTAAGAATAAATTAATAAACCTTAAATATATATATACAGTGAAACTTCCATTTAACAAAGTATGATCGTTTTACTTAAACACTTTTCCCATCTATTTTCCTATTGGCTGTTATTTGCACTCCTCTGTTTTCCTATTGGTCAATAAACCTTTAACTTGAAACCTCATCTCTCCTATATATGTGAGCAAATTTCTGTCATCCTTAGCACTGAGGAAGGTATGCTACATGCTACCGAAACCGGTATGCTTTAAATTTAAAATTTTTGATGCTTTTAACGTTGTTTATTTGTCACGCTTCTATTAAACACTTTGTTATGAAGAAAATTCGTTAAACAGAAATCATCTCCAAATTCAAGAAATTTGTATAATAAAATACACATGCATATAATGAGAAATACACATAAAATTGAAACATTGGGAAAATGTATTTGAATTCGGTCAGTAACTTTTTTTATGCAATATATAGATATATGAGAAAAGTTTAATTAGGATAATCTCTCTATTCTAAAAAAAAGTAACTTACGCTGTCACCGCCGCCGGCGATTTTGAATTTTTTGGAGGTCTTTCTCCGCTAATATTAAGAAAAATAATGCATTCAAAAATATGAAAATCGGCGGTATTATAGAGAAACGTTTGATAAACACGCTAAAGCAGACAGTTTTCAAATCGAAGAATTATTTCAAGAGATATTTAATGTTAAAGTTGGACAAAATCGTTCCATTAAAAAAGTTTTATAGGAGCAAAAACTATACATAGGAATTTAATAAATTTTAGATAATTTTATACGTTATAATTTCCCGGTGTGCAGAATTCATTTATCTTTTTTCATTTGACTCATTTTTTGAGGTTTTATTTCTATTTTAAATTCAAATTTTCAACATTTCGAGAGAAATTTTTTACTTATTTTAGAAAATTGTACTAATTTAACCTGTTTCCAACTGTATAAACAACATAAACAATAATGTTTGCTTCAAATTAAAAATTTATTTACAAGTGACTATTATAAACAGAAAAAATACTTTCAAATTAGAATTAAATAATTGCGTATAAAAAGCAGGAACTTATTGAAAATTACTTCATAAGAACTATATTTACACGTGAATTTTAACAGAGAAAGGATATTGTAAAATAATAAATTCATTAACATGCGTTAGAAGTCTTAAATAGGAGAAATTACGTCACATTTACCTCACATTACACTTATTATGTGAAATGAACAAAAAATAATACTGCAAAACAGTTTAATTTAAAAATTGCGCGAGACATTTATTTGATATTTCGAGATGATCTTTTCCACTATTTTTGCTGGGACAGCGCAAATAAAATTTCATTTCTAACAAAGTTAGAACAAAGTTAGTTCTCTAAAGAAAAGTTTGGTGAAAATTACGTCAGAATGAACTTTCTTTTCGCTTTGTTAAAAAATACCTGGAGACAAAGACTCTGTTTATGTAATTCATTTTATATTAGCATTTTTTGAAATGTTTAACTGATTTTATTTAATCAAAGACGAAGACAGCCATTGTATCTTTTAACAGCACCTGATTTTTCCTTAAAATTCCCCAATCAAAGAGAAATGAATAGAAACCCTTTTATAGGGAGATCGCCACTGTTTTTAAAATTATAATTCAATCTTTCAAAATCTTTTTAAAGCCAATCAAATTAGCGTGCTTTAAGAAAATGCGGTGTCTGAACGAGGGTTGGCGAGCGTAGATCGTAGGGCTCCGAGCCCCCTAGTGCCTAAAAAAGCCTATAACAAAGAAAGGCAAACAAAACTGATGCGTACCTTAAGTTTTTCTTTTGCTTTTTTTTTTTCAGTATTTCAATTCCTTAACTTTAAAAAAGTCTGTAGTGTTGCTTTATACAGGTTTTTTTTTTTTTTTTTTTTTTTTTTAAATAAAAAATACATTGTTCATAAAATTTTTCGCATTTTTATAAGTATCCGAACAATTTATCTGTAACATGCTCGTGAAACTGGAATTCCCTTCTTATTGTATCGAAGGCTTTTAGCCATTCTTCTTTTGAATGGAAATGATTAAATAAATAAATGAATCCCCAAAACTAATCAGGGAAGTGCATTAAAAGAATGAACCTAGAAAAAAAAAAATTAAACAAATCGAATATTTCTATAAAAATTTATCGCGTTACGTACATAGGTACATACGTAGAGTCGTGGGGGGAAAAAGTCCTTCCGGCCAGTGCCGGGAGGAAGAGGCAGCTTTCATATTCCCTATTTTTAAAAAGCTAGCTTATATTATTCAAACACACGAAGTTCAATTTAGTGGAAATCGATTATAGAAGATTCAATACTAATTTTTATCAATACTGAATCATTACGAATGAGAATTTCGCGAAATTAGTCAGCTTTATCCAAGCTGATTTTATTTAAAGTAACTTATATTTGGTTTCCAAATTCGGCGATATCTGGAAGTGCCTGCCCTTTTAAGACAACATGGTGGATGAGGATAACCACTGAACTAGGTCGAGACCTTAGTAATTCCTGTGCACATGCTCACTCACATCGGAATCGGTTGATATATACAAGTGCTGTCGCAGGCAAAAAATCAGATTTTTCAAAATGTCACCCACATAAAGAAATTCAAACTGCTACATATCTGAACCATTTCTTAAGATAAAGACAAAACAAAAAATGCTCCGGAATCCTTATCTCAAAGTCAAATACTTAAGCTACAAAGCTGGCCAGTGAACTTGGTTGAGACATTGCTATATACTACCCACATGCCTTCTTACATCCAAATAGGTTAATAAATACATGTGTTAACGCGCGACAAATATCAGATCGTTCCAAAATATCACCCATGCTAGAAATTCAAAGTGCTATAACTCAACAATTTTTTAAGATATAGACGAAACAAAAACTGCGCCGGAATATTTGAATCAAGGTCAACCGCACAAAATAACCCTTTTTCATTTTTTCAATTTTTTGATACCTCATTTTAAATATAAAATTAATCTTTTTTTTTAAATGTTCCCTCTTGAAACAAGAGGGTGAATGAAGCTTGCCTACGAACTCGGTCGAGACATTGGTATGTACTATGTACACACCAAGTTACATCCAAATCGGTTCATAAATACGCCTGTTATCGCGTGACAAAAATTAGGTGGTTTCAAAATGTCAGCCACAATAGAAATTCAAAATGCTATAACTCAGCCATATTTTTAGATATAGATGAAACAAAAACTGTTCCGGAATATTTATATTAAGGTCAAACACATAAAAAAATAATCTTTTTCATTTTCCAATTTTTAGATACCTCATTTTAAATTTTAAAATTTTTTTAAAGGGCCGCCATTTTGAAACAAGGCGGATGAAGCTGGCCAACGAACTCGGTCAAGACATTAATATGTACTTTGTACACACCAAGGTACTTCCATATCGGTTTATGAATACGCCTGTTATCGCGTGACAAAAATCAGGACGTTTCAAAATGTCAGCCATGCTAGAAATTCAAAGTGCTATAACTCAGCCATTTTTTAAGATATAGACAAAACAAAAACTGCTACGGAATCTTTGTATCAAGGTCAAACACATAAGAAAAAAATATTTTTCAATTTTCAATTTCTTGCTGCCACATTTCAAATTTTAATTTTTTTTTTAAATTTTTAAATGGCCGCCATTTTGAAACAAGATGGCGGAAGAAGCTGGCCATCGGACTCGGTGGAGACATTGGTCTGTAATATGTACACACTGGTTTTCATCTAATTTGGTTCATAAATACGAGAGTTACAGTGTGACAAAGATCATATATATATATATATATATATATACTGGAAGACATGTGAACATGGATTTTTGTAAAATACTGAAATATTAATCGGTATGGTGTTTATTATTTCTATTTTATATCCTATAAATATTTAAATACGTTTTATTGATTCTTCCATTTCATATTATTTGTTTCTATTCTGCTTTCATTTTTAATCAATTCACTTGATTTTAGTGGTTGTTCTATAATTCTCTATGTATAAGGATTTGTTTGGTTTTGCTGTTTAAACAGTTATTTACATTCAAAAGCTTGCAAATTTTTATCTTGCGATAGATGTTTAATATAATTATTAATAGATGGCAGCACTAAAATTGTATCTTTCAGTTTGCTCTATTTTTTAATTTTTCTAGCTCCATTTCAGTTATAATTTATACACCAGGGTGTATTTTTAGCTAAATTTTGACGATATTGTTAAACTGTTATCTATTAATTTAATAGTGCATTTTAAATAATGTAATTATTATCTATTTATTTTATATTAGATTTAATTTGTTTTACAAGATATTTCAAATTTTTTTTTCAAAATGTATTAACTGCATCCTTTGGTATCATTTACTGTGATTTCTTAACTGTTTTATTCACCTTAATCTTTTTGATATACTGGAAGACATGTGCACATGGATTTTTGTAAAATACTGAAATATTAATCGGTATGGTGTTTATTATTTCTATTTTATATCCTATAAATATTTAAATACGTTTTATTGATTCTTCCATTTAATATTATTTGTATCTATTCTGCTTTCATTTTTAATCAATTCACTTGATTTTAGTGGTTGTTCGGGCACAGGGGAAAATTAATTTTAGCTTTAGCTTATTTTTCCCACAGAAAACAACCATTTTGCTTATATCATTGAATTCTGTGCCCTCGATAACGTAATTCAATGTGTAAGCTTTTCAATTTTTGTCGGTGTCCACTTTTTTCTTTTTTTTCTTCCATAATAATTCTTATAATATTTTTTTTTTAATACTTACAGCTTTAATTCATAATAATTGACGGTGGCAGGTTATGTTTAATTAATGGTAATATATATATATATATATATATATATACCAACATTTGAACGGAGGGTGGTTTCGGGGTCTGGGGGTCACGATCAATGAAAATATACCAAAATTTTTTGAAATCGCTTTCCTCCGAACGGCTGCAATAGGTAGCTTTTTGTAATGAAAGCTACCTAAAAGTAAACACCCCTACTAACTCTTCAACAAATTATCGTAGAAGAAAGTTACTGGTATCTAAATATTGGAAATAAAGTCTACTTTTAAATGATGTATATAAAATTTGCTTAGGGGGCCATCCACATATTAAAACGAACCATTTTTTCAATGGCAATACCCAATTTTAACAAATTATTTCAAATATTCGGTTCAAACTATGTCTAGACAACAAATTTCAAGTCATTTGAATGATAAGTTTTTGAATGAATTTTTTTTTTAATTCCACGAATGAAAAAGAAATATTGTGAATAATTTAAAAATCAATTATGGCTCGGACAACTTGTATGAAAAGGCCAGTTGAATAGAGTGAAAATTCTTATAGATAGCCGGAATTCAGTTTCTTTGTAAAAGTATCTGAATGATAAGATATGAAATTTTTTGAAAGAAACCTGTATATATCCGCATACACGCGCTATTCTTACACAACTGAACACAAATGTTGTGCAGGAACCATACAGCAGGGCCCGATTAATCTCTGAAGCTATGTGAAGTGCAGGGTAATTTCGGAGTCTTCTTTCCTTCGAGAAGAGTTTCCTAAATTCGACATACCCGGAAAATCACCAATGGTACAAATATTATTCAAATTACTACAAATATTATATTATTGGATTTTCTCGATTTTGATTAGTTGGACGATAACACTGCCTGATAAATTGACGACTTTGGTTGGTTAGACAATCTGGGGAAATGTGATTATGTGGTTGAAACTGATGTATTGTATGAAAAATTAATTTGTTATGAAAGTTATTTTTATGAAACACTTTTTAAATATATATACGTAATAAATAATTTTTCGCCCTTTTATCTTAGTTAAACTATTCGAAATTCTTATCATATCTACCTTTTTTACCTATATTTAACAATATGTTAAATATATTTTATCTTTTTATCCATGCATTTAATCCAGCGTATTCTTTTATATATTATTCTAATAACCTTAACATGCCCGTAACTATACTTCTTTTTAAATCCCACTAAATTACTTTATTTCTTTTATTTTATTCTGAGGCTTTCAATTCTTTTTTCTTTCGAATGTTTATTAAACATCATTTGTTCTTATTCGTTCCATATCCCATGATGTCTTCCAAGTTTACTGCCCTGATCCTGATTATGTTATAACGCTACCGCCGGTAAGTATTAAGTTCGGATATCTACGTCAGGCGTACCCCGTCCCCGCCCCTGAACTAATCCAATCGCTGGCGCCGCCTCCCTCTCCTTCCCCTTTCACGTAGCTGGGTTGGTCTTGCTTTGAGCGTCTGTATACTTACGCGATTGTTTATGTTACTATTCATACCGTTACATTCCCTTGGAGAGCAGATTTTGTACGATTTGTGTTTGCTTAAATAACCCTCGCTACTTGGAGGTGATTTGTCATTTAATCTTGATATCGCTTCTGATATTGTTTAACATCATAACGCTATGTGAACCTACTTGGAATTGAGAAACTGCGATAAGTATTGGAGTTGGAGAAGTTTACTTGTCAACAATAAAGTATTTTGATTTGATCTTACGCATCCTTCGTTATTTCTGGAAAACTCTTACGATTTCATCACATCCTGCCTTACCGCTGACCATGACAGAACGACTGCATTTTCATTATTATGATTGGTGTTATACGAGTGATTTTCTACTGCCTAGTTTCGAAATGCAATAATCCCCAGTTATAGAGTGTCATCATTAGACTTCAGACATAATGACGACTAGCACGACATGCATTGAGAGAATGTAACACACACACATATATCTACCCTGTAAAGTCGGCGCCGCTCCCTGACCATCCCATGTGGCGTATTCCTTTTTTAAAAAATAGCACTCCTTTTTTAAATCAAAGATTATTGAGTTTATTTAAAACGAACATGAAGACACTACAAGACGACACAATGATGATGACTATTTACACTGAAAAAAAGAAAGGGTTTCACAAGGTGCACAACCTTCATATTAAACTCCACGAACTACACTTCACTATATTATTAACTTGAATTACAAACTACTCAAATTATAATCCTTTGGTGCTCTTAGCACCCGATATACTTCCGTTTTCACAAATCCAAAAAACACGCCGGCCAACATGCACGGCTCGGCTACCCTTCTCAAAAATCACTTTTTCTCTGAAAAAAAAAATATCCACCTTTCTCTCCGCGCGCGTCCGCATACCACGTGACGTATAGCGTTGGCGCCAAAAGAATCGAAAGAGAAATTAATCTAAACGTTTCCAGACATCACACCCCCCACCCAAGATTGAAAATGGGGAAGGGGGTCCCTTAATTTTCTATCTGAAATTTAGTCTGGAGACGTCCTTATACTCAATTTTTTTTTTTAAACAAATTACCCAAATAAAAATAAAAGTTAACAAATACATATAAAAAAAATATACAAACTACATGTCTGAAGAATCTGGGCACTCTGCCTAAAACTCGTCTTACCTACTAATACAAAACAGAATTAATACTTAATAATAACAATAATAAATGCAATAACAAATAAAACATATAAAAGGAAACAAAAGTTGTAGTAACACACTAAATAAATTTTGAATCAAAACTTTAAAGTAAACAGTCACTTATCAAATAGTTCATGAAAGTTTTTCACAGTTTGTTTTCTTATTCAACAGTTTCAAGTCTAGACAATGCGTCTGCATTTATCAACTTGGCACCTGGTCGATGCGAAATCACAATGTCATACTTTTGCAGTGCCCATCGTTGCAGTTTGGAAGATTGGGGTGCATTTTTGGTGATGAAGGTTAGTGGGTTGTGATCGGTGATAAGTTCCACAGGTGAACCAAAAATCCACGTTTCGAACTTCTTGAGACTCCAGATGACCGCATAGGCCTCCCTTTCGATCGTCGGCCAAGCCTGTTGAGTTTTGGTAAGCTTTTGACTGGCATAGCTCACTGGGTACAGTACTCCGTCTTTTCGCTGCGATAAACACGCGCCGATGCCGACTGCAGATGCGTCGCACTCGATGACAAATGGTTCTCCTATAACGGGAGTGTGTAGACTAGGTGCTTCGATAAGACCTCTTTTCAACTCATTAAACGCCCGATCATGGTCCTCTGACCAACACAGCTGTTCTGGACTCTTCTTCTTCGTCAGTTCGGTTAGAGGATATGCTACTTCAGCATATTTAGGAATGTAATCTCTGTAATAATTACATAGACCAAGGACACTTTTCAACTGTTTCTTCGTTTGAGGCACTGCTAACCTTCGGATAGCCTCCACTTTTCCGGGGTCGGTCCGATGGCTGCCGGACCCGATGATATTTCCTAAGTACTTAATCTGCGGTTTTGCGAATTCACATTTCATCAAGTTGACTGAAAATCTTAAGTCTGATAACTTAGAAAGTATCTTTTCTAGATGCATCAGGTGTTCAGCAAATGTTTCAGAAAAGACGGCTATGTCGTCTATATATGCTCTGGCGAACTCCTTATATTCGGACAGTGCTTTGTTCATTTCACGTTGAAAAGTCGCAGCTGCGTTTTTGAGCCCGAAGGCCATTACTTTAAAGCGATACTGAGCCCTGTGAGTTTTGAAACACGCCAGATTCTGGCTCTCTTCTTCTAGTGGTATGGCCCAATACCCTTTCAATAAGTCTATTGTAGTTATGACATTGGCCCTGCCAATACTGAACAATAGATCGGTGGCATTTTCCATTGGGAAATCATCAGTCACTCTAACTGCATTAAGCACTCGAAAATCTACGCATAGGCGCAAGGCCCCATCTTTCTTCATTACGCACACTACTGGGTGTGGCGCCTCTGCCTCACTTTCTTCAATCAGACCTAGTTCCAATAACTCCTCAATTTGTTTATCTACTTGAGGTTTCAAGGCCTCTGGGATTCTGTAAACATACGGCTTTTTCTTTTCTGCGTCACTTATTCTTATTTTATGCTCTCCTACCTTAGCTATTTGCACTTTTCTAGAAAATAGTCCTTTATATTTATACAATAAATCTAACATTTTTTCTTTCTCCACCTTTCGTAAATGACTTAAATCAACTTCTTCTATATTGAATAGGTCGGAGTTATCTTTCGTACTGGGGGTGGGATGGACCTCCCCTAATTCTTCCTCATTTTCGAAGATCACACCCACCGCCTGTACCCTAGGAGTAAATTTTCTTATCTTATTTACGTGGACATTTCTAACATTACCGTTCATTAATTTCACTTTGCAAGAATCAGGGTTACATCGCGCCACTATTTCGGCTGGCCCTGTCCACCTCGCGTAAAGTTTGTTCGTGGAGTCCGGAATTAATAAATATACTTGGTCCCCCGGTCTAAATTCCTTATAAATCGCTCTTCGATTAGCGTACTTCGCATACGAGCTTTGCTTAACCTCCGACACTATTGCCGCTTGTTCCGCCGCCCTTTCTAAATTAATTTTTAACTCCTGGAGGTATTCGGTCGCGCTCTTTCCTAGATTTATAGGTAGTGGGATTTCGCCTGCCCATGTAGATTTTAATACCGCCAGTGGCCCTCTGGCGTCTCTTCCGTACATTAATTTGAATGGCGATACGCCCGTAGTGCTATTCGGAATTTCTCTATACGCAAATAATAGATAGGGGATGTGTTTATCCCAATTTTTAGGGTCACTACGAATTATATGGTGTAACATACGTTTCAATGCCTGATTATACCTTTCAACTAATCCCGAGCTCTGTGGGTGCCCCGGCGTAGCAAATCTAGGAGCCGCCCCCAGCCTAGCATGAAACTCTTGTATTAACCCTGATATAAAATTTCTACCCTGATCACTCGCTATTACGCGGGGTATTCCTGTCCGCATAAATATCTCTAACAATGCATCGCATGTAGCTTTAGCCGTAATTGTCCGTAACGGAACTGCCTCTGGCCATCTCGAATGTTGATCTACCAAAGTAAGTACGTATTGATGCCTACGCGCTGACGGAGGTTCAATTTTTCCGATTATGTCAATATTTACAACGTCGAACGGAAGTTCCGGCCTCTCAATAGGGACGATGGGTATCTGATCGCTGACCCTCTCCCTGCTCCGTAGTTGGCAATCCTTGCATGACGCACAATATTCTTCGACATCCCGCGACATACCTGGCCAAAAAAATGAATAACGAATTCTCTCTTTTGTTTTTTTCATGCCGAGATGATTAGCGAAAATCGACTCATGCGCAATTTTTAAAATTTCCCCCCTCCTCACCTTTGGTACCACTAATTGCATAACTTGATCTCCCGAAACTCTTTCCCTATGATAAAGCAAATTGTCTACCATAAAAAACCCATTTTTCTCTTTTTCTGCATCTTTGAAAGCTCCCTGTAACGATTCGCAACTTTTCTGTTGCGCCCTGTAAATACTCGCATCTGATTGACGACCCACATTTAAATCTTCGCTATTATTTTTCTTTTCAATGCAGCTAATCATTAACTCTTTTCCTGCAGTTTCATTTTGACTTAATAAACATAAATTTTCATCATTGATACTTTGTTGCTCCATTTCACTACACCCTGCTTTTTCACATTTAATTTCTTCCCCCCTTTCTGACTGCATCTCCTCCATAGGCACCGACACGTCACCTAATCTATTTTCTTCCCCTCCACTCTGCACTGATCGTAATAACTCATAAATCGTTGGCGTGATAATGCATGACCCATATAATTTATCTGTTGCTGCGAACAAAACATCTACGCTGTTAACTACACTATTTGAGTTTCCGGAATCTAAAGCTATAGGTAAAGTTATAAGGTCAGCGGTTATTTTTTCTCCAAAGGCAGATATCAACTGAATTTTTGAATTTTCATCATTTCTAAATGAATCCGGTATTTGATTTGAATTAACGACTGGAATTTTGGCCGCGTTATCGATCAATGTATTCACTTTCCGCCCGCCTAACAACACATCCTGATACTGCAAAGCTTGCGTATTTATTGCCTCATTCCCAGGACATAAAGCTGTCACTTTAGCAACTAATTTATCATCATGTTTATTTTTCTCAATACCCGATTCCTTTTTCGTTTGATTTCGAAAATTCCCCATTTTATTTTTATCTTTATTATTCGGACAGAAACGTAAATGAATTGTTTGTTTACATAGCCTACAAATGTCATTAGTTTTTCTTTCGCGAGAAAGAACATTATTTCTGATATGAGGTGGGAGATATTTCCCATGATTCACACTTCCGTGTTCATCATAGTTACGAAAGGATTTTATCGGTCTATCATATAATTCCGAAAAAGTTCTACCTTTTGAAGTAAACCAATTATCGCATAATTCCGCGATTTGGCGTGGTTTTAACCAGTCATCCATTTGCTTTAATTTAACATAACTCCGCGTTTCTGAATCTAACGAACTCATTAATCTATCGGTAACAATTAATTCATTAAGCGTATCGAAATCATTTACTTTCCTAAGCTGACAATAAAATTCCCAATTAGCTCGGATTCTGCTTGCAAATTGTAAATGGTTTTCATTTTTCATTCTTTTTGCCGTAAGGAAATTTTCTAGACAAGCTTCCGGGGTAGGTTGAAATTCTTTTAAAATTAAAGCCTTAACCTTCGAATAACTCTTCATTTCATTTGAATTGACATAAACTAATAAATGTGCGGCACGTTCACCCACTAAATTTAGTAAAATTTCAACTTTTAACTCCTCCGAAATATTTTTCATTTCGAATGCCTTTTCGAGCGAACTAAAAAATAAATTCCACGCTTCCGGTTTAGTCGGGACTGGCATACTCAGGGTTCTAACACTTTTAATTAAAGATTCTAAAGAATTAGTATGGGATTTTTGTCCATCCCCCCCCGGATCCAAATTCTTATCATCTGTTATCTTCGCCATTTCTAATTGGGCTTTAATGACTTCTAATTTTGTTCTCTCTAATTCTAGTGCAGTGTCCTGTTCCGATTTGACATTTTCTTTTTCGATTTTGAGCAACTCGGCTTCACGTTTTTCTTTTTCTATCCTATCTGATACAGTAGTAATTAAAAATTCCTTTACAAATTCAGCATCCTTAGCGAATTGGTCGCTTCCCTCAATGACTGTTTTCAAATCTACAATTCTATGCTCTAATTCTACCTTTAATCCTAATTCAGTCGCGACGACAACTAAATCTTCTTTTTTCAGCCCTTTAATGCTAAACATTTTTCTTTTTCAATTCAAACACTTTTATAATAAACTCTACTTATAACCGATACTATCATCTTAAATAAATAAATCAAGCAATAAATGTGATACTATAAATAGCAACTTTCTTCTGACATGCTTAAATCAATCATAAAAATAAATCATATACTTTTCTCTTTATCTATTTAAAATATCTTCAAACACTATCTTCAATTAAAATAAATAAACATGCAGCTTACTTTTAATAGGAGCTCTGGTGCTTCGGAAATGAGAGCGTGTAAAGTCGGCGCCGCTCCCTGACCATCCCATGTGGCGTATTCCTTTTTTAAAAAATAGCACTCCTTTTTTAAATCAAAGATTATTGAGTTTATTTAAAACGAACATGAAGACACTACAAGACGACACAATGATGATGACTATTTACACTGAAAAAAAGAAAGGGTTTCACAAGGTGCACAACCTTCATATTAAACTCCACGAACTACACTTCACTATATTATTAACTTGAATTACAAACTACTCAAATTATAATCCTTTGGTGCTCTTAGCACCCGATATACTTCCGTTTTCACAAATCCAAAAAACACGCCGGCCAACATGCACGGCTCGGCTACCCTTCTCAAAAATCACTTTTTCTCTGAAAAAAAAAATATCCACCTTTCTCTCCGCGCGCGTCCGCATACCACGTGACGTATAGCGTTGGCGCCAAAAGAATCGAAAGAGAAATTAATCTAAACGTTTCCAGACATCACATACCCTATATATATAAAATCCTAATGAAACGAATTTATGAAACGGATATATGAAATGACTGAAATGCGACGAATTTATGAAACGATTCTATGAAACGACTGATTAAACAACTGATTACGTTTCGCGGTGATTTCTCCTAAAATATGGAATACTTTGCGATGCAATTAACACCAAAAATCCGTCATAGATCTGCAGATCTCAAAACTGGTATTAGAATTTTTAAATTCGAATTAGTTTTCGAAATATTAATTTTTTTCTAATTTTAAATACTTTTTTCTAATGATGGCAACTCAAATTTTAATCATAACAGATATTTTTTTTTTCATATTTTAGGAAAGGTTATCATTTTGAACTAATTTCGCGACCAGTTTGGCCTCCCTTAAATGTATGCTAAGAACGATGTTTTTTTTTTTTTTTTTTTTTTTTTTTTTGTATTGCATTATCATTTTATTTAATACAAAACTTTCATTTAAAACTCATAAATTTAAAATCAATGGCTTTCGCTTCTTTCTTTTTTTTTTTAAACGAAACGAAAAGAAAAATATTAATTGCAGATGTCATATACGCACCGGGTGCCTAAATAGAGCCAAAATGGCGTTATTTTGCCTGCCATGGTACTCCGTCTACTGTTGCTTATTTATTAATAAATGTTTATTTACCTTTATTTTCTTTTTATTTTAAAAAAATGTTATAAATTAATTTGTTCTATAGTTATTAATTAATTTTTTCTTTATTTATTATTATTTTATTTTAAAAATAATAGAAAATAATTTAAAAATACATATGTAACTGGTATTCGAAAACGAGATTTTCGCCAAATTGTCGTAAAAAAAAATCACGCCAAACCTGATTAAATATTGCAACAAATCTTGACATTTAATTTCAAATTCAAAGCAATGTTTTAATGGTACTACTTAGTTATCCTGCCGGCCAATTTCGCCAAATTATATAAATCGCCAAAGCACTTACCAAATTATACAAATTGACGTAATTTTTATTTTAAATAACGAAAGAACAAATAAAGGCACAGATGTCATATACCCCGTATTGGCGCATATTGGTGCGATTTTTTTTCTGACGCCAATGTCATATACGCAAAAGGTCCTTAACTGGCGCCAAAGTATCGTTATTTTGCTTGATATGGTATATGGATGTTGTTGTTTATGCTGTTGATGTTTTCGCCAAAATGGCGTCGGAAAAAATCGCGCCAATATGCGGCGTATATGACATCTGTGCTCAAATAAATTAGTATAGCATTAATAAAAATAAAAATAAAGCGTCGAAATAAAAATTACTTGATGGCGTAAACACGTATAACTTCCTTACAGTCAAGTGAATGTGACATTTACGATCAACCATTATAGTATGGCGATAGATTTTTGGTCGATGAAATAACCAAGTAGTACTGTTTTAATTTACCACTCAAAAAAAATGCTAAGTTGCGAGTTAAAAAAATCTGTTGGCGACATTTGCACCCGGCTAACATAAAAGTACCGAGAATTCTTTGAGATCATGGCATCTTTTATGTAAAAAGCGAAGGGACCCGCCCGTAACTGTTGATAATAGTCACATGACTTAGGCTATTGTTATAGAGATTGTTTTCAATTCTAAAAACAGCGCAAAGAATAATATTTCCTAACGATTAAAAATTTATATACACGTGACTATTAAAAACAAGAAAAAAAAACTTTAAAATTACTATTATATGAGTAAGTGTTAAAAGCAGGAAAATATTGAAAATTATGTCTTGAAAATTGTATTTACACGTGAATATTAAAAGAGAAAGGAAACTTTAAATTAACAAATACATTAATATCCGTTTAACCCTTTCAGGGGCAAGGTACTTCTATTCGTAAAATGTTGAAATCAGTGAATGGCACCAGAATTTACAAACAAATTTTGAAATACGAAAATTCTTTTATTGAGTTACTTAATAAAAGGAAAATTTTCATTCCAATATTCTGGTGCCAATGTGGCATTTAAGAATTAAAATTAAGTGGTCCAAAAATGAACCACCGCCCTTGAAGGGGTTAAAGCGTAAATTGTAGTAATTGTAGTAAATTGTATTATGTCAATCGTTTTATAACGCTGTTAAAAAATACCGAGAGGCAAAGACTCTGTTTACTTAATTCATTTTATTTTAGCTTCCTTTTAGATGTTTAACAGGTCTTCTTTAATCAAACGCGAAACCAACCACTGGATGGCTTAACAGCAACTGATTCGGCCTTATATTTTCGTAATCCAGTAAGGGAATTTCGTAAGGGATTTGAATGGAAACCCCTTTACAGGGAGATCGCTATAAGTTTTTTCATTATAATTCAATATTCTCTAATCTTTTTAAAACCGATCAGATTAGCGTGCTTTTAGATTCTGCGGTGTCTGAACGGGGTTTGGCGAGCGTAGTTTGCAGGGGGCAGAGCCCCCTAGTATATATATACAGTATCATGCATTTAACATAATAAATTTTCACATATTGCATCCTCATTTAAGGATATATTTTACTATCTCAGTATTCCTCATTGCTTTTTAAATTTTCACATTTATTTACATAATACAAGGCTAAATTTTACTATCTCAAATATTCCTCATCTTTTTAAATGTTATTTATATACTCATTTTTTTATATTACAATTTTTTGTCTTTAAAACGTTAATTTAATCAATTTCCCTTTTATTTATTTTTATATAATTCTTTATTTCTTTATTTATATATTTATTTATTTGTATTAATTTATTCCTTTTCTTTATTTTATTTTGTATTCACTCAGTACTTATTAAGATTATTTTTATTTTTTCATTCTAGTTTAACTAAAAGTTAATCTAAGTCTTTTCTTGATTTCTTCAATCGTTTTCATTCATTTTATTTTTTATTGGGCTTAAGATGGCAACTCTAAACATTATTGTTATTAATCCAGTTCCAATTTACATTTTTCCTTTCTCACACCAGATGACAGCACAGTTATGGGTTTCACTCAGATGCTCAACTGTAGATCACATGTTAAAAAAGTCTTAACTTTGCTTTCCATGCTAAAAGGCAGTAGTTTTGAATCTTGGTATGTCATTCAGGTATTGCGCTTTAATATTTTTTAATATCCTGTATGAGGTGTATCTTTCTTTGGATCTCTTAGCTTTTTATTATCTATTTTCTGTAATGTTTGCGTTATAAGGAGCTAAATTTTGTCATTTTAGGCTTAATGCCGATAAAAATGGATGAAATAACGCATTTTCTATGAATGAACTCACAAGCTCCTCTGATGATTCTGTGAGTCATTCATAGTTTCTTATTTTACATACTGGTTTCATATGTGCATTTCTAAATCATCTTTAGAACTTTATCAATTTCTTCATATATTTGTGATTTCAAATTTATTATATATATACATATATATATATATATAAATGAGTTTATAATTTGAAAAGAAATTAGAATTTTGGAATGGAAATAATTCGATATAAAGTTTGGGGTCCCCTGTTTTCTCAATTTCGGGCCCCTTCAAAATATTCTAATGAAAGCACATGCTTCCCGTGCCTGTTCGGTAATCAGGGCATGAATATAGTTATGCTTTATAAAGTTCATTTAGAGTCTTTCACCGTTCAAGGTGATCGCGAATATTATTTTTTATTATCTTTTTGTTAGTTCTCTAACGTCCCTCGTGACGAAACCTTCGTTGAAAAAATATGAGGTCTAACATGTTCCTCATATTCCCGAAATTCTAGAAATAATCTCCAACTATTTCTCTAGATATTCGATAAAATGTGTAAAACGACGAACATTAAGATGGAAGCTGCAACGATCGTCTGATGGCTTCAGGACTCCGAGACCATACTATCCCGCTTTAAAATGCATTAAACTTATTGAATTTAGCTTTTAAATTCGTCCGCTGCTGTCTCTTTAATTTTTTTCAATTCCTACTATTAGTTCACACTCTCCCTATATTTATATATCTTGTTCAAATTTTCAATCGTCAATAAAATACTTATTATTCATCCTATCAATTTGAAATAAATTTTTTTAAACTTGTACTGGATGGCAATTGATGTTAATGCAGATTTTTCAAATATTAATTCATTGATTAAATTTTAATTAATTAATTTTAGTTTTATATGGGAGACAAAATGGCAGCCATTGGTTATTGAACAGCATTTAATGCATCTTCATGGGGTTACCATAGGGGGGTCCCTGTTCTGTCGCCAAATACCACCAAGTTTGTCGCCAACTTGGCGATATATCACCCAATTTGGCGATCAAAATGAGTCGCCAAAATTTGACGCCAACTTGGCGATATCTCTAATATTTCGCCAAATTCCCATAGACCTCAATTGTAAACCTACTTGCTTATAGAAAATCAACAAATTGAGATATTTTAATGCAACAAAAACAAATATTAGATTAAGGGATTATATTAAATTTTTCTTTGATGACCTAAGTAGGAATTGACTTTAAAAACAAAATTTTTATATTACTTGTTTCTTTTTTTAAATCCCTGTCAGGTCAAGTGTCGGAAAGGGCGTAGGGACCACCGAAGGGAACGCGGAACGCCACACTCCTGGAATTCTGCAGCGGTTTGCAAGAGGCTGGGAGCCCTGAAGTCATCGGATGACTGCTGCGGCTTCCAGCTTAATATTCGTCTCGGTAGCGGTTAGGGGTCAGCGGTGGGAGACGGCCGCAAAATTCGCAGAGCGTGGGGTTCCGCGAGTCCTTCGGAAGCCCTAAGGCTGCGAATGCACCATCCTTCTAACTGTTATCAGTGTCGGCGTCGTTTATTGTGGCCACGCGGTGTCTTTGATTTTTAATGACTTTAAAAGGAAAGGAACTGATGTCCTGCAAAAAGAGGTACCTTTATTTCAAGTAAGGTTGAGCTCCTTATCTCCTGACCCATTGTTGATTCCCCTCATTCTTTTGTGAATAAACCGCAGAATGGTCCTGAACAAAAGATTTCCATGAAAACTGGAGAAGGATGGGAAAACACGCGTCTGTGAGCTTTTCGACACTTGGCCGGACCAGAATTAAAAGAAAAACTAAAGACACGTCACTGGACAAACTCAAAAGCGAAATTCAATATGTTTGATGCATCGAAAAGAGGGAAGGGATGAGCTCGGGGTTCTGAAGTCCTCGAGCGATGGCTTCGAGCTTAAATGTCATACCGCCACAGGATTCACGGAGCGCGGCGTTCCGCGTGCCTGTTCTAAGTCCTTTCACTTTTTTTTCAACACTGACTACTTTCTGATACTTAAGGCTCCGCTGCACTGAAACTCCACGATCGCGAAATCCTACGTTAGCCTATGGGAAAACTTGGAAGCGCGATGTCTCATTACCTAATATAATTATTAAAATACCGTTTTCACCATCAGAAAGTAGACGTCAGATGCCGATGATGTGCATTTTTAAAAATTATTTCCGTAAATCTTAAGTACATAAAAAATCCCTATAAACTTTGACATTTCCATTTGATTAAATATTATCATCGTCTTAAAAATCCTTAAAACTTACGAAGACAATTTTTAAAAATGCACATCATCGGCATCTGACGTCTACTTTCTAATAGTGCAAGCGGTATTTTAATACAATAAAACCTCCCTAAAGCGACCAAGTTCCGTTCCAATAAAAATTGGTCGTTCCGAGAGGTGGTCTCTTAATAGAGGTCATGTTTAAATCTAGATTTTAAGTGTTTGAAAAAGGCAACAATTAATGTTACTAAATTATTTTTCACATTAGGAAAAAAGATGAAAATTTAAGTATCAAAACAAAAGTTAATTACATAAGTTAATTACTGAAGAGTTTAAAAAATGAAAACATTGACGTTTGTTTTGATTTTACGGTTTTATCTTTTATAACTTTTATTTCCAAGTCCTTTCGAAGTTCAGTAAATAAATATAATTTATTTTTTGACGGGAACAAATAATGACGATTTCGTTAATTTATCTATTTCTTTGAGAGTTTCCTGACAGAATAGCGCAGGGGAGTATATTGACCATCATCCTTAATTTGTCATCAGAGTTAAAGTCATTGCCTGAAAAGGCACAAAGGGGTTTAAACACTTAATAGTGACCATAATAAATAAAAATTCTAAACTTAGTTTAGAAGTTTGATGAATAATACGCTCTCCGGAATTATTTTTTTAATAAAACCTTCTTCAGGCAAACAGAAAAAAAACGGAATTTGTTCCATTTTCTTCAAAGGAATTGGTTGCTCATGGAGGAGTTGATCTGGGATGGTCTCTGAATAGAGGTAAAATTAGTATTGAGCCTATGGGAAACAATTTCGTTCCATGAATAAACGGTCGTTCTGGGAGGTGGTCGCTTAATGGATGTGGTCGCACAGGGTTGTTTCACTGTAATTATATTAGGTAATGAGTAATCGCGCTTCAAAGTTTTCCCATAGGTTAACATAGGATTTCGCGATCAGGGAGTTTCACTGCTTAACCGGACCAGACAAAAAAAGACTTCATCGGACAAATTTAAAAGCAAAATTCATTACATTAAAAGGCCTCAAAAAGCGGAAAGGGGTGGGCTCGGAGACCTGTAGTCATCGGATGACTATTGCGGCTTCGAGCTGAATGTTCGTGATGTTTCGAAAGATAGTGTAAAGTTGAATCCTTGCTGAAATACCACTATGATTTGAGTTTTGAAATATCAATTTAACTGTGTTTTGGTACTTATGCTTCATAAATTATTCAATGATTCAATGCGTTCGGAAAAAAAAATTACAATGTAATTTCAAAAGCATTTAAGCACAGTGCAAATGTTTACAAGTATCCTTACAAGGGAATTATTAAGCCAGACAGAACTCAAAAAGTTACATTTCATAAATCATATTTTAAAACACTGCATCACATAAATATACATGCACTATTTATTCATGTGTAAATTAACCGAAAATTAATGCCTCCTTTCAGCGTCAACAATACGCTTAATCCAGCGTAAAGCTTTATAAATAATATTTCCCGAGAAATTTTAACTTTCGTATAACATTGTATTTTCGAAGTAATAAATTTTAATAAAGAAATTGATTAATGTAGCTATTCATACCGCACAAAGAAAATCTTAAAATTGCTTTAAAACGGTATTAAAGTGTGCAATTGTTAAAGTTTTATAACTATAAATTCTGTAGAAAGAATCCATAGTTAATTCTAATGATTTCATTATTTAGGAAAAATTTTTTTAATTAAAACTTTTATTAATGTAGATTAAAGCTGCCTATAATGCTTTGTCTGGTAATTATAAACTATACAGGTTTATTTAGAATAATTTCTCAGCAGTTTTCGGTTGTTAGAAGTTAGAATTTAAATATTTACAGCTTTGTGACTTAATTTATACATACAACTAGCTGGACAGCCCGGCGTTGCCCTGTCCCCTTATAACAACCTTAAACAAACCTCAAGTTTGTATAATTTTATACCTTTGGAAAATCCTTCAAATGAACCTAGTTTCGGAAATCTCACTGCTTTCGGCAGCATAGAGTGTTTCAAATAAACTTAGCTCCTGGGGGTATGATGAATTTGGGAGGGTTTAGTGTGTTTTAAACAAACCTCTTCAGAAATAATTCATACAAGACAGGTGAAATTAGGTCCCGAAAACTCCATCTTTCAGGCAGAACTCCTGGCGATCGAGGAAGCCATCCAATGGTCAGAGAACTCGAATAACAAGAATATCCTAATCTATTCCGATAGCTATCCAAGTCTAAAGGCGCTGGAAAATATAGGTACCTTTAACTATCTAGATCAAACTATAATATAAGCTCTGCAGCATTCCTTTAAGACTTTCTATTTCCAGTGGGTTCGTGCACACTCTGGAGTAACTGGGAATGAGATTGCTGACAAACTAGTTAACGAGGCAGCGCTTGCCTCCACATCACCAGCTATAGACGTTAGGTTTTTTTCCATATCCAGTTTCATACCTTAAAAAACAACTAAATATATCTCTATTTCAATACTTAGCAAGAGGAATGGGATTATGCCCAAACGAGGCGCTATACAGCCTTCTTCCAAAAGTATCTTAGAGCTATTACTAAACCATAAAAATATCTATGTTTTCGCGACAAATCACGGGCCATTCCCATTGTGCCTGAACAATTTTAATAAGGTTTTCTCTCCGAACTGCATCTGTGGCCAAATGGGCAATTCACTGCATTATATCTTGAACTGTACCGTAACCTCACATTTTCACTTTAGAAAGGCACAATCAACATCATTATCATCATGGTTTTCCTTAGTTTTGAAGAAGCCAAACCTACTTCAGAAAATTATAGATTGTGTTAGACTAATTTAGCATAATCAATATATATTTCAAAATGTCTTTTGCCAATTGACTAAATGCTCTGATAGTTTCATTAACATATAAATTTAAAATTACAACTTCCACAGACTATGAACTTATTTAACTATGAAGAAAATAACTGTAAATAATCAGTGCAATAAACTTTGTAAAACTCTTCCTGAATATAAGATGGGAGATGTCTAATGTGCGTCGCTAGGTGGGGCTAGAAGAGCTTTTACCCTTGGGTAGGCCTCCTCACCTAATTGAACCTTGTTTATTAACACATCTTCTACCCTAATAAACTGCAAAGTTATGGTACAGTATTCTGAATGTATTGGAAAGCGTTTCATAATCTATGCTGGATGCACCATTTTTCGTTCTTGGTACTTTTTATGTGACTTAACTTGTTTTTTAAATTCCAATAATTGTGATAAAAAGTTGCCCAAATTACCTTCAAATTAAATCATCACAAGACTTATATATTGCTGAGCAAGTCGATTATTTTATACAAAGGCGGAAAATAAAAGAGAAATCAATGTGTCGAATGGTTCTTTTTCTTTTTTCTTTTTTTTATTTCATCAACACTTCGTCTTTTGATCAGTATCACATTTTTCTATCCCTCTATAAAGATGACAATCTCTTTTTTAAACAAGAGAAGTTGAAAAGAAGAGTATCACATTTCGACGTTTTGAAGGTCTGGAATGTTGAATAATATTTCTTTTCTGTTGTTTCAAAAACAAAATTTGAAAGAGTGACAATATCAATATCCGAATTTATTTATTTATATAACATTTGTTTGACAAAATATATTTTATCATTTTGTAGAATAATATAATAAGGAATAAACAAAATTAGAAAGTAATAGAATTGTTACTGCTATAGTAAAGTGGCGGCAGATGCCGCAGTTTTTCTTTTCTTCTTGTAAAGTGTATAATAAAGCAAAAAACAACAAACTAAGTACCAGAAATCATTGATCAAAGCTTTTAGAATCTAATTTCTATGTTAAACAAATTAAAACCCTCTTAATAAAGTGGGCATTATTATTTTCCCACAGGTCCTTTTTTAACATAATTTTTTATGTGCTGGTTAAGATGGCGCATGGGGTGTGGGACAGATGCCACATGGAGAAAAATGCTAGGCTGTTTATTTTTTTTTTTCATGCAAATCACATTTTTATTTTCTCAAACTACTTAAAACGAAAATAAATAACAGTAAACTTACAAAAATTATATATATCACTAAATTATGAAAAGTTTAACGAAAATACAAAAGTGTAATCTCTATAAACAAAACTTAAGACAAAAAGTGAAAATGAAAAGAAAATCATTTGAATTTAGATAAATGGATAGCATAATTACTGGAAACAATAGACAGCATAATTCCAAAAAAGATATAAATCACTGGTTTCCATCCAGGCAAACATTGCAGTTTGCTCTTAATGTAAATGTTAGTTCTATTCTATTTAGACCCTAGTCTCTTTATTTTTGGCCTTTCTTCTCATTCTTTGATTTTGTATTTCCATTCGCCCACAATCACACCACACTATCCTTTGCAAAAGTAAAGTAAGCGTTTTTCATGCAGCTATCGATTGAATTTGATGCACTGAATCCTGTCCGCTTTAGGCTTTGCTCCTTGATAAGACTCCAGCCACTCAACATATGCAGAGTCATCAAATTCTAATCCAGTTCTGCCATCAAAATCCATAAGAGGAACAATTTACCCACTGTCGGAAGATGACTCATATTTTAGTTTTTTCCTCAAGCAAGGCGTTTTCAAGTTGATCTTTCCCTTCCTTTTTATACACATTTTACTTCCGCCAAGTTGTCGTTCTTTGACGCTTTCTAGTTTATTTTGTTTTTCATTTCCTTCTTCTTTTTTATTGTTTATAAACTCTGTGCTTGTAATATTTGCATCCTTTTACTTTCTCTTACTTGGCTTTATAGGTCTTTTCACCATTGGAGTAGGAGATAATTTGTTTCACAGTTTAGATGGTGAGAATTGTAAACGGCCTACGTTTTCCTTATTCACACATGGTGAACCAACATTGTTGCTGAGAATATTTTGATAAGTAGCAGAATTCGCTAATACGCATTCATTTAAATGTAAGTTCTACTTAAATTGCAGTGATGAATTTATTGAACCGAAAAACAAAAATATATTTTGCGGCATCTGTCCCATAGTGGCGGGTAAGATGCCGTGCCGCAATTTTGTGTCATGTGAGCGACGCGAGAGAAAGGTAAGCATATGTCTGTATTCTACGAGGATCTAGTCTATAGTTGCAATCGATTTTGGGATGAAATCTCTGTTTTTTTTTTTTTTAAATATGTAATAAAACTTCATTAGCATAATTTTGGCAACTTACCACGCAAGTTCGAGCCATAAAAACTGGCATAAATATGTAAATACTGACAATTAAGCGGTTGAAACGCATACAACACATCACACGGCACAGAGGAACACTACGAACATCTAAAATTGGTCTAGGGAACGCTAGTGTCGCCTACACAATCTCTGCGGCATCTGTCCCACCGCAGCGTCTGTCCCCACTTTACTATATTTTGTTTTGCTGATTCTTGGTTTAATTAATTTGGTTTTCTTATATTTTTATTCATTGAAGTTAATGAATCAAAATGAGCTTCCCCGAACAAACTTTTGAATAAAAATCTAGCACAGTGCAAATATTTAAAAATAGCCATCTATTGTGAATTATTACACACAAGACATTGCATAGAGTTTTCTTCATAAACTAGTTGACCCGCACGGGATTGCCCGGGCCCGTGATATATATACAGGGTGTCTCAAAAGGTCGTTTACAAACTTAACATGCTGGTCTGTCATATCATGATAAACAAGATTTACATAGGAACTTGTGTTCGAAAATGCAAACTGCGACCGCTAGAGGGCGATGAGCGCAGGCCTATGGGAGAGTGGGAAGCGTAATCATTTCAGGCGAGGACGTTGCAGGAGAAGAATGAATCGGTTTAGTAACGCAGAATTGAACGATATTTATTACGTATATGGCGCCGCGGATGGAAATACACGAACCGTGGTACGGATGTACCTTGATGATACTCAAGCAGACGTCAGCCAAGTCATGTTTTGTTTGGACAATTGCACAGCAGACTGCGTGAAGCAGCAGCTTTCCAAGTACATACTCTCATCGGTGAGAACGCAATAGACGCACGTCTGTCGTGGAGGAAACCTTGCTACGGGAATTTGACAATACCCGCAAACAAGTCTCCGAGCAAGCGAACTCGCCTTGAGTGTACATCGTTCCAGCATTATGCGCATACTGCATGAAGACACGCAACACCCCTACCACTTACAAAGAGTACAGCCATTGTGCGCTGACGATTATTCCCAACGCGTTGCATTCGCACGCCTGTATTTCCAACAATGGGTCGCACAGCTGGATTTTCCATCGTGGGTTTTGTTTTCGGATGAATTCCGTTTTACACAGGACTGTGTCCTGAATCTGCGCAGCATACACATATGGGCCCATGAAAACCCAAGGTCTATACGTGTCAATACACGTCAACAAAGTTTCGCCGTAAACGTTTGGGCTGGTATTATCGGTGACATGTTGATTGGCCCTTACCTACTACTTCAGCCCTCGACGGGAATACCTATTGCATTTTCTTAGAAAGAGTCTTGATTGATGTGATGGGTGACGTTCCAGCCGCTGCACGCCGAAACATCTGGTTTCAGCATAATGGAGCACCTGCTCATTTTAGCTACACTGTGCGAGAATACCTCGGTAAGACATATCCTAATCGCTGGATTGGCAAAGGCGGACCAGTCGCATGGGCAACGCGATCCCCGACCTGACTCCCTGGATTTCTATCTGTGGGGACACATGATGTCCATGTCGCACGAGACGCCCGTAACATTGGACATGGATCTCGTCGCCAGGATCGTGGAATTGGCGGTACGTGTTCGTGACACACCAGCCCATTTTGTATGGTTCGTCCGTAAATCAATGCGTCGACGTTGTGAAGCATGCATTGCGGCGAATGAAAGGAATTTTGAATACCTTCTGTCAATAAAACCATGTTCTTTAATAAAAGTCATATTAATACCTCTTTCGATATCTTTTATTACTTCCCCTCCACACCCGCGCTCATCGTCCTCTAGCGGTAGCAATTTGGATTTTCGAACACAAGTTCCTATGTAAATCTTGTTCCTCATGATGTGACAGACCAGCATGTTAAGTTTGTAAAGGACCTTTTGAGACACCCTGTATATATCTAAAATCAATGTTGAATGAATATAAATATTTAAACGAAAATCTTTCTAAACGTTCCAAATTCTGCTGCCCTCCCCCTCTTCAGTAGACTACAACTTTGATTTTGTATGATTTTATTTATTATTCAAATGAAAATCTATACAAACTTAGAGTTGGAGGCATCATTGCCTTCCGCAACGTACTATTTGAAATGCCTGAAGTACTATTTCCGATTGTGTATTTATTAAAGTATTTCTAAGCATTAAATCTATTAAATATTTTACCGACAAATCTGACTTTGATCTCTGGCTTACTATGCACAGCATACCTTTGTTATATATGCACAAATGAAATGCTTTAAATTGATATTTCTGTGCGAATAACCCACATTACAGAACTTCGCAATAGTCGCTTACACGAGTTTACTTTGCCATTATTTTTACCATAACTTTCAAACTGTAACTTGGCGATAATAAATTTAGAGGCTTAATCATGTCACCAAGTCTGATTCTACCAAAATAACATAGGAAATGAAATTTTAGCTTCAATATGCATGAATCTGTCGCTTATAACAGTACTCCAAAATCGTATAACAACAATCTTTCTATTATGAATTCACTAATATTTCTAAATAATGATGATGATGATGATGATGATGATAATAATAATAATAATAATAATAATAATAATAATAATATATTACTAGCAATAGAACTAATAGTTAAAAATAAAAAGAATTAATAAAGAAATAAAAGAGCTAATAGCTTGCAGGGAAACCAAAAGAAGCATTTAAAATAAATAACTAGAAAACAGGAATTCTGCTTTTCAGAATTTAGTATCGCCCCCGATGAAAAGAAGAAAATACGAATATATACATAAATATAGATAGTACAAAGCATAATTCAGTTTGAAGACATAAAATACACGCTTTTATTTCGTATAAAATGACGTTATTTGCATCCGCTGAAAAATCCCATACTTACGATCCAGTCTTAAACAGCATCTATACAAAAAAGTATGCATAGGACGTCACTATAGCAGAATAATACACAAATCCAGCAAAAAAAGTGATCTCTTCATCCAAGAAACTCGACAAAAAATCTAATATTCATATGTTTGTAACATTAATATGGATACATAAAATTAAATATAGTTTATAACAGATGCATGTTTTATCAGATATTTTTTCAACACAGCACGTATCTTAATTACAATTTGTTTTCAGTTTCTATGGAAAAATGGCAACGAAAAGGTATAATAGTCTACTATTTTCCAACAATTTTTTCTTTACTTTCTAAAGAAATGGAGTACCTCAGTTGCCAACGTAAAAAACAAAAATCGTTAAAAACTACAAAAAAATTAGTATCTCAAAAATAAATTGAGATGCAGTTTTCAAACAAATTGCATTTAAAAGTACTTTTTTCCCCTATAGGACGATATAAAAATTGAAAAAGCGCAATGCTTAGAAGTTAAAAAAATTGCAGTAGAGATTATCTCGTACAATGGTACATCTGCTTTGTTTTACGGCTGGCTTATATAACGGAGCGTTATTTTTTAGAGACGATATTTTAATAGCTGGTCGAAAGAAATAGCATATCAGGGGACTAAATAATTAGACCAAAACAAAAGTTTCACTTGATTGAAAGATTGATGGGATGGGTCCCCAGACAGATAACATTTATAGTCGCGTACATGCCGCGTATATGCGCATGCTTAGTAATATGAAATAGGTCTTTCACGGCCTTTCTAGCTTAGAGACCGATGCAACTGCATCCTGTACCCCCCCCCCCCTCTCCTTTATGCACGCCGCTATTTGTACTAATAATGTTCATATTTAAAGATTTGTTAAAAGATTTTTTACTTTCTAAAAGGTTTTTTCTATTACACAGGGGCTCTGAATACTGAAAATTATGTATACCCTTTTGGAAAGAAAATTTCTCAATAACTCTAAAAGTGTTTAATTAATAAATAATAATTTAAAAGAAAATATCCTTTTTTTTTTTTGTTTCTAAAAAAACTTATAACGTCTTTCCTTAAATAAAGTTACTAAAATATGCGAGAAATAATGAATATTTATGTCAGAAAAAGAACACTTCTGAAAGTTACTAGTTAATTAGTAAAATACTGTAGTTGATAATTACAAGTAATTATTTTGATGTTTCGTATTGTGCACTAAAAACTAATTACTCGTAACTCTTTATTGAAGTTTATAAGATAAAAAAACGCATCTTCTATTTAGATGCTTACAAAGCAATTTTATTTTGATGAACAGGATGTCTGGCGAATTTGCCTTTATAATTATATATATTTTTTAACTTCTAAAAGGTTTTTTAAATGTCTTTAATTAAGGGAAGGAGAATTGTTTCAAATTAATAATGTCAAGATAAACGTTTTGTTATTTAACTTTTTCTTCTACTGATTTTTTTAATGTCTAATAAATGTAATTGTTTTCGATTTTTACTGTCAGATTTATCGTTTGTAAAATAAAGTTGTTATACATTACACTGTTAAAAAATTGTGTTCAAAATTACGCTTCTCCTTTGTATTTAGAAATGTTTCTCAAACTTTTTTTTTTAAATCTCACGACATTTTTGAGCCAATCTATATTATAAAGAACAAATGTGTTCGTGCGCTGACGTCATTTTGATGGTGACAACAACAGGCGATTTAATTTAACTTTTATTAAAGTTTTTTAAACTTCTAAATCTGACCACACATTTTCAATTTTTACATCGATGATTTTGTTTGAAAACTATATCGCAATGCACTCAATTATTATTGTTTTAAATTAATTTTCAAGCAGGAATGTTTTTTTTTTTTTTCAAATCCATATCTATCGCGTGTAGACGATTACGAAAGATGCACCTTTTGCACTTAAATTAATATACAGAGGTATGAAAATTATTAGAATAATTGTGAAATTTACATTAAAATCTTGTTATATTAAATAAATAATACATTACTTAAAAAATATTGATACATTTCATATTTAGTGTGCGTCCTCTAGTTTTTTATTAAAGATTCGATACGTCTTGGCATACTTTGTATGAGTTTTTGTTTTCGGCAATTAATTTGTATTTCATTGTCCTGATGTCAAATTTGGATGAGTCTTTCTGTCAAACCATTCTTGTTTGTGATGTTGCATTTCTTTAATTTTTAATTAAAGAAAACACTTCCATAACCTGGCAATAGTTCAGATATGAGCCCCATACAGAATCTTTGCGTCATTGTAAAGAAAAAATTAAAGAAATGCAACATCACAAACAAGAATGCATGGTCTGGTAGAAATACTCATCCAAATTTGGCATCATGACGACGAAATACAAATTAATTGCCAAAAACTCATACAAAGTGTGCCAAGATGTATCGAATCTTTAATTTAAAAGAAAACAAGGGGATGCACACTAGATATTAAATGTATCAATATTTTTTAAACAATGTATTATTTTTTTAATATAACAAGATTTTATTGTAAATTTCACAATTATTCCAAAAACTTTCACACCTCTGTAAATAGATCACATTTGATTCCAGCTTACATTCCATAACAAAATTAAAGCATTTATCAATCAATAAATAAAACAATAAAATATAAATAAAAAACAAATTTAAGACATGTAATCAAAATTCGCGCTAATCCACTGAAATGAACAGAATCAAAAAGGCTGATTGTAACTATCGATCTTTGGAGATTTCTTCGATTGCTAACTCTTGACGTGAGGCCACTATGAAAATATCTTTCAAACTTTATTTGAACGCATTATTGCTATTTTCATATAAATATGATTTTTAGTATTTTTAATAGTCATTCTAAAAAATATGTTAGAGTTATCAAACAAACAACAAAAAACAGTAGATATCGTCGCTACCATATCAAACTATCCAATGTGAAAAAATGTATTTTTCATATTTTGTACCATTTTGTTGTATTGTGCATGATACGTACAAATCAAAATCGTCACGTCTCTAGCTTCTTTAGAAACTTAGATAATGACTGTTTCAAAGTATCCAATATGCACTTTTTTCTTAAATTTACAATGCCAAACTGTCCAATATGGCATATTCGATCCTTTGCCGCAAATGTTTGGATATTTTTCTTTTTCTAAGCATCTGTACCATGTCAAACTATCCAATATGAAAATACTCTTTTTATGAGGAAGACAAAAGCTGTTCTATTTATGGATTGAAATTTAACGCAATTGACATATGTTTTTGACGTTTACTATAGCATATATTTTCTATTGTTAATGGAATGTGAGAGTTTTTAGTCCATTTAGAGGGACGCTCAAAAGAAACCCGTTACATTACATTCAATAGGGAAATAGAGTGGTGTCTTTTAATGGTGTTACGATACTTAAAACATAATGAAATTAATATGGATTTATCAATTGTATTAAAACATGTTTTATGCAGAATATGATGTGGAAGCCATTTATTATTATTTACAGTTTTATACAAAAGAATTTTGTTGTATAACGGTTTATAGAAAAAAAATGTTTGAAGCACATTTTAATAATGTTAAAATATTCTAAACAGAGTGAAATTGACATCCGTAATTGATTTACATTACAATTTGCTTACTGTACAATATGACATGCATGATAGTTACTGTTAATTTACAGGGACAAGCAAAAAATTCGGTTACACTGCTGTCTATTAGCGATAGTTGTTTGAAGTGCGCTTTTAATTATAGTATGAATTTTTAACTATTTTAATATTACATGGTGCGTATAAATTCTATAGATCAGACAGGTCTATACAAAAGGATTTGTAAGAATTACTTTGTATGGGCGTGAATTTCTTAAAGGAGGTTTTTAATTGTGTTATGCAAGTTCGATCTTTTATTTCTTTTTGCTATTCTAAATTATGTTAGTAGAAATTCCTAATATGCAGAGCTACGCAAGGAACTGAAAAAAATGCCGGATATGACTGGTAATTCCTGGAAGTGTGTTTATAAAAAATTTTTGCCTGAATTAAACCTTGCCATATTACGTAACATGTATAAAAATCTGTAGATAATATACAGAGCTATACAAGTAGTTCGAGTATATTTCCGTTTATGGGCGGAAATTGCTAAAGGTTGAAAGTGTAAATTGCGTTATGCGTTTCTAATTAAACTAAATTGTCGCATAGCATCTACATTATATACAAATCTATAGATCATTTACAGGGCTTCACAAACTGATTCGAGTACTTTTTCTGTCTATGGAAGGTAATTGATTTTTAGAGAATTCTTTTGTGCATTCATGTATACGAGGTATAGAATTTTTATACAACATGCAAAAAAGTAGTTAAATTTAAAATCGCATACCGAAATTCAAAAAAAGGACTTCCAGCAATTATAGACAGTACTGTAATACATTTCTTTTGTGTGTCCCTGTAAATCAACGGCAAATGCTATGAATGCATGCCCTATTCTGTCGTAATATTTTTGTAATGAAATTCAGTGATTTATATCAGTTTTAATGCATTTGAAATAACGTAATGTCAATAAAATACTCTCCAAACGATTTTTCCCCATATACCGTAATGTAATGGAAATCTTTTGAGTGCCCCTGTAAATGAACTACTAATGTTACACTCTTCATATGTAATACAGAGCATGCCATTGTAAGCACCATTAACATTTTTCTATTGTATGAAAATCCAAGTATATTTACGTGAATTAGAGCGTAGACAGACAAACCGAATTCATAAACACTTTTCAACATTGTTATAAGGTGTTAAAAAGTATAATAGGTTGAAAATTCACATTCGGTAATTTCTACCAATAGACGAGCATAACTGAATTCTTTTGTACAAGCCTGTATATGACCTACAGATTTTTATACATGCCATATAATAAGCTAAAAATTTAATGCAAGCTAAAAGACGCTTAAAACTACTAAAATGATGCTTCCATAAATTATCATCCATAACTGTCTATGTTTCTAGTTTTTTTTTGCGTGGCCTTGTATATGATTTTACTTATATCCCACAAACATCTCATATACTAACTATAGTTTAGCTTTGAAATGCATAACACAATTAAAAACTACGTTTAAGCAGTTCAGAATCATACTTAGTAATGCTAATAAATTATTTTAGGTAGTCCTGTATACAGTCTACAGAATTTATACGTACCACGTACATCTAAAACGCATATCATAATATAAAACGCATTACCAGCAATTATCGCTAATAGAATGCACTTTAATCGACACCTTTTGTGTGTCCCTGTAAATGAAATATAACTGTTGTACACGTCCTATTCTAACATAGGAATGTTGCTGAACATCTCAATAATGTATATAAATATAATTACGTTTGAAATGGTGTAACATAATTAAACTAAACCACAAACGTTTCTTTCTCCACTAGGCGTAATGTAATGGGATAATTTTGAGTGTCCCTAGAAATGACCTACAAATGCTACATTCACCGTTTTCAGTGCCAGACATGCCATAGTAAACGTCAAAAACATAAATAAGTTATATGGCAATCCGAGTATATTTACGAGAGTTAGAGCACGGTGAGACGACAGAAAAGTAAACCAACAGTCATAAAAACTTTTTAACGATCAAGAAAGTCTTGAAAATACGGATTACCAATTTATCATTCCCCACGTTCGGCAGAACATTTGCAATTATTGTATTAAAAGAGCCTATTATGAATTTCTACCCAATTTTCTTCAAAGTCATTTGTTCCAACTTTTTGTAATGGGGGATTAAATAAATCAAAGATTTCGATTCGAAAATAGAGGTAGAAAACGGCCAATGAGTTTCTTAGAATAAATAGCGCGTATATTACTGTTTATAATTACGGGTATGAAGAGCCTGTTGTTGTCCACCCAATTATTTGAGATAATTTTGTTTTCTTATATTGTATAAAATTAACAGATTGTTTAAAAGTAAGCTTTTTTCTTTATTAATTTACCGTATATTCGTTATTAAAGTTATTAAATCTCGACAGCCAATGTCTCTTATAAGCTGCCGTCGATATAATTCGGGATAGAGACAACACTTGAAGATTACATCCGGGAACTCTACAAAGTGTGTGGCAAGGTGTGTGTGGAACGGACTTCGTGTTAATTTGTATCGATATTGTGTTATTGGACTTCGTCTTTGTCAAAGCTGATAAAAAATAACTTTTGTCTGGCGGGGTATATTTTGAGGATGAAGCATTTCATTCTCTAAGTATGCTTAGCCGGATGTATTGAGGTATTTTCTTCTAAAAAGATGCAGGTCTTTGTTCCTCACTGTAATAGCTTTTAAAATTTCAAATCGAGGAATTTATCTTACTTCTTGCAACAGGATTAAAGTAAGTGTCACAATTTTTCTTTTTAGTACTAAAATTAGTGTTTTTTTATGATTTTCTAAATAGCAGTGATCAAAATCTTACATAAAATGGTATTAGTTTTGAATCTGTTTGCAAAAAACCCGCTAATTCTAGAAGTATATATTTATAAACTTATGACGTTGCCTTTTATTACAAATTATGTATTTTAAATTCTCATATTTTTCCCCTAATTTAAAGTAATGATATTACATTTTAAGTTAAATCCATTCTCTTGTTTTCCATGGGAGTTCTCAGTTTCAATTCTTATCTGTTTCAATTCTTATCTCTTTCAATTCTAATTCTTATCTCACACTAAACGACCACAATGATATAAGGAAAAAAAAAGCTTTGAAAGATTTCCTAATCTTTCTTACTTCCTACCTAGGGATTACAATCCCGTATCCTGGGATTCCGGGATCCCGCTCTATTTTTAATTCCGAAAATCCCGGGATTTTTTCTGTCAAATCCCGGGATTTTCGGGGTTGTCTTTCTTTTTAACAGAACAATATTCAACTGAAATCAAAAAATATATTTATAAACTTTTGCTTTTGGAATAAAAATCAATTAATTTTTATAAATTTATGTATATATATCATTGAAAAAGATTATATATCTCAAGTATTTTTTACATATAAGCGATGAAACATTTTAACGTGTAAATCTTTTGACCTGCAAACAGACGTCACAACGATGAGTCAGGAAAAACGAAATCATTTGTTTATTTCGATTTCGCTGCGTGTGTGTATCTTCCATTCCGAAACTCATTTTCAAATTAACATTTACTGATAAGCGTTTGTTTCTTTTCGTACTTTTATATTTAGTATTTTGCTTTAAAGATTTCTAATGAAATGGATTTTCTATCCTAGAAATGTAATCTTTAATTACATGGTTATGAGAACAATGTAAAATTTAATTTGTCATAATAATTACTTTTTAATATTGTAAATATTAAGTCATTCAAAAGCTTGTTTAACAGGAAATAAAAGGAAGTATGTAGAAGATGAAACATAAACTTATACGAAAAATACAAAAATGACAGATGTTAAGATATATATTTAAGACAAAAGAAGTTTGGAGACTATAAGTTATTTTTTCTTCATGTTATTAACATAGAATATTTATTTATTTATTTTTATTGATAGTTATTTGATAGTTATTGATAGTTATTATATTGATAGTATTTTTATTGATAGCTTTTGTGATTATCCTCTGATCTACATAAAAATTTGCCCATGTGTCAATATAAATTTTTAAAAAATCTAATTTTTAAATGATAAGGATTTTAATTTTTTTTTTCGGTGAGGGGGGTCGGGATTTGTATCAAATTTTTGTAAAGCTGATATCTTAAATCTTGCACTGATTATAATTAAAGTTTTGAAGTTTTCGAGTAGGACAAGATTAAAAACCCAATATATATTTAACAAAATACAGAAGTAATATTTTTCTCAATGTTATTAAAGTAGAATACTTATTTTTTTATTCATAGTTAAATAGCTGTTGTGATTATCATCTGATATATATATGTAAAATTGCCTATGTGGCAATATAATTTTTAAAAAATCTAATTTTAAAATTATATGAATTTTCAATTTTTTTTTTTTTTTTTTTGGAGGTGGGTGGAATTTACTTGCAATTTTCGTACATCTGATATTTTAAATGTTTTTCGACATTCAACCGCCGAATATATTAAATATTTTGAACTTTTAGAGTGGGATAAGATTATGAAATATATATGCATATATTTATCCATGTACCTTAATAGGGACACTGCGGGACCGTGGAATTTGCCCGATAATCGGAGATGTCTGCTTTTTTTGAGGTAAAAAATATACAAATATCTATGCCTTGCGGATTAAAAATGTATTCGCTAAATAGGAGTCCGCTATTCGGGAATGTCTATTAACATCCACAACGGATACTCCCGAATACCGGACTTCTCAATTTAGATAACCATAATGCAGGGTTGCATTTTTTTTCAAAAGAACTTCTTGATTACAGCATGGGCATACTGGGTAGTGCCCCGCCCCCCTACGATTTTAGTGCCCCCAAATTTGATGTGCAATATTGGTAAAGCTTATATTTTAAATCTGTTTCGAAATTGTACTGATTATAATCAATATTTTAACTTTTAAAGTAAAATAAGATTAAAAAAATCTAATATTTAAATAAATATTTTTTGTTTTTAATTTTGTTCTACTCCTGAAGTTCAAAATATTGATTATAATCAATACAATGTCGCAAAAGATTTAAATTATCATCTTAACGAAAATTGCATACCAAAATTGGGAGCACCGAAAAAAATCAGTCTGTATGGGGTGGGGTTGGGGGGGGGGGGGGGGTAGGACCACAGCCAAATATTTTTCCAGGATTCAACGTGGCCAAACATGGCTACGTATGATGCTTTCAAAAAATGGGTGCGATTCAGACGTTTGAAGTGTCAGAAAAAATTCAGACATTTTAAAAATGTCTGAAAATTGAACACTCCGTTTCAGACACTTAAGTGTCTGAATGTAAATATAGATTTTTTATTTACTTTTAATGCGTTTTTATAACGTCTTTTAAGCAAATAAATATTTTAATATTGTGATAAGGGTAGAACATTTAAAAAATCCTCTAACTTGTTTTTAGTTCCTAAAATAACGGATTTAAAACCTACGAGTGCCGTTGATATTTCTAATCTGCACCTACCACAGAATTTAATGTATGTGAACACAAGATATTTTTAACCTCAGCGAATTCAGATGCTATTGGGAGCAGATGTATATTATGAATTGTTATTAGCTGGTCAAATAAAAATTCCTGATACTTCTAAAATTTTACAAAACTCTCATTTAGGATGGATTGCAGGTGGAGCAATACATGATAAAAATGAAACTAAATTTAATTGCCATTTAATATAATATTTGACAGATAATTTTAATAATTGCCAGAAAATCAACATAAATTATATTTGAAGGTCTTTTGGGATTTAGAGACATTAGGAATTAGGGTTGACCCAGAAAATGTAAAACATGAAGATATCCTAGAGAGATTTTGGGAAAAGGTGCGGTTTACAAATAACAGATATGAAATCTGTCTCCCATGGAAAGGGGATTGGGAACAACTAGACAATAATTACAAGATAGCTGTAACACGGTTCACTACTCTCGTAAAAAGAATGAAAGCGACACAAATTTATATGAAAATTATCGTAAAATTTTAGATGAATATTTAGAAATGAAAATTATTGAAATTGTTCCTGAGTCAGAAGAAATTATTAACAATCCGATTTTTTATTTACCCCACCATATGGTATTTAAACAAGACAGTGTATACACAAAATGTCGCATTGTTTTTGATGCGAGTTCCCATGAAGCGGGACAGTTATCACTAAATGACTGTTTGGACACAGGCATTAATCTAAAACCGAACATTTTCCATTTATTGATTTTTTTTAGATTAAATAAAATTGCTGTTTTGGCCGACATAGAGAAGGCCTTTTTACAAATTTCGATCAACAAAAAAGACAGGGACGTTTTAAGATTCATGTTTATAGATGACAATCCTGTCAACGGTGATGAGTTTAAAGTTATTATGTACAGATTCTTACGCCTAACATTTGGTTTGAACTCAAGCCCATTTTTACTATCAGCCACCATCAAATAGCATCTTAATAAATTTAAGAAGGAATATCCGGTAGCAACCGAAATACTCAACAGTTGCATTTATGTTGACGATTTGATAACCGGTATCAACACTGTACAGGATGAATTGGACATTTCACAACAATCGCACAGAATTATGAAGGAAGCTAGTATGAAGTTCCGTAAATGGATAACGAACAACGAATTCCACGAAATGGAATCATGGGAGAAGAACGGGTTTAGTACTTTAGCTCAACCCTTTGAGGAAAATAAAACAAACGTGTTTTAACAATACATAAGTATACTATGTCAAAAGCCGCTTGGAGATCCTTTCAAAAAATACCTCATTCATCGCCGTGCCTTCAATAAGTGAAGGGAAAAAAGATGTTAACCTCAGATATAATATACATGATGGTTTTCACCTATACTCTGTAACTCGGGAAGCCCTTGTATTTATAATTACGCAACAATCTAAACTTATGATTGTTAAAAAAGATGCAAAAGGAATATATATTTTTGATTATTTTTCAACGAAATGCTTCGTCACATCAGTGAGAAAACAAGAACTAAAAAAGACCGAACGAAAACTCATGCATCAAGCACAGACAACTAAACATTCCCAAACACATTCAGAATGCTTTAACAAAATTTGTCCGTTTAATAATATGAAATATATTTAAGTAAGAAAATTTTAAAAAGAATAACACATTTCAAAATCTAATTTCAACAATTACTATCTATAATGGGAAAAGAATCCGAATTCTTTTGTGCAGCCCTGTATATAATCTATATACGAGGTAGGATTCAAAAGTTCCGGGACTGACTCTATAACTGTAAAAATATTATCAATTTCATTGATGAAACACATCCGCCTTCGAAATAAGAGCCTTGCGCAACAACACACTTTTGCCATCGGCTGTAAAGGTCATCGAAGCACTTCTGGAATCCATTTTAGCCATGTCCTTTAATTCAGCCTGCGATGCATTTTTAACTTCATCTGAAGATTGAAATCGACGAACCTGCAAGTGACGTGCCAGTTCAGGAAACAGGCTGAAGTTGCAGGGTGAGAGATCAGGGGAGGAAGGAGGATGTAGTAAAACAGTTGTTTTCGTTTTTTCAAGAAAGTCAGCATACGACACGCAATCCAAGAGAGCATTGGCAAGGAGTAAATCACCACAATCACCACGAAAGCAGAAATTCCGCCAATATCGCTCTAAATGGGAGGTCATGCTAGAGGTATTCTTCGATATCCACGGCATTGTGCATCTGGAATTAATCGCTGAAGGATGCACCGTCAACAAAGAACTCTATGCAGACATCCTGCGTCATTTGCGTGAGTCGGTCCGGAAGAAGAGACCGAAATTGTGGGCTGAGTAGTCATGGGTGCTTTTGCATGACAACGCTTCTGCACACCGATACCTAGTCTCCGCCGACTTTCTTGCGAAAATGAAAAAAGCTGTTTTGCCACATCCTCCTTACTCCCCTGATCTATGACCCTGCGACTTCTCCCCCAGCCTGTTTCCTGAACTGGCACGTTGCTTGCAGGGTCGTCGATTTCAATCTTCAGATGAAGTTGAAAGTGCATCGCAGGCTGAATTAAAGGATATTGCTAAAAATATACTCCAGAAGTGCTTCGATGACCTTTACACCCGATGGCAAAAGTGTGTTGCTGCGCAAGGATCTTATTTCAAAGGCGGATGTGTTTCATCAATGAAATTGGTAATATTTTTACAGTTACAGAGTCAGTCCGGGAACTTTTGAATCCTACCTCGTAATTGTATACAGTAAAACCTCGTTGCAACAATATTTTAGGGTCCAAATAAATATATTACTGTAGAGGGGCTTATTGTTATATCGAGGGCCTATAAATTTTGGGCATCTAATAAGGTATTTTTTATTAATTTTAAGGTATATACCACTTAAAATTTTATATTTAGAAGAGATTAAGAAGAAACTCGCAAGCTAATTTTAAAACTATGAGAGCGTTCTTTTCAAATTTCTCGCTTGCATTCTAATATTTTTAAATGATTCTTTCTGTTTGAGAAAGCTGACGTTGATCTCTAACCAAGTTATTGCTTACTTTTTCGATTTTGGTTGTAGCCTTTTTTTTTTTTTTTTGTTATAAAATTATTTTTGCTTTCGGAACCTGTTTCGAAAGTTTGAAATCTGACTAATAGCCATTTTTACATTAAAGGGATAAGTTGAAAATCAACAGTGAGTGTTCTGTTTTTAAAATAGACCGTAAAAATGGCAAAAGATGATAAGATTTTTTTTTCAGCATTTGAAAAACAAAATATCGTTATAAAGGGAGAAAATAACGGTGAAATTTGAAAAGACAAATCGTTTTACAGAGATTTATTGCTCCAGAGAATTTGCATATAAACTAATGTTAACCTCCCCTCAATATTAACTGCATTTTTCTCTCATGTTATTTAGTTGCTTGGAATTTATGAATTATTATAAAATTACACGTTTTAAAGTTCCAAAATAAACGGAAAATATTTATTCAATAGACTTTACTTCTGTTTCTGCACTTTATAAATTTTGTGGCACCTGTCACAAAAAAAAAAAAAAAAAAAACCTAAGAGTGGGGGCACCAAATTGAAACTTTTTCCATTTTCCACTCTATTTTTACATTTTCCGATACAAAAAATGCGATAAATAGAGAAGCAAATGTAGTTTTAATGTAAGAAAGTGAGAAAAGGAAAATTTGAATTTCTCAACTCCTCTCAGCGTGACTTAAAGTGAAGTGTTATGCAGTAACTGCACCTTTCATACTCAACTGCGTCAGAAATGCAGTTAATATTGAGGGGAGGTTAACATTAGTTTATATGCAAATTCGTCGGAACCACGAAATATTATTGTAGTAGAGGGAGTTATTGATGTATCGGATATAGTTGTAGCGAGAGTTTACTGTATATAACTGCATAGTATGCTAAAATTTAGTTCATTTAGAAAATGCGTAACACAGTTGAAAGTTGCCCTTTGTTAATTTTCGTGAATAACTGAAAATTTACACGAAATCTTTTGTACAACACTTTAGATGGTCTATAGAATTTATACACACCAAGTAATATCGAAAAAATTATTTAAATTTAAAAATACTAATACCACAATTGAAAACGCATTTCCAACAATTATTACTCATAGACATTATTGTAACCAAACTTTTGTGTGTCCCAGTTAATGAATGATATATGTTATGTCCACCATATTCTTTAGCAACACTGCAAATCTTTATACACTTTTTAGAACACTTATTTTATCACCTTCACCTTTTATAGAACACTTCGAAGCGCACCTTTTCGTGCAATTTTCAGAATACTTCTGAGAACATTCATTTTTTCAGCACACTTTCTGGAGCACTTTTTGAACACTTTTGGGAACGCGTGATTTCAAAAGTGTGCCCAAATATATTCTCAGTCTGTTCTCAAATATGTTCCCAAGTTTAGATTTAACAAATATCCTGAGCAGAACACATTCGGTACACTTTCAGAACACTTTCTTTATAGCGGAGCATATTCGGAACACATTTCAGTATACATAAAGGGGGCTCAGGGCTTGATCGATAACGAAAAACATGTAAACAGAGCTCTCGCTTCGAATCCATATAAAAACAGAAGTATTCCATGTAACTAATTTAAACTTTCTGATATTTTTAAGTTACGTTTGTAGCCTTATAAAATCATAAAATGAAGTACTTCAATATAATAAAACAAAAAATACAGCAAAATCTATATACCACAATTTTTGAAAAAAAAATTATGTGTCATATCACCACCCGCAAAATATATGAACGTTGAATTGACATAAGAACCTAATTTTTGCTTTAAAATGATCAGGAAACTTTACTCTATAGAATGAATTAAGGATATAACTATCACTCAAAGGAAACCTTATTAAAAAAAAAATCTCAAATTTGAAAATTTAAAAAAATCTAAAAAATACAATTTTTTTTCATTAAAAATACTCAAAATATTAAACTATCTAAAATATATTAATTCATTCTATAGATAATGTTGTTATATGCATGCATGAAAAAAAAAAAAAAAAAAAAAAAGCCATTCAATCAAATAGTTTTTTTCTTATCTTACGAATAGTCGTCAAAAATCAAGTTTTGGGAAAACGCGACTTGAAGTTGCAATTTAGTGGGTGCGGCTTTGTAACGATTGTTACATAAATGCTCATAACTCCGTTAAAAATGCAAATATTTTTATGTGATTTTTTGCAATGTGTTCAAATTTAATTAAATAATCAAAATATATACTAAAAGAAAAATCGATTTTTTAAAAATTTTCAAGCCTTGAGCCCCCTAAAGGTAACTGGAACACCTTTTTTTAATCAAAGTGTTCCAAGTATGTTCTCAATGGGAATTTGCAGTGAAGCATCATGTACTGTACATCAGTGATGTACATCAATTTCAATTTATTTAAAATAGTATAACATTATTAAAAAAACTCATAACATCCCCCCCCCATAGACATAGTGTACCCGAAGTCTTTTGCGAATTTCTGTATATGACCTATTGAATTTATACAATCAAGTAATATGAAAAATATTACTTAAATTTAAAAACGCATACCACAACTAAAAACACACTTCCAACAATTATTCCTCATAAAAAGTACTGTAACCAAATTCTTGTGTGTCCCTGTAAATGAATAATAAATATTATGCCTACCCTATTCTACGAGTATAGTAAGCATAACCTCAGTGATGAATAGCAATTTCAATATGTTTAAAATAGTGTAACATCATTAAAGTACATTGCAAAAGATTGTTTCTTCTTAGACCATAATGTAAAACGGAAATCTTTTTGAGTGTCGCTGTAAAAGGACTAAAAATTCTACAGACTTTTTTTCAATACCGAACATGTCATAGTAAATTTCAATAACATCTTTCAATTAATTGTCAGTTTGCGTATATTTGCGCGAATTAGTGCCCGGACAGACAGACAGACCGCACCAACGAAACCGAATGATAAAATAAAGCAGATCAACCTTTAAATCATCACTGTAAAAAACTAGTATGTTGTGGCCATCACAAAACTTTCTTCTATATAAATCACGCCAATTAAATAATTTAAATAGTACCAGAAATTACGTCAATTTAGCACCAATTCATATCAAAGTATCTGAATTTGAAGTTTGATGAAAATTCGTGCATTAGTTCTTGAGATAGAGCTATAGCGGAAATTCTGAAAAATACAGCATAGCAGATCCACCTGCTGAACGATTTGCACCAAAACATAAACAGCACTAATTACTATCAAGGTATACTTGAATCTGAAGTTTGATGAAATTTCGTGCATTAGTTATTGAGATAGAGCTATAGTGGAAATTCTGAAAAATACAGCATAGCAGCTCCACCTGCTGAACGATTTGCACCAAAACACAAACAGCACTAATTCCTATCAAGGTATACCTGAGAAGTTTGTTGAAAATCCAAGTATTAGTTCTTGGGATTTAAAAGGGGTTCTATTGCGGAAATCGCAAAAATGCAGCATAGCAGCGTCACCTGTTGAGCGATTTACACCAAAAGGTATAAAACGTCAATTGATGTCAAGGACCAACTGAATCTAAAATTTGTTGAAAATCCAAGCATTAGTTCTTGAGACAAAGTGCCCAGAAAATTTGTGTCACATACATACAGACAGAGTCGCAGACTCATAGACAGACATTTTGTAAAAACATGTTTTTCGGAATCTCTGACTCCTAAAACGTGTAAATCCGTCGAAAACCGAAAGTTGAAAATTTTGCACGAATCCAATACTTTCTTTTTGTAAAGATAGAAGAAAGTAAAAATAGAAATATTTCTTAGTATACGAAAATATAATATAAGAACGTAAAAAAATATAGAATAACTTCTTCCGAGTTACTCGCGATTCCGAAAAGCGTTCTTTTACTTTAGAAACATCGGGAAACCAATAAAATTTCTACATTTAAAAAAGCACTTATGACAACAAAGTTTCTTTTGCTGTCACTGATTTTCATAAACGTTTCCAAGTAGTTTTTACAGTTAATCAGTTTTTTCAAACCAGAATATCGGATTATAAATGTTAAGAATTTTCAATTAAACATTTTCAGCTGCGTAACTGAATTTGTACCTGCAAGAATCTATATATATATTACGCTATCGTACGTGGAACAGAAATCGCGATTATTTGTTAATTGTTTAATGGCAGCGCCCGAATGAAACGCATCTCGTTGGTTATTGAACAGCATTGAATGCATCTCCATACCTATAAGGAGGATTACAATAGGGGGACTCTGTTCTGCCGCCAAGTTTGTCACCAACTTGGCGATATATAGCCAAATTTGGCGACCAAAATTAGTCGCCCAAAAGGACGCCAAAGTGGCGATATTTTAATATTTCGCCGAATTCCCATAGGTTTCCATTGTAAACCAATAGTGTTTATTTGCTTACAGAAAATCAACAAATTGAGATATTTTAATGCAACAAAAACTAATATTAGATTAAGGAATTATATTAATTATATTTAAAGGAGTCGAAGTAATTTAAATTATGAATAAAAGTAACATGATACAATGCTTAGCATGCTTTCCCAAAAATAAATTTTAAGGAGACCAAACTAGTCGCCAAGGGCGGCTAGTAATAAATAAAGAGTAAATATAACATTGATGTTGTTAATTTATCATGTTTGTCTGTAAAATATGTTTGTTAAACATGGAATTGTTAACTTGAAAATAGATAATATCCGGAAAAAACTATATTTCTCGCTGAGAAACCTGGGCAATACACTATAAAAGCTACCCGGAAACGTTTTAAAAAACCAATTTCAGCAAAAGAAACTTTGTTTGATATAAATCCGTATTTAAATCTCGAATATATAATGGAGTTAAGAATAAAGAGGAGAGACATATGTCTACCAGTTGTGAGTAAAGTAACTTAGGAGGTTGTCACAAAATAGCGGCTATTTTTTAAAAATGGGGTTTTCAGTTTCTGTTAACCGCCGGACCAAAATTCTCACCAGTAAAATTGAATAGAAAATTTTGTCTTATTTAAATGCCTTCAAATATGCTAAATTTTTTTATTTATTTTTACTAGTGTCAGTTTTCCTGAAAAAAAAAGGTCAGTTTCTTTCACTGGTTCTCATAATATGGCGAAAATGCAGGGCCTGAGTACCACTAAAGTAAACTTCCATCAGTAAAAATTAAAATCCGTTTCTGCGATTATTTATGACTTATATTTTACATTAACCCATTAACCGCGAAAACTATGAGGTTGAAATTTTTAACTTTTGAGCTGAACGTTGTTTGCCAACACAAACTCTTAAAGATAATTTTCGCCTTGTATGATCTTAAAATTTTATGTCTTTAACTAAGGCCAATTTTTTAATTCAAAAATAGTATTGTGTATGTAAATAACTTAAATATGTGCATCTATTTTCACCGTTGCGTGAACGCAACAACAGCGGATAATGGGTTAATAAGGCCTTTAAATAAGGAGAAAATTTCTATATAAATTTACTGGTGGGAGTTTCTACTGGAAGTTATCAACTCCTGGGAAAGCGGTTCATCCTTCCAATTTCCTTCATCTTCAAGAAAACTTTTAAAAAATTACAAAATCATAATTTTTCCTCTTATGTGTGAGCAAAAATATAAATTAAGGAAAGGTCCGACATCAACAATATTGCACATACATCACGGACTTATGTCCGTGATATGCTCAAAAAAATTCAAGATTGCATTTTGGTCCCTAACATAGCAAAAATGGGTTCAAAAAGGCAATATTATAATATTGCATGGTAATGTAATTATAATTACATGGAATGTAATTATAATTAAATTCCATGAGCTATTCCTCTTTTTTAAAAACACGTGTATTTCTTAAAATATTGCACGATTTCAAGGTGAAAAAATTTAGTGCTGCAATCTATTTTCTGTATCTGGATTTAGGATTAATATATAATTTTTTGTTCAATTAAGTCATTTTTTTCCTACTATAATTAAAAATATTCTTTGTCAAAAATAAACTGAAAGCAAGAATAAAAGTTTCTATATTTAAAATATACACTTTTATCTGTAATATCAAATAATTTAAAAGTTTTAAAAATCGTTCCTTCACGTCCAAACAAGTGATAGAAATATTGCATTTTACCGTCAACATTTTTTACTATCTATTTTTTTCTCATTAAGGAATAAAAAGGCAAGAATGAAAGTTTCGATATTTAATATAAATATTTTTAGCTATAACTTCCAGTAATTTTCATATTGTCAGAGCTGTTCTTCACCTTTAAACGAGCAATAGAAATATTGCATCTTTTCCCTCAAAAATTTTCAAAAATAATTTTTTTTTCTCATTACGGAATAAAAATACAATTACTAATTTACGCCAATTTGTTACTTATTATCCATTCCTAATTATAAATAATTTTTAATATAGTCTTTTCATTCGTAAGGCTAATAATTGAAATTGAAATTTGAAGCATGCAGACAACACCTCGATTTTGTATCCACTTTCAATGTAAATTTTTATACTTAAATAAACAATCCTGAAATCTATTATTTTACATTTATTCATAAATAGATATGATCTACTTTCAAACTGATTCTCATTGAAATCTGTGACATGTCTGCCACAGCTGATTTGCTCATTTTGTATGGAATGACCCTCGTAGGTTTACCATTTTGTTTTCCTGCTCCCAATCCTCCATGTCTTCATACCGTTGGGTGCAAGAAAACACAATGATAAACCTACCGATCAACCACTAAATTCGGGTCTGGAAGTGGGTTCCACCAAGATATTACTTGGCAGACCAGTTGCAGTTTAACATGCTAATCGAGTTCTGTCTAATTTTAAAATTTCAGCCGTCAACTCGATAGGGTGATGGTCTGTGCAGCCGCTTCCAGGTGCATAACAATACGAAAAAAAATGCAATGGCGGCGTAGCATTTAGTGAAATTCTATTTCGTATGACGTGGCAATAAAACCTTTATTTTATAGATGATGAACTTTAATTTCAGAAGTGCAAGTGGCCTCCACTGTTCGTGAAACAGTATTTTTAAATAGAAACTTACATACGCTAAAACACTTAGCTAAAAGCTCTAGCTGTAATTACACTTACGGCATAAGAAATAAAATATAGCAGCCGTTTGTTTAAAGCCCGTTTGACATCATACAGTTGAAGCTTCACTATTTTAAGAATATGTCAGTTCCGCTTTATTAATAGCTCCATGGAATATATGTATATCCGTTTCTATGGTTTAGAAAGGCACAGAACGCTTTTCGAAATCATGGGTAATTCGGAGGATGGTACTGTATATTTTCGTTCGTGGTTATATTATATTTTCGTATGCAGTAGAACCTCTTTTATTCGAAACTCTTTTAACCAAAACTATCGGTTAACCGAAATCCATTTTTAAAGCTTTTTTTTTCTTTTCTTTACTATCCCATTCCTTGTGTGCAAAATCCATTTTTTTTTTTTTAACAATCATAATCCTTGTGTGCAAGAGGTCCTTTCCGAACTACGAGTACATATAAATATTTTCAATCCCTCTCTTAGAAATCCTTTGAATTTAACTTGAGCTCCCGTAAGCTGCGGAGTGAAACGAAGAAAACGAACAAATTAGCAATTCTGCAGCTGTTGAATGTTTTTCAAAAGGTTTGGCATGGTTGGAGAAGCTGAAAGACTGTGTGAAATACTGGTGAACTAATAACATTAAAAAACTCCGTGATAGAGCTTCAAAGCAAAGGCAATCGAAACTGCGACAAACAAAATATTTTTTCAAACCCTTATGATATATGTAAAAGGTACTTAATTTCAAAATTAAAATTATTGTATTTTATTCTTGTTTCTATTTTGCTGTTGCTTTATTTTTATTAAGCACTTCTTACCAAAATAAGAAATATTGCATATATTTCTCCTTAATCTTTTAAATTGAAGCATTCTCGATTATCCGAAAATTTCGATTTTCCGAAAGAGGGTCGGTCCCAATTACCTCGGATAATAGAGGTTCTAATGTATTTAGAAACGTATGTCTTTTATGTCTTTTTTAAAACTTTCCAACAAAGTATAAAAGAGTTTATGAATTCAGCTTGTCTGCCTATCTGACCGTGCTCTAACTCGCATAAATATAGTCCAATTGCCTTAAAATTCATAGATGTTATTAAGTATTACTATGTCATGTTCGGTATTAATAATGAAGTGTGTAGAATTCACGGATTTTTTACAGAGTTACTCAAAGGAATTTCGTTCTATTAATAATTACTAAGAGGAAAAATCGTTTGTGGTGTATTTTAAGGATATTACACTACTTTAAACATACTGAAACTTATATGTATTACTTAAGATGTACTGCACGGCGCTTATTGTAGAATATGGTATGCATAGAATTTATTGTTCATTTACAGGGATTCACAAAAGAGCTTGGCTACAGAAGAAATTGAACAATAATTGAATTTTTGAAGCCTGTGAACAATAATCGCTGGAAGTGGGCTTTCAGTTGTATGAAACGTTTGTATATCGAATTGTTTTCTTTTAATATTACTTGTGGTGTATAAATTCTTTAGATCATATACAGGGGTGTACGAAAGTTCTCAAGTACTTTCGGTTTATTGACGGAATTTGCTGAATGGAAATTTTCAACTGTGCTATTATTTTAACTAAACTAACTTTTAGCATTCAATGTAGTATACATACATATCAATAGATGATATACAGGGCTACAGGGGAAAAAATTCGGATACCTTTCTAATTATTGATGATGATAGCAGAAATTGTATTTTTAAATGCGTTATCGCTTTTTAATTCGAACTATTTTTTTTAATATCAATTGGTGTGTATGTGTATATATTCTACAAATCATAGTCAAGGCTGCACAAAAGTTCTCAAGTATAGTTCCGTTTTTTCACGGAAAGTGCTGAATGGATATTTTCAACTGCGCTAATCGCGTAACTGAACTGACTTTTAGTATGTAGTATAGATACTGGTACCATATACGGGGCTGCACAAAAAAAAATCGGATATTTTTCCAGCTATTGATTTTAACAGTAGAATGTATGTTTTCAAATGCATTATACGTTTTTTTAAATTGTTTATTTAGACAGGATCTTTCAACATATTAAACTGTGAAGTTTTATTACAGTATTCTGAACGTGTTGGAAAGCGTTGTGTAATCTATGCTGGGCGCATGATTTTTCGCCCTTGTTTACGTTGAAGTAGCTTTTCCTCTATAATACAACAGTAGTTCATTTCCATGACCTGTGTGGTGATTTTTTCATAATTGACATGCCGCGTCTTTTTCCAGACATTAAAAGCAATAAGTTTTTAATATTTCTTATTTTAACAACTTTGTACTTTTATTTGTTCTTTAATCTTTTAGAGACGCTATTGATTTACTGCAAAAGAAAAATGACTGGGATTTAAAATGTTTTTATTATAGTACTGTTTTTTTATTTGAACACTTCTTCTATAATTTGGCATTAAAGATAAACTGTCACGAAAATTTATATAAGAGAGAGAGAGATAGATAATAAAATGAAAATACAAAGTAATTTATAGTTTTTTAAAGGTTATGACTAGCTGAGTTTTGAATTGATGCAAGATATCAAAATTAGGTCAGTAATGATAAACGGGACTGTCATATTTTTAAGGATTCGTAAAAATACACAACGGATCGAAGATACGAATTCTTAGACTGATAACCTGTCTTCAAAGAAATATAGATTCGAAGATAAATGAGTTTTAACAGTTATTACCTTGAAAATTATATCTAAAAACGTTAAAACGTTTAAACGTCTCTCAAGTCATTGTCAAAATTTAACAAACAGACTCAGCCGACTTTGACTGTGTTCAGCATGGGACCTTCTGGGTAAAATAAACAGAAATGTAATATCCTAAAAATATGGCGGTCATAATACTGTATGTGTGTGTATTCGTGCCGAAAAATCGTTGAAAAGACAATCAGAAAAAAGTGACCTTATTTTAACGAAGTCATAGTAAAATTCCCCAGCTTTATAAATAGAAATGCATGGTTTCTTTGGCGCATGTGACTGAAAAATATACGATTTCCCTAATAGATCTGGAGGCGACTTCACAAACAATCACCTCATCGAGTTGATGGCTGAAATTGAAGGATTAGTTAAAATCCAATTTAAAAATTAGAATGCAATTGGTCTGTCAAGTCATATCTTCGTAGAAAGCACCTGGAAATCCGATTTTATGTGTTGATTTGTAGGTTTATCATTATGCTTTCCTGTTTCTAGCCCTCCATGTTTTTATGCTACAGGTTAAAATGCAACTTGTCTTCCTAGTCCTATCTTGGTGGAAAACACCTGCAAACTCAATTTTATTGATTGACTCGCGGGTCATTCCACGTAAAATGTGCAAAAATTAAAAAAAAAGTCGTGGCCACATAGTAACCGATTTTAATAAAATTTGATACACAGGTTCAATTCATATTCAAATAGAGCTATGCAAAATATCCTCACAAAAAATACATTATTTTAGCAGTTTTGGACATTTAAAAAACTTGCGATAAAGAATGGCATGTGTGCAATCGTCCAAAGTTGCAAGTTTGAAGTTCTGTATCTTGAAAACCATTTAACTGAAAGGAATTTTTTTCGTTTTAATGTAGCCTCTGAAAGATTATCTTCTTATTTATTGTATAATAATAATCTGGTAACGCCATGATTAATATTTAATTGGTTGTAAAAATTGAAAATTTGTGAATTTTGAGAAAATTAGGAACGTTATAAAAATCAAAGGAATTAAAAATGATCTGTGAAATTGATGCCTGATGTAGTATTACATATGAAAATCAAATTCTCCAAGTTTCAAAGTTTCCATTTATTTCCTTCATCTTCAAACAAACTTTGAAAAAATTACAAAATCATAATTTTTCCTCTTATGTGCGAGCAAAAATATAAATTAAGGAAAGGTCCGACATCAACAATATTGCACATACATCACGGACTTATGTCCGTGATATGCTCAAAAGAATTCAAGATTGCATTTTGGTCCCTAATATAGCAAAAATCGGTTCAAAAAGGCAATATTATAATATTGCATGGGAATGTAATTATAATTAAATTGCATGAGCTATTCCTCTTTGAATTCGCGCGTATTTCTTAAAATATTGCACGATTTCAAGGTGAAAAAATTTAGTGCTGCCATCTATTTTCTGTATCTGGATTTAGGATTAATATATAATTTTTTGTTCAATTAAGTCATTTTTTTCCTACTTTAATTAAAAATATTCTTTATGAAAAATAAACTGAAAGCAAGAATAAAAGTTTCTATATTTAAAATATACACTTTTATCTGTAATATCAAAATATTTAAAAGTTTTAAAAATCTTTCCTTCACGTCCAAACAAGTGATAGAAATATTGCATTTTACCGTCAACATTTTTTACTATCTATTTTTTCTCATTAAGGAATAAAAAGGCTGAAAAGAATGAAAGTTTCGATATTTAATATAAATACTTTTAGCTATAACTTCCAGTAATTTTAATATTGTCAGAGCTGTCCTTCACCTTTAAACGAGCAATAGAAATATTGCATCTTTTCCCTCAAAATTTTTCAAAAATAATTTTTTTTCTCATTACGGAATAAAAATACAATTACTAATTTACGCCAATTTGTTACTTATTATCCATTCCCAATTATAAATAATTTTTAATATAGTCTTTTCATTCGTAAGGCTAATAATTAAAATTGAAATTTGAAGCATGTAGACAACACCTCGATTTTGTATCCACTTTTAATGTAAATTTTAATACTTAAATAAACAATCCTGAAACCTATTATTTTACATTTATTCATAAAAAGATATGATCTACTTTCAAACTGATTTTCATTAAAATCTGTGATATGTCTGCCACAGCTGATTTGCTCATTTTGTATGGAATGACCCTCGTAGGTTTACCATTTTGTTTTCCTGCTCCCAATCCTCCATGTCTTCATACCGTTGGGTGCAAGAAAACACAATGATAAACCTACCGATCAACCACTAAATTCGGGTCTGGAGGTGGGTTCCACCAAGATATTACTTGGCAGACCAGTTGCAGTTTAACATGCTAATCGAGTTCTGCCTAATTTTAAAATTTCAGCCGTCAACTCGATAGGGTGATGATCTGTTCAGCCGCTTCCAGGTGCATAACAATACGAAAAAAAATACAATGGCGGCGTAGCATTTAGTGAAATTCTATTTCGTATGACGTGGTAATAAAACCTTTACTTTATAGATGATGAACTTTAATTTCAGAAGTGCATGTGGCCTCCACTGTTCGTGAAACAGTATTTTTAAATAGAACGCTAAATAAGGAATATCTGTTATTAATTAAAGCAAATATTGCATTTTCTGGTGTGAATTAGGTATATACGAGTAAAAAAAATCTATAACATTCAAAACACTGTTGTTTGCATATATGCAAAGCTGCACACTAAAGGGTTAAAAACGTTTATTAGCGTAATTCCCCGCGTATGCACCGCGGCTTAGTCAAGTCTATTTAGCTAAGCAAAAGTAAGTCACATTTTATGTAAAATTAATTCTGATAGGAAATCGAGTTATCTGAGCTGCGGCGCATACGCGCAAAATTACGGTAAATACAATTCCCGGTTGGATACACGCTTATCTTGCATCAGACTCCGGAATAATTAACAGCTGTTGGGCTATGTTTTATGTACACCAGGAGATCCAACCCGGAGCTCCCGCGTTTCACAACATAAGTGAAAACCATTTTTAATAGAAAATTCTAATAGATTTGTTACATTTAGTATATTTTAAAATTGCATTCTAACAGCACCCACAAGCATTTTTATATCAACACATTGTATGCGGGACATGTAAAAATATGTTTCTGTGGAATGGGTGAAGATATTATTACTGGTACTGAAAATTTTGTAAGGAAAAAAAAAGAAGGTGTGATCTTAGCATGCTTGCTTCTGATTGGTTGCGAACAGCTTATAATTTATAGTGATATTTGTATTTGTGTTCATTTTCGAAAACTGGGTCTCATACTTGTATAGTGAATTAAACAAATCAGTGTCAAGAGTGTGCCGAGAATACCTAAATTCAGGCATAACCTCCCATCATGGTCAACGCAGTGGTCGACCGCCGGCACTTAATGACAGCGCCAGCGACGTCTGCGTAGACTTGTCAGTGTGAACAGACAAGCAACACTGCGTGAAATAACCGCAGAAATGAATGTGGGACGTCCGACGGGCGTGTCCGTTAGGATAGTTCGGCAAAATTTGGCTTTAATGGGCTGAGGCAGTAGAAGACCGACTCGGGTGCCATTACTAACAGTACAACATCGCCAATAGCGGCGTTCCTGGGCTCGTGACCATATTAGTTGGACCGTAGATGACTGGAAAAAAGTGGCTTGATCACATGAGTCACGATTTCAATTGGTAGGAGCTGATGGAAGGGTACGAGTGTGGTGCAGACCCCATGAAGCCATGACCCAAGTTATTAACAAGTTACTTTGCAAGCTGGTGGTTGCCCCATAATTGTGTGGGCTGTGTTTACATGGATGGACTGGGTCCGCTGGTCAAACTGAACCGATCGTTAACTTGAAATCATTACGTTCAGCTACTGGGAGACCACTTGCAACCATTCATGGACTTCATGTACCCAAACAAGGATGGGATTTTTCAGGATGACAATGCGCCATGTCACCGGACCATAACTGTTCGCGATTGGTTTGAAGAACATTCTGGACAATTCCAGCGGATGATTTGGTCACCGCGATCACCCTACATGAATCCCATTGAACATTTATGGGACATAATCGAGAGATCAGTTCGTGCACAAAAACCTCCATTGGCAACACTTTCGGAATTATGGACGTCTATAGAGACTGCATGGCTCAATATTTCTCCAGAGGGATTCCAACGACTCGGGGAGTCCATGCCACGACGTGTTGCTACACTTCGCCGGGCAAACGGAGGACCAACATGCTATTAGCAGGATATCCCATGATTTTTGTCACCTCAGTGTAATTTATTTAATAATGAAATTTTAATTTTGTTTTAGAATATTAGCCATATAAAAATTCTGAACAATTTATAATGTTTTAAATGCAAACGGATTAATCTACACGCGACAGAGATAAAAAGGAAATGTTGCTTGAAAATTATTTAAATAAAATAAAATCAGTAAAATGAGATACAGTTTTCATAAAAATTGCATTTGGACATAAATTTTCTTCCCCTATTCAAAGGTGTAAAAATTGAAATTGGGAAGTTGTTCGAAGTTAATAAATTTGCGAAAATTGCAATATAGATTGCTCAAGTCATTGCCACCATCGTCATGATGTCAGCTTAATTCACGGAATTGTTTTGCTTTGTAACATAAATCATGGTACGATTTGAGCAGAAGGGTTTGCTGCCGATTTGTCATTTTGGTCGTATTATCACATCATCAAGTTTCGAGATCAAATTAGTGCACCACCAAAGTTTAGTTTAAGTATTTTTACTTTTTTCAATCTTTATAATAAGGTATTGCATTCGTGAAAATTTTAGACTTTCGGTTTTCGACGGATTTATAGGTTTTAGGGGTCAGAGATTCCGAAAAAAATATGTTTTTACAAAATGTCTGTCTGTGACTCTGTCTGTCTGTATGTATGTGGCACAAATTTTGTGGGCACTTTATCTCAAGAACTAATGGACAGAATATAGTAAAAATTTATATTTAGTTAATACTTGATATAAATTGATGCTGATTAGTTTCTGGTGTAAATCGCTCAACAGGTGGCGCTGCTATGTATCATTTTTCACGATTTCCACAATAGGTCAGTCTCCAGAACTAATTCACGGAATTTCATCAAACTTCAGATTCAGTTAACCCTTGACATGAATTGACGTTTTATATATTTTGATGTAAATCGCTCTACAGGTGGCGCTGTTATACTACATTTTTTGCGATTTTCGCAATAACTCCATCTCAAGAACTAATACTTGGATTTTCAACAAACTTCAGATTCAGGTATACCTGGACATGAATTAGTGCTGTTTATATTTTGGTGTAAAAAGCTCAACAGGTGGTGCTGGCATGCAGCATTTTTCACGATTTCCACAATAGCTCAATCTCCAGAACTAAGGCACGGATTTTCATCAAACTTCAGATTCAGTTAATCCTTGACATGAATTGGCGTTTTATACACTTTGGTGTAAATTGCTCAACAGGTGGCGCTGCTATGCTGCATTTTTTGTGATTTCCGCAATAGCTCTATCTCAAGAACTAAATGCTTGGACTCTCCACAAACTTCAGATTCAGGTATACATTGATATGAATTAGTGCTGTTTATGTTTTAGTGTAAATCGCTCAACAGGTGGCATTACTTTATTAATTTTACTATGCTAAGAGTTAATATAGTCCTTAGAGTTTGTACTTTTATCTTCGTATATTACTACTGCTTTAATTTCCTGTAATATGTACAGGAAATTAAAGTATTTACATATTTTTTTCTAGAAAAAAAGCAGGCTTTGTAAAATAACTGGTATATTTACGTGCAAGCACTGGGCGAACATCTCCAGGCTATTTGGTTCGCTTCGGGCTAGGCAAAAAGTCGTCCTCGCTGTCATCATTCTCACATGGAACCTCAGATACGGGCCAATGGGAACAGCCAGGAACCGGAGATCTCGAGCGGACGACTACAGTACGAGACTCACACGCAACAGTACACTTAGAAATACTCGCTTGGTGTTCTGTACTCTCTTTCTGCTCCACCACCATATCCTCCTCCACCTCTTCGTTGTGTGCGGTGGCACTCGCATTCAGATTTAGACCTTCATGCTTTATCAACATCTCTAGTACAGTGTTGTTTGGCTGGGTTCTGAGTCTCTCTGTATATGATGGTTCAGGACAGAAGAAATCGTATATACTAAACCTAGCCCGAAGTGCATCTAACGTATGCCTGTGAAGCATTCTTGCATTTGAAAATTAGAAGTTACTATAATGCGCTTGGGCCTTATAAGAATAGTACCCCCTTTAATTTCCGCGCTGAAGAGGTACATATCAGCCCAAATTTTCAAAAAACTGGCAAGCCAGACACAGTGGGAAGTGTCTACGTCAGCTATCAGAACATAGTCTTGGTTGACGTATCCATACCACAATTTGTTCAAACTTTTAATAAACAAAGGACTAAAATGCCTCACAGCGTAATCCTTACCGATCCGGGGCGGACCGCAAATCCAGACTCCACAGGAATTTGGAAGCGGGTCGTTGTTAAAAAGCTGACAAGAGTGTAAACACGTCTTGTAGCGGATATAGAGCCCCGGATAATAGGCCTTAATACTGGTGATCTCACCGCGCTCAGCCTTATCAAGTACGTCTCTAAACGCATTAATTTTACGCGTATCTGCTGGAATAGAGCCAAATTCGGTGAAATCACCATCTTTTTTACAATACGACGAAGCCTCTGCCACAGTTCTTTAGCTCTTTCAAAATGAGCACCAGGAATCCAGCGCTTAACTGTGAAGAGGTTCCTTCTATTCTTAAAACAAACAAAGCTTTGGAGATGTTCGCGACCCGTATCCGGGCAAGTCTCTCTACCATGTACAAGATACTCCTGTACATTGCTATCAAACGCAGGCTCGGTAGAGAGATCAAAAGATGTAAAAACCCAGCGCTTACACTTGGACATCGCTAGCAGGCAGACTGATTTTATAAGCGTATACGCTCTCTATATATACCAGTTATTTATCTAAAGTGCGATTTAAAACTCAGTCTAACATTAAGCAGGTGCTCAGCAGTTTTTAAGCAAGCGAATCAAACATACTATCAGCACAGGTTCGATTGCGCCTGACTAAGCAGAACTACATTCCAGAAACACTCGAACCATGCACAGTCAGCTAATTACAAGTGCCAGATCAATTTAATCACAGAGCAAGACTAATACTTACTCTGTGATTATATTGATGTGTCACTTGTAATTAGCTGAGTGTGCGAGTTTCGAGTGTTTCTGGAATGTAGTTCTGCTTATTCAGGCGCAATCGAACCTGTGCTGATAGTATGCTTGATTCGCTTGCTTAAAAACTGCTGAGCGCCTGCGTAATGTTAGACTGAGCGTGTTGATAACACCCTGTATATAATGCTACATCCAAAGCAGCTAAATTCACTCGAGTTTGGTGATTTGGAAGTAGCATGATGTTGTGTTCACGCTGGGTTTTCAACTCAAATGGCGACCCCTCAGAGCTTGTTTTTGATCCTGCAAAGTGCGCGTACTTGCTGTACAATTTCGACTATACAGAAAACGGCACCTGTTATATTAGTGGCTTCGTAATATTTAAAGAAATGCTTGATATTTACGATTGCCATGCATGGTATCCTGATGCAGTTTTTGATAAAGCTTCACTGAGAAAAATGACACTTTCAAATCTGAGCAAATCGATGCTTTCATTTTGTTATGAAACTTTTTGTTTCAAATATGACGACTCAATGCTTTCAATTCTGAAATACCGGAAATACTCAGTTTCAAACAGAATTACTTTCTATTCGTTAAATGTAGTAAATGTCACCTGTGTAGTTGAATTTATTCATATTATTTCATTTCTTATGATTTCGAATGAAAGGCACCTTTCAATAATATTTTATTAGATGAAATGTGGCGAACTACATTTTTATCGTATTCGCGGAAGAGCACTTAAAAGCCTTCGTAATGTGATCGTAGAAGCGTAGCGTTTGTTCTTCAGCCTTCGAAATCGAAGAATGGGTGGATTCGTAAAAGAAAGCCTTCGCAAGATTTCATTGAAAAATTAGAAGGTAATTTCATTAATTTTGTTGTTTCGAAGTATTTATCTCGATTTTTATTATATGCACACTTAATTTCTATAAGTTATATTATGATTAGGGTTAGCTATGCCCCATGTTGCGTACACTCTAAAAACGGCATTTTCAAAACGGAGCAAAAAAAACTCATCTGGGTATGTCGCATAGCCAAAATGGCTCCGAATCAAAATTACTCAAGTTTGAAACATTCATATACTCATTTCTGAAAACATGCATACACTCAAGAATAAACCATGTGCTTATATTTGAGTATGTCCGTGTTTTCAGAAATGAGTATATACGATTTTCAAACTTGAGTAATTTTGATTCGGAGCCATTATGACTATGCGACATACTCAGATTTGAGTATTTTTTGCTCAGTTTTGAAAATGTCGTTTTTAGAGTGTTGCTATTCAAGCGAATTCTATTCAATGTTGATCAAACACGATCATGTGTTTGTCGAGTTTGGATCAATATGTGAAACAACAGAAGACTACCTGTCCGAATACTTTAGTAGACTGTCTTTGTCTGAAACAAAAGATTATTTTTTTTTAATTACGCAATAAATTTAAAAAAATTGTGATTTCTTAATAAATCACATTTTAAATTTAGAATTAAATTTAAATATTGGTTCTGATTAATTAAAACTTGTTAAAATTCTTCAATAATTCATTATAAATGCCTGCATTGTACACAGAACCAATACTCAGCCTGCTGATGACAAATCTGAAAACACCAAAAAACTGGACCTCGCATAGTCCTAACTGGTATTTTAGCATAATCAACTAGTGATCTTGCATACATAACCCCCACTGATGTTCTAACATGCAGAACCAACTGATCTCGCAATCAAAAAATCAGTGATGTTACACTATTTCAAAATGCCTGCATTATACATCACTGTTTCATAAAAGGTGGAGGCGGGAAGCGGTGTCGGTACACCAAGCGAGTATTACTAAGTGTACTGTAGCGTGTGAGTCTCGTACTGTAGTCGTCCGCTCGAGATCTCCGGTTCCTGGCTGTTCCCATTGGCCCGTATCTGAGGGTCCATGTTCGAATGATGACAGCGAGGACGACTTTTTGCCTAGTCCGAAGCGTACTAAATAGCTTGGAGATGTTCGCCCAGTGCTTGCACGGTAAAATACCAGTTTTTTATAAAGCCTGCTTTTTTTCTAGAAAAAAATTAAATTTTACGCTACTATGCAGGATCAACTCAGCAAGTTATATTAACTCTTAACGTTAAAGCTATTAACGCTGTTTGCGTTAAAACTATTAACAAATAACGCTGAGTGTAAAATTACTACGCTACATTTTTCAGAATTTCCGCTATAGCTCTATCTCAGTAACTAATGCACGAATTTTCATCAAACTTCAAATTCAGATACACTTTGATATGGATTGGTGCTAAATTGATGTAATTTCTTGTACTATTTAAATGATTTAATTGGTGTGATTTATATAGAAGAAAGTTTTTATGATGGCCATAACATACTAATCTTTATGTCTTTCTGTTACTTTGATCTATTTCGGAATACCCTGGTAGGACCCTCCAGCATAACAGAAAAATTTTTGGCAGAAAAAGACGCCTCATAGTGCTATTAAAACTCAACAAACATAATATTTTACATTGCATTCTTCTATATATTAGAACGCGATTGAGTTTTAAATGAATTAATTATGGAGGTAGGATATATAATTAAGAGTAGATTAAACAATGACTGCTGTGCCTCGGCATATCTCGGTACAATATGAGCAGAAGGGGGTACCAATTCGTCATGACGGTACATCAACTCGTGAAGTTTCGGAATGAAATTTTAACATGTTGTAGATCTTTCTATTACAATGCAAATATTTCCACCTGCCTCATGATATCTTTACTTTTTCTTTAGCTCTTTTAATATGAGCATAACGGGGAGCAAATGTCTTCATTTTGGTAGTAATATAACGTTATCGCGATTTGGCATGAAATTTTAGCACATTAAAACTGTAGATCACTACAATACACATGTATTATAGTCTGGCTCATGATATATTTGTATGATATGAGCAGAATGTTGTGTCACTTCACCATTTACGTAAACTAATAAACGTGATAACGTGTTAGTATCGCCAATATCAAGAATTGACGTTTATTCTCAAACCGTACCAAGATATCACGAGGCAAATTAAAATATTTGTATTTTCCTACATATCTTTAGTGTGTTAAAATTTCATGCCAAAACTCGATGACGTGTTAGTAGCTCCGAAATGAAGAATTGCCTTTCGTTCTGGTCATATCTTACCAAAATATCATGAGGTTGATTGATCTATTTGTATTGAACTAATCTACACTTTTAATGTGTTAAAATAACGCCGAAACTCAATGACGTGCTAGTACCGCCAAAATGAAGAGTTGGCTTCCCGTTATCCTTATATCGTACGAAGATATCACGAAGCAGACTGAAATATTTATATTATACTTGTCGATACCTATAACATGTTAAAATTTAATTCCAAAATTCGAGGATGTGATAGTACCGTCATAATGACGAACTAGCACCCTTATCTGCTTATGTTGTACAAAGATATGCTGAGGCAGACCAGTCATTGTTTAACGTACTCTTAATAATTCGTTCCTACATAATTCATTCATTAGGAAACTCGATCACGTTGTTATTTATATGCTAATGCAATGCAAAATATTACGATTATTAGTCTCAATACTACTATATGACGTCATTTTCTGTTATACAATTCATCCTGCCAGAAGGTCCTAGCAGGATATGGCCGGACAGAACAAAGTATTCAAAAAATACTTTGTTTAAGCTTTAATTTTGCACCTATTTTATTTTGAAACTCTATAACGTGATAGTACTGCCAAAATGATGATTTGGTGCCGCCGTATACTTATATCGTACCAAGAAATGCTGAGGCAGACCAAATATTTTGTCCGTATTCTAAATAAGCGTGTCCTACCTCAGGATTTTATCTCAAAATACGTTGTCGTAGTTATTTTTGTTGCCGCCTCACGGTATAAGAACACCACACCCTGTATACAATGAAAACAATTTAGTTTTTTATCTCTTTTTTTGGGGGGGGGGGTGGGGGGGGTTCAAATAATTGTCATAAGCAGAAAGAACATCATATATCTTAAGATGATTTGATGTATTCCTTAACAAGTAGATATAGTTCAATTTGGTAAAATGTTTAAAATTGAAATGAGGAAAAAAAACTTTGTTTTGAATCACTTCAGAAAGAAAGAAATATTAATTGTTAAAACTTCAAACTTATTTAAAATTAATTTATTCTTTCCCTTTGTGTCTCATTAGAGGAAATTTTAAAAGGTCATAAAGAAAAGGAAGCCATGCATTATAGTTTTTAAAGTGCCGACAGCTGTTTTATAAGAAATTTGTATTTCTACTTTTAGTATTGATTCTTTTATAGGGGAGGTGGGGGGAGGGTGAATATCAAGGAAGTTAATTAAATTACAGAAAATCTATTAATTGAAATATGTCATAACAGTAAAATTATGACAGTATAATTTCAGCCGTTAGCCAATCCTATATTTTCCGTATTTTAATATAGTTCATTCATAGATAACACTATTTCAACTTTTTCCAATAATAGACCAAATGTATTTTTTTTAATACTTAACTTACTGTTTATCTTCCAAACTTTTTATACCATACTTCCTTTCTTACATTTTAGTTTGATTTTATCTAGAAAAATGATGTCGTAGTTATTTTTCTTGCCCTCTCACGGTCTCTAAGAATATCCTGTATATAATGCAAACAATTTAGTTGGGGTTTTTTTTCCAGATAATTGTCAAAAGAAGAAAGAGCATCATATCTCTTAAGATGATTTACAACTAGACAAGTAGATATAGACCTAGATATGGATAGACCTTAACAGTTAGATATAGATAAATTTGTTAATATTTAAAATTGAAATAAGAAAAAAAAGTTGTTTTGAATCACTTCAGAAAGAAAGGAATATTAATTGTTAAAACTTAAAATTCATTTAAAATTAATTTATTCTTTCCCTTTGTGACTCGTTAGAAGGCAGTTTAAAAGTCCCTAACAAAAGGCAGCCATTTATGATTGTTTTTGAGCCGACAGCTATTTTATAAGAAATTTATAATTCTACTTTTAGTATCGATTTTTTTATAGGGGAGGTGGGGAGGGTGAATATGAAGGAAGTTAATTAGATCACAAGAAATCAATTAATTGAAAAATGTCTTATAACAGCAAACTCATAACGATATAATTTCAGGTGTTAATCAGTCCCCTATATTCGCTATTTTAATATAGTTCATTCATAGATAGTGCTTTTTAAATTTTTTTCCAATAATACACAAAATGAATTTTGTTTATTAAATACAGGGTGTCCCAAAAATCCCTGACACATTTTAAAATTCAATATACAATCGAGTAATTGTCGTACAGGAGTGTGGTTTGGACTAAAATGCTTCTTACGATGAAAAGTTTTCTTCAAGCAAATGGAAATAATTTGTTCCAAAATTATATTATATATGGCACCACCTGTCTGTACGTTTGATTTCGGATTCCCTCCCCCTCCTCTCATATTCGTAAACTTAACTCAAATAAAACTAGCAGAGTTTGCTGTGAAAATCTTAAAGTGTATGCTTCTGCTACGGCTGACATTGAAGTACTGAAGACGAGAATGGTGCATGTGATACAGTCAATTCCGCAATCAATGCTAATGATAACGTGGATTGAACTGTTCTGTTTGGATGTGGCTCGAGCTACAAATACTGCACCCATCGAACTGTGCTAATGGATTGCACAAATTATTGCTCTGTATCTGCTTTTGACAAAATGAAATGCTCTATAACTGATTGTCATGAGTTTTTGATGCTTCTTTCTGATAATTTAAGTTACAGCACCATCTGTGGGCGAAGTTTGGAACTAATTTTTTTTCGCTTGAAGAAAACTTTTCATCGTGAGAAGCATTTTAGTGCAAACCGCTTTCCTGTATATTTAATTTTAAAATGTGTCAGTGTCTTTTGGGACACCCTGTACTTAATGTACTGTTTATCTTCTAAACTTTTTAGACAATGCTTTCTTTGTTACATTTAAGCTGCGATTCCGGACAAGATTTTTTAATTTTTTTAGATGTTATTGATTTATAAAAAACAAAAAAAACGATTATTGTACTTAAAATATTTCACATGAATTCGCGAAAAAAATTGTTTAGATTTTAACAGCTTTTTTAATACAACATAAATTACAAGATAAAGCCAGTGTTACCAGATTGGAGATTTTTTAATTCAGATTATTTAACTGTCGCCACTTTTTTAAAATAGTATAATTCGCCTTATTTTTCAGAATTATTAATCTATTTTTAAAGAAGCCGAATATTTCTATTTCAAAAAAGTGGTGACAATCAACAATCTGGGGACAAAAAAGCCCCCAATCTAGCAACACTGGATAAAGCCTTCTTTTATTTACAAGAAGAAAAAAATGTATAATAAAAGCAATGCAATTTATTATTTTTAATAGCCATAACTAGTTCCGTTTTAAAGAAATGAACACTACAAAATCAGGTCAAAAATAATAAACGGAGCCATTGTTTTCTCAAGGTTGTTGCAAAGATACACAATGGATCGAAAATTCCAATATAACTACTTCAATTATTGATAATACGTCTACAAAGAAATTGAGATTCGGAAAAAGGGTTTTGTAGAATTATTTCTTTGAAAATAAGCCTAGAGACTAAGTTACTGAAAGCTATTAAATTAAATTGTTTATAATGTAAACCCTCTACAAATGGATTTTTTTTTTTTTTATCAAATAGCTTTCATAAATGAAACCAAGACTGTATTTTTAAAATTTATTCAACCCGCTTCATAAATAACGAGCACATTAAATTAATTGCATGTGACGCAGGGCCCGAAATGTACCGGAATTAACCGGAACGATATTCGTGAAATTATGACAAATAGCGTACCGGTTCATGAAATTATGGTAAATATCGTTCTGGTTCGCGAAAATTTTAAAACATATTATGGCAGTTTTATGTACATAGCTCTGCAACTTTTTAAAAATTTTTATTCAGAATCTTGAATACATTTTATAAATTGTTTTTGTATGGTAAGTTTTTGTACGGTTATTTGTCTATACTTAAAAAAAAAAAAAAGAATAAACATAGTCAGCAATAATTTTGAAAAATCGTTCCGATTCGTGAATTTTTCCATTTCGAGTCCTAGTGTGGGCAGTTTAATCAGTTTATTCAATACGGGTAATGGTTAGGTAAGGGTTCTGCAATCAAATAAAGATATTCCAATTACATGTACTCTATTTAATAAAAATGCTATTTTTAACACATTGGCTACCGTGTTCGAAACATGTTCGGAGTTAAAGATCTGTCTCTGTGTGCCGGATTCGAATACTCATCGGACTGCGCCTTTATATTTCCAGGGACCCTTCCCACCAACGGCACTTGCCTACTCTATTTGTATCTTAGAGTGGCACTCAGTATCGCCTACCTTTTTGTGCTATAAGGTTGGTTCAAGTAAAACTTTTATTTTTCAATTTTTACGACGAAATTTCTCACCATTTGATGTAAGCACTTTAAAATCATCATTTCTTATTAATTATGAGTAGATTTCACTCGTTTTAGGTCATTTATATATTATTTTATTTGTAAGAATTATGTTGGAAGAGAAAAAGTAGGTAGCACCTGGGGACGCATTTTGAAAAATTCAAAGGTAGCAAACGTGCTAACCAATTTGAGAAAGAAAAAGCACCCATGGTAACTTCTGGAAGATTAATTTTACAACAAATAGCAGAACAAGAATATACTAACAGCAGTGGAGGCGCGTACCGATTTTCGCTGATGAGATCCGTTTCGTATAGTAATATTTACTATTTAAATATACAAACATTAACATTTAACATTAAAATGAAAAAGAAATCTTACTTTTAGACTGTATAATGAATTACTTTTTCAAATAACCAATATTCTTTTTATATAAAGGTAATTACAACATTAAATATGCAATTAAATACTATTATAGCCAAGTACGCCCTTTAATCAAACAATATTAGATTGAAGTAGCAAAAAGCATACAAATCAGCATAGAAATCATAGAAAAATATTTGTATAATAATTTAATAGAAATACATAATATATTTTTATTGCTGAAAAAGCAACAGATTATCAATAAAAGCCACTTCTTTAGCTCAACAATTTTAAATTAGCATACGTTTACGTCTAAAGAAAAACTATAAAGATGACAAGCTTAGTTGTATAACGATTAATTGGAAGAAGTAATAGAAAACTCTCCAATTTTCCTTCAGAATCTAGGGCTAACATATCCTTAAAGAAGTTCAGATATTCTCCCTTATCATTTGCGTTGTGAGCAAACGACAAATGCCCATTTATTGCAAAAAAGTACGGAAATTTTAACACCGAAAGGTCAGTAAATCGCCAAAAATGATACCTTATTGCGTGAATTAGTGAAATATTCTAATTAACACGCCAAATTAGACACTTCTGCCTGTGCCCGGAAGAAAGTAGCGGTGAGTCAATAAATGTTTTTATGGCATTTGAAAGTAAAACAGATATGCTACAGAGATATTGAACATGCTTTAGAAAACCTACGTGATGAAATGTAGTGTTTCAAGTATCTAAAACGCTTCAAAGATGAAAAAAATGAAAACTGCTAGCAATCTTGAAATTTCTATACGCAACGAATCACTCATAGACTTAGTGGTTTGTTCTTCCATCTTTTAAGTATTTTTGGTACTTGAAAGTTGAAATATTGCAACGACTCATTAACTTGTTCTAAACTGACCGAAGTTCAAAGTCTCTGTGGAATTTTCGTTAACTTTTACTCAAAATTTGACATTGACACATTGTTTTATCTTTTTCTCCGTGGTGTAGTCGTAGTATATCACACAAGCATGCGCACACAAACACCACTTTAATAACTCTCGATCAGAGCCCGTTCAAATCATAGAAAGGACCAAGTATTTGATGGCACGTAGTTAGATGCTACATAGTATATGTTTGTTTTAGGATGCTTTTAGGATGATATTAGGACCATCCAGAGGATATAATGCAAGTGTCCTATATCCGTCCGAAAGGTGTGTTGAAATGACATCCATAGGACGTTGACAGGTGTGAGTGACATTTCGAAACCCAAGGGATGTTCTGTAACAGTAGACAGGACCAATTCATCTGTCCACAGGATATCAACTTGTCCTGAATATGGCATCTTTCGGATGTTTTTAAGATGAGTTTGTGTTGTCTGGGACCGGATTCTTGAACCCTATTAGTCGAAATCTACGATCACATGATCAGTCTCCTTTTCAATTTCCAATGGCTTACTTTTGGGCGTTTTTAAGACTAAAGCAACCTTAACAAGCAGTTTGTTTAAAATTTTGTTCTAAGTTGTTCCGGAATGAGTGCGTAGCTCAGTGGTATGACGTTCGTTTCAAGTTCCGTAGATACGACTTCAGATCCAAGCAGTAGAAAGTTTGTAAAAATGGGAACTTTTTATTTTCCAATCTTTAATAAGGTTGTAAAAAATAACTTAAATGAAAAAAGGAAAAGTTTCTATTTTTCAGTATCTGTTTAAGTTATAAAAATAATTTGAAACAATATTAACTATTTATAATATAATGTGAATTTATGTAATATCCGTTATAGTGGTTACTAGTTTAACGAATGTCCCACTTTTAGAAATTTCAGTACAACAATATATAGCTGAATACAACGATTTTTTTTTGTTGAGTAGGAGGGCTTTAATGAACGCAAAGCGTTTATGTGTTATGGTGATAGCCGCTATAAATAATTTCATATTTTTAGAGAATCCAATACATCGATTTAGCTGAATTGAGTTTTTTTTTTTTTTTTGGACACGAAGCTATTATACATGCGTCATAGTGATAATCGCTATAAAGAATTACTTAAATTTAGAAATTCTAACTCAATGAGTTAGCCGAATCCCATGAGTTGTTTGTTTTGTTTTGTTTTCATGCGTGCGAAGCGCTCAAAACACGCGTAATAGTTATACCTGCTGTAATAATTTCATATTTTTAGAGATTCACATTTTTCATATAGACGGAGAAAAATGTTATAACATTTAAAAAAACATAATTAACTTATCAAGTTTTAAAAATGAAACTATTTAACGTTAAAATTAATTTAATTTTCCTACCTTGACGATTTTTGAACAAAACTACATTATATTAGCATATCAATATCTGAAAACAGGACAATTTCACCCCATAATTTTTATTTTTTTAATTAATGTACCAACTTCCAAATACAATTATATACTATGGTACATGTTTTGTCATTTGAACGCTATAGTGTTTTGAGATCAAGGATGTTTATTTTATTCGTAGGATAAACTTTTATGGAAGAAAGTGTCTGTTAACACCATAATCAGTGTCTAATAATTGGGACTGAGATGATGGGGACTGAGGTGATGTTTTTGTCTTAACAGCTGCACAGCCATTTTGTTGGATCATTTTGCACACATCTAAATTATTAAATATGCCATGTGACATTTGTATATTACATAAATTAAGTTGCAATAAGTTTTTTTTTTTTTAATAAATAAATAAAAATCTAAATATGGGGACATGAATGATGCTGTAAAAAATACTCATCCCTATTCAGAACAAAAACTAAATATTTCCAAATATGAAACAAAGAGAAGAACGACTTATCTTCATCCATGGTGGCTAGTTGAACTTTAATTGCTGTTACAATGGGAATAATTCTGCCAGCGCCACCTTGTATCTTTTAACCTAAATGTGGGTTTAGAGGGACTGAGATGATGGTCAACGTCAGGGACAAATATATCTGCTACAATATTTTACAATACAATCTATACTAATAAAGAATACTTATATTTTCCCATACTGTATATATATATATATATAGGTATAAATATATAACAGCAAAAGTTAATAATATTTATAGAAATATTTACAGCATACAATTAATATTGGATATTTGTACCTGAGGATGGGACTGAAATGATGTTTTCGTTTGTTTAAAGCTTAAAATTAATTATTTATACATCATTATATGTCCATTTATCTTTGGCAATTGTTATAAGAAATGTTACAAAAATTACAGTTTTCAGTTTTTGGTTTCAGTATAATTAATGAAATATATTGGCAGTGGACACAAATTGTCCAATTTTCAGTTATTGACCCATATGAGAAAGACAAAAATATGTGCACCAAATTGTCAAGCAACCAATTATACACCAAAATATAAAATCTTTAGTCTAATAAAAATTCACAATCCGATGCTACTAAAACCTACTATTTAATATTCGATTATTTGTATCCTGATTCAGTCAGGCGTTCTTTCCTGTAAACTCACAATAAAAGTTATGTAATATGGCTTTCAATAGTTTGGACAAAAACGATAAATAATGTTACTCTGATAAAAATGATTACTCCATAGGATGGAAAGATGTCCCAGTTTTCAGTCACAGAATTGACGTTAAAACGTTTTGATTTAAAAATATTATTGTATTTAAAAAAGATGTAAACTTATATAGTTTCAAAAAGTAAAGCTTAAAAAGCTAAAAATTAAAAAAGTTTTTAAATATTTCAAACTAAAAATTTTTTAAATGTAGTCACCTTATGGGGCAAAATTCATTGCATGTGATTATGAATAAAATGGGGGTTTTGGAGACACCGAAAAGTTTGTGTCTAGCTCACCTTCCCGCAGGACCGTTAATTAGTGAGGCCTTGCTCTGGATATGAACACAACAGCATGCTATCTCTTGACATATTGCCTTATCAAGCTTGTAAAACACCTTAATTACTATCACAACTTCGGGCTAAAAATTGCGTCAAATTATTTTAATATAAGTTTTGTAAATTCATTTTTAAACTTTATGTTTTACAGTATCCAAAATCCAGTTCCTATTAAGAAATTTAGAATCTACTATTTGAATATTCCATTTGAAAATTTTATTTATTTATTGCATTTCAAGTATAGATTGTTTGCCAATATTTTCTTGGACACCTTACCCCTGCGCCGCAATTTTCTGACAGAGATTTGAAATTGTGAAGACTGTTTAAGTCAACGTAGCAGAAATTCTTAACGTTTGAATTTCCAATATATTATTAAATCGAAATAATATCTATATTTTCTCAACTAATTATGTATACAGCTGCTTCCGTTTTTAAAATACAAATATTGAAAGGACATTTTTGAGATACTGTAAAATTCTTTAAAACGTATTGAAAAATTAACATAAAAGGAATAAAATAAAAATATGCAAATGAATAAAATAAAAAAAATATTAAAATATTTTCTGGTAGTAGTTAAACAACTTAATTCTAAAGCGTAGAAAATGAATCGATTTATTTAAGAACATAAATGAACTTTTTCTGTGTAGCACAATATCGAATTTTCATACTTTTAAACATTCAAGCCATAACAGAGCTGGATTTTTTTTTGTAATTTTTAGTTGTGATAGTTTAGAATACAAATGCACTAATTAATTTGTTGTAAAACTACATTTAATTATCAATTGTAATTGCATATGGCAAAAAAAAAATTTTCTTGTTGTTAAACAGCGCCTATTTCGGAAATTTTAATTACGTTTAGCGAGTTTACATTAATTTAAACTTCGACAATCCGTAGCACTATATACGTCTTTTATAATGAGTGATAGTTTCAAAAATCTTTTATTCAGTCGAGAATTCAGATATCATTAATTAAAAGCATGTTGAAAACTCTTCGAGATCTTTTAATTACTGGACATAAAAAATTGACAAAATAAAGTTTCGCCTTTTCATTGCAGGAAATAGATTTGATAGATGACAGAAAATGTTTCCACTTCATAAGTAGAATAGCTCATTGTTATATCGCATAAAAAAGGGTGATATATTTGAAGGAGTGATATAATCTCGAGGGCTATGAAAATTGAGAATGGTAGAAATCTACAAGTAAATGTTTTATTTGTGTCTTCCATAATCAATTCAAGCAGTTAATTAATCCTCCGCAGTATTAAATTCAATAATCTATTGTCTAGTATTATGTATAAAGTAAAAACATGCCAGTGAATAACGCTGAAATCATATTGAAGTGTGAACAACCTGGTAATAAATTTTGTTTTTACTGCAACTTTTAAGAGGTTCCAACAAAGTTAAAAAAGTGTATATGAATTCGATTTGTTTGTCCGTCTTTCTGTTTATCTGTGAGTTTGTCTTTTCGTGTTATAATTCGCTTAAACATAAACTAATTGCTATGCAATTGATATATTGCATTGAGGTTTACCATGAAATGTTCAGTATTGAAAAGGAAGTGCACCAATTATGGTTCGTTTATTTAAGGGCAGTGTATTCCGTTCGAACCAATATTTTTCTAATATAAATTTTGAAGTATATATCTCTTGCAAATGTTGTCAAAGTGTGTGTTAAGGATTTCTATTTTGAGAAAGTGGTGCCAGTTAGAATTAAAAAATAGTCGTCTGTGGCAACCTTGAAAGTATTCCATTACACTATGGTCAATGGAGAAAATGGTTTTCGGTGTACTTTAATAATGTTACACTATTTCAAACATAATGAAATTGACATGCGTCACATTGGGGCAGGTGACAATATATTTTCTATAGAGTATAGAATGAGTAGCAGTCATAATTATTTTACAGGGACACTCAAAAGTGTTATATTAGATTAAAGTCAATGAGGAAAAATCGTTTTCAGTGCATATTGTCGATGTTACACTGTTTAAAACATAATGAAACTGTAGGGTAAAGTGCCCATATTTCGCCCCCTCTCCTAATTTCGTTCCCCATAACTTATCCGCTTCTGCGAAAGTAGTGCCACTTATGACGCAAGACACAGGGGACGGAAGGTAAAAGGGGTCAGTTTTGAAAGTTTCGTTCGCCAAGACGCATACATAAATTAAAGAAGGCGAATTTTCTATTTTTAGAAGACCTGAGTTCTTATTACGTCGTTTGACGTTATTTACTGTGCTGTATTTTTCTTCTTATTCATTGCATGTATTTTATGTTGGTAAGATGCTGACAGTAGCATACAGTGAGTTTTAAGACGCTAGTTCATCTTACGGGAACTGAAGCTCCGTCATATTGGGAAGTAGCATGGTCCCAATTTCGTCCCCCTTGCAGTTCTTATTTTCGTCCAGGGGACGAAATTGGGAATGCTTTTTCATGACATTTTTTAAAAAAAATTTTCTCATGTTTGGATGGCTAATGTTTCGTTATGTTATTCTTCCACTGATAATTAGTACATTTCTTTGTGCCTTACTTTAATGTAAATTAAATTACTTACTCATTTAGAAATAAATTTTGATTTAGTTATAAGTTAAGCCTCGTCGTATTGGATTTTTGGGGGGAACGAAATTGAGACCATTATTTTTTCTTTTGCATTTTTTAGATACTTAAACAATTTTTTGCATTGTTAAAAATTTCTTGTACGATATTTGCATGCCTATGTTTCTATGTGCGTGGGTAGTTAGTTAGTCTATGTAAAATCCAAATTTGGTACATTTTCACTGAAAATTACAACTTCCAAGGGCCTAAAAAGGACTGGGGGACGATAATAGGGCACCTTACATTATCAGTGAGGTGGATGTCAACATACTTTATATAGAGTACAGAGTAAGTAGAATTCTGGTTCGTTTACAGGGGCACAAAAAGTATCCCATTGCAGGTAAGTGATATCTATGGTAATACGGTAGTAATAAGTATACGTATTAATATCTAAGGAAAAAATCGTTTGCAGTATATTTTAATAATGTTGCACTATTTCAATGAAATAGATTTGTATTACTGCGAGCCACTACAGCATGTTTTCTATAGATTGATCACGTAGAATTTATCATTTATTTGAAGAGACACTCAAAAGAACTCTGTTACAGGACTGACTATGGTCCATAACAGCTGAATGAACTTTCAGCAATGATATGAGTTTAAAAACTTAACTAATTTTTAGTCTATTACGAGATGTGTAGATCATATACATAGCTGCACAAAAGAATCCGCACACATTACCGTCTATGACAGAAATTGCTGAAAATGAATTTTTATTGTGTTGTGTGGTTTTGTTTTATGTTAATTTAGAAATATCATTTCATAGTATGAACAAAAATGAAATTTTGTTATTTTGCTAGTGTTGGAAAGTTTTTCATAAGCTATGCCGTGATGCATGATTTTTCGTTCTTGTTTAACTTCATTTCCAATTTTGCAACATCGAATGGAAAAAAAATTAAATTAAAATGCAATTTTTTTGAAAACTGTATCTCAGTTTATGAAATAAATTTCAAACATGAATATTTTGAAATCAGCCTAATTATGGGATATTAGCACATTTGCACTTAAACTAATATAAATTATTAACCACTTGATTCTTTCGGTAATATTCCATAACTAACTTATCAAATGAAATAACAACTTCACATGAAAATAAATAAATGGATAAATAAAACATGAATTTAAGAGATATGTAATAGAACTGCGTCCCTAATCATTGAGACAATCACAATCACAAAGGTGTGAATAGTGAAATGTTTCGCGATTGACAGCTGGCATGCTAATACAAAATAAAAAGTATAACCTGAGTAACACTTTAATGTGAATTTTCTTAAGGTGATTCTCAAATCTCCTGGTCAACAACGTGAAACTTTCTGACACATTTTTGGATTCATTTTTTAAAGTTATGGCATAAAATTGGCAAGCCAGTCTATGGAAGCGATTTGGAATCGAAATGAATTTTCCATTTTTTAGAGAAATATATTACTTACCGAGTTATAAGCCATTCTGGTCACGTGGCGACTTATTTTTCCCCTATCTCGCTATATCGCGGGCGGAAATTCGATTCAAAAGGCTCACTTGCATAGTATTATCGGAAATATCTTTTGCGTTTACAAGAAAAAATGGAAAAAGTTTTTCGATAACATAGTTTCTGAATATTAACACCTGCAAATTTCATGCGTTTCCGAACAAAAATGTATTAAAAGATGTATCATAAAGTAGTACCTTTGAATTTGTGAACAGCCTTAAAGTTTCGGTACAAACTTTACACCTTCTATGTTCTCTATTTTGGTGAAAAAGGTAATTGGTAACGAAATTTAAACTTCCCTTACCAAAGGTAATTGAATGGATCTGAAATATTAGATCGCCAGACACTGTTGAAAATCGGCATCCAACTATCCAGTTCAATCCATTCGGCTATTTTTGCAATTAAAGGTTATTTAACCATATTATGAAGATATTATTACCATATTATTAGCAAAAGATCTGCCCGCCATATTATTAACATATTATACCATATTATTGGGCTGCTATTAAATTTGCGATTAAGTAACCGTTATCTATAAAAACGTTCGAATGACTGGATAGTTTGCTGCAAATTTTTAACGTAGGGTAGGCTATAACATGTTTCCGACGCTCAAAGTTGGAATCCAAACTGTTCAAAGAATTGCATCAAAAGTTTGTTATGATGCGCGTAACAAAGTAAAAAACTGTCAAACTTTCACTAAAATCTATTGATTTAGAATATATTGTTAATGAACTAAAAATACAGTCGCATTAGTCATAATGTTATTCACATTTTCAGAGCGTCGTTATTTTTTATTGGATTAACTAAGCTTTTTTAATTTATGAACTTATTCAAGATATTAGCAATATCAATCCATGCTGAGGGGTCTGCACAGATGAGAATTTCCAGGCCCAGCCGTTGTTAAAATTAGTGAAAATAGTCTCGGCTCGGCCCGTTGAAAAATCAGTGAAATCAAACACGAGTCAATTTCCACAGAAAAATCCGATTTTTCTTAACATACATAATTGGTGTATCAACATACGACGAACGTGAAGAATAAAAATAATTTACTTGACATTTACGTGAAAATATTTATCAATTATTGTCAAAGAAGAGATGAAAAATGGTTGAAAAAATGTTTAAACATAGGCCGATTTCTTCGAAAATTTATATAGTTCTTGCAATAGCGACCTGTGCATACTCACCACATATGAGAACAATTCATAGCATAGTTTGTGCGCTATCATGTTCACTCACAGACACACATACATAGCGTCATACATCGAAAAAACACCAAAAATGCGATATGAAGGCCTAAATGTGACGAAATTCTAATATGCGACGCGCATACATATGCATATACGTAGGAATAAGATTAAAAATAGTGAAAACGGATTCGGGTAACCTCAAATTTTAAACAGATACCACTATTTCCACAGTAGAGTTTTTTCATTATTACAACACTTTCCTTACACTATAAGTTAGAAATGAAGAAATCAACCTACTCTTCCGATTAAGCCGGAAAGACGTGTGTAATATAAATCATAAAAATGCACCGCTAAACGATTTTTTCCATAAGCCATAATGTAATGAAATTCTTTAATGTGTCCCTGTAAAGGAACTATATGATCTGCATACTTGATTAACAAACTCATCCAAGGTATTTTCAAAGCCAACAGACTGTCTTAATTAGGTTAGAGCTGGTTTAGTATTTCGGACGTTATCGTGATGGCAGGTTTAACGTTATATATAAACGATAGGATTGCTAAGTAAATTTCTAAAAAATCAACTTAATTTACATGGATTTAATCTTATTTAATGTTATATACATATTAGTCCAAGAGCTGATCAACATTTTAGGGAAGGTATTTGAGGCACCCTGAAAATTTGTGCAACACTTCTTTTGTAATGGCTGAATCGAATGTCTGGCTGAAGGATCGTGGCCCAAAAACTGTGCCAGACACGTGTCAAGTGCCATTTTTTCACTACCCAAAAAAGGTATTTGAGGCACGCTGAGATTGAGACAGAATAATATTTATACTTAGAAAAAAATATTTTGAAAACGACAGACACTTTAGTCGGCCCAAAAACTGTGCCAGACACGTGTCAAGTGCCATTTTTTGACTACCCAAAAAAGGTATTTGAGGCACGCTGAGATTGAGACAGAATAATATTTATACTTAGAAAAAAATATTTTGAAAACGACAGACACTTTAGTCGGCCCAAAAACTGTGCCAGACACGTGTCAAGTGCCATTTTTTGACTACCCAAAAACAGTATTTGAGCCACGCTGAGATTGAGGCAGAATAATATTTATGCTTAGAAAAAAATATTTTGAAAATGACAGACACTTTAGTCGGCACAAAAACTGTGCAAGACACGTGTCAAGTGCCATTAATGGCACTTGACACGTTTCTGGCACAGTCACGAATGTCTGGCTTCAGCCAGACATTCGATTTTGTATTCAGCCATTACAAAAAAAAGTGTTGCACAAATTTTCAGGGTGCCTCAAATACCTACTCAAAATTGTTCAACAGCTCTCCTACTATATGCAGTTAGAGCATTTTCCCCTTCTTTATTGAATACAGAGTACTAATGAATAACATAACGGATAATATTATACATCTTGATATTTTATATAAAGTGTGCCTATAAAAGAATGTGCCAGTTTCAATGGCACATTATAATAGTTTAATTTAGACTATTTACAACAAATCATGCATCAAATGAAAGGTAAACTAACCTTGTTTATCATACAAATGTTCAATAGGTGCACCTTTAGTTCTACGGCACACGTTCAACCTAAAGCCCAATTCTTCCAACAAGCATGTACCAACTGTAACCGATATGGTTTGGACGCATGTGTAAACGTGTTCTTAGAACCTTCCATACTGCCGTCTTTGGCAACTGAAGTTCAAGACTTGCTTTCCGAACAGATTTCTTACGACTACGCAGGTAATATGTTCTGACGCGGTCCACATCCTGTAGAGACACTTTTGGTCATCCCGTGCTTTTTCCTTTACAAACAAACACATTCGGTCGTTTCGAATTGCCTGTACCACCGGCGGATGTTTTTGCCACATGGTGTGACGATGTCACGCAAGTTTGATTCAAAAAGTCTTGATTATATAATTAGTCAAGCTAATGTTTCTCAATATCAAAACGATTGTGACTAAATTCCAATGCCACTTTCGATAAATCATAGAATTCCTTGGACATGTGAGAAGTCTAATCTACGAGGTGCATAGGTGCATTCAAGTTCTAAGGCCTCCTATTTTTTTAGCTAACTACTCACCCGAAAACTATGAAACTGGTGTTACTTCTCGACGTAATCGCCCTGCAGACGTACACATTTTTCATAACGTTGACGCCATGATTCCATGGCCGCGGCGAAGGCTTCTTTAGGAGTCTGTTTTGACCACTGGAAAATCGCTGAAGCAATACCAGCACGGCCGGTGAATGTGCGGCCACGGAGAGTGTCTTTCATTGTTGGAAACAGCCAAAAGTCACTAGGAGCCAGGTCAGGTGAGTAGGGAGCATGCGAAATCACTTCAAAGTTATTTTCACGAAGAAAGTGTTGCATAAAGTTAGCCCGATGTGCGGGTGCATTGTCTTAGTGAAACAGCACGATTTGCTTCAGCGATTTTTCAGTGGTCAAAACAGACTCCTAAAGAAACCTTCGCCGCGGCCAGGGAATCATGACGTCGACGTTGTGTAAAATGTGTACGTCTGCAGGGAGATTACGTCGAGAAGTAACACCAGTTTTATAGTTTTCGGGTGAGTAGTTAGTTAGAAAAAAAATCGGAGGCTTTAGAACTTGAATGCACCTCGTATTAATCCGAGTTTGCATCCAGATATAAAGTCACTTACATCTAAAGAATAAACGAAATAACCGCTTTGTCACTTGATGTTACCGCGAGTGTAATTAAGGCTAGAGAAATCTTGAGTGTTAATCAATAAGAAGCTAACAGCCTGAGATCATTAAAATATTACCCTTTTCAGATAAGCCATTATATGTAATGAACGAGGACGAAGAGAATTAGAATTAGTATACAGAATTAACAATTACATTATAAAAAGATGCTTCGTTTACATCTGAGTAAGGACCATTCGATCTCCCGGGTAAATCCATCTATAAGTCTCCATCTCGTGCAGATAAAATTATTGCATCTATCTATTTAATTCACGTTTTTAAGTTTTAATAAAATGTTTTGTTATATAATAAATGTTTGGTGTTATTGCAAACAGCAGAGCACCCTTACATAATACAACGAAACTTTAAACGAAATGCGCGTTGAACTGAAATTACAGATTCATTCTTAGCCAACTGCAGAACACAAAACACTTTACGCTCAGGAATCACCATTTTGCGCCTGTGACACTGCAAGCGAGTGCATAACAAAGCAGTACTCGCGCCTGCACTTATCTAAAACTGTTTGAGTGACTCTTTATTTGTGACCTTGAACCAACTCTCTACAACGCTTACAGTTGTTACTATTAAAATTTATAACTGAGACATTCTTTTACGGTCACTGTGTATTAGAGTAAAGTGTTTTTGACAACATTTTAAAACTTTGTAGAAATATAATTTTGACGAAAGCAAAAATGATATGATAAGAATGTAGTAAATAACTAGTTTGTTGTGGACATCGCAAAACTTTTTTCTATATAAATCACATAAATAGCACTAGTTGATATCAAGGTGTACCTGAATCTGAAGTTTGATGAAAATTTGTGCATTAGCTCTTGTGATAGAGCTATAGTGGAAATGCTGAAAAAGGCAGCATAGCAGCGCCACCAGGTTGGGTGATTTGCACCAAAACAGAAGCAGCACCAATTCATATCAAGGTATACCTGAATCTGAAGTTGGATGAAAATCCAAATATTAGTTCTTGAGATAGAGCTATTGCAGAAATCGTGGAAAATGCTGCATAGCAGCGCCACCTTTTGAGCGATTTACACCAAAATCTAATCATCACCAATTTATATCAGGGACTAACTGAATATAAATTTTTATTAAATTCCGTGCATTAGTTCTTGAGTGCCCACAAAATTTGTGTCCCATACAGACAGACAGATGGACAGACAGACTCACAGAGAGACATTTTGTAAAAACATGTTTTTTGGAATATCATACAGTGATGTAGTCGTAAAAAACACAGAGGGTATACGCTCAAAGCAGAGGGTATACGCTCAAGGCAGAGCGTATACCCTAGAGTGTATATACTATAGCTTTCTTGAGAAACAGAGGGTATACGGTGTTCCTTAAAAAATCCAGAAGGTATACGGCGTATGCCTGCGTATACTTTCCACTACATCCCTACTCAGACCCCTAAAACGGGTAAATTCGTCGAAAACCGGAATTCGAAAACTTTCACGAACCCAATACTTTCTTCTTGTAAAGACAGAACAAAGTAAAAAGGGGGAAAAATATATGTATATATAACATTCTTTTCATATTTATATTTCATGCAAAATTCACCGATTTACGTATATAACTTCAAGCAGTTAGACACCGATAATGATACATTTAAATGTATTCTCAAGTCATATTTCAGAGTTTAAGCATCCTGAAGCATTTAAAATGACAGTAATGATCTCTGTTATCATTTTTATTGCTTCCTTTTACTGATTGTATCCACTTCCTAAAATGCGAAAAATTATATTTAAAAAGGGAATAAATTCAAACCGAGAATATTATTTGCAGATATGTTATGCTTTGCGAGATTTTTAAAACAGAAATATGAGTATTATTGCCTCTTCAATGTTTCATTTTCGCTTATTTATAAAACTAGTATATAGATTTGTTAAATACTTCGCATTGCACTTAGAAAAGTTACACATATTATAAGAGATAAATAACTTCTATTTAGGATGTTTTTTTTTTTATGTTTTTAACTGAAGTAATCTTCAGTTGATTAAGTGTAACATAATACTTATAATCTAATTCACTTCCCAGAGTGATAATTTAGCCTAGATAATTTATCCTGTTATATAAATGGAGAGTATAATAGTTAATATTCAGTTAACCAGGATCTTTTTTGAAAAATAACACGTCACCAGACATTTTGTATCCGATTTGTAATAAACATTTTTTTTCGTGTATTTTTGAATGTCGAATCAGAATGGGCTGTTAGAAAATTTATATCACGTCAGGGTTTTACAAAATTTTAGAATTTAATTTTTTCATACATGGTAAAATGGTGAAATGTTAATTATAATTTACATTTTGTTTTTAAATAATAAAGAAATGGATGACTGTGTAAAAACTATGTAGAAAACTACACAACGTAGGGTTAGGTATAGCTGTATATACTAGAACAGTATGAATGAGCATACCATGAAAATTCAAAGAGATATAAAAGTCTAAATAAAATCAAATATTGCTCTTCTATGTAATTCTTTTTTTTTTTTTTTTTTTTTTTTTTTTTATAGTCTAGTCTAATTGACAGAAAATAGGGCCGATAGATGCAAAAATTCTGCTAGAAGATTTTATGTTTTTAAAGTGTTTATGGGGATGCTAATAACAGGAATTAATTGTTTTCCAACAAAATATATCGAGGCTAAACTTTGTAGAGCCAAAACCACGGAATTTTCGGATGTTTTTCAGTTTTTGCCCTATAACTCGAAAATTATAAAATTTTTAGGTACCATACTTAATTACAAAAAGAAAAAGCATTAAATTTTCTACAAATTTCATAATAAAAACGCTTTTCTATACCCAATACTAAGTGCGCTACGACTTTTTCACAACAACATTTTTGTTTAAACTTCACAGAAAGTGACTTATTTTTAGCCTCCCATACCAAAAAAATTTCTTTTCATCACTAACTGTGGAAATGAATTGTACCTATTGACGAGTAAGGAGTGACGAGATAATTAAGGAGGGAAATTTTCAAGAAGGGTGGATAGAAGGTAGGGTTGCCAAATTGTACGTTTTTCTCGTAAGCTGTACGATTTTTAGTGTTTTTTAGGTCTATAGCGCTTTTTAGGTATTAGGTGTACGTTTAAATGTGTCCGTATGATGATTTCTTCCGTTTTTCTACCACATCTTACTTTTGATAGTTTAAAAAGAAATATTTTCTAGTTTACTTTAAAATTTCACCTCTTGCCAAAAATAAGTTATACACATGCGCATCAAATGTAAAAAAGGCTTATTTCAGATCGGTAATACAAAAATCTTGGGAAAGTTCTGTAATATTAACGGCGCATTTGCTGTAGCATTAGATCATGTGAACTTGACCTCATTATAGATTATAAATATACACATTATAATTTTTTTAATTTAGTATAACTATCTTAAGTTTAGATATTTTATTTGATGTATTATCACCCTTTATACTTAAACCCTAATCGTCGAGCCTTGGGCAATTTCTCTGTGAATGCATCGGGCGCGACGATCACAGGGTTAAATAAAAATATTTATTTTTGTAGGGTGTCCATTGCTAAAATTTTCATGATCATCATTGAATTGTAGGATGGTCTGATTTATCTTTATTCTTACAATTCAATTAATTTCTCATTCATAATGGGATATGACTGCAAAATTAGTTTAAAAATGTTAACAGAATAATGCAATACAAATATATTTAGATAATAATGATTAAATCGATTAATTAATAGTAACCACATTTTTAAAAAATTCGTTAACGAAAACATTACTGACATATTCAACATAGTTTAGCATAGTACGAAAAAGGACGATAGCACAATAAAACAGAAACTAGTGTCAATCAAACTCTTCCGTCACGACAAATTTCTAGCCAAAGAAAGAAACAGGAATCGCTTCATTTCACTTCTTAAAACAGAGTTTCAAAATAACAGAATTCAAGCTGACCTGGCAGAAGAAGACGCTGATATCATGATTGTTACCTCAGCCATTTCAAGAGCCGAAGTCTTTGAAAGTGTAGTATTGTCGGAGAAGATGGTTTTCTTGTGATCATGACGAGTTTGGGATATCAACACAAAATCTCTTTTCCAAAATCCATCAGAGGTAACATCGAAACCAAGTGGTTTTCAACCATGTCATACAAATACAATTACAACAATGTTCTTTTCACTCATGCAGTCAGAGGATGCGATACAACATATGCTCTTTTTGGGCAAGGAAAGTCAAAGTTTTGTAACACGTTGAAAAAACATGATCAGCTTAAGGAAATAGCCTGGGTGTTCAATAAACCAGAGTCAACCCGTCAAGAAATCATCAAAGCTGAAGAAAAATTCAGTACTACATTATACAGCGGATGCATAAACACCACATAGGTATTGAATACCTTGACGTTCCAGTTATTCGCTAAATCTGCCACTAAAACCAAACTTCATCTTGCAACAGCCAGTTTAAATGTGAAACCCAGCACCTGAATCCTTGCTGCATGTTGTCTCATGTACCTGTATAAAAGGGTGCAGCAAGGCATGTTTTTGCCAAAAGTCAGGACTCAAACATTCAGCAATTTGGAAAAACTGTAACGGGGTCAACTGCGAAAATGTGGACGACACTATTTACCCAGAAGAAGAGGATTATGAAGCTGATGCCTCGGAAACCACTGACCAAACCAACAACGACGATGACTTTGACAACCGGGTTGATGATGTCGCAACAAGCTCAAAGAAGATCAAAGCTGTTGAAAAACAAGCAAACTGCTCGTTTTCTCCTCAAACTGAGGTTGGCGGACGAAACATATTAACCCGCAAGCACTACATACAGAAGTTACTAAATACATAAAAAATCTTACCGTAACTTTTACTTACATTCATGTAAATACCTACTATTAATGTTCTCCACTTAACAATCAACTGATTCAGTGATTAAAATGATAAATTTTCTAAATGTTTAAAATGACATAAAGAAATATTATAATCTAAAATAAGTATAATTTGGAAGGTTATTATACGTATTTTGCGTTATAAATAAACCTTATATGCCTTATAAATCTTGAGTATTTATTAATTTTAAACATTTTTAAAGATTTTATGTTGAATGCAGTTATTAATAATTTTAATAAATATAAATATCGGTAGTATATAATATAGTTTTAGATAACTAGGGGTCTCTGCTCTCTACGAGCTACGCTCGCCAATCCCCGTCCAGACACCACAGACTATAAAAACACGCTAATTTGATCTGTTTTAAAAAGTTTATGGAAGATTAAAACGTAATTAAACAACCAGAGGCAAACTCCAGTATCCGTTTTTTTTATTTTTTTATTTCCCTTTGACTGGGAGATTTTGAGGCCGAATCAACTGCTGTCGAAACAGCTAACGGCTGTTTTCATTGAATAAGATCAACCCAACAAGTCAAAATAAGCTTGTATAAAATGGCTAATTAAAAAAATTATGAACACTTGTACTTACTCTTAGCAGAGCGCAATAAAACCTCTGACAAACGTGATTGGATCAAATGCATTCAATGAAATTTTCGGTTGCGTAAAAGTTGCTCAAAGTTCCTAAACAAATGTGCAGTTTGTTGCAGATCTGAGATATTGGTGAAAATAATAGAAGGACTTGTGAAAAACATCAACAAAAAACTAAAAACTAAGACTCTAAAGCACTTAATCGCAATGACTTTTCCGTATATAATCTGGCTTTCGCTAGAGAGTCTTTTACTCAGGACGTGGCTGGGGACCTATGAGCCTGGCTTCCGCAAAAGAGTCGGAATAAGTGGAAGAATAAAGGGCTGCGGACGAAGATGGGCCGCTCGCCGCGGCGGTTGACCCAACCGCCGACCGAGACTAATAATAAGCTATAAGAAGCAAGGGGTCGTCGGGTAGCTTCTTTGTTATAGTCTTAAAAATAGGCTCACTTAATAGCCATAAATATTTTTAATGTTAAGAAGATTATAATATTTAGAAGAAACCTTTTGTTTTCAAATATTAGTTTGTTTGTTTTTTTAATTGGGAACGCTTATTACATTCACATTTTTATAATTTCCTAACATTAAATAACCCCGATGGTTATTGAGTTAATAAGACCCGGGTATAGAATTTCCCCCTTCCTCCGGAGCATCGAAATGTCCCTCCCGTTAGATTTCCGATTATATACAGATTAATGGTCCAAAAGTGCAAATCTTCACCCAGGCCCGGACTGGCCAGGTTGGCTGGTCGGCGATTGCCGAGGCATAGCTGCCAACTCGTACGGATTTTTCCTACCGCTAAAATTTAATGAAAAATTTTGCTTAATTCAATCGCCGAATTGCAGTGAATGTTGATAATTAAATAAGGCAGAAATTTCTGTAGTATTTTAGTGGTAGCAAAAATCCGTCCAAGTTGGCAGCTATGCCGAGGGCCCCAGAAACCCGTTCAAAATGAAAGATATACTATATAATTTGTTACATGAGAGTAATTTGACCATTTCCAAGCAATCTTACTCATTTACAATCAATTTTAAGCAGTTGCCTGTTCGTTTTTGCTTATGCTAGCCCGCGTATAGTGGTGCCGGTAGAGGCGTTGTATCGTGTCTCGCACCAGACAGAAGAGGGCATTTAGATTCAGAGCACATCGTGACATTAACTCACTCAGTCTCGTAGTATGGTTGTAGTTTGTACAGTGTGTCCCAGTTATGTCAACATGAAACATGTATACCAAGTGGCACTACGAAAAGGAAAGAAAAGAAGGTAAAATCTTTAGAAGTTGGAAAAAGTTCCAGCAGTTTTAATACTTGTTTAACTAATTTCACTTTTCAGCCGCAAAGTCAGTCCTTGAAGAACAATAGTGATACATTAAATACAGGTAAGACAGGTAAGGTAAGGCGAATAAGTTCATTAGCTCATCAGTAGTTTCCACATGCTCAGTATTTTGAACCGCAAACCCGTGTTTCTATTTTTTGCTCCTAAAATAATTAATAATAAAAGTCAAATCACGTGACTGTTAACAACGCTTCTCTTTCCATATGCCTGCCGAGCATTTTTAATCAAAATTATTTTTTCGAATAAAGCTGCATATATTTTACATATTTTTGAAAATTCGATAAAAAAAAATTATATTTGAGAGATGCGTTACGTTCAAATATGTATATTATAAGAGATATAATGAGTGATTCATGATGAATTAATACTAGCTCTGACACAGAAAGTTATTCTGAAGAAAACCACCAGGAGACGCACTGTGGGGTATTTGAGGAATCTGGCCGGCCAAAAGTCGATTTCATAAAGTACAGCGCAGGATCGAACGGATGGATATAAGTTGAAACTGAATCATTGGGGAATCACGTGATGCGATTTTTATCTTCTTTAAGAGAACGATTACCTCCTGTTATCAGTTGAAACTGGAGTGTTGCGTTAAGTGTATGAGTGTCAAATCGTTCTTTATTGTGACTTCCTATTTTTGAATGTGAATAACTTTAGTTTTAGAAGTATTTAAAATCTAATCGTTATGGATAGTGACGAGGCAGGTATGTATCATTATTATCATTAACTTTGAATTGAGAAAGAAACAGTTTTAGTATTTACAAAATTAATTTAAAATAACGCATATTTTTCTATTATTTTTTCCCTTGTTTCCCAATTCACGAAGGGTTTAGTTATATTTCCAAACATTTCCAAGCAAAGTTACTTATTGTACCAATAAATATACACCCTTCTATTTGTGTTTTCGTTTAAAGTAGTTCCACCTTCGTCCCCTTTTTAAAATGAAGGCGATATAAATATGCTCTTCCAAAATTCTGAGTAAGCATACAAAATTACTATATATTGATTTTTAACTGATATTTATCATACAAATTTTAATATTAAAAAAATTGTCATGATTCATTAGAAAGTGATCACATTTGTTTATTTTTCAGTCATTCTGATTGAAATTAAATTTATATAATTAAAAAAAATTGCTTTAAAATAATGTATTCATTCCATTTTATCTTTTGTTAAGCACTTTTCAGAAAATTGAAATAATTTATTGCTCGTTATTAACATTTGTTTACCTAAAAAATAAGTTGAGGCAATTTTCCATATGTTTTTGTTAAAAGTTAGTGAAAGATTGTGAGATTTTTTTAAAAAATAAGGCATAAAATGATGTTATCAATCTAAATTGCATATAAATTTTATGCATTCTTTTTTGTTCATATTTTGTATTTATTTTTATTTAGGCCTTCGAATGTCAGAGTAATGACTCGAAAAGAATTTTTAAACATTATGCAACAGTAGAATTTGCCAAACATTAATCATAGATTAAATTTCCTTGAAAATTACCTTCTTAATAGCGATAATTTTGACGACGATGAAATTAAAAACCTCAAGCACAATTTCTCCCAATTTAAATCTCAGTTCAAGAGCAAATGGAATACATTTTTAGTAAAACATAAAATGATACTTACTATGGTCGATGGAAAAATATGTAACGCAGTCACAAGTACAAAATCGACAATGCGTTACTACATTTGTGGACTGACATCCAAAGATTTTAATGATCTCTCTAAAAAGAAAAATGTGAAGCCAGAAACATTAGAATTTGGACTATTGATTTTGCATGCTAGGATTCGATTATTTGAAAATTTGTTGCATTTAGCTTACAAACTACCTATAAAAAAGTGGAGATTGAATGCAGAAGACGAAAATGCTCTCGTTAATGAAACAAAATTGCGCATTCAAGAAAATTTCAAAACAAAGTTAGGTTTACTTGTAGATATTCCTAAGCCTGGATATGGTAATATAAATGATGGAAATACCAGCAGAAGATTCTTTACTGACCCATCTCTAGCAGCAAAAATTACCGGCATTGATGAAAGTTTAATATATCGATTTAAAGTTATTCTTGAAACCATATCCAGTGGCCACAAAATTCACCTTGATAAATTTAAGGAATATACAGAAAAAACAGCAGAGCTCTACATCCAGTTATATAAATGGTATCCAATGTCACCCACAATGCATAAAATATTAATTCATGGACCCATTGTGATAGAGAAAGCTTTACTACCAATAGGCCAATTGTCTGAAGAAGCAGCCGAAGCACGGGACAAATATTTTCGATTATTTCGCCAAAATCTATCGCGTAAATTTTCAAGAATTTCTTGTAACCGTGATGTTCTCAACAGATTGCTTTTGAGCTCAGATTCAGTTTTAACTGGAATGAGACCCACGATAAGAAAAAAATCAAAATTGTTCCTTAAAGAAACTCTAGAAATGTTACTGCCTATGGAATCTTCTGAAGCTCGTGATCCAGAGGATTCTGATTATGAAGAAACAGATTACGATTCTGAATTATCATCTGATTAAAAGATCCCACCTTGGGGATTTACAAACTAATTGTTCTTATCATAAATAATCTGTTTTTATAATTTATTCAATTATTAAATACATTATTCCAGTTTTTTTTATCATAATTATCATTTATTTTAAAATACTATTTATCATGATTATCATTTATTTTATAATACTATTCATCATGATTATCATTTATTTTATAACACTATTTATCATAATTATCATTTATTTTATAATACTATTTATCATAAATATCATTTATTTTATAATACTGTTTTTCATAAATATCATTTATTTTATAATACTAATTTTGAGCAATAAAAATCAGTACGAAGTTGCAAAACACCCATGATTTTTAAGTTATTAAACAATATTTATTTTAAAAAATGCATTTATTTACAGCTTTAAACGTTTAAATTAGTTTAAAAGAAAAAAATAATTTTGGCCGCCCAGATTTGTGAAATACCCCACTGTGAGACGCCTGATGCTATCCAGCGTGCTGCTACACAACAGATTGGATGTTTTATTTGCCTGAACGTAAATGCCCCATTTAAATTAGAAAAGCTTTTATGGAAAACCACCATATTCGAGTTAGGGAAGGAAAGGGAGCTAAATTTGCATTTCTCTCATCAAAATTTTGTTACTGACAGTTACCGAATGATGATAAATTTCAGAGAAGATGATTAACATATAGACGGCTTGCATTGACGTCACTTTGCTATTAGCAACGACTGATGCTCTAATCTGGTATTGCATCTGGAGCCCACACGGAAAGTAAGAACTCCCCGTTTGCTGTTACAAGAACGTGTTGTCTTTCTGTTTAACTTAGAGTTTTCTTATTTTTATTATTATAGTGCTAATAAGTCTAATAAGTCAAATGGAGAGCACCACATTCGCCTTATATTTGGGCGCCATATGAAGCAATTCCAGATTCTTCTGAACATGTGACGTCATGTGCAAGCCGTCTATTGGATTCGGCTCTGACCAATGAAATACAAGGCCAGTTCATGGTGTGACCTCAAGGTAATGACGACACGACCATGAGAGCACTCTGTCGTAGCGTAACCAACAAAATGCATTAAATTATTGTTAGTTGTTTACTTTATACTCTAAGATCTTAATAAAAAGTTTTAAAAATAACTTTTGTTTTCAACTGTGCCTTTTTATAATAAAAATATATTTTTTATATATAATAGAATTCAAAGAAAAAACTTATTAGAGTGGAAGCAAATCTAATTTAAACTATCAGATGAGAACTAACAAATATATATTAATATTTTAAGACATACCTGAACTGAGTCACGTAATCATGAAGAACTGGTTAAGTAAGAACCAAAACATCAAGCTCAAACGCTTAAATATTGCAGAAAATCTGTCCGGAGAAGTGTCACTGAGGAATATGATGTTAAACATACTCAACATGCACTCTGTGACATTTTTAGGGCCACGAAAGGTTCATGTGAAGACAGGTTCATGTCAGATGGATGTGAAGACCATTTTCACTAGTTTTAAAGATTATATAATTAAGATTCTGAAAAGAAAACATAAATGTTTGAACTCTACAGTCAAATTTTAGATCTAGGATTAAAATGAAAGAGATCATTATAAAATTTCTACATTCTAAGGATTTATTTAAAAAAACACGCAAACTAGATTTTATTTCGCACATAGTTTATAAACTTAAACACAGAAAAAATATAGAACGTGTCTTGTTTTTATTTAAATTTCCTTTAAGTAAAGCTTCTGGTTCATAATATGTTTATTTGACTGGAAAAAAATGGGGACGCTAGCAGCTGTGTTTTGTGTTTGCGTATAATTATTTTAGTAAAATGCAGCATCGCATGTTTATCAAAAGTAAAAGAAAAATCCAAAACCCTTTTTAACATGTATTATTTTAAAGGATTGTGAAAATCTATTTTGCAGCAACTTAAAGGAAATAGCACTTGCTTATTGATAAATAATTAAAATATGCATGTATTTCAGACATACTTTTTTTAGATGCAGAATATGTATATTTCAGCACTATTAAAATATTCATCTGAAGGTTATCTTACGTTTTAAAATGCAATTTAAAAAACTGATAGAAAGCCACGGTACAGTAACGTTCTGAATTGTACAAAAACTATTAAATTTAATCAAATTGAGATATTAAATATGTTTAGAAATAAATTTTACTTCGTTAGGTTGCTGTGTAGAAATGTTTTAGGGAGAAAATTAAAAGTAAACATAAGCTGCATGCTAAACAAATGTACAAAATATAACATTTAATGGAATGCACAATTTAAAACTTTTAATTCTATGACGAAAGGAAAAATAAACTGTAAACAGCGTATTCGGCCTATAAAATAACGAGATTATAGCTTAAGATAAGCAATGAAATAAATTTACTTCTGAAAACATGAAACTATATATCAGTTTATAGTTAGGCTTAAACACCCATATCAAGCTCCAGCATATCGATGATAGATCAAAAGATAGTAATAAATTTAACTAATAGAAAATTCACCAAATCCTTAAAATAATATGTCTAAATTATCACAAAACTTTACAGATTTTAAATAAATATAATACATACCCATTAGAAACCTGTAATATACTTTAAAGAGTCATCTTTTAAAGACGTTAAGCACTTTCGTAATACTTTACTACGAAGAAGTTAAGTTTAGATTATCCGGTCCGTTCGAAGTCCTTAAAGGTATGAACTGGCCTTGTCTATCGCTGGTCATGATTCGGCACTACAAAGTGTACTGCTCGAATGTATGGCTTTTTGTAATAAAGAACATGGAGGTTCTTCATTTATTATCCGACATGACTGTTCTTATAAGCATATTTATAATCGATTTAGATTCATGAAGACTCTCGTTATCGTCAACTCACACCCATAGCTGCCAACTTGTATGGATTTTTGCTACCGCTAAAATTTAATAGAAAATTTTGCCTAATTCAATCGTCGAATTGCAATGAATACTGAGAATCAAATAAGACAGAAATTTCTGTTAAATTTTTGTGGTAGCAAAAATCCGTACAAGTTGGCAGCTATGCACACACAAGGCAGTTTTTCAAAGTCAATAAAGTCATTATATTTCATTTCTTCTGACTAGTAATCAAACCAAAAAGCGAGAAAGATAAATTCACTTCAAAAGATTGATTGTTCAATGTTTAATTGATATAATTTTGTTTATTAGAAAACAAAGCATTACGTACAGTGAGGATAAATAGAAGGGGATTATACTTTTCACTCTATAGATAATCATGGGAATTTTCTCGAACTGGTCATGTTGGTTGCAAATTATGATATTTATAAAATCAGACTTAGCCAAGTGCGGCATTACAGCATCAAATATATTTCTTATTTATTTGACGGAGCTAACAATATGAAAGGCTGTTAGAATGGTCAAAGGAATGGTCAGTTCAGTGTTCAGTTCAAAAAGAAAAACGGATATTTTATTTACACTCACTGTATAGGACACGTCAAACTTGGTAGTAGCTGTTTCAACAGTAACGTTATTCCAAGGAGAAATCCTATTTGGATTGGTGAAAGAATCTGCTGTTTTTCTAAGCTCGTCTTACAGAAGAATAGTCGTATGGGAGAAGGAAACAAAATGAAAACATATTGCACATGAAAAACTGTACAGTTGCAAAAAATAGGAGACACAAGGCGGTGGAGCAAACATAAAGCTCTTTCTTCAATTATCGATGACTGATTTTTAAGAGGTGGGAAAGTATAAACACAGGTAATCTATTCAATTTTATTGCCATTTTAAAAGAAGTATTAAATGGACGTTTTGGCTGCAAATCTAAATTCATGGCAAGATATTTGATCAGTCAATGGTTCAAATTTGGAAACCTATATATGTCTATGGTTTACTAGATTTATTTCTTGTTACATCTCATATTTCAAAACATTTACAAAGTAAAACCATTCATAATTCTACAGGCTGGAACTTGGTAGAGAAGCTGCTTCAACAGGGGATAAAAGGGATGATAAACACTTTCAGGCTCTGTATTAAAAGCATATATATTATGCAAGTACAGTTAATAGCAAATTAAAAGATAAAAGTATTGATGCTGAGGTAGAATTAGATTTCAAGGAAAAAATGTTTTTCAAAGAAAAAGATAATGCCTGATGAAAAATAAATAGACGAAGCTCCTGGAATCATAACTGCTCAAAATTATAAATTGGTCTTTTTCAGTATTTTAGATTCTAAAAAGACAAGTATCGAAGAAAGATTTAATCCAAAGAAATTTCAGAAGATTTTTCCTGATTAGACTAAAAGAAATTTAATTAAATCGTAAAAAGGTTGATAGTTTTCCTACAAAAGTCGTTTGTTGAATTTCTAAACTTTGTAAAATTGAAGGAAATCAGTTATTTTGCAGATCAGTATCTAAGTTATACAACGATACAAACTAATATTGAAGGAAAACAAGATAATCTGAAGAAATCCGTAAATATGACAATGTATAATCCGAATTTGAAGAAGAAGACGAAAATTTTTAAGGATACTTCTCTCACAAAAAACAATAATTTCGGTGTTTATCATGTACCTTTCTGTTGTTTTTTAACTATCACAATCTGGAATGTTTACGAACCTATATGTAGCTTACAAGTTTGTATTAACCATAACTTGTACGCAAGCCACAAGTGAGAAGGTATTTTCTAAACTTAAAATAGTTCAGAATCGACTTAGATCTACTTTAAGCAAAGATCCTCATGTCTAATATTATTTTCATGATGTAGAAAGAGATTTATTTTATAACTTGGATAAAGTTGTTATTATAGATAAAGTAGTCAAGACCAGTGAAGAACTGGCCCAGTCACAATCACATAATGTTTTTTTAGTTTGCTGTATCTGTACCAAAGTATTGTAGAGCCATTTTCCTTTTTGTTATAAAATATATTTTACAATTTGTAACAATTAAAGATTACCTGTTTGTTTTTTCAATATGCTTGGTTTTTTATACCATTATGTCCTTTTTTAATATTTACTTAGGTAGTACAGTAGGACTTATTTATATTTATTACAGTAGGACTTATAATAGGGATTATTATGGCTTCAAAAGACTGTAATTTGTTTGTCTAAAATTAAAAATATTTCTCACTCTCATTTTTAAGTAATAAACCACTCGTAATTAACTAATATACTTATTTTTTCTAGCATAGAAGTAGTTTAGATACTGTATATAAAAATAACATAAATATTTATTGTGAAAATAAGTAAACTACATCACAAAAAGCTTACTTTTTTACTCAACTATTTTCCAAGTGACAAAATAGCTTAACGTGGTTGATTCAAAACGTGATGATAAACGTGGTGTTAGGCTTGCCATGAAAGCCTCATCTTCAAAAAATTAAATATTCTTATAATCTATTCTCTCTAAATTCTCCAGTAAGGGGCCCCGTTTCAGTCTCTAGCCGAGGGCTCCCAAAGGAGTCAGTCCGGGCCTGCCCCCACCCATCCAGAACTGTGGAAATCACTCCCAGAGGAAATTGTCTGAATTCAACACTGACCTTAATAAACCATTTTTGCACTTACCCTACCCATTAACGATCATATATGGATACTTTAAGGCTGCATTTATCTATAATTAATGTGCAGTTGCGTCTTGAAAGAATGACATTTTTGACCAGCATTTTGGGGGATTTCGCCAGTGTGCAGCGTATATATATGTATATATGTATGCATATTGATTAGTGATTAGATCGCTTTCCTCGAATTGATAGGCTTGAATCCTTTCACATTTAGTGTGCCTCGAAATGGCTTACTGGTATGGTAGACGTTAGTACGAATTTTCTATATTTTCCTAGTTTTCTTGTTTTTCCTTCTGTTTTATTACTCCAATGAATTATATCGGCAGTGATAGACCAATCTTAGAAAATTTGCCAGTCTATTATGTGAAATAATGCATTTTTTGCGACATGTGTCGTCTTGCTGACTGACGATTAGATCCACCTATTGCTTTGCTTTCTGAAATTTTCATCATCATCTTTTATCTGCATTACATTTGTTGATCAATAGATAAGTTTGCTATTCCTATTATAATAGAATTTAATAGTGGAGTTAGTTAAAATGATGTTTTGTAATTTTCCTGTGGCAGTTCTGTGGATTATCATTTGCCATCTCTAAATTTGAAGTTTTGGTCACTTTATTGTTCGAGTATGTTAGTCTTTTAACTTCATATTAGGTATTCTATATATAAATCAAACATACGCTATCTTAACATTGAAATAAAGTTGATTAGAATTATGACATACAGTGTAACTTCGAAAATCCGACATTCAGAAATTCGGCATCAAAACCATATTTTCCCTTCCTTCTTTTACCTGACTGCCAAGAAGGGTTATGTGTTTCACGCGTATCTGGGTATGTGGATTTCTTTATACCATCGAAACATCCCAACGGCTGGATGGATTTTAATGAATGAGGTCTCTATCGATTCGTCTTAACCTTCCGATGATGGTCATAGGCTGAGTTTTGCTTTTATAAATTCAAAATGGCGGCCGTAAAATAAAAAATGGCGGTAGAGACGAAATACAATTTTTACGCACCCTATTGAGTGTCATATCATTGGATATGACTTTCAAAATGAAGACGATGTTTCATTGACTATTTTACAGTCAGAAGCTCCGTTTAAATGTTACACAACCTGGAAGTTGTGTAGGTAGGATCTCTATCTAGCTTTACTGCAAATCTACCCTTCATAGACATCTATAGGCCTCATCAAAACAGTGTTTATAGATAGGAACTAACAATTAAACACAACTTAAAAGTCATCAATAGAAGTAAATAAAAAAATAGGTAAGTAATACAAAAAACAGTTTCACATTGGTGAGAAATAATTAATTAGTTCGCTTTTTACGCAGTCGGGTTTTTTGATTTTTTAAATTTAATGATTATTCTTTTACACTTTCAAGTTATGGAAGAAGAAAAATAGTTATAGAATTATTTACGAATTAAAATCTTCAAGATCGAAAGTAAAAATGCAAAAAAAAAAGCATATTTGACATTTTTTTACATTTGTGAGAGGCGATTATTTTCTGAACAAATTTTCTGGGAGCTGCACTGTTACTTAGCAATGGGAACAACTTTGGGGGCAACTTTGGCTAATGCATGGCACAATATATCTCTGAAACGAATTTTCGGGAACGGCGACATCAATGATGAGATTTCATGCTTTCAAATCAGCCGTGAAAAGGCTGCAATTTATGAGCTGATTGAACATGCAAAATTTGAAAATGCATTAAGTGTAGAAAAAAGGGATATAGAAGATTGGCTAAGCATTGACAAAAATGCATCAACAACAAACAATTTAACGGACAGCGAGAACGCTGATGCTGTGCTAAATAGAACCGCCGATAATGCTAGTAGCAGCTCAGAAGACGAGGATAAACAACCGGCAGAAGAAAAGATGTCACTAGAAAAATGCATAAATTTGATTGGAGTATGAATATATATGCTTTAGAGAAACAAAACTGTATTTCCTATATAGACATTCTTCATTTCTATAAAATACTAAAAAAAAAAAAAAAGAAAAAGAAAAAAGAAAGAAAAAAAAAGATCTAGTTAAAGAACGGCCGAAAAAAGCAAACAAAGTTGAAGCAAAGAAAGTTGGCATCGAAGTTTCTGAAATTACAGGAGAAAACATAATTAAATATTTAATTTTCTCTTTTTCTTACATAATTAATAATGAATTAAATTATGGCTAAAAGCATCATTAAGAGTATAGTACTTCTTTTGATATTCCTAGTTTCTACTTTGTATATTCCGTCAAAAATCCGGAATTTTCAAAACCCCGGCATAGTCTCGATGCCAGATTTTTGAAGTTATACTGTATATATATATAATCGTACTGTATATATATATAATCGAAAATACACGGCCATGCCATTTAACAATTCCACATGGAAACCTACAATAGAAAAAAAAAAACTTTATAAAGAGATTGCTCTGTACCTGTTTTCGTTATCAGTCACTTAACAAATCTTAAAAATCTCTTTGTAAGTTCGATATGTTTGTGAAATATATAAAAGAATTTTGTATTTGTGCAATAATTAATTTATAAGAAGACAGAAATTACTGAACAATTTTATTAGACTATGGCTCACAAATAATATAAAATATTTTTGCACTAATTAGCTTGTTTTAATTTTATGTTGTTAACAGCATCTGCTGATATATTTTAATTGTATGTGGTAAAATAACATTAATTTGACTTTAAGATAGCTTCTGGCACTGCCCATAATTAATTATGTATATTATTTTCCAAAATCGTTTTCGCTAATTGCGATTTTAAGAAAGATTAATTCAAATATTTGATTAATTGAAAATATGCTAAAAGCATTTAGGTTTTCTTAGTTATTTAATAAGTTAAATTATAATTACATTTTCTTTGTTGGAAATAAATTCATTGTGAACGATATTTTAACTATACAATTATAGCCTTTTATATTATAATTATAGGATTTTGCTGGTATCGTATTTAAAACAATTAAGTTTATTTTATCCAGCCTTATTTCATTGCTTTTCAGAAACTGTACAAAAAAGAAAATAACCATTATTACATATCGTTAGTATTGATTAATAATATTACTTATTTATTTAAAATATTACTTGTATGAATGTTTAAACTCGTATAATTAATTCACAATCTTTAAGCACCATCTATTTCATTTTCTTTCAAAAATTCTAATATTATCGTGAAAATATATTGATCAAGCATTTAAAATTACTTTTACCAATATTTTTTTCACTCTAGTATTTAAGTAATTATTTATTTGTATTACATTAAACTTGTTCAAAACTTTTTTTTTTAAGAACTCGCATAAATATTCTTACCTTTGGTATTTTTCGTTATTTTATTTTTTCTCTCCCTGGAAAAAAAAAAAAAAAAAAAAGTGTTCAGTTAAAACATTTTAGTTTTTTACAAGAAAAATATTTAAGCTTTTAACCTTTTTTTGCTGTAAGAAAGGTTCAATTAATGTTTTGAAACATTTGCAAGTTATGCTGAAAAAAATTAATATTTAATATTCTTCTTTTATTAAACTTTTTTCTTATCTTAACGTAGTTCAAGGGATTTAATAGCTTACAATTAGTCTCAAAAAGAACTTCTTTAAATTTTCCCCTTATGTAAGATTTATACGCTTTAATTTTCTCACTGTCTTAGATATTTAATTACCTTAATGCAAATCGAGAAAAAATATTTATTTGAAACAATAATTAAAAAATTAGTTTTAATTTTAAATAGAAAACAACGTAGAGTGACCCCTCCAGTAGTTGTTATCTTTCCTACAGTTGATCAAAATTTTGAAATATTGCGTCATTTCAAGCGGAAATGAGTGCTATACGTGGCGCTAGACATAATATTAATTTCTTCTTTTTTCAATAGAAGAAAGTATTGTAATCGAAAATTTTTTCGATTTCCTGTTTTCGACGGATTTACATGTTTTAGGGGACAGAGATCCCAAAGACAGGTTCATAAAAAATGTCTGTCTGTCCATATGTCTGTATGTCCGTATGTTCCTGCGTCTGTTGCCATCACACTATCAAAAAGTGTATGAAGTTATGCATGGAATTGTAGCAAATGTTTCTGGCCATGGCAAGAAGTTTCTGCCTTAATTTGGGGGGCAAACGCCTGAAGGGGGCGCTATAATAGCAATTGTTGTGCCCTTTTCAATATTGAACCATCGAAAAGTGTATGAAGTTCTGCATAGGATTGAACCAATTTTTTTGTGTATGTGTTTGGCCATGGCAAAAAGGTTTTCCCTCAATTCGGAAATATTCTGCCGAAAGGGGGCACTATAATAGCAATTTTTGTGTAATTTTCCTGATTTTTCGTAGTTCTAGTGTTCATCGGTGGTTCCTGAATCGACGAGAACTCTCCATCCTGATAAGCCGTCTGTTCGAGAACAGCTGATATACAACAGAATAACGAAAAATTGTTGATTTTAATAAATATCATGATCGAAATTAACTCGTTTTTCTCCGATTAATTGGCTGAAACAGAAATTTGACATTTGTAACAATATTTTATAATATTAAAATATATGCGATAGAAAAAAGTTTTGGGATTTTGGATTTCCAACTAGTTTATGTTTGAATGTTGGTGCACCTATTGTCACATTGTTGTCAGCTGTCTGGTGTAACAGAAGCCATTTTACAACCTTTAGAAAGTGTAAACATTTAGTTTTTCGTTAGTTGGAGACAATTACAGTTAGGTAAAATAATCCTCTTCCACCTTACTTTTTCCAACTAACATTTTTATAAGAATTATTGTTAATCACAGCTCAAGAATAATATTTTAAAGATTAATTTCTAGATTTTCGATTGACTTGTTTCGCCTGATCAACCACTAGGAAAATAGCAATTAAAAAGACTATTTATTTATAATTTTGTTTTTATTTAATTACAGCAGAATTTTTTTTTTGTCCATTGTAGGAGATTCATTAACACGTTAAGCGTCACGTCGGTCACCGCTGATTGACACTGAACTTTTCGTTTAGAACGCATCATTCACCGATGACTGACGGTCTAAAATATGATAGAAAACTAAATATATATATATTATTTTAAGTAATTACTGAAAATTTATTTAAAATTTACTTACCTTTTATTTATTACAGGATTATGCTTTCTTAAAAAATTATTTGAAACATTGTAAATTTTTCAGCTTCAGTGTCAGTCACCGTGGCACTCAACGTGTTAGGCGCATCCCACACTAAGGCGACACATAAGACATGTCGCTTGAATTCGCTGGAAAAACTAGTTTGAAACAACTTCGTTCTTTGTTTCGACCGGTTTTTGCGCTACATGTTGCGGCTACATGTCGCTTGTCGTCTCAAAGGTTGCATTAAAGGCGCATTTTAAGACATTTAAATGCGCCTTAAAGGTTGCAGCAATCATGATAGTTTACTTCTATAACTTAAAAGAATCGACCGGGAGGCGGACAATACCTCACCGAGTTCACGGCTGAAATTCTAGAATTAGTTAAAACTCGATTCGCATATTAAAACACAATACATCTGCCAAGTCATGTCTTGGTGGAAAACATCTGAAAACCCGATTTTAGCGTTTGATTCGTAGATTTACCATTGTATTTTCCTGCTCCCAGTCCTCCATGTTTTCATACATTTGGGTGCAGGAAAACGCCATGGAAAACTTACGAGTCAACCGGTAAAATTGGGTTTTGAGGTGTTTTCCACAAAGATATGACTTGGCAGACCGATTGTGTTTTAACATGCGAATCGAGTTTTATCTAATTCTGGAATTTCAGCCGTGAACTCGATGAGGTGATCCTCTGTACTGTCGCCTCCCAGTCTAGAAGGAAATATATTAAATACTCCGTAGCACTGGCTTTATTTGATCAACTACTGGATGGGTCACCTTACTTTTATGACTTTCTGTCATTGTTCGCACTTTGATCTAGAAAGTTGGGTGAGTGATTCTTGAACGTCTAAAAATATAAATCAAATGATAGTTTTTCTTTTTTTATGAATACTGCAAGTTAAATCAAAAACATAATTCTTTGGGCCGTTCTATATTTCTGAATAATGTAGGTGATGTTTTAAATGTTAACATATGCATTTTTGTATATATTAAAAGGTAACAGCGAAGAAGTAATAAAGCGAAAATTCTTATGGGAACTCTTAAATTATATGTGTCCATAATTAAACGACTCTACTTTAAAGTTGTCTACAGAGGAAGGTATTGTTCATTAAGTTGTGGAATTTTGGGAAAGATATAATAAAAGGAAGGGGAAAAAAATCTGTCCAAAAATCTTCCACCAGAGGGCGTTTTTCAATGAATTACACATTTAGCATACATTTACAATAGTTTAGAAATTTTATTTATTAACTTTACCCGATCTTAAAGACAGCATTTTACGACATGAGAAGCACTTCAAAAATCTTGTGCATTAAATCGGAATAAATGTACTTATTTGTGAAGTAAATATTTTACTTTTATCGCTTCTCAAACTCTTTTACTAAACAATTCAATTTTTTGGTTAATTGCTGGCCTGTATTATAACATATATATTTTTATTAACATATATAGGAAAATTGCACCCTAAATTATAATAAATAACGAGTATACGTTAAAATACTTAAACTTGCTCAATGGTACACATAAACATAAACTTTTATATGGACTTGTACAAATAAAATTAATGATAAAGCATAATATTTACGTTTCAAACTACTTCTGCAGTCGTCTTCAGGATAAATATGACAATAAAATATGTAAAAGTCTAGAGCTTCCTGTCGAATTTTTATCAATTAAATGAAATTCGCATAATTCATTTGTATTTAAACATTTTTCATTAATTTTATTTCTACAAGTTCATACAAAAGTGCTTCTTTAATTGTACTAAGTTTATTTTTTTAGCGTATGCATCTTATTTATTAGATTTTTTTAACAAGATGAATTGCAGTCGTGATTATTAGGATGAACAATGATTGTTTATAAAAGAGTGTTTAAAAATAAACTCTTTTTATTTTTATACATATGTCTATAAATTAACTATATTTTCAGTGAATGCAACAAGTTTCTATATGTTTTTTTATTTATTTATTTAAGGTCATATCACCAGCTAAAGTAATAAAAAAATCTAAATAATAAATTCCGAGCGTAAATTCGTATGACAAGAGTTCGTTTTAAACACATAAAAAATGCTTTCCTGTTATTTTAAAATTCTTGTGAACATTCCAGTTAAATAGTATTGTACGGCAGCGTTTCATTTTCTGTTGCTAACGGAATCGTAAACATAAAACATTATGGCCTGAACAGTATATTTCTTGAGCTTTATTGACAATTTTCCATTGAGGAAAATTTATACGGTGTCAGAATTCTTCAGAAAAATATACACTTTAAAATGCCTGAATTCAAAAGAGAAATGACATTGCTTTTATATGCCATCGATATAATTTGGCTGCATTCTGACAGGAGAAGTATATGAGCTGTAAGTTGAGTTGTGGGAGACTTGAGCCATGGAAAGTAACGAATATAATAACATTTTTTTGAAGAAAAAAAGATAATTCAGTATTCTTTTTCACAATTAATGTTTAAAGAATTGAATTTAGGAGAAAAAGATACGTTAAAATGTTGAATTAAATGCAACATACTAAAGGCTTTTCCTGTATCTTACATTCTTAAAAATTCAGTAAGTTAGTTGAACAAATTTTAGCTCTGTAGTAGCTGAGCTGCAAACATAAAATTGTGAAATATTTTGCTATGATTTGGTACTTTTTATGAACCATGAAATTAAACAACATTCAACCACAACGTTACTTTAGATTGAACCATAAACTGGCGTAGGATGAATTATTACTAGGTAAAATGTTAAGAATTGGAAAATGCTGAAGAATAAACTAGCAAAATATTGAATCATAAAATATCTAGAATTATATTTTGCAAACAAGAACCAATCAGACCGATACCCCTGTTTGAAGTGAACTCCTGTACACTGTGAACACACAAGCCTGAAAAGGAATTTACCCTGAGATCTCTTGACTTACTTCGCGTGATCTAGCTTCTAGATAACCATGTGTATATATATCCTCGTGTTCTAAAGCAGGGTATTGGGCTACATAGAGATATTTTTTCCGGATTGATCATCGTCAATCTGATACTTTCAGTTTTAGTGAAAGCTGAAATAGTTTTGAGGTTGATGAATGGAATAAACATTTTTAAATTAAGAAAAAAAGGTATTGTGGTTCCTCTAATTAACTCAGTACTCAATTGAATAATTTAACCTTGTATGAGAAAAATTTTAACAGCGTGGAAACAGTTTTTATCTTGACCTTGATTGCTTAAAAGTAAATTTGTAAGGAGAAAATATCAACTAAATTCATTAGGTAGCAGAATAAAGTTTGCATTTTTCCTTAAAATTATATAAAACAAAAACATGCAGCAGCGTAGAATATTTCCAAAACTGAATTTTTCTAAGTTTAGCGTTCCTATTGTTTTTCATACATCTGTGCTAACAAAAGAAAGTTTATCTCTGTCTGTGTCTGTCTGTTTTCTTTTGTTATTGTCCATATTGTCGATTAATGTCCGTTTGTTTTTTGATAGGCCTAAAAATGCTTTTTTTTTAAATTCTCCAAAAAATTTTTCAAAACTAGGATTTAGTTAATTTCAACAATCACCGAATCAATTAATTTACTCCGTTGAACAGCTTAACTTTAAACTTGAATTTTTAACAGTGATAAAGAAGTTCAATATCCAAACCTTATTACTGCACAATAAATTTTTAACGAAAAAGCATCTACTCAATTCATTTCCTATATGTTTAAAATATGTATTTTTATTTACATTTATATAAGCAGAAATAGATGAAACTTAAAATATTTCCAAACTTAAAAACAGCTCCAAAACTGAACGTTTCAATGTTTAGCATTCCGAAAGTCTTTTTATGCATAGATAACAGAAAAAAGAATAGCTACTTCTTCTGTTATTGTAACTTTGTTGTTCATATTGTCCATTACTGTCCATTTGTTATTTGTTAAGTCTAAAAATATTTTTTTTTAAATTCTCCTAAATTTTCAAAGCTAGGATTTACTTCTTTTCGATAATCACCATTTCTATTAATTTATTCCATTGAATATCTTAACTTTAACTTTAAATTTTTAACAGAGACAAAGAAGTTCAATATCCAAACCTTAGCAACTGCAAAGTAAATTTTTAATAAAAAATAACAACACAATTCATTACCTAGTTAGAGTAAAGTTTGTATTTTTTATTTACATTTAGCTAAACAGAAAAGGGTGCAACGTAAAACATTTCCAAACAGAAAAACAGCTCCAAAACTGAATTTTTCTATGTTTGGCATTTCGATTGTCTTTCTATGCTTAGATAATAGACAAAAGAAGAATAGCTACTTATTTTGTTGTTGTCCATTTGTTGCCCGTATTGTCCATTACTGTCCATTTCTTATATGATAGGCCTAAAATGTTTTGTTTTTTTTAATTCTCCAAAAATTCCAAAACTTTTATTTAGTTCCTTTCAATAATCACCGTTTCGATTAATTTACTGCGTTGAACAGCTTAACTTTAAACTTGAATTTTAACAGTGACAAAGAAGTTCAATATTCAAATATTACTTACTGCAATTAAATTTGTAAAGGAAAATAACTATTCAATTCATTAACCATTAAAGTAAAAACTGTATTTTTATTTACATTTATAATAAACAGAAAGAGATGCAACGTAAAACATTTCCAAACTGAAAAACAGCTCCAAAAGTGGATTTTTCTATGTTTGGCATTCCGATTCGCTTTCCATGCAGAGATAACAGAGAAAAGAAGAATAGTTATTGCATGCTTGCAAAGGCAAATCAAGTCTTTTAATTTAGCCTAGTCTGTTAATTTCACCTAAAAAAAAAATCGTAATATAAATATTTAAAATATTTCTTTCCATTCCACGCTTATTTTGTTATATTTTGCAGGAAAGATTTATTAAAATGTCGCTTTTAATTGCTAAGCACATTATAAACATTGGCATTGAATTGAGATAAAAGAATCTGTCACATAAACAGATATTTTTGCAATTTCTTTCACAGTTATAAAATAAATCTTATGTAGAGTTAAGGAATAAGCATAAAATATTTTTAAAGCCTGCCTTTCGAATTTTCAGTTTAGTTATCGCATTAGTTTCGCTACACAGGTTAAAAATTAACTATGAAAAATAAACCAAAGAAATTGACGTTATTTTCATGCGTATAATTTCTGAGAAAACTACTTATCTTTAGACGCAATTTCGTGCAGTTATATACTAATAATGATAACTTTAAAAGTTTATATAAATCGTATTTCAAAGTTTCAACATTCTGGGCCGTTTAAAACGAGTATTAATCTCTGTTGTTGTTGTCACTACAAGCGTTTCTTGTGTTATTGATACTTTTGAAGGAGGATTGCGGGCGTTGTTGTCTCTTTACACTCTAAAAACGACATTTTCAAAACTGAGCAAATAATACTCAAATCTGAGTATGTCGCATAGTCATAATAGCTCCGAATCAAAATTACTCAAGTTTGAAAATCGTATATACTCATTTCTGAAAACACGGACATACTCAAATATGAGCACTTGGTTTATCCTTGAGTGTATGCATGTTTTCAGAAATGAGTATATGCATGTTTCAAACTTGAGTAATTTTGATTCGGAGCCATTTTGGCTATGCGACATACTCAGATTTGAGTTTTTTTTGCTCCGTTTTGAAAATGCCGTTTTTAGAGTGTACGCAACATGGGGCATAGCTAACCCTAATCATAATATAGCTTATAGAAATTAAGTGTGCATATAATAAAAATCGAGATAAATACTTCGAAACAACAAAAGTAATGAAATTACCTTCTAATTTTTCAATGAAATCTTGCGAAGACTTTCTTTTACGAATCCACCCATTCTTCGATTTCGAAAGCTGAAGAACAAACGCTACGCTTCTACGATCACATTACGAAGGCTTTTAAGTGTTCTTCCGCGAATACGATAAAAATGTAGTTCGCCACATTTCATCTAATAAAATATTATTGAAAGGAGCCTTTCATTCGAAATCATATGAAATGAAATAATATGAATAAATTCAACTACACAGGTGAAATTTACTACATTTAACGAATAGAAAGTAATTCTGTTTGAAACTGAGTATTTCCGGTATTTCAGAATTGAAAGCATTGAGTCGTCATATTTGAAACAAAAAGTTTCATAACAAAATGAAAACATCGATTTGCTCAGATTTGTAAGTGTCATTTTTCTCAGGGTAATATTGCATTTTTCCTCCATGTAAAACTTTTGTACTTTTCGTTAAAAATACTTCTCTTACACTTCAGGCTGTTCTCAGATCCAAATGCGCTACTTTCTGACACATTTTTCAATTCATTTTTGTTTTCGGAGACTCATGGAATTGGCAGGTGTTATTCAGAAACTATGTGATGGAAAGACTTTTTCCAATTTTTTGTAAACGCAAAAAGTCTTTCATAAAATATCGTCAAACTTGGTGTTTTGAACCGATTCCTCCCCGCGGTAGCTCGAGAAGGAAGAAAAACCGGTCGTCACGTGACCAAAATTGCTTATAATTCGATAATTAATTTATTTATCAAAAAACAGAAAAAACTTTCCAAATTGTTTCGATAGTCAGGTATGCCAATTTCACGCCCTTACTTTTAAAAATGAGTCAGAAATTATGTCAGAAAGTTTTGCTTTGTTGAGCAAGGTGTTTAGGAACCGCCTTAAAAATGCGACAGATCTCATAACCTGTAAATAACTTCTTTTAAACAGTGTTACGCATGAGATACAATTTGAAAATTTTCCATCTGAGTGATAAAGTGTCCAAGTCGGTAGTTGAACTCGGCTTGGACAATTATTAAGATATTTGGACAGAATTGCCTACACGCTATTTGTTGAGATACCTGGACCAATGAGCGGCCAACACATTTCACTCAGATAACTGTATTGGCAATGGAATTTGGTCTGCCATGTTGACAGCTCAACAGAATAAACCGCAAGTAATGGAACCCCATTAATCGATTGATACGTAGATGCACTTTATTATTTAGATAGTTAATAGACAGAGCCTTTTTAAGTTAAGACAAAGGTCTTGGGTTCGACTTCTGAACTGGTCACCTTTTTCACTCACATGGAAAGATTTCAACTCGTGTGACTCAAAGGCTATGAAAACCATATTCATTAGTTATCATTTTACAATGAACTTTTATGATGTATAAATTTCAATATATTCGGAATAGTGTAACTTTATTAAGATACACTTCAAACGATTTTTCCCCATCGATCAATGTAAAGAATTATTTTGAGTGCCCCTGTAAATGAAATATTAAATGCTATACATCTCATTTTCAATACCGAACATTCCAGGGCAAACCTCAATAACATATATCAATTAGTACATAGCAAACCTAGTATATATACGTGAGTTAGAGACTACTTGACCAAATGATTTTCCCACTGTATCTTAAGATAAAATTTACAAAAAAAGAAACATTTGATGCCAAAATGAGAAGTTTTTATTGAAAATTAAAGTTTGGTACAATTTCAGTATGAAGGCCGTACCTAAGCTCATTTTTAAATATAAATAGAAAGAAGACATAGTTTCCACTCGAATAAATATTTCCAATTTTAACACTTTCTAACATAGTTGAAAAGTGCTTATGAATTTGATTTGTCTGTCCGTTTATCTGTCAGACTGTTCACGCTCTAATTCGCGTAAATATAACACGATTTTCATGCAATTCATATATGTTAATGACGTTTACTATGAAATGTTCGATATTGAATACGAAGTGTGTAGAATTAATACTTCATGTGCAGGTGCATTCAAAAGAATTTCGTTACATTAGGGTCAATGTGAAAAAGTCGTTTGCAGGGTATTTTAATGACATTTCGCTATTTCAAATGTATTGAAATTGACATAAATCATTGAATTTCACTACATGATAATTACTATATAATAGGGAATTCATAGTATGTATCGTTCATTTACAGGGAGACATAAAAGAAATCATTTACAGTACTAAAAAGCAGAAAAACCACTCAGCCTTGCTTTTTCTAGCATGCTGTTCCTTTTTCCCTATCTTGCACTGAAGAAGAATCTCGCTAGTAGATTCGAAACATCTGTTTGCTGCTTTTCATATATTTTTTGTGCATTTTTAAACGTTGGTTTTTATACTTTTTAATATTGTTGCACAAAGGCTTTATTTGCTAATTTTGTACATTTACAGCACTGTCTTTGAGCAATAATTGCTGGAAGTGCGTTTTCAATTTCGGTTGGTTGGTTGTATTTATGACGGCCAATTATCTGCACGAGGGATATAGGTCCAGGGGGGGGGTGCCCTTCGTGAGGGTCTTTCTAAGGGAACCTAACCCGTATTAACGCTTGGAAATCCAAGGTTCGAAGAAAACCACGAAAACTCCGAACGATTAGGCCGACGGGCGCGATTGGGATCGAACCCAGTACCTCCCGTCTACCAGCTTCGAGAGCAGAACCTCTCCGCCTGCGCTTTTAAATTTAACTAAATTTTGCATGTTACTCGTTGTGTTCAAATTCTATAACTCGTGTACTTGAATGCACAAAATAATTCACATACCATTCTCCTTATTAGTGGAAATTACTGGAAGGTAATTTTGAACTGTAATATGTATTTCTTAACTGAACTAAATTTTTGCATGCATGTAGTTTGTAGATACAGAGCTGCATATCATATACAGAGCTGCTCAAATAATTTGGATTATTTTCCGACTATTTGGTTTTCAAATGTGTTATTCATTTCCAAATGGTTCAATTTGACATCCAATTTCATGTTATTAAACGGTTAAGTTTTGTTATATTAGACTGAATATGTTGGAAAGTGCTTCATAATCTGTGCTTGACGCATGATTCTCCTTTCTTGTTTTTGTGAGATAATTTAGTTATTAAGATGCATGGAGTGTACTGTTCCTTTTTATGACTGAGTGTGCACTATGAAAAAGAAAATTGCAGGAATTTTAAGAAAAAATTACCGTATCTTTTTTTAATTTTAAATAATAAAAGAAAATTTCAAATACGATTTTCAAAGTCTCATATCACCTGCAGTGAATCAAAAGTTTAAATAGGGATAAGAAATAGCCACAGAAAAAAATGCTTTCAGGTTTACTTTGTTGTTTAGTATCAACACTTCTGGCCTTTTCTGTAAAACACATTAAGTTGTTTTAAAATATGCTTTTAAAAGAAATTGAAAGCACCAAAATTTAAAAATGAAACTTTTTAAAAAGCCTTGGGTAATAGATTTTTCGGTGAAAAGTATAGTAAAAGGGAAGTAAAATAATGCTTTTAAAAAACGGTATTTTATCTTTTATCGAATTTTTTTAATGTATTTCAAAAATCTACAGCATACCTTTTTTCCAGATAAATGCTGATTTTTGTCCTTATAGCATTATATTTTCTGTTATAACAATTTAGTAAAGTTATTTCATTATAAAAATCTTCGTAATGTTATCATTTATGAATTTTTAAAATCAGACTAAAGGCATCATCAATAGTCAGTCTATTTTCAGTAGCGCAGTAAATTAAAATATCATATAAATAGGGAATAAAAAATGGTCAAACTAAATGTATTCCCCATAACTATTTGCTTTGTTATTTAACATCAAAGCTTCTAATCTTTTCCTTAAAATTCTGAAAATAGGAAACATATTTAATTGATTTAAATTGTACTGCTGAATGGGAAACATATGTAACTGGAATATATATATATATATATATATATTTCCCTATAACTGCCTCCTTACGCATGTTTCTATAATTCTATACATTGTCAGGAAAACTCGTCTTCATACACTATGTTCTTTATTTTTCAACAAATGATTTCTGTATTCCTGGAAAACATCCTTTTTCCCCTATTCTTACCGAAAGTCTGATAAAGAGGGGGAAATTCCGTTTATCCCCTACTCGCAAGTGGTCATTCTCGTACAAACGAAACATTTTATTCTTGCCAGTTTGCACCGGAAGAATTCTTTAAATATTTATATATCCCGGAAATTCGCCAAAGTCAAAGTCAATTGCCTGGAGTGCCTATGCATGGGGAATATAATATGTATGTTTCCATATAAATGATTCCTACATATGTTTCTATAATTCCATTCATTGTCAGAAAACTTGTCTTCTTACGCTAAATCATACCTTATTTTTCAATAAATAATTTCTATACGCCTAGTAAACACGCTTTATCTGAGAATTCTTCCCGGAAGTCTGACAAAGAGGGGAAAATTCCGTTTATTCCTTACTCACATCCGTATTAGCCAGTCTCATACAAATGAAACATTTTACTCCCACCAGTTCGCACTGAAAGAATTCGTGAAATATTTATATCTCCTGGAAATTCTTCAAAGTCAAAGTCAATTGTCTGGAATGCCTACCTGGGGCGTAATACCTGCGTTTACTTCGCTTCGTCGTATCTAAACAAGGACGGTCTAAGCAGGATTAATTGGGAGAATATCTCTATAATAATAGTCTAAGTCATGTGACTGTCGTCAACAGTTCCCGGTTAACCGCTTCGCTTTTTATATGACAGAAGGCCATTTTGGTACTTTAATGTCAGCCAGGCGCAGTTGATAAATCGCCAAATATTATACCATCGCCATCATTTCATACACATGATAACAGTTCAAGTCAGATGACTGCCAAAAACAATTAAGGGTTGATCCCCTTCGTTTTTCATATGCAATGTTTCTATTTTGATTTAAAAATAGAAACTATTTTTTAGAATAAATCTACATAAAAGTTGCCATGATCGCAAAGAATTCTTGATACTTTTATGTTAGACAGCGCAAATCTCGGTAATAGCATTTTTTAACCCGCTAGTCATCATTTTCTATTTTTCGCGTGCTAAATTAAAACACTGCTTTGATATTGAAATTAAATTTCATGGTTTATGGTATTATTTATTATTATTCTTTCTTTTCTTTTCTTTTCTTTAAAAAAAAAAGGGGGGGGGGGGAATAAGTGAAAGCCAAAAATTTTAAATGTTTCAGCTTTAAACAAAAGTTTTGTATTTTAAATAGAATGATTGAAAAGATTACATTTTAAAGAAAATTAATGAAATACGAAAGAATGCGACGGGAATAATGTTTGGCGATTTTGCTCCCGGATAACATAAAAATACCGAACTCTTGAATTCTCTATCAGGATCTTCCGATTTGGCGAAGGATTAAGCAAATAAATGAAATTATGATTAAAAGTAACACGATACAATGTTCAGAATACATTTAACCCTTAAATGCCTGATTTTTCAAAAATCATTGTATTAATGTTTTTCGGCTTTCATTTTTTAAATAGAGCATGGGAAAAATACTTTAAAAAATCATATTTTGTTTTAAGTATGGTTTATGGCTATAAAAACAGTTTGTTACTAATCGGCAATACTGGTCTTTAATTGAAAAAATAATTTTCCTTGATAAAATTGTATAATATTAAACACACAAGAATTTTAGGAACTATAATAAGAAATAAATTTTACTTGCTCACTGCAAAACAAAATAGGGTATTTCGCAAGCTTTCAAACAAAACAAAACAAAAAAACAAATAACAAGAATTGAAAATATAAATCTATCTTTATTCTTAAACAGCACAAGTATTGCCATCTGAATGTTGAAAATCAATTTAATAATATTTTCAGAATGTATTTTATTGGCAACATGAAGCATTATAGCTTCAATATTATTCTAACTAGGGGATCGTACCCGGGCTTCCCGGGTTACAGAATATAGGTGGAAAATTTTTTGTCTAATTGAAAACTAATAATTTTTTTATATGCAATAAATTTTTTAGATTGCCCACATACATTAAGAAAGCATTTTTCATATGAAAAATACGAATTACACAATCAAATGAGTTTTTAAAATTTATCAAAAGCGATATTTTCTTATTAGCTGCATGTTAAGAGTTATTTGACCACGATTTTGCTATTTACGGCATCCTTTTATATTCTGATAATTTCAGAACTTATACATATCTGTTAAATTTGTGTTTTATTTATATTTTGTTATTTATTTATTCATAGGGAAGTTTTTTTTAATGGATATTGGCCGTCAGAAAATGATAAACACTTTATTCTGTTTTAGGAGCAAAAGGATTAATCTTTCGTAATCGAGCTCCGCGCGATATAGATAAATTTAAATATATTTCATGCTTTAAAATTGTTTTTAAAACCATAGGCTATCAGTAAACTGAGATGAACTTTGAAAACAAATTCCATTTGAAAAAAAAAAAAAAACCTATTTGATGATCTAAAAATTTAAATTGTACGATTACAAACATGTTAAATTTGTGTTTTTTTAATATTATTCTTTTATTTCTTTGTAAAAGAAGTATTAATTCCGTTAATTTGTCTTTCACAAATATGTTAGATTGGTGTATTTTTATATTATTCTTTTATTTGTTTATAAAGAATGTATTAATTTTGTTATGCAAAAATAGTCAGAAACAAATGCTGAAAAATGTTTGTTGCTTTATGTGCAAAATGTTTATTACTATGTATTGAAACTGGCACGTGATTAGATAAACTTTAAAAAAATAATGCTTAAAAAGTATTTTAGAAAACATAATACATCAGTGAATTAAGATACAGTTTTTAAACAAATTGCATTTGAAAGTAAATTTTTTCTCTATGCGACGAAAATTGAAAATGTACGATGGTTAGAAGATTAAAAAATTGCATTAGCGAAAATTTCAAGACCGAATTTTGTGTCATTTGTCCGAAGTGTTGCCATTCGCAAAATTATGTCAGCGTTACGCACAGATACGTTTGTTCTTTATAATATAGATACTTAATCAGTAAAATATAATAAAGATCGGTTATTACGATGTGGTTATCAGTTGAGGCACTTGTGCTTGGTATTCCGGAATGAAAAACAGCAATTTTCACCTTCTCAAAATTTGCATACTCAATTCTCATATCCATATTCATCAATTTTAAAAAATTTGTATTTTGTTTGATCATTTTAAAATCATTTTAACTCAAAACTTGAAGTCACGATTATCAGCAACATCTTTTATGTGAACAGACGCACTCTTTACTTGAGATTCTAATCTCAATTCCGGAGATTAAAAATTTCCGTAATTTATGAATTTTAGACGCATTTGTGTTACAATATTTAGTTTTACCTAAGAAAATGATGGATTTCTTTTAAATATGACTTCCTTTTTACTTAAATAAGCATTTAGCCTAGCGTCTGAAACTTGGTATCAGTACACATGCAGAAGGAAAAACAATATAGAAAATTTATGAGGAAAAATGCGTGTTTTCAAAAGCAGTATGTCATTTTCAGTTAATATGCCCCTAATATAATATGCTCCTAATGGGATTTTGCGCCACTAAACCCTATACAACAATATTTATCAACAATTTTGAATTTTTGTCAGAAAATGGCATGAATGAAGATAAAAATACCTCATTATTTCTCTCTTGTCTGCAATAATGAAAGCTATCTAATTTTCACCCTTTTGAAGAAATTTCATAAAATGCTTTTAAAATTAAAATATAAAAGTGGAAAAAAAAAACAGATAGTGCGATCACATCTACAAATGAACAGCTTTCAGTTATACACTATGACGCAAAAGTTTAGACAATGACGTCATTCAGCTTTAAAATGTAGAATTATGACGTCAGAATTACAAAAACCTGTAAATATATTCAAAAACTGATTTAAACTGTACAAAAGACAGTCGTTTTATTTGCTATAATACTAATTTTTTTCATAAAAATTCAAATGTGCTTGTCGCAAAAGTTTAGACACTATTCTAAATTTCTTTGAATATTCGCTGGCATATGCAAATTTAGAATCGATGATGTCACAAATTTGGAGTACTTAAGTTCTGCAAACGATTGCGCTTCATAGTCGACATGCCGAGAGCTAAAGAAATTCAAGTGAATGAGGTTTCAAGGATTTGGCAGTTGAAAGGTGAAGGGAAGAGCGTTTCTGAAATTTCTGCTATTATTAATAGGTCAAAAAAATCTATTTATCGAGTTTTATCGAGTGGTTCCGAATATAAAGCAAAATGTCGGTCTGGGAGGCCACGTGTGACAAATGTACGAGAGGATCGCCTGATACAAAGACTAGCGAGTACTCAACAAATGAGCGTACGTGGAGTTCAAAGCTCATCGGGACTCTCTGTATCAAAGGATACGATTCGTAGACGAATTTTGGAAAAAGGAACAATCGTTTATAGCAAAATGCAGAAGAAACCAGCTCTGAAACCACATCATAAGTTACAAAGACTTATGTGGGCTCGAAAGCATATGTCATATGGAGAGAAATGGCAGTCAGTCATATTTAGCGATGAAAAAAAGTGGAATCTGGATGGTCCAGATGGTTGTTTATCGTATTGGCATGACTTGCGGAAGGAACCTCGACGTTTTTTTAGTCGCAGACAAGGAGGGGGCTCGGTGATGGTTTGGGCAGCCTTTTGCTACAATGGACAAGTATCTCTGACCTTCACCAGTGGTTGTCAAACTTCACAGCATTATACACAGACATTAGAAGAAAACCTACTGCCATTTGCTGAGCTTCTAGGGGGTCCTCAGTGGGAATTTCAGCAAGACAATGCTTCAATTCACACTGCAAAACATTCAAAATCTTGGTTTAATTCCCATAATATAAGAGTTCTCGACTGGCCAGCATGTAGCCCAGATCTTAACCCTATAGAAAACCTTTGGAGCATCATGTGTCGCAAAGTTTATAGCAACGCTAGACAATACTCTTCTGAAAAGGAACTTAAGACATCTATTGAGAATGCATGGTACGATATCGATCCACAAACTATGCAAGATTTAGTTTCTTCCATGCAATCTCGTGTATATGACGTAATACATAAGCATGGATGCGCAACCAGGTTTTAAAAATTGTTTATTTCGATTTTATTTAATTTGTGTCTAAACTTTTGAGACAGCAGTTTATTTTTGTTACCATTTAATTTATTGCAATATGCACAATTCCACTTTTCTTTGTTATAAATATTGTTTATATGTACAGCACATTAATTTCAAGCAGTGATTTGAAAATTGAATAAATATTTTTCAAAGTATGTAAGAATTTCTTCATTGTCTAAACTTTTGCGTCATAGTGTATATATATATATATATTAGTAAAATTGGTTCAGCAGAAAGATCATGGCAGATGACTAAAAAACAGACTTGTATTTTAAATATATAGATTATATAAAATTATGAAAAATTAAATTCAGCAAATTATGTTATTTTGATAAAATTATAGTAGATTGTCCTAAAGAATAGCATTAAAATTATATTATTCGAGAAATTTTGGACAAAAACTACAGGAACATGATATTATTTTAAACCACGAATTATTTGTTTGCTTGTCTTACTCGGCGAAGCAAATCCATCCAGGCGAGAATCATGAATTTATGTAATGTACTATAAACCGTTATTATTTGCATGTCACCTCTCTTTTATAAAGACACTCTAAATTTTTGTAAAACATTGCGTTTTATCAGGGTGTGGTTTCGATTACATTATTTTTAAAAGTGAAGCACAGGTTCTTCACAGGTGAAAAACTTATGAAGAATTTCAAAGCAGCTGGGCTATGGAAATGACACACTTCTGCAAAACATAATTCAGTTTTAAGAATTAAAATACAGGCTTTTTTATAAAATGACGTCATTTGCATCCGCTAAAGCAATCCACTTTTACAATCCAATCTTTAACTTCGCCTATAGAAAAGTATGCATATGACGTCATTATGACGGAGTAACAGACAATATTCTTGACAAAGCCCGTATTTTAATTTCCACTTTTTTTTTCTTGTTTTATGAGAAAATGGCAACAAAAAACATACAGTAATCTCCTATTTTTGACTATTTTCCGTTTACTTTCAATAGAAATGGGTACTTTTGTTGCCACGATTAGAAAAATGGTATTAAAAACTACAAAAAAAATTAATATCTCAAAAATAAATTGAGGTACAGCTTTCAAACAAATTGCATTTAAAAGAGCACTTTTTTTTCCTTATACGACGGTATAAAAATTTAAAATGTGCGATGTTTAGAAGTTTAAAAATTTGCAGTAGAGAAAATTTCAAAACCAAAATTTTATTTCAAATTTCAAAGTGTTGCCATTCGCAAAATGACGTATGCGTTACGCACAGATATGTTCGTCCTTTATAATATAGATAGACAGTATTTTAGAAGCCTAAATTGGGTATGTTGCCGAAAACCAACACCCGGCATTTAAGGGTTAAGAGAGACCAAATTGGCCGCCAAGAGCGGCTAATATGAAAATAGTTGTTCTCGCATCGGGCTGCGTTGGAGTAGAGCTCAGGGTTCGAAAGCTTTCATTTCACAGTGATGTGAAATGACAGTACCATAAGAAACGGAGAAAGGTTTAACCAGAGTCCACTTTTTTTTACATAGGATACTAACAATAAATCAGTAAATAATAATAAAATACGAGAAAACACAATATAAAATATAAAGGAATACATTTTTTTCTAGCAAAAAACAAATAAACAAAGTAACCAAAGGATTTGTATTGGAAATTGAACAAGAACGGAGGCCAAATTCAAGGCGGAAAGATGTCATAAAAAATTCTATTAACCCTTTATCTACTGACGGTACTTATAAGTAGTACCATTAAAATAACTTGTATAAAATTCATTTAATATATCGATTAGTTGCAATACAGTTTAGAATGAGTTATACATACATTAATTTATCTTGCTCCAAAAGCATTATTGGTTACATAAAAAAAAAATATTTTTAAAAGGATGATTTATTTTGCCTTTGTATCTTTTCAGCTTTCTGGGCTTTGGGGAGAGGGGGGGGGGTGATTTTTCAATTCGAAATATTTCTATTAGTTCTATTGTAAGAACATTACATTTGTACATTTCCTAATTCTACAAAATACTAAGAAAAATATTTAAAATAAAAGATTTGAGTAGGGTTATAAATATTGCACTAAATCCCTATCAAATTATCACATTTAATTAATCCTTCAATCCTTCTCAAATCCTTCTAAAATTCATTGAATAATTATGTAACTCTTCTAATGTAGTTTAAACAATTCACGAAAAATGCTTTAGAAGATAAAATTTTCATAAATTCATAATTCAGTACATAAAGGGTTAATGGAAATATCCCAGAATGAAGTTTAAAATGAAAACCAATTACATATTTTTAATTTGGAAGACCAAAACGATGCGTTTAAGGTGGCTCTGTCCTGCTTCTTTTAGAAAGCGGGGCATAGTCGTCATCCCTGCTCAAGGTGCGAAGCGTACCAAATGGATATTAGAAGAAAATTCGTACTCATACTTTCCTGACATTGGGCGTTCATCCAGAAGTTGGCTATTCTGAGCAGAAACATCTCATAGCACATCGGGGGGATTGACGTTCGTCACATCCCCAAATCGCAGTTGCTTGGCGTACGTATTTTTACTTTCTTCTATCTTCAATAGAAGAAAGTATTGTAATCGAAATTTTTTTCGATTACCTGTTTTCGACGGATTTACACGCTTCAGGGGTCAGAGATCCCAAAAAACATGTTTATACAAAATGTCTGTCTGTCCGTGTGTCTGTATATCGCCATTGTACCATCGAAAATTGTATGAAGTTATGCATAGAATTGAACCAATTTTTTTTTTTTTAAGTTTGTCGCTATGGCAAGCAAGTCCTCCATTAATGTGAAAAAAAATCCGCAGGTAGGGGGCGCTGTAATAGCGATTTTTCTGCATTTTGAATATTGTACCATTGAAAAGTGTATGAAGCTATGCATAGAATTGAACCAAATTTTTTATGTATGTTTTTGTTCATGGCAAGAAGGTCCTCCCTGAATTAGGGGTAAATTCCGCCGGTAGGGGGCGCTGTAAAAGCGAGTTTTGTGCATTTTGAATATTGTACCATCGAAAAGTGTGTGAAGTTATGCATAGAAATAAACCAAATTTTTTGTGTATGTTTTTAGCCATGGCAAGAAGGCCTCCCCTGAATATGGAAAAATTCCGCCAATAGGGAGCGCTGTAATAGCGAGTTTTGTGCATTTTGAATATTGTACCATCGAAAAGTGTATGAAGTTATGCATAGAAATGAACCAAATTTTTGTGTACGTTTTTAGCCATGGCAAGAAGGCCCTCCCTGAATTTGGAAAAATTCCGCCGGAAGGGGTTTTGGGCCATTTCAATATTGTACCATCGAAAATTGTATGAAGTTATGCACAGAACTGAAAGAAATTTTTTGTGTATTCTTTTGAGCATGGCAAGAAGGTTCTCATTGAATACTGAAAATTCCACCGGAAGGGAGCGCTGTAATAGCAATTTTTGTGCAATTTTCAATATTGTACCATCGAAAAGTGTATGAAGTTATGCATAATTCTAATAAAAATACTAATAAAACTAATAAAAATGAATTATTGGTAATTGTAACAACATTTTGAAATATTAAGATACATGAGATAGAAGAAAGTTTTGGGGTTGGCACATCCAACTAGTTTGGTAGCTGGAACTGCGTTCGCAAAGTCCTAATTAAAAAGAAAGATCAATTTGCTTTTTTAAAGGTCAGTACCAAAACTGTAACTGGACAAAAGTTTCTTCAATGGACCTTACGCACGTGACGTCAGACACCAGAGCTGGCGGTATGTTGATCTATTATTCTAGCCACTACACCGGCAGAATGCCAGTATGAGAAGGGGCAAACACCGCTAGCAGGCAACTTTAGCCTTGACTCAGATTGAGTGCGTACATTTTAACGGAAATTTTGCAAATTTAGGGAATTTTTTCGCATAGAGAACAACATTTTCAATTTGTATTACAATATATTACAACAACAAAGAATTCTACAACAAAGAACAGAAGAATTTTAGCCTCGGGCTCAGGTTGCATGCATAAAGTCCATTGTCAGATATTTTCCTTGGTGTATTCGAGATAAACCAGCAGCACTACTCTCAGTAAAAGTTCCGTGATTTGAAGAAAATATTTCTGAGAGTGTTTATAATGGAAATATGGTAAGCATATTTAATTGATTTAAAAATAATATCCTTAAATTTGTTTTTTAAAAATAAGAATAAGATAAACTAAAAACGCCGAATGTTCAAGTAGAGCTTTTTGAAAGATCTTAACTTGCAGATTTCTCATTTAAAATTATTGAACAATAAAGTAAAGTGTAAGTTTAAATACAAGTAATCTTGTTTGCCTTTTATCGATTTTTTAAATGCCTTTCAATAATGTACCACTTTCCTGTTTTTTTTTTAGAAAAATGTTCATTCTTTTTTTTCTCATAGCAAATTCCATTACATTTTTTTTTAAGTTACTTCATTATAAAAATTGTCTTAGTTGCATTACTTAATTTTTAAATATCAGACTAAATTTCATTTCTATTCTCTGTAGTAAATTAAATGAACTACAAATAAGAGATTAAAATGTTTAAAGAAACACATTTCCCCAAAATATTTACTTTGTTAATCAGTATCAACATTTTTAGCCCTTTTTGTAAAATAATATTCGGAATACGATTAAGATAAGTTTTACAATTGTATAAGTGGAAAAAGTTAAAAACCCTGAAAGTTAAAATGGAACTTTTTCAAAGAGCTTAGCTAGGAGATTTCTCGGTTAAAATTACTGTAAAAGGTAAGTTAAGAGAAACTTTAAAACAAATAGAACTTCGTATGTACTTTATCTCTTTTTAATGCATTTCCAAAATGCATTACTACCTTTCCTTTCTCTAAAAAATTCTAAGTTTTTCCTTTATAAAATGAGCTATAGCCATTTCTCATACATGTTTTCAAGTGATTTCATCAAGAAATTATCTTGATGATGTTATTCTAACTTAAAATTACACTATGTGCAAATTACTTAAAAGGAGATTTTAAAAAGGTGTTAAATCACTTTAATAATTCTTAGTACTTTCAACTATATACATAGCCTTCGTCAGAGAATACAAAAATAAAAATACTGTTATTAGCGTCTTATTTTCAGTTTTCATGTAGTAGGTGGTGAAAGGAGTGAAAGTGAAAGTCAATTTTTTTAGATCCAGAAAACATTGGGAAAATAAAAATATGGATATAGAAGGAAGTGGAGTATTACGTGTTTTATGATTCTTTAAGCAAACTGAGCCAAATTCTGGGTTTTCTCTGTGTATATAGTTGAAAGTACTAAGAATTATTAAAGTAATTTAACACCTTTTTAAAATATTTTATCATCTTTTAAGTAATTTGCACATAGTGTAATTTTAACTTTTTAAAGATGAATTTAGCATTCTATTTATTTATTTGCTGACATTATTCTAATTTTACAAATCACTCTACATTTTATTTTAATGGTGTATAGAAAATTAAAAGAACCATAAATAAGGATTAAAAAATTACTAAAGTAACAGATTTCTCCCTTGATATTTAGTTTGTTACTCAGTATCAAGTGTAGATTAATTTCTAAAACGCAGAATATGTGAAATATATATAACTGAATTAAAATAAGTTTTTTCAAGAAATTAATAAAATAAACTAAAATACCCAAAGTTAAAATTAGAAGTTTTTAAAAGATCTTAGGAGATTTCTTTGCTAAAAGAACTGTAAAAGGAAAATGTAATAATACGTTGATAAAATAAATTACCTATAAAATTGGAAATTTTCAGAGTACTACTTTCGTTTTTTTCTTCTTAAAGCATTCATTTTCTGTAATAACAAGCATTATCATGATTTCTGTTACATTCGTACAGTTATTTCACTATAGGATTTTTATAGTAATTTTGTAAATGGTACTGTTTAGATCTTAAGAATGAGTCTACGTTTCATTGTTACTATACTTTCAAATTTTCTAACATTTTATTGTAACAAAGCAAGTTGAGAAAATATGTATACCTGTAAAACTGCAAAATCAAACATAAAATAAATATTTTTTTTTCATGGTTTTTAAATTCCTTTAAGTATTTTAGTAAAATGTTTTTCTTTCATTTCATTAAGGAACAAAGTACCTTATAGCTTTCAGTTGTAAAGAAAAATCATATCGATATATTAAAAGAACTCTAATTATGATAAGATTCGTTTTTGTACCTATTGATAGCTTGTGAACTTTTATTCGAGAAAATTCTTCACTCATCAATATTATTTTCGTTTATAGAAAAAAAGATTGTTTTGTCTATTGTACGTATTGATGTCTATTACTTCAAAATATACAGGATACTCACTGAAGTCTTGTTCTACCCCATTTATTTCAGAAAGATTACAGATATAATCATGAACAGTAAGCGCCAACTTTTGAAAAATATTAGGTGGGCTCAAAAAGTTGAGTAAAGTAACTCATACAATTTTTTCCTCCAATGCGTGTGTGAGTGAAGATAGAGGCAGCGGAGGAACGAATGACTAAAAATGATAAGAATGACTAGAAATGATAAGATCGAAGTTAAATTATGTTTTTTCCTAAACAAAATATAAAATGATAATAATTGAACTATAATTTAATAATCTATTTTATTAAATTATATTTTCATGAGTTCTTACATCAATATTTATTATAAATAACATAAAAATTATCATACGATTTGAATATTTCCAACTGAGCGAAAAAATGCCCAGGCTGGGAGTCGAACCCAGATCCTTCGCTTACAAGGTCAATGCTTTACCGTTTGCGCTAACTGGGCCAACAACCAGCCAGCATATTTCGCTCAGAGGGATATATGCTGGCAAAATATGCTGGCTGGTTGTCGTCCCAGTTAGCTTAAAACGGTAAAGCATTGGCCTTGTAATCGAAGGATCTGGGTTCGATTCCCAGACTGGGCATATTTTTGCTCAGTTGGAAATATTCAATTCGTATGATAACTTTACCAATCAGTTTGAATGTTTTAAAATAGTAGTTAATATAAAAATTGCTAACTATTGAAAGTGCAAAAAAACTAAATGTCTTGAAAAACATACAGTTTAGTCACCTAAGTGCTTTATCAATTCAAGACATCAAAACAGATGGCAAATATGCAGGGAATTTGTTTATGAGAGAAATCGAATTATACATTCGCTGAAGAATCTTTCAGTGCCCCTGTAAGTCCAATTAGTGGCCTTAGTATTTTAAAAAATAATTATTGTAAGAACAACAATAAAACCAAATTTCATATCAGCGATTAAATAAAAAATAAACAATTAACGAACTAAATAAATTGAAATTGGGTGGGCGGAGAGATCAAATTATTGAATGGGATTCGCGCCCACGGGTCCATATTCGTTAGTGCCACTAACCATGAACTATAGTTATAGTACCTAGGTGTAGTAAAGTGGCTATGCACTATGTGATCAGACCACTTACAGCGCCATCTAACCAGGACATTCCATAAACCAATTGGGCCCGCGGCTAATAAGGGCCGCCGTAAATTGTAATCTACTCTCTTCTTATTAGATACTACACATTGCAATATATCATACGTGTAACAACACATGTCATGTTTTACAGAAAATAGCAGTGGCAGAAAATGCAGTTGTAATAACATTACAATTTTGCAAACTTTTAATAATTACAAAGTTTTTGTTATTTGAGGGCCCATTTAGTTTTTAAGATATTATCTAAATGTTTTTGAAGTTAATAAGAATTATTAGAAACGTACATAAAAACCATATAAGCAAAATATCCTTATTACGAGTAAAGTTTGATTCATCAATGCAAGATTATTTGCAAAAAAAATCAAGAATAAAGAAATACATGGTCATTATTAAAAAAAAAAAAAATATTCAAAAATCATCGTATTAATACAATGGGTCAAGCTGTTCTACAATAAAGTATTTTGCGAAGGCTTCAAGTATTTTTAAGCAATTCTTGATTATACTCCCAGGAATCTTACTTCTGCGCCAAACAGCGCCAAAATACAATTCTTGCACTAATTTGCACCAAAATATACATTTCTGCTGATTTTGAGCCAAATCGTCATTTTTTAGGATTTCGTACTTAAAAAGTAAAAAAGGAACCTTTATAAGATCACTCCTGTGTCTGTCTGTCCGTCTGTCACAGCCATTTTACTCGTAAACTATGGAACGTGGAAAGTTTTGGGAAAAGTATTAGAGACTATTGACTCACATATTTACAGATTATTAAACATTTACAAAGATTTTTAGGAAAAATGTAGAGGGGCTAATTAAGTTACTTGAAAACAAAATCTTTTATTTGTATACCGTGCGGGGTATCGTGTGAAAGCTTTCGTAACGCTGAACTCAAAAATACATTTATTTTAATTTTAGGTATTATATTTTTAGAGATATCGTCGAAAATGTAGTGCAAAAATATGCCCCCACCCCCCCCATCTATTTCTGAATCTACTGAAACTAAAAATATGAAAAAATTAGAGTTAGTAGAGGTTAATTTAAATCTTGCAGGGAAATTATAGCGATTACCCTAGGTCACATAGTTTTTGAGAAAAGCATTTTTGCTTTACACACAAATTTCGATTTGCGGGCGATCAGCAAAGGTGTTGAGGAGCACTGGAGGTAACTATCGCAGCAGAAGTATAAAAGAATTGTTGATAATGATTTTTAAAAAAAAATCGTCTATTATTAGTCGAGATATTAACCCTTAAAGACAAGGGCGGTTTGGACATACATAATGACAGGGGCGGCGTACTGTATGTACCGTCGGCTTCTAAAGACTAGATAACAACTTTTAATGATATATTTGTGTAATGCAATGTCCACTAGCAATATAAAAGCAATAAACGTAAAATTGTTAAAAACAGACTAATTTAATTAGAATTAATCACATAAATACTATGGTATTCGCGACTAGTTTGCATTGAGTAGATATCTCAATACGCCTCTCTTGTCTTTAAAAGTTAATTAAAAACCTATCTGGAAAATCGAGGCACGGACGAAGGCGGCATTGCTACTTTGCGACCTCTTTTCGAAACACGCTTAGCAAAATGCAAGTTTAAATTTTGAACAAGGGTTTGTTTTAGCTAACTGTAAAAAGAGAAGATTATTACTACGCTGAATTTAGTTTTATGAAATGCCAAATGAAGTTTAAATATGCACAATTTTTATTGTCAGTATCGAATTAAGTTCATCATAAAAAGATTAGGATAAGATTTAAGTAAGAGTTATACAAAATAGCAATATTTGATATTATTTAGGCTTCATATCTCTTTGAACTTTTACGGTATACCCATTCATACTTTTCTAGTATATATATAGCTATACTAAACCCTACGTTGTATAGCATTTTACAAAATCTTATTATTCTTTTAGCATCTATTTTTTTAATAATACAGTTAATAATTGATATATTTATTGTACGGAACCCTCTGAGAGCATCTAATACTCGCACTTGACCGTTTATTTTTCCTTTAAAAAAACAAAATTATGCCGTGGGAATCGTACCGATGAAAAATAGTACACTCCATCTGCCTTTAAGCTTTGGTCTGCCATTAAGCATCTTCATACGTTACTTTGAGCATTGTTATAAATGAACAAAACACGGCGCCATCTGTCGGTGATATTTTGTACTAAAGCAATGAAATGTTCTAAAAAATTTCCGATCTTCACGCATTACTCTTCTGTAAGAATTACTTCAATAGCCGTAAACTTTTTCTTTTCCTTATATTATAAAAACGTCAGCCGATTTTAAAGCACACTTTATATATTGTTTGTATTTCTGTTAAAAGTATCTAGATGGCAGCACCATACATATAAGTATTTACATACAAGTATTTCCACTTGAAGGAACTACTTTTCATATAAATGTGATCAGAATGTTTTGAATTGTTTGTATGTCCTATGTTTATGATCTGTAAATAAACCTTTATTAATATGTCTTACCTAATGCTACTTGTTTGAAATATGTGATTATTTTATATAACTAATTACTAAGAATTAATTATTGTATATACATCAAAATAAATGGATTCAAAGAAATAAATTCAATTTTCATTTCATATCAGATAAAATTCATCGTTATTATGTTAGAGCACAAAATATGTTAAAAAAATATTCTATTAACTTTCTTCACACATAAAAATGTTCATTCTTGACTCAATATTCATAAATATGAAATCACACTAGTGAAAAGTAATACGCTCCATATGCCCTTAAGCTTGAAATGTCGGTCACAGAGTTAAATTTAGCAAACTAATGAATAAAAAAAAATATTCCGATTTTATTTGAAGGATGTCCCATATGCTTCGCTTGAGGATGATAAAATTTTTATGACTGAGAAGTAATTTTATCAGGTATTTTTCATCTTGGATAATATACTGTGGGTTGATATTTCGGAATTTTGGCACACTTTCAAACAAATTTGAAGAATCTGATAATATGAAATTTGTCCGAATATTTTATGCTTTGTCCTCAAAAGCTTTTTTTTTTGTTTTTGTTAATTGAATTATATCATAAAATATGTAAAGAATTTATAAAGAAAATCGTAAGTCTGAGCGACGTTTTTGAAAGTTATGTTTACGTATACATAATTATTATAATTAGATTTCATTCGGAATTTATACGAAGAATTATGTAATTAAATGAATTTTTTATCAATGGATAACCCATAAAAGGTGAATAGGAAATAAAAGCACCTTTTCTTATAAGGCACTTGCACCGAATAAGGCCACGTTAAGAATTCATATTGCAATAAAATCTATTTAGATATACTATTTCTCTTATGTGGCGCTAAAATTCGTCTGAATTTATAGCTTGTCATTTGGGAACAGCCACAACAACGATTCTCTGTGGTTAATTTATGGTCACATGTCCGGACCCATTCAGCAAATCAAAATTCATATATAATCTCTTTTTAAAGATAAATCGTTTGATCGATGTATGAATAGCAATGTCATTGGTCCATTTTACGATGACGTATTCATTTAGCAGACCAGCTTTCAGATCAAGATTGTATTTTAGACACAGCAGAAAATGTTTTATTTACATTTCGTTAGCGTTAGTGTCTCTCTAATGTTTTTTTTTTTGAACTTTAAATGAATCAAGCCGTGCTGTGCAATATTATAGCCGAAAAAAAGCATTTTTATTTGCATTTGCAACGAAGTTTTCCATTACCTTTTTATAAATAAAATATATTTCTAAATTTCTTATGTTAAAATGGTTTCTGACGACTTTCATTCTGGCTAGAATTGATGCAAATAATGGCGAGATATCTGGGATCGTGTAGCGCTCCGAATATGAATTAACGTTATAACTCATGGGGGTTGGCGAGTGTTAGCGAGCAGGGGGCTGAGCCCTACACTGTTAAAAAATTTGTGGTATGTTGAACCAATTTTTGGTGCTCCAGTAGTTGCCACCATATGATGGTGAAATCTTGAACCAACATTTGGAGCTAAGGTTCAATCGGAGCTCCAAATCTTGGAGTAGATTTCACCATCTTATGGTGGCAGCTACTGGAGCACCAAAAGTTGGTTCAACCTACTACAAAATTTTTAACAGTGTATAGTGTATTATATCAGAATTAAAATTTTGAATGTTGGTGTATGTATTATTAATACATATGTATTATAATATTAAATTCTGCATAATTTTGCCGCTGTTGCATTTTAGCCAGGCGAGTTCAAAGGAAAAGGCACATTAAATTGGCTTTATTAGGAGTTGGTGTTCTAAGTAAAGACGTGATTTAACTTTAATTAACAGATCTTTTACCAGTATTACTGAAAAATAGAGCAAAATAAATAAAATGTTTTTTAACTGCACATTTTTAATCTCGAAAATGAAACATTTAGGTATAAAAAAGTCAAAAAATAATCATTATTATTTTGTGATAAAATCCAAATGAAGTTATTCGCATTTGGGTCAATAAAAGGTATCTGTATTCATTCGAGGCAATCCTACACATTCTTCATGGACACATTTCTTGCTAATTTGTGATTTTTTTTTTTTTTTTTTTTTTTTTTTTTGCTAGTTTTTGTTATTTTTTTTTCAATTTTCTTGTCTTTGAAAAAAATATTTGAACATATAAAATACTCACTGATTAATTTTTTTTCTTTTCATTTTAGGTATGTTTGAAAAGTGACTTTAAGCTTTAAGCTTTTTTCTGTAAGTAGTGATGTTTATAATTTTTAATTATAAGTAATTAATATGTCTGTTAAATTGTAATATTTGTGGCAATGTTTCCTTATTTGTAACCTCTTAAAAATTTTAAACCTCATCTGTAAATATTTATGAATCTTATTTTTTTTTTTCTTTGCGCTTTTGATTGAGTGTTCAGAACAGTTCAGTGTAACAAAACAGAAATAAATTTAATATGTAACAAAAACTGATGCCCATATACAACATGTTATAGCAAAGAACGTGTCTTATTTATTGACATGGCGCTTTTCTTTTTTTCTTGAAATTTTTGCTTTCAGTTCTAGCAAAGTTCAGTAAAAAATTTCATTTTTCATAGAACAGAATATTTTTTTTACTCATATTCAACTCTTCTCAGTAGAATATGAGTATATGTTGAACTGTAAAAGTTATCTTTGCTTTAAGGGGATCGTGAACGTATCAAATTTTAAAAATATTAATTAAATTTAATAAAAACAAGAGAAAGCAGTGTTTTTTTTTCTCTTGATAAATTATACAGTGTGATCAATTTAAAAGAGTACCCGTTTGGTTTTTGTGTTATCCACATCTATAATATACTATGTAGCAAGACTTTAAATTACTTATTTAATATGTCTATATTTAATGTACGGGTATCGTTTTTTTCCACTTTCTAAACACGAAAACTCGTTTTTTAAACATAAATTTGCGTGAACATCATTAGTAATTTTTAATCCGATTCTGTGCAAATTATATGGGTAAATCTTCTGCTTCTTTCAACGTTTTTATTATTTTTCTTTTTGAAAACTCATTTGGGAAGATTATATCCCTTCACACACGTCAAACCTAACAAGGGAAGTGCTTAAGGAATTATTTGATGACCGTTTAATTCCAATAGGCATCTAGCCACCAAGGTCACTGGGCCTCACCCCGTTAGATTTTTTTGTGTGGGGGTTATCTCAAAGATAGGGTTTTCCATAGAAGCCCCGCAAACATCGATGAATTAAAACAAATCATAACTGAAGAAATCTCATTAATAACACCAACAATGTTGCGAAGTGTGTCAAAAAACTTGGTTCGACGTGTTCATGTTTGCATTCAAAATGGTGGCGAACATTTTCAACATTTTCTGCAAGGAATGGTAATGTAAAAAATTTGAATTACATTATGCTTTTCAAAAATAAAATTATCGAAAGATTAAGTAACACTGTGCGTTTCCATTTCTGTTTAACTTCACAAATAAAGTTGTATCAGTCCAACAGTGTTGGAAACTGTCTCCCACACTTAAACAAAGTTGAAACATTTATACTTCAATATTAGAATAGTTGCCACATACGTTAGATTTAAGGGTAATAAGAAAAACCAAAGGGTACTCTTTTAAACTGAGCACCCTGTATTTATTCCCCTTAAATCAGTCCGAGTGTAATTTCAATCGAATCAAGTTTTTAACTAATTTTATGCAGTTTTAAAATTTCATCGTTAACCAGAGGTTAAAATGTCCCATCCGAATTAAATTTCCTCTAATCACTTTCTTAATTTGCAAGAACGTTAATGATTTTATATCTATAATAAGAGCCTACACTGTTAAAACTGGATACTTAAAAATAAGCAAAATGTACTCATTTATGAGTACTTTCCGATCTTTAATAGCTCCGAGTACTTAACTCTTAAATTTGAGAAACGCGTGTACTCATTTTTTTGAGTACATACAGGGACTCGAAAATAAGTATGTATAGAAACACACATACGCTATAAGAAAAAGAAAAAAGCAGAATTACAGAGAACCGACAAACCACCATTTTTAATTGCGAAGAACTACAATTTTAGGAGTAAGGAACAACGAATTTACTATTTTAATTCTTGAAATTTTGTGTATGAGCCGCCCCGTGATTTGAACCCGACTCCTCTAGTTGGGAGATCAGTACTGTACTGACTGTGCTATAAGAGCAGCTACCAGCTTCTTCCAAATGACACCTTTTATGAATCAGCGACGGAAGATCGTTAACAGTAGAGAGGAATTTTCCCTTTCTTAAATATTCTAATTTCTAATAAAACATTTTTTAAACTAAATTTTCTTCTTTAACATTTCTAATGAAATTGTAAATAAATTTGAAAAGTGTGTATTATAAATTAAAAATTCTAACAAAGATAGACATATCTTTAAATAAAAGCTTGGAAATCCCTACTGTCAATTCGATATAAGAAAAGGGTTTATCAGAAAACTCATATTTTTGAGCACATAGGATTTAAACATGAATATTAAGAATTTAAAATACAAAATATATGTATTCATTCCTGCATGAATTTAAAATACAAAATATATGTATTCATTCCTGCATGAATTTAAAATACAAAATATATGTATTCATTCCTGCATACATTTATAAATCAAGTATAAGTATGCACAACTTCAAAATATCATGTACTCGTTTCTGAATTAATTGTACTACTAAAAAAAAAAAAACGAGTACAAAGAAATTTTCATTTTTAAGTAGATTAATGCTCCTTTTTGAAGCAATTGTACTTAAAAAATATGAGTACATAGAAATGCTCATTTTTAAGAAGATTATTTTAACAATGTACTTCTTTTTGAAACAATTGTACTTAAAAAAAATACGAGTACATGGAAGTTCTCATTTTTAAGTAAATTATTTTTGACAGTGTAAGTCACGTGACTGCCATCAACAGTTCCGGGCTGACCGCTTCGCTTTTTATATGCCAGCGGCTATTTTGGCACTTTAATGTTAGGCGGGCGTAGGTGAAAATCGCCAAATGTGCTCCATCGCCATCATTTCATCTATATTAAAATAGTTCAATTCATGTGACTGTCATAAACAATTACGGACTGAACTCTTCGCTTATGCAAGGTGGCCGTTTTTAATCAAAATTATTTTTTCAAATAAAATATTTTTAAAAGTTGCCATGATCGCAAAGAATTATTGGTACTTTTATGTTAGCCTGACGCAAATCTCGCCAATAGCATTTTTTAACTCGCCAGTTAGCATTTTTTATTTTTTGCGTGATAAATTAAAACAATGCTTTGATGTTGAAATTAAATGTCATGGTTTATTGCAATATGTATTATTTACTATTTTTTTTCCTTTTCTTTTTTTTTTCTCTTTTTTAAATAAAGAAATTAGTGAAAGTCATAGATTTTAAATATTTGAGTTTTAAATTAAACTTATGTATTTTAAATAAAATGAGTGAAAATATTATATTTTAAATTAAATTAATGATTTGCGAAACAATGTAATGGGAACAATGTTTGGCAATTTATCACTTGTGCTCGGCTACCACGAAACATACCGAGTATTTGATTTCTCTATCATAATCTTCTGATTTGGCGAAGGATTAAGCAAGTAAATTATATTTTGAATAAGAGTAACATATGATACAATGCTTAGCATACATTTAAGGGAGACAAAACTGGTCGCCAAGGGCGGCTAGTTTTTTAAATAAATGCGTATCCGTTTGCAAAATAAAGATTAATTACCCAAGTTACTGTCATCAAACGCAATATTCAGGGCAAAAAAAAAAAAAAAAAAAAAAAATGAAAACAATTGGCCAACACGTAAGAAAAAGGCTGTAATTTTAGTAATAATTGACGTATATCAAAAGATTTAATTATTTCTAGATGTTAACATGATACACTGTAAAAAAAAAAAAATCTGTAAAGTTACTAAAGTTTTTCTAGGAAACTGGGATTCCTAGAACTTTTTATGTAACGGCAACAACAAAAATACATGTAACAGACGCTGTTACAGGAATTTTTGTTGTTGCCGTTACATAAAAAGTTCTAGGAATCCCAGTTTCCTAGAAAAACTTTAGTAAATTTACAGATTTTTTTTTTGTACAGTGTATTAAAGTAATCATTGATTTTTAATCGTTTAGAAATCACACGGAGTGTTTTTGAAATAGGAATTTCTCATGTATTATTTTCTTTAAAGAACATTTTCCTCGTACAGAAAATTTCTATATTTTATTTCAAAACATGCTGTATGCACGTCTAAAATCTTTGCTTGATATCAGTCATACTTATAGAGCTTTTAAATAAAGAGAGGAAATTCTTAATTTGAACTTCCAGAATTACCTTAAAAGAATTTTTAAATTATTTATTGTAATTGATTTTATTTATATTATTATTGTAATTATTATAAAATAATAATGATAATAATAATATTAATAATAATAAAAATAAAATATAATAAAATTGTAAACGTATTGGTATCCCTTAAAATTATATAAAATATCTCCCATGAAAACAAATTCTCCACATGCATCTGCATACTAATAAATAGTCATTTTTACTACGAACACGTATATCGGAATACAATATCATTGGTACATCGCGCATAGCCTCTAATAGATTACAACTGACAATAAAGCGATTGGCTGTCTGATTTCAGGTCAGACTACTACAACCAGTCACGTTATTATAATGGGATGTTTTCAGATTCCTTTATTTTTGTTTAACCTTATCTTCTTCGACTTCTTTAATGATACATCAATAATGTCTTTTATATCGAAATTGTATAGGCATGCAATTATCTAACTGATGTTATGCAATAATCACATATCGATGCAAACTGTGATCGATACGCTTTAGGCAGAGATATTGTGAACAGCAGATTCTATATAGTGCATCTCATTTTGCACAGTTTCAATTTTATTAGGCCTTAGCGCTTTGAGATTGAGGGGTTTAGTTTTATTAAAGGTACAATTAAATAAGTATGCGTCTAATTTTTTGTTAAATACTTTTATTATTAACCAAATGAATCAGAAAAAGTAAAATTATAATTACTGTTTAAGTAAATTAATAAATATTAAACACACTTAACCAAAAAAATTAATAATAATGATAATAATAATAAAACCTAATAATAATAATAATAATAATAATAATAATAACAAAATTTAAAATATAATAAACGCACTGTTAACTCTTAAAATAAAATAAAAAATATTCTACTAAAAAAAATCTTTACATGTGTCTGCATACTGATAAAAAGATATTTTTACTGTGAACACCGTATATCGGACTACAATCATTGATACAACGTGCATAGCAACCCATAGATAGCAACTGACAATAAAGGGAATGGTTGTGAGACTTCAGGTCAGACTACAGGCAGTCACTTTATTATAATGGGAAGTTTGAAGATTGCTTTATTTTTGTTTAACCTTATCTTCTTCGACTACTTTATCTTTTGTATCGAAATTGCACAGGCATGCAATTATCTATCTGATTTTATTCAATAATCGCATATCGATGTGAACTGTAATCGATACAGTTTAAGCAGAGATGCTGTGGATAGCAGATTCTATATACGTGTCATTTTGTATAGTTTCGAATTTGTTAAATTTTATTGCTTTGAGATTGAGGATTTTTGTGGAGGGATTGGTGGACTTTGAAAACAATTAAAAATTTAAAAATATCAATTAAATTATTAAAAAAAAACCCAGAAAAATCAGTGTTTGATTTTAATTTTTCTTTGATAAATTGTTTTTATTCAGCTTAAATCACTCCGAGTGGGATTTCAATCGCAGTTTTAAAATCTCAACTGTAATCAGGGGTAAAATGCCCCTTGCGAACTACATCCCCTTTACTCTCTTTGGTATTTTACAAGCACGTTAATGGTTTTAATATTTAAAGAAATGGGTATGCGTTTGCAAAAGAAATATTAATTACCCAAGTTAGTGTCATCAAACGCAATATTCACGGCAAAAATCGAAAAACTTGCCCAACTTTCGTAAAACAAATGCTGTTATTTTAGTAATAATCGACGTATATCAAGATTTCTAGACGATGACCCTATATTAAAGTAATCGTTGATTTTTAATCATTTAAAAATCAATGGGATAATTTAAAAATATGAATTTTTTGTGCATTATTTTTTTTTAGGAACATTTTTTTAGTGCAGAAAATTTCTATATTTTATTTCAAAACATGCTGTATATACGTGTAAAATCTTTGCGTGATGTCAGTCATATTTATAGAGCTTCTAAATAAAAAGCGAAAATTCTTAATTTGAATGTCGAGCATTACTTAACAGATTTTTTTTTGTAATTATTTATAATAATTTATTTTATTTATAATATTATTATAATTATTACAAGATAATAATAAAATTTAAAATATAATAAACGTATCGGGATTCCTTAAAATTAAATTAAAACTTCTCCCATAAAAAAAAAAAATCTTTACATGCGTCCGCATACTGATAAACAGACATTTTTACTGTGAACACGTATATCGGAATACAATCATTGATACAACATGCATAGCCTCCCATAGATAACAACTGACAATAAAGGTAATGGCTATGAGATTTCAGGTCAGACTACAGGCAGTCACTTTATTGTAATGGGATATTTCACGATTGCTTTATTTTTCTCTACCCTTATCTTCTTCGACATCTTTAATGATGCATCAATAATGTCTTTTGAATTGAAAATGTATAGGCATGCAATTATCTAACTGATTTTATACAATAATTGCATATCCATGTGAACTGTGATCGATACACTTTAAGCAGAGATGTTGTGAATAGTATAGTGTGTGTAGCTGTGAATAGTATTCTATATACATCTTATTTTGTATATGTTTGATATTGTTAAGTTTTAGTGCTTTGAGACTGAGGATTTTAGTTTTAGTAAGGTATATTAAATAAATATGAATCTACTTTTGTTAAGTATTTTTATTATTAACTAAATGAATAAGAAAAAGTAAACTTAATAATAATACAATAATAATATTAATAAATATAATAATAATAATTAATAGTTTTAATAATAATTATTATTATTATAACACACTGGTAACCCTTAAAATAAATTAAACAATGCTTCTACAAGAAAAAAAATCTTTACATGCATCTGCATACTGAAAAAAAAAAACATTCTTACTGCGAACACGTATATCGGAATACAATCATTGATACTACGTGTGTAGCCTCCCATAGATAACAACTGACATTAAAGGGAATGATTCAGGTCAGACTAGAGACAGTCACGTTATTATAATGGGATGTTTTAAGATTGCTTTATTTTTATGTAACCTTACCTTCGTCGACTTCTTTAATTATACGTCAATAATATCTTTTGTATCGAAATTGTATAAGCATGCAATTATCTAACTGATTCTATACAATAATCGCATATTCATGTGAACTGTGATCGATACATTTTAAGTAGAGGTGAATAGCAGATTCTATATACATCTCATTTTGTACAGTTTTGATTTTTTTAAGTTTTAGTACTTTGAGATTGAGGATTTTAATTTTAGTAAGATAGAATTAAATAAGTATGCATCTATTTTTGTTAAGTATTTTTATCAGTAATCAAAGGAATAAGAAAGAGTAAAATTATAATTACTGTTATGTAAATTAAAAAATAGTAAACGCACTAACACAATAATAATAATATTAATGATAATAATAATAAGAAGAAGAAGATGAAGAATTTGTAATAGAGTCTTGCATTCGGTCAGGTCTCTCGAACCCATTTTAACCGAGCCTTACCCGACCTGCGGTTCGGCTGGGGTCGGGTTGACACACCATTTTGTTTTGTTGCGGGTCGGATTCAGTTCTGGTTGACTTTAAATGTTTCGTGTTCAGATCTGAAATATGCCAATTAAAATAGATCATTAATTTAAAATAGCCAATAAAATTTTCTAAAAGATATCTAAGCATATCCAAGCACTGGATATTTTGGTTAAAATTATATTAAACTTGTATGGTTATTAATTGATATGGCAATTCAAACTTCATGGTTCTCAGATTAAAGGGAAGTTCTACATCTTTAACCTAAATGCATGTGACTTTTACAATTTTTTTTTATATACAGAGCCTTTCATTGAGGGATCAGTTAAAAGTTGAATTAAAGTAATTCGAGGTCAAAACCAGGGTGCAATGTCCTTTTTACGGCGATACCATTTTTAGCCGGTATCACCGATTCGGGGAATCACAAAATAGGGTTATTTCATCTAAAAATTTGAGCTAACTTTTATGGGTCAAACAACATTCTAAAGTACCGACGATACCGGCTAAACGGGGTTTCGCCGTAAAAAGGACATTGCACACTGATTTTGATCTCGAATTACTTTAATTCATCTTTTAACTGATCCCTCAATGAAAGGCAAAATCATGTGCAAAAATCTCAAACTTTGAAATTTAAGAACTGGGTCAATTTTTGTAGTACAGATGTCAAACTTTTTGTGTTATATCTGTTATGATATGAGTAAACTTTTACTAAATATAACTATAGGGACTGGGGGACCGTATAAAAAGTTAGTTCTCGTAATTTTTATAAAATTGATTTTTTACTTTAAATAGTGTCACAACATGAATATTTACCTCATTTGAAACGTTTTTGTAATTGGAACTATATGTCTACGAACAACGGTTTAGAAATTAATGGTCGGCGATAGATAACGCATTGCACCCTGTATATATAAAGAAAAGAGATACCGCCTTCGGACTTTTCGCATCATATTTATTGATATTTCATTTATATATTTAAATAAATTTTTGTGCGGGAAAAAAAAAAAGAAAATGAGTAATACACCTTGCGCGACAGGAAGTATTTGCAGGGGCACCTTGAAATTTCAATCGGGCGAGAGTTATTAAATTCTAAAACTTATAAAAATATTTAGTTTTAAAAGTTGATTTTTATCAAAATGGGATCATTTGAACAGAAAAAGTAATTTATTCGCTTTTGTTTCACCTTTTGCGAACTTAAAAAAGTAATTATTCAATGACAACTATACTTTTCATTGGTATAAGCTGTAACAAAAATTATTACCTAAAATGAAGGAAATCGGCGGAATAGTTTAAGAGAAATGTAGTCGCTCAATTTGGAAAACATGATTTCGCGAAAAACCAAGTTTAAAGTTTTACAATATCGGTTAGGTTAAACGATCAAAAAATATTATAATTATTGGTGTATCATAAACCCTCTTTAGGGCAACAGTCCAAATCCTTGAGGGTAACAATCTAGACACATCTTATACTATAATACGAGCAAAAATTGTGTGTGTATGTAAATTTTATCTTAAAAACGGCTCTAACGATTTTGACTAAATTTTGTATTTTACCAATTTCGTGCACGAGAAGACTAGTGGGTTAGGTCATGTGTTTGAGAAAATTTGATTAGTGGGCCATTTTGCGTCATAATGGGTCAAGCTAGTTATATCTATAAAACGGCTCAATCAATTTTGACTAAATTTTATATCCAACCGTTTTTGGGCACGAGAAAACTATTGGGCTAGGACACATGTTCGAGAAATTTTGATTAGTGGGTCATTTTTGGGTCACTTCGGGTCAAGCTAATTTTATCTAAAAAACGGCTCTAACTATTTTGACTAAATTTTGTAATCTACTGCTTTGTATTACGAGAAGACCAATGGACCAAGTCACATGTTAGAAGAAAATTCGATTAGTGGGTCATTTTTTGGTCACTGTGGGTCAAGCAAAGTTTACCTATAAAACGACTTTAATGATTTTGACTAAATTTTGTATTCTATCGTTTTCGGGTTCGAGAAGAGCATTGGTTAGGTCGCATGTTCGAAAAAATTCGTTTAGTGGGTTATTTTGCGTCCCTGTGGCTCAGGATCGTGCCAATTGTATCTAAACAGCAAGAATGATACAGTGAGAATAAAATATCGAATTGAACACAAGGCTAATTTTGACCGAGTTTAGCTCGGTCATCCGCGCTAATATAATGTATATCTATATATAGAAAATTTTGACCGAAAGAACTAGAACCTCTACTTAAATGAATAGTAAGCAACTGATATTTCAATTAGATGGCTAATTGACTTCTTTGCAAATTAGCTTGTTAATAATAAGTTGAAAAATTTAAAGTATGTAGTATAAAGCTCTTACCGAAACGAAAGAGGGCAAAAGTTTTTAATGAAGGTAGGAAATATTACTGAATTCGTTTTTTTCACCTCACTGCCAAGAACGGTTATGTGTTTCGCGCGTATCTGGGTATGTGGATTTCTTTATACCTTCGAAACATCCCAAAGGCTGGATGGATTTTAATGAATGAGGTCTCTATCAATTCGTCTTAATCGTCTGATGGTTATAGGATAGGTTTTGTTTTTATAAATTCAAAATTGCAACCGTAAAATACAAAATGGCGGTAGAGACGAAAAAAAAAATTTTACGCACCCTATTGAGTGGCATATCTTGGATAGGTCTTTCAAAATGAATACGATTTTCCATTGACTATTTTACAGTCAGAAGCTCCGTTTAAATATTATACAACCTGGAAGTTGTGTAGGTAGGATCTCTAGCTTTACTGCAACTCTAACCTTCATCGACATATATAGACCTCATCAAAACAGTGTTTATAGATAGGAACTAACAATTAAACACAACTTAAAAGTCATCAATACAAGTAAATAAAAAAAAATAGGAAGTAATATCAAAAATAGTTTCACATTGATGAGAAATAATTAATTAGTTCGCTTTTTACGCAGTCGGGTTGTTTGATTTTTTAAATTTAATTTTTACTTGTTTATTATTGTTTGTTTGCTTTTCTGTTTTTGTTTGTTTTGTTTTGTATTACTGTATGACTAGATGGGCTGTTTTTAATATGACGAACATAGACAAAAATACTTTCTATTGTTGAAAGCACTTCCACTTTGTTAAATCTTTTACGGGATCAAGGTTACTGCAAGTTATATAACTGCAAAAAAAATTATTCAGCCATATTTCCGCTCTATGTATCAGATAATTTTTTAAGCGTTGACAGACAATTTAAGGGTATTTTTACATCAAAACTTATAAAAGTAAAAAATCATCCTATTAAAACATTAAAGGTTTTTAAATTAGCATTACATTTTACAAATTCTTGAACATGACTGTTATAATATGAATGAAATTAATATATAATTGTGCTACACCATAGAAAATAATTTATACTCTATAGTGCATAAAACATAAGGATACAAATTTATTCAAGTATGCCCTGTTTTCAATATTTTATTTCACTCATTACCACAATTTGACGCAGTATTCACATATAAATTTAGAATGCTTAGAGATAATACAATATAAAGGGTGTCGATAATTAAACTAACTTACTTTAAAATTGTCTACAGACGAAACTATTGTTCATAAAGTTGTGAAATTTTGTGAAAAATATAATAAGAGGGTAGGATTTTGTTTAAGCGAAAAAAAAAATTAGTTTCAAATTTCGCCACCAGATGGCCTTTTTTAATGAATTACACATTTAGCACACATTTACGACAGTTTAGAAATTTTATTTATTAACTTTACTTGATCTTAAAGACAGTATTTCACGACATGATCTTAGCATTTCCGGCTAGCCGGGCGCCAGTGTTATATACGCATACATATATATACATATACGTATATATGTATATATATGTACATATACATGCATGTATATATACATATATATGCATTTATATATATATATATATATATGTATATATACAATATATATGTGTGTATATAAAACAACTGGCGCCCGGCTAACCGAAAAGTACCGCATTTCCCATAGCACAGTGCGGTCAATTGTGAAATATGCTGTTTTATGATTCCAGATGGTATCTAAAAATGATCCGTCATGCGGAACATGTTTGGTTGTAATAAAATTTGTAAACTAACGTGAATGTGTAATTCGTTAAAAACGCCCTCCGGCGGCGAAATTTTGAATTTTTGTCTCTCTCAAACGAAATCTCGTGCCTTCATTATGTCCTCCACAAAATTTCACAACATTCTGAACATTAGTTTCTTCTATATACAACTTAAAATAAGGTTACATAATTATGGACACCCTGTAGATACTTAAAAGTTTCAGCAGTATAACAATAAAAATGACTCTTATCGCAAGATATATTTTCGTAAAACTTTTCTAGAACCAAAAGCTTGGAATATATCAGTTAAAATATCTCATTTACTAAAGGATTTCAAGTAGAGATTGGATATTCCTGTTAATGGCAAGTTATAGTAACCTGATAAGATAAGGAAACTTCTAATTTCTGAGTTTCAGATAAAATTAATAGTAAACAACTGCTATTTCAATTAGGTTTCTAAAAGATTTTTCAACAAATTAACTTGTGAATAAGTAGAAACATTTTAAAGCTTTTAGTAAAGTTAAATTGAGAAAGTTCTTAACAAAGTCAAGGAGTGGTCTTAAAAAAGTTAGAGAAAGCTATATGCATTATGATTTTCGTAGGATAAACCTCAATATGGGAAGATACAGAGTGTTCCAAAAAGGAGTACCTATTTTTAAAAATGAATAAGAAACAAACGTATAGAGTTATTTAAAAAAATCTTGCAGGAAACGAATGTGTGAAGTCTGGAATTTTGTTTAGAACACTTTATTATGATAGTTCAAAATCTGACCGATAGATGGTGCTACAGAACATTTTTGTGGCTATATGAACAAACGGAACATGCGTGAGGACTAGACAGAAGTAGACGTGGTCAGTGAAAGTTCAGTAGTAGCCATTTCAAGGGAAACAGTAGTTGTTGTTGCGTAAATTCTTCAAAATGGTGTATTCGTTGGAAGAGTGAATTTTCATTGTTTTAGAATATCACCGATTGGGTGAAAGTTTCACTTCAACAAGAAGGAGCTTCCAGAAGAGATTAAATGTAAAGAAAGTTCCGCAGCCGACATATTATTGTGACGAATGGAGGACATATTAAAAATATTGTCATTTAATTTTTAACTATTGCTGATGAATGTAGTAGCCGAAGCGCCATCTGTCGGTAAGAATTTGAACTAACATAATAAAGTATTCTAAACAAAATTCCAGACTTTACACATCCTTTTCCTGCAAGAATTTTTTTTAATAACTCTATTCGTTTGTTTCTTATTCATTTTTAAAAATAGGTACTCCTTTTTGGGACACCTTGTAGTTTGTTAAAATCTAAATTACACTAGCCTGCAAAATTTGGGTTATGTCGCATTGCTTTACTTTTGGTAATTCATTCTTACGTATCTTGTAGCGCTGAATCCGAAAATGGCCTCCATTCTTTACCACCATGTCAGGATTTTTTGCAATTTTTTTTACTTTTTAACTTTGAAATTTACGATTTGCGAAAAATTCCGACATGATGGTTAAAAATGAAGGTTATTTTCAGATTTAGTGCTAAAAAGTACACAAGAATCAATTATCAAAATTTAAGAAACACAACCATCACATCTATTTTATACTGTTATTATTTCCTTACTTTGAAATTTATGATTGGCAAAAAATCCTGACTTGATGGTTAACAAGTAATATAAAAATTTTCTTTTTAAAGTCAATTCCTACTTAGGTGATCAAAGAAAAATTTAATATAATCCCGTAAGCTAATATTAGTTGTTGTTGCATTAAAATATCTCAATTTGTTGATTTTCTGTAAGAAAGTAGGTTCGCAATGAAAGTGTATGGGGATTTGGCGAAATATTAGAGATATCGCTAAGTTGGCGTCACTTTTGGTGACTCATTTTGGCCGACACATTTGGCGATATATCGCCAAGTTGGCGACAAACTTGGCGGTATTTGGTGACAGAACAGGGTCCCCTCTATGGTAACCCCCCTTATAGATATGAAGATGCATTAACTGCTTCAATAATCCATGGCCGCCATTTTGTCTCCCATAAAAAACTAAAATTTATTAATTAAAATTTAATTAATGAATTAGTATTTGAAAAATCTGTATTAACATCAATTGTTATCCAGTACAAGTTGAAAAAAATTTATTTCAGCTTGATAGGATGAATAATAAGTATTTTATTAACGATTGAAAATTTGAACAAGATATATATATAAATAATTAAATAAATAAATATAGGTAGAGTGTGAACTAATAGTAGGAATTGAAAAATGAAGGTCATTTTCGAACTCAGTGCTAAAAAATATATAAAAATCACTTATCAAAAGTTAGGAACCACAACCATTTCCTGTATCTTTCAGTATCAGATGTTCTCTATTTTTTGAAATTTTACCATTGAAATTTACGATTTGCAAAAAATCCTGACGCGATGGTTAAAAATGAAGATCATTTCGGATTCGACGCTAAAAAATACATTAAAATCAGTTATCAAAAGTTAAACAACAAAACCATCGCAGGCTTGTGATTATTAATACAAAGCGAATTTGCTTATAAATAGATAAAAAGTTGTGTAAGATGTATACAAAAAAATTTCAATGTATCAAAATTTACAAAAATGAAAGACAAATGATTTTAAAACTCTATATGTTTTTTAAAATGTTCTATAAATTGAATGAAATTCTAATATTATGTAGAACGTAGATTATATTTATATATTATGACATATACGTATCTCAATTTGTATAAAAATCATTATATATAACATGCGGTTTAACAATAAAACATAAGAACACAAACAATACTCATATGCAATGGATTATTTTACTAATTCGCTCATTATAATTTAAGATTTAAGCATCAATTTAGTTTGCTTGGAGTTAATATATAGATAGTTAAAAATGACAGCAGCATACTAATAAAAATACTTTTATCACGGGAGATTTTTTCTTAGTAAAACTTTTCTAGAACCAAAAACTTGGGATATACCAATTAAAATATGTCATTAAGTAAAATAATCCAAGCAGAGATTGCATATTTATATTAATGAAGATTCATAATAAAATTCCCATTTCATTATTTCAGATGAAATAAAGTAAAGTAACTGATAATTCCATGTTTTTTTAACAAAATTGTTTGTTAATAAGATTTAAATATTTTAGAAAAATTAAGCATTATAAAACTCAGTGAGAAGTGTAGAAGTTTTTGATAAAGATAAAAAATACAGAGCATAGCATAAGTCCGTTAGATTCTTTTTTACCCGACAGCCAAGATGGGTTATGAGTTTCACGCGTATATGGGTATGTGGATTTCTTTATACTCTCAAAACATCCCAACGGCTGGATGGATTTTAATTAATGAGGTCTCCATGGATTCGTCTTAACCGTCCGATGGTTATAGGCTAGGTTTAGTTTTTATAAATATCAAAATGGCGGCCGTAAAATACAAAATGGTGGTAGAGACGTAAAAAAAAATTATGCACCCTATTGAGTGGCATATCATTGGATAGGCATTTCAAAATGAAAAAGATAAAAATGTTTAATAATGATAAATAAAAATGTTTCATTGACTGTGTTACAGTCACAAGCTCCGTTTAAATATTACGCAATCTGGAAGTTGTGCAGGTAGGATCTCTAGCTTTACTGCAACTCTAACCTTCAAAGACATCTATAGGCCTCATCAAAACAGTGTTTATAGATAGGAACTAACAATTAAACATCACCAACTTAAAAATCACCAATACAAGTACATAAAAAAAACATATAAAATAACATAAAAAATAGTAACAAGTAACATAAAAAATAGTTTCATATTGATGAGAAATAATTAATTAGTTCCGGGTTTTTTCATTTTTTTAATTTAACTTTTACTTGTTTTTAAATGTTATATCGGGGCGCGGTTTTATCCCAAAAAATTGTCAAAGAAATGGATTTTTTGTATTTAAAGCAAAAAATATTTTGAATTTTCCATGATTCATTTTCCACAAAAATTTTCACAGTTATATTTTAAACCGTACTTTAATACGACAGTTTCTTAATTTTTTGTGTGTGTGTGATTTTTTTAAAAATGTGAATGGATTTATTTGATTGTCTACCGTTTATAGCTCGCTTACGGTGACACACAAAAAAATTTCGTTACATTATGGTCTTATGTGGTAAAATCTGTTCCAGTGCATTTTGATAATGTTAGAATACTTCAGACATAATGGATTGATATGCATCACTATAAGTAGCAATTATATTTCATTTACAGGGGCGTACAAAAGAATTTTGTTACATTATAATCTAAGAAGGAAATTCATTTACGATGCTTTTTAATAATGTTATGCTTCAAATGGACACTGCAATCTGAGATTTACTTAGAAAAGAATGTTTAACATACTCTTCTGTACTACAAGAAACATATCTATTTACAAAATGAACATATTTACAAATTTAGCAATAGTAGAAGAAATCCCCTCGGGGAAAAAAACAACAACACCCGTACATTTTTCACTCCCTCATCCTCCCGCGTCACATGAAGAACTCCGCGGAGAAATAAGCTAACAGCAGCTAATCACGGGAAATGAGGGAATGCCGTTACTACAGTCGCCTCGTTATCCCGACTATCTAATAACCAGAAAAAGTGTCGTCATAAGCGGAGTGTCGTGGTATCCGGAGTCGGAGAAAAATATGTTTATAAAAAGCTGTATTAATAATTAATTTAAGATAGGTATAAATTCATAACTGTTCATACAGTTTTAAGCAATAAAACATTATTATTAACCAATTTAAACACAAAAACAAAATTGAAAAGTATAAAAATCAGATTTATGATGACTTGTTTTTTTATTATTGTTACATGAAATCTTGATGAATTAAGATTTGTTTATCCCTAGATGTGCTTCCTACAATTCTTTTTTCAATATATACAATGAATTGTAATCAATATTCGCCGTTTCAGAAATGGGTGTTAGATCATTTCTGATCGTTTCAATGCAATGCAGTGCTTCATTTTTAGTCGGATGATAAACGCTGTGTAACCACAAGAAAGCTCCGCCTGACCAGAACAAAAAGACCGCGAATAGATTGATATGTCTATCTGGAGCTCAAGTTGGTCATTCATAGTGTATGGGTTTATTTATTCAGATGAAGGATTGAAGTAAAATTTCTCATTTATCTCAATACATATTTTACACACTTTTGTGAAAAGTCTGGCTAAGACATTTATTACCACTTAATTTACATACTTATAAGATGAATTATGAAAATTAGACAATTTTCCTAAACCGTCGGTATATCCGGAGTGGAAAATTGTTCAACGACTTAAAATCCGTAGTTTATTTACATTAATATCATATACAGAAAATCGGGACTTTGAAAAACTGACATGATAAACGGAGTAACGTGAAAACCAGGTGTCGGAATAACGGGGTCCGACTGTACTTCAGATATAAGAAATTATAAAGCATCACAGTTGCACTACAAAACTTTTTCTATAGGTTAAATATTTCGCAGCATTTATCTTCATTTACAGAGATGGGCAAAAGTATTCGGTTACAGAACGGACTATGATAGATTTCATTCTTTGAAAAAGAAAGAAATTTCATAATAACATTCTGTTAGTGTTGGTAAGTTGTTTCATAATCTATGGATGATTTTTCGTTCTTGTTTAATATTTTTATGAAATTTAATCTTGGACTTTAATACATACACTACGAAGTTTACTTAAAGACGTAGACAAAACATAAAAGATGAAACTTTTAAAACATTTAAAATACAAAAGCTAAGAAGCAAAAAATCTCAAGCCAACAGATTTCAGCTACACTGTAGCCTCCCTCGGGGTAATTCTTTTCACTGTCGAGAAACTCAAAATATCTATAGATTTCAAAAGTCATAAGTAAACATATTACGTTGATCTTGCTGGTACCGTTGCGCCATTTATCAAAATAAAAACTATTAACTGTACGAAATTTCTTTAACCTTGAGTTAAAGACAATTATTACGTTGTTTTAAAAAAAATTCAACCACAACTTAGGTATGTTATACGATACTCCATCGTTCCAGACATCATTTAATCTTATTTCAATCTACATTTTAAGACATAACGGTATTCCATTTTATTATTTTTTATGAATTTTTGAAATAGTGAACAAACTTGCGCCACACCCTGCACTCTCAGAAAAAACTGTAAATTTATGAGCGTTTGCCCTTCAATTTTCACGGGCAACAACCTTATTTGATGAAAAACGGTCTGATCCATTAAATAAGCCAGCCTTATCCCTTAGATACTTAGAAAATTAAGGGCAATCAACATATTTTTACAGTTCTAGCCCATCTGTTAGTAAAAATACGGTACGACCTCATACATTTTCCTCCGCTAAGGTATAATCCTTCATTTTAGTTGTGTTTCGAAAAATAACGTCACTTAATCGCGACCGTAACATATTTTTTGACCCGCCAAAAAAGCAATTCTGTGATGATTATCCAACGTGCTACGTACTACGGAACAGTAAGAAAAGTGTTATTGTGTTTTAAAGTGCATTATATCTTGTTTTACAGGCTGCACAAAATGATGGACATGTTCTTTTTTTTTTTCCTTCTTTTACGGGCTATGACTGGAATCTCTGCTGCCAGCCTCTGCCCGTAATTTTACAGGGATATTTTTAACAGAGTGTATTGCCAAATGCGGTATAATTATTGTTTGTATTACAGCTTGTTTAGACAGATTGTTTTTAATAATACAGAGTCACAGAACGTGTCAATTTTCAAAAGCTAGACATTAAATAGTACACAAATTTTTATCTTCACTTGCCTTAACATATTCTTAACATCATTCTCCGCCAGTCCATTAACTTCGAGCTTCTGCAATTAAGTTAATTGCGACCTGAAAACGTTCACAGCAATTTTTCCCTTGAAAAGGTGATAAATGGAACTCTTCGTTCATTCTTTTATAATCTTAATTAAAGGTGTGTTTCCATTATTCTAAAGACCTTCTTGGCGATGTCTTTCTCTTGAATTTTATCTAAAAGTGTATGTAAATGCCTTCTTATGCCAATCAATTTCTAGGTTGAAATTATCTTGATTTTTATATTCTCATATGCATTCATAAAGTTATATGCAAAAAGTCTTTATGCAGGCATAAAGTCATATGAATTGAACATTGCTCATCTTTTATCGGCTTCGTTTAAATTTTTATATCGGGCCGGTCGGTGCGCTTAGTTATCTTACGGTCCCGGCTCACAGTGGATCAAAGTATAGGCAATGTCGAACTTAGGATTATCACGATAGAATAAACCTATATATATGATGTGTTTTGTTATATTTAGGTTTAAATGAGTAAAATAAATGATACTGAAAGCATCTGCATGGTTTTTACGAACAATTTCGCACTTTTTGTCGCAAACAGGAAGTTTAGGGAGATGATGAATATTTAAAATAAACTGGAAAAACAAAGCATGCAGTTTTTACTTATATACAAATGACATTTGTGGAATATTTAAAACACTTGTTTAATTTTAAATTGGCAGCATATGCGATATTTATATAACTGTTTAAAATCTTTCTACAAAATTGCAACATTCTACTGCAACATTTTAGAACTTATTTCAGTGTATATTTGTTATTATTAGGTTTGATTTTTTTTAAATTATCTTGTAGTAATATTAATTTTAGCATATTTCTTTTTTATTTGAAAGAAGAATATTTCATTTTGTGTTTTTTCTGATATTCTTTTTAAATATGATAACAAACAGTGATTTGTTTCCGTTTTTGAAGAATTTAAATGATGGTTTTAGTTATGAAAAATCAATGCTTAGTTTTGTAAGCGAACCGTACTAATTGCCTCAGAAAATGATGAAGAAAATTTAAAGGAGCGTTTACATATGTTTTGTGTAAATGCAAAAGATAGCTGGCTGAAATCTGAACGAAAATTAGATCGTTTCAATAATAAAAACTATTCTTCACTTGAGTGCTCCTTTAAAGTTGGTAATGAGCTTAAACCATTTGCAGAAATCAACGTCACAAAAATCTTTTTCAGACGTAACCGAAACTCATGAAAGAAGACTAACTCAAAGGTTCAGAGAGGATACTCCTGGAGAAGCTAAATTAAGAATAATCAAAGAGAAAAATTCAACGCGAATTCAGAAAAAAATTAGGTTTGCTAATAGGCGTTGTTAAACGGGGAAGTGGTTTGACACACGATGGAAACACTGCAACGACATTTTTTGCTGAGTTTGAAAAGACAGATGAGATCACTGAATTGGATAGAGAAACTCATTAAACGTTTTGCAATTATAATGCAAGTGATCGCCTGTGACGAAGTAATTAAGGCCAAAAAATTTGGCAATTTCGTACTAGGAACATCTAAACAATGCGCCTCAAAGTATGGTTAGTATTATATGCCAGCTTCTGTACATAAATTACTAACTCATGGAAAGGATGTGATTAGAAATTTCGCTGATGCAATTGGATAATAATAGGAAGAATCTAGCGAAGCTCGAAATAAATAGTTTCGAAGGTACCGGGAGTCCCATAAGAGAAAAATAAGTTGAAGAGTAATATAACGAAGACTTATTGCACCATTTGCTAATAACATCTGACGTTTTGATTTCAAATATTAGACACAAAATAAAATACATTCAAAGGAACAGAAATTTTCTAGAATCATTGGAACTTTTACTTTAAAATATGACATTTCATCACTGACATAGCAGCGCATCCATTTATTAGAGTGCATTTAACCCTCTAAGAACCTTTGCACTTTTCAGCATTTTCATGTAAACATTTTTATAACCAGAAATACGAGTATATTAACTTTCATTTCGCAGTTTAACGCTAAACAGGGGCGTAGCTACCGGGGAGCAGTTGGAGCAAATTGCTCCAGGCGCACGAATCCTAAGGGCGCAAAATGAAAAAAAAAAGTGAAATAAAGATTTCTTAAAATATTTGCATATTTTTTTCATTATTAAAATCCGACATTATAGATGAATCTTGTTACAATCAGCGTATTCAGCTATGATATTTTACTTCGTGTTTAAGCTCAACTATTTCGATTTAAAACATGTTTTCATACACAGTTGAAAGAAATGACTTCTATTCAGGAAGTTTTAATTTTAATTCATACCATATTGCAGCCTCAAGTAACTTCTCCAACACCGTTTCAGCATGCCTGATTTTTTTCTGTAACTTTTCTGCAGGCGACTGTTGAATATTTTCAGATCTTAAAGTAATCAAAACTTATTTAACAGGGTTCTCATCGGTCACTTTCCTGGCTACCAGTATTTCGAAAAAATAATCTTTCTGGTACATTTCTATTAAAAATATTTTAGAAATTTATCATCATGATTACTGTACGGAAATGATGATAGCCAAAGAATTCACAGCTTGAGAAACCTATATGTACGATGTAACAGTAGTAATTTACGATAATTATTTTACGATTTGGATAACAAAAATAGCCAGACAAGTTGAAGAAAATTATTGACTCTTTTACAGACGAAAACCAAGAAAACGAAAATTTTGAAGGGGTTTGTTTTGTGGAAACTAAACATGCATGAATACAGATTACAAAACAATAATAAGAGCTGGATTTAAACATATTCCAGTCAGCCCACTGCGACAAAATTTAGAGGAGAGGGGGGTGAGGGGAAACAGAACTTAAATTTTGTGATTATTGTTTTTGAGATTTTGAAAATATTGCAAATGTCAAATGCAGAATCGATAAGCTTCAAAAATAGAGAAAAGTTAAGTACCAAATTCAGTGTTCCTTAGGGCCTTATTATAAGCCTATGCAAAAATACACCACTTTTTGTAACAGTATTTTTCCGCATTAAATCTTATTTAATCGCAGAATTTGAGGATTAAATAAGGCAGACTGGCCCGCCGGGCAACCGACCTGCGTGTCGGGGCGCCCTAAACCAAGTAAATCTGGAGTAAATCTAAATAAAATTTAAATCTAAATAAAATACCAAGTAAATCTAAATAAAATTTTATTTTATTTAGTTTTTGTAAAATCATTTATTAAGCATTTGTTTGAAATGTATAGGATTCGTGTATTCGTACAATGGATTGTTATTTCCCCTATATAAATGTGTATTATATTGATTTTTGTGCTTGATGTGCAAAAGTATTTATAAAGAATATTTTCGGCAAAGAAAATGTAATTCAAACATTGTTTTCTGTTAAAAATTACATTTTAATATGAAAACGGGACTGTTTCAATATTGTTTATAAATGTGATAATCAGAACGGCGGTCAGCAATTTTGTATATACGTTAGAGCAAAATTGTTTTTTTGTTTTTGTTTTTTTAACCAATTTTTCACGCAGTCATTGAGCACGTATTTCAGACAAAATCGTGTTAAAGATACGTGACACGACATATTTTTCCCTTCATTGACTAGTTTTTCTGCTTTCGTCGGGAAATTCCGTTGAAAACGCCAACTTTGACAGTGTTTTCTGTAAGATAGATTGTGTTTACAAAAAATACGAAAAACATATTTCGATTACAAAGTTTCTGAATAACAACGCCTGCCAGTTTCATGCGTTCTCGAGCAAAAATTAATTAAAACGTATGTCATAAAATTGCCCCTTTGGATTTAAGAACAGCCTTAAGAAATAAAATCATACAAATTTCAGGTTCATTTTAAGAATATTATCACGGGTCCGGACAACACCGGGTGGGTCAGCTAGTCTATACTAATAAAAGAAAGTTTCGCTCTGTGTGTGGTGGCTAGCGAAATATATTGTACGTAGAAGTCTGAAGTAAGGATTGGCGCTCAGATTTTTAAATTTTTATGACCGCCCCCCCCCCCCCCAGAGCACCTTTCAATTTGTATGCCCTGAATTGCTCAGAACTTGCCCCTTTTTATCCGATCTTCTTCGTTTTGGGGGCCCTTTTCCCATTTAGTTATTCTCCGTTTCCACATTTCAGTTAAGACTCTGGGCCCCTTGCATTTTTTGTGCGCCATGCATTTTTCACACCCTAATATTGTCAACCTCTCAACGCATAACTTTAAAATTGAGACTTGGACTCCTCTCCTTGGGCCAGCACCCTCATATTTTTATTGGGCACCTATTACCCTTTTTTAAGAATTACCCCCATTTTTTTTTTTTTTTTTTTTTTTTTTTTTTTTTTGCGCTTCTTTCAAATTTTATTCGAATTATTAATGCATACCCTATGCTTAATTTCGACTTATTGAGACCTAAAGCGCTAAGTACTAGAACCTTTGAACATGTTTTCATCTTAGGGCACTGCTCACAACTATCAATTGGCCCCTTTTGGACCTACTATTATATTTCCCTTAAAAATGGTCTGATTCACTAACTTTTTTTTGTAACAACGTCTTAGGAAATCCAGCTACTACACGAACAACATAAAAATTTTTTAGACTTCAGCTACCACCAAATTTGAATATTAATCGCCTTCGTGGGGCCCTTGCCCAACTACATTCCAGTTGAGACACTGGACCCCTTGGGCTTGGTACAAGGCCACTTGAAGTTTTTGTGCTCTAAATTGTTAATAAATTGCCCCCTTTTAATCCGACCTTTCGTTTTTGGGACTCTTTTTCCATTTAGTTTTTTTTTTCGTTTCTACATTTCAGTTAAGACACTGGCCCCATAGGGTAACTTTGTGCACCATGCATTTTTCACCCACTAATTGTGTCACATTCTCAATGTATAACTTCAAAATTGTCTCTCCCCGAGCCAACACCTTCATATTTTTATTGGGACCCTACGGCTTTTTTTAAAAGTATTTCTTTGAAAAAAATTTCGAATGATTAATACTTATACCCTATACTTCATTTCGACTAATTGAAAATCTAAAGTGCTAAGTACTAGGACCTTCTATCATGTTTTCATCTTAGGACTTGCTCTCAATTATTAGTGGGCTCCTTTTGGCCCCCTATTATAGCTCCTTTAAAAATGGTCCGATTCACTAGGATTTTTTTCCTAACAACTACTTAGGTCCTCCAGCTACTACATGGATAGCAAAAAAATTACTCACACTTCAGCTACCACCAATTTTAAATATCAATCGCCTTCTCACGGTTCTTGGTTCAGTTTCTTTAAAATTTATTCGATAGTCTTGCAATTTTCTTAAGCATGGTTCTAGGGTCCTCCGGCTACTTTATAAACCACTAAAAAATTTCTTTATACTCCAGCTACCACCTTTTTCATATATTAATCTTCTTTTTCGGCATCAACTTAAGTTTACAGTATACAGTCGTGAATTAAAATTCGCGCTACTGTTAAAGGTAAGTGGTTAACTTTAGAGGGAATGGAATTTCATCCGTAAATTAAATATCACTTTAATGTTAAAGGTAATTCGTTAAATTTACAGGGTGTGGGGAAGACAAGCACCTTTCACTGCTTAGGGGTGCATTCTTTCCTCGGGTTCTAGAGGCCCGATTTTAACGGGAATTGGTTCATTCAATCTAGATTATGATCCAGCTACTTTCTGTATTATGAAAGTTTTTCTTAGACTTCAGTTACCAACATTTTCGAACATTAATGGTGCATTCTTTTCTCGGGTTCAATGTGCCCGATTTCAACGGTAATTGGATAAATAAGCTTAAGCTTACTATTCAACTACTTTCTGCATTATGAAAGTTTATCTTAGACTTCTGTTACCACCATTTTCGGACATTAACGACGCATTCTTTTCTCGGTTGTTATGGGCTCTATTTCAACGGAAATTGATCCTTTCAACTTAGCTTACGATTGTTTTAAAGATCATTAGTTCCACCGCCAAGATTCGCATTCTTATCTCGGGTTCTATGGGCTCGATTACTACGGGGTTTACTCAATCAACTTGGTTTTCGATTGTCTCCGGCGCGTACGGAACACTCCTGGCATACACTGCCTTTGGTAGCGGCGACCCAGGCCACAAGTTCGTTCAGAAAGCGTTTTGTCGGGAACACACTAGACGCTGTCGAAGGCAGTGGGCCACCCCTAAAACCAAGTTCATTTGAACTACTTTATATGAACATATAAAATCATTCAAAATTGAGTTTTGTTTACGTTATTATAACGGGCCCGGGAAACGCCGGGCGGGTCAGCTAGTTACACACACACACACGCATATGTATATATATACCGGGTGTCCCAAAAAGGACTGACTGATTTTAAAATTCAATAACTTCCAAACGGTGACAGATATTAAAAAAATTCTTGCAGGAGGGTTATGCATAAAGTCAAAAGTTTTTTTACAGTGATTTTCGATTTTAGTTCGAATTACAAACAATAGATGGCGCTGCGATCAATAGAGGCTAAATTCAGGCTCGATTTTTGGTACTTCGTGGACCGGATAATACATTTCCATCTCCTTTTTCTGCATGGAACAACAGAAATGACCAAAAATCGAGCCTGTATTTAGCGACTATTGCTTACAGCGCCATCTATTGTTTGTAATTCGAACTAAAATCGAAAATCACTGTAATAAAACTTTTGACTTTATGCATAATCCTCCTGCAAGATTTTTTTAAATATCTGTCACCGTTTGGAAGTTATTGAATTTTAAAATCAGTCAGCCCTTTTTGGGACACACGGTATATATATATGTGTGTGTTACTTCAAAAAAAATTACGCAGAACTTTTTTGAGTGACAAGAGGGCGCACAAACTTTACTTGCTCCAGGGCGCTGAATATGTAGTTACGCCACTGACGCTAAATTAGTTTTTTACATCATTTCGTCCTAGAAATTTCTTACAGCATAATCTTCTTTAAAAATATTTTTGTGTACAGCCAATTTAACATGTTTTCTGGAAACGGAAAATTACGGAATAGCCGCTTCAAGTCCATTTATTTCGAAAACGCGCAGGTTTGCGTAAAAAATCATCCATACCACACTAAAGTACAGGCTTTCAGGAATACCAACATGAGTTTGAAATTTTAAACAACTTTAAACAATTTAAGTTATGTAACTTTGAATTTTACGATACCATTAAGTCTATATGTGTTGTTCCTAATGTAGAATGAGACATAAAATTCAATCAAAATTTAGTGAGTAGTGGTTTAAAATGTGCTTTAAGAAATTAATAATTATATTTTAAATGAGTTATTAGTAGAGGTTATTTAGGTTCCATTTCTGATCATAGCAAAAAGTCACTAAAATTCGCTGAAAAATTCCTCTGCTGAAAGGTGTATATTCCGAGCTACACAAATACGGTATAATTTTGTATAATTTAAAAAATAAACATATATTCATATTTTGTAGATATTCTTTTAATATATTTCATTGTAAAAAATTAGTTATTTAATGATTATTTTTTGGCTCTATGTTCGCATTTTCTTAAGGATTGATCCACTGTGCGGCTGGCCCGTTTAACTTTTTTGTTGGCCCGGCCCACTAAAAAAATTTGTCCGGTTTATTCTACCGGTCCAGTTCTTTTGAAATTTTGCCTTCAGTTTACCGGACCGTGGGCTGGGCCGAATACGATCCTCGGACCAAGCCTGGGCCCGTGCAGACCTCTAATGTAGCCTCGCTCGTAATCACTGCTTGGTGAGATGCATAGTTGAGTACCAGTAAAAGGTTCGAAGAGCTAAATTTTGCTGGACATGAATAAGGTAATCGCTATGTCAAAGGTACAGAACCTCTAGTCCACAGACAGGACAATTTAATTTTGACAGTTTTTCAAAGTTATAAAGCTGTTCTTCTGCGTCATTTTAGGTCTAACAAGGAAGGTCTCCTTACTGGACATACTCAGAATATTTTGAAAAAATTACCAAGTAAACTACTTACGTATATAATGAAGGATCCGTCAAATTTAGCGGCAGAATTACAGTAGCAAGGCTGTAAAAAAATAAAATACTTTCGAGTATTTGGCGCGAAAAGACGAAAGCGTCATGCGATTTGGCGAGATGTACTTTTCCTCGCGAAAAGCAAACGATTTTAATGCACCTGAAATTTATTCATTAAATTTGATATTTAACTTTCATTATAAATATATATATATATGTGACGGGGAAAAGGAGACTCATACTCGAATAATAACACTTGCTAACTTTAAGAATTAATTATATTAAATGAACTATTTACACTATATACAATTACAATTAAGTAGAACATAAATGAAATTAAACACTCATTCGTCTTAATGCGTCTAAACGTCGTTGAGAGCTCGGTGTTTTGCAACCACTCTTTTACCTTCTTTTCCCGCGTCTGTCGAATGTTCTAAAAAGGGTATTCTTCTACGCCGACTCGTGGCGCTGCCGTCGTCTCTTACAGACTGTTGCCACAGGTCACACTCGTCCATCCTGATACGCACGACCTCGTGCGCACCATACACTTAAACACAAACTTAAAAAAAAAATACTATATCTTTAAAAAAAAATTACACAGAATAAAACAGAAAAAAAATATAGAGAGAAAAAATGAAAATCGTCGTCAATGCCGGTTAGCATTTCGTCTTCCATCTCGTCTTAAATGGTACTCGTCTTAAATCGTACCCGTCTTTACTTTGTACTCGTCTTAAAAAAATATACTCGTCTTAAATACAAAAAAATATACCCACCTATATACGTCTTAAAGTGGTACGTCTGAAAAACAGAAAGAAAAAAAACACAAATCGGCATCTTCTAATCGTCGTCTTCCTTTTTTTTTAAAAAAAATGAAACTTCATGCAGAAAAAAAAAATTAGAGTCTGTAATCAAATAAAGTCACAGAATGTTCATATAACAAAAAAAAATGGAGCTGTCCACAGTTCTAAAGTTCTTTATGCAAAGCACAAAAAAGTAAAAAAAAAATGTCTTTGTAGTTCACAGAAAAAAAAACCCACAATACTTTACGGAACACACTTTTCAGCAGCAGCATTGAAGAAAACAAAAAAAAATGACATCTCGGGGATAGTTGAATCACAATATTTCACAAACACATATTTCACAAACAAAATTTTAACTTTTTGTTAAAATTATTCTTGATGTAAACACAGGTGATGAAAAAAAAGAAGAAACACACAAAAGAAAATATTTTGTAGAAAGACGAATTCATGAATTTTTTTTTTTCTTTCTCTTTATATAACGGAAGGGAAGAAAGGAAGAAGAAAAGTTCCTTGATACAGACATTCTTCTGAAATTACAAACAGTATCAGTAGGAGCAAAAGAAACCTTTTTTGATTCACATTTTGGAGCTTCTAACACATCTGTTAAGCTGTTGTCTAAATTATCATCACATATAACTTTATTTGAAAGGGTATCAACGCCTATTTCTTTAGTTGTTTGAAAATTAGGCTGGGTTTTCTTCAGAATGCTAGGAGAAGAAAGATCAGGACTAAAAATCAATTTTCTAACATTTTCATGTATAGGACTTTTGATATTTTCTTTATGAGACACTAACTTTTTAACATTTTTAATTTTATTAGGCTTCATATTTTTATCTTTTGATGGTACTAAATGTTTTTGGGATGATTGTTTAAACAAGTCATCTTTGCTACTGCTTTTTATATCTTTTGGCTTTTTTGAGGATTTCTTTTCTACTTTTTTGGAATGTAAAGCATCTACAGAGCATGTCAAATGATCATTTTTCCTTTCTTTTTCTAAGGGAACTTTATGACAATTGATAAGATCTTCAGTCTTTTCAGAAGATTTATCAGTTTTAGTAGAACTTACTATTTTGACAGGATCTTCAATTGAATTAACTAAGTATGCAAACAAATTATCATCAGATGTTGGCTTACTAAGGGAAATACCATCTTTATTATAAAGCAAAGTACCTTGCGTAATTATATCAGCACCAATAATAAGAGGAAAATTCATATGATGTTTACTAATTATATAAATATTTATTGAAAAAATGTTATCATCTATATTTATATCACCCTGAATCGAGCCAAGTGGTGTGGTACTACCACTACCAAAACTAGTTAATGTTAAACCGACCGGTGTTAACGTAGGCAAATTCATCTGTGAATATTTATCTTCACGGAGCAAAGTAAGATTACTACCGGTATCGATAAGAGCATCAATTTCGACACCCGAAATTTTAACTAATTTATGCATTTCTTGTCGAGAATTTTTCTCGGAATCCACATTATTCACTTGTATTTCAGGGTTACGTGCCTCAGTAGAACACTTATTATCAGAGGCTTTATGCCCAAAAGAATTACAGCTAAAACATCTAAATCCCTTGTTCTTGTGAGAACAATACTTAGAAATGTGGTCTTTTTCCCCACAATTAAAACAGATTTTAGTGTTTTGATTTCTTGAATTATTTGAATGAAATGCTGGCTTTTCAGCATCCGCATGTTTTGGTTTAAATTTAGGAACATTCTCGTGAACAAATTTATCAAAGTTCTGTTTCGAGTTCATATTTTGACAATGATTTATATTTCTACCAGAAGCACTTTTTGAGTGGTGTGTAATCTCTTCGTAAATTTTCAATTTTCGTTTAAATTCATGCAAATCTTAACAATCGTAAAGTATGGACTTATTTTGAGGAGAATCAGGAATGCCATTGATTATGTAACGTATAAGTGACTTAACATCAATATTGGCCCGTCCAGCCATTTCTTTCATAATTAAGAAATACTCAAAAAAAGATTCCTCTTGCCTAATATGCCGATGACTAAGCATTTCGTGTATTTCAGCCGAATTAATCTGAGAACCAAATTCGGTAACTAAGGCATGTTTCAATTCAGGAAAAGAACGAATGTTGCTTTCGCTCTTAGCGAATAAAGAAGCAATGCCTCCGAGCGCTCTTTGCGCAAAAATGAATTTTTGCATTTCGCCTAAATTAAAAGAGGAAGAAAAGGATTCGAATTTTTGCAACCATAAATGAATATTTTCATACCTCTCTCCATTGAATGTAGGTACCAGCGATTCAACATCGCGAAAATTTACTGACGGCATAAACATAGAATCCTGAGCAATGTTTGAAGCATTAATAGCATATTTACTGGTAAATTCAGAAATTTTAATATTTGACTTATCGTTTGGCACTGGCGAATTGTTGAAAATTTCTTCCGATTCGCCATCTGTATCAACATTAGTTTCAATATGTTTTTGGAGGGATTCCAAATTAGTTAAAAATGTAATTATGCGTTTAGATAACTCAGTTTCTGTGCCATCTGTTTCGATGCGTAAAATAGTGGCAATAGTTATAAGTTCAAGTAAAGAAAAATTTTTAGCGGTTTCCTCTACTTTACTCGTAAATTCATCATCGGTTTCACAGAATGGAAATCCCGTAAATGTTCTTATTCGCGATCGATTTAAACGATCGCCTTCAGATGAAAACAAAAGTTTATGGAATAATTTTATTCGATTCGTCTTTTCGTTTTTCAATGCAAAAGCGATGACTGGAATGTCATTTAAAATCATGATGAAAAGAAAAAACAGTAAACAGTACTCACCCACTAATTTCTGTCGTTGAAAAAAGATGAATCGATTTCCAGTTTGGAATAATATATTGCTCCAGTTATTTCAAAACAACTAAAGAGTTGGCCAGTTGCCAAGGCTGTAGAAAAAAAATTGTATTCTTCACACACGACATGACCTTTATAAATTTACAGCTCCGGCTTACTTTCTGAAAGATTTTTGGCGTCGTTATAAAAATGATACTTGACTTGTCTAGGGTAGAGAATTGAAGAAAAAAAAATAATCCAATCCATCCCGGCTCAAGCCCTCATGTGACGGGGAAAAGGAGACTCATACTCGAATAATAACACTTGCTAACTTTAAGAATTAATTATATTAAATTAACTATTTACACTATATACAATTACAATTAAGTAGAACATAAATGAAATTAAACACTCATTCGTCTTAATGCGTCTAAACGTCGTTGAGAGCTCGGTGTTTTGCAACCACTCTTTTACCTTCTTTTCCCGCTTCTGTCGAATGTTCTAAAAAGGGTATTCTTCTACGCCGACTCGTGGCGCTGCCGTCGTCTCTTACAGACTGTTGCCACAGGTCACATATATACATGACAAAACTATAGTTAAATCAAACTAAAACTGACAAAACTAATGTTATTTACATTAAATTTATTTTAACAAGTTCAATATGAAACATTTTTATCTTAAAGCGTATTCGACATAAAAAAAAGCATTTTTCGAAATTTCATTTCATCGCCAACCGATGATAAATCGCCAAATAAACGAAATTTTCATTATTTTTTTACGAACGTTCTGTCGAGGTTCCGCCAAATTTTTTTATAAACATATATATTCACATAAGAAGAACATTCTGTAATTTTTTCAGATTTTTCTGAATATGCCCGCATGGAGACCTTCCTTGTAAGTTTTGAATAAGCATTTCTGAACTTTCCGTTATATTACGCTGTGATTGAGTTATCAGCTCATTTAAATTATTTTTTCTTTCTGAATATTTCTCGAAATAAGTATTGTGCTGTCCTAAGTACTGGTCTATTCGACTTTCAATTGACGGGTAACCCGTTATCGGAGAAATACAGAGTGGCCATAAAATAATGTCCCTGTTTCAATGACATATTATTTCTGTTTAATTTAGACTATTTACAACAAATCAAACATCAATTCGAAGGTAAATTAACCTTGTTTTTCTTACAAATATTCAATAGGTGCACCTTTAGTTATATGCCACACATCCAACCTAAAGTCCAATTCTTTCCACCAAATTTCGGTTTAAAAATCCCGAGTCATGGAAGCAGCATTTTCGCCGATCCCAACCGTTATAGTAAAAATTAGAAACTGCGCATGCGTGGGGACTCTGATTGAAATTCTGTTGCTAGCAAACTTGTACAGGGTTATCGAGGTTGCTATGTCAATTGGCGATTACTTTTTGGCGTTCGAAAATATTTCGATGTCTTGTTATTGTGAAACGGTGATACAGTATAGAGCTTACGTAAACTTATTTGATTTTAAATTTATAATGAATTTACCTAAACAATATACGTATATTCCTTTCAAAAATTATAAAAATATTTTCTTAAACAGTTTTGACTCTTTTTCTTCTAACTTTAATGTGATTTATAAATAAATAACAATATCACCTATATTAGATAATAAATTGTTATGTTTGATAATTTAACATTTTTCTCAATATCGCAACTACTTCTAGATATAATTTACAGATAATCTAAATTGGTAATTAACAACCGCAACAACAAAAATATTATTATTATTAGATTGACAGTGGTGTTTTAAGTTTTAGGACTTGAGATTTTCTTATGATATTTTACTTTTTTGTGAATCTAGCTACTTAAATCTCCAATATTAATTTATAGTATATTTTAAATCTGTTTCCTGGTTTATTCACATAAAGATACTTAAATAGTTTATTGAAATATTTTAGCATTACTGATAGTATGTTAGATTTTATAATATTTATTTTTTATCATTATTAATGTATTGTAAATAAATATTACCAGATATTAATAGTATAGTTGTATCAATACTAATAAAAAAGAGATACTATTTATAATAAATATTATCTATATTAGATAAATAAATTTATAATATTACAAGATATGTTATAAAGAGATATTTTATAATACATACTATAAAATATTAAAATACTATCTTAATTATATAATTATAATTTTTTTATTAACTATTATTATTTTTATAATATTAATTTTAAAATATTTTGTAAAAAAAAAAAAAAAAAAAAAAAAAAAAAGAAAGAAAGAAAGAAAGAAAGAAAGAAGAAAAAAAAAGAAAAAAAAATGCTGTTATGTAGTATTTAAATCTGTATATATATTTATTTTAATCATTAAATGGTTTACTGAAATATTTGATCATTATTGATATTTTTATAATGTTATAGTATTTATTTATTATCAACATTAAATATTTTCATTATAAGTAAAACAGGTGTAATCCATAATAAATATTATCTTCTTTATTGTCTAAAGAAGATATTTTATAAATAAATATCATAAATTATCATTAATTTTCAATGAAATATTGATATGTAAAATTTCATTTATTGAAATATATGGATAGTCTTACATTACTAATATAATAATAATAATATTTTGATAATAATCTAAGTATTAATATTATTGTATCATTATATTTTTAATAATTTGTTATTATCAAACCAATTACCTATAAATTACAGTGACATATTTAATTTTATAATATAATAACAACGATAATTTGATAATTATAAATTACAAAATATAATAATTTATCTTTATCAAATGTTCTATATTCAATATTCTATTATTTCATATTCAAAGATGCTATAATTATTTATAAATTGCATGAAAATTACATAATAATATGCTATCAATAAATAATTTGAAAACAAAATATTAAATCTAATTAGCTATTTGGAATATCTAAACATTGTTTTTACTTATTAATTATAAATAGTTAATTACATAATTAATGTGTATTATAACTTAATTTGATAATAGTATAACTAAAATGAACTCTATTTTAAATTAAAAAAACTCTTAATAATAATTTATATCTTTGCAAAGTAATTTTTATTTTTTATAAATGTATGATGTTACATATTATTAAGGTACACTTTGTATATGGAGTGAAATAAAAGAGAAAGATAACCAATATAAGATAAGACTATTTATTTGAATGTATCCCTAAAAACAGTTTCATATAAATTCTTTATTAATTTTTATTCACCATAATTATAATGTGACAAAAACATCATATCATGTTAATCATTAACTGAAAAAAATCTAAAGAAGTATAAATGATATTGATGATGGATCAAATAATATCACTCCCCCCCCCCCCTCTCCACACAAAAAGAGGAAAATAAATTATTGTGCTGCCATCTATGTCCAGAGATTTAAACGAAATTGGTTATTAAAAGAAAAAAATCGCATGGCTCTAGCGCAGTGTTTCCCAACCTTTTATTGGCCACGCCCCACCGAAGCATCTGTAAAAACACGATGCCCCCCCCCCCCTCTCCTCCGCACTCTGTACTATTTATTAAGTAAAAAGTGAATTGTATGATTTTAAAATTTAAAAGGTATATATGATGATGTATATGCATTTATTTAACATATAAGAGGCCTGCACTAGAGCCATATATATTTAATATTTATCTATTTGCTTTTCTAATGCTAAAATCAATAAATTTTATAAAATTTGTAGTACCCGGTTTGAATAGTTCAAATATTTTTTAGGTTAAATATGTTCAAAACAGTCTAATTAAATTTAGATATACCCTTAACTAGTTTTGCGTGTAAAAGCTCCTTCTGTGACGTATCGCAGAGAGAACAAAAATAAGACTAATTTAATAAATAATTAAAAGTGGTGTGAAAAATTTAAAAACAACCTTAATAACCGGAAAAACTGTAGAAATTTTTAATAATGAAAAAAAAAATAAAATAAAAAAGGTAAAAAGAGAGGAAATTCTCAAAATTTCATTAATGGTTTTTCATAAAATTGTTCTTGTTTTAATCCATTTGAAACTTTTATTAATTTAAAATTACAATATATTTCTTATTTTATTTTTTGAAATTTGCATGTAATTTTTTTTATTTTTAGTCTAGTACAACATAACTTTACCAAAACAACCAGACAGCGGACGGGTGAGTACGAAATTTGGAATTGTCCCCCTAAAATGTCGAAATGCCCCCCGGTGGGGCGTACGCCCCACGTTGGGGACCACTGCTCTAGCGGCTTTTAAATCTTCAGCCCAGCAATAACACTTTACGCTCAGAAGTCGCCATTTTGCGTATGTCGCAATGCAAGCAAGTCAATAACAAAGCAGTACTCGCGCATGGGCTTATCTAAAGCTGTTTGAGTCCCTCTTTATTTGTGACCTTGAACCAACACTCTACAACGCTTACTGTTGATACTATTAAAATTTATAACTGGGACATTGTTTTATGGACACTCTGTACACTATTGTAGAATTTAATGGCTTAGGCAGACACTGTATTTTTGAAAGCTTTTTTTCGATTAGAGGTATATTCAAGTAAACTTGTTATTCGTCTATTAAAAATTTAAAGATTACTTATAAGGGAACCACTTTTGGTGTTGCTAGCACCTAGCATCGAGATCTGGTGCGTTTTGTAGCCCTATACATAAAAGTTAGAGAACCGAAAAAATTTCTTTGTTAAAATAATATTTTATATACTTTTTTATACTTTTAAGTTTTTATTATTACATATTTATTTGTTTATTTCACGCCAAAAGTGAGTAAAGTCGCCAAATATGGCGCTACAATTTTTCTGCCCGCTTTATCCAAAGAGAAAATGTACAGAACATATTACTATTAGAATTACATAAGATTGCGATTTTTTTTTTTTTTTTAACCATTTGGAAAAATGGTTATTGTTCTCGTCAGGGTAGGAAATCAAAAGCATATCTGAACGTTTTCATTGGTTTAATCCGCAATTTATTCGTTATCTGATTCGTATATACAGTAATCTGTATTTCCCTTTGGTTTCAACAACGATGGACAACAGAGTGTTGCCACTATGACAAAAAAGCAATAAAAACTACAAAAAAAAAAAATTAATAAATCAAAAACAAATTGAGATACAGCTTTCAAACAAATTGCATTTAAAAGTACATTTTTTTTCTCTATCCGACGGTATAAAAATTAATATTGTCGGATGTTTAGAAGTTTAAGAATGAAATTTTATTTAAAATTGGTCGTGAGATTTTTTGGAAATCTGATGATAGAAAAGCTTTTTCCCGAACAGCCAATAAAATGCTTGGCTATTACGTATGTTTCATAGGAAATCTGACGAGTAGCAGGCGATTTTTCTTGCTCGCAATTTTTACGTGTAATAACACTATTAATATTTAATTCATGGCGTACGTAATGTATGACCAGCTCCGTAGAAGTTGAAAAATTTACAGTACCGAAAATTGTAAAACTGAAATTTCTTTTAAAATTTGTTCATGATGGATCCAGGAATGTTATCGTTTAATCAATGGCGTATGTAGGATCAACTCCGTGCGATTTTTTTATGTCTTAAATTTCAGTCTTTGAAAAAATCATTTTCCAAATGGTCGTTGTAATTTGTTAAATTGCTTTTTTTTTTTTTACAATTGATAGCATAAGAAACAAATATTAGGTTTTTATTTTTTTTTGTATGCAGACGATAAATATATAAGTAATAAATATAATTCTATAAAAGCTTCGAAGATCATTGAAAACTATTTTTTAGTGAAATACAAAATAAGCAAACTATTTTCTTTTGAAATCGAATGAAATAAAGTTTCGAATGTTTAAAATGAAATATTGCTGTATTAAATGGTCCTTCGTACAAGATAATAAGTAATCATAAAGTAAATTAATATTTTTACACAATTTAGAAAAATTACTGTGGCGAAATAGGTCGGACATTGCAATGTCTAGCTATTACAAATTCAGCTATGACATTTGACTAGGGTTGCCGGAAAGCTCTACTTTTCAAAAAATACACGCCAACTGTTTCCCCGCCAAAAATATGAATATAAAGTTGCAATTTTTCAAAATCAAATTCGTGGGTTTTTGAAGGAATTTTCAAACTTTTTTCAATATTTTATACTTATTATTTTAAATGCTTTTCTATAAAAAATTCAATATTAATAGTGCGATAAGTGGTCTCGAAAATTGCATTTTCAGAGAGTTATGTTGCTGTATAATCAAGAAATATTATTTTAACAGTAAAATTTTATCGATTCTCAAATTTCATAATATAGGGCTTTAAAATGCACCAGATCTCAATTCTAGGTGCGAGCAACACCAAAAGTGGTTCCCTTCTTAGGTCATAATCTTTGTAACTCACCCAATACAAATCCCTACTAATTGAGATGCTGCACTCGAAACAGCACTTCATTTTAAAAAGGAAAAGCAAACTTAACATTCACTTTGCACATTTGATTTTGCCAGTGTTTCATTTCTATTCCCAAATGTTTTGTGATTGCGACTGCGGTTAGTGCAAAAGTTATTTAGCAGCCTGTAGAAACAGCAGCTGATTTAAGAAGCTCTTTATACTCAACATCCCAAATCAATGGGTGGACTCTGGAAGATCGTTGTCAAGGAGTAGAACAAAATCAACTTAGGTATTTTATCGTGGAAATCAAGATGTAATATGATAACACTAGAAATCTCAGCCCCATGCTCGCTAACGCTCGGCAACCTCTATAAATTTCAACGCAATTCACATTGGGGCCGCTACGCGATACCAGCTCGCTTAACTCTCTCGCCACTATTTGCATCAACTCCAGCAAATGAGTACTATAATAAATCATTTTAGCATATGAAATTTACGAATATTTTTAATGTATAAGAAAGTAATTAAAAACTTCGTTGAGAATGCAAATAAAAATACATTTTTCCCCTATAATATTGCACAGCACGGTTTAAATTAATTTAAAACGCTTTGAAAAACATGCCGCTAACGAAATATAAACAAAATATTTCTGCTGTGTCTAAAAGATAATCTTGATCTGAAAGCTGATTCGCTGAATGCATCACCTAACAGTATAAAAAACCAATGCATTGCTATTTATACATCAATCCACCTAAGGCTCCAGCAATTCGGGCTGACTCACGCCGCCATTAATCATGGGAGCAACAATATAACTTTCTTCTTTCTTTTGCTATTATCTGCATTTAATTACCGGTAGGAGAAGAACGCGTGCGCTTAAAAAGAGAATCTCTCTGAATTTTGATTTGCTGACTGGGTCGGGTCATGTGACCGTAAATTAACCACTGAGAATCGACGCTGTGGTTGCTGCTAAATGTCAAGCTGTAAATTTAGCAAGATTTTCGCACCACGTAAAAAAATATATAGATAGATAGATAGTTTAACAAAAGGGCTATCAGATTGAACCTGTTGAAAATCTTATCTTTGTTTATGCATTTCTTTTTCCAAAATCGTTACGAAAGTGCGTAAACACTCTCATTTTCTAATGCAACATATTTATTTCCTGTCATCACACCCTGTAAGTGGCGCAAGAATAAAATAAAATATACATGTGTACATTGTTTTTAAAAACCAAGTAAAATTCAGACCAATTCTCTATGTTTTCACATCCCCAATTAACATAATTCTGAGAAGATAAAGCGCATTTTTAGAGTATAAAGTTGAAAATCTCTACTATAAATGCGTTAAAATGATGTAGTGCCTTCATTTAAATATATGTAGAGTTGCAACCCCTACTGAAATACATACATTTAAATTTCTTGAAAAAAAAATCAAGTAAAACAATCTACAAAAATTAATCTGTTTCTTCTGAAAAAAGTAAAAAAAAAGTAACTAACGCTGTCACCGCCTCCGTAAATGATTTTTTCGGACCGGAGATCTTTCTTCGTTAATTTTAAGAAAAGTACTACACATAAAAATATAAAAATTTGTTGTATTATAGAAAAATGTTTGATAAACACGCTGATGTAGACAGTTTTAAAATAGAATAATTATTTTAAGAGCTATTTGATGTTAAAGTTGGTCAAAATCGTTCCACCAAAAATTTTTAATAGGAGCAAAAACTATACATAGGAATTTGATTATTTTTTCTAAGTATATACGGTACATGCTCCCGGTGTGCAGACTGCATTTATTTTTTTAATTTGACAAATTTTTTAGGGGTTTTTTTAAATTTTTTATTTAAATTTTCAGCATTTCCAAAGATATTTTTTTTCATATTTTAGAAAAGTTTATTATTTTAAATTTTTGCCAATCGTAAAAACAGCGCAAAGAATAATATTGCCTTTAAATTAAAAATTTATTAACACGTGACTATTATTTAAAGAAAAGCTTTCAAATTAGAATTAAATTATTATGTGTTAAAAGCAGGAAAATATTGAAAATTACGTCATAAAAATCGTATTTGCGTGTGAATATTAAAAAGAAAGAAAACTTTAAAATAATGAATTCATTAATATGTGTTAAATACAGTAAATGGAGGAAACTGCGTCATATTTAAAATGGCCAAATAATAACGTTGCCAAACAGTTTAAATTTTTAAATATATTTTCACGAGACATTTATTTCATATTTCGAGATGATCTTTTTAAATATTGTTCCCAAATCTAAGATAGCGCAAATAATAATATTTCCTTTCTAACAACAAAAAAAAAAAAAAAAAAAAAAGAAAGAAAAGAAAAAAAATTCACAGAATGTTAAAAAGAGAAAGGAAACTTTCGTGTAGATTAGGTCATATTTAAAAGGATATATTTAAAATGGCATATTTAAAACAATTTTCTTATAGCGTTGTTAAAAGACTCTGTTGACTTTGTTCATATTATATTAAGTGGCTTTCAAATGTTTAACTAATCTTATTGAATCAAACGAAAACAGCCTATATAGGTATTAACAGTAGCTGATTCGCCCCCCCCCCCCCCTCAATAAAATCCCCCAATAAAGGAAAGTGAATGGAAACACGTTTACAAGGAGGCCGTCACTGGTTTTTAAATTATAATTAATTCTTCCGTAATCTTTTTAAAGCCGATAAAATTAGCGTGTTTTTACAGTCGTTGTCTGAAAGGGGGTTGTCGAACGAAGCTCGTAAGGGGCAGAGTCCCCAAATCTGCAAAAAAAAAAAAAAAAAAAAAAAAAAAAAAAAAAAAGTCATTAACGATGGAACAAAACATTTAATGCATATACAAATTAGGATCCGAACTAAATTATTAAAAAAATGAAAGAAAATTATGTCATTTTCATGTAATCATTGTATATTTGATTTTCATGAATGAAAATGAAAGTTTTTATTCAAAAATGATGATATCTCATTAGTGGACACCACTTGCATTTCTGAATTAATGTTCATTATCTATAAAGTTAAAGACTTCATTTTCGAAATAAATTATGCAAAATGGAATTTTTCCCTAAGCACAAATTGGATGCTTTTTTTTCTTCAATATTATCAGAGAAATCGCATATTTTCCTATAACACGAGCCAAAGAAAGCGTGCATTTTCATTTTTAAAGATTAAAGATTTTACTATGACGGCATCAAAATATCAATACATTTTCCTAATTGTCTTCTTAATGATTTACTGGCACAAATGCACAGTGCCGTGTTGTAGTTAGTGATGAACGTATTTTTAGGACATTACATGTTTTTTATTTTATCCGGAAAGCTTCCAAGTTTAACTCGAGTAAAACCGGCGGGTCTATGAATTTTTGTAGTTTTTTTTTTTTTTAAGTCAATTCGAATTTTAAAAATCAAAATAACGTTAAATGAAGCTTTATCTTCAAATTTCTACTTATTTTTTTTTATTGAATGTTTTTAAATAATATTTTAAATATTAAATCTTACTACTTTAAACCATTCCGTCAAACACAAAAACAATTTAAATTAAATTTCTTGTAATTATACACGCTTAATTATATTTCACTAAAACATTCAAAGAACACTCACACATTCTCCTTAGTCTAATTTGAATTCTACTGTTTTTAATCCGTTTTAATATAATTGCAGACTTAATTTACCGACTCGTTATTTTGGTTTATTTAAATTTCAATTAAATTAGAAGATTGTCTTAAATAATGTCTGAGGCACTGTCTCATTTGTTCACTTAATTAAAAAAATTCATACCCATCAAGTGGGTTTATGTAATTAAATATTACTGTCTGCTTTGTAATACACAAATTTAACCCTTAAATGCCGGATTTTTCAAAAATCATTGTAATAATGTTTTTCGGCTTTCATTTTTTAAATAAATCATGGGAAAAATACTTAAAAAATCATATTTTGTTTTAAGTATAGTTTACGGCTAAAAAACAGTTTGTTACTAATCGGCAATACTGGTGTTTAATTGAAAAAATAATTTCCCTTGATAAAATTCTATAATATTAAACACACAAGAAATTTAGGTACTATAAGAAGAAATAAATTTTACTTGCTCACTGCAGGTCAAAATAGGGTATTTCGCAAGCTTCCAAACAAAACAAAAAGAACAAGTAGCATCAATTGAAAAAATAAATTTATCTTCATTCTTAAACAGCACAAATGTTGCCATCTTCATGTTGAAAATCGATTTAATAATATTTTCAGAATGTATTTTATTGACAACATTAGACATTATAGCTTCAATATTATTCTAATAGTATTTTAGAGCCTAAATTGGGTATGTTGCCGAAAAGCAACACCAGGAATTTAAGGGTTAATGTCCTTAATATTAGATGCGTTTAATGTAATTTCTCAATTTAAAATTTTTATATCACAACCAAGTTGTTAATAGTTTTAGACTCATTTTTTTGGTGTGTTCATAATTATATAAATATGTCAGCACCCATAGCCAATCGTCGTCTGGTGCATCCATCTGTCTGTCCTTCTGACCGCATATAACAACGCAAAAACTACCCAACCGCGTGGTTTGAAACTTAATATGTATAATCGTTGCAGAATTTTGCCAAGTCATTTCAAATTTTATAAAAATCGAATCAAAACTTAAAAATATATTAATAAAAGTTTTGTTCATTCTATTGAATCCTAGCATACATAATTAATTCACTGATGTCCCATGATAGGTAATGATTCTAGGTTGCGATGGTGGTTACGCCACATTTTAGGTAAAGTCCTATTATTTCCGTATTACTGAATTTAATGTATATAACCATAATAAATTTTGTATTCGTACATTTTTGCATAAGAGTGCAACAGCTATTGCACCAAGATCTGAATATTTATAAAACTAGTTACAGTACGAAAACACCTCATTCGCCACGTTGACGTACAATTTCAGTCTTTTTTTTCTTTACATTTATACGGCCTAAATATCGGGCAATAATTCTCTCGATACAAGTTTGTTATTTGTTTTATTGTATTAACTCATTTATGTAACACAGAATAATTTTTTGCTAATAAAATTTATACTTCCAGCCGCTTTTTCTTTTATTCGATGTTTTCTTCAAGAATTCAAACTAGCCCACTATTAAAACAGACAGGTGACCGCTACTGGATTTTTTCATGTCCACTACTGGCGCATTTTTGGAAAACGTTTATAGCAGCAACTTTCGTGCACAGTCCTGTAAAACAAGCGTCACTTGCACTGTATAAAAGCCAAATGTTCCTTTATCTACGAAAATATAATGCAACAGCGAACGAAAATGTACAATAAACTCGTCCGAGTTACCCACGATTCTGAAAAATGCCCTGTATCTTTAGAAACCATATATATATATATATAAAATAAATTGGAAATCACGAATATATGAAGAAATTGATAAAGTTCTAAAGATGATTTAGAAATGAACATATGAAACCAGTATGTAAAATAAGAAACTAATATATACATGTATATACGTTAGAAACAGACATATAGTTCCAATTACAAAAATGTTTTAAATCAGGTAAAGAAATATTTTAAAAGCGATTTGGGTCAATAAAAACATTTCTTAAAAAATTACGAAATTTAAATTTTTATACGGTCCTCCGGTCCTATAAGTTATATTTAGTAAATTTTTCCTATTACACTGGCAAGTAAGACAAAAAGAGTCCCATTCGTATAACTTTAAAATTGAGCGAGTTATGAAACTTTAAAAATGCATGACTTATGCCACTTTTCTACTCTTAAAACAAATAAGCTCGGCTTGGCTTTGAGGGGTCACATAACAAGTGCTTAAAATATTCGAAGATCTTATTTCATGCGTATCTGCGCTTTGAAAAAATCGTACAAGTATTACGATTAAGTTAACATTTATTAAGTTTCAGATTGGCTAAAATAACATATGTTTTATTTTGTCAGGATTTGAGACTGTTTCTTTTATGATTTCTTTTAACACAAATTATGTTATATAAGTTTTTATGTTACTTCAACGATTGTATGTATATTTTTCCAGTTCAAAATTTGCACTCGTACAAAATTTGTTCAAAACTTTAACTCACTTTAAAATATCCGATCGAGATTCCATTTTACATACTGGCGCAAATCCGATAACAATCTAATATTAATATGATTTTCGGTGGTTACCATTTATACTTATTTTATAGGATAACACAAAAAATTTCGGATAGATTACCGCCAAGAAGTTTAAAAAAAAGTTTTAGGTTAGATAATACAAGACTGCGATTGTTGGGTTTTTTGACTTTCATGTATTTTTTCGCACTGAATCCAAAAATTACCTTAATTTTTAACCATCATGTCAGTATATTTTGCAAATCATGATTTGTCAAATATAAAGAATAACAAAAATCGGATACTATAAAGTAAAGGAGATGGTTGTGTTTTTTAACTTTTGATAATTGATTTTTACGTACTTTTTAGCACTGAATCTGAAAATGACCTTCATTTTTAACCATCACGTTAGAATTTTTTTGAAAATCGTAAATGTGTAAGTTAACATATAGCGAAAATCTCATACTATGAAACATATGTAAAACATGTTTTTTATTTTATTAACCATTTGGAAAAATGGTTATTGTTCTCGTCAGGATGGGAAATCAAAGCATATCTGAAGGTTTTCATTGGTTTAATCTGCAATTTATTCGTTTTCTGATTGTTCTATACAGTAATCTGTATTTTCCTTTAATTTCAACAAAACGATGGATATTTTCTGTTGCCACTATGACAAAAAAGTAATAAAAGCTACAAAAAGAATTAATAACTCAGAAATAAATTGAGATACAGCCTTCAAACAAATTACATTTAAAAGTACATTTTTTTCTCTATCCGACGGTGTAAAAAGTAATATTGTCGGATGTTTAGAAGTTTAAGAATGAAATTTCATTTAAAATGGGCCGTCAGATTTCTTGGAAATCTGACGATGGAAAAGCCTTTTCCCGAACAGCGAATGAAATGCTTGGATATTTACGTAAGTTTCAGGTGCATAATGCTTAAGTTTCATGAAATCTGACGGGTCGCAGACGATATTTTTGGCTTGCAATTTTTACGTGTAATAACACTATTAATGTTTAATTCATGGCGTACGTAATGTATGATCAACTCCGTGCGATTTTTTATGTCTTAAATTTTAGTCTTCAAAAAAATCGTTTTCCAAATGGTCGTTGTAATTTGATAAATTGCTTTTTTTTAAGTTGTTTTTTCATTTTATTTTATTTTATTTTATTTTATTCAGTAATTTATTCGATATTTTTGCTTATCCTGGGATTATTACAGGTAAACAGCTGAGTGGTCCGATGAGATGGGGACGAGGTTCAATTTTAACTTCTAACTTTTTAACTTTGAAATTTGCAATTTGCGAAAAATCCCGATGTGATGGTTAAAAATGAAGGTCAATTTTTAATTCAGCGGTACAGAATACATAAGAATCAATTATTAAAAGCTAAAATACATCACTTAACCCAACTTTTGCAGGCTAGTGTAATCTAATAATATTTTTAAATACGTATCATTTGTAAAGAATTGAGGCTGTTAATTTAGCATCATTTTATTTATCAAAAATTCTGTTTTTTCTTTCTTCTTAAATGTTTATTATAAATTGTATATTTTGCATTAATATGTCAGAATGATTAAAGATTTTAAATTTATATTGAATGTTAATTTTACTCTCAACCATTTTTTAATATATCTGTCGAAATTATATTCCGACTGAATTTGTGAATGACCCCCAATTTGCAGCAAAAAATTTGCTCCAAACTTTAAAAAGATATTACTCGGTCAATTTTAATCGTAGAGTAACGGGACTTTTTTTGTATTACTTGTCAGAGTAAAAGGAAAATTTTACTAAATATAACTTATAGGGCCTGGAGACCGTATAAAAATTTAAATTTCGTATTTTTTTTTCTTTTTATTGACCCAAGAGATAGAAATGTTTTTATTGAGCCAAATCGCTTTTAAAATATTTCTTTACTTGATTTAAAACATTTTTGTAATTGGAACTATATGTCTAAGACTAACGGTTTAGGAATTAGCCATTGGACACCGTTGAGACCGGACACCCTGTATATATATATATAATAAACAAATTTCGCTATTTTACCTTAGATCATTTATTCCAAATTCTTATAATATCTACCTTTTTTTACCAGTCTTTTAATAATATCTTAAATATCAATTATATTTTAATCCTATGCCTTTAATTCAGCGCATTCTTTTATTCCTCATTTCTAAAAACCTTATTCTGTTAAAAGCAACACTCTTCGTAAAAACCCACTAATTTATTTTATTCTTTCATATTTTGAGACATTAAATTTTTATTTATTTCGAATGTTTATCAATACCATTTTTATTTTTTATTAAAATTATTATTCGATATCCCAGGATCCCTTGCAAGTTTTTGACGCGTCTAGTCCTTTTCTCCTTTTAAAATTTCCACTACAAATAAATAGCTCTGTCATTACATCAAGTTTTGCCCACCCTACGCAACCTTTTCATCCAATCGCTAATAAATCAGATAGTGTTTTATAAGATCGTTTTTTTTTAGCTCAGTTTTGTGTGGGTCTTCCTCATAGAATAAACAATAGCCATTGAACTTGTATACAGTAGGATATCTTTTCCTTTTATTTATATTCAGTCAAATGCGGATGTAAAACTTTCTAAATATCATTTTTAAGATTTCGTCCATCTGACGAAACCTTATTCGTCTCATACATCTGTCTGATTGGGTGTCCGTCACCGAGCTTTTTCTCGGAAACTGTATAAGTTGGAGACCTGAAATTCTACAAACTTATATTTGAACAACTGAGATCATACGGTAAATCATTAATTTAATAAAAATCTTTTATTCTTTTAATTAAATGAATTCGTTCTTTTTCGATTTCTAAATATAATCTTAATTTCAGCATATTTCGCAGTGCTAAAGCGTTCGTCTTCCACGCGGAAGATTCTAGGTTCGAATCTATCAGGCGGAACTTTAAAATTTAGATTTTTATTTTTATTACTCTTCATTTTCACATGGATTTAATTAAAAGAACATTGCATTTTTTGGCCATTTTCAAGACTTATTTTATTTTTTGCGTAGAGATAATTTTAAAAATATGTTTCTTATTTTTTTTACGACAGAGAAAATTTGGAATTTCTGGAATTTCAATTTTAAAAAATAAGGAGAATTACTCACCTATTTTTTAAAAAAAATGCACATTTATTAACAATTAATGTGTAAAAATTTCAGATGATGTAATCAAATATATTTAATATTAAAAAGTTTCTAATTTTTAATGATTAATTGGATGCAGCTATTATCACCTGGAATAAATATTTTTGTTTCCTTCTGCCATCTACTGCCAGTTTTTTGAAATAATAAATTTCTATGGACAATTTTTTTTTCAAGTTACCTTTATAAGCATTTTTCAGGAAATGAAAAGTTTTTTCTTTTTTATTCGAATTTTAATAAATGTTAACATCCTTTTTTGGTGCCATCTTGTGAGTGTTTGGAAAGTGAAAAAATTAATATGAATGTTTTCTGAATTATTCCAACATTTTAAATATGTTTTAAACAATATTTAACTTTAAAATTTTTATATTTTATTTATACCTCCGCTATTTGAAATTGTTGAATTAAAAAATATTCGGGTTTTTTAATTAATTTTACTTTACTCATTTTTAATTTGATTTAAAAATATTCCTTTAATTATTTTAAAATTAAATGTAATGGTGCTGACATTTATGTAAGATTTAATAATTATAAATTAACAATTTTGATTTATTACTTTACGGATAAAGTGTGTTAAAAGAGATATTAAACGAAACCCTCTGTGCGATCTGCGATTATATTTACCCTCTTGGCTAACTAAAAGAGTCAATACCTCTACCAACTCTTTTAAATTCTTTTTTATTTATTTATTTATTGTATATTTTTATTTTGTACGCATTGCCGGAAGGTTATTAATTAACCCCTTAACCTACGGTTTGGCAAATCTATAGCTACCACTAAAATTTAATAGCGATTTTCGGCGTGTTTAATCATGGAATTTCGACGATTAAATTTAATTATATTTACTGTGAAATTTTAGTGGTAAGAAGAATTCATATTTGGCTCGATCATCGTACGCGGGCTATGCCCGTCATTGTAGGTTAAGGGGTTAAGCACAAGACTCCAAATTTGGAGAGGAATTACATGAAACGTGTTTATCTGATGAAGCATTAAATTTGTATTTGTAATTTCTGTTTTTTTTTTTTTTTTTTTTTTTTTTTTTTAGACCCGATATGCTATTTCTTTCGGCCAGCAATTAAAGTGTCGGCTCTAAAAAATAACGTTCCGTTATATAAGCCAGCCGTAAAACAAAGCAGATGTACCATTGTATTGATAAATACACTACTGCAATATTTTTAACTTCTAAGCATCGCACATTTTCAATTTTTATACCGTCGTATAGCGAAAAAAAAAGTACTTTTAAATGCAATTTGTTCGAAAACTGCATCTCAATTATTTTTCAGATACTAATTTTTTTGTAGTTTTTAGAGCCATTTGCCAGTTTTGGCAACGGAAGTACTTTATTTCTGTAAAAAGTAAAGGAAAAATGGTTGTAAAATAGTAATTATATATCTTTTTGCTATTTTCGCGTAACAACCGAAAAAAAAGTAATTAAAATACGTGCTGTTTTGTAAAAAATTAAAGGAATGATTTCTGATAAAACATTGACTTGTTATAAACTATATTTAATTTTAAATATCTATATTAATGTTACAAACATATGAAGGAATATGAATTATTAGATAGCCGATTTCTTTTTAGTTGAGTTTCTTTAATGACAGCATCTTTTTGCCGGATTTGTGTATTAAGTGGCGATGGTGACGTCATATGCATATTTTACGAGGCTAACGAGAAAGACAGGCTACCGCGGTGGGTTCGATTCTTCTTTTTTTACAGACCGCTGGAGTCACGTGATGCTCGAATGCACCAATGAAGGTGTGCAAAAAGAGCATCACGTGACTCCAGCGGTCTGTAAAAAAGAAGAATCGGACCCACCGCGGTAGCCTGTCTTTCTCGTTAGTCTCGCATACTTTATTGTAGATGTTGTTTAAGGATCGTAAATGTGGAATTCTTAAGCGGTGCGAATGAAGTCATTTTATATAAAATAAAAGCGAGTGTTTTAAATATTAAAATTAAAATACGTTTTGCACGATCTATATTTATATATATTATATATATATATTTTTTTTTTCATCGGGGGCAACACTAAATCCTAAAAAAGCAGAATTCCTGTTTTCTAGTTTTTTTTTTTTTTTTTTTTTTTTTTTTTTTTTTTTTTTTAAGATCGGGTTTCTAATAAAATGTTTGCCCTGTTTCATTTTAAAATAAAAATATTAATATATTTTTTTCCGAAATAGAACGGCTTGCCACGCTTTTACATTCCATTTACATTTTTAAGCACTTATTTCTTTCTTTCAGAATCATCTAGGAGTGGCTGCTAGTTAGAAGAAAAACTAGAAATCCTTTTCTTATTTAGAAATTCCTGATGATAATTTTATTTTTATGAAATTTCTTGTTCAAAGTTGATCTAATCTGCTGATGGTTTTCATTTGAAAATAAGTTGTTATTTTCCCCACAAAAACCTACAAAAATTATCTCAATTTAACGAGCTTAACACCGGTATCCGCCTTTAAGGAAAAAGATCTAAACTCCTTTTTTAATCATTGTTAAAATATTAAAGAAAATTTTGACACAAAAAACAAAAATGCTGAGATAAGAATACATTTAAGGGAAAAGGAAAAAAGGGAAAATACATATATATCCCCTTTTTTTCATCTATTCCATCTTTCAACCGAATTCTATACATAAATTCAGGCAGTTAGATATCGATAATGGAGATTGTAAATGCATGCTAAAAATATATTTCAGAGTTAACAAAAGTCTGACTCATGCAAAATGACAGTAATGACATCTGTTATTATTTTATTTGCTTCCTTTTACTGATTTTATGCACTTCCTAAAATGCGAAAAATTTCATTTGAACAGGAGATATATTTAAACCGAGAGTGTTGTTTGCAGAGATATTAAAGCAGAAAATACACGTCTCTTAAATATTTCATATCATTGCATACTTATTTAAACTCGTATATATATTAGCTAAATATTTCGCTGTGTATTTAGAGAAGTTACGCATCTTAAATGCGATAAATAACAATTTGTTTTACAGAAAATTTTTCAAATTAAATATTTTCTGGGGATAAAAAGTAAGGTAATATTTATGGTGGAACCCACATGTTAGAGTAATCATTGTTCCTAGATAACTTATTCTGTTATATAATTGGTTAATAAAATAGTCTATTTAGTTATCCATGATCATTGTCGGAAAAATAATTACTGTTTTTATATTGTAAAATACTTTTAACAATTCAAACTAAACATTGCTTTTAAACAGTAAACTGTAACATAAATGGGAAAATTCATTCTGTTCACTTAAATTATACTTTTTCACTTTCAAATTTCAGCATGCTACGGTGAACCTCAAAACGTATATCAATTACATGGAAATTCGAGTACATTTACGCGAGTTTGAGCATGGACAGACAGACGGACAGACGAAAACAATTCGTAAAAATTTTTCAACTATGCTCTAAAGTGTTAAAACGAATTTCTGAAACAAAAGTTTTTATTGATGTTCACAATTTTCAGAAAAGAATCCGAACAGTTTATGCAGTGAATTAATCAGTTTTCTCAACCCGAAATATCGATTTTTTCGAAATTATCAATTTACAAGTGAAGCTTTTCATTTTCAACAAGCATCATAAATTTGCACCGTTAAGGGGGTCCGGCGCTCAAAATTCTATTTTTTTTTTTTTATTATTTATTTATAGAGATTTTGTTATGAAATTTTTTTCTGAAATATGTTTTAATATAATAATAATATTGCATCTAAAATAAACCTGAAAAAAAATTAAATACTTTAAAAAATTTTAAATTTAAAAATTTTTAAAGTATTTAGTTTTTGATATAACTCTGGAAGTACTTACTTGATTTACAAAATTTTTACACTTTTGTGTACAGAAAATGTGTGATTTTAATTTGTCTTCAGGATTTCTTAAAATATTGATTATGAATTTTATTAAAAAAAACTTAACTAAAAAAATGATCACTCAAAATTAAAAATCCTGATGACAATTTGTTGGAAATACGAGGGTTACTCAGAAATTATTGAGATACGCGCAGACGAGAATTTACAAAATAAAAATAACGGTTTAATTTTAAAATACAAAGTATTTTAACACAGGAGACGATTTTTTAGTGACTTACTTCAACTTGTTTAGCGTAGAATAAATTTTAAACAGAAGAGAAAATGGAGTTGACGCGAGAACATTTTAGCGCTATGATTTTCCACGATTTTAAAGCAGGATTAAATCAAGAAGATTGCGTTCAGCGGTTGAAATTACCATTTGGTGATGAGTCTCCAGCTCGTGCTACTGTATTCAGATGGTTTAAAGAATTTAACAGAGGTCGTAATTTTCATCAGGATGAAGAACACACAGGAAGGCCGCCGTCGGCAGTAATCCCGGATAATGTGTCTGCCATACGAAAAATGTTAATGGACTGTAATCACTGTACCTATCAAATGATACAGAAGGAACTTAACATTGGATCCGCAGCCATACACAAAATTATTCATGAAGAATTGCATATGAAAATGTAGTTTGCCGTTGGGTTCCTCATAATCTAACTGAGCACCAAAAAGAGGAGCGTGTCAGAATCAGTAAAGAATCTCTTAAATTGCTAAATGATGATGGCTACCGCATCATTTCTAAAATTGTAACGGGTGATGAAATGTACATACCGTTTTTTGACGTTCCAACACGTCAAGAAAGCAAAGTATGGGTCTTTGAAGATGATTCCACGCCGACAATGGTGAAAAGACAACTCGCACTGAAAAAAGTGATGCATGCCGTTTTCTTTAGAAGTACGGGATTGGTCAAAGCCATCAAGTTGGAAGGACAGAAGACAGTAACAGCAAACTGGTATACCACTAAATGTCTTCCAGAAATTCTACAAGATGTGAATGTTAGGGGACTAATGCTTCACCATGACAATGCATCTTCACATACAGCCGGATTAACAGTTGAGTTTCTTAAACAAAAACGAATTAAAGTGATAGAACATCCGCTGTATTCACCTGATCTAGCTATGTGTGACTTTTGGTTATTCTTTAATCTAAAAAAGAATTTACGTGGGCGACGTCGTTTACATTCAGAAGAAGAGATTGATGTGGCTATAAATGCATTTTTTTCATCTATTCCAAGAAATGAAAGGCTTGAGGCATTTAATCTGTGGAAAATTCGTCTACAAAAGTGCATTGATGCTGGAGGAGACTACTTTGAATACACCTAAAATTTTGTAAGTATAACTTTAAAAACCTACTTGTATCTCAAAAATTTCAGAGTGACCCTCGTATAGCATAAAATCTATGTTGAAAATTTCATGCACATATCTTGCAAGGAACTTTAGATATATTCTTTTAAAGTTGACAAATCGTGAAAAAATGCATTCTGAGATAAATGAAGTTAAAGTTCTCGTCAGAGGGTACACTCTTAAAAATATCGTGAAAAATTACCTCTGTTTTTAAAGGCTCTCTATTTTCTGACCAATGAGAACGCTGCATTAACACCTATGAAGCGCTCTTATTGGTCAGAAAGTAGATAGCCTTGAAAAACAGAGGTAATTTTTCACGATATTTTAAACAGTGTAGCTGATGCATAGCTTCTCAAGGCAAAAGGTGTTATATCTTTGGATCTAATGAAGATAAAAACATGCGGTTTTCGGTATTTAACGCGAAAAACTCAATATATTTTTTAAGCCAATAATAAAAATTGCATTTTTTTTTTTTTTTTTTTAGAATTTTTAGCCTCGGATCCTCTTAACTTGAAAAATAACAGCATTAAAATTAATATTAAAATGAACGTTATTTGTTACCCTTGGATTTATAAATACTGTTACACAGCTAAAACACACAGTTTGCTTGAGAGTTGATAGCATTCAAAAATCGGATGTTCTGTACAGAGAAAACTGGTTAATGCACTGATAAAACTATTTGGAAGCATTTCCGATAATCGGATATTCTGTATAAAGAAAACTGATTAATGCACTGAAAAAACTATTTGGAAGAATTTCCGATAATCGTATATTCTGTATAAAGAAAACTGGTTAATGCACTGATAAAACTATTTGGAAGCATTTCCGATAATCGGATATTCTGTATAAAGAAAACTGATTAATACACTGAAAAAACTATGTGGAAGAATTTCCGATAATCGGATATTCTGTATAAAGAAAACTGGTTAATGCACTGATAAAACTATTTGGAAGCATTTCCGATAATCGGATATTCTGTATAAAGAAAACTGATTAATACACTGAAAAAACTATGTGGAAGAATTTCCGATAATCGGATATTCTGTATAAAGAAAACTGGTTAATGCACTGATAAAACTATTTGGAAGAATTTCCGATAATGGGATATTCTGTATAAAGAAAACTGATTAATGCACTGAAAAAACTATTTGGAAGCATTTCCGATAATCGGATATTCTGTATAAAGAAAACTAATTAATGCACTGAAAAAACTATTTGGAAGAATTTCCGATAATCGGATATTCTGTATAGAGAAAACTGGTCAATGCACTGATAAAACTATTTGGAAGCATTTCCGATAATCGGATATTCTGTATAAAGAAAACTGATTAATGCACTGATAAAACTATTTGGAAGAATTTCCGATAATCGGATATTCTGTATAAAGAAAACTCATTAATGCACTGAAAAAACTATTTGGAAGCATTTACGAAAATTATGGGAGAAAAAGAAACTTTTGCTTCAGAAATACTCCTTTAAACCTCTGATATTTATTAGTGTCACAGTCTTCTAAAGGTAAAAGAATGCTTTTCTGTATCGCGAGTAACTCAGAACAGATTACATTTTTGTAATTTTTAACAAAGATAAGAACTAAGCATATTTAAATACTTGTAATCAAATGACTTTTTTCATTTTTCGATAAATGTATTAATTAAATCCTGAGTTATAAAAAATTGCTGCCTCGTGCGGATTGCAATCGGGCTGTTCCGTCCAAAAATTCCGTTGAAAACGTGAAATTTTAAAGCATTTTCTAAAAAATACTGAGAGTTTATTAAAAAATTGAAAACCTTTCGATTACATAGTTTCAAATTTAAGAGCACCGGCCAATTTCATGCGTTTTCAAACAAAAAAATTAATTCAGAAATGCGTCAGAAAGTACATTAAAATTCATTTAATACATCATTAGTTGTAATACAGTTTAGAATGAGTTATAGATACATTACTTTATCTTGTTTCAAAAGCATTATTGGTTACACAAAACAAAAATATTTTTAACAGGATGATTTCTTTTGCCTTTGCATCTTTTCAGCTTTCTTGGCGTTGAGGTGGTGGTGGTGGTGGTGGGGGATTTTTCAATTCTGAAATATTTCTATCTTTCTATTGTAAGAACATTATATTTGTACATTTCCTAATACTACAAAATACTAAGAAATGTATTTTAAATAAAAGATTTGAATGGGGTTATAAATATTGCGCAAAATCCGTATAAATTCAAATTTAATTCATCCTTCTAAATCCTTTAATCCTTCAAAATCCGTCTAGAATTTATTAAATGATTATGTAAATCTTTTAATGTAGTTTAAACAATTCACGAAAAATGCTTTAGAAGATAAAATTTTCACGAACTCATAATTCAGTATATAAAGGGTTAATAATTGATTATCACGTCCTCTGAGTTGAATCAGTTTAGAAATAAACATGCTATATCCTATCTTAAGAAAAACAGAGATACTCTACACTCTCAGAAATAATTTCTTCAAGTTATGGAAATGTTTTGGCAGCATTTCTACCATTATCAGGGCTGCCACATGCGAGTGTTTTTAATTCTATTTCGCACCACTTTTTCAAAACAGAAATCTAGCATACGCTTTGACATCACTTTCAAGAAAAATACACTATATATATATCCAAAAACCAAACCAAAAATTCGAAAATACGGAACTGATCCAACAATAAATAAACTAATCCAAATGACAACAACAAAATAACTAAAAACAACTAACTTCAAAAACAACATACTTTAAAAACGGCAAACTTTAAAAACATTCAAACTAAAACCAGAAGAAATTGAATCCATGGAGACAGGCGGCATGCACTTGCGACATGCAACTGCGGGGTTAAAACTAGTTTTTATGTGCACAATGTTATTTATATATATATATATATATATTTTATTCCAAAATTAATGATAAATTACTGCATGAATGGCGCTACAGCAGCACATATCAAATGCAATAAAGCATATTATATCATTTCAAAATGCTAAAACAACATAACTTCAAAAGGAAGGTGTATATCTGTAGAAATTTTTAAACAGTAAAATATTTATAAAAACAAAAACAAGAAAGACAGGTAAAAAACAAAAACAGTCTGTTCTTCATCAGTGGGAGGACAGACAGAAAACTAACTCCACCCCCCACTTTTTAAAATTTGCAGGTTTCTGAACACATGTTCACCCCGCATTCAATACTGAAAACTATTGTCATTTTATTAATCTAATTACATTAAAAAACTAAAACAACTCAAATTAAAAACAACAAACATAATATTAACCATACAAAAACAAAAAACTTTAATAAAAATGTCTTTTAGAGGAATGCTTAAATTATCATTAAACTGAAAACAAAAAGAAAAAAATATAAGAAAATAGCATGAATGCAGAATAAACATGCGCCCCCCCAAACCCGCAAAATGAAATTTCTCAAAACATGAATACCTGTATAATGTTTTCCACCCGTCAACTATAAACAAATTAATTTTTTCTTCCAAATCCATTATCAAAAGCCAGAAATTCCAGGTCTGCAACATTCTTTCGTTTCAATTCATCGATAGACACCCGTTCTTTTATCAAGACTTTAGGATGCCCATTTCATACAGAAAGATCCAGAAGGCTGCTATCACATGTTCACGCCGACAGTCCACATCGTTGCCATTCACTTTTAAGAACTGTCTTTAAATAA